>OX421884.1:53211807-55711807 GCA_949128085.1 Cetonia aurata | reverse complement strand
TCTTGGTGAAAAATATCCGTTTGAATTTATCTCAAATTTATAAGAGCATTTATATTAAGGGACATTGTTATTGTATGCTTTTGTAGCCGTGAAAAATTACTTGGTTTCCTGAATTGTACCACCTGTTTAGTTAAAGTCGTTTTGACAGGCCCCGAAACGTGAGCATTGTCCATGTTTTACCCAAGGTTATAGGAGGTCTTAAATTATATATTATTAATGTCACAGGCGGCTTATGGGAACTTATCCCGAAAAGCACAAAAAAACAAACAAATCTTGATTCACTAATAACCCAGGAATGAAATAGCAAATGCTGTAAATAGGTTAGAATTTTCATACCTACGTGGTGTACCACTGTCGATTTAGTTACGTTTGTTTCACCCTCATAATCTAACCCAAACTTTAACTACAGAAATTATTATTTTTTTGAAGGTATGAATTAGGTTTTCTAGAACCCGGCAGAATCTAACCTGTACCTCTTACTCACTACCTACTTGATAAAATATCTTGTAAATAACGGCAAATATATCAAAAAAGCAATTGGAAATAAGCCATTGAAAATTATTACCACTAATGGCCAACGCTACTTACTTATAAAACACAGCAATCTTTGCATAGGTACACATTTACCCGCACACAATACAATGGACGGAATTAAACCGTAGACCTGATAGACTGCGAATGAACCATATGCGCATCGCTACGGCGCACCATCAAAATACTAGAGGACATCTTGGAACACAGACTTCATTATATACGTCATGTTTCATGTAGCGTCATGCTTACGTTAGTTCTCTTTAGAAAGTATGTATTTGCATTAAGTCACGTTAAGTTTCTTGCAAGTTAACAAGTGTTACTAATGTTACCTAACCTTGCAGGTTGATTGTTTTATTTATTTTCTTTGCTTTATTCTTTCACGGACTGTTTCGAATATCATATACTATTCACCCGATATTTTTGTTTTACGTGTAAAGCAAGCTGATGGTCTGGCAGTGCATACCACGTGATACCATGTGCATACACAGAGTGCATATGTATGGATTATATTTGTTTATAAAAGCCATGCGTGTTATCAATATGTTAAACATACTCTAGTCCTAGCACGAGAAAGGAAATGAAATCAGTACCAAAATTCTCGATATTTCTTCGTAAGTTGAATAAGTTACCAATGGACATTACAGTTACTATTACATAAATTTTATATACAGCAACACCTGATAAAGATAAATTTGAGAAATTTTGTAATAGCTATTCCCAATTATAGAAACTAAATGAAATAATAAGTATTAGGTATTATCGAATCTATAATATAAATTTAATGGATATGCCGTATATCCTGGAACAACTATGAATAGTGATGTATGTTCCATAGAATATCGTGTGCTATCTGGGTCTATGTTAGGTTCAATTTGCATCTCAAATTTGCTTTTGCTTCTATTATTTGCCCAAAAGCATCTTGGTTATGTGTTCGTTCATACTGCACACTCAGTAGTATGCTTATTTTAATTTATATATTTTCAGATATGGTTAAAGCCGTTGAAGAGGGATGATTTGGTTGAGAAAAGCACTTATACGTGTCCCGTCTATAAGACCTCCGAAAGACGAGGAGTACTGTCAACAACAGGCCACTCCACCAATTTCGTTATCGCAATGACATTGCCGACTAAGAAGCCACCCGAACACTGGATCATGCGAGGCGTCGCAATGCTGTGTCAACTGTCGCAGTAATTTTAACCGCTTTTTACGATATACTAAACCTTATATTTTAACATTTTATATTTGTACTTATACTATTTACAAATACAACCCATAGCGAGATAATAATGTATAATCTTTTTTATTCAATTAAGTTCGCAGACGAGGGTATAGATTCTGTCACGGGCAAAATCAAAATCTTTAAAAAGATATGCATTTTTAAAATTTCTGTTTTTAAAAATTCATGATCAGAAAAAAAGATGTAGGTACAGAGTTTTACATTTCATTTCGACCACTATTTACTTCCGTTACTATTACATTTGGTAAAATTCCTGTACGAGTAAAACTACTTTGATGTAAAAATACACCAAGGAAATTTACTACTAGTGTATGAAAACTACTAAATAAAATGAAATTTACTGGGTAAATTTCTTACGATAAAAAAAGGTCTCTAGTAAAAATCGTTTAGCATGGAAATTTCATATGGACCTTTACCATGTATTTAGGAAAATTCTTAAACATACATAACGGAATTTTGTATAGGAATATTCCTAAAATTTGTAATTTACCGATGAAGTTTACTACGCGTAGGTATTTTTCCGATACTACTGAAGTTTATAAGTAGGAAAATCCATACCTATGAAAATAGTTGGCCAAGATCATTTCTTTATAACACATAGAATTTCTTTCACAAGTTTTCCGTTAATGTTACACTTCGTATATTACAAATTCTGTTTCTCCTGAATGTGAAAATATTTGTAAATCCATCATTTACTTGCCTATTTGCAAATTCCAGTACTACGGAAATGTTTATAAAAAAGACATACCTTTCCACAGGTAAAATCGAGTAAGTATCTGATTTCACCCAGGGAATAAGATTAACATAGACACTGCAATACCATCATAAATACATATTACAGGTAATTTAACAAATATAAAAAACACTGCTTATAATAATAATAATAATAATACATTGAGATGGTACTCAACTGTTTCATAAACTTATAACTTTCTTTTTCGAATATGAAAAAAGGTTGCTTTTGGTGCCGGCATCAGGATGCATCTTCATGATGTAGCGTTGGAGGAACTCCAACAAACAACTGATCTTCTTTCATTATTGACATACTTACAAGATCGTAAGCATTGATGAAAATGCCTAGATATCAATTAGTATCTTAGTGTGCAATGTGTAATGTGTGTAAAAAAAGGTTTTAAAATTACCTATTTGAAGAGAATATAAAAAATAAAATATGAAAAGGGCTAATTGTATTATATATATTGTGCATTCGAAAATTGGTAGAAGAAATCATTAATGTTATACTAAACGTATAATAGTTATGTACTTGTTTAGTTGTTATACCTAAACGCTTTCTTAACCATAAAAACAAATGCATAGATAGGTATAAGATAATATTCTAAGTATAAATAGACAAGTTGAATAATACATTCATAACCTCTACTTCAGTGTAGCAATATGACTGCAATAAACAATATCTATAACCATTTACTTCAACATTACGGTAATACACAAACTACAGATATATTTTATATACCCTGTCCAGGCATATTAACGTGTTTCTTTGGAACACAATTAGGTATATTATTGTGTGTTTGTGTGTGCACAAATGTATGTTCCAACGTTTGTAAATTCTCCCTCAGTAGTAAGAATGTATTATTTAACTACTAGACTTATTTTAAATTAGCCACTTACCTAAATACGCCTACAGATAAAAAAAGAACGCCCCTGCCACTTCCGTGCATGCTATGTGCTATCTATCTATAAATTGAACATGCGCGTACATACCTAACCAATAGACCTCAAACCGTGATAGTAGATAACACCAAGAGTAAACAATTAAATGCAGAATATGGAATAGCTCAAGGAGAGAACCTACCACCGATATTATATATTATGCAAACGACATATTTAATCTAAACACCTATGGAGACATCCAGGCATACGCGGACGAAATATGCATAATATACAAACGCAAATAAACAGTGATATAGAGAAATTAGAAAAATAGTGTAACGAAAATCTACTGACAATAAACGAAGACAAGACAAAATACATGATCTGTCTCGTAAAGATCATCTATCACACCGTTAGATAGAAATATTTATATAAAATTTATGAAGTCACATTGATTCTGGAAAATGTTTATCTAATTTTTTAATTATAAATCATCTAATTTAGACGTTTAGTGAAAGTAATACTAAAATTCTATATGCGATCAATACAGATTTCCATTTACCGCTACCGTTCTTTGCTAGTTCCAGCGAATATTTAAGTGAAATTCGCACACAAAAGGAACGTAGCAGAAAGCAGGTCAAAAAGCCCAGACGAAAAGGGAAATTTACGAGATACATCCCCAACCGCAAGTGCATCATCCGTATCATCCACAGCATCTTGTCTCTTGCATCCTAGGCGCACAGATATACAATTACATCTAGCGTATACGCGATAAATAAGGGCGTATACCCCTAGTTGCGCATTTTATTGTTATATTGATCCCATGTTGCCAAGGCAGTGAGTGCAGCAGCAGCCAGCGATCCAGCCAGCAGCCTCTCCGGTTGGAAGCTCCGGCTTTACCTGGCCACTGAAAATACTGCACGCCAATTACAACATTCTAGTCTGTATACCTGTAGGTCGATGTATATTCCGGACGAACGGTCGAGGAATCGGTTGAAATTCCAATTTTTTCTTTTATTCATTTATGCACTCGTCCGATTGGAAATGTTTCTATTCAGTAACTGCTTTATTTTTCCTTTGAAATTTATAAACTCGCATAATGCAATGAAACGGAATTCTAACAATCGTCTAGGAAAATTGAATTTTATATTCCGCTTTCGTTTTCATTTACACGCGTAGGTAGAGATATCTCTTCTTAAACAAAATCTCTATATCGCAAAACAGCTGCCTCAAACACCAATTTTTATCTTTGTATAATATTTTAAAAGCAATCAGCAAAATAGTAATGTATTATCTTAATTAAAAGTCAGTAATAAACGGTCAACAGCATTAACCTAACAATCTATTGCTCAGATTTTCATTCTTTATGTTATGTGTCTGTTTGTTGTACTTGTCTCGTTTACAAAATTTTTAATGTGCAAAACTTTGTATTGTGACAATGACCGTTGTTATTATTTTTTATTAACATAGTTTACTTCTGCTTTGAATTATATATATTAATTGAAAAAGACTAATAAATTAGTCGAAACGTTTTAAAGAAAAATTTAATTGCTTTATTTCATTAGCTTTATAACCAAAGAATAGACTAATCATCGTAATATACTTACATACATGCTAAATATTTTAAACTTAACCGTTGATTACAAACAGTGTTCTGTTCTGTTTCTTACTGTTCGTAAGAAAACGTCACAAGGTTATCAAAATATTTTACGATACCGTATTTTTGATATCTTGTGCGATGGTCGATTCGGGTTGCTTCCTTCTTGATATGATTTCTCTTTGTTGTCCTTATTTGTTGCCCATGATCACCATTGATACTATTAATCATGTTCTTTTGCTCAGCATCTTAAGGTATATAAGTTTTTCTCAAAACTCTGTCGATTTTTTCTTTTCTTACTTATTCAATAGATCCCAACAGGTTCCTTATGATGGTCGTTTATCTTCTCCACTCGCAATTATATCAGGCGTTCCTCAAGGCAGTATTCTGGGACTTTTACTTTATGTAGTTTACACCTCAAACATCATAAAGTGCTTGCAATATTGTAATTATTACCTTTATGCTGATGATACACAACTATATTACACCTTCAATCCTGGAGACATATGTGAAGCCATCTCATACATAAATAATGACCTTCAGTTACTTGTAAACATGTCTCAAAAACATTGTCTCAGAATAAATAATAAAAAGCGTCTATTTTGGTTTTTGGCGGTGAAAAAACCCCAGCTGCGATTTTGAAGGATATTGAAATTAAAATCATATAGGAAGTTTTCATTGTATCTGAACGTGTGCGTAACTTGAGCCTTTTGAAGGATATTGAAATTAAAATCATATAGGAAGTTTTCATTGTATCTGAATGTGTGCGTAACTTGGGCCTTTTCCTTGACACCAAACTTCGTTTTCAAGAATACGTTTCACATTTAATTAGATTGGGTTACAGTAGTTTAAAGGTTTTGTATTGTAGTAAAGACTGTTTGGATGTCGGTTTGCGTAAGGCCTTAGGCGAAACTTTGGTCCTTTCCATATTTAATTTTTGCATAAGCGTTTATTATTACTTCTTGGACACCATTGACAGAACTAGACTTCAGCGTTTGCAAAATTCGTGTCTTAGATTTATTTATGGGATACGTAAATTTAACCGAATCTCTCATACACTCGATTGGGCTGGTTGGTTAAATATCTTATATATAATAGGTATACTTTTGTTTATTCCATTGCGTGTCGTCATAGTAGTATATATATCAGAAATTCTTAAAAAGGTATTTTCATTACTTTTCAAGTTCATCAAAATTTCATAAATATACAAACACGCCAAGGGGAGAATATTCAGTTGCCGAAATAAAGGACGACAAAAAACGCCAGAGGACTTGCATAACATGCAACGTAGAATTTTTTTTGCGATAAATTTTTTTTAAAACTAGGTGTGGCGTCCTGGCACATAATGCCATACCGCCAATCGTGACTACACATACGCGAAATAAAAAATTCTAAGCGAATCAGTGCTTACGGCATCCCTAAGACATCGCAGTCCATAGAGAGCAGTAGCCAACTTATGCGACAGTGTGGTACTACAGTGGAGGTCAAATTTTAATCAAAAATCCACTGTCAAACCCAAAAAGTTAACATTATCACTTTGCGGTACGGACTTATTATTACACCACACATAGAGGCTACTACCACCCTCCACCGTCGTCAGTGAAAATCGCATCAGACCTATCTTATCGCGGTTAAGTACAAAATTGTTAGCATCACACCATCTCATCATGTCCCGGACCAACTTGGATGTTAAATTAGAGGCCGATTCAACAGTATCTGTCACAACTTGTATCATCAGCATATTGTGCTAGTCTGCAATAATCAAGTGTCGACTTTAAATCGTTGACATAAATTAAAAATAGGGTGGGACCTAATATTGAACCTTGCGGAACACCACATGTTAAGTCAATGTAATTGGAGCTATATGTTATTATCATATCATCTTGAACGCCCTTAACACTAACCACTGCCTTCCTACCAATCAGGTATGAATAAAACAAATCATAGGCCACCCGTATATACCAATCGACTCTAAATTTCGTAACAAAAGCGAATGATCTACCATATCAAACGCTTTAGATAAGTCAAAAAATACATTAGTACTTTGCCAGTAACAGTGATTTTTAAGACCTACCAGTGGCAAACGTAATTGTTCTGTACCAGCTCATAAATCTAATAGTCTATTTGAAAAAAAAAGTACGTTTGCCGAACAAATTTTAACAAATCATCGTTTCATATATGCATAGATACAAAAAAGAACGTTAAAGGGGTATTTCACTGAGCATTATTGCTTCTATAAAATTCAGACTTTCAAACTGAATATACACGGCTCGTGTTATTTTATTATTGTTGATATTTACTTTTTAAAATATGGTGTATAGATAATGTGTTTTTATGTATTTGACAGATCTTAAACAGATTACATGGTGAAGTAAATATTGTTATTGTTATGCAATATATCGAACTGTTTTCAGCAGTCCCTAGATTCGCACATATTTATCATACATAACCCGTGTACCGACTCTTGGGAATATCATTGTTACATACTGTGCGCTAAAAAGTTAACAATAGAGCTTGTTTATATTTGTATTGTGCTGCATAGCATACCCACCAGCAATAGACTAGAAAATCGAAAAATAAACAACGTTCACCTCGGTATTGTTCATTTACCGCGTCGAAGGAAGAAAAAACCTTCCCAGAATTAATTGCGAATGCAACCGTGAGCGAATCTCGCCCGGAAACAAACTTATCAAAAATAAATGACCATCCAGAAACAAAGAAAACACTGCCGGCCACCCTCTCCCTTCGATACTACGTCTATCCTCCGGATCTCGCCCGGATCGAACGAGAAGATCCTTTCTACCTCCCTCTCAGCGTAAGAAGACTGCAACAAGCTTGTAACCGAGGCCTTGACTAATCGAGTTAATTAAAAATTTAATATTCGCATCTATTCATAATATAGTACCGAGAGAGACGGACAGAATGAGTATAGGACGGCGAGGGAGAAACTCCTCTTTCCTCCGAAAATGAATTATGGATTGATACGGCGGGCACGAACGACGGAGATGGAATAGCTGGTTCGTGATGGGAGTGCGGCAAAGACGGATGCTGAAAATAAATTACGCGAGAGAGCGCGCTAGAGGAGTACACCCCGTCCCTGTGTACGAGCTAGAATGAGTAAACGCGACGGTGAGAACAGAAAATACAGCATCCCTAGATGGTATCCATGGTTACCGTCCAGGACTGTGACGTCAACCCCAATGCGTTTCCGAATTGGTCGTGCCGACCCCGAAAGAGTTGATGTACTACAACGGCTACCGGGGACTAAACCGTAGGTACATGTGGACTGGGTACAAAAATCATTTTCGCGTGCATAATAGGCTCAAATGCTTTTCACTGTTCGTCACCAAAAAGTATAATGCAAATTTTAAGAGCTCAAAACTTCCCTCGTGACGAGGACCTATTGATTTATAGCTCTTGTAAGTTTTCAGTAATACGCTAAAATCTTGATTTATATCCATTCATATGACAGTATAGCTACAACCCGAATAGGAAACCTTTAATACCTTTCCTCGACGCAGGGATTTAATCTTCGGTAAAATTTAATCTCCTCTGTAGTATTGGCAGAAATAAGATTAACATCTTTAAAGGAGAATCGTCCAATACTCGCAAGTACAGATACAAATGTTAGTATCGATTTTATGGGAATACTAAAAAGGATTCTGATGAATAAGGGACGCCGATGCGTATTGTGTGACCGGTCTTGCACGTGTCAAACCCTGTAAATTCGAAATGAAATTAATGGAGTGAAATTGAATTTCAACATCCCAGAAAAGAAAGATTTTCCTTCTGGATGCTTTACATTTAGGGATGCTGCATTATTAATTTTCACATAAAGTATAACTGAAAAAAAAAAGAAATTGTTAAACCAATGAAATATTATAATTTGTACAGTATTTATTTAAAAAAAAAAGTAAATTGGACTAGTTTAAATAATTCAGAAAATTGGAGAAATGTGTCTACATATTTGAATCAAAACATTTTAAGTTAAAATGAACAAATGCTATCCGTTCATCATTCATTGTCTAATTCTTGGGTGAGTAATTTTAAAGTTGTATCGTGTATTGGGCAGTTAAACAGTAGATGGTTCAAATCAGCTCACTCATACCCGCACTTTAGTGGCTCAATGATGTGGAGTTTATATAAATAAGATGGTTGTTCACCATGTCCGAACTTTATTCTTGCAATAGTAGATCTATAAAACCGTGAATTTTTGCTTGGGCGAGATACCAAGCCTTACTATAAATTGATGGATGTATGTAAGCGTACTATGTCATTTTCTCGTTGTAGCTTCTTGTCCACGAGTCTGCCCATGCCTGATATAACAGTGGCTGCTTTACGAGGTTGATAATATCTTTACTGCAAATGGTTAAGCCGATTTAGGAAGTCTGTAAACAGTCTCATTAAAAGCGATGCCTGTATGGCCCTTCACCCAGTAGAAGTATGTCATAATATTTTCACGTTCCAAATCTATAACTACATTAATGATATCAACTACTATACATGATGTATTTTGTGAATGGACGAATAGTGACCTAATGGATACAGCACACTAGCAGAGTCAGACTATTTTGTTATACCACAGTTTAATGGTGTGGTGGTAAAATGGCAATAGCTTCTGCTGTAAATATATAGTTATCTTTTATCTAATTTAAAAGTTTTTTGGAAATCTGTGTTAACGACATAAAATGCACATCCACAGGTGATATCGTTAATTACATAGTAGAGATTTTTGTAAACCTGTTTTTAGAGACAATAGTATACTAACCCTACCAGCTATTTATATCTTAGAATATGTTCTTTTTGTAACAAATAACTATAATGAGATTTTCTCCAAATACGAGCATAGTCATGACTAAAGCTCGGATTATATGCACAAAAAAAACAACAAAATATGCACATTTATATGCACATATTTTGACAGCAATATGCAGAAATTATTGACAAATATGCTCTGCTATATGCGAAATATGCATCAGTATGCACTATTTCGACTTAAAAAAAAAAAACATGAAGATAACAGTTTATTTTACGTTTTAAGTATCTTACCACTTAATACTCGTACAACATTATTCTTTATTAACAATGTATAAAAACTTAGAGGTTCTGTCACGTTATAATACTTATAATTTAATAAATATTTAATTATTTAACTAGTAATATAATATCTACCTAAACACATATTTGCTATCTACTAAATATTTGCTCATGGTCTATCTAGCTACTGAAACTGCGATTATTTATTATTAAAATTGACAATTAGGTGCTTTTCTAAATTTTCTATTTTAATTTAATGACGTTTTTTCGACGTTCAAACACATGTTAGATGACAGACGTCATTAAATTTAAAACATGCTCCAATTATTGGAGCATGTTTTAAATTGCTTACAATATTAGGGTCTAATTCAATGTACTCCACAAATTCCCAATTTAAAATAAGAGAAACTTTTGAAAGAATTTTAAGTCCTTGATTTTTCTCCAATACTGAATTTAGTTTTTTAAAAATTATTTCTCCGTTTCCTCTAACAGTTGAGAGTGCTTTGTTTACCAAATTTACAGAGTCAGTCAAGAGCAGTTCTCTTGATTCTAATGTCAAAATTGTTCTGATATTATTTTCTAAGGTCTTTTTAGCTTCTCTTATAGCATTTGAATCATCAGATAATTCAAAAATAAAGTTTTTAATATTTTGATAGTTTTTTGAATAAAAAATTGCGGCATTTAGCCATGTACCCCACCTAGTAGTTAGTTGTTGTGGCGGTAACGGTAAATCGGTAAACGAGTTCTTGTAAAATTGAACCTGCAATGGCGCTTTTACAAAAATCTTTTTTGTGTTACGAATTAACTCATTCACAAGAGGGAATTGGTTTCTTACTTCTTCGGCAGCTCAGGAATTACAGGTTTACTTTTCACTGAAATTTCCAATCTTTAACATTCAGTGGAATTTTTTGGAGGAGATTTGTAATTTGACGAAAATATGCAATAATTCACTTGTATCACTTGTAATAATTAAAAGAAATTTCTCTTATCGATAAAAACAATTAAAAACCGAATTCCAGCTCTGTGTAAATGCACCTATTCTATATATTGTGCTTTATTCAATTTCAAACAATAGCGTATGGTATTGATTAAAAATTGAAGCATTAATTTCGGCATGCCGGAGATACGCGGTATGTATTGTTGGAATATTTCCATTTATTTGCGAATTCAATGAAAAATACCGCAGGCGAGCAAAGCAAACAAGCCGATTTATACATACATGACCGCGTTACAGTGAATTTATTGAAGTTTAATGTTATGAGCTTTGCAAAATTTCGTTAAAATATATCGGCACACATTAAGTAAAATATAAAAGAACGAAAATTGTATAGGTACAAGAGTATAAACTTCAATGTTTTATTTTTTCTCCGAAATGTAATTTTTTACTTGAAATGAAAATAACGCTATAAATATCATTTCTGTGATAACTACAGAAACATTTTTTTTTTATAATCGCTATACATCCCTAACATGTTGCAAAAATTTACTTTTTAAATAGATACTTTTGTTTCTATTTTTTTTTTTTTGCTTCACCCTCTTCAAATTAAATCATTATGGTAATTTCATACTGTAGTGCAGTTATTGTCATTATTTAATAAATTAGATCATAGATATAGGGGAATAGGAGACCACAGCTGCATGAAGCCTTAGTGGGAATTATAAGATAGCATAGTGATGATAGAGTGCTGATATTGAACTAAAAACTGCCATCAATTGAAATGCGCCATATTGGAACACAAATGCCATCAATGACGTCTCATTCCTTCCTTATTGATTTACCTTGTATTTTTTCTGTAAACTTCTTCGCTAAATTATGAAATCTAATTTTGCTATAAGACCATATTATGGTTTTACTTAAAATTGAAACATGAGTTTCCTCCAAAAGTGACGTATCTAACAAATGATGGGATAAACTAGAAAAACTGTTTTGGGGAACATGACTTGATAGTAAATAAACAAAAGTCGTTAGGAAGTTTTCTTCTTGTGGAATCTTGTTTCCTTCAAGACCATTACTTTCCGAATTCGTTTTTCGGTGAACTGGCAAATATATCGTACCTCCTTTGATAGGCAGATCAATTTATCTAAGAAATCGTGAAGAAAATTTAAAGAAATACACATCATTTATTTACCTCTACCCTTTGTTTTCAGGAATATCAAGTGATTCTAAATAAAAATACACTTTTTTAGATATTCCTTGTCCGAATTTAATGTTGGAATAACTCCCTCTTTAATTCGCACAGTCTGTCCCGTTCTATCAAAATCCTTTTCGAGGAAATGTAGTGAACAAACATATGCCCGCTTACTTTTGCTGGGATTTATGGTACCCCCTGTAACAGTAATCCACACAACAATGTTTCGGCATTCTACAGAAAACTATTTCACATAGAAACACTAAGTATTATCATAATTTCAGAATATTTTTAAGTTATAGCATTATTCTGCAACTTACATATGAAAAGTTAGTTCTCCGTCATCTTTGTAACTTTTGCTTTTGCAGGATTTTACACGACAGGATGGCATCCCTTTTCTTTAGGAAGAACTACCTGGATTAATTGTCATATAAGCCCAATTGTTAATGCTATAATATGCATCATGTTTTGGGATACACTGTATAATAATCACAACGCCGAATAATGATATTAAATCACTTGGTAAAGGAAGTGAATATGGGAATATATTTATTATCTGCTCGCTGGGTGGAATATTTTTTACGATCCACCAAAAAAAAAAAAAATGGCTTGTTCCTACTCGAACAATTCGAGCATAGAGTGCCACAGCATCCAAAAATTTCGCCTCCCCTGCCAATTAGAGATTACCAGAGCCGCCGGCAGGATTCGTTCTGCTGTAATAAAAAAAAATAAACCCCTTCTAACTCCAGTTCCATCCCCACTCTCGTTCGGTTCCCGATTTGCATTCCCCGACATTATTAAATTCGATATGTTTTCACGTCGAAAAATATCAAAGCGAACGCTACGTTGTGTTTAATCAGTACGTATAGTCATTGTCGTCGATGTTTGTTTAACGACGTCGTTTCTGTTTACAATTGCGCCCCGAAAAGTGCCAAGTGGATGGTGACGCTGATGAGGATGCAGGCGAATCCCATTTGCCGCTAATCCTCCTATTGAGTGCGCCGAAAGGATTCCTAGGTCGGAAAAGAAAGCTCCGGCGGATTCCCCCTTTGTTACGCCCATTAGATCGGAAACTGCGATTACAAATTACAAAACTGAAATCCTTCTTGATATTATCGAAGTTTCGAATTTTGTTTCGAGTATTATTGAAATTCAATGAAGTAGAATTAAAATCAGCACCATTTACTAGCATCAGCAGTAAAACACTTAAAAATGTATTTCATTTAGCAAGACAATCTGTCAATATCCGTGATTGGGAATTACATAACAAACCTTCTAAAAGTGAGTATAGAACTACTGTTCGTTATGCAAAGCAATGTTATTTTAATACTAACAATAAGTTAAATAATGCTCAGAATAAATCTAAATGTATGTGGAGCATAATAAATGATGTAATAAATTCCAATAAATTAAATACTCCCAAGTTACTCCGCGTTTGATGTTTTGTTGGACAATCAGCAGCGGCGACTGCTTTTAGCGTGTGGTGCATCAATTCCGCCGGGTGATGACCAGCATACAATTTGTACGAACTCTCCATCAACGTGGCATGACTTTTCAACTTTGTTCCTTAAACCTGTAACAGATTCTGACCAGCACTCTTATTCATCAGCTAAAACCGTTTAATTCTAGCGGTATTGATGGCATTTAGAATAGAGTTGCGCAGAAAAAGATATTTAACCTTTGAGTCATTTGATAAATAAATTTCCAGGACAAAGCACATCTCTAACGATATCTAAAGTAGTAGAATTGTCCCGATCCATAAGAAAGGTAATATGGAATGTATGAGTAACTACAGACCAATTGCAATCTTGTCTGCATATTCAAACTTATTGAGTGAGTAGTTTTTAATGGAGTTTATAATATTTTGTGTTAACATTAAATGTTAGCAGCTTTCGGATTATTCGGTCAACTGGTGCGGCAATGTTACCTTTAATTGAGCAGTTTTAGTCGCACATGGTAGAAGTAGGTAAAACTCGTTCATCTCCATTGCCTATTTGAAGAGGAGTCCCGCAAGGTTCTGTCCTTAATCCCTTTCTTTTTTTTTTAATTTACATTAATATCCTACCAAATACACTCCGCCAAAAAAGTATCGCATAAACTAAAAAAGGGCATTTATGAACCAAGATATTTTTATACGTTCACAAAAAGTTTGCCTCGTGTATGTGAACTATAAAAACACTAACAAAATAATGGAACTTAGCGTTTTTACTTTATTTTTTTCCTAAAAGAACACATTTAGAAAAATGCATATGTGTAAGGTTTGCTCAGTTGTTTATTGAAAGTCTTCCTATACGGACAAATTTTAAAGTGCGAAGTCAGAGTTCTGTACCAACGCTTTTAAAACTAAAATGAGCAATTTAACTTCAGAATAAGTGGCTGCTATAGTTGCTTTAATCGAAGATGGACGATCTCAAGCATACGTTGCTAATTTGATGAACATCAATCAGTCAAGTGTTTCTAGAGCCGTAGCCAGATATAGGGAAACAGGCATTTACAGTAGAAGACCTGTACCAGGTCGTCCAAGATGTTCTACTCGCCAAGATGACCGCTATTTACTACTACAAGCATTACGTCGAAGACATGTAACTGCGAGACAATTGCAGAACGACTTGGCTAGAGTCAGAAATACTCGTGTGAGTACTCAAACTATTCGGAATAGGTTACGACAGAGTGGATTAAGAGCTAGAGTAGCTGTAACAGCCCCTCGTCTCACTAGGAACCACCGAGTGGCTCGCTTAAGGTTTGCCAGAGAACATGTAAATTGAAACATTAATGACTGGGCCAATATACTCTTCACAGATGAGTCAAGATTTGGTCTTTACACCTCAGATAGGCGTATCTCAGTGTACAGACGAGACGGTGAGCGCTATTCGCAGTGTAATATCAGACCTAGACCTAATTTCGCTGGTGGCTCTATTATGGTTTGGGGAGGCATCTGTTTAACAGGTCGTACAGAGTTAGTACCAGTAGACAGAGGTACACTGACTGCCCACAGGTATATAAGGTGTCTGTAAAAGGTCTTTACACACGCCTACCACATATTCCTTAGACCAAAATAAGCCGATTTAAGTAAACTTATCTTAGTCCAAAGTCGCTTACTTTGGGCGCTATGCGGCCTTAAAGTTAAAATTTTGAAATCGTTTTTTTATTATAAATTCATAACGGCTTATGCGATTTTAATAAGATTTGGCATGGTCAGTTAGTATTATTGGACGCATGTTTTGAGAAAATTTCAAGAAAATACTAATACCGGAAGTGAATGAAACATGCATGACCATTATGAAAATTAACATAATTTTTTTGCTGTCTATAGTAGAGACACGAAATAATTTTTATTCGATAGAGTATGTAAAAGCGATCAAATTATGTCTCTTGTAAAATTTTCTTATTTTTATTCGTTTTCGAGAAAAATGAATAAAAATGCTTATGGTCGTGCGTTCGAAAAAAGCTTAAAGTAATTCAGTCGCCTATGATTTCTATCATCAACAAATGAATTTCGCATGGCTAAATAATAATAGTGTCAAATCTAAAATACCTTAAAGCTTAACTTTTCGTGATTTATCATGGCCTTACAATACACCAATGCAGAATATACCGATATGCTATTGGTATTTGGATTTTGTGAAGTAAATACTCGAGAGTGTGTTAGGGTGTATTCTGAAAGGTTTCCAAATCGTCGAATACCAAGTCACCCAACGTTTGCTGCCGTTGAGCGATGTCTTCGGGAGACCGGTCGCTTTGCTCCTGCAACCGCTGATTATGGAAGGCAGCGTTTTGTAAGGGTTCCTGAAGTTGAAGATCAATTTTAGAACGTGTTGAAGAACATCCAGAAATAAGTAGGTACTAGACGAATAGGTAAGGCAGTAGGAGTATGTAAGGATGTCGTTCACGCAGTAATTAGAGAACAGTTGCTATATCCATACCATAAAATAGCAGTTCAAGATCTTTTAGAACATGATCCCGAAATGCGCCTGGGTTTTTGTCGGTTTGTTAATGGGCAAAGAGAAGCAGATTTAAACTTTGGCAACACTATTTTGTTTACGGATGAAGTTTGTTTCACAACAAGAGGGGTAACTAATTTCCATAACGAACACGTTTATACAGTTGAAAACCCGCATGCCATAAAGATAAATCATTTTCAACACGAATTTAAACTTAATGTGTGGATTGGAATAGTTGGCAATTTTATTGTTGGTTCTGTTATTCTTCCACAAAGATTAACGGGAGACATCTACTTGCAATTTTTACAAAATACATTGCCAGATTTGTTAGACGATTTACCTCTACAACTTCGGAGAGATATGTGGTACATGCACGATGGAGCTCCACCACATTTTTCAGTAGATGTTCGAAACTACCTAAATCAAGTATACCCAAACAAATGGATAGGTAGAGGTAATGACGCTCCTGTAAATTGGCCTCCACGTTCTCCAGACTTAACTCCCGCTGATCTTTTTGTATGGGGACATCTTAAGTCCGCGGTTTACAAGACACCTGTGGCTAATGAAGCACAAGTATGGCAACGTATTCAACATGCAATAAGTGACCTTAGAGGTGATGGAGAAATTTAGCAAAGAGTACAGTTTAATTTCCTTCGTCGTATAAATCTTTGTATGCGTGTAAATGGAGAACACTTTCAACAGTTTTTATAACATATTTATTATTTGTGTTCATGTTTCAGTTATTTAATTTTGTTAATAATTTTTGTGTAAAATAACCTGATGCGAATTATTAAAATACAAATTTCGCAAAAACCATTAGAGTAATCAATTCTTATAAAGAGTGCCGTTTTTGTAGTAAATAAGTTACCCAGAATCTTCGAAACCGTGAACTTTTACTAAGCCTATTCGTTTACCTGTAGTCTTTATTTGAGCAGTAGATTTAGTCATGCGAAATTCATTTGTTTATGATAGAAATCATAGGCGACTGGATTACTTTTTGCTTTTTTCGACCGTACGACCATGGGCACTTTTTTTTCGTTTTTCTCGAAAACGAATAAAAATAAGAAAATTTTACAAGAGACATAATTTGATCGCTTTTGAATACTCTATGGAATAAAAATTATTTCGTGTCTCTACTATAGACAGCAAAAAAAATTATGTTAATTTTCATAATGGTCATGCGTGTTTCATTCACTTCCGGTATTAGTATTTTCTTGAAATTTTCTCCAAGCATTCGTCCAATAATACTAACTGACCATGCCAAATTTTATTAAAATCGCATAAGCCGTTTTGAATTTATAATAAAAAAACGATTTCAAAATTTTAACTTTAAGGCCGCATAGCGCCCAAAGTAAGCGACTTTGGACTAAGATAAGTTTACTTAAATCGGCTTATTTTGGTCTAAGGAATATGTGGTAGGCGTGTGTAAAGACCTTTTACAGACAGCCTGTATAACGGACATTTTAGAAGAACATGTAGTACCATATGCGCCAATTATAGGAAACGAATTCATGTTAATGCACGATAATGCACGACCGCATGTTGCAATAATCGTCCAGGAATACCTTAACGATGTTGGTATTCCAGTTTTAGATTGGCCTGCGGTAAGTCCGGACATGAACCCTATCGAGCACGTGTGGGACCTCCTTCACAGACGGATACGAACCCAAAATGTTGCCCCAGCGAACCTGCATGGACTAGAAAATGCTCTCCGTGACGAGTGGGAGAATTTGGATCAGGCTTATATACCGAGGTTAATCGAATCTCTGCCAAACCGTATGCGAGCGGTCATAAGAGCCAGAGGTGGCAATACTCAGTATTAAAAGCTACTGTTATGACATTTTTTTTTCCAAAATTATAATTTCTTGTTTTAATAAAAATCTCAAGTATGAGTTCTTGTTTTTATTTGGCCTGTATTTTATTTAAACAATCATAGAAATTATATCTTAGAGCGCATTAAAGTATATTTACAACTTTATGCTACAAACAAAGATTATGCGATACTTTTATGATTCAAAACTAAATTATGCGATACTTTTTTGGCGGAGTGTATATTGAGTATTGAAAAAAAGATAGCACGCCGCTAGGGTTTATTGTGGAGCGGATGTCATCTTTAAAGTTCATCCAATAAGTTGAGGTCCTTAATAGCTCAGAATCTTTTGAGTGAGGTCTTTTTCAAAGGAAAACTTAAATAAATAAATGGATCTACAAAGAAAAAGGTATATTTATGATAAAGTTGAAAATTAAGGGTATACCTTTCTTGGTTAGAAATATTAAATTTTACAAGTGTTTGAAAATAAAAAAAAATGATTGTAATAGCAGCTCATGACATTCCACCGACTAAAATTTCAAACACTGAATTTTATATCCACGACAATAATGTTTCTAAAACATCCCAATGATGCCGCATCATTTACCCAAAATAATAGTGAGTATGTTTTTAAATATAAAATCACATTGATAATGCTGTCAGTTAAGAGTAACTTTTAGTCTTAAAAAAAAAATTTCAAATTAACATTTTAAATTCAAAGATATTCAAGTACTGTATAGTAGTAGTAGACACACAAGATATCCAAAAAATATATAATATCTAAACATGCCTTGTTATCCCTACTCTAAACCTATATTTACACATGGTTTTTTCCTTTTTAACCCCGGTTTACCCATACAAAAATGCGCCACTTACCGTGCAAGATTTGAATTTTAAATTCAGCTTTGTTGCCGCATATTTGGGGTTAAAGCAGTTCACTATGCAAAATTAGAGTTAAATGAAATCAAATAATCTGCTGGTAACGTATTGCTATCGCCAAAACTTGTGATAGTCGATAAAACTGTGTTCTTGAGAATAGATATTTTTAAGAAATCACAAACGCCCAGGAGAAAAAACCAGATTATATTGAATAAAATATGTAAATAGACAACCTCTATACATAAAGCATAAGTTGTTTCAAAACCAAATGACATTATGTATGGCGTTATACGAGAGAAATCCCACTTGCGTCGGTATACACTTTTATAATAAGCTGTCCACAGATATAAAGAAGATAAGTATTAGAACCTTCAAATATAAACTAAAAGAGTACCTCGTGGCAAATAGCTTTTACAGTAACAATGAATATAGTGAATATAGTGAGACCTTCTCTTTGTGCCATATTTTATTCCACTCTGGAATCTTTACTTATTGTTATATTTTATAGTCGTACTTTTATTTTATAAGTTTATTTATATTCTTTTCTTATATGTTTGTAATATATATGACCTTGTCTTATATCATATTCATGATCAAATGGGACGAAATATATTATTATTATTAAAAATTAACTTTTTAACATTCACAAGTTCTCATAATCTATAACTAATAGCGTTTTCGACTTGCACTTTACGCGTGGAGTATATCTACATATCTCCCTTACTAATATTATGTATATTGTATATGTTAGTTTAATACATTAGGATTAGTATGCATGTTTACGTAGGTTATCGGTGATGCGCGCATGTGCATGTATGTGTGTGTCGGAGATACCTGTTATTCTAGATAGTTCTATGTTCGTTCATGTGTAACATCTATGTATCGTTAGACAGTTATAAAATACATCATATACGTAAGAACCCATGAGTTTAACTAGTAAATACATAACAATGTATTAAATTAAGATGGAAATACAATCAGTGAATAAAAGTGCAGTAAGTCGAAAATGCTATAAGAAAGTATATGTCAATTGACCTTTTCGTCGTTCCTTAGGATCTGAAGTAAATGAATTAAAATCAATTCTGAATGCTTTAACGGGAGGATTCTTCAAGATTTGTTGAATAGCTTGAACATAACTTAAAATTATATTAATCTTATGGTTAGAGATATATCTACTGGCGGAATGTTGTATTCCTCACATTTCAAAGAAGTAAATTCTTATATTTGTAATTGCCTTTCTACTCACAGTTTATTCTTCACTTCTTGTTCACAGATGCGCGTGAATAATCCTGATTTTGAATAGAAATCCTTCGGCTAGCCGTTGAATTCGACCGTTTTTTAGATGTCTAGATTCGCCTTTAGTATCGGTGAAACTCTCTGTGCTGTTATCTGCTTTTCTGAATATTAACAACTCGTCCAGATTTATGCTATCTTGGATAAACTTGATTTCGGGATCAACACTAACACGTTTAAGGTAAGTTACCTCTTTCTGACTTTGAACTAATTTGTAGATATAAGGTTTTTTTTTTTTCGGGAAAAATACTAATTTACCTTTTTGATCACAACAATATTAATAGCGGCCTTTTACCCACGCTATTTTCACCTCTCTGTACTAAATTTTTTTAAGAAAGTTCTCTCTTTTTTTCCTATATATATAACTTGGACTTATATCCCAAACAAAACGTGTTCGGAACTCGTTCAACTCAATCGACTTCATGCAGTATCTTTGGAGAAATTTCCGGTGAAAAATAACACAATTAAATCGTTTACTTTGTTCAATTATTGTTTCCTTAATTTAATTACGTTTAATAAATCTATTAAATTACAAATTGTTTAACAACTAGAATACAGTTCTCTATACAAGATGATAAGAGTTAACTTTATTGTTTTCTCGCTAGATGTCAGTAACATGACAGATATTAATAAATTTAATTTATTTAAATTCTGAAACATTTAAGACGAGTTAAAATGAATAAAAAGAAAACTAAAATGTAACTTACAACATGCTTTAATAAAATAATGCCTCACAATTCTGCATGATTGTGTTTGTTAAATTTTGAAAATTATGACATAATTCTGATATGAAACAAATAACGTATTTGTGGTTTCTTAAGTAAATGATTGTGTTTAGTTTTGAAAGTTAAATTGTTTTATGTTTGTAATGTACTGTGTGATTAATTATATCACAATATATAAAAAACTATTAGAGTTTTTCCTCATATAATTGGTTTCGTAAGCGTCTAACTCCCTGGACGATATTATATTTTTCAATAGTTCAAGGTTCTCAAGATAATTTTATGGCCGCTATCATTTATATGTTGTGCAGCACTGGGTGATTCAAGATGACTATATATATGTATAAAGTTGTTCAATTTGTTTGTAATATTGGGCGCATTCACACGACGCAACAGTCTATTGTCACTGTCTGTCTGCACCTATTATTTTACAACTAATTTCTTTATCGGTGATGTGAAGATAATTATATGCTCACAACTAACATGAAAAGCGTTTACACCTACAAATTTATTTTTGGCTAATATTCCCCAATAGACCTAATAAATTCGACCATTGTAATTCTTTAGGACGCAATTGCACACCCACGTCAAAATCGCACTGGTGGCCAAAAACTGTTCGAATATAGCTCTGTTCCCGAAAATTCATGCATAAGTTAAAATACCTAAGGGCGCCCACGTCAACGTAGTAGCCAAGCTTACACAGGACAATGTCGTTGACATACTCTTTCAATTACTGCTCATTTATTTTCACCGCCCACTAAGCATTTTTTTTCACATTTTTTATTTACCATTCGTGATATATTCGGATGCAAATATGATAATACTCATGTGGTATATAAATACATGTCTGAAAAAAACTTATTTTGTGTTTACACTAAACAAGGATTTGTATCTAAGTAAAGCTTAATTATAAAAAATAGCATTGAAATAGTAAATGCATTAGGAAATTTCCTCCAAAACATGCATGTATGTATATACATCAAAATATATCAGACCCTTCAACAGCGACTTACCCCTGGAAAAATCGATAATTAGCAAATGTAATGTGCACATATTAATTTGACGTTATCTTTGCCGCCGTGCCTAGCTAGAACTGGGACTCCTACACCCTCGGGGTGCATGCCAAAATCAATAGGGGACCGCATACAGTGGTACTGATGCTGCGAAGGCCTATGATGCGATCCCTCGTTTTCGTTTTGACGTTTGTTCATATATGAGCTTGTATATTACGCATTCTATGAATGCGTATGCGTGTGTTTGTGTTGTACTATGTACGTTTCGGATGAGTTATTACAACGTTGGAATGTTATTTATTAAATCAATCATTAATTTAATGGTATTAAAAAATGAATAGAGATTTTTGCAGTTCCTGTTAGTGTGAATGGATGCGACATTTGCAGTATTTGCAAATATTAGATATTTAGTTAAGTGATCATGGCGCTAAGAAAATATTTGACAAAGATTTATATTGTACACAAGCGAAAGCAGTACAAATTGAATGAAAAAAAAAATGTAATAAAGCTTTAGCAATTGCTTAAACATTTCTAAGAAAATTGTCGAGATGTCGTTTGTTGCGTTCTAACAGCATTTTGCAACTACTTCAAATTATAAAAATATACAGTGTGATTTATGGTACAAAATTAATATTGTTGTTATTTTAGAATTTTATGTAAAATACTTGAATTGATCACATTTTAAATATAAATAAATAAATATAAATAAATGTTTATTAACCCAGCAGACAAGTTCATTTACAGGGCTATATACATATATAAAAGAAACAAAAAGAATTGGTAGTGAACGTAAGATTAAATTTAAAGTATAAAGTAGCCACAACAGAACCATAAATAAACAGAAAATAAAGAAACAAATCATACAATACCTAATCAAAACTAAAATACCTCATTAACCGATCTAACGAATGTGGCATGATTTTGGTTGAATATATCCAAATCACAATTCCATAAGTTATACACGGTGGCCAGAAAAATGCGGACAAACACCACGCAGACCAAATCTTTATTTAATTCTGAGTTGACAATCTTAATTGAGAAAAGTAGTACAGTGTTTTCTTAAGTCACACGAGCAGCTTAAAAGAATTGTAAATTTGGCAACTTTTACTGAGACCTTTTTATTTTTATAAACATTAGTGACTGAAAAATTATTGGAGACAAAAATGCAAATTATTGCAATAATTTGCTTATTCATCAAGTACCGTTTTTAAAATCAACATTTTAGTTGATTTAAAACTTCATCACGCTTCTCAATAACTTGTAGAGTGTATTACAAAATATGTACATATTTACAGCGGCAACTACACTCACTCAGGTAAGTAAATGTAAATTTCATTGAAACTTCGAAAAATTGAGAGGGCTGCATCGTAATCTAGTACCAACCAAAAAAGGGTTGATGTATTTTCCAATAAACTAATAAAACCGTTCCTTTCCTCAAGTCCTCCTTCTATAAAATACGCCATCCATAAAATTTTCAGTGCGACATCGTCCGCTTTCGGCAAAGAAATTTATACGCCACCCTCAGACTTATTAGTTTCGTGTTTTTAAATTATTTATCAGGAGGATTATGGATTCGGAAGGACCAGTAAATAATACTAGTGATATTACGAGGAATATCATCTTCTCCGCGATCCAAGTGAAAAAGTAATAAGCCAGACAAATAAACACGAGAATAAAAAGTATTTATTGCGATGGAAATTGGAAACGCGAAGACGCTGTTGGCGAAAAGGAGCAAGGCGAGAGCAATTTAGAGCGAATTGAATCCTGTAAGAGTAACACACAACTTTTCGAAAACATCCCGGCTCGAATTCAGCGTCGCAAGAATTAAATTAAACACAACTTGGAATTACCTGGAAATTTAAGGTAAGCGAGCATTCCAGAAATACACTTCGGACATTTTGTTTGGGAACGCCTGTTTGAAATTGTTTTGGTGTACGAACAAATGTAGATTAATTAATTAAACTATCTGAGGTGAAAAGTACATGCTGTCGGAAAGAAGAAAATTTCTATGCATCAATGCTTGGGGCTGTAAAACCTACTTTCGATTGTTGCTTGTTGTTAGTATCTACAATGAATTTATTGTGTAATTAGCTATTGTAAAAGGTATAATGGTTTTATTTAGTAAAAGCGAAAAAACGGTTTCTTGCAAGCATATTTTTTACCTAGAAATATACGTTAACGAAAAACACCCAGAGAAACGAAGATTTATTAGTGGTGTTGGGATATTTTTCCGCCGGACAGAATCGCAACAAGACTTAGCTTGTGCACAGCTGCTATTACATAGCACAAAGTGGATAAAACTGACAAAAAGTCATGACGTGAGATTCCACATTTGTCACATTTTTGATCGTTTTTGCTATCGATTCCTGTTCAGTTCTATGCCCAGTTCGATGTTAGATAGAATATTGATTTAATATATGCAATATAATAAAAAAAAGAATAACACAACAATAGTATTTTAAAACACACAAAGTTAATGCGAGTATAAGTTTGAATTACGAGCCACGTAGCGGCGAGTGATTCAATGTACGAGCATTACAAGTCATTGTGACACGAGTTTTTTACAGTATTTTTTCTAATTTGCACATTAATCGCCCATATTACATTCCGGCAAGAGTCCCACCAATGCGTTAATATCTCATTACAGCAGAGTGTGCGGTAATAATCATTGTTTTAGCTTTATTGTAACATCCAATTAGAAAAAATCAATATCAGTTAAACAAGATTTCGAATTGAGGACCATTCATTTCTTGGTAATAAATTTTTTAATCACATTTGCCAAAGCCTCGACACGAATTAATTGCACTTCTTATATTATTCTCTGCCGTAACTCGTCCAGATTTTGCGGTCTTCTAGTATAAACAATAGATTTTAAATGGGCCCAAAGGAAGAAATCTAGAGAATTTAAATGTGGAGACCGTGCAAATGAATCCTTGACGACTAATCCATCAATTTGGGAATGTTTCGTTTAAAAAATTTCTAACATTAAGCCGTCATATTAGAACCAAACATTTTCAGGTATTTCTCCGTCTTCGGTAACATTAGGCACAACCTGATCACGTAAAATATGCAATTTTGTAACTGGTGAACTTTTCAACTTTTCACTTTTCCAGTTTTCCCGTTTGTCAAATCATTTGCCGAACCGTTTGTCAAATCATTTGCCAAATCGTTTGCCAAATCATTTGCTAAGTCATTTGTCAAACCGTTTGCCAAGTCACTTGCCAAACCGTTTGCCAAATCGTTTGCCAGACCGTTTGCCAAACCGTTTGCCAAATCATTTACCAAACCGTTTCCCAAATCAGTTACCAAACCGTTTGCCAAATCATTTGCCAAACCGTCCAGTTTAAAACTGGAAAAGTGGAAAGTTAAAAAGTTCACAAGTTATAAGCATTTTTTAGGAATATTAAATATAAATGCAACTCTCATTGATTATGTATTTGTGAAAACGCTTTGGCCACATAGAACTGCATTTCCGACCACTGCGGCCCTGTGGGAACATAACATAATACATGCTGCATAAAGCGAGAAGAAAAAAAGATCTCGAGAATTTATGCCAAATACTATTAGTTTTAATTAAATATTTCTATAAATTTTCTATAAAAAAAGGTGCCAAACACGACATCGTTTCGGGCTAAACAAGATGTGAGATTCGGATATAAATATACTTCATCGAATCCCCGATTTGTATTTAATTTATTGTGGAAAGTTTTATTATCTAATTCTAGCCATGTCAAAAGTAATCGAATAGATCCATACATTTGCTTAACCCTGCATAAATTTTATTTGCTTTATTTTTGGAATTTTATTTTTTAATTCTATTATTTATAAACCATACGGGGTAATTATACATATATATTAATATCTTACGTGTTATCTTTAAGTTATTTTTCGTTTTATCTCTTCAGAAAAGAAAATTCATCGATCCATAAGTTGTTTATACTGTATGGGCGTATATCTAAATTGTAGTCAAGATACGTGTCACACGTGTGAGTTTAGTGTACCAATTAACACAAATTTTGCTATTTTTATGTGACATCGTTAGGTTTGCTTTGATCTGTTTCATTTGATGCTGTAAATTGTAAATTTTTGAATGGAAGACGTTGAAATTTTTTAGAATTGTGTTAGGAAATTTGCATGGGATTGCTAGAATAGAATCATCCACATTTAAGCAATGCATTAATTTCTAACCTACAGCACAAATATCAACAACGTCAGAATAGATCTGCACCCAGCAAGCGGCCCAAGAAACCAGTAGTACTATTCTGATCAATCCCTGACACTTATTTCATGCCAACATAAAAATATGGTATTTCCAATTCCTTCCCCGCCTTCCAAGAAGTACAAGTATTCGCAAATTGCTCTGCGTTTTGTTATTTAATGAGAAACGATTTATCTCCCTTTTAAAAAGCTCACCACGACATAAAGCCCTACGTGTTGTAACAAAAAATAAAACCATACGATTTAATTTTATCTTCTTTCCCTTTATTTTGTCGCGTGGAAACATTCGACAACCGCCGTGCGCAGGAATGAAAAAATAACGTCAGAAGAATAGGGGGGAAAGACTCGTCCGCAATCTTATCTCTAAGCGCAGCCATCCGGACATCAAATATTACCCATTCGAGCAGATATATTACTCCACCGTTGTGACGAGTTCATCCTCGATTTCCTCCCGCTGCGCAAAAGAAGGAGCTAGGAAAAATCAAATAAAACAAGAGCACCAGGGCCGGAAGGAATTTAATGAGTCCTCGTCGTGCCATTTTCGGATCGGCCAGGTCTCCAGCCTCGGGCGGAAAAGATATACCCGAATAATTGGGGTACGGGCAAAGAGTTGGTAATTGGTTTTAAAACCGATCCCGATGGAGGTTTCATTTGTGTTAGTTTCTCGGGATGATGTATTATAAAAGTCCGATAGATTGAATTTGCTCGGAGCTGAGTTGGGTCCCATTTATTCTGAACCCTTCTTAACAGAGTTTCGATCGACCTTTGTATGAAACAAAAATTCTTATACTGAAGATAGATGAACAGCACATTTTCCTTTTATAAATCATAAATATAATACACTCTCATTGCAAGATAAATTAATAATTTAAAAAAAAATTCCGATACCGGGAATCGAACCCGAGCCTCCTGGGTGAAAGCCAGGTATCCTAGCCACTAGACCATATCGGATACATATGTCGGATTATTCTTTTGAAAAAGCAGAGTTGTATTTAAATTTAAAATGGGACATACGGTGTTAACCAAGATTCTTAAACTATCACACTGACAAATAACTATCACACTGACAAATGTCAATGCTGGGTTTTCCACTATCACCAAACAACAATGCACAATCTCTCGACGCGCGTTTCGCTAACCAAGTTAGCATCATCAGGAGATGATTAACAGAGATTCTTAAAGTTTGATTTTGTGTGCTATAGAAAATTTTAATGTAAATGGTAGAAACAAAATTGCATGCAATATTTTTCTTTTACAGATCTAAAGTAAATTGATACAAATTTAATTAAACCAATTTATCGATCATTAACTAAAATTAATATAATAATAATTTTAATAGTAGATAATTATAAAAATCTTATATAAAATGTATAAACCTATCAAAAATTATGCACTAACGTTCCCAATATTATATATTTAAAAGGAGAGAGGAATGTCCATGGGTAAATGAAAATCTACTTAGACAAATAAAGAAACGAGACAAATTATATAGAAAATACACAAAACACCCTCAAAATGAAAACCTTAAGAACGTATACTCTAAGACAAAAAAACACACTGAATATGATAAAGAATGCAAAAAAGGAATACCACAGAAAAAAATTCGAAAGGTATCGAACCGAACCATCAAAAACATGGAACTTAATAACTAAAGACATTAACAAGAAAAATGCAAGAAACCTACAAATTCAAGCCATAGAAAGGGAAGACACCACAATAACAACAGACTCATTGTCAGATGAAATAGCTCGAGAAATAAATAAATACTTTGCGACCATAGGGAAGAAATTGGCGAATGGACAGATTGCAAAATTAGGAAGAACACCATTACCGATAAACACCCCGAAATTAAAAATGCAATTCAAAATCAAAGAACCAACCGAGGAAGAAGTACAAAAAATCATAGTAGAATTAAAAGACAACAAAGCACCAGGATTCGACAAAATAACACCAAACATAATTAAACAAAACAGAAACTATTTAGCACCAATTTTGAAAGAGTTAATCAATAACGTAACGACTGGGACATTTCCGGATTATTTAAAAAGAACACAAATTGTACCTATATATAAGAAAGGAAGCGCACTATATCCTGAAAACTACAGACCGATATGCCTGTTATCTATATTATCAAATATCTTAGAAAAGACTATACAAAAGCAATTAAGTGAATATCTTCTACAGAATAAAATAATATAAAATAACCTGTTAAATAATATAAAAATAATAATAATATAAAAAATAAAGTAGATAAAAAGGACTGGTGGTAATCTTCATAGACATGAAAAAAGCGTTCGATACTGTATCAAAAACAAAACTGATTGAGAAACTAAACAGATATAACAGATAACTAAACAGAATAAAGAAAAAATTACTCGATTTTATGATAAAAAAAAAAATTCCGGTACCGGGAATCGAACCCGAGCCTCCTGGGTGAAAGCCAGGTATCCTAGCCACTAGACCATACCGGAGTGACGTTCTTTAAGTTGTACAATACTGTATTATGTTTATAAATACTTATTTATATAAAAGGGTATAAAAAAATAACAAATTTAATAGTTTCAATCTATAATATTCTATAAAAGTTTGTATGTTTCTTTATGTAATTGATACTTGTAAGAATATTCATGATTTCGTCTTTGTTTTCAAGTTCTTTTAGATGTTAAAATTTGACGTTTAATGATATTCCAACACGCATTGGCGCCACCACATGCAATATAATAATCGTCTCCAATTTTCTGCACCTGGCAATTATCTCTGGCTGAGTTTCCTCCTCTATTGTAAACATACACGGAGGTAGCAGCGCCTGGCGTTAGCTTGCCGCATCGAAATATACGCGAAATAGAACGCCACTGCGGCTCGTATACCCCTTTTATGTCTTCACGGTGGTTGTTCTCCGGTTCCGTAAGTGTTAGTGAATGTTTGTGTTTGCGCTCTCTCCTTCGCTACGCTGTGTGCGTGCCTTTTTACGAGCACCTACTGCAAATGGGACCGTCGAGAGGGAATTTATGAGCCACCGCCGTTCGATCATCTATCCCGGTCAGCTGCCGTTTACTCCCGGGTAAGTACACATCAGCAGGATGAACGCGAGGTTGAACAATGTTCGCTGAACTGACTGACGCAGAATGGTCGATTCTGCATATGTAACTGGGCAAAGTTTTACGATACAATCTTTGGTTTCTTTTTTTAGAAACCTTTGTAATAATAATAATGTTAATAAGTATTGAAATATACTCATTTTCCTCGTATTTTCCTATATCTAATTTAGATCAAGTGAGAAAAGCGGTCCATTAAAATTTAGGTTCTAATAACCTGTTAACTAACTAACGTAATAAATAAACCTACTGAATAAAATAGAAAAACAGCTAAATTTCATAAAGATCTCAACATTTTTACGCTTTCTACAACAATGTTTTGACCGGCACCGGCACAGTGACGTTTGCTGAAAATTAAAATTACTATCATCTATTCTATTTCTCTGTGAAAAATAAATCCAATTCATATAGAGAATGACGCGACACGCGGCCCACTATTACCAAATCTTCAAGTACCTGTATGCGTATGTCTTGCTGAATATCATTAGCTACTATACCGACTGATACCGATCGCATACGTGCTTCTTAGTTCATCAACTACGTCGTTCGTATAACACCGACACAACAAAGCCATACGATGCACGTATGTCGCCACTAGCAGAGATCATTTTTGTAGGCCTCTCCTTTATAGGAGATTTCTGTGGCGATTGTAGTGGTGAAACCAGAAAAACAATTGAGCATCACGTTTTCAAGATATTCGCTAAAACTGTCTTTTTTTAAATCAAACAGCCTGTATATTTTACTGCAGTTTAATATTGAAAATTTAATTCTGAACGAGAAACTTTTAATGCAACACCAAGAAAACATAAATAATAAAGAAATTATTATGACATTTAAAAAAATAATGCTTTTCTGCTAATTAGTGCAATTAAATTAAGAAACAATTTCTTTACTTAAAATTTTACTTCGTGCTTTGACACTTCTCGTTTACGAGCGCTCTGCCAATTGAGCCAACAAGATCGACAGTTTCTTACGATTTGAATCACATCAAATGCAGTTCTTAGAAAGCCGGCAGTACGGCAATTATGCAAGTTACTATAACATTTTATATTAACTCAGTACCTTAGTTTAAGAGAAAAAGAAACAACCTAGGATATGAAATAACAAATCGTTTTGTTGATTTAACACCTGTCAGTACTAGCAAAAAAAGGTTTTGACATTATGTGTACTCTTTTTACCACTCTTAAGTTGACTTTTATGAATTAAGCTAAGAACTACTTTTTAGGATCAACGGAACCATTTGGCTTCTTGAGTTTGTCGTGAGTAGCTCTTAGCTCAACTCATAAATGTAAAGTGAGCTAAGAGTCTGACTTGAAAGTGGTAAAAAGAATGCTACTAAAATGGGATATGTTAGAAGCGTACATAATATGTAGAAAAAATGGAAAGCAAACCTATGAATATTATAGCGAGATGTATCCTGAATCCAACATTCCAAACCGTCAATATTTTCTGAAGTTTTATAAAAAAATTTAGAATAAACGAAGAAATTTTCAAGAAAAAAAGACAGAGAATATAATAATTTATATTAGCTGAAGAAACCGAAATTTGCTATTTTAACTTATTTTCAGTTTAAAAAAAAACAACTTTATTCCTTACAAATATCAACCACTGAAAAATTGGAATTCTCAGGATGGTTTATTTATGCGTGTCAAAATTTCGACTCTTTTAAATGTATTTTGTGGACTAATTTTTTCCAATAATGGTATGTTCAACAGAAAAACACAACATTAACGGAGTAATACAAATCCGTTACTTGTTCATCCTCATAATCCACAAACTCGTTTCAGTGTAATCGTTTGGTGTGGTATTATCGGATTCAAAATTTTAGGGCGGTTTTTTTTTATCGTAGATCTTTAACAGGAATGTTGAATTTCTATCGAAACTATTTGCAAATTGCCTGGATGATTTAAACTTGTTAGACCGACCATTTGTCGGTTTCCAGGATGGTGTCCCAGCCCATAATCGCACAGCGATTACTGGATAGATTACATGGACATCACTGGAACGGTACAAATGCGCCTTCACGGTCACCAGACCTGACACCGTTCGATTTCTTTTTATGAGGACACGTGAAAAATGGGGTCTACAAGACACGATATGAAACACTAAATGTAGTTGATTTAATTCCAGTATTAACATCATCAGAACTATTGATTCACAAATTATTTTAAAGGCAACTAGCAGCGTTTATAGAAGACTAGTTAAGTGTGTTGAGCAAGAGGGCAATGTTTTTGAACAATTATTATAATATAAACTTATAACTTCTCCATCTTCTATTTTTTCGCAGTGTTATATTAAAACTTTTTTATTCACAATTAAATTTTCAATCAAACTGCAGTGAAATAAACAGGGTGTTTCATTTAAAAAAAGATAGTTTTAGTAAATATCTTGAAAATGCGATACTCAATTGTTTCTTTGGTTTCACCACACAATCGCTGTATAAAATCCCAGAAATATGCCCATTTAACCGACTTCGTAGCTTCAATAATAACAAAGATAGCATTAGAGACGTTAGCGGTCCGGATCCACGGTTTATAGTTACAGCAATTCTATCATATAAATGTAATGACTTTTGTTTTCACTGTAAAGACATAAAAAAAAGGATGAAGTTTCAATGTATATCCCTTTACAGTCAGTGTGTTAAATATTTATTTTTAACTCAAATGGAAAAGGATTCAATAGAAGTCTGTTTCAAAACTGGAACCTCTCCCCCATCTGAATTATGTCAGTTATTCATGAGAATTCGGCGCGCAAAATTTCCTTAGATACACACGGAAAACCCACTTTACATAATATTTCTTTATTTCGGGGGAAGTCTCGTATGCCAACGAACGTAAAACGAGATGTAACATAAACAGTCGGAGTGTACTTATCCATGCTCGTGTGCTCTACGAACTTTTGCATGATTTAACTTTGTCGTTTTTGACGTCGATCGACCGAAGGCCCCTGGGAAAACTGAAACGACGACGACGCCGACGCCCGTACACCGTAGCGTCGGTCGCACAGTTCCACTTCATTGAAGGATTTGCCAAAAATGCTTTTTGGCGGTGTCATTCTGGATGTTGGAAATTGTTACTATAGTAAAGTATACATACTAATGTATTATTAAGTTTGTTTATTGTTTGAAGCTTCCACTATGGTTTTACATCAACCTAAAGTTGACCGCTCTGATTACTCTTCTGCACAAAGGAAGTACAAACAAATTTTGCCAGGCGGAAGTAAACTAATATCACATTCTAATCTGATAATATCATCGCTTGTACCAGTTACCTAATTTTGTTAGTGAAGTAGATAACAGTGTTATTTGGCAAAATCCATCGCCTTCATCAGTAGATACGTGTTTGTGGTCCAATTTGTCGTATTTATTTAACAAATACGCCAGCAAATGCTACGTGTAATGTATGTCTAGCCAAACCAAGAGAAATTAATGAACTTGCACGAGTAAGCCAAAGACCACAAAAATAACAAACATTCAGGTTTGCTCTTCCAATTTTGCATGCCTGGATTACCTTCATTGAATTAGTATTTCATATATCCTATAATATATCGATCCAAAAGGGGTGTGCTATCACCGAAGAAAATAAAAACTAAAAGCAACTTGTGCAGAACCCTTTTTGGTAATGGAAATGAATTTAGTTGGCCAACCTAAAAGCTTTAATCGACGGCAGATCATTCAGTTTAATTCTGTGTGACTGTATTGTAGGTATATATTATATAAAGTAAAGAACGGAAAGAATATGGTCAAATCTCACAAATTTACTACCAGTAATTCAAACAGAGTTTGTGAGATTTGAATCATATTCTTTTTGCTCTTTATTTCCTATCTACAATTTTAACTGTTTGCCACTGCACGTTTACTTCGTACTGAAAACCATTTTGTAACATTTCGACGTCTTCAATTTATTAATTATTGTTGATATTGCTGAAGGCCGAATATTCCAGTTTAGATGTGTATAGTTAAACACGTTTGTAACTTCTCTAGACTTCTGCATAGATTTTTTTCTACAATTTCAGTTTTTTCTCCAATAATTTCCACACTTCTAATTCCTAGTAGAACAATCTTTAATTTTAATCAACTTCCTTTATAATAATTTTCGATAAATCTCGTATATAACTAAAAAAGATTTGGTATCAAACTGCTCCTTTATAGAGAATAACTTCTTTCCTAAAATTAATAATATTGGAGTTTTCCATTTGATAGGATATTTATAGAAGATTATTGATTGCATTCTCATCATAACACTTACGATAAATGTATTTTATCCTAAAAAAATTAAAAAAAACATTTTGCATCGGCCGGGAATCGAACCCGGGCCGCCCGCGTGGCAGGCGAGCATTCTACCACTGAACCACCGATGCTTGTATTTCTGTTTAGAGTAATTTGAGAAGCTTTCAAAATTTTATTTAAATTTGTAGTGGTAGGAATAATATAGATTAGATAGGTTGTAAATGATTTATTGACAATTACCTTCAAAATAAAAGAAAACACACATTCTAATGCAATAAAATATGTTAACATATTTATTACTATGGCTTGTATTAAAATTATTGTCGTAGCGGAAGTACACCGCACAGCAAAATTGAAATTAGGAAGAAGGATCGAAGATAGCGGTAAATAATTCCACCTAAGGTCGTGAAATAAGGGTTATAGGTCAAACGACACCGCTACTTAGAAAAAAGAAATAACTATTATCTATTAAAAATACAAATGATTACAAATCAAATTCCAATCTGTATCTTAACATATTTTTATTTCACAACTTGTTTAGATTTTTAATAATTATCTTCAGGTGAACTACAAATTACTATGAAATTAATTCTAAGAATATGGATAAAACAATTTACTTACAAATGTCAAAAGGAATTATCAAAACTAACATGAAGAGTCAAATTCTTGATATAGCATATATAAAACCATAATGGAGAAAAACAAACACGATTAAAATGTTTATACAGAATTTAAACAAACTGTCACAACTTAAAGTAGGTATATATACAGAAGAGATAATGAACACAAAATGTCCTTCTTATCTCGTATTATAACCTGATACTTCCTATCCAGGTTAAATTGCTGACCCATGGCGTCACTTGACATCCCCATAAGGGGTTCTTCTAGTAGTTTTTGATGGTCAACACCGTGCGATTTACTTATCGGTGTTTGACTGTGCATTAGTCTGTATACTGTAGACCTAGCAGTTCCTTGTAATTAGATATGTAGTGCTGGCAGATCTTTCGCACAACCTCCTGCACCTGCCCACGGGAATAATGACCCTGTTGGTTGTTTTCTAAATATGTAGGTTCCATGTAAGTCTTTGATCAAACCATACCCCAAGGTTATTGGGATATGGAATATGGAATACTTTCGTTACCTAACACTAGTGGTTGTAAACCTTCTAACATTATTTTTCTCGTGAACATGACTTGTGTTTTCTGAGCATAGGCTGATAGTATCTGTTGTTTACACCACTTGTCTACAGTTTTAGCACGGTTTGCATACGTTCTGTCAGAGCTTTTGGAAATCGACCTCTAACGGTTATTGTAGTGTCGTCAGCATACCCTAGGCAATAAAAATCTTTTCTGGTCAGTGTTGAGATTAGGTGGTGCACTATGGTAGTTCACAGTAAGGAAGACAAAGCTCCTCCTCGCGAGCATCCCCCGCCTGCCACCGCTTCGATAGTAGCTTCGCCGATTGTGGATGTAATTATCCTTCTTTCCAGGCTAGCTTTTATCCACTACAGAAGCTTTGGTGTGACGCCTTTTCTTCGTAGGGCCTCAATAATTGAATTTGTAGCAGCATTGTTAAATTCTCTCTCAATATCTAGGAAAGTCGTTACAGCTATCTCTTTGTCTTCTATCCACTTTGATATTAGCCTGTTGAGATCGTCCAATGCGACTTCCTTAGATTTTTCCAATTGATAGGATAGGCACTTTGCCTATTCAATCTACCTATGTGTAAAAAAATGTTTAGGTACGATGTTAAACTGTGTATCGGTGAAGATATATACAGTACATATAGAAAATAAATTAGGAAGTACTCACTGCCAAACCAAGATTTTTATTTACCTACATACCTAATTATGGACATATACAACTTTATATATAAATAAACTTAAACATCCTACACACACACGAATCTCAATTTTACCTGTCTTCATTAGAGACTCATTATTGTAAAATAAACGATAGGCTATTTTACGAACAGTTTCAGAATTTATTAAATTACATTTACAGAGAAATAATTGTGTTCTAACGCAAAGGAACTTAGTCTGCGTAACCAAATACATGCAACAAACACTGAGCAAACTGCTAAAAGATGAAAGCGCAAGCCAGCACCAGGTACTAATTACTGTCAACGATTAACAAGGGGATGGGTACCATAGAAACGCATGACTGTTACCCTTTATAGTGCAATCTGGACAGCCTCCTATATATGATATCAAAGCCAATCGGATGGAAATTTCATGGAAGAGTACCCACACAATATAGCAAGCAGAGATATTAATAACGATATATGGAAAGCGGTACAACCTAAGGCAATTGGTGAGCTTTGTAAGTCAGGTATACACATTATAGATATACTGATCATAAAAACAATACGACAAGGATTTATAATTAGTAGCAATAGGTAGTAACAAGTTTCTTTAGTTTTTTTCTGTTACAAAAATATGCAACCCAATTACTGCCAGTAAACTGCTCTGGGTTGTCATGGTTACTAATTTATAAGTATATTTATTTATTTAGCTCTTTGGCATAACAACAGGATGTACCTAAAATGCTGCCCACAATATTATATTTGTAACACATAATTAAATTACACAAAAAAAAACACAATTAGCAAATAGTTTAAACTGAATACGTATTGCCTTCAATTGTTATAATAGCTATTTTAAAATTATTGGAACGACAACAATAAAGTATACTTCTTTTCAAAACAATATGACGTTTATACACAAAGAACGTTTCTCACCGTCGTAGTTATTGGTTCTGGATCATCTGACACTAAAAAAAAGAAGATAGAAAATCAAAAATAGCGGTAGCGACACTCCTGGACATTGTTGGCGCAAGTAGCAATACTACCGCGAACTCCATTATTGAGGCTTGAAACCGCGTCCTCGAACTTCTTCGTCCAGACTCGTGTGAAACCCTTCAGAGCTGTTGACTGACAGGAGACTGTCGCTGTTGACCTGCACCTGAAGAACTGACAGATGAGGATGGTCTCATACGAGTATGAACGAAACGTCAGCCAGAAGAAGTTCTAGGACGTAGTTTTAACACGGTAATCTAGCAGTGTATCGTATGCATAACAAACGTGAAAGCCTAGGTGTAAGTTCAACTAGTGTGGTTCATAGAGAAAAAAGGTGTCACTCTAAATCTTTATCAATGTATGTATAAAGGCTAGCTTGGAAAAAAGAGTTATAAAATTCATAATTGGTGAAGCCATCGTTGAAGAGAAGGAAGGAGGAGGTTGAGACGACCAAATCTTGAAATTGGGAAAGGATTTTACTGCCCTGAATCTAGTCGTGGGCAGATAATCGTCAGAGATCTCCAAAGGTTCTAATAGAATGAGTTAAGTTTAATTGATGAAAACAAGGACGACCATCAATTAACCTTCAGAGAACACAAGTGATTGTGTTCACAAGAAGAAGAGCGCTAGAAAGTAGCATACAACATACAACCAGTAGTACTGGGAGAAGAAAGAATTCCGCATGGCAAAGAAACGAAATACTTTAGTACTACAGGGACACCAAGTGATACTATTATTCGACAACATAGGTATTCAAGTTATAAAGCCAGACAAGAGGGTGTGGGAAAAGGATCCATCCATCAAAACTACTAATGGTGCAGGAACGGGAATGTATGAGCACAGACGGGGAGGATATCTTGGTTAGCTTCAGCGAAAGAAGACACGACAGCATTTCAAACGAAGGTTATCACAATTCTATATTATGTTAAGAAAGCGCAGAAATGGGCCAAAGTAGGTACCATTTCATATTCTATTACTTCCACAAGAGTTGATCGTAAACTGGTTTGGGTGCTCAGTCGTAGGAGCGTGAAAGGAAATGAGGTGACAAATATACTGAGTAGATGAGGATCGTCATGGCAATTTATTAAAACCGGCTCTTCCTTCGGCGTTGCCAAATCACCGAAAAAGAAATAAAGTCCATCATTGAATGACAAGCATAATAAGCCCAAACGGTGGTAGCAAAACTCATCAAGACAAGGAGAAGGAAGATAGGAACTCAGCCCTTTGTTTACAAAACGCTTGTATTGTATTTTAACAGAGTTGAGGCACAGAAGCTTCTGCTCGCCGCGACTGAAGCGATCTGTTGTGAAAGACCGTGACCTAGATTTATAAATCAACCCCCGTGCTCACCACAAATCTACCTCACTACCTCTGGTGTTGCCATTTTTATCACGTCGGGAGACTTTGTTTCCTACTTGTAATGTAGCGGCCTTAGCGGTGTCTCGATTTCTTATTTGCAAAACCGACACATGTCAGTCTCGGCTTTACCCACCTTTTTGAAATGTAATGGAACTTTCCGTCGCAGTATCTTAGAATGTCCGGTGAGCAAGCCAGTAAGTAGCCTTAGTCCCGGTTTTCTGAGTTCGAGTAAGTTTTTGTTAGTACTTAGCTAAGGGTTGGCTAACCTTTTCGCTATGAGGTTTAAGTCCAGAGGGATATCGCTTTCTCGTGCTCCCACTATCTGGCCTATAGAAGTGGCTGCTAGTCCCTCGTTTGACCAGTTGATCAGCCACCTCGTTATCTTTAATTTTCAGAATGCCCTGACACCCATACTAGTGTGACTTTGTTTGTTGTAGACATTGTTTAAGCACTCTCATGCCAGCCTAGATTCAAAGCTATTTGCTTTTAAATCGCTCAACATGGCTGGTTATCACTACATATATTAATGTTAGCTCCTTTATCGCTTTTTTGAGGTTTTCTTTGCCACAAATAACTATGGCAAATGATGGTCGAGGTTTGCCCTAAAGCTATTGTGAGACTGCGACTCCCACTTCAGCATCTTGGATCCGTTTGTATACGACACTAAGGATCCTTACAAAAGCGTTACTGAAAATCCTATTTGTAGATTCTGCCAAAACGATGTAGAAACCACAATTCATGTTCTGTGCCAAAGCCAACGGCTATGACAAAGGTTTTACTACTTGGCTACCAAAGGGTTTGTAAAACAAACTTTTATAGTCACTTAAATTCTAATCTAATCCAATTTGTTCTTTTATTATGTTTGAAATAAACCATACTATTCAAATTGCACCTTTTTCTTAAAACCAGGGCAAATATTATCTATCAAAATTTGCTGTAGGGTATATAAGGACTTACCTAAGCTTGAGGCTTCGTACAATAAATACCTATTTCCCTAAGAGCCTACTTTTTTTTTAAGGAATGGAATTTACCTAGCCGAACATTTCGGCGACAATTTTTCTTTCGCGAGGCGACAGAGCCCGCGTCTATATGGTTTAAAAATGCGACATCATCGATTTTTTTCCCATAAATGAGTCTGGTTCGACGGCGATCTGTGTGCGTTACTTTGCGTATGTATTTCATCTAGTATATGTATGCATGTTCCTACCATACATTCAACACTGTACATATACATAGGTACAGTCGTGTATCGAAATCACGCAATTGCCCAACACCTACCTACACGTATACGTGTGTGCAATTCCGACGCGGTATCGGTAACCTTGATCGCTGCTCCGGGCACCAGAATGGAGTACGGTTGCCTGGCAACCCCGGAACACCCATCCGCATATTAAAAGACGTATACGTGACATATTTTTGTAGCATTAGAGTGATTCCGTGACGGCGAGATGTTCGAATGGGGTGATCTCTCATCGTCACGAGAAATTGTAATTGAATAGTTTCAAAGAATTAGCAATTTTGTAGAAAAATAATTGCCACAGAGCCACGTTCGAAGACTACACCGTTCTCCCTTCAAATACTTCTGAATCACTCCATATAGAAAGGGAAATTAAAATTTTATTCGACTATCAAAGTTGTTTACATAGAAATATATTGAAGTTTCAAAATGCTTTAAAGCAATATTTCACGTCGAAAAGCATTCAAGTTCCTTCTTTAGTTCTATTTTGGGGATTTAATTTATCCGGTGTTTCGACCTTACATCTAGTTTCATCATCAAGATTCCTCTTAGAAAACTAATATGTACGAAATTCATCATATATGAAATATGTCTTTCCATTTAAAAGTGTCATTCTCAGAAATGTCAGAAAGTCGAATTTCATGGGCAACTATCTAAACTAATCGATCTGCTTCCAATGCAGTGATTGACGATATTTGTTTGATTTGTTCAGATTATCTCTAGGCTTAGTATGCTTAGGGTGGGCAATAGGTATCGCCCCCATGAAATCTGTTCCTTTCAGTTTTCTCTGTAGTTTTGTTCTGTTGTGATGGTTGATCTTACTTCATCTTGATTTGGTTGCTAATAGTAATAAACATTTGATTCCGTCAAACTTTACAAAACAAAAATAACAAAACTTTTCGCGACACCATGCTTTGCATCAAATAAGGAGTAGGGCTAGCAAACTCACAATATACATACATATACGTGAGTTTGCTTTACATTCCTATGAGGAATAGTAGCCGGTCTACTTAAGCTCACTTGACTCTGTTTTATTTATGATGTGTCACTTCATAATTATTTCTATTTATCTCATTTATTTTAGCACTGTCCACTGTTTCTCATCGCTACTTCCTTCACCTATGTACTCCCATACTTTCTAAGTCTACCTTTTGGTCTTCCTCTTTGTCTACTCCCTGCTGGTTTTTATCCGGTAAGTCTGCTGCCCATCCTATCGCTCTCCTTTCTCATCACATGGCCGTACCACCGTAGTCTTTGTGATTACATTACCCTGATTATATCTTCACCTTTTAAGATATCCGTTATTTCAAAATTCATAGGCTTCTGATAGTTACCATCCGTTATTTTCTCGGGCCTGAAAATCTTACTAATTATTTTTAGCTCGAATTTTCATATCTTTCTTTCATCAGCACTAGAGAGTAGCAATGTTTCCACCGCATATGTAACGAAACCGGTTTTATCTCAGTCTTATATACTCGCATCTTTGTGGCCTTTCTAATTCTTTTATTTAACATTATTGATTTATACTTGTAGTAAGCTCTGAGCCCTTCTTCTATTCTCTGCAAGATTTCCACTTTTCTATCATTTCTAGTATTAATTATCACCCCCAAGTACTTAAAACTGTCTAACCCTTTAAATTCATAATTGCTATCTATTTATCTCCCATCCCAGTCTGCTTTCTTAGTCCTATTTACTGACATATATTTAGTTTTTTTCTTGGTTTATCTCCACATCCTTTATACTTACTTCTGTTGTAATTTTTATTACGGCTTCTTTTAAACTTATTATGTCAGTTGCTACACTGGCAAAATCATCCGCGTAAGGTACCAGTTATACTGCTTTAGTGATAATCGTTTCCTCTAGGTAGCTATTTTTCATCACTGCATCCAGAACAATATGAAACAGCGTTGTTGACAGACTGCTTCCTTGTCTCACATCGGTGTTTATGTCAAACATAAGCCTTGAAGTTTTTCATAGTCATTTTAACTAACTTTACGATCTTTTCTGGTATCTATAGCTTTTTCAAATCTGTGACTAACTGATTTCAGTTTAAACTATCAAAACTTGCTTAAAGTCTACAAATAGGATGTGCATTTCACTGCTGTACTAGTTTCCTCTGTCTTCGATATTACATCCAAAATTTTGCATCAAATAAGTGATAGGTTTAGCAAACTTACATATTTCATGAATTATAGAGAAAAGAGTAGCTAACAACATACACAATTGAAACCAAGTCAACCTGAAACATCAGTTACATCGCATCGGTATCATACCTACATCAATATTCCGGTAAACGCATTGCAATTCAAAATTTTAATAATGTTTGATTGTTCGTATTTAGGCTGGTACCTACTGTATATAAAAATCCTTTTATGGATAAGCGTGGCCATTAACGAAATCAAACCTACACGATTCTTTGTCGCCTTCTTCATATCAAAGAAATTACAAATTAACGATCGAGAAACAACGTAGCGGAGATAAATATTATCAGATTAAAACTTTGGTAAGTAACAATCATCACCAAAGATAGGACGTTAATACACAATCAGCAAATATTATCTACTACTATTTTTGACTAGTACCAGATCCACTCTTTTTGGGTTTTGTGGTCAAAAGAGTTATTATAACAAAAAATCTCTTCATTTGTTTTTTATTTTTATTGCTACGTTGGATTGATTAAAAAAAATTGGAAAAGTTGTTGATCAATACAGCGAAACAAAACAAATGAAGAGTTTTTTGTTATAATAAATCCTTTGACCGCAAAACCTAAAAAAGGGACCATACATAGGATATTAAGTTCTTAAATTAAGCAAATGATCGCTCTATCATGGACAGCTGTATATAATAACATCAAACAAAATGTCATTGTTAACTACAGTGGGTTAGTTGTAGATGAACGTTTGCAGTATTTAAAAGATGAATAACAAACCAAATCCAAATGCAGTCATACTCTTTTCAGTAGAATTAAAAGATGAAATAATATACCTTGATGATGTTTTATTTAGAATAACGTTTATTAATCTACTTTTATGATAGCCGCCTGTATAGCCAAAAATATTCAAAAAATTCATACTGTCGGACAAACTTTGCTATATTACTGAAAGAAATGGATATGCATTTAAGGTTTTAGATTATGGAGAACGGTATATTTTAAAGCCATACTTCATCAGTGTATAATACGACAGTTTAATTTGTAATGTATATTCATAGTAAATCGTTTCTATTATTTTTTGTACAATAAATTCGACTTAAAAAGAAGATTTGCGATTGTTTCACAGCAATTAAATTAGATCAGTATCCATTTTTGTACTTTCGAGATTCAGTAACTGCTGGAGACACTCTCATAATCGTGACTTTACTAAACTTTGCAGTTGCCGTAGGCCACATCACCTTCAGAACTCTCTCGTAGTTATTGTAACGATTACAAGTGCAGTTAAAGTTGGATTAAAAAGTTTTTAAACAAGCAAAATTTAACTGAGAATCCTTGCAACCTGTCAACAACGAGTTATACGAAAAGCCTTTAACAAAAGCGTACTTGAAAGACACTGGAAAACTAAATTTGATGTATACACCGGCCTCCTAAAGTGAGTTGACGAATGCTTATTTTATACATAAATATTTACGTTAAGTTTCATTATTTTAAACAGGTTTGAAATTTAATCGATAGTTAACTACATTACATGCATTATATAATGATAAAATTGCAACACTCGGGAGGTAACCACGAAACTTTTAAGCCTCCTCCTTATCAAGTTAGCAAACTCGTTAAATAATGAAAAGGGAAGTCTAGGTAAAACAATTTACTAACACTTAAGCCATGATGCTCGTTGTCATCGTATTAACCGCTCAGACAGCATAGAAATTCGATAGAAGCGCTTATAATTACGTTAAGCCGTGATGAGATGACAGTACGGGAACGTTAGAGGAGTTCTGATGCAGAAGCATCACATTTTACCCCATTACGGTGAACTGCTGTTGACCGACGCTTACCGCCTAGGGAATACTCGCTCATCTTCCAAGAGCTTTGTGGCGTAGTGCTGTTCGCGGAAGAGCTTTTTTTCACGTCGACTGTTTGCCAAGATGATAAAACTTAGGCGTAGTAACTTTCAGACCATAAATTTAATCTCTATGTAACTATTAGTGGAATTTTTGACAAGTTCTTTGTCAATCTTGCCGTTATTTATTTATCTAACGTAGATTATGAGATACGTAATGCTTGTTGTGATTTATAGAAGCAATTTTTCAAGTTAATTTAAGATTAATCCCCTCAGCAAAATTATCTTTATATTTGAAAAGTTGTTTTTTTTCTCTTTCTACAATCTATACGCTATTAAGTTTATACTTGTACTCATAATTTCACGGTACATCGCTTGACAACATGTAAACCACAAATATTTTGAATTGTATTGTATTCTAATCCTACGAATGGTGTAATTATTTGGATATTATTTTCGCTTCCGTTGCGTTTGCAATCCTTTAATGTATCTTGGTTTTGCGGAATTTGTAATAATAGAATTCTGAATGTAGAAATGAAAAAACGTTTCGCCAATGTCAACATTGGCTTTTTCAAAAATTGTCCGATGATTATAAAAAAATCTGTAAAGCAATAGTTATTGATAATTTACATACTTGGTAACCTACGTCTTCCGAATAATGGTTATTACCTTCATTATAATGTTAATTAATAATGTTTTACCACTTCTTCGATACCCTTTGTGATTATTTCACACCAAATTCGTTGTCGTTCAAGGTTTCGATGTTTGGATGGTCGGTGCACGACTACCTGCTGATCCCCGGCAATATTACATAATCCGGGTTTACGCATTTTCCCGCTTTTAACGACGAACGGGGATACCCCTAGTACCCCGACGACCGACCGTCTACGACCCCTAAAAATACTCCGGCGCCTATTCGCGGTCTACGATCGGATCTCTTGTAACAAAACACACCGGCTAGAGACGTCCACGCTACTAATAGCGTACTGGTTTTGGATGCCTTTTAGTATTGTGAACTAGAAAGCCGCGCCCGTTCACCCAGCCAATTATATAGTCGTTTGAAGACCGCTTACGCCCCAACTCGACAGAACGCACAGCTTACACCCCAACGCGGCAGACCAACCAAACCGCACCACTATCCGCTAACCCCCGTTTACATCTGTGACTGGTTTGGGATCGTCGGTACACCCTGTATCTTCATTTTTCTCAATTCTTGCCTTTCACTTGTAAAAAGACTCGACGCTTCGCGTCTCGCAGTCGTTTGTTTGTGTGATTGGTTTGGGATCATCGGTATACCCTATATATTCTTTTTTTCTTAATTCTTGCCTCTCACTTATAAAAGGACTCGATGCTTTGCGTCTCGCAGTCGTTTGTTTGGATGATTGGTTTGGGATCGTCAGTACACCCTGTATATTCCTTTACTGGTTTTGGATGCCTTTTAGTATTGTTAACTAGAAAGCCGCGCCCGTTCACCCAGCTAATTAAATAGTCGTTTGAAGACCGCTTACACCCCAACTCGACAGAACGCACCGCTTACACCCCAACGCGGCAGACCAACCAAACCGCACCACTCTCCGCTAACCCCCGTCTACATCTGTGACTGGTTTAGGATCGTCGGTACACCCTGTATATTCCTTTTCTCAATTCTAGCCTTTCACTTGTAAAAGACTCGACGCTTCGCGTCTCGCAGTCGTTTGTTTGTGTGATTGGTTTGGGATCATCGGTATACCCTATATATTCCTTTTTTCTTAATTCTTGCCTCTCACTTATAAAAAGACTCGATGCTTTGCGTCTCGCAGTTGTTTGTTTGGGTGATTGGTTTGGGATCGTCAGTACACCCTGTATATTCCTTTTTCTCAATTCCTGCCTTAGAACAATAAAGAACAAGTAACGTCATTCAGACACTTATCACCGCTGTAGAGATATCGTTAAGCTTAAAGTTACATTACAACTTAAAGGTGTTACTGGAGAATAAAATTGTAGACACTTACAACACAGATTTTTTTATTCTTTATACGTTTAACATTCTAATTTCATTGATATTTCATCATATTGCTACAAAAACTGCGTAGTACTTGTGTGCATATATCCGAGTAGCGTAAGAGCATAAGAAATTTGACGGTTAATTTTAAATGACGGTAGAGTATTACATGAATATTTTATTCGTTATTTCCCCATTTTTTCAGCAGTGTACGCCACTGCTGGCACGTCGGGACAGTGAAACAGCCCGCCGAGGTCGAAGGGGGTGTGAGGAGGAGGACTCCTGGGTTACATGTAGATAGATGCAAAGGGGTTGCCAAGTAACCAGCTCACAGCCAAACATAGTTCATACAGCGACGATGAAGCGAGTTATGTGCGAAATTAGCTGGGCACGGAATGGATGATATTCGCAGACGCTTTCCGCCCTCCTTTGTTTATATTGTTTGCGTTTTATTTTACCGTTACGCGGAAGAAATTCAGATTAGATGCGTTTGAGAAAAGACGGACGCGAAATTTGTTTCTTCGTTCACTTGCCAACCGTCCAACGTTTGCTATGTGTAGCTGCTTCCTCGGCGGAATGTCATAAAGGAACTCATGTAAAATTTAGATATGTCTCTATGTTGTAGTGTATATAAGCTTGTAGACGGACATATACATACGTGTAGAATGTGGAATGTGAGAATGCAGCTTAAAAAATAAAAAGAGAATTGGTTGAGGAATGTTGTGGTGGCCTACAGAAAATTCTGTCTATTTCACAAGAGAAACACTGAACGGAAAAAAACGACTGCTGCAACTTCAAGAGTTTTCTACAAACGTTTCTTTATGATTTTTACACAATTTATACACATTTTTCGATTCACGAACAACTATTTTCTGATAGCGTGCTTACCTTTCTTTACAATTAATTTAATTATACAGGAAGAAGCTCCCACTTTTTGCTCCACTACTGTGCACAAATCGACGAAGAGCGACCGATCTTATTATTACTAGTAGCCGTTTTGTTGAGTTAGTTTTTATAATCCACTGAACAGGTAAACATCATACGTTTATGATCAAAACTTTTATCAACAATAATTATATAATTGCGAAACAAAAAAAAACCTGTGATTGGCAGACATGCTCTTGTTCCAGATTTTAAAGCAATATGGTTGTGTGCCCTAAAAAGAAAATTGCCTGGTAGACCAAGAAATGTCCGAATGCCAGAGAATACTATAAGATCAGTTTTAAGATCTACCTATTGTCAAACATGCTTCTGATTAGCGTTTATTAGAAAGAACTGTGACAATAGTTCTACAGATATACCCAAAATGTCAGTCGTACAAAATGATCGCATAGATGTCCTTCAGAACGTCCTACAAAATGCTATTCTGATAACAAGTGACCAAGTTCCTTTCCACTTATGGGATAGTGTTAACAAGCACAGTGTTTGCTAGTGAGGTACAGGAAAATCCTCCAAACTTCACGACAAAACGTTTCACAAACCAAGAACTACTGTTTGGTGTGCTGTTGAATCATTCTGAGCTTGAGATTACTATTTTAAATAAACTATAATATTGTTTTTGTGGTTTAACAAACCCGACAAATTAGCAAAGTCTTCACTAATACAATACGATTACGTAATCACCACAAATTCTTTAAAGCTACAAATTGCTTCTGCTTGATTATGTTTGTAAAATTTTTAATTATTACATTTATTCTGATTTTAATAAATTACTAACATATTTGTAGTTTCTTAAATAAATTTTTAAATTGTATTTAATTTTGAAAATTAATTATTTGTTTTGTATTTGTAATGACCGGTGAGATAATTTTCTCACAATATTTTAAGTAATAAAACATTAGTGAACAAATCAATTAATAGTTATCTAATTTATAAAGGGCCTCCCAAAATTGTTTTTAAATAAAGATTGGCAATATGTATTGCTTTCGTGAAACTATCATCGCCACTTTAGGATATAATCAATCTCGAAAAACCTTCCACAAATTGCATATGTACATGTATACATACGAAGCTAAATTATGCATGTGCAATATTCCGAGCCCCAACACCCACCCCGTTCACGTATATTGAACACGCCAACTTCGAGGCACGTTTATATGTGGTGGTACAGAACAGACAAATATGTGTACAGTCATCGTCGCTGAACGATATGAAACCCCTTTGACCTCGACGCTCGCCCAGTTCTCCGCCATCACCGCAGCAGCTACTGCTATTAAATTTCGAATTTTCCGAGAAAGAGAGCTGCCACTATGCGGTCTAGTTTCTGCCGATCGACGGTAACAGGTCTCGACAGATTCATTTAGCGCCGAGCGAGCCCGACTTTGTCGATCGAAACGGGGGAAAGTTGTCGGTGCAGTGGCTGGCTGGGAAACTGGGTGAAGCAATGTCCGGCGCTGCCGTAATTTCTTCTCGTCGTGTTGGCTTTGGAAATAATTGGTGTTCGAACGCTCAGAACAACGCGGAGATGTGAAGGGGACGATTACGATGTGGGAGGAAATGAAAAATCGTTGAGATGTATTTCTCGCCTAGAATTATCATTGGGAATTGCTGTTGGCAGATACAGTTGGCGAAAATTTTACAAATAAATCAAAATGCATTAACATCTTGTTGCCAAAAATAAAGTTCCACTTGAAAAGTATTTGGGAATACATGTCTATTAGCTAAACTTGTTTTTCTAGAATACTTCTTAGAGGGGTAATAGAAAAACTGAAAAGTGCACGATTCCTTCAACTTGCACTGACAAACAAGAATTTAGGCTACGTCAAGTGAAAGGATTGACCAACCGCTTTACAATTGATTACAATTAAAATTCGTTAGTTTGACGGCTTTACAACGCTTGTCTGCCTATACGTCATTGTGCAAATAATCAAAGAACATTTGGTCAATTGTCAAATTTGTCAATTGATAATCAGTCTGCCTATACGTCATTGTGCAAATAATCAAAGAACATTTGGTCAATTGTCAAATTTGTCAACTGATAATCATCTCTATTGCGAAGAAATAAACAATGTCTTCTAACGAAATTATAAGTGCTGTGGTTCAAGTACTGAGATGGAATCAGATGAGAGTACGCTTAATATTTATTCCACAATGTGTCCACGCAGTAACAACAGAAATTTGTGTAATTCAACGAATTGAAATTTTTATGAAGGTGCAGTAAACTAGGGCTGTAGAAAAACGACGCCCATTTCATTCATCCTTACCGAATACTTATGCTTCTCAGTCGCCCGCATCCCCTCCACACAGCGTGACGCATCCGGACGGGGGCGGTGAGACGGGGGCGTCATATGTAGGATCGACGTGGGGCTCCCTGGATATTCAAATTTCGCGCGCTTTGAAACTGACTAATCAAGAGACTCCGAGTGGGCGTGGTCACGGCGAAATGTAGGAGTGGAGGGGATGAAATGTGAATTTAAGAGACCTATGTTAATTCTTATGGGATTTTGGCCCAGCTTATTTACTATAGACTCTTAGAAAATGAGTTTTAAACCAGTCCTTCTTCATAACGGATATAAAAAGTCTTCTATCCTCATTGCTCATGCTGTAGCATATGAAGAAATCTTATGAAAATATGAAGCTACAAATACATAGATGAAACAGAGCATCAGAGAATTCAATGGCAGATTTTTGTGGATCTAAAAGTGAAAAGAAAACGTAATCTTATTCTTAGTTTAAAAAACGCCGCTGATTCAAACAAAATTCTGCTTCCACCTCTATATACACATCAAATTGCGATTTATAAAGAACTTTGTAAAGCCGACGAACAGAAACGATGAAAATTTTCTTAATTTAAGAAGACAATTTTCTCAGAATAAGCAAAGCCAAAATAAAAGAGGGAAAATTTGTGGGGGCCCAAATCAAAGCACTAATGAAAGTTGCCAGTTTTAACTAGCTCCTTGGAGAAAGGGAGGCACCTGCTTGACAACCCTTCAAAAATGTGGCCACAAACCTCTTTAGGAAAGCAAAAGTAGAAAACTATAAATTGGTGCTTTATGAACTGCTGCGAAATCACAGAGATTTTGAAGCAAATATGTCCCTATAGATTCATTTGCTCGATTCATATTTGGATTTTTTTCCAGACAATCTTGGTGATAAGAGCAATAAACATGGTGAGACATTTCAAGGAATTGTAAAATATCGCATTTTATTTATTCACCTATTTATTTGTTCATGTATTTATTTATTTATTGAAAGTGTCATGGGAAGAAGTTGCTTATTTTCAGTGTTTTTAAAGTTGAATTATTCTAATTAAAAAAACATATAAATTAACCTTTTGTGTCAGTCACCTATTTCTGTTTATTATGAAATATTGCTCTATATACTTTTTTTCTGTATATATATAGATAACTGGAAAGCTACTTGCTATATTATTACGAATTTTTCATTACACACATAAAAATTTGGAGTTAGTTCTAACACCAGATGGACGCCAGGGAACACCGAAAAAGTGTTCCCTGGCATCCATCCGTTTTTGGTATTAAAATAAATGGAGTTAGCGCTTCTATTGTCAGAAAGTGTTGTTTGAATTTAAAAATGAAATGTTTATCCCTTTTATATGAAAACTGACGAATATATAAGAAAATGAAATAAACTGGATATAACCAGTTTGCAACAAATAAATAAGTGTACATTTACAGTTTTAAGACAATTTTTTCATTTTTATGGATTAAGATCGGTGATAACTCTATTGTAGATAAAGTATTTTATTATTCTGTGTAACGTCACTCCTTTTTGTCTTTTTGTTTAATTTCGGATGATTTCTTTTATTGCCTTTTTTTCCTTTTTGCCCTTTTTACGTATTTTAAAATGCAATTTATTCGGAAAAAGATAATAGTAACACCAAATTTGATTAAAAGTAATAGTTTTTGATTTTATTTATCCAATTCGCACGGATAACATCTCCGAAAATTTTTTATGTGGGCTTTATATATGATACTGTATTTTCTATATGCTGATACAATAAATAAGTATATGTAAAATTACTAAATAAACTAAAAATTAATTCACTATGAGTATTTACAGATTAACTTTAACTCGTATGCGAAAGGTATTTCTATTCGCCCTAATAAATAATCTGTCAAACATCTGTTTATCTTTCTTTTCCTCTCGCTTTGCTATTTGGGCGTTTCCACTAGGTCAACGCGAAGTACCCGAACATGCAAATCCGAATTTGCATACTAACCGAAAAAAGGAAAAGCGTTCATGAGCTCCTCTCATCTCCGAATTGAAATTATAATTAGTCAGAGCGGCACACATTGCCCTGCTTACGTATGCGAGCGGTATTGCGAAGAACAAGGAAAAAAAGATTCAAACTTCATCATTACTTCTACTCCGCAGGATCAGACCGGAGGGCGCAGATTCATTGATGATTTCCACCGGCGATTTTTGAATAAACCGCCGCGTCGACCGCTCACACAAGCGCACTGCAAAAAATCGATCGCGCCGGCATATGGTCGGGGCAAAACACCCTTCCCCATTTGACGTTCGAACGGTGGCACCGTATCAGAACAACGTTTGATAAAAGGTACAAACACACAGATCAGGCGTTAGTGCCTAGCGGACTGTGCGTGCATCTGTGGATACAATCTACCGGAGCCTTAGTGCTAATAAAATTCCTATTGCGTAAGTAACGATTAATCACTATTTTTGTTTTTAGGTTATGTACGTTTGTATTTCACGTAAATCTATGTATACCGCATATTATAGGTGTGCGTAATTTGCAGAGTTTAGGTGGAAAACCTGATTTTCTCGGTGAGGTGGAAGAGAGAGCCACTCCGCAGCACCGGAACGGCGTACAAAAACAAATCAAAATAAAAATTGTCGGCTCCGGCAGTTGCCAAATATTCTGGAGGAACTAGCACTGGGAGCACCAATCCCGAAAGGCCAACGGGGGTTTTCCTTTCGCACGGCGGGGATAGAGAAGGGGTGCGGGGCGGTACGTCGACGGCCTGCGCAGAGGGTGAGTACTACCGAAACGACGACGACCGTCGCGACGGACCATAACGCGAGTAGACAGTCTGGCGTCGGCAGGTCTGCGAATACTTCAGTGCTATTTGGTAAGTGGCCCCCCTATATATCTATATATATGTATAATGTCTATGTATTGTATATGTGTGTATACACCCCGGATCAGATCTCTTGGTTTTCTCCTTTTTTTCTCGTCCACCCATACTCTACTACTACCCACTACCGCTACACTACTCTCTGCACACAACTACACGACGCATCTTCGGCGACATCTCGACCGTCAACATTGAAATGGCTATAACCTATAAATGCTGTGTTTGAAATATTATTGTGGTGATCTGTGTGCCTCGTAGTGAAAAGAAAAAAGTGAGCTTCCTTTGTTCAGACAAGTGTTAGAAAGAAAAATATCGATGAACTCGAAAAGATGACAAAAGAGGATCTTTTTTTTTCTTCAACATTTTCCAGAGAAAAGCAAAGCATGAATTTTATAATCCATACACCGAAAATGCTGTTTAGCAATTCACTTACTCTCATTTTGATCCTATTAATTCTTTCGTTTACTTTTCCAAAGATTTAATTCCTCTTTTTTTGAGAATCAATTTTATTTCAAATAAATGAAAATCTTTTCTTTTTACAAAACTTCAATCGCAACTAAATCCCTTTCCTGGAAAGAATCACCCACCCTCATTGGGATATAAAAATATTTTCTACAAATTTTAATTTTACTTTCAAATTGTCTTTTGCTTTACATATAGGAGAAACATCTAATAATCAAAAGACTACCAGCAATACCTTCATATATGATAAATAAAAAAAAACGAAAATTAGATGCAGATATTTTGCTATATTTTTGACACCACCCCAAACTGATTTTCTTTTCTATTTTTCGGGGAATTTTCCTTTCTCTTTTCAATAGGAGCAAATCTATTCTATATATTGTGCCAAGTTTTCAACTCCACCCCAATTGATCTTCTCTACTATTTTTGGGGTGTAAATGTTTTCTCTTCCATAAGACCAAATCTATGCACATATATACCAGAAATGAAAAATAAATACATAAGGAATAAATCGCGATACTTTGCCAAACTTCACCCCAAATTAATTTCTTTTTTCTAGCACCCCAAAATGATTTTCTCCTTTATTTCCGGACAAAGAATTTTTCATATTCATTAATTCAAATCTACTTTCATATACCACAAATAAAAGACGAGAAATAAAAACAGAAATTTTGCCCAATATTAAATTCCACTTTGTTCCACATGATTGTCTTCGGTCTTTTTTTTTTTCAAAGAAAAGTGTTTCTCTTCCATAAGATTAAATCTTTTCACAAATGAAAAACGAAGAATAGATGCAAATATTTTGCCATATTCCAAAATGATATTTTCCCAGAACTCATCTTCAAATAATCCTTAGGAAATCGTTGAGAATAGTGCACCCCTCAGAGGAAACAAAAAATACTTTTCTTCCAAAAGACAGCCTCCGAAATCGATCTTCACCTCGCCCGAACAAAGAAAGGGAACTAACTCTCGCCTTCCGCAGTACCACAGCATCTCCCATCATTCATCCCAAAACTGATGCAGTTCATCCGGCATATCCGGAAAATTCTGACGTGACGCCAAGACACGCGATTAGTTTGGCGAGGTTGGCGTCGTTTTCGGATGTTTTTTTTTTTTATTTTCGTTCCGGGGCAAAAGTGAAAATGGGCTGCCGCCGCCAACGCGCGCGAATTTTCCGCACCAGAAACATCCGCGGAGGTCGCCGATTGACAAATTCCCTAATAATGGGCGGAACCCAGATATGCGCAGATCATGACGGCAAGATAAAGAGAGATGGCGAGCGAGAATCGACGGGGGGAGAACGAGAGAGATAGATCGAGGGTCGGAGTCGAATATACGTTCACTCACACACATTTAAAATAAAACAGTTGCATATCGGCAGCAACATCAATGTAACATCTCGTCAAACAGCGCCCGCACACCGATAGTGCATTTTAGTGTACCTACGCGACTCCCACGTATTTAATGGCGTTATTAAACCTAGTGAGTAGTACTAGCATGCTGACGATTGTTCTAATTTGTTTTGTTTTTTTTTCACATCTTACGATTTGTAGTTTCTCTAATTTTTACCAGATCACCTTTGAGCAAGCATATTAAGCTTTAGAAAATTGCACTCTACAGTTTAGAAAATGGTTTGCTACCAGACACCTTGAAGATAAGAACCAAATTGTCTTTTAAAAACTCATTATCAAATTCCATTTACCGAATACTAAATTAGCATATTATCCACTTCCAAAAATCATTTTCTTTTCCCAAATATAACAAAGCATCAATGATGAATACCATTAATTTGAATTTACTTTGACACCAGATAGATCTTGTACGCTATAATAATGACCAAATACCAAATTAGCCTGTTACTTCCAAACACCGAATTCCTAATTTTCCCAAATATACCAAAGCATCAATGATTAAACCTTTTACCAGCGACACCATTATTTTAAATTTATTTTGACGCAAGACAGATGTAAATCTTTTTACGCTACGGTAATGACTACATTAGCCTGTTACTTCCAAAAACCAAATTTTTACTTTGTTCAAATATGCCAAAGCATCAATAATGAATCCATTCAGCGGTTATACCATTGATTTAAATTTTCTTTGATGCGAGATAGATATTCAATCTTTTACACCACAGCAATGATCAAACACCAAATTACCCTGTCACTTCCAAAAACCAAATTCTAACTTTTCTCAAATCTGCCAAGGCATCAATGATGAATCCTTTTACGAGCAAACCATTAATTTAAATTTATTTTGATGCAAGACAGATAAAATTCTTTTCACGCCACGATAATGACCAAATTAGCATTAGTTACTTCCAATAACCAAATTTTTACTTTCCGCAAATATAATAAAAGATCAGTGATGAATTCATTTAACGGTGATGCCATTAATTCAAATTTATTTTAACACCAAATAGATCGTTCAATCTCCTACGTCGTAGCAATAGAATCCTTTTTCATTACTTTTCGATTTTGACGTGACATTCATTTGCCAATTCTAATTCTTCCGTTACATATACAGAATGAGTTTTTACCATTGTTTTGACGAATGATGTTCTCGGAAACTAAAGGAGATAGAGTAACCCATCAATGAGAAAAGCGCTGCAAAATTTAAGAGCTAAATTGAAGGAGTGTTTTATTTTTTAGCGAAACGCATGACTTACCGTAAAAAAACTGTTTTCTTATAATTCCGTTCGGTGACTATACTTCTGTTATTATTGACTTTGACAAAAAGTATAAAAGATAAAGTTGTGGTTATGATAGTCTAACAATTTTTTTTTTTCATTTACATAATAGTTTTTGACATATGACAAAAAAATGTGTGTCTTTTTAATGAAAACCATAGTCGGCCATGACTTCATAAGACAAAGCATTCTTTTAACAATCCCAATTGACATAATTATTTTTACAAATAATAAATTATCGCCATTTTCTTCTTTAAATTCTGTGAATCAAGTAAATTATGAAAACAATTGATAGACGCATGTCATATTACTTAACAAAACTTAAAATACTTATTACAATTCTTCTTTTATTTTCGAAATTATAATCATGATTATTTGATGTTTATTTCGTTGAAATTAGGATTTGACGTAAAAATAATATCTGTGAAACCAAGACAACAGAGAATGATAAACTAACTAAATAAACAAAATTAAGGAACAATAAACCAAGTTAGGAAATTAGGATACAATTAATGAGTCGATACCAAAACAAAATAATTAAATTTATTATACTGTGTTCTTATAGTTAATGGTCCAACCTTTTTTGTTGCTTTTCTAACGGAACGTCCATCAATATTAGCAAAAACTTCTAATTCAGGTTCTTTAAATTCATCCACCATGTCATATGATTTTCAGTACACTCTATGAATAGGAGATTGCGTCTGCATAAAGTTATATATATTGTTTACAAAACAATGTCAATTATACAAGGTGTCTGTAAAAGGTCTTTACACACGGCTACCACATATTTTTTAGACCAAAATAAGCCGATTTAAGTAAACTTACCTTAGTCCAAAGTCGCTTAGTTTGGGCGCTATGCGGCCTTGAAGTTAAAATTTTGAAATCGTTTTTTTATTATAAATTCAAAACGGCTTATGCGATTTTAATAAGATTTGGCATGGTCAGTTAGTATTATTGGACGAATGTTTTGAGAAAATTTCAAGAAAATACTAATACCGAAAGTGAATAAAACACGCATGACCATTATGAAATTTAACATATTTTTTTTGCTGTCTATAGTAGAGACACGAAATAATTTTTATTCGATAGAGCATTCAAAAGCGATCAAATTGTCTCTTAAAATTTTCTTATTTTTATTCGTTTTCGAGAAAAACGAAAAAAAGTACTTATGATCGTGCGTTCGAAAAAAGCAAAAAGTAATCCAGTCGCCTATGATTTCTATCATAAACAAATAAATTTCGCATGGCTAAATCTACTGCTCAAATAAAGACTACAGGTAAACAAATAGGCTTAGTAAAAGTTCACGGTTTCGGAGATTCTGGGTAACTTATTTACTACAAAAACGGCACTCTTTATACGAATTGATTACTCTAATGGTTTTTGCGAAATTTGTATTTTAATAATTCGCATTATGTTATTTTACACAAAAATTATTAAAAAAATTAAATAATTGAAACATGAACACAAATAATAAATATGTCACAAAAACTGTTGAAACTGTTTTCCATTTACACGCATACGACGAAGGAAATTAAACTGTACTTTTTGCAAAATTTCTCCATCACCTCTAAGATCATTTATTGCATGTTGAATACGTTGCCATAGTTGTGCTTCATTAGCCACAGGTGTCTTGTAAACCACGGACTTAAGATGTTTCCATACAAAGAAATCAGCTGGAGTTAAGTCTGGAGAAAGTGGTGGCCAATTTACAGGAGCGTCATTACCTCTACCTATCCATTTGTTTGGGTATACTTGATTTAGGTAGTTTCGAACATCTACTGAAAAATGTGGTGGAGCTCCATCGTGCATGTACCACATATCTCTCCGAAGTTTTAGAGGTAAATAACTGCATAAACGTGTTCGTTATGGAAATTAGTTACCCCTCTTCTTTTGAAACAAGCTTCATCCGTAAACAAAATAGTATTGCCAAAGTTTAAATCTGCTTCTCTTTGCCCATTAACAAAGCGACCAAAACCCAGGCGCATTTCGGAATCATGTTCTAAAAGATCTTGAACTGCTATTTTATGGTATGGATATAGCAACTGTTCTCTAATTACTGCGTGAACGACATCTTTACATACTCCTACTTCCCTACCTATTCGTCTAGTACTTACTTCTGGATCTTCTTCAACACGTTCTAAAATTGCTTCTTCAACTTCAGGAACCCTTACAAAACGCTGCCTTCCGTAATCAGCGGTACGATCTATAACCTAAAAATTAATTATATATATTTGCATTTTAGCAATCGTATATATTTTCACTTCCACGAAATATTGCAACAATTCATTAATTTAAATAATATATACACCTATTTAAAAAAATTTTGCTTAAAGTTAAATCAAAGATGGGTCTTTCACTATGATATATCTATGCAGATGACAAATAAAGCAATTCTATGATACACTCTTTGGAAAAATGTAAGTCATCTGTCAATTCGATAGGGATCATATTCACAGTATTTACTATATTTTATTAAGCATTTTTGTATCATCTAAACATCACGTCACCGGTCGAGACCTGAAGTGCTTTGTTTAGTGCATAGTCATTACGTTAGACTCACACAGTTGGCAAATAGTTTATATCTTTCTCTCCCTATTTATGTCTCCGTTTAAATCTCAACTCAACAAATTTGGAAGGGATAGTATAAAAATCAAGTTTAGTTGTCAATGATGTATTCATACTTACAAAGGAGCGCCAGCAACCCGTTTTCATTCATATTTTATTGAAACTCTGGAGAGACAACAGAAAGAATATTTTACTCGCCACCGTCCAAATATATACTATAATAGCCCACGGCATACAAGGACAACGCATTTTTATTGTTAATAGATGTCTACAGTAAATACTTATTGTTAATAATTATGAATAAATTATTTATTTCAAGGTGTCATTGAGAATGTTCATGATCTTTGCATATACGTTAATCAGTCACAAATTAAGCATTATTGTTAATTTTGAATTCTTGTATGTGCTTCCTCATACTTTTATTTTAGATGAATCACCAACTCCAATCCCATTATCTAATCGCACTAAGGATAAGTTTGTATTGAGTTTGTTCAGTCAATGGGAAACATGATTCTATGTGAATCATCGAGCGCTCTTAACATGGGGTGCTATTCCTCTGCGACGTTTATTTATAGATACGAACTTTCCGAATAGTTTCCATCTTGTCATATATAAAACGCATCGTCGCGCGAATTCCGTGCCACGTTCGCGTCCGTAGTCGAAGTTTGTACGATTCGAACCTCGTTAGAAATACTTATTCATTAATTATAGGTAAACCTCAACGTTTGAAATTAAGAGTGCACACCATTATCCGTGACTGCTCCCCGTGAATAATTGAGAACCGCGCGCCGCTTTCGTTCGTCGGCAAGCAAGCACCGAAAAGCATCACCGGTCGACAATTAAAATTGATTTTATATTTACACCGCGAACCGTTTTGATAAAGGTCACAGAGGGATATCACGACGCGCGTTCAGCAGACACGGGGTTATGTTAGGGACGGTCACGTGGTACTCTTATAGTCGGCTGTCGGAGTAGTGTCGTGCACACCCCCTTCGGCACCCCAAATATCGATTACCGCATGCAGTTTTTAGTTAAATATGTTAACAACGTCGTGGCTAGTTTTGGTTACGTTTCTATATAACTGCATACGAATGCATGGATGCAATCATTTAAAGAATTTTTTATGTAATCTAGATAGCTATGACGTTCCAATCAATAAGTATTTTAATTAAAACAAGTGCTGCCATTAATCAATTAAAAACATATTTTTTTTTTTAGAGAGATGAGAAACAATACACTTTTCTTTTATATGACAAATATAAATCGATCACTCACTTATATAATAATAAAAGCAACCTATCTCTATAGCATCTATATATAACACAACCTCATCTGAATATTGTACATATAAAAACTCCACTTTACCTTAGTTAAATGTATTGAGGAATGATATTTATTTAAATGATATAGATTAGAAACTGCAAATTGTTACGTCAATTTTGCAACACCATTTTAATTCTTTTTTTGCCATAAAGCTTACTATTTCAAATAAGTTAAAAACATGAATTTTTCCGGAATTTGTACAATCTTGCTTAAATTTAAGAGACATGCTTAAATTACATCCTCATCACAGGATATTTATAAGGAAAATCGAAACACACCTAACAAGAATTAGTAAAAATGGTCAAGTTAACGTCACTTATTATATTTCTATGATAATCCAATCAAAACTTCGCTTCAAAGATCATGTTTTCCGCCTACTTAGGGCAAGATACAGTAGTTTAAAGGTTCTGTATGGAAGTAGAGACTGCTTGGATGTTGATTTGGGGAAGGTTCCTTGTTAGTCTGTGATCTTATTCAGATTATTAGGTTTGCCTGGGTGTATAGATAGAACCAGAAGACTTAAAATTTACTTATGGTTTAAGAAAATATGATAAGACTTCACATATACGTTAAGATGGGCAGGGTGGTTCTGAATGTCACTTGCGCAGAATTTTACTATACTGTTTTTTCCACAACTTTATTTTTTATAGAAAGCCTAGCTGCCTTTACAGGAAAAATTTGTTTAGTACAGGTGTTCGTAATATAAATATGAGAAAATCATCGCTCTTAAATATTTAGAAGATCCTTCAGTATTATAACGTTGCACGTCTATATAATACCTACAATTCCATCTGGACTAAATTTTTTTTTGCATGTATTTGTCATTTTCTCGTCAGTTCCGTAAATGATTCATGATGGCTAAGGATCTCAAACTCAAACTTTGTGATATTGTTTTTAGGCGTTGATATATATTTTTTTTTGTTTTTACTAAATATTAATTCCTGACTATTTACTTTTATTATCTTCGTTTTGTATTTTATATAATCTTAATAATGTGGTCAGTGGGAAAATCAGCGGTTTGTTGTTAAGTTGCTGATTCTGAACCATTTGGTTTGCATCTTATTATTTTCATATTTTATTATTGCTATTCTTTTGGAGTACCACCATGTTTTCTTTTCTGATTCCTTTTTTATTGTATGTTGTTACATATCGATCTCTCGGCACGAATAAAAGGGCTATTATTATTGCTAAATACAGTCATTTCCTTTTTGTTTTCCGCTCTTGTCAGTTGCATTTCAATATCTGTCATATGCCTTTCCATTTTTTTAAACGTCATACGCGTATGTCAGCTGGATTTCCTTTTCTCTTAAATTACTTTTCATTTATGTCAAATGCTTTTCCGTACATATTTCTATGGGTACCTTTTACTAAAATCAAAAGCAATTTACGCATTATAGTGAGAAATTTATCTTGTTTATGTTTGGATATATAAACACAGAGTAACATCTAGTACATATGTTATACAATAGTTATTTTTGCGCCTCCGTCCAGAAACACTAATTTTGCATTACTATAAATCGGCCGAAGACTTACCATTCTCCGGCCTAGGCCGGCAAAAAGACCACTATTGGTTGGCAACACTATATTGGAATTACTGACATTTCTGCCATTAATTATAGATTCGATGACAGAAGACAGAATTCTCGTTACACAATCTCTTAATTAATTCATATTCATTCCAATTCTATTTTCGGTAGATTTTACAGGTAATAAATGGTTAATAACTTCACACACAACCTCTGTAATATCAGCTGGGGTCTCCTTTGTCCTTATTTTGATGGATATGTATCAAAACTACCAAGAAAATTAAAACGTCAAAACACTAAAGTATCTTAACCCTGATTTCCAATTCAAAATTCATCGGCTCAAAAAATAGTGTGTAGCACACGGCCAGAAACTCTTTTGCGAGCATTCGCATTTGTGAGACCTCGGCTTCGCCTCGGCCGAGACACAAATGCGAATACTCGCAAAAGAGTTTCTGGCCGTGTGTTACACACTATTTTTTGCGCCTCCGTCTAGAAACACTGATTTTGCATTACTATAAATCGGCCGGAAACTTACCATTCTCCGGCCTAGGCCGGCAAAAAGACCACTATTGGTTGGCAACACTAAATTGGAATTACTGACATTTCTGCTATTAATTATAGATTCAGTGACAGATGACAGAATTCTCGTTACACAATCTCTTAATTAATTAATATTCATTCCAATTCTATTTTCGGAAGATTTTACAGGTAATAAATGGTTAATAACTTCACACACAACATCTGTAATACGAGCTGAGGTCTCCATTGTCCTTATTATTGATGAATATATATCAAAACTACCAAGAAAATTAAAACGTCAAAACACTAAGGTATTTTAACCATGATTTCCAATTCAAAATTCATACGTAATATGTATTGCCAACCTGTACTGTTAACTCCCTAGCGTTAATTTCTTTTATTATTTACAACAAAATTAAAGTTTGTCGGCTCAAAAAATAGTGTGTAACACACGGCCAGAAACTCTTTTGCGAGTATTCGCACTTGTGAGACCTCGGCTTCGCCTCGGCCCCACAAACCGTACTCACACTCGCAAAACTATAGTTTCTGGCCTTGTGATACAAATAACTATTTTGAGCCGACAAATCTTCTCTCTATGTAACGAGAATTCTGTCATCTGTCATCGAATCTATAATTAATCACAGAAATGCCCATTAGTGGTCTTTTTGCCGGCCTATGCCGGAGAATGGTAAGTTTCCGGCCGATTTAAAGTAATGCACAATCAGTGTTTCTGGACGGAGGCCCAAAAACATAAGTTAATTCAAAATGTCATTTCTTTGTATCTAAGCAATCGTGTAAATATGATTCTATATGTTGAACGTAATACAAACAAGTATCTGGATTTATATGCTCAGATGCATTGTATATCGTTTGATATAAGTAATTCATTTTTATTCGTTGGCTGTGTTCTTCTTATTATATGTTTCCATTGGTTGAATAGTTCCTTTATTGGATTCAAAAAAGATTATAAGCAGAAAGACCATGCCATGTACTGAGAGCTAAAACTTCTTCATTTCTATGGAATCTAACATTCTCCATAACAAGATGATCGCCTTTTACTCCAATAAAGGAAGGGAGTGAGCAATTAACTATTGTGAAAATTCATAAAAGTAAACTGCATTATAGGGTACATCTTGAATTTGAAACAAGTAGAAGGCACTTCTATTCATTGGCGCAGCAATAGAATAATTGCGATTTTATTTTCATCGCCTTAGTATTTTTCATAGATCTTCCATATGAAAGCCGAGAATGTATTTGTATTCCGAACTGATCAATGAAGACATTTTTTTTCTCTTTCCAACATAATTCTGATATACTGCACAGCATAATCAAAACGAACTTGAATAGTGTCTGGCGTATTTCTTCTTTCAGAAACAAATAATACGCTTTTAAATGAGGGTAGAGTTAAAGAACAATCCAAATCAACCCACTCGCAAACCTGTTCTTTTTGTGCATTTGATAATTTTTGTGGCCTGTGTCCAGCACTCGCCTTTGCAGTATTATTAGTTCTCTCGTAGGTTGCAATTTTTCTTACTGGATCCGGCAAAATCTTAAATTGTTCTCCTGCATTCTTAACTGTAGAACCATTATTTAAAGAATTAATGACTAATTTGCGCACTGCGTTGCTAATTTTCTTATTTCTCCTCCTTTGACGATTATTATTGTCCATTATTATAATGCAAAACTCACTCAAGAAAAACAGATTTGACAGAAACGGCCGTTTGATAAAACAAGGCAAAGTAAAAGTAATGCCATGTAATTAGACTTAAGTACATTGATACATGTAAAACTAAAACGATTCCATTAAACAATATCTTTAACAGAAATCCATACACCGAACTACTCTGTAAGGTAAAAAACGGTCACACAATTGACCGACAACGCAGATGCAGCGTTTTGCTGCTGCACTCTAACCGATTCTAACATTTATTTATTATAGGTATTAAACACACTCAACAGAACTCAAACACATGGATTTAATGTGTTTGAGTTCTAAATTTTCAGTAAACAGACATAGACTAATTTAAATACTCTGGAAAAGTTGTCAGAATTAGCAAAAATTATACATTCATCAACAAACATTAGTTACGACATGCTAAATACAAACTTTCTGCATTCAAATTAGTAGCGTATGGCTCCGATTTAAATAACTAACATCGTTATGTTTGTGTATGAAGTTTTGTCATTCAATTATAAAATTTATTCTAATTTTATTCTCTACTCGAAAATTTAACGGCTTATTCTTGGGAAAATACGATTTAAACGTTTTGAAGTTACTATGGAAACACGGTTTCTTGCTATTGTCGTTATCAGAATAATATGAGTAATTTGCTTATCATAATATTGTTAATTCAAATGACTTAATTATTATATCTATACAGGGTATACCACGGAACCCGTTCATTAGAAGTTTCCAGCGTTCCCTACTATTTATTAATTTGAAACTTTCAGGTTAAGAATAACCCATAGCGTTCTTTTGTTCTAAAATATTTTCGATGTTGTACAACTTCCGGAAGTACCGGAAATTGCCATCAACTTTCTTAATTTAAATGGAACACCCTGTATGTTGTTGCATTTTTGGATTCTACGATCGATTCTACGATACACTGTATTAGGTTAGCCTATACCTATCTTTAACGGTTTTTGAGTTATTGTGATTTTTAAGAAAAAATAGTGTTTTGTTGGGGGATTTTTAATAGCCATTTTTTTGTTCTTCTTTAAACGCAAAACCTTCATATTTTACAAACAGCTAGTAAAACCATAAGGGTCTACGAAATACATTTCCAAACTTATCGCAGGTTATACAGAGTGTTCAAAATTTAGTGGCAAAGCCGAAAAACTTCAAATACTAAAAAGTAACATTTTTCAAATGGAACACCCTGTATATTTTTAGATATTTAGATGACAATTTAATTCACGCATCGATATGCTATAGGTATCCCTATACCTATCTTTAGCGGTTTTGACATTATTAGCGCTTTTTATAAAATATTAATTAAAACTGTACTTAAAATGACCATTTGAAAGTAGACTGTGAGTATGACAACAGGAAAAACAGTTACGTTTACAAAATAAATTTAATAAATAATATTAACACAATAAACAAATAAAGATAATTTTACCGACAAAGAAAACTAGAAAACCAAAAATAAAATAATATAAACTAATTGAGGAATACTATAAATGTTCAATATGATCCCCATTCTGTTCAAGACACTTTATAATTCTTAATTTAGTTTCCCTTGTTGTTGCTCTGCCTATTTCGTTTCGATCTAGTAGCTGAAAGGCTATTCTCACACGATTTAATAGGTCTTGCTTATTAAGACTAGGTGTACTATAAACTTCACATTTTATACGCCCCCAAAGATAAAAATCAAGTGGCGTCAATTCTGGTGATCGAGGAGGCCAACTCCAAGGTCCATTGGAACCAAACCACCGGTCTTCAAACATTTCGGTCAATTGCTGATAAACCTCTCTGGTGTTGTGGGCAGGTGCACCATCCATCTGATACCAACATTCTTGCCTTATGTTTGGAGGTAAAGTGTGAAGAAAATTTGTAACTGGTCCCCTCAAAAGCTCTAAGTATTTATGTTCATTTAAATTATCATCATAAATTTCGTGGATTACAGAATCATTTAAAAGACAACAAAACACATTAAAACTGTAACGATCTTGAAAATGTGTATTTCTGAAAACGTGAGGATTTTCCTTTGCCCAGAAATGATTATTCCGTCGATTAAGGATTCCTTCCCGACTAAACTTAGATTCGTCGCTCCAAATAACTTTTGATAAAAAATTTTCGTCTTCTTGAAGTTTTAATAAAATCATTTCGCAATATTCAACTCTTCTCTTTTCATCCCCAGGGCGGAAAGCTTGTACTAATGTTTCCTTATAGGGATGCCATTTATGACGTTTTAAAATGCGCTGAATCGACATTGGAGAGATATCCAGTTCACTAGACGCTACAGCTATCGAACTCCGGGGATGAGCATGAAAATAAGCCAGCACATTTATTTTATTTTCTTCTGCTTCAACGATTGGTTTTACGTAGTGCTTTTTTAACATAACACTTCCAGTATTTAAAAAACATGACTCCATTCGTCTAAATTTACCTTTGGTAATTGGCGGTAAATTAGGATATCGTTCATTAAATGTTCTGCAAGTTCTGCTAAGAATTTTTCCACATTCGCCATGGATGTAGAATAAATTTAAAATATCAGTATTGGAATACTCGTTAATTGCTTCCATTTCATAAAAAAGACTTTTGACTTTAATGAGAATTACAACTAGATAAACATTCGTTTATTTAATCATACCCACAGCCTACTTTCAAATGGTCATAGGTTTTAAGTACAGTTTTAATTAATATTTTATAAAAAGCGCTAATAATGTCAAAACCGCTAAAGATAGGTATACCTATAGCATATCGATGCGTGAATTAAATTGTCATCTAAATATGTAAAAATATACAGGGTGTTCTATTTGAGAAAAGTTACTTTTTAGTATTTGAAGTTTTTCGGCTTTGCCACTAAATTTTGAACACCCTGTATAACCTGCGATAAGTTTGGAAATGTATTTCGTAAACCCTTATGGTTTTACTAGCTGTTTGTAAAATATGAAGGTTTTGCGTTTAAAGAAGAACAAAAAAATAGCTATTAAAAATCCCTCAACAAAACACTATTTTTTCTTAAAAATCACAATAACTCAAAAACCGTTAAAGATAGGTATAGGCTAACCTAATACAGTGTATTGTAGAATCGATCGTAGAATCCAAAAATGCAACAATATACAGGGTGTTCCATTTAAATTAAGAAAGTTGATAGCAATTTCCGGTACTTCCGGAAGTTGTACAACATCGAAAATATTTTAGAACAAAAGAACGCTATGGGTTATTCTTAACCTGAAAGTTTCAAATTAATAAATAGTAGGAAACGCTGGAAACTTCTAATGAACGGGTTCCGTGGTATACCCTGTATAATGACGATGTGCTAGTTCAAAGAAGGAGCATTTCAATTGAAACACCAGCGCCTCCACCAAATCTTTCCCTTTCGATACTGCTCCTAATAAAGTTTATGCTACAGCTCTTGTCTGCCGTTTCAACTTTATTGATGTGTACGCATGCATATTATACGTAAATAGGTTTTTATATTTATTACTATGGTTACTACGATAAACAAACGAAATCAAACTACTCGTACTGCAATAACAATACGTCGGTGTCTATGCGGAACAAATAAAAATAAACATCTCCTATTGACAAAACTAAAACTAGTTCAAGGAGGTGGTTTACCTTCTAATTGGGTACTGATTACGGCACCAACTGACGTCACACGCGTGGAGTGAACGCTGCCGACATCGGCACATCGATAATACACACAACAACAGAAGCCGTATCGCGAAGGATCGAAAGCCCAGACCGCTGCGTCGAGTTCATTCATTCATATCAGCTACTTGTTTCTGTTATTCTCTGTTCACATAACAATATATAAACGTAATCGTTTCGTTTCGATCTTTATATTTTTTTAACTTTTTAATAACTTAAATAGCTGCCTATTTAACATTATGTGGCGTATAATAAATAGTAGAATATCAATAATAATAATTTTATTATAATTTATTGGTGCTGTATAACAATAACGTAAATTGATGCATTCATATAAACCAGCTACAAGTAATATAATACATATTAGGAGAAAAACCAAAGTTAATACTAGTAAACAGAAATAAACATATAGAGCAGCCAAAAGTTTGGGATCAGCAACTTAACGTAAGCTGCTGATCTTCCTCCTGATCACCTATATTATCTAAATTATAAAGCAAACAAAAGAAGCGAAACTATACTATATAAAGTCAAGTCAATCAAAATTAAAACAGAAGCATGGAAAGTAGTTTTAAACAATAATTACAGAGCTGACGGAGAAATTTTTGATGGATGCAAAGAACGCAGTTCACATGGAATCTCATTATATAACTTTACAATGTTGTAATTAAAAAAAGATCTTTTAAATATTTCAAGGAGATGAGCTGGAAGAGTCAGAAGGTCCTTGAATCTAATATTCACATTATGAATATCCGTTCTAAACAAAACTTTTATGTCAAGATAACTAGGCTTTCTATCAAAAATAATTTTATGGAAGAAAACCATAGAGTGAAATTCAGCCCTAACAAACAGTACCAAACCACCCTGCCCACCTCAACGTGTGTGAAATACGGTCATACTTCTTCAAGCCATAAATAAATCTCATACAGGAGTTCTGAATACGCTGAACCGTGGCTCGATCCATCTTATCTAAACAATGCTAATAAACACTCATACAAAACTTAAATCTAGATAATACTAAAGAATCACAAATAGACTTCCTTAAATCAACATCTAAACAGTCCCTGCTTCCATATAAGACCTTCAAAGTGCAAAAACCCGCCCTGAGTAGGGTAGAAACATGATACTTAAAACGAAGTTTTGTGTCCAACAATAGCCCAAGATCAGGAGCACTATCGGATAATGCAATCACGTCATCATTTATTTTGATCGCGATGTCATCGATGACACAAGCTCGAGTTTTTGTACGCCCAAATACCAGAACGGAAGTTTTCTTAGTATTAATACGAAGACAATGCTTCCTGGAAACGTCAACAAGCGATTTAAGATCATCATTAATACGTGAGACAGCGTCATAAAGGTCTTCCGGAGAAAAGGAATAATAGACCTGGGTGTCATCTGCATACAAATGATATCGGAAATGTTTTAAACACTTGACGATATTAGACGTATATATTATATAAAGTAGTGGACCAAGGATATTCCCTTGCGGCACACCAGAAACAATTGGAAGAGGACGGGACAAATGACCATCATATGAGAGCTGCTGCGTTCTATCAGGAATTTAAGAACTTCACTGAATTATGACTAAAACCAACAAAATTGAGAATAGCAAACAACAGGATATGGTTGATGGAATCAAAAGCCTTCGAGTAGTCTAACTACACCAATACAGTCACCTGGTTAAAATCAATACTATGCAGGAGGTCATCAACAACATGGACCATTGCAGTTTCGCAGCTATATTGTGGCCGGAATCCTGTTCGGATTATAAACGTTGAATAATCTTTATAGTTGAATAAACGGAGACAAAAATATTCAAAGCTGTAGCACTGATAACGCTACACAATTTCAAACGCCTCACTATCAACTTCAATACACTGGACGCACGTTTCGCTATTATAATCAGCACTAAAACTAAACTGAATAACTACACTAAAACTGCTCTAATTTATACCTAAAAAAAAAAACATGGTACAGTGATCACAGTCATGATTGATTGCAGTCCTACTTAACTAATCACTAATCCAAACTCCGTTTAATTCATTTGTTCTATCTTCATTTAATAAACTATAAAGATTTTGGGGATCCTAAGTCTGAATTATTAAAATATATTCTTTTTGAATATATTTCCATACCTTCATTACAATCTAATTGTATACCTATAGCTGTTTACATTCTTAACTAATTTCATTGTCAACTTCATGGTTTTCTTTAAGCATATGTAAGGCTACAGTAGATTTGTCGAAACTTTAAAATCTAAGAACACTTAGAAGAATTCTTGAAGGACAACCACATGGGCAATGATGATGTTGATAGTTTTATTTCTTCTTTGGTTGAACAGTTACTAGTCTTTTCAATACCATGCAATTCGTTTGTCAGGAGCTGGAAAACTTGCATTGTTCTTGTTTGAGAAACTATATTATTTTGATCCTCATTACCGGTGTGGTAGAATTAATAGACTTTTATATGGGTAACAGGTCTACAATATAATGGCTTTAAATCCTATAATTTTTTCAAGCGTTCCGCAAGGACTCATTTTGAAACTACTACCTCTTGTCTTTATTGCTTTAATAATTTTCTACAAAGTTTTTCTTAGGAAATCCTTGGCTACGCTTCAGGCACACTAAATAAGAGCAATATCTAGTAATACATATAACGGGTTCATTTAACCTGGAATTTTGTAATATCTCGAAATTTTTTTCTATACGATGCGTATTTTTCGAAATACTACAAAATTCCAAGACAAACAGTGTTATAGGGCTGAATAGTGCACTAAAGACAATTTAATATTAAGTATTAATAAATGCTACGTCGCGACGTTTTGTACACTCGAAAGGTTAATCCAATTCTCTCCGCTTATATGAGGTGATCTACTACAGAAACTTGAATCAGTCCCGGATATATTGTTTGCATCTTTTATTGATTCTACATCATACATAAACGTTTCGTAAACGTTTTCGTAAATCTTTTAGTTAATTCTTCAGGATATTTAATCACAGCTTTGTTATAAACAAGCTGAAATATGCCTCGCAATTGTGGTAATATTAAAAAAGCATATCATCAACTATCACTTAAAGGAGTCTAACGCCGTTTCTTCAAGCAGCTCTCTTTTAAAACATGTAGTTATCCAAAGCGGCGAATCGATTACGCCATTACAAAATAGCCTTTAAACTACTTCTTTAATTTAACGTTAGTGCATTGGAGCCCATTCTATCTGGAAATTACCAACCACATGAGGTTATTCACAATTCTTTTTCTTCTTATTTATTTAAATTTTCACATATCTGGGCATTCTTCTGATTTCTCTTCTAGATGTTCTTTTTTTCTGGCTGTTGGTGTGATTCTCCACCATTCTGTACAATAAAAATATTTTTTTTTTATAATAAATCTATTTCATTTTGTGTGCATGTGCTTATTCAAATATTGTTGTTCTGGAAATCTGTTGAAGAGTAAATAGATATTATTGTTGTTACTTTTATATATGATTGTATAATTTTGTCCTGATCAATATAAATTAGGAAATATTGTCCCAAAATAATCAAAACATATACTAAAACAGGACTAAAACACTTTCCGTTTATGAACTTCTCAATTATTTGTTTCTTATGAATTAGTTCGAAGGTCTAATACTCTACAGGAAAGCATAACCTTTTAGCAATCTCTATTACCTAATTTAATGTTATTTACTGCCAGTGTAAAAAAAATAACTAACTTCAAATAAAAGGTTGTTCAAATACGTTTTATCTCAAACAGGCCCTCCATTCCCATAATGTTTATTATATTATTAATCTGCCTGATTTCAACGGGTATCTGTCCCTTTCTACATAGCAAAAGCTAAATCTCTCCATTTAAATTTTCTTGTATTTGTACCTTTTAATTTCTTACCCCTAATGTGCTTTCTTAAAAAATACGTTTTATGTTTCAAAACGTTTGATACCATATTTGAATTAGAGGAAAAACGCAGAATTGCGTTTCTTTATGTTCATACTTTGCCTTTGTTTTACATACTTTCTAGTTTAGATAGATAGATAGATATATTTACTTCCGCTACCAGTGGTGTAGGAATTTACAAAATACATAAAAGAAAAAATAACATCAACAACAACAAAAATAAGTAACATACATTAGCATACATTCTTCACATTCTACACTGGATGTACGGAGGCTGCACGCTCATAAAAAAACTCTTGTACTGAATAGTAGCATTTATCTGCAAGGTACTTCTTAAGGCGAGACCTGACCCGCGCGAGAGAACCCTGCCCCAACCCGGCCGGAAGAGAATTATATATCTGCGTGCCCACACGAATGTGAGAGTTATGGAATTTGTTCGTTCTTGCCACCTCACAACGTACAAATTCGGGATTTCGGGTGGGATAATTATGTATTGCTGCGTTGGTCTGAAGGCTTTCGCAGTTTCTATGTATATATATTGCAGCTTCAAGTATATAGAGATTGCAGACTGTTGGGACCCCCAACTCGACGAAAGAATCCCTGCAGCTATCCTTTGAAGTTAACCCTTTCATTATTCGTATTGCCTTCTTTTGTATTAATAAAATAGTCTTTAAATTTTTGTTTGAGCCTCAAAATAATAATCCGTAGTTTAGATGAGAATTTATATGAGAAAAGTAAATATGTCAAATGTCAACTTGTGGTACTTGACGTATTTTCGTTTAAATGAAAATTTAGAGTTTAAATTTTAGTATAAAATACGTAGAAGTTATGGAAAATGTTTATTAATATGGAGTCTTTAACAAGAACAAAATGAATATTGAAGAGGTCTATCTAAGTTCTTCAAGAATGAAAACGAATTTGTGGCACGGCTTGGTTTATATAAACAAACATTGCAAAATTAAAGGAAATCACAAGGCTAAAGGAAGAACATTGCAAGATGATTTAGTCTTTTTGACCAATTTATAATATGTACTTATATATAATTGAGTCAATAAATGAGTATGAATATGAAATCATTTTTAACGTAGTGATGTCACAAGAATTCCTTAATATTCCTTAATTTTCTTAATATGTATAAACCTTTATTTAGCCTAGAAGTTACAGTATTTATGTGTGTACTCCAATTTAACTTTGCGTCTATTGTGAGCCCCAACAGTCTGCAGTCCGTCGATTTATTACTAAGAAAACCGTACTGATTTGGAGAAAGTAATTTATTTTTTGCTAAATGTTGAAGGAGCTGCTCTTCTAATAACGTTTCAAACACCTTTGACAGCGCGGGCAAGATTGAAATCGGTCTGTAATTTTGGGGATGTCTTTTGTCCGCTTTTTTATAAACCGGTATAATTTTTTAAATTTTGAACGCTAAAGGGAAAGTGCCATTTTCGATGGAACTATTGATGATGTGCTGTCGGGGTTCAGAAATCGCACTTGCCGCATGTTTTTATACTTTTACCGGTATGCTTTTACCGGTTGCTGGAGTACTTTTGAGATTGCCAATCACGCGGGCTACGTCTTCGCCAACGATTGAATCGATAAACATTGAATTTTGTACAGAACCCGGCAAGATACATTGATAGTTGTAATTGACATTGATTGCTGAGATAATTTTGTAGAATCGCTGAAAGAATTGTTGAAAACATTACATATTTCGTCGGGGTCGATTAACAAAACGTTTTTATCATTAATTACCTGGAAATTTTGCAAAGGTAGATCCTGTTTAATTTCCTCGTTGATAATATTCCATGTAGTTTTAATGGTATTACTAGATTTCGCTATTCTGGTCCGAACATAAATCGCCTTTGATGCTTCAATAAGCTTTTTCAACACGGAGCTGTATTTTTTATAGTAGTTAGTTATTACCCTATCGGGATAAAGTCGGGACAACACATACAGATCTCTCTTTGTGCGACAGGACTTGCGCAAGCCGGGCGTCATCCAATACTTGATATTATTCATTTTCGTTTTCTTATATTTACATTTATCATTGACATGTTCTTGCAAAATTTCTGTAAACACTGACAGTTTATTATCAGGATCAGTTTCGTTCAAGAATATTTGCCAGTCTACAGTTTGTATACGCCCAGTAAAAGTGTTTAAATCTTTAGGTAGATAAGAACGCTTGGATTCATACGTTGTGTTTTTTTGTAAATTACAATCTATCTCAACTAACTGATAGTTGTGATCCGATAAATCGGTGAAATTATTTTCGATTACATAATTGAAATTTCTTCTAATGAATATGTTGTCAATACAAGTACTGGATGACCCAACAATTCTGGTGGGGTTAATAGATGTTTAAGCCTTTTTGTATTGCTATTACACTGTAACAGATTTGTATTGAAATCGCCACAAATAATCAAGTTCTCACATTTCTTACCTATAAAGTTGAGGTATTTTATTTTTTATATTTTCAACGCGATGAATTTTCGATACCAAATTTCCAAGTTTCCCTCATTTACCGCAATATCTGTCTTTTGCAATTTTTTATTTGCCCATGATGTTTTTTATTATGGTTAAGTTACGAATATCCCGCCACTTTCTTAATAGAGTACCTCAGGATTTTGAGAATGCTATATGTCCTTATTTTCATTTTCCTGTCCTTTATTGGCCACTGCGCCATTATTATCCCCATTTTCTTTTAAGTAAGTAAGTAAGTAAGTCTTTCTTTATTTCTACAATGGTATTACAGTTTCAGTTACAAAACAAAATACAAAGTAGAAATGGCGTCAGTAAAAAAGAAAGAAAGAAACAGTATATGCATTTAATTTAATGATTCAGAAACTTGTGGATTGTATTATGGTTCTACATACAAAGATATGAGTAAACTGCTCTTTTGAATTTATGTAGGTTAGCCTCTAATTTAATATGATTTGGTAATCTGTTGTGAAACTTTATACAGTTGTAAGTTATGCCTTTTTCAGTTTTGGTTAGCTTGTGGATAGGTACGTTATAATTTATTTTATTTCTTGTTTCATAGTTGTGCAATTTTTGACTATTTGTGAAAGAGTTTTTATTTTTAAAATTAAAAAGTAGACATTCGTAAATGTAAATACCATATACTGTTAGTAAGTTATTCCTTTTAAACATAGTTCTTAGCGATTGTGTTGCCCTTAGACCCAGTGCACGCACCGCCCGTTTTTGCATAGTAAAAACGCGCCCAACCTCTGATGAGCCTCCCCACACTATAATATCGTACCATAGCGCAATATGGAAGCCACATACGCATGATATACGATCTTCAAAGTTTGGAAAGTGGTCACCTCACCAAGAATCCTTAACGCAAAACATGCACGGCTGAGTCCACCACAAACGCAACTTATCTGGTATTCCCATTTTAATTTATCATCGATTTCTATTCCTAGAAGTTTACAGTGTGTGGTTAGGTAATATTTTTGATTGTTTAGGCAAATATGTTTTGGTGTTTCAGTTTGTTCATTATTCTTAAAAAGAATACAATTTGTTTTTTTAGAATTAAGTTTTAATCGATTATCTAAAAGCCATTGCTCGATATCTAACATTAATCGCGAGCCAAAGTCGATTAAAGTGGGAAGGTCAACTCCAGAGATTATTGCATTCGTATCATCTGCAAAGTTTATGATCTTTTGATTCTCATACACAGCGTTGGAAAATATTCGTTGATAAATATTATGAATAGCAGTGGACCTAATACACTGCCTTGGGGTATTCCCAATACCGAGGTTTTGCTGTCTGAATTAAAAGTGCCATCAACGCAATTTATATAAGTAAACTCAATAAATTTGTCAAAAGGTGTAAGTTATTCTCATTTCCACTACTTATTGTTAACCGAAGCTAAAATACTTTATGAATGAACATTTAAGATATATTGCAAGTAACTAATATTTCCTAATGCAGTTGTCGCTGTAAGATCATTTTAACAAAGGTTATTATCTTACACTTAATTTAGGGTTTAATAAATTTAATTCAACTGATATTTTAAAATCCCTACAATGCATTAGTTTTACTTTAAGTCATTATTTGCCCTCCTCCTTTTTTTTCATGGCCGCAATAAAACAATACAAGTAACAATTGTCTCTTTTCTTTACAGTCATACCGAGGTCTAAAGGCAAAGTGGTCAGATGACAAGACGTGGGTGAGTCACGACAATCAGCAGCATTCTGTACAACTCTGGGACAAATTCTCCACAAGGAAAGGCGCATTACATTGTTTGTTTGTCTTGCTTGGTTTTTGCTTCAACTTGCACTCACCATCATACTCTCACATAAGTGACGCGATTTCTCGCGTAAGTCCACTAATAAGTGCTCCCTCCCTAGGCACGATAACCACGGAATTATGAAGCTAGATTTGGGAGGTCTGCTTCCACGATGGGTAACGTCGCGTAATGAAAGGTCCATTGCTTACTTATCTCACAAAAAAAAATAATAAAAAAAATAAAAAACTGGAAACAGACAGCTGTTTTATTCTTTGTATAACGTTTGTTTCATCACAAAACTCACCTTATACTCTTTGCACTCACCATTACATCATCAATTACTCCTACGCAATCAATATAGGCTTTGGACTGACCATTACGTGACATCCCTTTGCACGACTAGTCTGTTACAAGCTGCACAGCTTACGGGTCTAGAATCCGGACGATTGGCTGTGTAAAACGTGTTTTCCTATTCTGTGGTGATCCTGCCAGGAGGAGTGGGTACGTGCGCGAAAAATTGCGTTTGCATAGCGGCGAGGTTATAAGGTGAAACAAGAGTGTCAAGGGTAGAATATGCAGATGAGCCAAATACGTCATTCGTGCACGAATCAATTTGGGCACTCTCTGAGGATAAATCAGCTGTCCACGGTTTCTTGTCTGTTGCGCAAGACGGAACGGAATAGCTTTTCGAGTGCACAACACACAATGTAGCCTAATAATAATTGGAGAAGTGATTCGTTTCGTTCAATTAATTTTTAATCGATGTCTACAAGGTTTATAGGTTTAAAATGTTGCTCCATTAGTCTTTGCATAAACAGTATTATCAGAAATTTTGTCGGTATTTTGTAAATGAAACAAAACAATTATTATGACGTAAAATAACGCTACACAACACTTTACTACCGCATTCAATTCAAAATTTTAGCCGTAAAGAGGGATATCATTTAATATTCGATTGATTTATATGTCTTTTTCTATTACAAGCTCTAAACTTTTCTGATTAGTTATTTTTTTCGGGAAACTAACACATCTTTATCGAAGAAACATTAGAATTAATCTTTGCCTGATTTTATTAAGCAACGCTTTCTCTTTCGGATGTTTCCTTAATCAAATATCAAATAATGATATATATTCTTTTAAATAATTTCGAAAAATCGTTGTCTTATGTTGAAGTTTAACCGACAATTATTACTACATAATATACACAGGGTTACCATCTCCCAAACCGGTAAAAATTTTAATCTAAATTATCCAATAGCATTACTTTTACCTACAAGAAATTATATATTTTTTTCGTTCATACAATGAAGTAATAATCGTCAGACCAAATCTTAACATTGCATACCTTACGCTTCCCAAGATTCTAGCACCATCGAAAATATTCAAATGGGTTTCGAAATCAGAAAACAACGAATAATAACAAACAATACAAAAAATAAATAAACAACACTTAATTCAATAATTATGAGAACGCTAAAAAATACTAATTTTAATAATGCAGAGCATTTACTTTATTATTATTCACTGGTTTCTGGTTTGAAAGCCCATTAAAATACTTTCGATGGGGCCAGTAACCTTGTAAGATTGTTTAGATTTGTTCTAGCAGTCTCTACTTCATTGTAAGAAACAAAATAAAAAAAATTTCAGTAAAAGTAATGTTTGTTATATTGCTTAGAATGAAAATATTTATAAAATTTATTTATAACTTCCGGACACAGTCCCTTGCAACAGCAAGTATCACACTGAAAACTCATTTTTAAGTTTTAGGTCTGTCAGTTATGCAATAAGAAAGTTGCATGGGTTTTTATTTTGCAATAAAAACTTTTTTATGAAATACCGAGAGAAATGAATCTGTACCATGTAAAAATATTGTTATAATACATTCTTTCGTAAGAGTAATATCCTCTCAAAATCTTATAAAATTTAAGTTTATATCACGTAACATGAAAGACGTGATTGGTATGATGTCACCCGTCCGTAAACAAAACCGTAGAGCATTTTGCGTATATGCTTATTGTCCTTTATATTTACGAGGTACGTATTTTTTATCAAGCGTACAAGAAATATTCCAATGTATTGCAATTTTTATATTAGGACTAGGTCAGGGCTTGATAAATAGCATTTCTAGGTTTCTCTATTTCTATTTCTAAACAGTCTGCTATTGATATAATTGTACTATACCTGGCCCTGAAAGGTATTGGTAAGTGATATCGAACCTGATTTTTGTTTGGCCAGTAAGTCAATTGCCTCATATTCTATGCCATGACAGGCAATGCTTTCTTAAAAATTCTACTAGCAGGATATTGCTCGCAGACATACCGAAGTGGATTCCTAATACAACAAAGGAATCCTTGTGTCGTATTTTCTTCAGTAATAGAAGAATATATAATATTGGCCAAAAATACTTTTTCGTTTAATATTTTAATGATGAAATAACTATTAGTTGGCAAGCGCAAAAATATGCGAGGGTTTCGCTCAATGGCAATGATTGTACATTTACGAATGTCTTTATTAAATTCATCAGTTGTAAATTCTTCATAAGAACTCTCGCTTGATTCTGAATATATCTGGAAATCTACTTCAGTATGGTTTGTTCACGAAGTATCAAAGCTACAACACACAATATTTGATGAAATCGATGCATCCATTAATCCTGTTTGATAGGAGATACTTCTGCGTGTGGGCTGATGATTTGCCATAACACCCTTACTTCTATAGTGTGGTTTTATCCATTCAAACTGACTCTGACATCGTAATATCTGTTTCTTCTTGGAATGTAGCAGCACTACATAGCGTAGTGCTAGTTTAACATTCTGTCGAGTAGCTTATGGCTTGGGCTTCAACTTCAACCTCTTCATTTAGTTCCAGTCTCCTTTTCTTATCTGCGTACTTCCTTTTACTAAGTGGCAAGGTTTCAGATTTCAGGTTTTCAAACATTTTTTACTTAGGATTAACTTTCATAAGTTGACATTGAATATAATGTTCTTTTCACTACAAAATACAAAACTATAATACTCAATTGCACTTGCGAAAAGTGGCTAGTTACTTGAAAGTGATCCTCACAACAGTACCGACTGGTTGTGGAGCTTGAGAAAGGATCTCTTCTCATTAATTTGCACCAATTTTTTTCTTAAATTCGAATCGTGTCTTGGCACAGGAAATTAATACTTATTTGGTGTTTTAATCGTCGTATTGGTGCACTAGGGTACACAACAATATTTATAACTTTGTTGTCTGGTGGCATCCATATTTAATTCAAACAAATATTAACTGATTCACTTCAACAACAATTGTAGTATAGTAAACTATCGAAAGGCAATAGAAAACAGGGCAAATAAAATAATCCAGGCACATGGGCTATACTTTAATAACAGCCCATTTTATAGTGTTTATGGACAGGTGACGTCAGGTACTGGGGAATGAAAAGCGCGCTCGTTTCAGTTACATTTGAAATTATTTCATTTTTAAAATAAATTATATAAATAATATATAAATACCAGATTGTTATATACCAAATTACATGTTTTTTATATATTTTACTACTAGGCTAATATTAGAAAGCGTGCAAATTCTCTATTGACAAAATTGTTTGGGTACTAATTCAGAGATTTTACTACGCCATTAAAAGCAAAGACCAAATGGGTATATATAATTTACTTAAAAAGTATTTGAAAAGTTGTAATTGTAATTTTTTTTTGTACATGGCGTCAAAATCGAATTCCGAACAACCTTTTCAAATAACACGTTTTGATATCACATGACCTAACCTCATTTTTTGCTGATTCGCGGTATTCTTTTTAAATTTGCCGCCATATTAGTGCTTATGTGGCATATGTCAAACTGAATTTTGGGTTTGCTACATACACTGAGCCTATCTCCACAAAAGAAAAGTTTAGCATAGTTTGATATTAAAAAGAAAATCAGTAGGTTGCAGCATTTACGCCGGTTACACCGTAAAAACAAACCCTAATACACTCCGCCAAAAAAGTATCGCATAATTTAGTTTTGAATCATAAGTATCGCATAATCTTTGTTTGTAGCATAAAGTTGTAAATATACTTTAATGCGCTCTAAGATATAATTTCTATGATTGTTTAAATAAAATACAGGCCAAATAAAAACAAGAACTCATACTTGAGATTTTTATTAAAACAAGAAATTATAATTTTGGAAAGAAAAATGTCATAACAGTAGCTTTTAATACTGAGTATTGCCACCTCTGGCTCTTATGACCGCTCGCATACGGTTTGGCAGAGATTCGATTAACCTCCGTATATAAGCCTGATCCAAATTCTCCCACTCGTCACGGAGAGCATTTGCTAGTCCATGCAGGTCCGCTGAGGCAACATTTTGGGTTCGTATCCGTCTGTGAAGGAGGTCCCACACGTGCTCGATAGGGTTCATGTCCGGACTTACCGCAGGCCAATCTAAAACTGGAATACCAACATCGTTAAGGTATTCCTGGACGATTATTGCAACATGCGGTCGTGCATTAACATGAATTTGTTTCCTATAATTGGCGCATATGGTACTACATGTTCTTCTAAAATTTCCGTTATATACCTGTGGGCAGTCAGTGTACCTCTGTCTACTGGTACTAACTCTGTACGACCTGTTAAACAGATGCCTCCCCAAACCATAATAGAGCCACCAGCGAAATTAGGTCTAGGTCTGATATTACACTGCGAATAGCGCTCACCGTCTCGTCTGTACACTGAGATACGCCTATCTGAGGTGTAAAGACCAAATCTTGACTCATCTGTGAAGAGTATATTGGCCCAGTCATTAATGTTCCAATTTACATGTTCTCTGGCAAACCTTAAGCGAGCTACTCGGTGGTTCCTAGTGAGACGAGGGGCTGTTACAGCTACTCTAGCTCTTAATCCACTCTGTCGTAACCTATTCCGAATAGTTTGAGTACTCACACGAGTATTTCTGACTCTAGCCAAGTCGTTCTGCAATTGTCTCGCAGTTACATGTCTTCGACGTAGTGCTTGTAGTAGTAAATAGCGGTCATCTTGGCGAGTAGAACATCTTGGACGACCTGGTACAGGTCTTCTACTGTAAATGCCTGTTTCCCTATATCTGGCTACGGCTCTAGAAACACTTGACTGATTGATGTTCATCAAATTAGCAACGTATGCTTGAGATCGTCCATCTTCGATTAAAGCAACTATAGCAGCCACTTGTTCTGAAGTTAAATTGCTCATTTTAGTTTTAAAAGCGTTGGTACAGAACTCTGACTTCGCACTTTAAAATTTGTCCGTATAGGAAGACTTTCAATAAACAACTGAACAAACCTTACACATATGCATTTTTCTAAATGTGTTCTTTTAGAAAAAAAAAAGTAAAAACGCTAAGTTCCATTATTTTGTTAGTGTTTTTATAGTTCACATACACGAGGCAAACTTTTTGTGAACGTATAAAAATATCTTGGTTCATAAATGCCCTTTTTTAGTTTATGCGATACTTTTTTGGCGGAGTGTATATTTTACTACTAGGCTAATATTAGAAAGCGTGCAAATTCTCTATTGACAAAATTGTTTGGGTACTAATTCAGAGATTTTACTACGCCATTAAAAGCAAAGACCAAATGGGTATATATAATTTACTTAAAAAGTATTTGAAAAGTTGTAATTGTAATTTTTTTTTGTACATGGCGTTAAAATCGAATTCCGAACAACCTTTTCAAAGTAACACGTTTTGACACATGACCTAACCTCATTTTTTGCTGATTCGCGGTATTCTTTTTAAATTTGCCGCCATATTAGTGCTTATGTGGCATATGTCAAACTGAATTTTGGGTTTGCTACATACACTGAGCCTATCTCCACAAAAGAAAAGTTTAGCATAGTTTGATATTAAAAAGAAAATCAGTATGTTGCAGCATTTACGCCGGTTACACCGTAAAAACAAACCCTATATATAAAATACATTAGATACTACCTTTTCTGCAGCAGTTACTTACTGTAATTTTTCTAAAAGTTACGTATTATTATACATTTTATATTTATAAAAAATTATAAAGAAGTACTGTCTTAAAATAATTAACACCTCATAGTGAAATATGAACATTACTACTTGCTTTGACATTCATTGCCATACGCAAAAAGATTAATGGGACAATTTTACGCGTAACATTTTATATCAAATTTATTATTACCTTATACAAAATGAAGCAATCACCACTCCAAATAAAGCAGTGCAGATAGACAAGATATGCCGTGCTGATGAGCCCTAATGAGGGCGAAACAGCTGATCTCGGTGTATTTGTCTCATCTGCAAAAATAAACCACTTTTGACAAACGATGCACGTAATAGAGTCGGTGCATTATCTCATGAGACCATCCTACGCGGGAGCTATGACGTCCAGCAAAAATCGGATTAAAAGCATTAACTAATATTAGTTAGCAATAGAAATAACATAGAGTAATAACTTTGTCGAGTTTTATTAATAAAAAAAAGTTATAGATTTTTAAAAAAAAAACATACATAATAATTTTGAAAGCCAATTTATTCTAATAGAACTTAACCAACATTACACATCAATTCTCACTTTTCAGACTAGTAAATATGCTAATCTATTCTGTACTCTATCATACTAGTGTATATTACCTTCAAGTAAAATAAATTAATGTGAATAGTTTAGAAAAATATGTTAATTATATAATGAGAACGATAAAAAAAATAGTACTATAGTTACAAATATCAACGCAACGAATTAAACAAGTGGTACAACTACGGGAAAATATTAAACTACAACAGACCACGTGCAAACATATTTTTAGAATAATCCGATGATTCTCTATCTCTTACCATGTTTACCTTTCATTTTAAAACGCAATTTGGTTTCTGCGCAGGTCTCACGAGATAACGCTCCGACTCGGTAAACACAAATCGCCGTCTTTGCATAAGGAAATAACGTATTATAGCAATCAATTTTTAATTTCATCACTGATTTAATAGTACAATAATAGCAACAATAAAGTCTCTTTTCCTTCATCTGTTATCGGTTGAATATAAATAGACGTCCAAACACGTATGTGCACTATAGCTATAGCAGAAAGGTGACCAAATGATAGACTAGAGCTATTATTCGTTAATTACGCCCGCTTTGTAGTAGATAGTTTATTAAGAACTCAGATTTTAATTGATCCAATAACATTAGGTATTAATGAATTAATGAAATTTCTACTTGATGTCGGTTATTAATTCACCGTGCGCTTGGGTTTTATTGGAGATTGATTTTATCCTAGCTAAATAATTGGAACAGCTAAATATAGCTGCCTATATATACAGGTTTTCCACGGTAGCCGTTTGTTAGCAGTTTCCGAGGTTAGAAAAAACCTGGAACTCGGAATTTTTGGAATCCGGGGCTATTCAAGATTCTCTTTCATTTTAAAATATTTTCAGGGTCTTACCACTTCCGGTTATCAATTGCTACTTAGATATCTTGATTTTTTTGAAAATTTTGAAAGATGTAGCGCTATTTGCAACACAGTATCTTTTGCCCATTTTCAACTGGTAATAAACACTTCTAGGGTAGATGGAAGCACAAGAATGACACTTTCGAAATCCACATTGACAATTCATTGACGCTTTGCCAGGGCACACTTGTATTGATTTTTATTATTTTCACTTTTTCATATGATATTTCGAAGGAGTGCTTTCTTTAACAAGTAAATATATTTTAATTTTTCCTTTACAGCTTTCTATTACCTTTCGCTTTATGCTTTTTGCGCTTAGATTTGAATTATTATTACTTTTTGCTTATGATTTTTTATTTATCGGGTTAACGTTATTAATGGTGCTGGCGGTAGAACACATGTTGGTTGAATTTTTAGCATTTACTTATTTTTATACTATGTTTGATGCCAATGAACCGCTATTATTATTATTATTATTTATTCCTATTGATTTCTACCCTTTTTTATTTGTTTGAATTCAATATTTTAAAGTAATTACTTAAAAATTAAGATAAAATTTCTTGAGTTTACACAAAATCAACGAATATCATATGGATTGAAAGCGCTTTATATAAGAAATAATTTGGCATGAACAAAAATATAATGTGCTATTTAAAAAATTGAAATTACTTTGCGTTAAAGTTAATCAAATCCTCGTACCTATTATTAACAGCCGCATACAATTACATACATGAAAATGACATTGTTACATTATACTAAATGTACAGTTACAGTATTTAACATATGAGCATCCCAAACTAACCCAAACTATATCTTACAATTAGACGAAAGTTTGCAGCGAAACTATTTTTACGGAGGACCAAATAACTTTATTACTAAAGACTGACATAGAATGGTTTATATAAAGCCATATTATTTTCTTGAGTAAATTCCAAAAATGGAATGTTATACAGGATTAGGCAAATGTGTGCAAACACCTGATTTCTGGCTAAATTATGGGCTCTATTAAAAAATAACCTTAAGAAGAGTTTTTGTAGTATTTTTATTCTAGTGTGTGACATACTTTTTCAACAATTATCACATGTTTCGAGATATGACGTTATCGGTAGTTTTTTTAACGGATCACCCTATATCTTTCACATATTAAAAAACAACCTTAAGAAGAGTTTTGTAGTATTTTTATTCTAGTGTGTGACATACTTTTTCAACAATTATCACATGTTTCGAGATATAACGTCATCGATAGCTTTTTTTAACGGATTACCCTGTATCTTTTAACATTTTGAAAATGATTAGTATCAATAAAATATTCAAAATAATAATTCATAATAAATGTTGTTAAACTGAAGATCTTCAGCAATTTAACAATTATCTACTCCAGTGGTTCTCAACCTTTAATTTTTTAGGATATTGTGTATGATTTTCTTCCATCCAATGAGGATTCTGATCATTCATCATCATTTTACGCAAAGTGTTGCGTCGTCGGAGAATAAATATTATTGACAAAGTTACCATTACAATCAACCTTATACACTATTTCCTGACAAAACTGCATTCTTCTATCGGGGTCATCTTCATTTAATCCTTGTACTAAATGTGCTTTAACCTTTTAACGGTTCTTAGAATATGCACTTTTCTTATTTCGTATTTGATATTTTCTGTATAACGACTCTAAAACTAAATTGAATAGTACAGTAGACAAGGTTGGCTTTGCCTTAACACTCATGTGACTATGAAATTGCCTATTTCAACACTCAATTATTACTTCATATTTTATGTTTTTACAGTTGACTGTAGGTGTAATAAACATAAAAATATTCCATTGCGACACGATTTATCATATTGTATACCAATAATCGATATACAACAAACTGTATTTCATTGTTTATTGAAATAAAAATAAACAAACACTTTTATTCAACCATATTCTGGCATATTAATTAATTAATAACCTTATTATACGACACACAATGTAGTTTCTATCAGTTGTCTCCTGAGGAACTTTAGTTGTAATACCTAAATTGATACTTAGCATATCAGATTTCTATTGCAAATTTCAAAACAAACAAGACAAACAAAATGAAAATCCTATTTACCTTTGTCTTTGTTCGACCATATTACTACTTCTATCGTGTCATATCGAACGGACCGCGTACAAATGAGCCTATATATAGCAGAAGTTCCTTGATTTTAATATATACGGTTTTGTTCTTTGTACTTCATTTGAATTTCAATGTGCCGCTGCTATACATATATTCGGGGAGACGGCGCTTTTCCGTGTTTACCCCGACGCCGGCAACCAAGCTCAATTTTATCGGTATCGACTTTGTATTTATTCTATGCATGCACACATCACTTATGTCTGCTTATGTATAGTTATAATAACCCTTCGACAAACACTAAATACATATGTGTATATCTGCATTTATAGTCTGGGTTGTGTAGTAGGCGTATGTGCAATTATCATGTTTATAACCAAGCATTTTATTATGTTAACACAAATCCTATGTCTGTGTTTAAACTGGTTAAGATGACTGACAATAACTTTAAAATAAAGAAACGTGAATTTGAGTAACATTAGTACAAAACCTTTGTTAACCGTCTAAGCTTTCGCAATCAATTTATTGGTTCTTCAGAGAGAATAATTAGGAAAATGAGAAAAGTGAAAAATACACGATGACATATTTAGAGCATAAATATTAACTCACAGTATCTATAATAAAATTAGAAAAATTACAAATGTCTTAACACACGCTCACATGTTTTAAAAAGTGAAATTAAAGCTTAACATGGGGTTGTAAGACATTTTTCAATTTTTCAAATTTTATCATAGATACTGTAAATTAATATTCACATTCTAAAAAGCTTAGACGGTTTTTTCCAACTTCAACTATAAATATTTGTTCGTGTGCACTTCCTTTTTTTTAAAAATCCATTTTGCGCCTGATTCAGTGTTTTTTCTATTATAGGTCTTAGTCTGTTATCCAGCACTTTTTCATATAGCTTCATAGAAGTGCACCATAGTGTTATACCTCTATAGTTGTTGCATAGCTTACTGTCTCCTGATTTGTGTATTGGTAACAACAGGGCTATCTCCCAATCTTTTAGTTCTTAAAAATGTTTAATATTTTATTGTTGTGTTAATTTCAAAATATCTAGTTTTTTTTTTTAATAAATCTAATCACTATATTAATCATTTAAACTTAAAGAATGCAATAATTTTTGCTGAAGCGGCGCTATTAGTAAATGTATTTAAATATTGTTAAAATTGTTGCTATTAGCGAAGATGAGGAACGGACAGCAAGCAAAATTATTTTTTTTTTATGTTAAATAACCACCACGAAATGTGTTACAATTTCAGAGAAAAAAAATCTCTTTAAATAATTTCTTTTACATTTGAATTCAATTTTTAAGCTAATAGTTTTTCTTATTAAATTAAATAAACAACAACTGCGTTGTAAGATTTACATTTATTAGTTTATTAAAAAACTATGACAGCTGTTCCATCGCACAACGGCTTCGTCAGATAGGTACAATCAACTATGACGAAGCCGTTGTGCGGCGGAACAGCTGTCATAGTTTTTTAATAAACTAATAAAGTGACTTTTTCATTAATTATGGAGTAGTAGCAAATTTTTGCAACCCTCTTTTTCTATTTCCCAATTTTACTTGAGTATTTCAAATGGCCTCTTCTTCTTTTGCTACCTCTGAATATTTAATTCTCTAATCTGGCAAAGTATTTCAATTCATTCCTAAAATGTTACTATAATATTTTTACTTTATTGACTCTAGGTTTCCTTACCGTTCATTATGTTGATTTATAATATAACACCAAAATAACAGAATAAACGTTTAATTTCTGTTTATACCCAGTTTAATAAACGATCAAATATTCCGAGTATGAAACTTTTCAAAACAGTTTATCATATACCAATTATTGATATAAGATAAACTGTACTTTTTTGTGTTAGCACCTTCAAATGCTCTGTATAACTCTAAAAAGATATCTCCAATTCACCATGAATCTGGAAAATAAGTATTATGTTTTCCTTTTACTTTTGCCACCCATAGATTTTGTCAAATATGAACGTTATAGAAGTATTTGGAAATGACGCATAAGCATTTATTAGGCTTTGATTGTACCCACTCACAATAACGTGTAATATAGAAATACAATAATGTTGGTTGCTGCCTATTGAATTTACAATAAAATGCAATAAATATCCTAATACAACCTCCTACAACCGTTAATTTTCTTAAATCCTAAATAACATACGAACATTCCTATGTATATTTGCAAAATAGATACTTTCAAAAATTATAAACGATGAGGTATAAACAATCTTACGCACTGATTGTTAATTAACGCGTCCTTATGCATTCATAAGGTACCATGGATACAAGTCGTTACTATTAAAAGGTCAAGGCACAAAATGCAAATGGTGCATTTGGCAATTCAGCCAAACAAAAACAGTTTTACCTTTTTAAATAATTAGGTCAAAGTGCAAATGTAAATTCCTTTCAGAATTCCCCACTTTTGAATACTAATAATATAACTTGACCTTAGTACTCTAAGTTTAAGACAATGCCTATAAAAATTTGATATTTCTTTTTTATCAACAAACAGTTTTGTCTGACATTACTGTGCTAATAATATTTATGTAATTATAAAATGGTTATTTACGTATCAAGGCTGGAAAGTGATGTTTTATCGAACGAGTTTGAGGATTGCGAGCCAAGGCAAGCAACCAAACGAGTTCGATAAAGACACTTTCCAGCCGTGGTGCGTACAATATTTTTTCGACTACCACATAATTACCACTTACTAAAATCAATTTATTTGCAATTGTAGTGTTCAGAATACAGATCAGTCGTATTTGAATGACAGATTGCTTGACAGCCGAACCCAGAAAAACTTTCGGATCTTCACGGAAAAGTACGGTAAAGCAACGGAAATTATGTGTTGACAGTTCAATTCGGTAAAGTGGCGCCTTCTAAGGTTGTGCTTTCAGATGTGGTAGTCGAAAAAAAATATAAATTTATATACTTAAATAAGATTGTACCACGCTTCCTGTTGTGAAAATATTGATATGTAGCTTCTTTTAGTGTGTTTGTAATAGTTAAATGATCATTTTAATATGTGCTTACTGACAATATCACTATATGAAGTCGCTCAAATATAATATAAAATAAAAACGTTGCCCTCTTTCTGCTACGCCCAATTGTAGAGCATATCCTCCTCACCTTTGTAATGCTGGTGAATCAGTGTAATGGTGAGAATAATACAAGATATACGCATGCGTGAAATGGGGGGAGAAAAAATACTTCTGCCTCGTCCAGCATCATTTGCACGAACGAGCTAATACTGTGTAGTTCTGAATTTCGGATCTTAATTTTCAAAAATAATGATTGTGATATTATTTATTTATTCCTTACTATTATTTATTTTGATTATTAATATTTATTTTTCTGGAATATTATTTCCTTAATATTTCTTAACAATTATCATTTTCTGTATAGTATTAATAAATTAAAATCATTATGGTAGACTCCCAATATTGAATTGAGAAAAGTTACAAAAGTGACAGTCTTGACATCTGTAGTATAAAAATAAAAGTATGAAATGGTCAAATTTTATAATTAACAAATCAGCAAATGAATAAAGAGCTTGTAATTTACAACAAAATGTAGTTAAAAGATTATTTTTTGACGTTTCTAAAAATTAATAGAAGCAGAATTTTAATTTCAGTCATTTATATGGCTTTTATTGTTAGCCAATCAAAATATTATCACGGGTATAATATACTTAGAATAATAACTTGAAGTATTTCGTTTTTATTGAATGGTAACGTATAATTTTTTAATTGACGTCGGCCATAAATTTGTATGAAAATTGTAAAAATGTATTAAGAAGGCATGGTCATTCGGTACTTAAAATATTGCAATGGTATTTCTGCTTATAACGTCAAAAGAAATTTGACAGAACTGTCCTTAAACGTGTTGCCATTTGGCAATAGCTACTCGAGCGCTTTGGGCTCTCGTGTTCATCGCCTGGCAACGGGTTTGCGAAATTCTGTTAAATTATTTTCAATTCTTTCTCACTCTCTTGTGATATTACTACTGAGGATTTACTACGGAAAAAGGCAATATATTGTAGAAAAGTTAACCCGTTAATTATAGAGATTCTTTACAGAAAGGAGTGGGTCTTTGAAAGATTAATATTCTTAAAGCTGCAAATTTTATGAGAATGCACGTTCTATTAATAAATGTGCCTATTTCTGTGTTTATACACGATACTCAATGAATTTAAAGGTAATTTTAGTCCGCTGGCCGCTTTTACAATTTAAAAATTTCGAACAAATTCGTGTCTGTGGTAAAAAAAAGAAAAACAAATAGTGTGAAGTAAATTGTCTTTGGGATATGTTCACCAAGATTGTGTCTTATGACCCTTGGATAGGATAACAAGCGAATGACAAGACCTTTGATTTACCCTCCCCAAACAGGCATCAACAATAACTCCCAAAAGTTTTGGTAGTAGGCAATAATTTATAGAAGGCAACTTTTATTACTAAAAATGTGACGATTAACTTTTCATAATAATCAGTGGCGGCTCCTGACTTTTTACGCGAGGAAGGCTACTTTAACCTAACACTTTTCGGTCAATAAATTATATTTTTATACCTATTAGTGTATCATTGGACGTGTAGAATAAAAATTGATATAAAAAAGAGTTCAAAATAAAATATAATTTATTGTCTAGCAAGAACCAGATAGAGGTTGAGATTGAAGTCTTACTTGAATAGAAAATTGGTGAATGGTGTAAGGTGATAGGTAAAAAGATAACAAAAACTTAAAATGAGAGTTTACTCAGTTGCGGCATACATTCTTATAAATCGTTTTTATTGATCAAATTTAACATCTCATTTGGTGTTTTACATTCTCCGAAGATTTAAGGATCATGATACAATACATATAATTCATTTTTTATTTGAATTTCTTCAAAGCAAGAGTGCAAGAGTATTGTTGTAGGAAGTTTTCTAATAAATTTTGTGAAACCTTTTTGAATATATTAAGAATTTATCAAAAGTCAATAAATCGAAGAAACGTAACTTGTGTACATATTGAAATCTAACTTCTATCTGAACAATTATCGTATCTAAAAGTTCGTTAAGAATTTGTTTATACTCTTATATTTCCGATTCATAGGACAGTCTTACACCCTTTCTGACTGGGTTCTGTATCAAAATATATTATTATATACCTATATCATTAAAATAACGATCATTATTTCGATATTCTTGTAAAGTTTGAGTAAAGGCTAACAAACGATTCCGCACAAAATTGATGTCAGTGAATTTATTCGGCAGTCTTGAAAATGTAACTTCGATTTGTTCAAAAATCAATTTAAAAGTCTCTAATAAAAAACAAAATGTTGTGTTGGTTAAGTAATGTTTTAGTCCTCTCTTATAGTCTTGGCATCATTCCTGAAATCGTCACTCTCGATTATAAAATCAAAAACTTCAATTAATTTGGTTTTATGTAATTGTACCGTAAATACTGCACGCGATGTAAAATTCCATCTTGTATTAGAGCTATTTGGTAAGCTACTGTGGCATATTGTATCTAAAATGTTTATTCTTTTGGTTGATTTGTTTATCTTTGTTTATATTACGAGCTTTACTCCAAACTACATTTAAAGCATGAGCCTGACGATGTACAAAAAGAGCTTGAGGTGCAGTTGTTTTTATTTTATTTTGCAAACCAAATGTCCTGCCATAACAGATGCACCATCATATGTTTGAGCGACTAATTTTTTTTAAATCGTTTTTTTTTGCAACTATTTAATGAAAAGTTAAATAAATCTTCGGCTGTTCGATCGGATGATATGTCAAAAAGCCCAAAAATCTTCCAATAACCTCACCGCTTTTGACATAACATAATATGACTGATAATTGAGACTTGCAGGAAATATCTGTGGTTTCATCTACTTCCCAAGAAAGAAACGGTGCTTCTTTAATTTCTCTATCTATTTCTTGTTTTAATACAAACGAAATACAATCTATCAAATGATTTTGAATAAATTTAGATATACCGGAAAAAATATTACTACTAACAAATTTATTAAAGTTACGTTCATACTTGCTAAAAAGTTCGATTAATTCTTTATAATTTCCACGATTAAAAGAATCTGAAGAATTGCATCTTTACCCGCGTTGTCTATGGCAGTAGCAATACTTTGTTTTCCAAATATGTAATTTAAATTTGCACAACGATAAAATATGTTCTTTAGACTTAGAATGCCGTTCAATAGATCCCGAATAACCTAATTTTAACCACATTTCGGTTTGGTTACAAGGACGTAGACATGGCCAACAAAATAATCTTTCCCGTTTAATTGAACCCGTTAACCAATCACATTTAACGTACCACAATGAACTGAAACCAGAATTTTGCAGATTTACCGTCGATAGATACTAAAGATAAATATACGATGTGTAATTTTGTCTTTATGTTCAAGAATTTTTTACCAACCACTCGACGTCATCTTCGCAGTTCCCTATTTCATTAATTTTATCCATTTTCGGTATATGACCTACGAAAACTTCATAAAATAACATAAACCGAATAATTGTTGCGTGGATTTTTAAGACATCCTTAACATAATACGTTTACTGACTAGGCATACGTGCGAACTGCGAACCTTTTACGAACAATAACATTACAACTTGCCGATCTCATACGATCGCACCGGAGCCAAGCCTCCCGTCATACTTTTTCGCCGTATAAAGTACACATGCACTTACGAGGACACATCGGTTTTAGCGATGGTATTAATCATCGGCGCGGAGCCAAACTAGTGGCTAGCCTCCTCGCTTGCTATTACAGTGCATCCAGTAAAATTGCATGCATTTTTGGATATTTGTTTGCACTTTTAAATTAAACAGTGAATAAATAAACTATCTATTATAAATTCTTTATAAAAATTCCTTTATTTTAGTATATAACCATTGTTTTAATACATAATAGACACTATTAGAAATAATAAGAGAAGCTTAGACTCCTTTGACGAGCTGCCACTGGAGAGGGAATATGACATACTGCATTAATTATTGGCAGATCTTACAAATGTTACCGTTTATTAATATTTCCCAAACCCTACGATAGTTATGAGGTATGCACGTTACACTTCAAAGAATACACAAAGTTACTTACACGACCAAACTAACTGAAAACTAGACATACGGCGACATAATCACTTCAAACTTTACCCTCATTTTTCCATTCCGCCTGATGCATTCGGCAAAATTTCACGGTCTCGCCCCAGCAGAGGTACGAAATGAAATTCTTCTCCTACTCTTTTACATCACTCGCTTTATATTACTTATGTATGTATTGTTTTGTGTGTGCAATCCTCCGGGGACAGCCGGCGCATTTCTAAAACCCCAAGCTCTGCCGCGTGCATTTACTTACATGTGTGAATGTGCGTGTGTCTCCCATACGCTGCCGATCCATCCCCCTGTACAACAGGACGCACGCATTAGTCACATAGGGTCGTTAATATAAACTAGTTTTCCGCCACTATCGATTTTCGCTCGGGGCCATTAGCATAATGTCAATGAACGGGTGGTTTAATTATGTCAAAAAAAAATACGATTTCTTATGTAGATAATTACCACATATCGCCTGCTGTATATTATATAAATTGGACGACCTAACAAGCCATGCATCGAATTTGCGGTCACTGCGTAGGCGTATGTAAACAGGTTCATAATTGGGTTTTACCTGAAAACCACTAGATTTCTTTTACGATAAACTAAAAATTGTTTTTAATTAAACTATAGTGACTGATGTAATCGAAATAACCATATGGAATATTCTAAGACAAACTTTTCGTGGTTGAAAATAATTGATGCATTAAATGAACAAAAAAGATTCGAGTTGGCTTAGACCAATCTAATAAGCAAAAGGAAACATACAAAAGTGTCCCAGACCATAACCTTTTTATTTAAGTATAGACATTTTTTATTAAAATTCGAAACGTATTATTTACCGTTAATTTATTTATTTATTTATTTATTATTATCAACCCTACACAGCGAATCCAATTACAGGGTTATTTTACAATATTAGATTAAGCTATGTAAAGTAAGTAACGATACGTGATTACAATTTAAATGTAAATGAACATACAGACAAAAGCAATATATATCATGTCCAGTAGTATTCAACAACTAACTTGCTAACTACTTATACTTGATTAGAAAAAGCAGAAAAAATAAAAATTAGAAATTCACAGTAAACATTCTCTAGCTATTCTAACAAAATTATTATAGTTATTATTAAATATATCAAGGGCATAATTGAAGGAATTTTACGTGCGACATAACGAAAAAAGTGGAGAACTAAGTAAATAATTAGTAGACGGCGTCCTATAAGCAAAAGTTACCGAACTACGTGAGTTAAAACGTGGAACATATAAATTTATTCTTCTTAAAAAACTAGGATTGTCAATTAAGCTATGAACAAGTTTAAATAGATAATTCAGTAAAATCAGTTTTCTCCTATTACTAAGAGTACTAAAATTAAATTCTTCAATCAATACATTAGAAGAAATATTGTAGTTGGGATACACCCCATCTCTATTAAAGTATAAATATCTCAACGACTTTCTCTGTACTGCCTCAATAATGTTTATATACTTGTTATAATTAAGTGCCAACAGTTTGCTACGGACTAAGGCAATTGCACAAGAGCATCTATCTCACGGAAATCTCTACATATACGAATAATGAAACCAAGCAGCTTATGAGACTCTGCACAAACCTTGACAATGTGCTTTTAAACCGTAGCTGTGAGTCAAAAATCACACCGAGGTCTTTGATGTGATCTACTCTCTCAATAATCGTGCCACTGATGTTATATTCATACAGAATTACATTACTCTTACGTGCGAAAGTCATAGTTTTACATTTTTCAATATTGAGAGAGAGACCATTACTAGAGCACCATTCATTAAGTTTCGTGACATTACACTGTAATGTATGACAATCCTCAATACCATCAACTACAGAAAGAAGTTCATCCGCATACAGTTCACATTCAACATCGAATGATCGCATACGATCATTTATAAAAATCACAAATAACAGAGGGCCAAGGTTTGATCCCTGAGGAACTCCACTGCACTTGCAATAGATGCAACCCCTGCATACTCAACATACAGCTGACGATCGGTCAAGTAGTTTTTTATTAAAGCTGATAAACTTGGGTCAAATCCAAAAGTTTCTAATTTGGAGACAATGACATTATGTTGAACACGATCAAAAGTTTTACTGATATCGGTATATATCACATCTACCTGCTTTCTGTTATTCATACTTTCAGCTGTATATTGAGTGAAATTGCACAAATTAGTTACAGTAGAGCGCCCTTTAACAAATCCATGCTGATTTTGATTAATTAGCGGGTAAATATGCCACGAGATTGAATCATAAATAATGATTTAAAAAATTTTTGAAAAGTTATAGGTCGATAATTAATGATCATATTTTTTACACCAGATTTAAAAACAGGCACAATTTTTGTTTTCTTCCAGATATCGGGAAACAAGCTCTGTGATAAAATAGCACAGTATAAAGTTTTTAATGGTATGAGAATGCATGATATACAATCTTTCACTAAAAATGATGGTATACAGTCAGGGCCCATAGTGAGGTTCCCTTTCAATTTATATACAGCACGCTGAATTTCAGCTTCCAAGATTGCATTGCTACGCATAAGATTAGTGTTTGCAGTTTCACTAAAGCTACACCCGGAGTCTAGACCTTGTCGAAAATACACACTACTAAAATAATTCGCAAAACTATTTACTACATCTGCAGGGGTTGATAAAGATGTGTTATTATGTACCATGCTACTCGGTATTCCAGCACACCCTTTCTTATTTTTAACAAAAGACCAACATTTTTTTGGATCATCTTTTACACTACTTTTGCATATTTAAACAATATTATAATCTTTTCTCACTTCCAATTTTAACAAAATTATAATCAAATTTAAATATTTAACTAGAAACAGGCTGAGAAATGCAACAATATACAGGCTAGATATATTTTGCATTTTCTCTGATTGTATATAGTTTTTAAAATACAACGTATTTCTAAGTTTTCGTTTCCTTAATTATCAAAAAGGTGAATTGTTGTTCGTCAATCTAAGAGTGCTGTGAATGCACCAAAAATCTTAATCTCTAAGTGTCAACATAACACCAATAAATTACTGTTATATTACTTTGTTTTACGCGTCTACTAGGACGCAAGAAACTACACTTTGACTGTTTCCTTACAAAACGTGATTTTGCTGATATGGAACCAGAGCTGGGCACAAGACCGTTAATCGGTTAATCGTTAATTAACGAAGTTAACATTTCGAGTAACGGATTAACTTTTAAGTTAACTTTAAAAATTATTAAGGGAATCATTGGCTTCCGTTAACTTTCCATAAGTCCATTACTCGTTAATTAAGTACCTACTATTTTCCAAAAGGGCACCGCACGGACCGCGTCACGCTGCGAAGAACACGTTCTGACACGTTCTTTATTCGAAGAAGCGTTATAGGTTAATTCACTAGGGCTCTTCTAGTGATGCTGAGCGAGTTATTTTACAGAAACGAGCTATTAGGATTATGTATAGTTTACCTGGTAGGACATCATGTATGGACGTATTTAGAGCCGATAAATTACTTACTTTTTATGACGCATACATTTTAGAAGTTCTCTGCTTTGTTCACAAACATATGTCAGAGTATGAAATTGAAACTGGCCATTCGTATTGTACGAGGTCTTACAATTACCTGTTACCTCCTCCACATAACCAGTAGATATGTATATCAAACAAGTCTAAAGTATCTTGGCTGTAAACTTTACAATCTCTTGGCAAATGATATAAAAGCTAAAAGCAATTACAGGATAAATTGTTATTCCATTAATGGTTTTTTAACCTTTTTGCGTTAAATTATCTTTTCTATTGTTTTTTTATCTCTTAGTCCAATGGTTGTACTTGTGTTTTTTTAGGTAACACTTTTCATGCATGCATACTTTATGTTCCATTTTCCATGCTTTTTGATATAAAGATACTTACTAGAGCTTTGTTGATTGGTGTTACACCCATAACACTGGTGCATGTTTTATCTTTCTCTAATATGCAAAGAATAGATCTTCTATACCGTTGTACTGACGAGCCATTGCAGTAAGTGTAACACCATCGAACAAACCTTATGTCAGATAACTATGAATTGATATGAATTTGATCTCTAAATAATTATTATTGCAAACTCACTACACTCTCATTTTATTAATTTTTCATGACCTGCCTAAACTTCTTGATTAGTAAATCACTAACGCAATCACATATAAAATGCAATTTTGTAAGGAGTTAACGATTAACGTTAACTTCCGTTAAATCTTCCGAAATGTTTGACGTTTAACGAAGTTAACTTTTTTAATACCGGATTAGCGGTTACCGAAGTTAACCATTTGATTAACGGTGCCCAGATATGTATGGAATTTATGGGTCCTCTACTTTGATTTGACAGAGAATTTATCCATAACGCGCAATTCTTGACGATGGGCTACAAGAATATTAGTCGGTGTTATTTGTACTGTTTCCAGCATCTGTTAGATTTTGGAAAACAAAAATCCAACAGACAATAGAAACAGTCCAAACAACACCAACTCATATTCTTTTAGAGAATTTATTGCCAATTCCAGTGATACCAAACGCTTGGTATTCAAATTAAGAGTTAATTCTCTGTAGAGTAACAACGCTGGATATGTCCAGAAAGCTAAAAGCATATGCGTTAAAATTGCAGGAACTAAGTGCATGCAGTATCATAAGAAAAAAGGTCGTTTTGACAGAATTAAACAATAGTTAGTGAACTAACAATTGTCAGCTAAGATTGTGATGCGTCTCAAAATTTTATTCTAATTATTTCACAAAACTATGACCAACCAATTAATATCGTCTTAGTGATTGTTTTAATTTTTGTATATTAACTAAATTTCTTTTTTATGTCATTATAATTATGTTTGATGGCTATTTTCTTCTTATTATTATTATAATTAAGATGCCAATTACTGAGATGTACATCCAAAATTAACAAGTTTGTATAAAAGACACTAGATTCAGGCGCGGCTGGTGCAATATAAATAAATCTACTAGATATTATAATATAATATATTTTTCATATTAACCATTAAAGTATTAACGATTGTTTCCTATTCAACGTCATACTAGCCCTTTACGGCGAAAAGAATCACAACGTCGAGTATTCAATGTGAGCCCAGACGGTAAAAATTTCCTTATGTAAAATTATAGGCAAGAAGCGATGGGCACCAATCATTGCCGAGGGCCTCACAAGAAAAAACATTAGGAGTAAGCTGTTATCACGAAACCCTGGACACAATATAAGCTTTATACAGTAGTTGCAATCCTTCAGAATATTGAATTCTAACGATAACTCGCGCACGGAACTAGGATTCAAGACATGTTAGATTGTTTAGTATTGACACAATATTATTGCAATTGTAAAACGGAATACGTAATATTCAATATCAATGAGAAAATATCGGTATAATAATTTACATTGTCAATATGAGTAAAATTTACCGTGGAAAATACACGATTTATATTGTGTTAATAGATTAAAGTGTATTAAGATATGCAAAAATGCAATTAGGAGATATTATATATATATATAAATATAAATTTACCTACATAATAAGCAAAAAGTAAACGACTACCTACAAAAAAAAACAGTCTAGAACACTTTATTTTGCGAAAATACATAAAACTCGGCTTTGTTCACAAAAAATAAATTTTACTTGACTTTTTGCATGAATTGACAGTTACGTTTATAATTTTATTTGTGATTGTTTTATTGTTTTCTAGTTCTTTTTTTATTATTCTTCCGTACATCAAGTATTAAAACTCACAAAATACATGGTCCCTCTTGGAATTAAATATCAAGCAACCTAAGTGAGTCTTGTATTTCTTTGGTCATTTATTTTTTTGTTTATATTTGCAATTATTGACACTTGTTAGTTATGTTAGAAACTAAGAGCCCCCCCCCCCCCCTCTTCACATACGATTATCACGAACCGCCACTGACTACTATATCTTTATAGTTCTTTGCTGTTATCAATGAGAAAAACACCAACTTGATTCCCTATGTTGTTCCTTTATTGCTTTGCAGTAGCACATCTATTTGTTTTTTTTATGTATCCAGTTTTCTTTATCTGTATTCTTATTGGTAATATTAACCCCTCTGAATACTTTCTAAATCGCTTCGCCTATTAGTGGAGCACTCGATAAGCTGATGTATATTTTCGACTACAGTATTGTTGAACTTATGAATCATTGCTAGAGTAAATATATTGAAATTTTATTTTGAATTACTAAGTATAGTCAAGGTTTTTGCAATGTGTTTTTATGAAATTTTCAATGGACATTTCCGCGCCCAACATGGGGCGCATTTAAAACTATCAAAATTTCCTATTTTAGAATTAATTAACACCAAATAAGAAACACGACGTTAATATAGATTCTCTCTTCTTTTTTAAATATAAAACATTATAAATACATTCAAAATTATTAATATACGGTGAAAATAATATTACGTCTAATGAACATTGTCACCTGTTGCTGCTTTTGGCTACCCTGCTTTGCATAAGTTACATGATAGATCGGCTTTATTGTTATCTTTTTAACGTTTTGCAAATTACGAAAAGAACGTTTACTTCACTGGCTAAATCATCGAACTTTCAACTCACTCCCTCATATTCAATTAAGATATTTTAAACACAAACTATCACAAAAAAGAGAAATTGTAATTTTTTGACAGCTGCAACTTCAATTGAATTTGTGTTATTTCTTGTGTTATATCTAGCAATCTAATTCCGGATTTTATCCAAATTTACTAAATTTCAATTAATATTATGGTAGAAAATTATGGAAAAATATACATTTTTGAAATTGCAGTACTGTAGGTACTCTATCAGAATATAATCTATCGACCACTGTTAAGTAAATGACTTGGCACAATTTTCAAACTTAAAAGTTTCTTTAACCGATTCCTTAAAACTAATAATATTGCGTTGGCGCGTAAAACAGCTCTCAGTTTAGTTATAAATAAATGGATAGATAATGAGATAATTATTAAAAATAAAATCGTTCAGGGAAAATTATCAAAATAAGTCATAAATCAAAGTTCAACGTAAACGTTCTTAGACAAGAAACTTTTAAAATGTTTTAATACATTTAATAATGTGTCCTATTCAAGAACACTCTTAGAAAATAATATTTAATTACCACAAAGTACTACCTCCATCCAATTATCAGCAAACTTTTAAGTAATTTCGCACATGCAAAAAAATAGATGAATTAACTACCATAAGTATGTCAGATATTTCGTGCTCTTGTAAGATTTGTTAAGAGATTGTCGAAGTGCTACCAAACACGATTGCTTTCGCATGTGGTTTATTGTGTGAAAATTTCTCAATTTCAACATTTTTTTTCTATTTAATAAGTATTGGGTTAACTTCGGTTTCTTTTGAGAATGTGGTAGGATAATAAATCAATCGATTTCTTTATTGCATCTATACTACTACGTTTCGTTGCTAAATTGGAAATATTTTCAAGTAGCTACAAATAACATTTTACTATGATTAATAAATTTGGATAACAATTGTAATACTTTTTATAAGCAAATAGATTTACCTTTTAATAGTGATTTTCTGCGATCCTTCTAGTTTTTTCCAGTATAGTTTTCTAAAGTAATATTGTGAACTATTTTAATTAACTTTTGGTTTAAAAGTTTTGTCAAGTTTAAACATTTTAAAATTGCAAAAGACAACTTACTGTTGTACTTTATCAACGAACAAACAAATGTTGAAGCACTTGTGCTGTGCAAACTCTATCGGTACTTTTTCCTGGCGTTACTTTTTTTAGTGTTTGTTGTTTAATGTTTTTCGATAGTTGTTAGAGGCATTGCATGCGACCAATAATATCCTAGTAATATATTTAAATAATATAATTTTCCACTTAAAGTAATTTACAAAAAAAAAAACAAAAAGTAATAAAATGTAAGATGCAGACAATAATGTATTTAATTAAATTGCTATAAATTATATTTAAACCATTGATGTGTTCTCTGTGATTGATTAAGTTTTTGTTTTTTTTTTAATATTAAATATTTCTTTGATTAGTCTTTTGCAATAATTGCTTTCGGTTTAAACTTTTTTAACATTTTCAAAATTAAAATTATGATTCAGTTCATGGTGATGTTGGGATAAAGCTGTGGTGTCAATGTTTCTTGTTTTAATGTTATATTAAGTGTACCTAAGTTCTTTTTCGTAAATGTTGTTGTGTTTGTCCAATGTATGCACTGTCACAGTCATTGCATTCTATTTTGTATATGACATGTGTTTCATCCATTTTATTGGTCTTTTGTTTAGATTGTGTGAAGAATTTGTTATTGTTTTTGAGAGGTTTATGCGCTACTCTAACTTGATAAGGCCTGAGGATGTTTTGTATTGCTTCAGACAGTTCTGCTTGGTAATTAATAGAAATGCATTCTTTGGGAGCTTCTTGGTTTTTAGAATCTATATTGTTATTTTTAATTTGGTGTGGTCTTCTTTCTACGTGTTTCTCTCTCTTATTTATATTTTGTTGTAAGTGTTCTTTTACAGAGAAATTATAACACCTATCAACAAAACTATTGATTACACTCTTTTTGTATTTCGTAGTAGCAATTGATAAAAAATTCATAGATCTTTGAGAATGTTTATCTTTAAAAAACCAGTCAGTTGGATGCATTGATTTATTCTTGTCAATTTAATGTCTAAAAAAAATTGATAAGAAACTTTATTACATCAGGCATAACTTTTATTTGAGGTAGTACTTTGTTTGCATGACCGTTTTAATTTCCCCATTTTCCAATTGCTTAATTTCCTACCTGCTGATATGACGAATCAATAATTTGTGTTTCAGGAACAGGAAAATAATGAACTTATATAACTTACAATTAGTTAATTTAGTTATATATTTTTGTACAAACACCATTTTATTTATACGGAAAAATAACTTGACCTACATGTGGATATGTTTACCGTATCACTTTATATATATATTCTATTAATAGCCAATATTAAATGACGTTGAAAATAGGATGGTAGGAATCCATCAATAATAAAGAAAAGTCCAGCTACGTAGATGTAGGAATTAAATGAGTATTCATGCACACCTACGCACGTACAGGGAAATATAGTTATTATTGTCTCATAAAACACGATAAAATAGGTCAAATTCAATATAAAAGGGGATTAATTAAAAATAATTGCTCTATAACATCCTACGTTAAACGTAAATACAAAATTAACAAATGTATCATGAAATTTAATCGGTGGTTTAAGCCGAAATGTGATTTTAAAGTTTATTATTCGCATTATGGACCTACCCTTGGTTTTCTGGGAGTTACAACGTTTGTGTAGCAATGAAAACAAGTGCTTTAAAAGTAATAAAAAGAGGGACAACATAAAAAGACATATATCATTTTCATAATGATCTGATTTCTCGATATGGGTGTATTTAGTGTCAGTATTTTCCTTATAATGCTAAAAACGATACAAAATAAAGGAAATTAAAAACTATTTACCACCAAATAAGTAACAAGAATCACTTATACAGAAGCATTACTGAAAACAATTGATTCGTTTAATGATCCTTCAATAAGTAATCGATTATAACATAAGAAATTTTATCCATCATTCGTTAACGTCACATGTGTAGAGATATAAGTTATATTACAAAAAAATATATACTGGTGGTAATGATGTTGATAAAATACTCCTAAAATAATACTATATTATTTACAAATTGATGACGTCCACCCATTAAACATAGTTACCATGGATAGCGAGATATTTCCTGTATGAACCCATACTGTTACTCGTTTTAAATATAAGTACTGCCTATTATGGACTTTATCGTATTCTTCAAACAAGTTTTACAATTAAGAACCAAGTATACGTAATGATTAGAGCAAACCATTTTCCGTGCGTGCCATGTGCGCCGGTATGGGAGTGTACTTCGTAATATACTAGAATATGCGATAGAATAGGGACGCAACATGAGCTTGTTACCGATATAAGTATACAAGTAAAGACATTTATTCTATCAGAAATAATTAAATATACATTTGGTTTTCTGCTATTAAAGTAATATGCAATACAGTCATCCCCATATCGGCGCACATGGCGCGCACGGAAAGTGGTCTGCTCTAGTAATGATACTACCAAATTATTTGAAAGAAAATACAGAATATTAATTTTGCAGCTATTTTAGAATGAGAATGTGTTATCAGAAGAGTACCAAGTGCATCCCGTGTGTTCCTTTATAATAATTGAAAGAAAAAGGAAATAATGCTAATTAAAAAATATGTACCTACATATATGTTTTACTTAACGTATTTGATCAGCAAGTCGTTATGTGCTTATTTCTACGCATATTCAATCAAACGGAGAATTAACATTCCTTTTCCTATGAAGTATCACAGCTCTAGTTATCAATAATAGATACAAAATGAGTAATAAAAGAATTGAGTGAAAATTTAATCAATGTGTTGTTGTCACCTTTGTTGACATTAGGTAAAACGATAAATGACATATACAGTATGCGAGATGTAAGCATAGTCAGCCGACGGTACACAAATTCCACTAAATAAACTTTTAAAACTTGAATAAATGTAAATCATTTACTAAAATTATAACACACAGTTTATTATTGATATTATCTTGAACTGTTAAGTGTCACAATGACGTTTATGTAATGCGAGTGATGTAATGTACGAGCATTACAAGTCATTGTGACACGAGTTTTTCACAGTATTTTTTTCTAATTTGCACATTAATCGCCCATATTACATTCCTGCAAGTGTCCCACCAGTGTGTTAATATCTCATTGCAGCACAGTGTGCGGTAAATAATCATTTCAGCACTGCGTCCTCGTTTGTTTTAGCTTTATTGTAACATCTAATTAGAAAAATTGATAGAGTAAATATTCCACAAGACTTGATTTTGCAAAAGGCACACTTATTACCACGTCTCCATCATGAAGAGAACTTTCTTGGTGATTCTTCTTAACGAACAGTCTTCGCCGTCCAATGCCTTTCGGAATTTTCTCTTCACAGAAGATGCTCTTTTGCTTTTTAGGCTGCAAAGCTGTTGTTCTCTATGAAGTTGATTTATTTCCTGAAGACGATTTTAATACGCCCTAATATTACGATAACTTGAAGTATATTACATAATCAAGGATGATGCAAATTATTTTCGAAGAAACAAGTGATCGGGATAAGGATAAAGTGGCTGTTTAGTACAAAACGATGTTGCATAACAAATTTAGACAGTCAACTATTAAAGACTCAAAAATGACAGTTATGCTTAGCATGTCGTTGATTGATGTCTTGATAATGCTCATTTTCAATGACATCTTGAAACAAATAATTTAATATAATCTGCTTGGGTTGGAATCATTATCATTAACAATAAGTATTTACCGTAGACACCTATCAACAGAAATATCGATAATAAAAATACGTTGTTCTTGGCACCATTAAAATTAAAGTATTTATTTGCATGGTAGCGAATAAAATTGTAGTAGTAATACTTGCAACATTTAAAGTAGTTAACGTCGACAGGGAAGTAGTTCCTTTGACGTCTCAAGAAATCGAGTTGCATAACGCTTTAAAAGCTATGATTGTAAGAAATCAATGTTCTATTTTAAACACGTGACAAAATACCAAAGCACCACCAAATTAGATTATTAAGGGTGATGCAGAAAAGAAGGCATTTTTTTTTATTTTTGAAAAAAAAAACGGCTATAACTTCATTTCCTTTTTCCTTCATTTTTAGGTGCTCACTTTGTATACGGTAGAGGAAAATCGTCAAGTTAATTTTAAAACGTACTAAAACTTTCTAGATTATTTCAATTTTATAAAAGTCCATATAAAAAAAATTATTGCAATGATAAATAATCTCAAATTAATATGTTTGCTGATAATTTATTTGATGTGTCAGCTCCTGGTCGCACTTTGTCGACTATCAAACCCATTTCATATTTAAAACGTCTTTGAACTTCTTTTTTTTTTTTTTTCTCAACTTTTCGTGTCCAGCCATTTGCCATTTTTTAATACTTAATCTGTAGGATATATGTAGGATATATGTAATAAATACTCAAAAATACAATGCGGATAGCCCAAATTCAAAGATATGTTTTTGCACTTCTCTTTCTACTAAATTTCCAATAGAATTCATTTCCTTTGGACATGCTCCACATACGTAACACTTCTGTGTCAGTAATAGAGTTACTGACTTTGCCGTCCACCATTGTCAACATTTAGTGTTTAATAATGACTTTATAACAGTGTTTCGCGTAAAACTACTATATGGCTAGCATAAGTCAGGCAATTATTTTCTTTTTTTGAAAAGGCGCAAGTTTGCGCAATGTTTCAAGTGTTACCAGAAAGTATACACGTTAAGGTATAATAATAATGTAAACTTTATTACAGACAACAATGGACAACTTGAGATATTTCAATGAAAAGCCAATTATTTAATATTACTTTGGAAGTAGGATCTTCTTATCTTAATTACTGCCAAATGTATTTACACAGCTAATTAGGATAATATTATTTTGAAAGAACATACATGAGGTTTGTTTACTCTGTAATCCCGAAGTGCTGGGTGTGTCCATTCTTTAAATTAGGGATCTACACCGCATTTATTTGTATAAACAACAACTACTGCGAAACTTACGCCTTGATGTGCCTACTTTGAGGGCTAATAACTCACTTATGCACATATATCTCTACATCTCGATTATATTTCTATCGATTTCGAACCTCTGCTAATAGAAAGTAATTGCGTTTTTTTCTTTTTTTTTTCAATTTTGACTGTTTTAAGGAATTTTAAATCACTGTGCTGCGATTAGAAAAAAGAAGAAAAAGTTCGCGCTTCTTGACATAAACCTTGGTAGGCTAAAAAAATAAACTTTTCGAACGCGCGAGCAAAAGAAAAGATATTGATTCCCGGTAATGCAAGGGCAAGAATATCTCTCTTCACCTCAAGTTCAATTGAACCATTGCGGGCAAGTACACGGTATAGTCAACTTCGTTATTAATCAACTTCTCTAAGGAAGCCGCCGCTTCGTATTCTCGCATTCTTATCATAGAATCAATACGAATCTCGGTGATAATATTCTATAAGTCAGTGCTTCTCGAAGAACAATATCGCAGTAATTTTAGAAGAAACCAAACAAGGTTTTGTCAATGAATATTATAAATATATTCGATACGAGAGACGAAATATAAAATATAACATTCAGTTCAGACATATTCCCAAATTCTCTTGACTTTTGTATGTGGATCTGCTAAATTTTGGGACATAACATTTAAGGAAGTGTCAAATATTACTCCATGCTCATAGATTCCACAATAACGTTTCTATAGAAAGTTTTGAAATCGTATTTTCTCTTTTATTATTATTCCGTTTTTGACCTTTAGCTCGGAGGTTAAATACCTTGGTGTTACATTCGACAAGAGGCTCACGTGGAACTGACATATTCATCAAAGACTAAACAACGCTGAAATCGCGTTTTAGCAGTGCCACCGGATGCTGGGGAGGGCCTCGGGTCCTTCTCCTAGCGTAATGATGTGGATGTACACTGCTGTAATGAAATCGATGCTATCTTACGGTGCAATTGCCTGGTGGTCTAGTACCAGTTTCTAAGGGTCAAGGTCACAGTTTCTAAGAAGCTTACGCAAATCCAACCAACCGCGTGTTTAAGTATTACCACTGCACTAAGAACAATACCGACAGCTGCCGTGGAAGTCAAGTTTAGGCTGCTGTCGGTTGACATTAATAGAGAGACTGTCGTGGGGCTTACGGACGGCCGACGTCAGCTCTGAGGAGTCGCCTGCAAAAGGGTGCCCGGCTGGAAGCTGGCACAGATAGTATATCCAACGTACCAGTCTGTGACAGATCCTACGATGTTTCTCCAAATGCAACGAGAAGTACTAACGCTGTGGACTCCGGGTCCGTCTACGTGGACGGATCAAGGATACAAAAAGGGACGGTGGCTGGTATTTTCTCCAGGGAACTCCACATTAAGAAATTCTGGACGCTCGGGGATGGGCTGTCTGCTTTCCAAACAGAGGTGACAGCACTTACTTTAGCGGCCAACAACATATCTGAACTCAGAATTGAGGACATAAATATTGATTTGTATACAGACAATAACCAACTAGTATCAGCTTTGAGGCAACCGCAAATAACTTCTAGACTGATGCTGGACTGTCACAGATCTGTATACGGAATAAAGTCACGATTATGTGGATTAAAGCACACGACGGCAATCTGGGCAATGGCCAGACTGATAGGCTGGCCAGACGCGGATCCGGGGCAGTTCTGTATGGTCCTGGACCGTTTATAACGCCTACCATATCTACCTTGTGTGACCAGATTAAAATTATCACCCATGAGCAATTCATTAAAGCATAGGATGACAATTGCGCGTGCCGTTTTGCCAGGGTCACTTTACCTTACAATAATAGGCAAACGGCATCAAACTATCTAAGGATATCTAGGGAGAATCCATTAGGAAAACAATGCTTGGGGACATTCTGCTTGACATCGCCAGCGTCAGGAAAGTTCCCCTAGGTGACAACCTAGGTGGGGCAACGTAAACGGCGGAAGCATAATGGGCCAAATGAAGCCTAAATGTAGTAGCAGTAGCCACCCTCTAAGTAATCCAGAAAATTCAGAATATTATTCCGTTTTTGTCTCCCTTTATTCTTGGATTTTCAATATTGCTTTATCACTTGATACTTTTACTTGAGCAACAGTGTATTTGTGTACAGACTAACAACAGTCACACATCTATTTAAGTAAAACTTGGTGGTTTTATAGTCCTATCTAATGTAAGAACAACGGTAATAATCTTAACTCCTAAATCGCTCGTTCTCGCGGAGGCAACATTATCCTTCATTCTTCAAAATTCTCTTGACTTTTCATAAATATATATACATACGTAGATTTTCTTGGTTTTTGAAGTCATATAATTAAACAACTATTAGTAGTGAGTAAAACGTTTCGGTTTAATATAAAACCTTAATCATTTACATTTTAGAAATTAATAATGTAGAAAATAAAATGTCGATGTATAAAAATATATAACATTTTTTGTTTTATTGATAAAATAAATAAGTTTGTTTTTTGTTTTAATTTGAAAGAGTTTTGAAATGTTGTTGTGTGGATTTATTTTTTGCCATTTCAACTGACAAAACTTTTCAATTTATGTTTTTAAATGACTAGATAACTATGGCATATGATATATCGTTGTGTAGAATTTTTTTTAGAGTTTATAGAGTAGTAAAATTGGGTACATTCCATTTAAAATTTTGTATGTATTTGCTATATCAAACACATTTGATGCTCAATTGTTTTTTATTCTAAGGCATATAATAGAGAATTAGATGTCCAAACAACTTTTCTTCTTTAACATTTTGTCGTATTTCTAACAGCCGAAATATCTAGTGTAACAGCTAAAATCAAACAGACTGATCCGGCGATTTAGCAGCTAAGAAAATGATCGTTGTTCTTGCACTAGATCGACCAACCAAATCACATTAAAATCGGTGAGGAACACTTGCATATGTTCCCTTGTAGGTACAAACTCATACGCATCCACATATACAAACATTTATATATTAGGCAGACGCAAAACGAAAATAAAGATAAAGCAGATAATAACGTCGATAAGCCGAACGCGTTTCACCACCCCCGTAAATACAGGACGGTGCAGCACAACTGATTAAACAGGCATCGTCGCTTGGGTGGAGGCGCAATTGTATGCTTAGATACGCAGGTGATAGATAGATACATACAAACGAAGTGACAGAACGATAGCGCCATATAATTGATTTAACATGACGGCGGCGGCAAAAATATGTTTTCCCAAAATATCGATCACGCGCGACGTGCTCCTAACACGTACGTCGCCGTTTCGCGGTGACGTCACTTTGACAGACGTACATACGTACGTATGCAGAAACAAACGCACGCACACAACACACGGGAAAGCTGGAGGGCGCGCACGCAGTCGGTTTTACACACGGGCGGAACGGGAATCCTGGAAGCACGCGACGATCACGTGTCTCAACAGCTGATAACGTATCCTTTTTATGAGAGATCGTGGAAAGTTGACGTTGCGACGTAGACTTGTACATAATCCATGCGGAAAAGGAAAGATAATCCGACTTCTGTCCATTAAAGGATTTCGAAAATATTTACTGTATGCAGAAGTGTTCAGTGTCATTAAGTACACTCCGCCAAAAAAGTATCGCATAATTTAGTTTTGAATCATAAAAGTATCGCATAATCTTTGTTTGTAGCATAGAGTTGTAAATATACTTTAATGCGCTCTAAGATATAATTTCTATGATTGTTTAAATAAAATACAGGCCAAATAAAAACAAGAACTCATACTTGAGATTTTTATTAAAACAAGAAATTATAATTTTGGAAAGAAAAATGTCATAACAGTAGCTTTTAATACTGAGTATTGCCACCTCTGGCTCTTATGACCGCTCGCATACGGTTTGGCAGAGATTCGATTAACCTCCGTATATAAGCCTGATCCAAATTCTCCCACTCGTCACGGAGAGCATTTGCTAGTCCATGCAGGTCCGCTGGGGCAACATTTTGGGTTCGTATCCGTCTGTGAAGGAGGTCCCACACGTGCTCGATAGGGTTCATGTCCGGACTTACCGCAGGCCAATGTAAAACTGGAATACCAACATCGTTAAGGTATTCCTGGACGATTATTGCAACATGCGGTCGTGCATTATCGTGCATTAACATGAATTCGTTTCCTATAATTGGCGCATATGGTACTACATGTTCTTCTAAAATGTCCGTTATATACCTGTGGGCAGTCAGTGTACCTCTGTCTACTGGTACTAACTCTGTACGACCTGTTAAACAGATGCCTCCCCAAACCATAATAGAGCCATCAGCGAAATTAGGTCTAGGTCTGATATTACACTGCGAATAGCGCTCACCGTCTCGTCTGTACACTGAGATACGCCTATCTGAGGTGTAAAGACCAAATCTTGACTCATCTGTGAAGAGTATATTGGCCCAGTCATTAATGTTCCAATTTACATGTTCTCTGGCAAACCTTAAGCGAGCCACTCGGTGGTTGCTAGTGAGCCGAGGGGCTGTTACAGCTACTCTAGCTCTTAATCCACTCTGTCGTAACCTATTCCGAATAGTTTGAGTACTCACACGAGTATTTCTGACTCTAGCCAAGTCGTTCTGCAATTGTCTCGCAGTTACATGTCTTCGACGTAATGCTTGTAGTAGTAAATAGCGGTCATCTTGGCGAGTAGAACATCTTGGACGACCTGGTACAGGTCTTCTACTGTAAATGCCTGTTTCCCTATATCTGGCTACGGCTCTAGAAACACTTGACTGATTGATGTTCATCAAATTAGCAACGTATGCTTGAGATCGTCCATCTTCGATTAAAGCAACTATAGCAGCCACTTGTTTTGAAGTTAAATTGCTCATTTTAGTTTTAATAGCGTTGGTACAGAACTCTGACTTCGCACTTTAAAATTTGTCCGTATAGGAAGACTTTCAATAAACAACTGAACAAACCTTACAAATATGCATTTTTCTAAATGTGTTCTTTTAGAAAAAAAAAAAAGTAAAAACGCTAAGTTATTTTGTTAGTGTTTTTATAGTTCACATACACGAGACAAACTTTTTGTGAACGTATAAAAATATCTTGGTTCATAAATGCCCTTTTTTAGTTTATGCGATACTTTTTTGGCGGAGTGTATTTTACGGAATTTATAATACATCAGTAAGTATTTCAACTGCAATGGAATATAGGTATTTCCGTGTACACTAAACAAGTGATTGCACTGGTAAATGAAAAGAATGAATACCACAGCTTTGCTTGATTTAAACATTATTTGGTGAGAAAAATAAATAATCATAAAATAACTTAATCACTTATTTGGTTGTATGTTACCTTTTAGATCTTGATCTGCACGCAGTGTTACTTTAATACTTACCAAAATTCCGCAAATACGATTTTGAATTGGTTTATCCGAATATATTATACAATATGATCAATTAAATTTACCCTCTAGCAAGCTATAAAATTATTTATTGAAAATATCGTATTGGTAGACTTGATAGGGACAAATAAAATACATCTGTCAGGTGTACTGTATTAGTTTATTGACGCTCAAAAATGTTTACAATAAATCATAAGGTTTTTTTTTATTATTGAATCATACTTTAGAAATGGTGTCAAATTAGAAAATTGAGTTGTTGTTGGAGTTGTATTCTTTGGACCAGACATTTATAGAATTTCGGGCAGAATTTCCAAATGTTCCAGTAATTGTTGCAGACAGTTTGCGGCAATTGATATAAGAATAAGAAGAATATTTCCAGTAAGATAATGCAACACCCCATAAAACAATGAAAACGATAAAATCATTGCATGAATTCTTTAATGATCGGATAGTAGACTTTGCACCATGATCTCCAAATTTGACAATTATGGATTATTTCCTATCTAAACATTCTTTTTTCTTCATCAGCTTGACTATTGGGAACATTGAAATGCACATTCTTAAAACATTGGCCAAGTTGCTCTCCTCATACTCTGGTCCACCTACGGATATCAACGGATGATAACATTTATGTTGAATTCCTCTTAGATGTACAATGTATTTTTTGTCGTTAACATTTAAATTTGATGATTGAATTGCAACGCATGCGTAGTATAGTAAATTAGGTACAAAGCTGTAAATGTTTTTAAACATTCGTAAAATAACTGTAAAAGAATTCTGATTGATGTAGAGTATAATTTTCGTATATAGGAAAGTATCGGAACGTCACTACTTGAAATTCCCAATCACTTCTTTGCAATACAATATCTGCACCTACCGCCGGGGTGACAAAAGTAAAATTGTGGATTAACATAAGGTGATTTTGCTAGTAGTAGACATTGAGCTAGTTAGTGGACTGTTTTTAAACAATAACTGTTCTTAAACAATTTAAACCGATTTAGTGTGCTAATTTTTGTAACTTATTCTTAATTTTATATCGAAATTACTGAGCATCAATTAACTCTTTTAACTTATATGATTCAATTAGTAATATTACAGATTAAAGTGTGCGCAGCTAAATTATGTTTTGCGCAAATGCTGTAATTATTTCTCCACTATCATGATTTTTCTTAAATTAATTTATAAAAAATTTAGATGACGACCTTGTTTAACTTAATATATACCATAAGGAAAACACAAAGTTTACACAAAGTTTATTGATTAATGATTTCATATCTACTTTGATAAAATATTTTAATTTTTGAGCATTTTTATTTTACCATTTCCTCTTAATAACTTTATCGAATAAATGTCGATGAATGTAGCGTTTCAAATTGTTGTGGCAATCACTTTCCTTTGTAAATTCGGCATCATTGTATTTACCGTTCAAATAACTGCAACTTAACGTACGGCAAGTATTTGAAACGAATGCAGCGTTCACATTACAGTTCAATTGTTGTGTTTTATATATGTCTACAGCGTGCGTAAGATTATTGTATGTTTAAATCTACAAGCACTTACAGGAGCTACAGATATCCGTATAAACTCAACATTAATATTTGCAGCACTATAGCAATGTTGGGCATCATTTAATAATTCTTTATTAAAATGATTATTTGAATTAAATTTTCATCTGTTATTCTTTATTCCGTATTAAGTTATTGTTGAGTAAAACGATGGAAAATTATTTGAATGAAGAATTATTTCAATAAAATGTCATTTGAGTAAAGCATTATTGGAACAACCCTTTCACAAAATAAATCGTTATTCAAATAATTTATTACTGAATAATATAATATGACATCTATTTTTTGAAACATAAAAAAGCGATGAACAACGCAGACTAACAGTAGGAAAATTATTGTAGTTAGGCAACAACAACTTTCCCTTTCAACACCTGCTCTAATATTTTGGACACCATTTTGTAAAAAAAAAAAACGATTGCTTATAGTTAAATAGTATCCCAGTCTTTCTTTCATGGGAATATAGCATTTTAAGGCAATAATTGCATTACATTGCTTTTGAGGTAGTTACTTGCTTTAATAGAACAGTGAAGAAATTAGATACCATTTTACGTCACAATTGTAAGCCAAGCCCCCATTCTAACTGGTTTACCTATGCAGGTGGAATAACAAGCGACGCTCTCAAAATTAGTTTTTTTTTTTTTCGTCCCTGCTCATAACAGTCTCCAAAGTATAGTATCTTCAAACAAGAAATTCGCTCATCTCTACCTACACCCACTCTATCTGTGTTGTAAAAAATCCATCTCCAATTTCAGTGTTGCCCAAGAAATCAATTTTATTATTTAAAAAAATCATTGCCCCCCTTCCATCAACCGTCCAGCCAATGATGTTGAGAAAAGAAGATATTCTTCGTTCTCTGCGTTGCTAAAAAATTAATTTTATTATTTCAAAATTGAATGCAACCACCGAGCAACCCCTCACCCTCGCATGTAGAAAAAGCTATCCCTTTCTACACTCCCTCTAAAACGATCACACTGACATTCACGAGAAGGGGGAAGTTAGATTGCCTAGTATCACTAAAATTCCGGAATGTCATTCCTGACTCCAAACTTACTTGGATTCAACAGCTTCAGAGAAATAAAACCAGGGCGAAGACAACACTCATGTTGATTAGAAAAGCCCTTGGGAAAATCATGGGGGTGAGACCAAATATGATGTACTGGATATACATCACGGTGGTCAAACCCATAACCACTTGCACCGCTCTGGTATAGCGCCACAAAGATGCACCAACAAGCTGCTGTAACTGAACTCAGCAAGATACAGAGGGTTTGCATGTTTACGATTAACAGGAGAAATAAGAACAGCAGCAGTGAAATACCTCCTAGATTTCCCTCCTCTCCATTTGGTGATGGAGGAGGCAAGAATGGGGCATTTCAGATTACAAGAAATACGGAAGTGGCAGATACGCAGGCGAAAGTGAGGACATTAGTGAACCCCAGAATAAAATCAAGACGAAAAAGCTGACGAATTGGCAAAAAAGGATCATCGGCTTCTTTTATAGGCTCAGAATATGTTCTGGAAGTATCCAAAGACACAGTACGGGGGCAGGTAAGGAGTTGGGTTCAAGGGGAACATAAACAATACTGGAACAACACAACTAGTGAAACTTCTGGGAAGGTCTTTATCAAAGTACCATCAAAGAAGGAGTGAAGAACTACTAAAGCTTAGTAGGAATCATCTTCGCATAGTGTAGCAAGGAAAATGGAGACCAACATAGCAGATACCCACCCAATGCAGACTGTGTAAGAAAATGACAGACATCACATCCTAACATTGTTTAAAGCCACGGTAGGGCCCTGATTACAACTAAGAAACTGCCTAGTAAGACTCAAAGTAATACAACTTCCCGTATACCTAGCCTTTTTTTATTAAATAAACCAACTATCGACTAAGACACCTTGAAAAGGAGTTTGAAGTTGAACTTTATAGTAGGTATTGCGTAATCGAAAAATTACAGAAAAACGGAAACCACTAAAAATCATAATTTTTCTGATAATGATTGTTCTATTTTTCAACTTTAAAATTCAATATAAATTTTTTGTCTAAGTTAAGCTTCCTATCTTACCATGCATTCAAATCACTGCGTTTCTTGTTCCTGTAACACCGTTTATAACGTATCAAATAAATCCAATGACATTTAACGATACAAATAAGCCCAACAGCAATTTTTGTATATTATTATACTATTGTTGAATTTCACAAGTTAACAACGTATATAGGCCACGATATACCCAGAATTTAAATTGTCCGTTGTATACAGGGTGTCTCAGCTATTAGTTTACAGGCATTATCTACTTTTACTATATAGTTACCAAAACAATGTTCAAATAAAAGTTACTTGGTATCATGTTATGTCGCAAATGACAAATGCAGTTTTGTATTTGATCGTGACCTTGAAGAAAATTTCAAGGTCATCTTTGAGTTTTTAAAAGGAAACACATATTTTTTAATGTTGCATGTTATTTGTCAGAAATTAACAAACAACTTTTGTTTGACAAATTTTTTAATTTGCCTTGTCAGTTTTGGAACAATTCATATTAACTTTCTCAAAGCAATTTTTATTAGCTTAAAGAAATATTTTAATAATTAAAAGTAGTTAATTTTATAAATGTTCAATTTGGGCTCCACCAGCTTGGACACAAGCTTCTAAGCGACGACACAATTCTCTAGTGCAAGATGAAAGTATCATCCCCTGCGTTATACTTCGGCATCCCATGCGGATTCGATTTTTCAGATCATCGAGGTCCACCGACCGCACTTGGTATACTAATTCCTTTAAGTAACCCCACATAAAAAAATCGAGAGGCGACAAATCCGGAAAACCAGCAGGCCAAGGAATAGAACCTCTATTTCCTATCCACCCATTGGAGTAAAGAGCATTTAAGTAAACGGTCACAATTTGCGCATTATGGGGTGGTGCGCCATCTTGCTGCCAAATTAGATTTTCTCGTTCATTATGAGGAATATCTTCCATTAAATTTGGAAGCACATGTTGCAAAAAATGTAAATAATGTTGTCCTGTTAGGGTTCCTTCGTAAAAATGGGGACCAATGAGATTAAACATTCCACACCAAACATTAGTTCCCCATATTGTTTGAAAGCGTGTTTCCTCCATCCAACGCGGATTTTGGTTAGACCAGTAATGAGCATTATGTTTGTTTACAACACCATTATTATGAAAACGACTTTCGTCACTCCATAAAATACAGTTAAGAAGATTTGGATTAGCATCTTCTAGAACTTGCAATCGTGCAATGAAGTCCAGTCGTCTTTGTAAATCATTCGGCCTTAACTCTTGTGATAAATGAACTTTAAATGGATGATATCGATGCGCTTTTAAAATTCTATGTACTGTATCCTTACTAACTCCAATTTCTTCTGCCAAAAATCGAAGTGATACATGGGGGTTTACAGATACATATGCCAAAACGTTGATCACATTCTCTTCATTTCTAGCAGGAGCATTATGGTTGGCATCTTTTACAGTAGAAGGAAGTGAACCAGTTCGTAACTTTGCCTCTACTTTGCTAAATGTTGTATGTGATGGATAAGTGCGTCCCTGTATTCTCTCTCGATACAAATTTGCAGCTTCTCGATAATTCTTTCTGCATTCTCCGTAGATTAATAACATATCTACATATTCATTTGAATCGTATGTAAACGGCATAGTAAATAACTGAAGAAATCAAATTTTTATTATAAAACCGAGACTGTCAGATCCCGGCTTTTCGGATTGACAAGTTTGTAATATCACTGTACCAACTTAATGCGAATTGTTTCAAAACTGACAAGGCAAATTAAAAAATGTGTCAAACAAAACTTGTTTATTAATTTCTGATAAATAATACGCAACATTAAAAAAATAGATGTTTCCTTTTAAAAAATCAAAGTTAATCTTAAAATCTCTTTCAAGGTCACGAACAAATAAAAAACTGCATATGTCATTTTCGACATAACATCATATCAAGTAAATTTTATTTGAACATTTTTTTGCTAACTATACAGTGAAAGTAGATAATGCCTGTAAACTAAAAGCTGAGACACCCTGTATATGTTATACTCAAAAGTCGATATTTCGCCTCTCCACGGGATGACCGGTCCATGTGAGATTTGACCAGCGCCTTCCGACAAACCCCGAAATAGATTCTAATATAGGCCTTTGACTGATGTATTTTTAGTTAAACCTGGAAGTACCTAAACCTTTTAGTCAAACGTCTAAGGTAAAATAATCTACTTCGATATTTGCCTAGTCTATCCTAGAAGCGACTCTGGCAAATTCGTCAAACGTTTTTATGTGTTAACCTCTCTGCTACCCAGCATTTAACGTGCCTGTTAGTACATTCAGCGTGCAGGTCTGTAAACTTACAAAAGAAAAATATTACGGTGAAGATTTTATACCGACCAAATATTATAGCAAAACAACAATAATATTAAACCCCTCTTAGAAGATATCTTACACCTTTAAATATTTGATAAATTTTCTTACATTTAACAATATTAATATTTCACTTTTTTTACTTACATGTGTAAGTTGTCGTGTCTAACATATTTTGAAGTTATATCTATTATCTTCATATTTTCGCTCTTAAGTGATATAAATGTCAGTAGTCAAAGTATATTCTCTCTGGGAAGGCAAAAATTAACACTAATTTTGGCCAGCAGATAACTACAACCCTAGATCTAGAGAGAAGTTTATCTTAATTTAGTAGTATTATTTCGTAAATCGTCAAGCGAAGTGTAAAGTCATACTTTTATAGATATCTATCTCATAAAGTTTATATAGTGAACTCTAAAGAGGAACAAATATTCCATAACTTTAGAGCGATTTAAATACTTTTCCACACTTTTAGTAGCTGAAAAATCGACGCTGAAAAAGGAGTGGTCGCCAGGGAAAGACCAAATAGTTCCCTGGCGACCGTTTTTCTTTTCGTGTAAAGATGTGCGAGCCAAACTGAATTATTATTGAAAATGTGGATAAAAAAGCTTTGAAAGTTCGTGCAGAAAATTGCTAATTTGAATAAAAATAAGTGTTTATTTCATATTGAGAGTGAATAAAAATATGAGGAGTTTATCTCTCACGTAGAATCTGTTAAAGTAGCTGTTAAGAAGACTTCTTCAGAGCATCGCCTTCTCAACCGCTACAACGATGTATGTTTTTGAGGGTGAAAGAAAAATGCGTCGATTGAAGACAAAACTAAGGATCACCACATCGACACGGTTCTTGGACCGTTATTACCAAGATAGGAAGTAAATTCTTCAAACGTTGAAAGTACATCTTCAAAATATGATTAGTTGGATTTACTAACAAGAGAGTTCTGGCGTACATATACATGCTTATAGAATTTGTGAACAGAGCGTGCATTTTGTATGCGTTAACAGCACACTTACAATTAGTATAGACGACGAGGACTTCGTCTAAGTAAAGTTGCATGCATTGGTTGTACACAGACAGAATTTATAAATATAAACAAAGCAAAGGCGATTGAAGGTCATCTACCTCAGACTAATGTTATGAAACAATTATATGAACAAAAATGTTCACCAATCACGATTGTAAAAACTGTAACCGTACCTATTTCCAGCTTTGATAGATCCAAAGCAGATGTTTTGGTCGTATTAATACAAGATAAAACAGTGGATGGTTTATATAGAATAGAAACGAAATAAGGAATAATAAATACGCCGCCAAACCAAATACCAGAAGGCAAAGAGAATTTTCTTAATTTCAAACATGTGCCCGATGTGCAGATGTCTCTAAACGACTCTAAACATCACCAAAGATTCCAGCTTCTAAAAGATGCTTCTCAAAATTGTGTATAAATGTAAAAGATCAAAGGTATTGTGCAACTCAAAATGCCACATTATCGCATTATCTTGTCAAAATAAAGACTAATTTTCTTGTTAATTATTATCATAATGCAGAATAACAATAAAATGTTTTTTTATTATTATTTATCAATCCATTCTTATAATATTGAAGCAATAAGTATTAAAATAAAAAGAAATAATGATTTTATTATACCTAATGCCTAAGTCTAACACATTTCTATACCTAATTTAAGTCTGACTGGTAAAATGTCGATTACATTAAATTGGGTTTCGACATTTGACTTTCCAAGTCTGTTTTTTTTTTATAGGATTAGACATAAATTATTTAGTCAATGGTTGAAACACACTGTTGGTTTGAAGTTTGACTAAGACTTCCTGTCAGACGTGAGGATTTGATAGGCACACCTAGGAACGCCGAAATTTGGATATTTGCATGTAACATACACATGCCGCATAGACGCACTGATAAACAACATAAAGTGCAATCCAAAAGTACTGCTTCAGATGTACACAGCAACAGTAAGACCAATCAACACTTATGGGTCAGTAGTATGTAGCAAAGGAACTAATCTCTTAACCACGCGAACTAACTAACGCACAAAAATTAGCATGCATAAGTACATACAATTGAGGCAATAAGAACCTGCTCAAAGGCAGCTATTAAAGAGGTAATAAACTTTACTGGAATCAGCGCAATATTTTGAAACTTAATAGGAAATGCAATCAAAATGTATAGGAATGTCTTCAAAACGGCCTGGACAAGGAATGTTTCTGCACACATCCATATTAAAGTTAATGGAGTACGTTATACAGTAAAGAACATAAATAAAGTTCACGCATAAGCCTATCTTGGCTTGAAAAAATATAAAACCTTAATCCAACGCAATATTTCATGAAATTCTTCTGGAATTTAAATTTTACAAGCATGCCAATTTTGCAATAGCAGCTCAAGATTTTTTCTATAATAAAATCCTTTTTTTTAATGTAAATACTTTAGAGCATTGATCGAATACATGTATATATAGTGATTATAGATGCTAGATATATAATTCTTGTAGGTAGAATGGTAATAAAGCCGTAACAATATTCGAGTATAACAAATGTAAATACCCAATAGTTATTTTATAAGACAGGCAGGTTTGATGATGCATAATCATCTTTTTCAAAACCCAAAACGTAAGTCCCGTAATTATAAAATATGAAAAATAATATTGTTGAATATTAGAGATTATAACTACTCTGAAGCGCTTGTAACATATAATTAATTAAAGGAAATATCTTAATTATAAATATATTTATCCATAAAAGCATACTATAAGTGCACAATGCACATATTCTTCACTATTTGCAGTTACAATATACGGAGTGATCAACTCAAGACGCCCTTTAGTGACAAAATTTTACAACTGACTAGGGTATTTTACTATTCTATTATTGGCTACCCTGTCGATTCTTGTTATTGTTTACATACCGTCTTTTGTGTTATTTCTGCGTTTTTTGTTGTATACATTTTAATTCTTCAATAATTTTGCTATTTTTCTGAAATTGTATTTTTTAATACAGCTCGAACTCTAATTTTTGTTGTATGCCGGTAAGCATAAAGAATTTTATTGTAATTACAATTAAAAATCTTAATTTCATATTTATTGTAAATGTGTTTCAAGCAAGAAAAACAATGCTGTTTACTGTTGAACAGGATGCCTATATTGGGGTTTCCCACTTTCGAAGTGATGTTGTTAAACGCTTGTTGATATACGAAATACAATGGAAATTCGTCCTAATACTTCTGTAAGAAGATTATCTGTACAAACTGAAATTAATCAATTGAATGATGAAGAATTGCAATATGGTTATCTTCAACATGACGGTGCAACTCCTCACACAGCGCAAGCTAATTTGAACTATTTACACGAATTTTATGGAGGTCGACTTATTAGTAGAGACCGCTGGCCAGCCCTTTCGCCAGATCTAACTCCATTGGATTCTTTCCTTTTTTGCCACTTGAAAAATAAGGTGTTAGCTAATGTTTTACATACCGTAGAAGATTTAGAAAATTCTGTAACGCAAGAAGTAAACAATATTTCCCCCGACACTTTACGAAATGTTTTTAACAGCATGAAACGAAGAATCATTTTATGCTTAGAACAGGATGGTGGGCATATTGAACAGCGGTTGTAAATATTGAAATTGTTCACTCCATGCTAATGTGTTCTGTATTGTTAAATCCTCAATACATTCTCAGTTTTGTTTAGATTTTATGACTTTATTATCTTATTAGGTACAATTTTTTACACAATAATAAAGGTTATAACTTAATTTGATGATTTATATAGGTACTTCTAATAATATATTGAAAATATTCCAACGTAACCTATAACGTCAAAATGACAGTAGTGTATGAAGCAAGGAGTCGTGTTACCAATTCTTTAGTGTTGCCCACCTAAATTTTTCGATCAGCTGAGGGCGTCTTGAGTTGATCACGTTGTACTTAAATAACACTAAATCGGCTCTTAAATAATAAATTTTATAAAAAGTATTTAGAAATACGATATTTATTTATTCCGCTAATCCCACAGTCGCAGCATTACCACACACTGCAAAAATAAATATACTACAAGTATTTTAGTACGCCAATCCCGAACTGACCTAATAGCAAACCTCCACTTCTATAAATCTTCTATGTAAGTATACATACTTAATATCACAAACCAATCGAATGAACATTGACGCAACACCTATTTGCGGAACCTTGTAGGGTTTCCTAATCCCTCTAAGGTCTAAATCTATAACACAACAACCTCGGCCATGTCAAAAAGTATAAACGGTTTGATTGCTTCCGTTTCCCAATTACCTACCTTCGCACAAATGGCAAAAGTTACAGAGCGATCCGCTTTTATATTTGGAAATTGTTTTATCGATAGGAAATATTATCCGTGGTCGACCCGCTTTCTGGTCAATTCAGAAATAGAAAGCCATACTTAACCCGATAGCGATAACCTCTCAATATCCAGTCATATATAGTTTGTTAGAAGCGGTTTAATTTCTGTTTGTCGAATTAAAATACTTCGTGTCGGAATTTCTGTGACATTTTAAGATGCACATTTGTCTTTTTGTTATATTTAGTGAAATATGCGTAGAATTTAGAAGCAGTAGATGTGGTATTTAGACTACATAAGTACTGAAAAATTCTGGTTTGGGCTTTTAATTTTACTTAATAAGTGTGCAAACCGAGACGAAAGTTTGGAAAAAAAAAGAATTTTTGCAACTTTTAAATAAATACAGATCTAAGCAGCAATGTGAGGATTCCTCCTGCTGAATTACATATTTTAATTATTAATAATAACGACGGAGTGTTAAATTATTTTTGGAAATCAAAAGGGATCTGCAACTCACGCTAACAGTGAGTGTCTCATATTGTCGTGACAGTTGTTGCGGTCCATCTTTTTGCATATTATTCGGTGTTTCCATCTGTCCCATACCCTTGTTTATATATCTTATAGTTATTCAACCGAGCTGCGTAAGGTGCTGATATCTGGCGGCGATAGTATAAAAGTACTGATGAATGAAATTAAATACCGCCAATTCATTGGAATGCGAGCTATGTTTGTTGCAGATTCTGAAATAAACTTGGCAGTTAATAACAAAGTAAAACCAATCAAAATTAAGAAATTACAATGCAACATTATTAAAAAAAATTAATGGGCACGCCACACCTGACACGCCATCTGAACGCCACCCAAAGGTACTTCAAACCGGTTGAATAACTATAAGATATATAAACAAGGCCCATACGTATATTTCAGTAGCGTTGTCGCTCCAAGTTCGTTGAATTATGTGCTACTCCTGCATGCGGTACGCATGTGTACGTTCAAGTTGGCTCGCGCGGTTTTCGTTCGAGCTGAATCTTGACTGACGTCGCGTGTAGTGAGAAAATTTTAATTTAGCACATATTTTGGTGGTTTATTGAGTTCTGCATAAAATTTGTGCTCTATTTTTATGGGATTTGTACGTCACCTTCACTAAATAGATTTTATTGCCCGGATGGGAATTATTTTCGTCGATTTTGACGGATTTGTTGCTGCGTGGACCCTTTACAAAGCCCTTTGTTTTATCTGGGATAAATTACCCTTGGTTTGGATTGATATTCTTTATTTTCTCTTGGATGTGATATTACCTTCACCTATACTTATGGTATATTAGTTCCACGTGCTGTTATCTTGGGTAAATCCGCTGGGGCAGAACGGTCAGTTGGACCACCGCACTCCTTTAATGCATATTCCTGTATAAGGAGCAGCCCCTGGAAAATGAGGAAGTCATAGAGATTTTTGGATCGTTAGTTCCGGTGCAATTTTTATTATTTTCCTTCTCCGCCAAGGAAACTTATCGGTTTTTTTTTTAATTTTTGGAATGTCTCGATCGAACCGTTTCGAGACCGTAGTGGTAATTTGTTACTAGTCGATGTAGTTGAATTTAGTAGTTGTCTGTCATTTATTTTACCTAGTTTGTTTTAACATCGCTGCAACCGTCACTGGGCAGTGTTTAGCCATTTATGTTTCATTCATTGTATCGAAACCGCTGTTGTTTACTTAACCTATATCGTCGAATAATTTGACCACGACTTAGTTTATGCCATACGCATTTTTTTCTTTTAATTAATACTTTGGTGAATTAATTACAGCAGCTAGGGTTGGTATTGTCGCACCTATAGAATATTGCGCTTATATATATATATATGTAATTATATAATATATGTGCCACGCTTATTGTAAAAAGGTAATGATTTGATCAAGTTATGCCTTTAAATTCATTTACTTTGTTCTGTGCAAAAAAAGCGACTTAGTAATACTTTCACACAAGTAGTGTTTGAGATTTTCCTTCTATATACAAGGGGGAAATACCTGATGTTATCTCTTATTCCAACGCCGTGTTTAATCTTATCTTATATTACCATCGTAACATTTAAATAAATTTTGAATTTAAATATATTTCTATATTTCGTTTTTTGGTTAACCGGAAATATCAGCAGCGGTATTTTGTTGTCAACTTGTGCATTAAAATTTTTGGCCTTTTATTATACCGTGCGTTCGGAGATATCTCTTATGGTTATATAAGTTAATATAGGTATGTCTATATATGTAATTTTTTTATTATTATACCAATTACATAATTGTTTCTCGAACTCAATATACATATATATGAATTTTCTTTTTTATTGCTATGCCAACTGCATAATTGTTTTCGAGCTCAATATATACAGTGTATTCAATCGAGTTGGGCCTTTAGTACCATTTATTTCACGCTACCTTTCCTTCGCCCCTCTATCTAGTAGTTCTCAGTTACTACTTGATCCTTCGCGGGTTTAAACTGAGCGGCGCCTATTTGAGTATTCTTTTCTTACAACGAATCCCCCGTCTCCACTGAGCAAGCTGAGGCACCCGTTACGAAGGATCATCGAAAGGTGAGTGTGGTCACAGTACGTGTAATCTTCATTGAAGAAACTGAAACTGTCATGGCGACTCAGTTCCCCCGGGCCAATAGATGTCGTTGGGCGTATGGGCGAGACGTTGGCTGGAAGCTACGTTCATGTCAAGAAAAACAAATATGTGATTCACCTGTCATAGTGTTATGTGCTACTTTGTTTTAATTTGTTTTTTGTATTTTAGACTTTTCTTTTATTATTATCGTGTTTCTTTCTTTATTTTTTCGTAAGTAATAAAGAATAAAATATAACATCGATAAAATTACTTCGTCTCTCAAAAGTGCGATGTGTGTCGTTACAACATTTTAAAGCGACCAGAAAACAGTGATTACCATAAGGATTTTATTAAATTGAAAGATTATGGCGGAGCAATAAGGTAGAAGTTACAGTGTTATAATAAATCATTGGTCAAGACGATGATTCAAATATATAAAATCGTTATTTACATATTAAACAAAAATTGTGCAAGTGGAAACATACTTCAAAAAATTTTTACTGTTAAAAACAAGTAGATTTTAATTTTAAAATTTGTTATCATTCTTAGGGATACAGCGAACGATTTGCAAAAGTTTTATTAAATTAATTATATTTAATTATGTTAAGGGAGCTAATAATATTATTAAGAAGGATTTAAGACCGCTTCCAACCACATCCTCTGTATTATATCAACAATGTCAAAAATTATCTAGTACCTAGATATAAGCACTAAATAAGCATTTTCGTTTTTTTTTTCTTTTCTTTTTTATAATAACTAAATTAAATATAAAACTATTTTTGAATTCCACCGCCAACAGTTCCTTCATAACGTTACAGCGACATCTATTGGCCCGGGGGAACTAGGTCGCCATGACGGTTTCACTTTCTCCAATGAATGATTACATACTGTGAGTGTGGTTGGGATCGAGGATTTCGATTTTGCGTTGTTATTCTGTTGGTTTCATTCAGTTAGAGAAAACGGGCGTCACACGGTCGTGACAGCGAGATTACAGTTCCCTTTATTGTTAAAGGTAGGTACATTTGTTTGGCAAATATATCTATTATTATTATTATTATTAAATCATTGAAATGAGTGTATAAGCAATACTTATTGCCACAGCTGCCTGATTCATTACTTAGTCGACTAGATAGCGTTTGCATCGTATATAGAATCGGATATCTGCAAGAAATAAATATTATTTAAAACATTTTTCTCCTTTTAGCGACCTCTGTGTTTCCGTAATCCGAGCACTGACATCTATTGTACAATTTAAAAATTAAGAGCGGGAAGAACATTGCATAAGCAGGGCGAAAAATTTATTATAAACGATTGCAGTGCCCCCATCGATCTTTTTCGCAAAAAGCCACTTCTTAATATGGCGAATTTAACCTTATCAAATTATGTCATTAATCATAAATTCGACAATTTGAGGTTATATTTATAGACATTACGACACACATAATTCTACATATTATATTTATTTCTCTTTTTGATTGGGAAAAGGCATTGTCTTGCCGCTAATTACAAAAAATTGCATAAATAAACTGTTTCTTTAGACTTAAAACACTTATGCATTAAAACGTGTCCAATAAAACTACTCTTTAAATAGCAGGTTATTTTCCATATTTAAAATAATGTTATTAACACTATTGACAGTTCTTTGTGCGAATATACAGTGGTATACATACGTTACGTAGTTTTAAAATTACTAGTATTTACTTTCCAAATGTAAATCACTTCAAATGCAAATTTTACCCTTCTACAACCGCAAGAGAATTAAAGCTAGGGTTATAATCCACCCTCTGAAATACGAACTGCATCCACATCATTTGAATAATTCCCCAACTAACGCTGGAACCTACCAACTAGGTGGACGGAGTACAGACAGCTTTGAAACCACTTATTTGCTTCACAAACAGACAGACAATAATATTTCTATTTCGTGTGCATACACATTCATAGAATTTTTAGTAAATATAAGTTTACCAATTGCAAATTAATAATTTAACATTAAAATATTGATTAAGTTTCCCAAGACATTGATTTATTATCTATAGTAGATACAGTGGAGGGCCAAAGAATTAGAAATACTTATTAAAATGCCTCATCTCATTTAAAACATGAGTGTTGGAGGAAACAGGTATCGTAGCCTAAAAAATAATTTTCTTTTTTCTCATATTAAAATTCAACTGAGATTTATTATCCCGTTTACTACACATGGTTACGCAGATCTTTCATTGAGTGGTATAATTCATTGGATCTCCATCCCCTGGAAAATGTTTTGGACGCTTTTAAAACCGAAAATAAACCGACCGGATTATTATATTTAATCATGTTAAAAAGCTAAATTTAATATAGCAAAATAATCCGGATACTACCGTGACAATAGATAAGTGTCATGAGGCATAGTAAAAGTACTATGTAAAACATCATACATTAAATATTAAAACGTTTATAGATACGGACATTTTATATTTAAATGTTAAATAAAAAGTTTTTTATAAAATGAAATTACTTTATAAAACATTTAAAAAAATCTAACTTACAATACTTTGTATTTTCGTATACAACTTCATTCCGTATATACATACTTAAATCTAATCTAATCTAATCTACATACTTAAATATATTTATTATAACATTAATGCTACAGAATTCAACGGTAAGTTTTTATTATCTACACTTTTTTTTCAGGAAAATTTGTCATTCTCCTAGTGTTCACTGTTTGCCCTTATGTGCTTTCGTTATCCATAAGGCACGCGGTGAATGCCAAGAGCAGACTGAATTCACCAAAGTTGAATAACTCATTAAAAGATTTAGAACGTTGAGAACTGACTGGGGCCATTGCCACCCCTAAAATAACTACAATCAATGAAAGAGGAGGATTCTATCAAAATCGTCAGGGGGTTGTCGCCATCATTTGCGCGTCTTTGGGGGAGAATTCTCACGTTAAGAACAAAACGGAACTCGGAAAATTGGCACTCTAACTTTATTAAAATATGCACCCTTCTCTTGACGGCGTCCCCCATAAGTCAATCTTGACAAGTTTTTATTGGAATATGAAGAAGCGTAGGATAGCTTAGGTTCGAGTTTAAAATGCCAAGAAAAGTTTACCTAAAATTATGTATAATGTTTTCATTACTGATGACGAAGTAATTTACATTGAACAGAAGCTAATCAACTAATAAAATCAATTTTGAATTGATTGTACCGATAATACTTTGTTAAAAACGATGAAATATCAAACAAATTATCAGCGGAAAACATTTTATTAACACTTTTGATACTCAAATCGTTGTTTGTCATTTTGAATAACACGTGCAATTATATAGTAATTATAGCTACTGCGTTTTGAATGCTTTCCAAAATGGTTATAACCCTCACAATTGAAATTGCATGGTCATTAAATAATATTTGAGCAATATTACAATTCTTCTTCAATCTTTTTTAATAAAATTTCTTAGAATTAGTATTGATAAGCGAGATAGCATCTCTATAGTTCAATTGATGCTCCTACAGCAGCCACTAAGACCTATTGCAGGGTAGATGTTATCTTAAAATTCACCCAACAAGCATAAGTAGCTCAGTAAAATTATTGAATGGGAGAGACAAGTCAACCTTCTCAAAGATCTGCATGCCTGATACTTGTGGCGATGAGGATTTAGAAAAGCTCATTCTTTAAAAACACTCAGGGGACTTGTCATACAAACAAGTTATACAACTGTAAAAATATTTTTTAGACTTGAACATCTGTTTCATGTGGTCAAGTGATTCCGACGGTAATAATGAAGATATTCCTTAGATACTAATGCTTGCAAGTAGTTCGATGGTATGGATTGACTCTGCTGCAGAAAACTTTGGTTAGGTAATGGAAATCATTATCATGATGGGTTTGTGATATGCATGGGGTGTCAAAAATGACTACTTCCAGATGCGTACACGATACCTTTAATGAGATAAAATTCGATGGAGCAGAGTCATGGCCCCATAATAATATGTTGGTTGTATCTAATACAAGGATTTCATGCAATAGGCGAAATATGTGGTGCAGTGGATGGAGCACTCATAAATATAGACGCTCCCAAAATTATTGAATCAGCTTAAACACATTGCCGTGGTTAACATTCAATCAACTACATGGCTGTTTGAAGTCCTAATCTGAAGTTCTACTATATAAGGCCCGATAGTGTTCTTGATGCTTCGTAATTGTACTTTATTCCAGAGAATGAAAAATGGTTGGAGATCTCAACCCAATGCTGTAATTCTTGGAGACTCAGCTACTCCGCTAAAGCAATGGTTGATTCCACCAACATACAAAGATCAATTAAATCTAGTCCAGATTAATTTCAACATAGCTCACAAAAGAACAAGAAGAGTAATTAAAAATCCATTTGGTATTTTGAACGAGAAATATCTATGTTTAAATTATATAGGCGTCGATTTTATTTTTGCTACAAATATTTTTAAATATTGTACGACTCACTGTAACATCACAAAAGATGATCAAGTTGCGGAAGATTTTTGAGTACAAGATAATACAGAGGTGGCAGCTTCTTTACAATTGTAGTAATTTACATTGTGTTACCGAATTCAGAAGGACTGTAGGTACATGCAGATTACTTGTAACTTGTAGTAACAATTGCAGTGTTTGTGTTATAGGCCCCAGGATTCAGTCTCATCAGAGAGTTTCTGAATATACAGTGACATATAAAAGTAGAAACAACAACTTTGATGCCTTTACCGTCAAGCCCAAGCAGCTCCTTGGTTCTGACATGATTTGTGTTTTCTTGTTATGCATGAGTATAGTTGTGAAATGGAAATAATTTCAGGTATTTAAATTAAAAAAATATAACCTATGCAAAACTGATGTGTCATACATAATGTAATCATATAACTGCTGTAAACGATGTTTCAAGAACCTTATAATTTATAATTAAAATAAAACAGTACAAGTGTTAAAACTAAAACAAAACCTAACGAATTAAAAAGAATAGAATCAAATACACGGTTAATGACCTGAAATTAATAAATACTGCACAAGTGTAGATGGGTGTTAATTGCGACTTCATCCTTATATACATACATATGTATTAGTATTTTAAAACACAAGTGTCACAATGACGTTTATGTAATGCGAGTACAAGTTTGAATCTCGAGATCCAAAGTACGAGCATTACAAGTCACGTTTTTTACAGTATTTTTTTTAATTTGCACATTAATCGCCTATATTACATTCCGGCAAGAGTCCCACTAGTGCGGTAATATCTCATTGCAGCACAGTGTGCGGTAATATTCATTTCAGCACTGCGTCATCGTTTGTTTTAGCTTTATTGCAACATCCAATTAGAAAAATTCATTGTTGTACCTATGTGAAAAGAAAACATTGAATTTTGCACAACTCTCATAGCGGCTAATCATAGGTATGTTTTAGATTTTGAGCTCCAAAATTTCACAATAATTTGCTTGCTAATGTTAACAATCTGGATTAGCGAAAGTTTAAAATTTGTTTAAAAAATTTCTGAATGCCTAAAGGTTACCTAAAAATTAGATAAGTGATGATATCGTATTAGAACTTTTGAAGTTATAACCCTTAATTCGTATTGTTTGCTATACATATTTCAGTATTTTAAATTGTGCAATCATTTTTCGAATTGCATCAACAAACCACCAATGATTACTCAGTTGGGTAGCTGGCCGTGAGCACAGAAATCCTTGGTGAAATGATTTGGTGGTTTCGGACTTGAAATAAAGACTTCACAGCAGATTCCGAAAACAAAGTAAGCTGGATCGCTTACGGTTTCGACGGACATCGAAGAGGAAAGCTTTTACTTTTCTGGTCTAACGTTGAAGAGCGACTCCCCTTTGTAATTGAAATTATCTCCCAAAGGAAAAATAGCCCGAAGTGATAAAGGATTCAGTCAATCCGAAAGCAGTAAGTGAAAACAATAATGCAAAAAGAAATTGTTCTGCGTTTTTTGCAGAAAAGAGTCTGTAAAAAAAAACGCTGCTGGATCCATGTTCAAATCCTTTAGCGGAAAGACAATTCTTAGAACACTCTCCTTTAAGTAAAATAAATTCATCAAATGCGATATAAATAATATTTTCAAAAACGGTAATATTGTTTTTCTTGCTCGGCGCGTATAATAATTGGGTGAAAGAAATATCCTCTTTTCAATATACCAAATATACCATGGAAAAATTATTATTTTTCAATTTTGGAGCCTTCCTTATTTATCCAGGCGCACATGACAATAGCAGAGATTTCAGCTGGAAGAATAGTTTTATGTTTTGTGTCTAATGTTGTAGTATTTTCTGATTCCTTGATTTCGACAAAATGTTTCGATGCTCCCACACTGCTCTGTTTTCCATATCCCTAAACCTGCTGGTGCTGAAAAAAACTTTCTCGAAAAAAAATATTTTATTATTGCCAGTCTTTTCTGTGATTTGCTTTTGAAGCGTGGTATGGTTATCAGTACATATATAAATGTTAACTCCTTTCATCCCTTTCTTGAGTATTCCTTGGACACAAACATCTATGGAAAATATTTCTAATGACAGACGGTTGAGATTTGCCCCAAAGCTATTGGGAGACGGCAGTTCGGCCAAAAGACTCACTATCACCCCTTTTTCCATTTGGGATCCGTCTGTGTTCAAAAGCGAGAATTCACTTTCGCCTTTTGACTCCCCTACGCACCAATCTTCATGACTTGGAATCAGTATTTTGAATGGTTGCCTAAAATTTAGTTCAACAGGCAAAATGTATGTCAGCATTCCCAGTGATCTTACCTTTGAATTGAGATTGTGTAGGACTACAAAGTAGGAAGATCAACTTTAGCCTGTAATCACTATTAACCACCTCCACATGTGCCGTTAGACAGGTACGCATTATCTCTGTAATTCCGTGTAATTCTTTGTAAAATCTGTAGTTTAGCTTGAGCTATTTTTTATTTTAGTTGTGGTCACCAATTCAAGTTGTTTATGCTTACCTACATAGTTTTTGCTTTAATGTAATCTTCTTTCCTTGACCTTTAATAATTTGGGTATTTTTTCTTGGTTTTTTATGTCGTTTCAATGATAACAACACTTCAGATATACAACGTTTCGGTTATTAATATAATCTTTTTCAAGTACATGTATAAAAATTATAATATATTGTAAGTTAAGTCAATGATTGGTTCCGCTCATATTTGATTGATCGTCACCAATTTGTACGGTTGCTAGTTGATAGTGGCAACGTAGATTCAGCAGTCGGCCGAGTCGTGTGTGGTGTATCGCAGGGTTCGGTGCTTGGACCGACGTCATTTTTAATATTTATTAAATTTAGCCCGCCAATCACACACGATTCTCCTCGCCAACGATACATCCCTTACGTGGCACGCTTCAAATCGTGATGACTTAGAAGGATTGATTGTTACTCTATAAACAACAAATCAACCTAAATATTTTTATTAATAACGGTCCTTTATCCCCGGCTACTGATGTTAGATTTTTGGATATTACTGTGGATACCGGTTTGAGACGGACCGGGCACGTTCACCTGTTGTCGAAGGGGCTTGTCATTAGCCTATTATGCTCTAAGAATCATAAAACTAAATCTTGAGTAGCATACTGCAAGAAGGGTTTACTTTACACTATTTGTGTTTCTAGTTGGGGTTTCGCCACTACAACGAATTTATTCGAAATCTTTAAATTACAAAAACGGGCTGTGCGGGTGATTAGCGGAGAAGACAACAGATCTCACTGACGTCCGTTGTTTGTATCTCAAAAAATCTTAACTTTATATTCATTAATTGTCTATGAGTCAGTGAGTATGGTGTATAAATATACAAGCAGATATACCTATCGTGCGGACATTCATTCGTACAACACCCGTAACTGTAATAGTGTTAATCTTCCGAAAACTAACACCTCTCTATGCAAAAATTCTCTATATTTCATGGGCTTCACTTTTTTCAATAAATTACCTTCGTCTGTATTAAGTTCTCTTAATTTAACGACATTTAGACGCAAGTTAAAGACAATATTGCTAAGACAACCTTTTTATTCATTTTACGAATTTAGTAACATATAAATTTTGATCTCTCTCCTTTTTGTGAACGATTTATTGTTTTTGTTCTTGAATATTGTGTTTTTATTTGTTACTGTCAAACAACATGCATTTGTTTATTGCCAATGAATAAATAAATCAAATCAAAGTATAAGATGTAATCCATAGAAAAGGTGAAAAATAAGATGTCGTATGGAAAGCCGTGATAAGGATAAACATTGTGACTCTTAAGCCAAAGGTGTTTTAAGAATCTTCTTTGCACGGCCTCGACAAAGGTTTTATGACAGTGGTAATAGGGATTCCATATGAGGGAAGCGTATCCTACTTTGGAACGCACTAAAGAAAAATACAATCATCATCAGCGAACATCAAAACATTACAATTGACTGCACAGGCAAATCGTTGACAAACAATAGAAATAACAAGGGACCCAAGTGTAAGTCTTGTGGAACCCCAGAACATGCCTCGTGACAGGCCGAAGAAAAGCCATTATAATAAACAAAGAATTGACGATCGCTCAGATAGGAGTCAAGCAAATGGAGAAGTGTTTCACAGAAGCCAAGGTTTTCAAGTTTACGTAGTAGAATACCGTGATCAATTCGATCAAACGCTTTAGATAGGTCCGTGCAAATAACGTCAACTTGACCCTGGTTGTCCAAAACTTCTATGGTTGATTGCAAAAAGGTACTCAGATTGGTAACAGTTTATCTTTTACTGACAAACCCATGCTGCTCTAATGCAATAATCTGGTGTACTTGTGGAAATAGAAGTTTGTATAATGCGGAAGACCTTCGCAATATTAGAAAGGATGGATATAGGTCTGTAGTTAGATATGTCGGATTTATCTCCATTCTTAAAAACTGGACAGATTCTAGCAAGCTTCCAAGCTACAGGGAATGTAGATGTAGAGAGAATTAGGTTGAAAATTGGCAATAGTGGTCGTACAAAGACTCCTGAGCAATTCTTCAGCAGAAAGCAGGGTACCTAATCATATCCTGAGGTCATTTTATTACCAAGGTTACGAATTGCAGAAAGTATGTTGTTTTCAGTAAATGAAGTGATCCTTATATCCACATATACAAACTGTTGTGCGAAAGCATTTACAATTAAATCCGGAGATTCGTAATGACAATCCAAAATGCATTTTTCCCGGAATCCGAGATGTGTTCCTCCGTGCCTGAATGAATGACCAGAATTGCGAATAGTTAGTGGCAATCGAACGTTCAACATTAGCGATGTGTTTTTTTATAAGCTTCCCGAATTTGAGATTTGATACAACTACGCAAATTGCTGAAATTATGCAGATCATTAGGTGACCCATATTTTTGATATTTAATAAGAAATTTACTCTTCAATTTGATGTTCTTAATAATTATGTTGTCAAAATCAAATAAATGTATTGAGTTATTTCCATTTATAGTGTTCCATTTAAATAGAAAGAAAGTTAATGGTACTTCCAATTGAACCGAAAGCACCATAAAAATAAAAAAATCGAAATCAGTTAAATCATGTTAAGTGAAGCACAAAATTCTGTCAACAACATTTTTCTATCTAATGACATACAATACTTTTCGAACAGCATTTTCGCCTTTGTTCTTCTTATTGTTAGTAAATTGTTGAACCAATAATCGCAAAATCGGGCACAATAATCCTAAGAATCGTCAAACAACGATCATTCTTCTAGAAATAAAGGAATTGAGTGTGAAATAATCTCTGGTCCCTTGGATCCCTTTAATCCCTCACATACCTCCCGCTCGTTCAATATCGCGAACTCACCTACGCGTACAACATTCATCGCTTTTTTATCGAATCTATTTCGCATCTTCTAGAAACCAACAAGCCCAGCACACATCGTCGCCGCCGCGCCGGCAGCGTCGAAATACACACGCACTTCAAAGATTACCCCATAATAGTTCAATCTAAATGCAAACGGAACGCTTTCAACTTTCGTCACCGATCCGCCAGCCTCGAGCGACGTTTGATGCGATTCCGAACTTCTTAATTATACGAGGGGGAGACCGTGCGCTCGGCTATCGCCCACATCTCCGCTGTGCGCGGCCCTAACAAGTAAGTTTCTTATTAAAAAGCGCGCAGGCCGCGATCCCGACGTACTGGCATTGTTCTCGCCGGACCGCAAACGGGGTGTTTCGTGGGGTAGACGGGTACGAATTATATAGGGGTGAATGTTTTATTTCCTTTTTTCGACAAGGGTGTATCGCTTTAAAAAAAAGCGAGTGTTGAGCACGCATTTGGTTATTGTTTAATACAAAGGCGATGTACGCGAAACAATGGCCGTGCAGCTTGAAGTACTAAAAGGATTTTATAATTGCCGTTGGGCTGAATTGAAGAGTGGCGAATGTTCTGAAGTGTTTCAATCGTACCTATCGTTATATTGGATTACAGTTAATTGGGATATGTACACCCGCGACATAATGAGAGTTACCGATTTGCGGCGAAAACTCGGCGAATGCTTTTGTTTTTATTAGTACGCAGAAGAACAGCTGCGAGGAAATCGGAATGCTTGACATTGCAAAATAAAATATGTAGGTACAGTAGAACCTCTTCCAACGTACATTCATCTTCAACGGACACACCTACTAACGAACAATTTTAAAATGTCCCGGCTTCAGTGGCGGCTCGTCAGAAGAGGCTAAGCCTGCCCTATTATTTTTAATAAAATCAATGGTGTTGATCATGTATTATCACAATATTTAAGTATTGGCTATATACTAAAATAAAGCAATTTTTACAAAGAATTTATAATAAATAGTAACTTTTTTCAATACTCAATTTGAAAATGCAAACAGATTTCCAATAATGCATGAAATTTTACTGCATCGCTAAATGCGATGCGTCTCCATAAGAGCATGTGTAGTTTATTTATACGGAGAAATCGTATGACCGAGGCTCCAGTGAGATCGTATGAGTTCGGCAAGTTGTCGTACGATATCGTTTGTAAAACGTTCGCAATACTAACGTATTACTTTAGGATATTTTAAGGATTTACGCAACAATTATTCGGTTTATGGTATTTTATGAAGTTTTGTTAGGTCATAGGTCAACAGAAAATGGACAAAATTAATAAAATAGGGAGCTGCAAAGATGTTGTCGACTGGTTGGTAAGAAATTCTTTTAGTTGTTTAAACATAGAGATGAAATTACACATCGTACAAAAAATTGAAAACCCCCCGGCCTAATTTATCTTTAGTATCTAGCGATGGCAATTGACAAAATCGTGGTTTCAATTCATTGCGGTACGCTAAATGTGACTGGTTAACGGGTTCAATTAAACGGGAAAGATTATTTCTACTTTTTGTAACCAAACTGAAAAAATTAGATTATACGGGTTAAAACAATTTACCACGATCTATTGAACGGCATTCTAAGGCTAAAGAATATTTTATCGTTACGCGAATTTAAATTATTTGGAAAACAAAATTTTACATGGCGTACAGTATTTACGGTATAATTACATAAAACCAAAGTTTTTGACTTTATAATCGACAGTGATGACTTCAGAAATGACTATAAGAGAAGCGGTAGGATTAAAAAAATACTTAACCAACACAAAATTTTTATTTATGAATAAGACAAAAATTTTGTCAAACATTTTTTAAAGTTTTGCATGTCAACTATTTGATTTTTATATTTTATCAATTATACATTTTATGTAAATGACTAGGATCTAAAACACCAAGAGGATAGCATACATATTGCTATGATTTCATGCAACCTAACCTCTACAACTTACAGCAACATACGCAAAGTATTAAATTATGTACCTATATAATGTATTTTGATAAATGTATTTATCTATTTTGTAAATTTATTGTAAAAATCTAAACTAAACACTCACTATATCGTATCTAATTTAAAAAAGGCACGTTTCCATGGATTTTTAGGTATAACGTTCCTTCGCTGATCGTTCGAACGTGGGTTGATTTAAGGTTTCGTATCGTTGGAAACGATATTCTTCTGGAGTCTGTTTTGCCTTGGAGATATGAAAGTTGTTTAAAACAATTGTGGGGACTTCTTTTTCGATATTTTCCTGAGTTGGTTGTATTTTCGAAAACACCTAGAAATTTCCAAATTTAAATCCTTTCTATTAACTTAAGATTTACTTGCCAAGAATGAAGTGTTGTGTATGTTGTGCAAAGATGATGGAAATCCAGTAATTTCGAAGATTTGGGTGGCGTATTTTCTATTCCTGGGGCCAATAGAAGGGGCTTCGATGCAAGCTTGGTAGCTGTAACATCGTAGGAACGCTGATTTGGAGCTGGAAAGATTGTTGCAGAGATGAAATCAGTATTTGGAATATAAGAAAGCAGTTTATCGTACTTCAAGTAAGCGATTATTCATCTTTTGAACTTATAACCGGTGTTCAGAGCGTAAATAGAATTCTGAGGTTAGAGTGTTTTGATGGCAGTTATTTATAGGGATTTTTTTTGTATGTAACCAACGTTTGTTGCTGTAAAAGGTTATTGGCAATGCTTGATTTATGACGGGAGTTTAGCGGGAGATTTGAATTCAATTTTGATATTTAAACAAGATATATTGAGTTTAGTTTGGATTAAGATTCAAGGAATCTTATTTTTGTACAACTTAAATAGTATTTGAACTTACTTACTTACCCTGAGAGAGAGAATATTCACTTTAATTGTTCATCACTTTTTATTAACTCGAAATAAACAAAGTTATTTATACAAAAACGTTTTATTTTCACTATAATAGAAGAACATCACGAATGAATAAATAATACAGCTTTTAGTAAAGAAACAAAGATTATAACAAGTCAATTTAAGCTAATAATATACTTCTTTGTTTGGAGAAGTACATCCTCCCACGTCCCAAGATTTACTAAGGATAATATCACCCGATTGGTATGCGGTATACTCAAAAACAGGTAGAGGGATAGATTTCATTCGCTTGTGTGCTACAGAGGCATCTACTTATTGAGGCATAGCTTATCTGTGGAGTAAATTTAACTTTAACAGAGGGCGCTGCATGTATGAAATGTTAATAAAACAGTGTTGAATTAATATAAAATCAATTTAATAAAATTATAAAAATATCTACAAGTTTCGTAGCAATATGTATACAAGGTCAAGAGAATTTTGAAGGATCTTGTTGGAGGTGTGATCGTTAAAACTGCGACTTCTGCCGCACCACCGGCGGTGAGTTTTGACCGTTGCGAATCTATAATAAAGGTATTTTATTATATATTATTATAGACTTCATATTATTAACATCAAAGAAGCTGATAAATATAATACAGCTGTTAATAAACTACCTTATTTATTCCAAATTTGTAGTTTTAATCTAGTCCAAATGTTTACTTACATTAAACATTACACTGCGTTTAATTCGACACTGTCATGGCAAAACTGTTTATTAGAACCAGATATCTTATTTCATTTGTATTCGCTTCCAATACTACTTCAACTTACAATAAGTAGCTTCGTTGTGGCAGATATGATATTTACTAATAATAAAATCATTAAAATATTCAAATTCAGAGAGCTAGTGTTATTTACCCTAAATACTTAGAATATCTGTACCGTATATACACCGAGAGAGAAATATAATTTACTTAACCATTTATCAGTTAACTAAATGCATATTTCTTTTTAATTACGAGCAATGCGTTCTAATGTTAAATTTACACTTAAAAATTTTAATCTTAAAAGTATTTGGTTTAACACATCTTTGCATTCATTTGACCAGTTAACGGTTAGAAGAATACTTCAAAAACTGTTAAAATAACCTTTTCATTTTTCTCAGTCTATAATTTTTACTTGTGAGGACTGAATATTCACTTAACTACTTAGCACAAACATTTTTTCTCAGTGTATCCTTTTGAATATCTGGTGATTTTATATTTCTAATAATGTTGGTGTAATATAGCATAGAAATTTAAAATAATTTACCTATTAAATTAATGTTGTAGAAATGCCAGTTTTCTACTTATTGCAAACACACACTGATGTAGCATTTGACATTTGTTGATAATTATTACAAATCTTCTGACGTGTTTATTGAAATCTCTTTTAATTTTTATCTGGGAAAATGACTACAGTTTATACGTATTTTACTGTCACTCCAAATCATAATTTTGATTTTCCCTGTATTTCTGCTAATATTTTAAACATTTTCTACTTCATTATGGATCTACAAGACATGCAGAGCTTTTCATCAAAAATATTTTTTTGTGTTGAACGTATGATAAACTGTTTCTCTATTTGTATAAACTTTTTGGGACTCACTGTATTTAAGGGTTTACCAGCAGTAAAATATACCCATTCATATTCATCGGCAATTTGCAAAGTCCCTTGGAAATATTGCTTTAAGTGGTCGATACTAGCATTCTTAAAATCAATCAATCTGAGAAAATGTATTATTCATTCACATTGGCCAAAATGTACGAATTTTCCAACACTTACCGTCCGTAATTTTAACAATCACTAGCGAACTAAAGGAAAATACGTGTTATTGAATAAATGTGCGCGCGTTTTACATACCTAAAGCTTCATTTACATTGCGATAGATGTCGATAGAATCCAACTAATGTAACTACGGTGAAGAGGGAATACTTGTCACAATGAATAATACATGATCTGGAATTTAGCTGAAGGATAGATTTAGTAACTAAGCAAGAACGATAATGTGTTATTGACTGTATGGAGGTAGTCATTACAGTGTTATAGGTGGTAGTGGTTAATATTAGATTTTAAGGGTTAGTAGGTATTTCGTTAGAACATCTCTAGCTTTTGATCTAGGTTAATTATTGATATTGTTAAAGAAATTTCTGCAATAGTGAGTATTGCTTTGATATTGCATATAAAGAGGACCCATCCACCTCTTAACTTTTGAAATGAATTAGATAGAGCAGTAAAATAAAAGCATGGTGAAATTAAATACAATTTGTGGTGTTTTGACTATAGGGATACGCACCTGGCTTGAAATGTAAGATTTTTGAAGACATTTGCATTACTTTCAAGACAATGCAAACAGTTTTATGATTTTCTAAATTTTTACTAATTTACCCAAGATTAATTATTGGGGTACGTTACCTTCCCGATAGCCCTCGTGTTCATTTTATGGTTAGGGACGCGAGCGATACTTCGATACCAGTACAGTATCAATACTTTAGTGGCGATGCCAAGTACTTTTGGCGTCGATTATTTTTTCATCGATATCTGCTAAATAAAATCGAATGAATACTGATCTTTCTTACTTCATACAGTCACCTTATTTTCTACCGCGCCCGTAAGTTAACCCGTAATCTTTAAGAACTCTTTATTAAAAACTCTTATTTTAATATAATAAAATTTTCAAATAACATATCTTCGTTTTATTAAAATATACTTATTTCTATTACCTCTACGATTTATATTATGACAAAACTATTTTCAGTAAGATAGTAAGTATGTACTGCCAACAATAGATAGATAAATCAATTTATTTCAAATAGCCACAAAAATAATAACAACAAGTAAGTGCACACAGAAAAATGCATTTTGACTTCAAAACAAAATATTGTTTTAACACAATTCTCTTAAAGAGAAACTGAAATAGTTTTGTTGTAAGTAAATCTTTTACCACTAAGAAATTTGAAAGTTTTAATTCAAGAAAACTTTTGTTTCGATGAATTGCCTTAACTAGAGAATATATTTTCTTAGTGCAAGGAGATTGAGATGAATTGTCCCAGATCTGTAACTGCATTACCGGCTTACGTTACGGCCCTCTCCTGGATTGAGAGTTTGCTTGTGTCCCGTAGATGGAGACAATCTAATCCCTTATTTCCATAGTAGAGAAATGGCAGATATAACTTGAGAAGGCGAAAGCAATGGAAGTGGGTTTGCACTCGAAGTAACGCTGATGATGGCAGAAACTCTAGTCCGTCTCTAGTCCCCCTATTTCCCTCTTCCATTGCCTTTGCTGGCATGGTGATATTAACAATAGACCATAAGCCCCGCCTGGTGGCATTTTTCGGTTCTAATTGTATTTGGAATTTTTTCTTTGACTTGTACTAAGCGCTATGATTTTAAGGTAAGTATTATTTTTCTTAAGAAGACATGAAAAGTGATTTAATTCAAGAATTCTAACATTTTGCTCCAAGACTAATGCTTTTAATGCAAGTAAACGATGTTCTTAAGTACACTCTGACGAAGATTTGGTAAAATACCTGTACGGTTTCGGGGTAATATAATTGCCCTTTGTGCTTGTGCGAGTAAAAGTACTTTGATGTAAAAATTCACCAAGGAAATTTACTACTAGTGTATGAAAAATACTAAATAAAATGAAATTTACTGGGTAAATTTCTTACGATAAAGAAAGGTCCCTAGTAAAAATCGTTTAGCATGGAAATTTCATATGGAGCTTTACTATGTATTTAGGTAGATTCCTAAACATACATAAAGGAATTTTGTATAGGAATATCCCTAAAATTTGTAATTTACTGATTAAGTTTACTACGTGTAGGTATTTTTCCGATACTACTGAAGTTTATAAGTAGGCAAATTCATACCTATGAAAATAGTTTGCCAAGATCATCATTTCTTTATAACATATAGAAGTTCTTTCACAAGTTTTCCGTTAATGTTACACTTCGTATATTACAAATTCTGTTTGTCCTAAATGTGAAAATATTTATAAATCCATCACTTACTTTCCTATTTGCAAATTTCAGTACTACGGAAATGTTGATAAAAAAGACATACCTTTCCACGAGTAAAATCGAGTAAGTATCTGATTTCAACCAAGGAATAGGATTAACATAGACACTGCAATAGCATTACAAATATATATTACAGGTAATTTAACACATATAAAAAACAATGCTTATAATAATAACAATAACAATAATACATTTAGATGGTACTCAACTGTTTCATTAAACTTATAACTTTCTTCTTCGCGTGTGAAAAAAGGCTGCTTTTGGTGCCGGCATCAGGATGTGTCTTCATGATGTAGCGTTGGAGGAACTCCTGATCTTCTTTCATTATTGATATACTTACAAGATCGTAAGGCAGTAAGGGAAATTGGACATCAGAGAAGATTTTCGGTAAATGTTTGGCTGGGGATTTTAAATCTCCGAGTTGTTGGACCAATATTTGTTCCAAATCGTCTAAATGGAATTCAGTACGTTAACGTTTTAGAAGAAGTACTGGATAATATTCCATTGAATTTGAGACCCAACATGTTGTACATGCATGACGGGGTACCCGCTCACAATGCCAGAATTTCGAGGGATTGGTTAAACGAACACTTTCCGAATCGATGGATAGGGCGTAACGGTTCAATAGCATGGCCAGCAAGATCTCCCGATATTAATCCTCTGGACTTTTTCGTTTGGGGGTTTTTAAAGGAAAAGGTCTATGCAACGCCTCCAGCTAACGAAGAGGATGTAATTAATAAAATTGCGGCGGCAGTTCGATTAATCATCCCCGATATATTGGAGCGCGTTTTGAATTCGCTTCCTCGAAGATTGGAATTATGTCTGGAAACTGATGGCAATTTTTTCATATTATCTTTAAATTTCAATAAAATTTTTATCCATATTAACATAAAATTCTTGCTAATATGCGTATTTACCTGATTTATAGTAAATAATAAAATGATGACTGCCACAGTACTTGTCTGATTAGGTGTTACCAAATTTACAATTCTTTTAAGCTGCTCGTGTGACTTAAGAAAACACTGTACTACTTTTCTCAATTAAGATTGTCAACACGGAATTAAACAAAGATTTGGCCTGCGTGGTGTTTGTCCGCATTTTTCTGACCACCGTCTATATACTAGTAAATTATATAACGGTTAATGTCAGCATCAAAACATTAATTAAGTGCAAATATTTAATTGAAATTAACTTAAAAAATATATATATAATAACGAAGAATTATGATAATACTGCAACGATACTTAAAGAGAAATACAAGAGAAAGGTTGGTATAAAGCAGATAGCTGCTTATACAATATGCAGCAAAAGTTTATACAAACGCTTAGAGTAAATAATAAAGCATTAATTAGGTGTAAAAATGGTGTTAAGATTATCTTGAGCAAAATTGCAAAGACATTCAAGAAGTAAAAACAAACAGTAATTAGCATACAAAGAAAACGGTAAATCTATCTCTCATCAGTAATTAAAACTATATATCTAAGTAATCACTAAAACTATAGAACTTCCAATTATCCTTTGATTGGACGGCCATAAATTTCATATAAATATGGATTTTTGTGGAAAATGATAACGACGATTTAAAAAAGCAAAGTTTCCCAATTGAATTTTATCACCCAGAATATCTATCACACTGACAAATGTCAATGCTCGGTTTACCAAGCATGGTAAACCAAGCATTGACATTTGTCAGTGTGATAGTTATTGTTACACCAAAGGTTCCAAAACCCAATTACAGAATATCTAACAAAATTTTTTATTGAAATAGACGGCATTCTATTCGAAGCAACTAAATTAGAATGTATTAGTTCATTTATTGGACCTTGGTTTTTATAAATAAAGGATATGAATAATTTTTTTTTATATTTCCACTTACAAAAAACTAGAAGAATTAGTCAAGGTACCAACTCAAACAGAAATAGGTCCTTGTCACATGGCAATACTATTAATTTATGCTCAACAAAATCTTTAACTGTTCATTCACTGGTGCTTCTAGAACCTGAACGATCTGCAGCACTTGAATAATAACAAAATCCAAAAGAAAATTACAGAGTGAATATTTTAACTCTAACCAATTTTCTTCTCTGCCGCTTCAGTTCTTATTTTCTCTTTAGCTCATCAAACGGCCTTTAGTTATCTACCTAATCAACGTCCAACGTTAAATTGACCGTCTCAACGCCGCGCGCAGTAATTACGCAAATATATATAATATTCAGCGGGATTTTAATCTATGCAAATTATCCCAGAGAGCTGGGACCGACCGTTCTTTTTACCGTTGCCAAACCGTAATTGCGTTTTCCGTGTAGAGCGATGTAATAGTAACTCGTTTAGCGGGGGACTTTTAATTTAACATCGGAACGACGAGGCTGACGGAGTGTCAGATCCGAGTATGACGTGGGTAGCGGCATATCGAACGACGAACGAGGACAACGGGCAGGATCAAGTGCGAACGGCGAGGGAGATGCGTCCCGTCCCCAAGGTTGGCGGATAAGTGCGCGCTGCCACTTTCACGACGACCGACGCGACACGCTCTCGACAGCTCGGCTCGGGCTCGGCTTGAGAATCCGACCGTTACTTTACTACTACCATAGTTGCTGGCTGCTGCTAGCCTCTTGGACGCTGCGAAGTGAAAGCTGAGATTACGGGCGCGTGTGATGGAATAGCGAAGGCCGAGGATGATTGCTTTCGCGACATCAACTTGACGAAGCTAATTTCGCATGAAATTAGACTGGATGCCTTTCCTTTTATTGTTGTTATCTAAGCAGAAATCACGACCGTAAACGTTGATGGATGCTGTAAAAGCACTTATTGAAGGAAAAAAGAAAAGAAGTTTAAGTTAAAGCAATCAAGTATATTTAATTTATTTTAGATTATGTCGAACAATAGTTGTTTGAGATTGGCACACTTAAATAGATCCTTACTTCCTAAACTGAGCGACTTAATTGGCTTTATTACCACACAAAATATTGATATTTTAGCTGTTACTGAAACATGGCTTAATAGTGATGTTGGTTCTGATCTAATAACTATAGACGGTTTTAATATTTATCGAAGGGATAGACTTAGTAGCGGTGGGGTTGGTTTTTATATAAGAGAAGATATACAAGCATTTGTTATAGATGCTAGTAAAGACATTGAACAGTTGTGGTTGAGCGTTTCATTTGATCAACATAAATTCGTTGTTGGTGTAGCATACAGGCCGCCATCAGTAGATTATCAATATTTTTTTTGATCAACTTGAATGCTCTCTAGATATATCATTTTCTATTACAGATTTTTATGCAATTGAATGATTTTGTTAATAGAAATAATATACTTCCACAAACCCAATCTGGTTTCAGAAGGAGTTATAGTTGTGAGACGGCACTACTAAGTGTGACAGATGATATCATTGGATCAACTGATAAAAGTTTAGTAACAGCTTTGGTACTTCTAGACTATTCTAAGGCGTTTGACACGGTTTGTCATGCAACTCTTTCTTCTCTTTTAGATAGTTTGGGTTTAAGTGTCGCATCAGTTCAGCTTATAGAAAGTTATTTATTGGATCGTCGGCAGAGTGTTGTTTTAAATAATACTGTATCGCTGCCTCTGTGTATTTCTACTGGTGTACCGCAGGGTTCTATTTTGGGACCTCTTCTCTTTTCAATATATACGTCGTCCTTTACTAACCAGCTGAACTTTTGTCGCAACCATTTTTATGCTGATGACACCCAATTTTATCTTTTGAGCCGGCGAATTGGCGCAATGCATTGCATAGTATTAATGCCGATTTAGAATCCCTAAGTGAGATTTCCGCTAAATTTGACTTACATTTAAATCCCTCGAAATCTAAAGTATTATTGTTCGGAAAATCTAAAATTTGTAAAGAACTCGAAAAAGTTTTCCATGTGGTTGTTTGTGGCCTACGGTTGCCTATTGTCCAAACTGCAAATAATTTGGGTTTGTCTATGGATAACTCTCTTAGATTTAATGACCAAATAACCAAATATATTAAGCGTGCCTATATGAATTTAAAGAAACTTTATCCACATAGATCTTCCTTACCTATTAATGTCAAGTCGAAACTATGTGAAGCATTGGTGCTGTCACAGTTTGCTTACTGCTCTACCATTTACCATACAGCTATAGACAGTATTACGTGCAGTCGTATTCAGAGGATCTAAAATTCGTGTCTGCGTTATACATTTACATGGAATTAGAAAGTTTGTACATATATCGCATAAGTTGAAAGATCTTGGTTGGTTAAATATGAGAAATAGACGCGAACTGAAAATGTTAATGTTATTTCATAAAATTGTGTTGTATAACTCGCCGCCATATTTATATTTAAAAATTAGATTTAGAACCGACATTCACAGTATTACCACGAGATTTAGGGGCTTGATATCCTCTCCTAGCTTTAGGGCATCCCTGTTTAAGCGTTCTTATTCGTACAATATTTACAATAAATACAATTCTATTGTTAAAGACCTTAAACTATTAAATGTCTCTGCCTTTAGATCTCGTGTGCGGAAAGCTCTATATCCGGATCAGTGTGGTATGCTCATCTAGCTATTCTAGTTATTTTAGGCAAAAATTATATGAATGTGTTAATTGATTGTTAAGTATCTTTACATGCGCTGAGCGTGCGTACATATTTGTTGTATATGATCTTTCTTTTGTTAATTAGGTAGTCTCGCCCTGAGATTTACATTACTTGCTTATTGTTTTTCTTTGTGTCATTGTAAAGCAATCGTGTACTGGTAATAAAGGCATATATTATTATTATTATTATTATTATTCACTGGAAGGATCACTTGACAGCTACTGATACTAATTTTTATCTGAACGCTAGCGGAATTGCGTAAATTAAATTTACGAATATCTTGACCCCCAAAAATTTAAAGCCAAAGGGAATGCTTTTGAACAAACAAAATAATAATCGGCCTACATTTTCTAAAAGAAAAAGGTTACACATCTACAAACTTCAAAGGACATAAATCTGTGGAAACTTACACGGAGAAAAATGTATTGTTAAGGTGGCAGCAATTGACGCACATTGAACAACAATTTGTGGGTAAATATATGACAACAACAACCATTATTCAATACAACTTAAAACTTGTTGTCGAAAAACTTTGTTAGAACTGCTACAAAATTTGGAAGGATATATTCCCAAAACATGTTACAATCAACCAGTTGCTTGTTGTTTAACGAATCACAAAAATATGGTGTTTTCAACAAAATTGTGTGAAATACAGTATTAAAAATTGTTTATCACTACCAAAGCAATTTGAAACTTCAACAGCAAGTTGTGGATATTTAACAAACAATTGATTTTCCGTCATCATTTTCTACGTTTATAGTGTCACTTGATTTTGATTTTTGTAATCGCAATTTCTGTTCAAAGCGAACAATATTTTAGTAGATTCACACACAAATTCGGTGCTGTCTTAAATGTAAGCTGTGGAGGGTTTAAGTAAAATATCAGTATAGGATAACACATTTTTTTATTAATAATTAACAAAAAAAATAAACAAGATAAATTCTAAAACTGGGAAACACTAAAAATGAAGATTAAAATTTCAAATGTATCTAAGTCTTATTTTACAAATGTCTCAAGGCAACGTATATTCTAGATCGTTTTGCAACTTTTAAACAGGGGAAAACACTAGGTAATTTATCGAAAAATTTAATGTACTCATCATTAGCAATCTGTACCTCGTACGCATAATATTCCATTCAGCTAGCTTTTCTGTAACAAAATTATCCATATCTAAGGGTCAGTAGACGTCAGAAGTGAGCCAGTTTTCTTCAATTTTAATACACTGTCGATCTTTTACACAAAACTAATAAGCTAACACAACGTCACAACCGAAAATAAATGGCGTCGTCTACTCCGAGTCTGCTTCTTCAAGGCTATGTAAGACCCATGAAACACGCGGTTAGAATCACGTGATACTACTGTCCATGCCGGGACTTCCCATATCACAAGTTGTAATATCGACAACGTAGGCGCCCTGTTGCCTCAACTACAATTGTGTGTAATGTAAACATTTCTTGACTGTACTGGTTTGAAAAATTGTGTTTATATCTACTTCACTGCATCGCACACCTTGTTCTGTATTTTAGATCTGAAATAACTACAACTATAATGTTATGGCCAAAGCGATTATTTGTACCGTAAAATATTTTAACACCAACAAAAGTGTTGTTGGTGGAACAAAACAAAAGTTTTAGAATATACTTAGAAAACTTTACTGCAATACCAATTTATTTTTGAACCGATTGCAACGTAAGGACAATACTTTTTTTGTTGGATTTGCAATGTCATTTTTCTCCGTGTAGAAGTTCCAATAAACAAGGAAATTTATTTATGAATTTTAGTTTAAACCTAAAGTAATAGGAAGAACTCTATAAACCGAAGAAATTAATTTTTAAAATATATTTATCCATCCGAGGCAATACTGTTTACGCTCAAAGAAATACCTATCTCTAATGGAAGAAATATTTATTCTTAGATTATTCCTTTACGTTCAAATTCAAAATTTGACCAAACTGCAAATGGCACCAACATAGTTAACATCATATAATAGTAACAATATTCATAATAATGATAATGACGATAATATACAACACATTAAAAAAAGTAAATGGGGCATCACCACACATTACAAATTATAGTATTAAAATACTCGTTACAAGACATTCTTAAAAATAATTAAAATCGCTTAATTATCTATTTTCATAGACATTTTATAACAAAAAAAGCATCAAAAATCGTTAGATTAAAGTAAAAACAGTACAGGACCCAATACAGAGCCCTGCGGGACACCTAAGGTGACCTCCCGACAGTCGGAATAAAAGGAGAAATATGTCCATTTTCCTTACAGGTCATACTACCATACTGACATCTATTACTTAAAAAAGAGTTCAACCAGTCATAGGCTATTCATTACAATACTCAAAAATTTTGGAAAAGATGGGTTATAGACCAGTAACGATTTCACTGGTCTATAATTATGAATGGATTGTGAATTGCCGTTTTCATAAACAGGCACTACTTTACACAATTTTAAAGAATTTAGAAAGCTGCCATTAACAAAAGACAAATTAACTAAATAGATGACTGGTTTTAAGATATATGCAAAAAAACTTTTAACATTTGTCCGTATGTCATTCGGTCCCGCCAAGCTCCTATTTTTAATTTGCTATTTACTAAATGAAACAATTCACCCTCCACAAAAGGATCTAAAAACAAAGAAAAACTGCACACATTGACACCACTATCATAACCATTATGTGAAGAAGATTGAATGTTATTAAAAACCTGCCTAGGCGAATCTATAAAAAAAAATCATTAAAAAGTGAAGCAACACCTTTTTATCTAGGATTTTCAGAGAAACCCTCTTGGTTCTTTAAAGATATGTTATTAACACTATTTGATTTATTAGTTAATTCCAACACTAGATTCCAAGTGGTTGCAGATACATTTGAAGATCCATTGATTTTTTACTGATAATATGAACGTTTAGAGTCCTGTGCTAGCCTAGTATGAATGTTTTTAGCTCCTTTGTAAAGTCCTCGTATTTCATTACTGTTAAAGACTTCCTGCCAGGACTCACTTATAAGAGATGAGGCAAAAGCATCCACGATAAAGTGTGTCCTTCCCATCATTGATGAAACATATTATTAAAACAAAATACCTTTCAGTTTGGAAGAGTACTTATAATTTCTCCAAATGCAAGTTTATTTTTTACGCTCAAAGTAAATATCTTATTGGAAAAAATTTTTTTTTTAAGTAAAAAATTATGTATAGTTTGGAATTATATATAAGATATTTTCTTTGTTTCTATTTGCAGTTTATTGTCCATATACCGTGCTTTCGTATTCTCAAATATGTAATTACCATTAATTAAAATCCTTAAATAAAATGAAAGAAAACTAACTAGTAATTTTAATACGCTTTTTTGACAAAGGAACCAAAGTAATTTAATCATTATTTACTCATACTAAAAACAAGTTCCTTGGTTCTGCCATGATTAGACGAAATGCACCTTTCCGTATGTATCATACTAGGACAATTGTTCCAATGTTGGAGTATTTTCTGATCTGCCCATGCATTTGTCCATGATTTGCTGTTTAGCTACCGCAGATGTTATGCCAATGGCACGTTCAGGTCCCTGGAAATACTCCGCAGCACCCTTTGTGTCTGCTTCCTCATTGCCATGAATGAGTAAGTACCCAGTTACCCAAATTAGGTTATTAACCATCACCAGATAAGCCTCGAGTTGTTATTTCAGGATTGCCTAACTGTCACTGAAATTTTTTATTGATTTCTGTTTAATGTTTTTACCCAGAATCTCTCTCTTCTAGCATACATCGCAATGGCATAGATTTCTACCCGAAAAATCATTGTGTGTTGTTCGAGATTGTAGAATTGACTAACTCTTGGATTACGACAGGATATTCCCGCGCCAACACCCTGCTTTGTTTATTCTCCGTAAACCAGCAAGTGTCTGTCTACACCAGATTTTTTTCGTTACATCTCCACTCCTATCTGTTTGAAAAATGAAGTTTGTGTCGATCACTGGCCATGTAATCATCAAGTCCGATAGCATTTCCAGCATACTATCGGAAGTATAGAATAGATTCCAGCAGCTGGTTAGCCACACAGATATGAGTATGTAAGATCGATTTGCAATGTGCCATAAGCAATGTGGCCTCCTTTTCCACGACAATGTGCCAAGGCGGTTGGTCCAAAAAGGTTTCCGGTGCCAATGCCGGGGAAGAAGACATTACTCGTGTTATTACCATATTTGTAATCCTTTAACAGATGTAAGTCTTGCTGAGGCTCCGGCTTGTTGCGCTTTCTGCTACAATGTTGTCGCTCCATAGGTTATGGTTGGACGTACTACCATAAAAAAATAGTTTGGATGTGTTTCCTAACCAATTGTATCTGTTTTCTTTCTTTTTTGCAATTACATATTAAAATGTTAGATTTGAATCAATAATAAACTACAATATGTTCCTAAACGATAGTTCACCTCTATACGTGTTCAAACATATTTGCCATTGACACATGAAAATTTAAGGATATGTTTCACACTTATATTTAATTTGGTTTAACCAGAAATGTAAAGCTTTGGGCTGCATGTATAAACCCCATATGCAATCCCTGTCATTTTTATTCGCATCCTACTTTCAGTCAGTAAATGTAGTTTGGTACTTTGTGGTTTAAGAATACAATTCGTATCTATTTAGTACTTTTTTCATGCTCACAACCTTGTCACTTAAGAATATGGAGCTGTTTCGATAATAGCACAATACTGTTTAAAACCTACCTTTATTAATATATAAAATATAATTATTTTGAGAATCTAATTCAAACTTAAAGACATTTTTACTATTAATAATAATAATAATAATAATAATAAAGTGTACGTTTATTGCAATAACTATTACAATAACGGTCAAAATGCATCGGACACAATAATAAAGTACAACAACAACAATAATAATATGAAGCATCACATAAGATTAAGTCAAAATGTATAAATGTAAAATAAATATATAATTATCACACACGAATAAATACGCAGACATTGTATAGAACATAAGTAACAAACAGTTTAATATATTATAGGACATGCATTAAAGAATTCCTCTACGGTATAAAACGCATTTTCCAATTGAGAAATATTACATCAATTAATTGATTGTTTTCCGGTATCTAGCAGACTTCATAAATTAACTCTGCGCAAATAGCTTTAACAGGAGCTAGCCAAAGAATTGTTCACAATATTTGTGAATTTGTATTTAATATATTTTTTTTACTAGCAACTCAGGTGCACAGGATTTTTCTCAAGATTAAAAGTTATAAAAACAAAAACCAGAAATAGGCTGTTAAAAAGTTTTCAAAAAATCCTGTGCTTTTCCATATAAAGGCCGCGCCATATGAGTTGGTCCATCCTGTATGTAAAAATATGTTCCTTCCTATTTCTTTTAAAAATTGGATTCCTATATTTGTTTGTTTTCCTCTTAGACCTAGCCTGACTTCCATTATGTCCAGTTATCAGTTATGCTTATGGCATTTCTTTTAAGTGATGGATATATATAATTGGTGGTCAACGCCTATTTTTGATATAACAAAGAGCGCTACCTACTGACTTTGCTCTTTTTCAGTACATTTTTGTGTTTCTCTTCTTACATTTTTTGCAGGCAATACTGAAAGGCACTCTAGATTTCAAAACATATGCTATGCAACGTAAAACGAAAGCGATTGTATCCTTTGATGTAGGGCAAGTATATTGTAATGGATACTACAATAAGAGCAAGTGAAACCAGACCCATACCTAGCATATAAAGTCTAAGCAAGAAGACCTAAGGATTTGCTTCAAAAAGAGATATTTTTTCATGTAAAGTGTGATACCTAACTAAGTTATTGCATAAGTTGCTTAATATACCAAGTAACAATATGAGGCAGAATAACGAGCGATTTTAAAAAAGCTGTAAAAAACAAGAAAATCAATATTTAGGAATAAATTTATTATTTTCTTAAAGAACATAAAAAAGCATTAATTATTTTATTTTTTAAAAATAACTCCGGAAAGATGACGTCCGTTCAGGCGTACACATTCTGCCAAGCGTGTTTTGAAACTATTCATAACATTTTGCAGCATTGCTAGGGGAATGTTTTCCACTTCCTGTCGGATCCGTTCTTTCAAGGCCTGAATTGTTTGTGGTGGGTTATCTTGAAACACTTTACTTTTTAAGTACCCCCACAAGAAAAGGTCGCACGGGGTGAGGCCCGGTGAACAGGAAGGCCAGGTGATGTCCCCATATCGAGAAATCACATGATTTGGAAATAATCTGTTAACGACATTCATGCTTACTCTCGCTGTATGGGACGTTGCTCCGTCTTGTTGAAAAAATGTTACCTCGTTAACTTCGTAGCGTGCAAGCTGTGGTTCAAAAAAGTTTTCCAACATGTCGGCGTATCTTTGTGAGTTTACTGTCACAGCATTGCCACGAGCATCTTCAAAAAAGTGAGGCCCTATGATCCCCGATGAAGACATAGCGCACCACACGGTAACTTTTGTGGAGTGAAGGGGTTGTTGATGCATTTGTCTAGGATTTACGTCACTCCAGTATCTAAAGTTCTGTTTATTGACGTAACCGGACAAATGGAAATGGGCTTCGTCACTCATCCATAAGTTGTTTAAAATTTCTTCATCTTGATTAATTAAATCTGAAAACTCTTCACAGAATCGTTGTCGACTCACATAATTCGTGCCTTTAAGAGCCTGCACAATTTGGATTTTGTATGGATGAAGATGGAGATCCATGTGTAATATTCGTCTGACGGTTCGGTTTGAAATCCCAAGCTGTAGTGCGACGCGGGCTTCGCTCGATCGCAGTTCTTACATGCTCGATATTTTCGGGCGTACACACCGATTGTGGCCGACCAGGCTTCTTTTTTGTCGTTGACGAAGTTTCCTCAAAGTTCCTAACCCATTTTTTAATGGCACAGGCAGACGGCACTGGTTGATTACGATTAATGTTAAAATGATTTCGAAAGGCACGACGCGCGCGTATGTAAGAATTACCATTTTGATAAAACGCCTTAACAGCGTACGCGCGCTGCTGAGGGGTCCAACGATCCATTGTTACTAAATGCTAATATCAAGGAAACATGGCGGATAGCGTCCCTACCACCTCCGAATGACACAGCGCGAATCGCGGGCTTTTTAAAATCGCTCCTTATTCTGCCCCACCCTGTATAATGCAAAAATAGTAAGTTTATACAAACTGTGATATTATAAAAATATCTAATTTCACTGTCAATTTAAACTAAATTTCTACCTTCATCCACGATATTCAATTATTATAACATTATTATCTCAGCCCCTATTATATTTTTACTTATACAGGGTTAGTAAAAAGTCCCGGAACGGTCGAATAACTTTGTTATTTGAAAATTATGATTTCTGAAATTTGGTATGGGGGTATAGTTAATATAAATGCATTTTATGCAATACAGTTAATATTTTTTTCACTTCCGGTTTAATCGGCAATACGTCCAATTTTTTTTTTTAAATGGAACGCCCAGATTTTTTTAACACTTTTGAATGCAAAATAAAAAACTACGTTCAGGAAGTATTAAGATGTTTATTTTTATTTGCAAGAAAACAGTTAAAAAATTAAAAAAGTGTCCTAATACAGAAAAATCACAATTTGACAAAAATGTAAACGGTCAGTAAAATTTCTTATTGAATTTTGTATTTGTTCTGGAGTGATGCGATTGGCTTCTTGAACTATTCTCTCTTCCGATTGTTCAAGATTATGGGGACGATTTCTGCACACTTGACATTTCATGTGACCCCAAAAGAAAAAATCTAATGGCGAGAGATCTGGCGAACGTGCTGGCCATTCGATTGCTCCTCTACGTCCGATCCAACGTCCCGGAAAAATTTCATTCAAATAATCGCGGACATTATGGGCAAAATGGGGGGAGCTCCATCTTGTTGAAACCAAAAATGTGCATTAGGGTGATCACCTATGTTTGCATTTGGAAAGAGGGCCGCAAGTGCTGGAACAACCTCATTTCGCAATAAATTTAAGTAGACGTTGCCAGTTAAATTTCCTCTTATAAAAAATGGTCCTATCATGTTGTTTCCAACAAGACCAGCCCAGACATTCACCTTTTGAGGACGCTGTGTATGCACTTTTTCAATCCAATGCGGATTTTCAATTGACCAGTAGCGACAATTATGTCTGTTCACAGTGCCGTTGAGACAAAACGTTGCCTCATCTGAAAAAATGATGTGATCTAAAACTAGGCTGCTGCTCGATCAATTCCGTCATTGTTTCGCAAAATTGTAGTCTACGATCTGGATCATCTTCAGTTAACTCATGGACGGGATACATTTTATAGGCTTTCATTCTTGCTGATTTAAGAATCGTATGAGCAGATTTTTGAGAGATCTCATGAATTTGACCTAATTCTGTTGTGGGCACGTGATGATTTTCTTCCACTGTAAGTAACACATTCAAACTAGTTTCTTCATCTGTTGCTGTTAATGGACGTCCCCTTCTAGGTAAATCCTTCACCTGGCGAAAGACTTCAAACTTTTGAATTGTTCGGCATACCGTACTTTTACTAATGTGACGATCCGGATAAACAGTATTAAACAAAATACGAACCTCTTCAAAAGAACGTTGACGATCACCGTACCCACGCATCATTAATATCTCAATTCGTTCTGATTCAGTAAGTTTTTCTGCCATTTTCAAATGTGTCAATGTTTAAAATAAGTAAATTTATAGCGATGCAAAAGTTAAAACGCTTTTAAAATTGTCAAATGTGACGGCAAAAAGAATGCAAACACTAAACAACAACTTTTTTCAAAGGTACCTTGATTTTTCTGTATTAGGACACTTTTTTAATTGTTTAACTGTTTTCTTGTGAATAAAAATAAACATCTTTTTTATTTTGCATTCAAAAGTGTTAAAAAAATCTGGGCGTTCCATTTAAAAAAAAAAAATTGGACGTATTGCCGATTAAACCGGAAGTGAAGAAAATATTAACTGTATTGCATAAAATGCATTTATATTAACTATACCCCCATACCAAATTTCAGAAATCATAATTTTCAAATAACAAAGTTATTCGACCGTTCCGGGACTTTTTACTAACCCTGTATATACAAGTTGATATCTATGTACCTATATATTTCTATGTGTCCGTGCACATTAGATAACCTTAATCACTATATTAAGCGCTCTCATGTATGCGAATACGTATGTATGTACATCGATCATGCATGACTGTTCTACATACATTTAGGAGTATTAAGATAATTGGCAGTAATTCGATTGCTATGCGCACGAGTAGATGTAACACGTGGACCACATTAATTAATCCCTGTGCGACTAATTAATATATTAATTTCCTAGTGATTACTCAGCCAATTATACGAAATATTGAACGTAACCGCATTGATTTTTCAAGAACATGTGAAAACATACCGAGTGAAATAGTAATATTATTTCAACAATTTCTTATATGTATTGAATACTCGCACTGGGATACATACCAATAGAGGGGAAGCAGATCAGAGTTACTTTCATACCAAGACCTGGCGAAATAAGGCAATATGGGGCAAAGATTCTGAGACCAGTATGTTTAAAATCATTTATGCTGAAGACTCTTTTTCAGAAAACATATAACTAGTTTTATGTTTTATGATCTGATACTGACGTATATTTACTAATTCCTAACAACGTTGTTAATAAAGATAGACATTTAGTAGTTTATATAAAGTCATATTATTTTTCTGCGTAGAATTGAAAAATTAAATAATATATAGGGTGCTCCATGTAAAATAACGGAGCAGGTATGAGTTTGCTTACTTCTGGAACATTCTATACAGTCAGACATATTATTAGATTGTGCAGCATTGAATTCTATAAAAACAAACTTTGTAGAAAAAGTTTCTTTCTAAAATGACAAATAGAGCTGTAATCAAAGACCCAGTCTTCAGTGGGAGACCTGAACATAGATTGCAGTTATTGCAGAACAGGGCTATGCGATTTGTATTGGGTTGTAACACTTAATACTCCTACAAGAGTTATGTTAAATATACTTGATTGGCTCACGATGGAGCTGTGCGTTGAACGGGCGAATCTACTACTTATTCATGGTATTATTAATGCACACTAAAAAAGTATTTGCAATTCCTATGAAAAATTCCAGTAATGTATAGGGTAGATTTACCAAAAATTAGAAAATATTTCTAGAGTTTTCTAGTAAATTTCCCAATTTTTGGCAATTTTACCTTATACGTTACTGAAAATTTCCGTAGGAATTGCATATATTTGTTAGTGTGTGGGAGTTTGTCTGGTTATTTTGAAGAATATTTACTGAAACGCTCAGATCTTTGTCACTATAATATTAGATCGGGCAGTAATTATAATATAGAGAGAGTGAAAAACGACACTCTTCAAAAAATATTATTTTATGAGGGAGTGCGCCTATTCAACGCTTTGCCGCCGGAAATAGAAAATATTCCTAGCTCTAAGTTGTTTTATAGTGCCTTTACTTCACTTTTACGAATGAGTAATTAACTTTATATACGTATATAGTATATACTCATAGGAGATGCTTCTTTATTGTATTTGACCGTATGTAAATAGCTTATAATTTGCTTAATAAAGGATAATAATAATAATAATATAAATGATTCTAAGTACCAGAATAGAATTGTAAATCTGTAAATCCATATTTATTCCATTTATTAAATATACTTAAATTATATTATTCAAAGAAAATATTACATTTATAAGTAAATAAATAACTCTTATTATTATTTATATTATTTTGTTCAGCAGGAAAAAGAGAAAATAGGACGTAGTTCAAGATTTGAAGAAGGTGCTTGTTGGGTATGCAAACAGAAAAGGGGCAAAAGAAATTTATTGCTTCTTCAGTGACAAAGTAGTGGATCTCTCAAGAAAAAGAAAAAGATTGCAAAGGTTTGGACGGTAACAGGGAATCTCGTTTAAACCCTTTTTTGGCTGTATACTTAACAAAGACCTTCTTTAAATCCTCTGCACTTGTTAGTACAAACGGTACTTCTAACTAACCATTAGTTCAAGATGTTTACACTTTTACTTTTGACCCCAATTCTTGAAGTTCAATGCGATTTCGTTTTTATTATTTGTAGCTGAAGTACATTCATTTGAGAATTTTAAACTTTTGTATAACAATTAAGCGCGCTTTTGAATTCTATAAATAGGCGAGGCAAGTTGTTTACAAAGAGGAAATAGCTCTTTATTTTAGCGGTGGAATGAATTTGTAGCCTTTCAAAATTTATCTCTAAGATTTCAAGTTTGTGCTTACTCATGGTGTACAATTGCGAAAAATATTAGTAAATATCTCTTCATTTGTAGAGAAAATTTAGTTGACATCTTTCCCGTTTATTTTCAGTAGATAAAGGGGTCTTTTTGAAGTTAAAAATCTTTCCTCTTTACAAGCTGTGCTTCATTTATTTTGAATATAGTGGATGCTGAAATACATAAAATCGGTAAAAAGAAATTTCAGATTTAAGGTGGGGAAACATGGGGAAATAGAAATGATTCAGTAATAAGCTTTAATTGTTAAATTCGCATGTAATTAATTATATATTTCATTCAACATGCATCTCTTCAGATGCATGTTTTTTGATTCGTTAGTATCACAGATCAATCAACCGAGCTTGTCTTTGTAGTTGGACTGATTGCAGCTTATTCGATGTGCGATTTTCACCTCGAAACAAACTAGACGGGTTGTTTTTTTATTTTTGGCGTACATATAGTGAAATCCTAAATCACAAAGAATGTATGAAATTAGGGCAGTACACCACCGTATACCAAACAGAAATACTACACTGAGAAAAATGGATTGTAGAAATTAGATCGTAAATCTCTTTATGTTAATTACTAAAATAATTATTGTCAAAACGACAATATGTGGCGTATTAAGAGTAAAATAACCAGATTTTATCATGCTTATAGTAAGAGGCAAAATCTGGATGTTACCATCTACATCTTATGGATGTAACAATTAATATACTCTATTGCTGAAAGCCTATATAATGACGTGGATTATATAGATAGTCGCTGCGATTGACTGCGATATTATCAGGTATTCGATGCATATTCAATTTCTAACATAAATGCTTGTAACGCTCTTCCCACCCCTTGCTCTATTCATTGTCGATCTTTACCGAAGAAATCGACCAATAAGCTGTTTTGCAGCGACAAAATTACTGACACGTGTTATGTACGTGTGATAAGGTGTACGTGTTCGTGTCGGTGCATGTTTGTGTCTGGTCGTTCGTTGATTTCTGTGCATCGTAAGCAGAAATGAATGCAAACGTGGAAAACATTTTAATCGAGTGGGGGTTTCCACAGTTAATTAATATAGTCAAAGGTAAGTAATAGATATTATATGCATATACTTCGTAGTGGGTACTTTATGCTTTAATAGAACATTAACCTAAATCTAACCTACTAGTGATTGTTATGTTAATGAAAGTAATACACGTTGGATTTTTGTAATAATGGTTTTAAGGACAAATAAAAATATAAAATCAATATTATAGTTTTTATTGTGTAAGATCTGGAGGGATAGGAAGCCTGCCTATTTATACAACAAGCACCGTTTTCGGCGGCAGGAGCATGAAGTGCGTGTGAGGGACAGAAACTTGTTGTCGATACCCAAACACCGGACCGAGATGTTTAAACGGGGCTTTTCTTATAGTTTTGCATCTGTAATGAACAGGTACGTTTTTCCGTTGGATATTCCGGTGACAGCATCTGTTGTGCGTATTAAGCAGAGGCTTCGGCAGGTTTTGCTTGCACATCAATGATCCTGAGAAGATCCTGTATGCGGTGTGAAACTTGTGATTGCGGGTGTTGGTGTTGGTTTGTGACATTGCCGATTGGACCATCTTTCCTTTGAAGAAGTATTGTGTTGTTATATCGTGTTTTATCATTGTTCTATATATTGTATTTTTTTATTTTATTTTGTTCTTTAATTGAATAGGTTAAAGGAAGAGCGCCAAATGTAATAATCGGTTTACTGTAGGCGATTTAATCTTTTTGGCTAATAGGTGTTTCAAATTAATTAATTTAAATTAATTTAAAGTGAGTTTAAATTTGCCATTATGGTGTTCTTGTTTTGTAATAATAGTTTCTGTTTGCAGCCAATAAATACATATTATTATTATTATTATTATATTCCACTTTCCTTATGCATGAACTGGGTAAAACCTTGTATAGTACTATATTTTAAATTACAGGTAAGTATCGCTGTATAGTGCCCGCATATGATCCATTATATTATTGTTTACTATCTACTATTTTAAATGCTTAAAGAGACGTTAGATTATTACAGTAGAAAATAATATTGTAAGTACTACAAGGCTATATGGTAAGTATGAGCATCATGTATCGTACATAGTAAAATATTACATTATACTGGGTACAATAAAAAATTTAACAGTTATTATCAAATATAGTGAGTGCTACTAGACATTTTTTCACATTTACTAACATGTATGGTCAAATTAATAATACAAACATAGCACACCAACTTTACCATACGAATTAATAAAAACTATTCACAGAAATTTACTATACAGATATTGTCACCGGTAATATAAAATATGATTGTCCCTATAGGAGCTATAAAATATATTAAAGTATACTATATTTATGTTAAAGAGTACAATCTATTTCTCTCAGTTTAGCAATGAAAGACATGTACCTGCAGGACATTGGTGAAACAACTTAAGGGCCAAACTTAACACATATCCTATCGGAGAATCAAACAGTCCTAAAAAAGTTAGCATCCTATCTGATAACCTCAAAACCAGCTTGAAACTGCCTGAAAAAACTTAAGAACCCTGGCAAAACACAACAAAGTGTTTTTTTTGTATAGGCGCATAAGGGCATAACGAGTAATGATTTAACAAACAAGTTAACAAGAAAGGACAATACTTAGTGGACCTAAAACCAGATTTGGCGATAGCCAAAGCTCCAATACGTAGTGCAATGGTTGAATAGATAAAAAAAAAAGGTTAATGGGACTGCCATCACAGCATTTAGCTCTGTATGCTAAGAGGTCACTGCTGTTTAATGAAATACCTACACAAAATTGGCATCTTTAAAGATAAGCTTATTTGCAGATTATGCAATGAAGGAGGAGACAACCTACCACGTTTTTTTTTTCTTGATGATGGAAAGACCTAACACGTGTCCAGTCAAATCAAATCGATAAGCTTCTCTATTACTAAAGTCAGAAAGTTGATATTGATCCGAATATTAGTAGCAGGTAATTTTTATTTATAAGTTCGTAATGAAAGTGTTTAAAAAAAAAATTGATTGTAACTGTGCTACCAAAGCTGAAATTACCAGAGTGTTTTTCTTTTAATAATAATAATAATCTATAGATCTTAAAGATACAATTGTCAAAGATAATAGTTAAGAGTAATCCGTGGCCGGCACGAATTCGAACAAGTTGACAAATATAAATATTTAGGAGTAATGATAGGAAAAGAAGGAGAAAGAAAAACTGAAATTGACGAAAAGATAATGAATGTAAATAAAGCATTCTACATGAATAAGAAATTATTAAAAAGTAAAATACTTACGAGGAATACAAAACTAAAGATTTATAAAACAACTATACGACCAATAATGACATACGCAGCGGAAATATTGACATTTTCAAAAAAAGAAGAAGAGGCCATTCGAATTATGGAAAGAAGAATTATGAGAGCACTACTGGGACCAGTAAAAGTGGAGGAAGATACATATAGAGTGAGATTGAATTATGAAAAAGCGAAAGAGCTGAAAGGAGAGGATGTGATTAGGAAGATTAAGCAGAAAAGAGTAAGATGGCTAGGCCATGTATGGAGAGCGGGAGCAGCGTCGCGGTTGCGGTCGGTGGTGATGTGGGAGCCGTCGGGTGCGAGAAAACGTGGTCGACCCAGAATCAAATGGTTGAAAGAGGTGGAGCAAGATCCAGTGGGGGTTGGAGTAGTGAATTGGAAAAGGAAGGCCGGGCTCAGAGGGTTATGGAGAGGAATAGTGGAGAAAATTGGACGTGAGGAGTGATCCACCCGAAAATGGATCAAGAAAGCTCTACGGAGCGGCGCAACCCCATAATGCGGTGTTTTTTGCCACTATATATATATATAATCCCTCACAGCATCCCTCAAAATAACAAACAACAAAAAGTAATAAAAATAACAACTATAATAATAATAAAGATAGCTGCAAACACACATCAAAAGTCATGAAAGACAATTTTCAAGACAGTATTATAGGGACACATCGAAGAATTCCTCATACGAGTAGAAGCATCTATCAACTAGAAACCCTTTTAGGGCGTTCTTGTATTGATTAAAGAAAGATTGGCCTTTTATGCAGTCCGGTAATGTATTATATACTTTTATTGCTCGATACTCCAGTGTTCTTTCGAATAGTGCTGTTTTGTGACGTGGTATACATAGATTGTTTACCCCTCTGGTAACCATCATTTTATAATATGTATTATTTTTATTTAAGTTAATTAAATTTTGACGCGCCCATATACCAAGTTCATATAAATAGATGGCCGGTAACGGTAAAATACCTAACTCTTTAAAAAGCGGACGACATGGCGTATTAGCTGGTTTATGCAATAAACACCTTATAATTTTCTTTTGCACCCTAAATACGCGAATAAAATTTTTTGAGAAGTCCCAATCAAGAATACAATATTTTATTCTAGAATATACATGGCCAAAATAATCAGTAATTAAGACGCCAATATTAACTTTATTGCGCACACTTAATACAGCATAAAAAGCCGAGTTCAGTTTTTTTACTAGATCGTCCACATGTTCATCCCATCATAGATTTATGTCTAAAGTTACAACTAGAAATTGAAACTTAACATTGGGTACTGATTAAACTTAAAATAAGTGCTTGAATTTGTTTTGTTGTTGAAACATACCGCAGCTGATTTATTTATATTTAATTCTAAATTATTTTTAGTACACCAATTGTGAATAGTTCCATTAATGGCGCTCCTCAGGGAAGACATATTAACGAAATCAGTACCACTTATCATACATGATGTGTCATCCGCATATTGGTAAAGGAAACACGTTTCGAGTATGTCGGGCATATCAGCTACATAAGTATATCAAGGAGAGCGTAGGACCCAGTATAGAACCCTGCGGAATACCCCTGGAAATCGATGTGGATAGCCAAACATTCTCTATACCCTGCTCGACACTTCTGATACTTACGTACTGACGTCTATCACTCAAAAAGGATTTTATATATTCAAGGGCTTATTTAATAACATTTGATGACTAATAGTGTCAAACGCCTTACTGATGTCATAAAAGAGGCCTACCACCTTATCGCCCCCGTCAATACAACCAATTAACCTGTTTAGGAAGGTATAGACAGCCATCTCAGTGTTCTTACCTGGAAGAAAACCGAATTGATGCAAAGGAATTATATCATGTTTTAATAGATGATTAAGTAATCGTTTATTTAAAATCTTTTCATAAATTTTTGAGAAAGATGGCAAGAGTGAGATAGGGCGATAATTTGATATGTCGTTCTCTTTACCTTTCTTATGAATGGCTACAATTTTGGAAATTTTTAAAGGGTTTGGAGAAGTGGCGGAGCTAATAGAATTGTTTATAATAATACTCAACGGTTTTGTTATATACTGCACGCATTTCTTAAGTAAAGAGGATGGAATACTATCATATCCACTTGAATGTTTATTGGCAAGATTCGTGATATCTTTTATTCCGTATTCGTCAGTTAGTTATAGGAACATGGAGTGTTGACATAGATTTGTACTGTCGTAAGGAGAATCACTAGTCCCGATATTATTAACGCTACTAAATTGTTTTAAGAATAAATTACTTATAGTCGGCCCATCTGTTATTATTTTATTATCATGAAGTACGTTTATCTGTTTGACTTCTTTATTTTTATTTTCGTTTATGAACGTATGTCACATAAGTTTTGGGAACATTTTCGTCGGCGTAAAAATAACTGTAAATAACTTGCAATCTAATAACCATGATAAACATATGTTCATTAATACTCAAACTTGCTATGACATTTCATAGATGTCAAATAATTTGTCCAATTATGTCGTACAAATTTGAAATACGGAAAAGCATTTACAGCCTGGTTGGACATGTACCCAAGCAAGAAATTGTAAACATATTTTGGAATCAAAATATTTCAAAGACAACCATTTATAGAACAATTGCAGAATGTGAACAAGGTATACCATGCCTCAATTTACCAAAAAGCGGACGTCCCGGAATGTTGACCGAAAATCGCGCCAACCGAATCTGTGAAAGTGCAAAAGACCGCGTTGGAACGTCATGCCCAAAGTTATCCAGCAGATTTAATGTTTCTCATGAAACTGTTAGAAGGGTATTGAAAAAAAGGCCTAAAGTTTCGTAAAAGACGTAAATGTCCACGTTATACAGAGGACCAGTTACGAAGAATTCCAATGTGTTGTCGTAGATTACGCCGAACTCATTTTGCAAACAATAAAGTGATCATGGACGATGAAAAATCTTTTACGTTCTCTCGCTCAGAAATGAAAGGCAATGATGGTTTTTATACCGATAATATAGAAAATTGTGCAGATAATGTTAAATACAAAACCAAAAAAAAATTTGAAGATAAAATTCTAGTTTGGTGTGCCATATCGGAGAGAGGAGTTTCACGACCTTATGTTGGGCATGTGAGGGGTGAGGCAGTTAATGCCAACATTTATACCGAAAGATGCCTACCGAAGTTGCTACAGTTTATTACTACGACTCATCCACGTGAAGAAATAATGTTTTGGCCGGACTTAGCAAGTTGCCATTATGCAAGAACGACTAGAACATGGTTAGAAGCTCACAACATACCCTTTGTGCCAAGAGCAGACAATCCGCCAAATGTGCCACAAGCTCGACCCATCGAAGATTTTTGGGGACTATTGACCAGAAAAGTATATGATAATGGGTGGGAAGCTCAAAATGAAGCTCAACTAAGGCGAAGAATATATCAAAAGATAAGAGAAATTGATATAAACATCGTCCAAAACATGATGGGACAAGTTAGACAAAAACTGCGTGCCATTGAGGACCATGGCCCTTTGTCATTAGTTTAATTGTAGTTTTAATTAATTTAAATATAAGGTAAAATGTTGGTAAAGTGGTCATTTGAATAAATTACGTTACACTTACTTTAAAGAATTTAATTATTTTTCCCAAAACTTATGTGACATGCCTTATTCCCCAAACAGATTTAGATTTATTATCTGAATCTGCAAATTCTTTCATAATACATTTTTTTAGTGGTTTGGACTAAATTTTCGTGAGCTTTTTTTTTTCAATTTATATGCTACTAATATCTCGTAATTACCAGATTATTTTTGAAGCTTGTATAAATTACGCAAATTATTACCACTTTTAATAACTTCATTTCTAACCCAGTTACTTTTATATTGGGATTTTGTTGCTAGTTGCAAAGGAAATACCATTTTAGCTTTGAAATTGCAGGAACTTCCCAGATAAAATTGATCACAAAGCTCTCTAGAAATGAATACCCGAAATAAATTCGCGTGCTCGAACCATCGAATTATAAAATTATCTCGTCTTTACCTTTCCCGTGATAACCTAAGAAGTGTGTCCTTCGGTTTATGGAGGCCGTAACGTGAATTTCCTACGTTTTACCCAGAATATCACCCGGAAAAAAGTTCATTCGATTTTTATAGAAGGTAAAATGCCCCTCTACGCCTCCACCGCCCTTTGATCGTGCGAGCTCTACCTCGCACTGTTTCAGCAGAGGCGCGTTCATATTCGCAATGGGGTCCCCGAAGCAAGACCGGAAGTCGCTATTATGTAAGTAACATCTTAAACTAATATCTCCGCACGCCGTTGCCAAGGTTACGCGTTCGAGATCGATGTTTCACCCCTGTCCCTGTTAGAGGGATGCCGGGGCGCAGCTGAGAGCAGGGAGTGTTGGATGGCCCGGGTAACCCAGGTGACTACCGAATCAGTCTCGCCGAACGGGACTCGGCAATATACGGCGCTGCTGCGATGCTACAAAAAGAGCCGAACAATTCCCGATACTCCTACGCTTTTTATATCTTCCTTTTTCCCAGGCGAAGCTTCGGCGTTCGCCTTTATATTCCTAAGCCACCTATTTAAAAGTGTTTTCGCAAGAACGATTTACATCATTTTATGAGGATTTACGGACGGAGTTGGGAATGGAAGAAGGAAAAAAAAAACATTTAATGACCTCTATTGATTCGAGAGAGCTCGGTCCAACTGAGAAATTACGGGGTTTTTGCCAACGAGGTCGCCTGGTTAGGGAATAAAATTTTAAGGAGCTTAAAATATCGCGCACACATATTACACTTTAATGTTGTGAAATAAACGAGAGCGTGTAGTAAAACCTCTAACAATTAATTAAAAAAATTGCTGAGTCTTCAATGAATAAAACAATAATACTAGGTGGAAAAAAAATGAATCTAAGGCTTTCGAAATATTTTATTTCTTCATCAATAGTTACCGAAGTGTGAGTGAGATGGATGATATATTCATATTTCACTAACGGTTGGTGCTAGGGCTTAGAGAAAAACATTGTACTAATAGTAAATGTGCTTATACTCTTGAGGGTGGAAATTCACCAAATTTCCTACCAGATCATCCACAGCAAAGGGTACACAATTCACTACAGGTTTGGGAAAATACCCGTTGATGGGCTAAGGAAGCAGCAGAAAGAGCATGCATCTCTTCATGAAGAAGAACCCATTCCTAGCACTTCTAAGGAAGACAAACCAGAAAGTGATGTGGAGAGCACTGACAGTCTCCACATTTCACACCTGTATCGCGCAGAATCTGCATCCAAAACGTTGGAGGTCGAGGAGCTCGAGGAGAATACAGAAGGGGCAAAACCCTTATATACATGGAAGAAAGGGACAAGACCTTTACCGGTAAGGACGACACCCTTACCGATAATTAAGAAGCAGCGAGATGGCGGGCATCAACATCGCCCAAGTGAACGTCCGCCACGCCAAAGGAGCATCTGCTGTCATCTCCAGGACGTTCACCAAACAACATCTCAGTATGCCGCTAATCCAAGAACCCTGGATATTTAGGAATCACTCAGAGGATTCTTCTGCAAAGGCAGTAAAGTAATACTCCTATATGATAGTAGTAGTAGTATACCTAGGGCCTGTATTCTAGTTAAGTTAAGAGACAATATTGATTATGGTTGTTCTCCAGCAAATCCACTGAGACTACATTAGTGGAGCTGACAGATCAAATGCAGGATGCACTGACGAACCAAGAAACTGTAGTGTGCACCTTTCTAGATATAGAGAGCGCTTTTCACAACACTCCGTACGAGGCTGTTAAGAAACTAATTGGAAAAGAAGTAGACGCCGCGACCTCCAGATGGTTGTCTGGTGGCTGCTTTCTGCTAGGTCAGTGGAAACGGAGGTGGAAAATAAAAACCATCTCGATTAGTACGACTAAAGGGTGTCCATAAGGGAGAGTTACTTCCCCACTAATGTGGAGTTTTACAGTAAATGAACTCCTATGCAGTTCTGATCTAGGCATATCGTGTCAAGTGTATGCTGATGATATAGTCATATCGTGTCAAGGGTATGCTGATGACATAGTCATACTTGCAAGAGGAAAGTTTCAGAATACCCTCTGTGAGTTCAAAGAGGGCTTAATATTACAAAAGGTGGTGCCAATCAGTGAGCTTTAACATCAACTCCAGTAAGACTACCTTACTAGCATTCACAAGAAAAAGAGAACCCATTTTCAAGACCATAAAAATAAATGGGGAAGCCATAGACTAGAAGAGGGAGGTGAAATATCTAGGCCTTATCCTGAATAATAAACTTTTGTGGAATAAGCATGAGCTTGAAGTAACTCCCCACAAACAAGATATTAATAGCTCAATTGCACCCACTATTACAGACCAACAAACTCCGGAAAGTGCGACTAAATATTTAAAAATGCCTTATATCCCTGAGTTGACGTCAAGTTTAACAGGTGTATTTAAGTCTTACGCAAACTTAAAAATAGTTAAATATGCTACTAAAAAAATTAGTCATTTGTTCACCAGACTGAAAGACAAGATAAATCCTACAGAAAGGTCTAGCGTTGTGATTGTTCTTCCTGCTACGTAGGACAAACATCTCAAAAACTAAAGTGAGGGTTGCTACACGTAACAGGGATGTAAATAATAAATGTTCCTCAACTACCCTCAATTGTCATTGTGTAACACTTAGCCATCATTTTAATTTTGCGAGGCGAGAATTTTAGCAGCAAAACCCATTTCCACGAAACGTTTATTTTTAGAAATATGGTTCATCAACAGCCATTTAAATTCCATTAACTTTAAAAGAGATACTATGAAGGACTTAGTGACATTTATGCAGATTTAGTCGGTCGCTAATATTTTTCTTGTCAGTTTATATTTTAAAATAACTTTTGTTTCTTTTGTATGTAATTGTCTTCATTTCTTTCAATATCTGTGTATGTTATTTCTTACGTCTTGTTAGACTTTTTTGCTTAACTTCTCATTATTCTATACGTGTTTTGACGCATTCGCTGCCCAAACTTGCGTATAATGTTCTGGATTCAACTTAACGATAGGATTTTATTAATTTACTGAATTGTAAGTGTTTTATACAAATTGTATTGTATCTCACCTTTGTTTATACCATATACATTCTAATCTGCCCTGAGGAAGACAACAACAAATAATTTCTCCCTTACTCGCAAGAACTCTATTAAAGATCTTGGAGTTGTCTTTGACTCATCTTTTCACTTTTCTGAACATATACGAGCGATAGCTGCTGATGCTTGTCGTAATCTGGGTTTCATCAGACGAAATACCTCTAATTTTACTAATTTAAAGTCAATTATTCTTCTATATAATGCATTAGTAAGATCTAAATTGGAATTTGCGTCCGCAGTCTGGTCTCCCCATATAAAAAAGGATAGTGATCTTCTTGAGAAAGTACAAAATAAATTTTTGCGTTATCTTTATTACAAGGAATATGGACATGGTCCACCTTTTCAATCCTACTACAACATTCGTAAAGAGTTTCAGTTACCGCCGCTTGTGGGTAGACGGGAGGTTGCTATGATGTGTGTGCTCTTTAAGGTTTTCAATAATGTATTTGACAATGCAAGGTTGTTGTCACTGTTTCGCTTACATGTGCCTTATTATAGTACCAGACCGGTTCCGCCTATGTTTATCAGCAATAACTATTTGTCACCAATAACTAAAATATGCAAACTATATAATGATTTTTATCGTGAAATAGAGATCTTTGGAGTAACGAGACATGGTTACTTTGCGTCTGCCAGAAATGCAATATGTTTCGACCGACAGTGATATATCTAATTTCGGGATGGGATCATTTGTTAAGGAACACAGTAGGTGCGTTTTACTTTACTTTGTTGAGGTGGCTTCTCTCTGACACTCCTTCATTCTACTTTTGCTGTTTCTTTTCTTACTTTTTAGCTATTATATTTGTAATTCTGTGAATGCACTAAGCTCTGCGATGACGAATTTATGTGTGTTTGTTTAAGTTAAGGACACTTGTAATTAGGACTAAGTCCTGTTTGTGTCCTTCTGGATAAATAAAATAAAATAAAATAAACATTTGGTTGTCGAAAATTTGGCAATACAGAATACAAAGTAAAGATATATGTAGCTTTTTATCACCTTGCTAATCCTTGTTTAAATTTGAAGTCAAGCGTTATCGTTTACTTTATTAATCACGAGTCCTCCGTTATTTCTTTCTACATAATATATTAATTAATTATACCTTGATAAGAACCCAGCACCTGATCTAAACGTTGCTGAAAGATTTATGCAATACAGAAGTTGAAAGAGTACGAATTAGAATAATGTCTACGAATTTAATGCGTGTTTCGTCTTTAATTCTCATTCATACTCTTTTACCTGTTATTACTATATATACGACTTTCGTCGTATAATGCAACATATCATGAAGTAGCACTGATGAGCCTTGGTAAGACGAAACGCGTTTGCTAATAATAAATTTAGCTGATCAAATTTTAATACAGATGTTGCTCAATTAACCGTTGTCTTATTTATCAATTCTCAGTATGTTTTATTGCACGTTGTGTCAGATTATCCAATTTAGTCAGTTCCATCGCTTTGTTGCAAATATCGAATAGCAAATTTCTGGTTCCCTTTAGACTGGTTCTGCTATAAATATAATAATTATTCCAATCAGTCCTTGATTCGTGTTAAATCAAAATCATTATAAGATCCTTAAAAACCTTGAAATTATCCTCCCGAGCTTAAAAAATCATCAGTACTGATTCTTGTCAAGGACCAGAAAAGAATCTTAATTAATGGAATTCCAGAAAAATAGAATTTTTCTTATTTGTAACTGCAAAATTGTAATGCTTTTGACAATTGTAAGAATCGAAGTAGCTGTATGGAGACTCCGTTAGATGCAGCACAACCCGAAAACCAAATAAAGTAGACATCTTTAATTTTTTGTCACCCACTCCCCTTAGGGACCAAATTGTGTGTGTCCAGTAAGCAAATTCACTGTGTAGTTGTGAGATGTTTGAATAAACGCGAGTAATTTAGATTTTTCGGATGGATTTTTTCCTAATCGGAAATATTCTCTTTGATATTAAATTATTAAAAACAGAAAGACCTCTTATGGAAAAGAAAAGTATTTCCTTGAAGCAGAAGATATAATACAATAATAGGAATTAGAACCAAAGATATAACTTCTATTTTTGACAAACTTTAGTTCCTTTCTAGAACAAAATGTGTTCAAACCGAAGATTCGGTATTTATCTCCGTAAAATTTTCTATGCACATATGCAACTATAGGTAAATACTATAATTATCGATATAGTGCTAATGTCCTTCTCAAAAATCAATAACACAAATTGCTTTACTTCTCCCAGTCCATACATTCTTTGGTTTCTTTGAAAAAAAAAGACGAATAATCAAAGAATTTGTGTAATATAAATTATCGCCTCTTGAAAATTGTCTATTTTAGATAGATTAATCTTCCAATCTACTGCATCCGTTCCACCTACTTAACTCTTGAAATCTACAAAGCACCAACATCATGTTCTTGCTCTTTCTCTCGGGCTTTGAGTAATATAAATAGTGTCTTTACAGAGTTATTCTAAAACTATCTCCTTTGTGTCCTTAGTAATTCAATTTCCAATGTAAATTTTCAATATGGTAATTTCCCGCTGGCTACGTCCGGTAAGTTCGTAGGTCCCCAGAAGGGAGTACGGGCAAAAAGTGTAAGCCTTTTGTGCTGTTACGTCGAATATTCTAAGCATCCAATTAACGACGGTTAATGAAACAACAAAGGGAACACAGGAAGGTTCGACACAAAGACAAGGACTACAGCGAAGGCGAACTGCTACGAAAGCCCTACGGGCAACAGGAGAGGAATACTGGAACCACAAACACGTCTATTACGCCTACAGGAGCAAAGAGGACTCTGTGTAAGAGTATCTAATGGATTCGCGTAAATTGCGAAATCATTAAATGAGGAGTTCACTTTGCCCTATTCGTGTTATATCTAATTATAAAGCAAGTTACGCTACGTGTTTGAGAATTGCTACGTATGAACTAAATGTGTTATTATTTGAGTGTAATTCTGCAAAAATAAAATGAATCATGAGTCATGATTCATGACCATAAACGATGTTATTTAGTCTCCATTAATGGCCATGTGTTTGATTTATCACTACATAACATTTTGCTTGACAAATTGAATATCTTGATGCGCCAGCAAAGTTCGTTATTATCATATTAGACTCTTTCCAGAAGGTGTTACAAATTAAAAATTGCTTCTTATAAGAGTGCAGGAAATATGATTGGATAAACAAATTTGTGTGAAGTTTAATCCATTAGTTTCGGTAATATAATTTCAAAGAAGAAATATTTTTGTTTTTAAAAACTGTAACACATGTAATATATAATATGCTGTTGATTTACGGGCTAAAACCGCATTCTGAAACTGATGACAGTCGACGTTTGGTTCTCGCTTACATGGTACATTACCTTCAGGAGTACTGCTTCTGTCCTTGTTGGCTTGAAACTGAAGAACTAATATGGGGGATGAGTTTATTTAGAGATAACTTATAGTTTAATGGTTACAATTGGAACATTTGGAAAAGACAAACAACAAGAGTTTTGAGATGGAATAAGTTTAGAGGGAAGTTTAAAAACGGTTTTAATGTTGTGTTTATACAGATTTTCACTATACCAGGTAACAATGGGAAGTGGATACAGTCTGTAACTTTTTTCTTATTTCAGATAAAAATTTAAATTTTGGAAGGCTTGTAGTAAGTAGATCACGTTGCGAGTTTCTGCAATAACTTTGAATGTGCAAGTTACCTCCCGTGTGACCGGAAGCATTCTCAACTTGATTTTTAAATGGAACAGCATAGATTTTTTTACATTTCTCGAATCGGCGTGTTATTCTACGCATGATGAAGTCATCTGGGGACTTGTTCTTTTAAAGTAGGTATGTTTCATATAAATTTTAAAACCGAAATCAGTACGTACACCTCGCAAGAAAAGATTGGGGGGCACCAGCATTAAAAACAACCCAGAGTTTTACTTTAAATCTTAGATTGGAAGACTTTGTAATGAGAGATTTCTAAGCAGTCATTCATTTAATGCATTGTGGACTAGTTACTTACGTTGAAAAGACTCCTGAATTTGGATCGATTGTAAGTATTTTGGTAGTTGTGATCTGTAAAGAAACTCTATTCTAAATCATTGTAAGTACATACATCTTGTAATGGAGACTCTTACATTGCTGTGCAATAAACTATGTTGGTTCTTTTACTGAGACCTTTTTATTTTTATAAACATTGGTGAATAGAGCGAGGTAACGAAAACAATTGTTAGACCTGAACCTCGATAATTTGTGTATGCACAAGGGAGAAAGCCTTACATGTGCATCTACTGCTACTTTTATGCATCTAAACAATAAAGGTGTGTTTGTAAGTTTTATTTTAACATTTAGAAGGATAAAACTTAAGGTGGCTGCATTCATTTCATAAATAGTGCGGTGTATTTACAAATACGGCGAAACTTTTGAAAATATTACACCCCATATTTTATCATTTTTAAAACTTCCTCCTTATTTGCAAATAAGGCACCGTTAAAACTACTTGTTGTTCCCAAAAAAAGTTTTTCAAACCAAGCATTTATTTCACATAAATAATAGCTATCTTTTATTTGATAGAAATAAATATTTATCCTTGTATAAAGCGTTATGATTTTAAGGTATTACTATTCTTAAAAAGATATGAAAGGTGATTTAATTCAAGAATTCTAACATTCTGCTCCAAGACTAATGCTGTTAATGGAAGTAAACGATATTCTTAAGTGGACACTAACAGTAGTTTCATCCAAGACTGCTAACCTCTTACGTTAAGATTATGCTGTGAAGACAATCTTTTTCTTGCCTTAAGAAGTTCTTGTCTTGCGATTATTCAAAACGTAGATTTATTTGGTCCAAGACAAATTTATTTAAGGTAAGCATGCATTCTCCTGTCTATACTCATATACAGCATTTAACCACAATTAGATATTTTTGTTTTCAGTTAAAATTGTAAAAAGGAAATTCATATATTACCATTTTAGAGTTTATTTAATACTACTACTACTTTTTCTCGTGTAGATTTTCAGAAAATAGGTCCCGAAAACAGCAAATTTCCCACAACGACAAGCACGCCTGCGTGTTTATTGATGGTCTAAGCTCCACAAATATATAAAACTAGAATTTTATCATCAGAGCTGTTATTAGTGAAATTTGCTGTTTTCAAATACGACGAGAAAAAAGTATTTTTAATTACATTTTAATGATTCCGGTTTATGCATAAACCGTCTTTAGGAACTTGGACAAAAAAGTTTTCGTATTTGGGATTCGTTTTCCTAACGCCGATTGTACGGAAAACTGACACTCTCATTAGAGTAACCAAAAACGTTTTAATTTTCCTCTCGTATTTACAAAGGACCGAGGAAATCGGACTGGGATGGCTAAAAGAGATTCCCCCAGCGACACAGAGGGAAAACAATAATTCAGCATTCACGAAACCGAGTTTCTTCCATCAGCGAACATCCTGACTAAACAACTACGCCCAGAAGACGTGGAAGAAGGAAGAGAAGAGATAATATGTATATACTAATACGGAGAAACGCTTAACAGGCGAGGAGAGAGAAAAAAAAAACTAAGAAGAGAAAACTTCAAAGAAAAGGAGGTAACGACGAAAAAGTAGACGACTTCACTCGCCTCGAATTATATGTGTAAAAGGAGGCTAAAACCGTGTGCATGATGTAATTTCTCGAGCTGCCCTGCCGTAGCCGGAGAGGAGGAAAAGATCGGTCACATACACGCTCACACACGCACAAAGAATCGCCGTCATCCTCATCGCCATCATCATCAGAGCGACGTCAGTATCAGCATCTAGCTCGGTCGCCTGTTTCGGCGCTGCGCCCTCAAAGAGAAGAAGTAGGGGGATTCCCGCGTACAGATCAATATCTGCACGGGTGGTTGAGACCGTTGCCACGACGACCAGCTGCTGCGAGACAGTGTGACGCCCACTACGGTTCGCGGCCCCGCCTATTGTCCGATCGCGTCGGCCAGCCGGGATGCCTCCTATTCCCGTTTCGGGATGGACGTGGACTTCTGGCGAGAAGGGCGCGCGTGCTTTTAATCGTTTTTTGAGAATCGTTCCTGGAATTGATTACCCACCGAAGAACTTACCCGATAGCACGGACCGACGGCGAATCTTACATATATAGACACCGCGACCGGGTACATAACATACATCGTTGCTTCATTTATTAATCTGCTTATTTATTTACGCGGGTCGCCGGAGATGTGTCCCACTCCAGAGCGACATATTTACTCAACAACTGTGGACAGAGGGACTAATAAAAACGCTATAAAAACACGAGAAAATTAAAGAGGGAATGGAATTCGATGTTTGCGTGGTACAAACAAAACTCGCACTTTTGTTGGGTATAAATAAAATTAAATACCAAGAAGTAGAATTATAAAATCTCTATTGCGATACTCTATTAAAAAGTGCCCCTAAAGCTGTGAGCTGAAATTAAGACAAATGAATGCTACTATCATATATTTTTTAAATACGAAATATTAGCCGAATCGATGTTACCCCATTCAAGATAAACGCATAAGGGTAGAACAATTAAATAATTTTTTTCTAAGGAATAGTTATTCACTTTCACAGTTTCATGATCTTTATACAGCTTGTCCAAGATAAGAGTGGGATAGCATTGGAATCTTGGAAGCGGTAGGAGTTACGATGTTGGTTAGATTAGGAAAAATTGCACAATTTGAATACCATTTAAATGGTGTTTGAAGAAGTAAACTATTTTTTGCCGATTTCCTTCTTTTTCAAGAAACTATTTTTTGCGATATTAGTTTTTATTTATTTCTGACATTGTTTTCAGAGATATAAAAAAATAAAAAATGCTTTCTCATTGTCACTTTTTATACTGAACAAGATACAGATTTTCAGTACGATGTTTAAATACGGCTCTTATTTTTATATTTAAATTTAAAGTCATTTTGAGTTCTAAAATACACCCTAAAAAATTTTAGTAATTTACCAGGATTCCTCCGAAAAATTCCAGTACCATTTAGGAGAAAATCACCAAAAACTGAGTAATTTTCCGTTTTTTAGCAAAATGACCTATACTTTAGGAAATTTCCCACATATCGACCAGTATTTTTCATTTGTAGGTAAAATTCCTACGTAAAAACGTAATATTACTAAAAAATTTATGCTTTCCCAGGGATTCTTACTAAATTACTTGGTGATTTTATCCACAGTTAGGAAATTTACTTAGGAAACCAAATACATACTTACAATGCGCGCATGTTCAATTTTATGGGTTCAATTTGTAGATAGATACATAGGACGCACGAAAGTGACAGGTGCCAGTGGTCGTTCGTTTTGTTTCATCTATAGGCATATTTAGGTAAGTGACTAATTTAAAATAAATCTAGTAGTTAAATAATACATTCTTACTACCTACAGCTGCATTTTCATAATTTACAAATGTTGAAACATATAGGTTTGTGCATATACAAAGACACAATACATCTAATTGTGTTAAAAAAAACACATTAATATGCCTCGACAGGGTATATAAAATATATTTGTAGTTTGTGTATTACCGTAGTGTTAAAGTAAATGGTTATAGAAATTGTTTATTGCAGTCATATTTCGCTATGCTGAAGTAGAGGTTATAAAAGTATTATTCAACCTGTCTATTTATGCTTAGAATATTATCTCATACCTATCTATGCATTTGTTTTTATGGTTAAGAAAGCGTTTAGGTATAACAACTAAACAAGCACATAACTATTATACGCTTAGTAACATTAATGATTTCTTTTGCCAAATTTCGAATACACAATATATATAATACAGTTAGTCTTCTTCATACTTTATTTTTTATATTCTCTTCAAATAGGTAATTTAAAACCTATATTTTACACACATTACATATTGCATACTAAGATACTAATTGATATCTAGGCATTCATTTTTCATCAAAGCTTACGATCTTGTAAGTATATCAATAATGAAAGATCAGTTGTTTGTTGCAGTTTCTCCAACGCTACATCATGAAGACGCATCCTGATGTCATGATGTAAATTTACTGGGTAAATTTCATTTTACTTAGTATTTTTCATACACTAGTAGTAAATTTCCTTAGTGAATACATCACTTGTAATGGTTTAAACACGTTTTCAGCTTTTTTAGGTATCATTTAAAATTATTCCAGAAAAATCTCCAAGTTCGGCACTTTTAATAATTCAAAAAAGCAAAAATTAAATGTATTACTCATTAAAATGTAAAAAATCAAATCATGGGATACACATCGTCATAAGATATGCATAGTGGGCTTTGAAAAAAAAACATTCTTGACAATTTACTTCTGTTACAATACAAAATCTAATTAGATACGCAGTCCTTTAATTCGTTTAGAAACGATTGGAAAAGTTTGAAATGTTAAAGTGTTACATTTCGTGTCATAATAATACTCGAGAAGCTGAATTAAGAAGCTATTTAAATAATTACCCCGACAGATTACAGCCGAATAAAAAGATGTTTGGAAGAATGATTACCAATTTCTTGCAGTATGGTTCATTTAATAAAAAGGTTGTTACTAGGAAGAAACCATGTAATGAGGAAATTCAGAATAATGTGTTATTTGTAACGGACGATCCTACATCAGTTAGAAACATTGAACAAGCAAGCATTTTATTTTGCGTAAGAACAAATATCGCCCATACAAACTTCGAATCTGCTAAGGACTAAGACCGGGAGACGACCGACGTAAGGCGAAGGGCACTTTGTGAATGATGTACTAAATAAAAGTTTTGTCAATAAAATTTGATTTTCTGATGAAAGTATGATAACCAACAACGGAACTTTTAACAGAAGAAATGCCCATTATTGGTCCATAGAAAATACGCGTTTGTACAAAACGTCTAAGCACCAACATCGTGGTTTTAACATGTGGGTGGGAATTTTGGGAGCAAGGATGATTGGACTTTTTTTTACCACGGTATTGAAATTTACTGCAGCATAATTTGGAAGAATGGTTCGATGAAAACTTACCGCTAGCAGAAATCAATAACTTTTGGTTCCAACAAGATGGGGCCTCCGCTCATAATTCCAGAATTGTTCAAGAATATTTATCAAATAGATTTCCTGACAGATGGAGGTACGCATTCAACTGTTTCCTGGCCTCCTCTGGACTTTCATCTTTGGGTGTATATCAAAAACTATGTGCATCAACTGTACGATTTGTTGCTTTAATATTAGCAATAGCTGGTTTAAGTCAAACGTGGAAGAATCGAAATATTTATGATACTAGGTTATGGAGATCGACGCAGAGGTTTACAAGACGTTTGTAATTTATTTAATAACATGAAGCCAAATAGAAATCCAATTTCTAAATCCGTTGTTGGTAAAACTTTAAAACACTTGGAAACACTTGGAAAAACAGATAGATTGGGAGACGAGGAAATATTGAATGGCCAGCCCGTTCGCCAGATTTAAGATTAGTTTTTCTTTCTTTGGGAATCCGTGAAAAATAAGGTTTATAAAGATAAGCCCGATGACATCGAAGATTTAAAAATTAAAATTACGAGAAAGACACAAGACATTCTGCGAATATTTTTTCACAGAATTCTCTTGTCAAATTCGTGATGAACGACAATTTGAACACTTACTCTAATTTACTTACATTAGTAAATTTGTTGTTAGTATTTGTTCTTAGCATTTGCTTTTTCTTGTATAAATGTTATTACATTCATAAAAAAAAAAAACAAAAATATTATTAAAAAGAGAAAAAGGTGCTCTATCGAATGCTGTAGTGCTAAACTCAGACTTAAATTAACTTAAATTACGGGGCAAGACGAAACTTAAAACCAAATGAAAAAAAAAATTCAAATATTCGCTAATGTAAAACTGTAAAACTATTAGACATACTTTTAACTAACCCTGTATGAAACGTTTTGGTTTGACATGTATTTGACATTAGTTTCGCCTAACTGCTCAGAATCTGCTAAACCTATAAATTTCGCCTGTAGAATGGGGAATTATTTTACAATTGTAAATTATTCTTTCGGCTACCATATCCAAAAGTACAACCCTGCTACACTCATTCGAAGATAGAAAGCGTCACTTTATCGAATTGAACTATGAATTGAAACCGTCAACGCCTTCACTTCCGTTACTTTACCGTCCATCGACAATAGAGTACAATAAGTATTATATGTTTGTCAAAAAATTCTGTACGATTCATTTTGCAAAATATACAAGAAGAAATATCACACACGACAGCTAGGTACGTTTCTTTTCTATCTAAGATTGGGTTATAAATATTGATATTTTGCAGAAATAATGCTGTGTCACCACAAGATATGCTTTTTGTAACGTTACGTTTCTACGCTACCGGATCTTTTTTGCAAACAGTCGGCGATTTTATAGGAATTAGTAAAGCCACTCTATGCTACATAGTTCACAAAGTTAGTCGAGCAATCGCAACTTTAGGCAGATTATTTATCAAAATGCCAGAGACAGCAGAAGACTGTCAAATAAACAATCAGCAGTTCTTTAATATTGCACGGTTTCCTAGATGTATTGGAAGTGTAGACTGTACTCACATAAAAGTATCTTCACCTGGTGGAGAGTATACGTGCAAGTGGTATGTGATGCAGCCTGCAAAATTCAAGACATTGTTGTCAGATGGCCTGGATCCTCACGACAGGACTATTTTTAATAATACTCGTATAAGAGCAAGATTTTAACGTGGAGACTTTAGAAATCATGTCTTGGTTGGAGATAGTGGTTATGCTGTTAGACAATTCTTAATAACGCCTTTAGCAAATCCTGTTCGTCCAGAGGTACATCTGTTTAATGAATCATAGATTAGAACCCGAAATCCTGTGGAACGGTGTTTTGGAATCTGGAAAAGGAGGTTCCCTATGTTGGCATTTGGAATTCGCCTACAACTACACAAAGTGGAAGCTGTAGTTGTGGCAGCTGCTGTCCTGCATAATGTTGCAATCCTGTATAACGAAGAGTTACCCCCGGTTAATGAAGAAGAACAGGCTGCTATTATTTATGTAAATAATGTAGAAATAGGCAATTTCCAAGATGTTGGTCATGCTAATAACATGGTCCGTTATCAGTTAATCAATAATTATTTTATGAATTTATTGTAACTGCGTAATAATAAAATTAAAAAAAAATTAAATTCACCAGCGATCACTTTCACTGCGCAAATTCATCAACTGATAACCAGCTGTCAACAGAGCAGTCACGTTGCTGTCAAATAATGAATGTTACCATTGGCAACCTTCACATTTTTGTTGAACGGAACCATACAGAAGCCGTGCTTGTAAAACCCGTCGGTATTTTATAGAAGCGGTTCTGCTGAGCTTTGGTTTACCTGAGTCTCGACTGAACTTTGAATTGTAAAACCGGCCCTTAGAGCGTGTTGTAGAAAGTATAGATAGATGGTCGCATGGGAGAGTCATTCAAATTGCAGACTCTGTAATTGTAACTTGTTGCTTAAAAAACAACCACCAGATGATGAAGTGACCAAGCACAACCTGCATTACTAACTTCGCATAAAAGATCACCACATTGATATAGCACAAAGTGGAACTTTGTGACACTGTTTCTCGACATAGACAAAATGGTTTTTTTTTTTGTTAAAACTAATATCCCTAGATTGTAGCAAATATTTCTATTAAAAACTGACTAGAAACGACAGCAGTGATAGCGATAAATGAGGAGTAATCTTCTGTCACTAAAATATTTAAAATATCCATGCAACTGTGTGAGTACTATGTTAGTAACGGTTAGTTTTTATATATTTTTTTATTTTTTAGAAACAAACAAATACATATAAGCGTAAAATGTATTACACTACCCCTTATAGAAAATTTTAGTCGTGGTACACTTCAGCATAATTTAATACTTTAAATAATCATTTTCGTATTCTTTCAAATGAATAGGTATATCACTACAAACTGTGAATGTCCATTATTTGAAAGCCCTAATAACACCCAATTGAAGGAAATATATGGGGTTGAGTGATCTGGAGAAAATTACTGTTGCTCTAATTCTGAATCGCCCTTTAAACCCGCGAAGATTCATTTTGGTCTGAATCTTCGGAGTACATCATTAAATTGATGCTGTTAACAATCGACGTCCGTATCCAAATTTCCCGGAGGCACCGAGTATAAACCCTCCGGATACGGCACTGGCGCTTCCAATACATCAGGGTCGGCGTCGATAGCGCATTGCAACGCGCCGAAGCTGCGAACGTTTCGAGATGAAATCTGTGAAACGTAGCCATGGCAACGGGATCGATAAGTTCCGAGCTCTGGGAGAGAGCTTTTCACGATTCCCTGGGAAACGGACGAACGGCCTCTGGCCCGCTGCTCCATCGCCTCAGCGTCGCACGGAATTTCGCTTCGGATATGCGGACGGGCTGGGTCGATCCGGCCGCGAGCAACCCGGACTAGCGCTACACTGTTCAATAAGGTGTTCGCAAGCGAAGAAAAGTCCAATTTAAAACTGAATTTCGGAAAATGTACAATCCCTAGCATATTTTTACACTAGCCATAAACACAAAAAAGGAAGCATTGTTTATATAGATACATTAAAATGAAACTTTGTGCCCCTATACATTGATCCTTAAGTTGGTATTTCTATTCGTTTTGTCTAACAATGGAAGAAGTAAAATAAACAGCAATAAAGTAAATGTTTATATATCTAATAATAATCTTGATTTGATGATAATAAAATAGTGACTGTATACAGTATACATGCAGCAGATAATTACGAATAATAGAAAGGCTTATTAATTGTAACGCAGAATCATAACTTATATACACTCCGCCAAAAAAGTATCGCATAAACTAAAAAAGGGCATTTATGAACCAAGATATTTTTATACGTTCACAAAAAGTTTGCCTCGTGTATGTGAACTATAAAAACACTAACAAAATAATGGAACTTAGCGTTTTTGCTTTTTTTTTTCTAAAAGAACACATTTAGAAAAATGCATATGTGTAAGGTTTGTTCAGTTGTTTATTGAAAGTCTTCCTATACGGACAAATTTTAAAGTGCGAAGTCAGAGTTCTGTACCAACGCTTTTAAAACTAAAATGAGCAATTTAACTTCAGAACAAGTGGCTGCTATAGTTGCTTTAATCGAAGATGGACGATCTCAAGCATACGTTGCTAATTTGATGAACATCAATCAGTCAATTGTTTCTAGAGCCGTAGCCAGATATAGGGAAACAGGCATTTACAGTAGAAGACCTGTACCAGATCGTCCAAGATGTTCTACTCGCCAAGATGACCGCTATTTACTACTACAAGCATTACGTCGAAGACATGTAACTGCGAGACAATTGCAGAACGACTTGGCTAGAGTCAGAAATACTCGTGTGAGTACTCAAACTATTCGGAATAGGTTACGACATAGTGGATTAAGAGCTAGAGTAGCTGTCTCACTAGGAACCACCGAGTGGCTCGCTTAAGGTTTGCCAGAGAACATGTAAATTGGAACATTAATGACTGGGCCAATATACTCTTCACAGATGAGTCAAGATTTGGTCTTTACACCTCAGATAGGCGTATCTCAGTGTACAGACGAGACGGTGAGCGCTATTCGCAGTGTAATATCAGACCTAGACCTAATTTCGCTGGTGGCTCTATTATGGTTTGGGGAGGCATCTGTTTAACTGGTCGTACAGAGTTAGTACCAGTAGACAGAGGTACACTGACTGCCCACAGGTATATAACGGACATTTTAGAAGAACATGTAGTACCATATGCGCCAATTATAGGAAACGAATTCATGTTAATGCACGATAATGCACGACCGCATGTTGCAATAATCGTCCAGGAATACCTTAACGATGTTGGTATTCCAGTTTTAGATTGGCCTGCGGTAAGTCCGGACATGAACCCTATCGAGCACGTGTGGGACCTCCTTCACAGACGGATACGAACCCAAAATGTTGCCCCAGCGGACCTGCATGGACCAGCAAATGCTCTCCGTGACGAGTGGGAGAATTTGGATCAGGCTTATATACGGAGGTTAATCGAATCTCTGCCAAACCGTATGCGAGCGGTCATAAGAGCCAGAGGTGGCAATACTCAGTATTAAAAGCTACTTATATGACATTTTTCTTTCCAAAATTATAATTTCTTGTTTTCATAAAAATCTCAAGTATGAGTTCTTGTTTTTATTTGGCCTGTATTTTATTTAAACAATCATAGAAATTATATCTTAGAGCGCATTAAAGTATATTTACAACTTTATGCTACAAACAAAGATTATGCGATACTTTTATGATTCAAAACTAAATTATGCGATACTTTTTTGGCGGAGTGTATTTATACAGGCTGATTCATTTTCGATCCTCACCATTCAGATCTCGCTTATTATTGACGAGAGACGATAGGTTTAAATTTTGCAAAGTTGCTAAATTTTGTGGTTATTATGATCCCGCAAAGAAAGTAGACTTAGAACAAATGACGTTTTTTTCTAGCACTTTTATTTGGCCTTGCAGAGAAAAACTAAAGACACGTTCTCAAGGCCACTTTTAATGTTCTATGTAATGTTGTGCTTGAAATTTTTATACGACGTTTCGTTTTCTTCTGGTCATCAACTTTCTTATTTCTTATGGGCGCCATATTGAATTTTGACACCGTTAGAGAGAGTCTTTTTTCTGATTTCAACCATGTGTAACATGTTGACAAAAGTTTTTGAACTATTAAAAATAACGTTTATAAAGGTGACCTTCTACATAATATTGAAAATGCCTTCGATGCAATTCGTAGGAGAACCATACAAAGAGCACAATTTGATATTTTTTGCACAAATTATATTAAAACTACGGCCAGCACCAAGTTGTTTTCCAAATGTACACAAAATTGGTCAAGCAAAATTCATCCAAAATGTAACAATATATACATTAATTGTTGGTGTAATAATGATACAAGGCTATAGTGACAATACAAACAAATTTTTGTGTAAGGTAATCTTATATAATTTTATATTAGAATTGTATAGATGATTACCATAGTCTGATGTAAAATTCTGCACAAATTGCAGCATTTATGAGGGCAACCAATGCGAAACGTTAATAGAATAGCGTATAAATATAATACAAAGTTATGTTAAAAATTATACAATATTGTTTTATTTAAAGCAAACTATAGTCTCTTGTTTATACATTGTTATAGTTGTTCAACCTGGCGCTGGCACCTGGTGAGTTAACTTAGGTACTAAAATTGATTGAATGAAATTTATTAATGAATCAGTAATTCTAAAATATTGGAAATCCCCAAATGTAATTGTTATGGGATTAGCCTGTAGTTTTGTGGGACAACAAATACCTCTTTGTAAATATGTAAAATTGGAAAGTCAATGCACATTGTGTCAGGATGGCCGAGCGGTCTAAGGCGCCAGACTCAAGGTATAACCTTATTCACGTTGCGTGAATGACTGGGCGTTCTGGTCCTCTCTGAGGGCGTGGGTTCGAATCCCACTTCTGACATACTTTTTTTTTTTATCTATTCGATTTTATATCGTTTTTACATTTCAAAATAGCATTACGTGTTAAACGTCTATAGTCTATACTTGAGTAAGTCGTTATTATCACTATTTCAACAACATAAATTTTATTAATATTTTATGTTTTATGTATGTGTCTTTTCTATTCTCATCCTTCTGATTGATATTCTTTTCTATTATCTATCTATATACCTACCGTAACTATCATATTTTTTGAGAAATATTTTATTTAAATTACTTCAAGTATTCTAACAATTTCATGTTTTTTTAGGAAAGGAATGTTAGTAACCCTTTCCGTTAATAAAAGTCTTTTTTTCTAAATTTTAATGTAAAATATAATATGCTTTTATGGAACATTATTTTGTGGTCATAAGAAGTTCTTACACCGCCCTCTGTTATTAACTATTACAACTTTTGCCTGCAATTACTCTACAATATCTCTTACTAGAAAATTGAATCTAAATCGTTAGCTTGCTTCATTTTAGCACGACAAAAATGTATTTTGGTTACATTTATTCAAAAATCCTACAGAAAAATATAACTACACTTCCATGTACGTTCCGTAGTATAAATTATTGTACAAATTGAACACACCTATCCTTCAAATTCAAAAAAAAAAAAAAATTAAAAGTGGAAATGACTTTGTTTTCTTCAAAAACCAATTAAGAATTAATTCTAAGATAATTGTTGCACTTGCACTAAAGTAAATAAATATGGGTTCCAAAATATGGGAATCTATTCACCAACATTTGAGTGTTGGCAGCTTTGGTTGCTATGGTTTCGACAAATTTGACAGAAAAGTAGTAAAGTTATTCTATGGTAGTAAATAAGCTAGCTACAAAACAAAACCAATGTATATAACCTACAATTGACAGAAAATTAAACTGAGAAGAAAGGCAGATATTAATTCTGCATAAAATATTCAACATAATGGATCATTTACTCAGTGAAAGCATTAAATCAAACTTTTCTGCTATCATTGACAATGGAATCTTGATCATATCACTTAAAATGTGTATTTGTTACCAGGGAGTGTTTACAAAGCATTCACTTGTAATAAAATAAACAGTGATTGACAATGCATCATAAAACATAGAAATTCCAATGCCAAAGGTTTTAAATGTATTGGATATGAAGCACAGTAGGTACGACAGGCAGATATGGAAAAAAGTATTGCGTCTACCATCTGAACCTGTGTGGTATAACACAATAATAGTTGTTAATTACATTACAATCATCGGACATCTATCGCTGTCAGTTAATGGGGAATGTATCTCACGTGGCATTGAACATTTACATATACAAAGTAAGAAATTTTATTGACCCCAAAATATATGTATTATGTTTTTCTTTTTTACAGCTGTATTCAATATAATGGATTTGATTTATTTGTTGGATATCATATTAGTAGCATTGAGTTTGTATATACCGAATTTAAATCTCCCTGAAATTAATATTGCAACAAGACCTATGTTCATAATAGTAACGGAATTAATATCATTAATACCATTTCACATAATAGTACCTTGGTTCAATACCATTGCTCATTTTTATGATACTAATAATGACGATATATATTGCATGCTAAGACTTAACTCTATTTTACGCATCATAAGGATTATATATTTTAATCATAAACATAACAGCCTAATTACATCAAAGGTATCTAGGATGGTGATTCAGATACTCTCTTATCTTATATTCATTGTAATGATTTTCTATTCCTCTTATTGTAATATTGTCTGTGAAGTCTATGGTTGCGAGATGGTTTTTTGTAATAGGACAAACCTTACGTCGATAGTGGAAAAAACAATTGCTTCCGGTTTTGCTGGGGTGCACGATAATGCTGCATGGGAAATTATCGCAATAATTGCCCAAATGACAGTTTATTATTGCATTTTAGTGGTTACGATGGCACATGTAACAATAGGATTTATCATAAGTTATAGACATCAACTAATATACTTAAATCGTTCGAACATTGCAGTGGTCAAGTTAAAAAGATTGAATCTGCCAAAACAATTGGTAAGTAACTTACTGAACTTATTTTTTGACATTGCCTTCACAAATTCTTACCTTACTCTTTTGTTTGGTTATACATGCTAGCTAATAGTTTGTGAAAACACCGTAACTGTCTTGGATAGTAAGAGATACAGAGATTGTGTATTACAGTCAGGACTAAAATGATCTAAGTAATTGACATAATAATTTACAGCTTTACAATATGACAGGCTTGTTTGTTGTTTCTGCAGGACCACAAATTTTATTAAATAAAAATGTGACCGGTTTCGTGATTAGTACATCTTCAGGCCAGAATTAGCCATCGATCACTGAAGAATTTTGTCAGTAGTCACTGATGAATAATTCTCGTCTGAAGGACACAACGTACTTCCAGCTAGAGAACAAATTCTACAAACAAGAGTTTGGGATGGCCGTGGGCTCCCCTCTGTGGCCAATTCTGAGCAACATATACAGGGTGGGCCACCACATACGGCACTAGCTCTCTATGGAAAAGCATATGATTTCTTGAAATCCTTTTTATTTAGTTGAATGCTAGACCTTTGTATTTAATTATTTCGAATTATACAGGGTGATCGAGAAAAAAGATCCATAACAAAGTTACCTTTTTTTAAATGAAACACCTATACATAATGAGATACTTGGAATCTAACGACCAAATTAGGGCAAGTTTATGTAATACTCCAAATTCGTAAAACCATCGGTTTTCGAGATATTTTAAAATGTATGAAATTGCAGTACAACCAATCCAAAATTAAACACAGCTACCTACATTCATCATTCAGCAAAGAGGTTGGTTAAGCAATGAAATGAAGTGCAATTTTGGTCACACAGTTATACAGAGTGTTCAAAAACGCTTGTTTAAATTTGGTGACTTTTGCAGTAAATATACTTTCTTATCTTAAATAGAACAGCCTATATCTGATGATACTATCCAACGTAGAATTTAATTCCCTTTCAAAATATATTAGGGTTCCCTATACCTAACATGAATATAGTTTTCTTGTGGTTAGCATTTCATTTTTTCGAGGACTACATTTTATACAATTTATTTAATTCAGTTGGCTTAGACATGGTTACTAAGCATGTATAAACAATTTATCATTATTTGACAGCAATCAATTGTTTATTGTTGGAAAAAATTCTAGATATATTTCAGGGTTTGCTGGAATTTTAATAACATAAATCAATATATTTTAAGTCTATTAGCTAAAGTAAATTTTTGAAATATTGTAATTTTTACATAAACAAAACAAATAAAAAAGATATACACCCAATAATAAGCATGTGCGATGGAAAAAATATAAACAAACACAATGAATATTTTTTTCTAAATCAGATGGTCAAAATGATATAAAAGATTGATGCACGTTTGTTAACATATCTCTGCAGAAAGCTGCCTATCCATGAATGGTAGCTTAAACTCTATAATAACGCCGCGATGATCCGAGAGAATATAGTCCGTTATGGTAACACGTATTTTATTTGTGTCAAAATTGCTAAAGATATTGTCTATACATCTGTATAGTCTTGTGTTTTCTTGAACAAGCCATTGCAAATCGTATAACCGACAAATGTCCAGAATTAGTTAACTTTTACCGAAGTTGTTGTTAAAATCTACGTTAAAGTCGCCGCATACAAATGTGAAATCACCAGATGAATACGTGGCGTCCAGAACATCCGATAGTGATCCTGTGAAAACTTCAATATCTCCATCTGGAGATCTACAGGTACAAATAATCAAAATTAAAAGAAGCGGCATACATAGCCACGAGAACAGAGGCCATTAGTGCACCAAGCCTGGAATTGCATAGGGTAGGGATGCCTTTAGTACGTAACTGCATACAACAGAAACAATGAAATAAACCAAGCTAAAAAAATTAATTCTTAAACAATAATGAATTTTGATTAAATGCTCAAATAAACTTCCCTCTTGATAAGAACAGTAACCCAACCGATTACAAAAATGCCGATGCACATTTATTCACATATCCGGCGTGACCATGGTACTGATGACTTCAAAAATTCTCTTCTAAATTATCTATTTAATCTTTAGGGTTTCCTAAAATACTTTTATCAATACTACTTGAAGTATCTAGAAGTTGAATTTAGAGAAAATGGAAAAAGACACTTGTTGATAGTTCCTCAGAGCCGAAACGTCGTATTGTAAAGCTGTCATTTTATAATTTCCTCTTAATACATTCTATTCATATTTTCAAAACTGAACACAATGAGTCAAAAAGAAAAAGAAATGGTTTTTGTTTGTGTATATCTACGAAATGTTTTAGACTATTTTATTCATCTCCTATAATTTTCCAATATATATAATCCAACTTTTTATCCACCTAGCCGACTCTTTACTTCTTACTTCCCGAGATTGCAGCAGTTTTCCTGTGGAATACAAATTACGATACTTATATTAAACATTCTTTTGCAGATGACAAAAATTAATGACTTTTTCGGTATTGTATGGACAAAATTGAGGGGTTTTGATACAGATCAAACGTCTTGGCATTTTCTACATGCATCCATGAGAAATGAACTTATGTTAGATGTTTCATGGCCGGCTCTACAACACTCCTGTCTCTTCCGCTCAATGGATTTGAATTATCTGCGCTACCTCTCGAATTTCATAGCGTTTGAATACATGTTACCTGGCCAGTATCTATTCAATAAAAACGAATGGAGAAGCAAAATGATATACGTTGCTTCTGGTACCATTCAGATAATCTCTAATGAGGACGGAGAATCTCCTCTTATAAACCTGTGTGGGGGCACCTGCATTGGCGAATCTTGCTTGGTAGTAGATTATAAAGCTGAAAATCATGTCATTTGTAAAACTTTTTGTGAATTTCATGTTCTTACAAGGAAGGATTTTATAAAGTATGGTATATCTAAACTATACAATTGTACCAAGTTATTATAAAAATTAATTTCAGATCGTATCTAAAATACCCAGAACAGTATAAACAGGCTAAGCAAATCATATATCAAAGATACCAAAACACTTTTATTCTTGATGAAATTAGTAGTATTGCAAAAAGTAAACTAAATGGCGAAACAAAAGCTGTTGATAATTATACCATGTTATGGGTGAAGAATACACTACATAAACTAATGGCTGTGGATGAGGAATCGACCCGCAGACACGAATTCCAAAATATCTACTTTCTGGGTGAAGTTAACCAGAGCGACTTCGATAAATTATCTTTCACCGCTCGATATCTCGATATGTTGGTAGTGGGAGAAAGGATAGAAATCGATACGGATGCTGTGTTTGTACAGACCAGTTTTCCATGCATACTACAACCGAGCTCCGTACTTGGAATATTATGGGAGACGATAATAATCATGTTGACTTTATTTCTCTCATTCACTATACCATATATGGCGTTCATACGTCCACAAAAGGCATCCTGGTATTATCCACTGGTTTCCATAATTACACATCTCTATTGGTTCGACATATACATACAATTGTCGACTGCAGTGCGTTCTAAGCACGGCATTTCAACGAAAATTAAAAAAATTGCCAAGCTTAAAATGCAAAGTGTCGCGCTTTGGATTGATATTCTTTCATGCATTCCTTGTGAAATGCTTACCAGTATCATCATTGTTCAAAATACTGCTCAGATTCAAGCCAGATTGCACCTTAACAGGTAATATATGAACACTGTATCAGATCTGCCGCGATATTTTGATTCGTATGCTCTCTCAAATTCGACCGCTGTTTGTTAAAATGTGACGATTAACAAAGTATTAATACACGTGTTCTTTCTTAATTTTACTTTTTACTAAAAGTTTCTTCACGTAGGACATTCAGCAATAACTTTTAGGTAATAATTTTTCAAACAAATGCGTTACCTACTTTAAAAAAAAACCACAAATATTTTGTACACCAAAAAGTAATGAAACAAGAAAAAATAAGTCATATAATATTTATTTAAAATAAATAAACAATAAATAAATAAATATTCTTGTGCTGTGGCACAAATAAAATTTGAGTTTAATACATATATAAGTTCATACATATGTACATATAGTACATATTTACATACACAACAAGAAAAACTTTATCATCGTGAGTTACATATTCATGCATCTTCCTCCAAGTCCAAGTTAGCATTCGATTGTTTACTTAGATCCGAAGCAAACGATGTTGATGGCTGTGCATTATCGATAGTTTTGTCGACTTTTTCAAAGAACATTGTTATTGGTAGTTGTCGTTTTTGTCTTTTCATTTCAATAAACAAATCCTCCAAAGGTTTCAAGGCGTCTGTTATAGTGCGAGTAATTTTTATACTGCGTTCCATTATTGGATCATATTCTACTATCTGTTCTTTTAATTTTTGAGCAGTTCGAAATATTGCTGAAAATTTTTCAAGGTTCTTGTTGACCCTCATCGTCACTCGCTTCTGGAGAAGATTTCGCAAGGTCTATCAATTCCTCGTTGGTGATTACTTGATCCTCTTCGTTTATGTAATCACTGAGTCCTTCTTTGGTTATATCGTTAAATCCTTCTCCATCTATTTTCTGCGCTATGTTAAATATCGTTGTTAGATGTAAATTAATATCATGTGTGTCTTCAGAACTAAGAACGATGTCATTCCAGAGATTTTTCCAACATGCTATTATCGTTTCTGACTTTAATTCCTCCATCGCTCCTTTGATAAATAGAATTGCGTAAGCATTTGTAAATGACTTCCAGCATTCCATGAGCCCGATATCAGAGCATTCGTTAGCCATTGTATACAGCATTTCGAAAACCTGTCGAATATATATGGCTTTAAAGCATCTGACGCCTTGATCAAGGGGCTGAAGCAATGAGGTCGTGTTAGGTGGTAAAAAAACCACTTCAACATTTTTATTTTCTGTGCCTAGTGACATAGGATGCATTGTCTAGTATCAGCAACACTTTATATGGTAATTCTTCCTTTTCCAAATATCTTTCCACTTCCGCAATAAAGCATTGATAAAACCATTGTGTAAATAGAACAGCCGTAACCCACGCCTTTCGATTTGATTGCCAAAACAGGCAGGCAAGCTTTATCTTTGTATTTAAGAGCACGTGGATTCTGTGATCGGTAAACAAGTCCAGGTTTAATCATATGACCAGCTGCATTTGTACAAAATATCAAGCTAAGTCTATCTTAAATTGCTTTAAAGCCTGGTGCAGTCTTATGAATATAAGTCTGTTGAGGCATTTTTTCCACATAAGGCCAGTCTCATCGCAGTTAAAAACTTGCTTAGTATGATAATTCTTTTCTGCAATAATTTGTTTAAATTTTTCTGGAAGCAGGGCAGCAGCTACATGATCAGCCGACGCAGATTCCCCTGTCATTTTTATATTTTTTAGATTAAACCGAAGTTTTAAATCTATGCAGTCATCCCCTACTTGCTGTGAATGATTTTCCTTCCTCTTCAGTATAATCTTGGGTCTGCATATCTTCATATAAAACCAACGCCTTTTGTTGTAGCACTTTGCCATCGATAGGAATATGTTTTCTTGTCATATCTTCCACCCATAAATTTAAGACATTTTCTACCGTAAGTAACACTTTATTACGTATTGTGGTTGCAACATTTGCAGTTTGGGGTGCACTAGAAAAACTAGCTCGAATTTTGTCTTTGTTTTTTAACACTTCCCGTATCGAAGATTCGTTTTTATTGTATATTTTAGCAACAGTTGCAATAGATTTTTTTCCTATTTCAATCATATTAATGATTTTTATTTTTTCACTAATAGTGAGCATTTCACGTTTTATTTTTGGTTTAGAAGCCATTTTAAAATGATTTTCAAATTTACTTGCTTTATTTAAAAACTATTGCTAGCACTGTCTTGTCCGACAATTCGAATAGCACTAAACTCATAGTTAACAGGAGCGTTTATATGTACAAGTAAAAGCGAGTGGCACCTTAAGCACGTTCCAACTTGTTTAACTTATCATAAGAGAGCGCCGAATTCAGGGGATGACTCATATATCGACAAATGCTCCTATAACTTTTAATAAGGCTCGAATGTCTTTATTTGTTTCTGTATTTATTGATATAACGCGTTTTCTGCTCATCATCGGTAAATCGCGGATGACTGAAACCGCGGATACGGAGTCAGCGGATAACGGGGTACTACTGTATTTCACCACAACTAATTGATTCAAATTTTTCACACAATAAAGAATAGTGGCACATACAAGCATTTGTAGCAGAGATATTGTCGTTTGATCCCACTAAAAGCCACAGAATATATTTCTACCACATGCAACAAACAGCGTAAAACTTAAATCGCATGTGAATAAGTTCTATTCATATAAATAATTCTAGTTCACATTACAGACTACTAAAGTTGTGGCGCGTGGAGAAAGTCTTTCGCATATGGGAATCCAAATTCAACACTAATTTAGTGCTAGTCAGATACATCAAGTTTTCCTGGATAAATCTCTACACGACGTTTTTTCTTTACTGCTTGTTTTACAATGTGCGCAAAACGGAAACCATGCAAATGATATTCGTTTCAGTTCAGATGGTTACTGGTAGTAATATGCGAGATAAGGAGTATTTTCCGTCAGCGAATGTGACCTGCCTCGGCGATTTGTGCACCACTTTCATTACGATCGTAATGTACGCTAGCATTATGTCGGCATATATTCTGCTCTATTTAAAACGAGTTGAAGTACAATATGCGTACACTGAAATGATTAATATTATCATAAAGAAACATCTTGGACGAGAATTTAAAGCCAGAATTCGTAATATCTTGTACACAGAATGGGATGATAACGAATGCACAGCTATGAGAGATCCCGAGGACGTTATCAGTAACATACCCACCTATATAACAGAAGAAGTTATGTGCCACCTGGCTGAAGACGCAATAAAGTCGATCGAAGCTTTCTCTTGCTTACCAGAAGAAGCTTTGTATGACATATGTGCGAAAGTGAAATTGGTTACCTGGCCGAGTAATGAACCAGTGTTGGTCGCCGGTCAAATTCCAAATGCAATAATCGGTATTTTTCGATTAATATCTGTTATCACACAAAATGATTTTTCAGGAAATTTATATTATTATCGAAGGAACATATCGCATCTTCAATAACAAAGGTGAAGTCGTCAAAACCTCGTCCAAAATTGGTTGTTATAATCTGCTAGGGACGTTGATGAATGTGCCATGCATGGAGACCGTAGTAACCGCTTCGAATTGCAGATTGTTGGTATTAAACCGACAGAATCTTACTGGCGTACTCAACAAATACATTGATGCATGCAGAGATCTGTTGGACACTATTGCTAGGTCAGACGACATTAAGAAAAGGATTATTCTTTATAATGGAAAACACCAATCAGATACTGTATCACTTGCAATACAGAAGTAAGTACTGCACTTCTATCCATGAAGATACTCTTTACCTTGATTGGTTTTTTATTACAGGAAACGTAACTTCTTTCGATTCAATTTAAATCTACAAGCTTCGACATTCGCTCAATATGATTATCACATTCCATTTGATCGCCTTTATCCATTTGCTTTTCTACGTCATTTTCTCATGAGGAGCACTATAAGTTGTGATGGCTCATTCATATATTGGTGGGAAATTATCAGATCTATTTTAGCTTTCTGGTCTTGCATGTTGTATTTCATTATACCTTTATATATGTCCCGGTATAAAATAATACTTCACTGTCTAGATTGTGCTGGACTCATCGATATATACCTCCGATTGCATGTGTGCTATTATAATAAAAATGGATTAATGATCACCCATCCACTTTACACCGCAACTAATTACTTAAGATCAGCTTTCTTTGTCGATTTCGTGGCGGTTTTACCAGTTAGTATGATGATAAAGATTTATAATATCGAGAACATATACCTTTACTTCATTCTTAATATCAACAAACTGATTCCGCTATATCGTTACACCGGGCTAGTATCAACCATCTACCAAAATACATTAACACCCTTGAATAAAGCCTTTGGACTATGTTTTATTCCAATAGTCTTAATACTAAGCAACTTATGCGGAAGTTTCTTAATATCTCGCAGCTGTTCGTACAACCTCGAGGACTTATACGTGTTCGGAGACACAATAGGAGACTACGAGGATGTTGTTTGTGCAAGAGATTCGCTGTTAGTCACGTCATTTTTCGATAAACCTCTGAGCGGTTTACGAGTGCAACTTTACGCGATATATATTGGTGTGAGCCTCTTAACGACGTGCGGAATGCAGGGATTTGAAGTATCGAAAAATGAGGATCGAGTTATTATTATGTTCATGAGCTTTGTGGGCTTGTATTTAACCGTAATATTTGCTGGGAAGGTCATCACCCTTTACTTTTTCCGGCACAAATTATTACTGCGACACCAAGAAGCCATGCGTAGTCTTAAAAAGTTTTTATTCACCACCAAAGTGAATCCACAGTTACACAAAGCCGTCATTTATTATACCGAATTAAAATGGAGTTTGGAAAAAGGTAGGAGGGTGCACCAAATTATCAAGCCATTATCTGCGCAAATGCAGGTCGATATTTTATATGAAATATACGGTAAACGACTATATAAAACTTCGGTATTCGCCACAAAATCTAGCGCGTTCTATAGGAACTTATTACCTTTAACTAGACATGAACATATTTGCAAAGGTGGATATGTAATTACAATAAACGATGTATCCCGATCGACGTTCATTTTGTGCAAAGGTGTGGTTGAGGTGCTCGCTCCAGATGGCATTGTATTGACCACACTCCATGCCGGCAGTATGTTTGGTAATTTGGAAGATGTGCAACGACTGCGAGTGCGTAACAGCGTGATCACAACTTGTCACGCGGAAGTATTAGCTATACCTTCGAAGGAGTTCCATAAGCTTTTACAGTATGACCCGCCCATGAAGAACGAGTACAAAACGCTAAGGCTTAAATATATCAATTACATACCAAGTGAGATAACGGAAACGCAAACGTTCCAGGAAGCAGTTACAGTACAAACATCCAAGTGGCGGTATGTATTTGATCCAAAATCGCGCGGAATGCAAATATGGTATATCGTCAGCCTGATTTTTTCGTGCTATTTATGTATAATGGTCGATTTATATCAACTGGGATCCGGCGAACATTCTTTATATATAAGACTTATCCAATACACTTGCGATGTTTTATATATCGCCCAGTTTATTCTTAAATTCAGGACGGCGTACGAAGACGAGCATGGAACGTTGGTGACTGATTTACGAACCATCTCCAAGAGGCTTTGTAAAAATAAATATCGCTTGGCGATAGGGATAATAAGTCTCATACCCGCGGATATATTGCTACTACAAATCATTACCGTCCAGACAGAGAAACGCATGTGGCTAATCGCGATATTAAGATTAAATCGATTGCTACGTTTGACTTACGTCTTTGAATACTTCAACACCACCAGCGAAAAATTGAATGTTAACGTTTACGTGATGCGATTCGGTTTCATTGTTCTCTGGATTTCACTAGCGTTCTTTGGCATGGCCACTCTAACGACCATCATATCGTGCCCATTCGACCGCAATATACAGCCGCACGTTCCAAACTGCTATGATATAATCAATTTGACGTCTTACGAAAAATTCCGACTTTTCCTGCGGCATATCTATTTGGCGTCAAATTTTCTGAATTTCTCCGCACAAAATCGAAACTACCCGGACGGAGTTATACACATTATTTTCTTTATAACTATGATGCTCATTTCGGAAACATTATTCTTTGTATGTGTTAGTCAAGTGTATTCCGTCATAGCTGAATACAGCGTGAAGCGACAACATTTTATCAATAGCACCGAACGAATTACAAATTTTATGAATAATGAAGAAGTATCATTATCCCTTGTAGAAAGAATCCTTGATTATATACATTTACTTTGGCTAGAACAAAGGGGCGATATATTTCCGTCTCTCTTAAAGGAAGCTCCGCGTTACCTTAAAGACGCTATTTTGAACGATGCATTTCGTGTGCTGCTAATTCGACATCCGGTTTTCGCTCGTTGTCACTCCGATTGCCTTCGTCAGATCCTACATAAAAGCAGAGCTATAACATTCTTTGTTGGAGATTACGTCCAATTTAAAGGCGTGATAGACAGCTGTATGTATTTCATTTTTAATGGAGAAGTGGTTGTTCTAAATGATGAAACTGCGAACGAAGACGGTGTTGTCAAAATTTTGAGGAGGGGCGATGCTTTTGGTATTAAACAAGGCCTGCACTATAAGGTACCTCACATTTACTCCTATAAAGCCAGCAAGCGCAGTATACTTGTTGTCCTCAATTTCAATCAGTGGGACTACTTGTTACGCTTCTTTCCCGCATCCAAGGAGCAAATCTATAGTTCCCTCCAAGAATACCCAGAATAAAAGTTATTGTTATACTGTTAAAATGTTTTTGACAATTGTTATAAATGATTCGAATTTCTTTAATAAAATCTAAAGCACTTTTATTTACTTTTAGAATTTAAAATCTGACCCGTTTTTTGTTTTTTTTTTATAAACGTCTTGTTAAAAAAATGTTCCAGGTTTGTTGGTTTTGTTGGGTTGAAATTGTTTTTCAACATCTTCAGGCTTAATTCTAATACTTTAACTGTTAATATGCTAAATTCAACTCATCGTGCCTCAACATACCAGTCATTTTACATATAATCACTCCCAAAGATATTTCATACGATTTCTGTACATCATTAGATGTTTTTGTTTCTTTTACGTGAAAAATATATTTAACAGTTAATTATTAAGTAAAAACGGACAAATACAATATGTAATAAACATTAATACATTTAAATGTATGTAAAACTACCACGACTAAAAAGTATAATAACAATGTTTAACAAATCTGAATGTCCACCTTTTACATGGAATTTAAGTTAAGCTGATATTACAATTAAGCCTGAAGATATTGAAAAACAATTTCAACGAAACGTAGTTGAAACCTTAAACACTTTTTAACAAGATCTCTACCGCAAAAAAAAATAACAGTTCAAATTACATGAAAAAATCAATTACAAGAAGAAAAAGAAAAGATTTGAATCTACCATAGAGAACGGAAGTGGAGAGAACGCCGGCGAGTGTCTCCAAATTTATTGCCTGCCAAAAAATGTAAATTTATGCCTCATACTTAATTTCCAAATTTCGTTTCTCTATCGCAAATTCTGTACGAGCCACCTTCCAGAAACACCCGATATATGACAATAATGTATGATATTCAGTGTACGTGCAAAATTATTAAAATTCACAGAAATCATTACGAAATATTCTTATATAAGGAAAGGTTGGATTTTGTAATTCTTAAGACAAATTATTCAACTGAAAATGAGATATGAAAATAAAATCATTTGACGCAACCAAACATATTTTAGGATTCCTAATGTTGGTCGCGTGGAATTTAATTTTAGAATGTTGCCTGTATTGTTCACATTTACGCGCCAAACGATCTAACCACAAAAGTATTCGAGTGCTAAGAAAAAAACCATTTTATATTAAAGACCAAAATAATGGATTTAATAGGCAATAGACGTAAGAAGAGAACACATAAAACAGTGCTGCCAAATAGTTTAAAAGACCTATACCCTCATAATTTGCAACTCTATTCTTTACCACCGACAAATGAAATTCAACTTTTGGAATTCGAAGAATTGGCTTTAGAGAGACTTCATTTACTTAGAATAATCGAACAAACAACTCAGAAAGGACTTCAGATTTACAGTGATGGATGGAGAGACCACATTATTAGCGAATTACATAGGAATCAATTAAAGAAATATTGGAGATTAGCTACATCAGACCAGTCCGAAGATCCGAAATGGTTGGAAGCACGACGAGCTGATCATATATCACACTTTATATTGAGGTTAGCGTATTGTCGTACAGAAGTCTTAAGAAGATGGTTTTTATCAAGGGAATTAGAATGGTTTAAGCTGCGTTTTCAGCAACTGTCAGCGGAAAGTATTCGAGAGTTCTTGAAACTAAATAATTTAACTTACACACCAATATCGGATGAAGAGAAAAGAAAATACTATAATGAATTAACTGGTTCAACTGCTAAGGCATATGTAATAGACGCATTCAATTTTTATAAAGTTAAATTCATCGAAGTACCTGGTTTGATAAAATCACGGCGAGTATTTGTAAATAAGGGATATGCATATATACCGCATTTCGAACTAGTTACTTGTATATTAGGGAGTTTTAGATCTTCATTAAACGAAGCTCTAGTTGTAAGTGTATTTTATGTTTTGTAGAATCACTAATTTAATTTTAACTATACTGTAGTTAGTTTACATGCTTTAGCTTTAATCCAGTAAAATGTTGCATTTAATCTGAGTTTGGAAAGGGGTGGACTAAATTCTTTTGTAGTGTAGGGGCGATCTTAAGTCTAAAACCCCTATTTTCTCCACCACTAGACCTGACCTTAAGACACAATCTTGAAACGGGAATCAAAAAGGCTTTTTCTTATTTCTTGAGTAGTCTAATAAGATTTAAAGGGTTTATTCAAAGATACTATTTTGTACAAAATTGAATTTCCTATAATTTTACAACAAACACTTTTTAGCGCAAGTGAAAACCTAACAAAGTTATAAGTAAAAGAAGCAAATTTTTTTTGGGGCTATAACTCTTTCATTTGAACTGTAGTGGGGATTAACATTTTGCGTTAACTGGGCTTGAATATACAGTTGGCCCATTCATACGGCGCGAGATGTATTTGGAAATGTGTAGTAATTTTTTTAATTCGTTTTATTTAATTGAATGCTAGGCTTAACGACCAAATTAGAGCAAATTTTTTATACTCTCGGCTTTTAAGATATTTTAAAATTTGCGAAATTGCAGTACAAAATTTAAATTTGAATTTTATTGTGCATCTAACGTTAAGCTAACTATATTCATCATTCAGCTAAAAAACTGAGCAATGGAATGAAGTGAAATTTTAGTCACACTGGGTGTTATAAACACTTGTTAAAGTTTGATGACCTGTGCAGTAAATTAACGTCCTTATCTTAAATAGAACACTCTATATCTAATGATATATTATCCAACGTTTAACGTTTTAAACTATTGAACTGTATTCTAGGAACTGAAAAAGTATCTTACTCACGAACATGTGCAGCAGGGCTCCAGGAAATAGAGATATATCAGTAATCATCTCTATTTCCTTCACACACATTACGACATACCTCATAAAAATAAATAATTATAGTTGTATCTTCGTAGGCTTTTTTAAATAATATGTCCAATACATATCAATCATCTTCGAAATTATTTTTACCAAAAAAGAGAAAAATAGTATTAACGATAAAACTGATGTAGCAAATCTGTCGGAGATTTATGATTCGTTAATTGTTTAACGCGCTATTCATTTAATTTCCTTCTAAATTTAAAGTGCAAATAATGTCGAAAAGTTTAAAGCTGCAATTTTCCATTAGTATTGGACATATTATAAAAATAAATGTCAAAGAAAACTTTGCCAGCAAGGTCTCCCGATTTGATTGGCATTGGTATTTTTTGTGGAAATATATTAAAGATGTACTGTATGCTACATCTTCGAATAGATTTAATATATTATTGCCAATAAACAAATACAATAAATAAATACAATAAATACAAAGGAATCAATAAACACGTTCACAACGGACAGGTCAAAATTTAAAATTAAAAAATTCGTCAAAAGAATAAAAAGGTTGTTTTAGTAATATTGCCTTCAATTTGCGTACTCCAGAAATTTTGAATGAGAATAATGCTGCTTTCCAGACTGTTGCTCCAGATATGCATGTTATCAAACGTAAATCATTCATTTAAAAAGCGAATCCGATTGTATATTGAGAGGGACGGTCGTCATTTTGAATATCTCATTTAGAAAAATTTAGAATGTATATTTAAGATAGGACAGTTAAGGTAGTGCAGAAGTCATCAAATTTAAACAATCCAGTATAACTGTGTGACTAAAATTTCATTCCATTCCATTGCTCAGCCTCTTAGCTGAATGATGAATGAAATAGTTAGGTGTGTTTACCGTCAAATTACACAATAAAAATCAAATTTAAATTTTGTATTGCAATTTCATAAATTTAGATTTTAAATATCATTAGATACAGGATATTCCATTTAAGAAAAGGTAACTTTTTTATGGATCTTTTCTAGCATTTAATAAAATGAAAAGGATTTTAAAAAATCGTATCCTTTTCCATATAAAGCCCGCGCCAAATGAGGTGGCACACCCTGTATATTCTACCACCAAAAAGACAGACCAAAATAAACATTGAAAATCAAACAAGAAATAATACATTTTATGAACCATCAATCATTATCAACAAAAGAGCTCCAGTCCCCTACACTACAAAAAAAGTTTGGATTGTAACATTTAACCGGACTACATGTTCATTTTTAAATATTTTAGTATGCAAGTCGTCGTATCCCATTAATGGATGATGACCGTATCAACCTCCTCATTAACAACTTACATAATGTCTACATAGGCAAAGACTATGCTCAAAACTCCAATAGTGGCAACATCAGTTTGTCAGGATTAGATTTGTATGCAAGAAATCACTTTCCGCTATGTATGAAGCACGTTTATGGAGTCCTAAAAGCAACACATCACTTAAAACACGCATGTCGATTGCAATTAGGCTTATTTCTAAAAGCAATCGGTTTAACTTATGACGACGCGATGAGCTTTTGGAGGGAGGAATTTACGAAAAAAATAGACAGCGGAAAATTTGATAAAGATTATGCATATAATATTAAACACATGTATGGTTTAGTTGGGCAAAGGACAAGTTATTCCCCATACAGCTGCTTGAAGATAATAAATTCTAGCATAGGTCCTGGTGAGCAACACGGTTGTCCTTATAAGCACTGGGATTCAATGTATTTACGGTCCAAACTAAATGAAATAGGAATGTCTTCCGAAAGTAAGTATTTAAATTTTAATCTGCCAACAATTTTCAGCAAATACTTTTAGATGTACAGGACATTGTTGAGACTGCTGGCAAAGGGCATTTCCAAATAGCATGTGGCAAATGTTTTGAATATACACACGGCCAAGAAAGCAAAAGTGGAATAAATCATCCCAATCAATACTTTGAAGAAAGTGTGGAATGTAATAAAGAAAGTAAAGATGCATCTCGCAATGCACCAAAAGCTAGCAAAAAACAAAAGCCCGCTGAGACTAGTGTTCAAGTTAATGACATTAATTGGGAAGAGGATATGTAAATACATATTCTGCTATATTTTTATAATTGCTTTAATTTTTACAATAAAAAGACTATATTTATTTAATTTTTTTTTTATTATTTAAAATAATGCATACAAAAATACAAATCCTTGATTTTACCCATAATCAAATATCCAAACCCTTGTTTATATATACTACAGTTATACAACCATGTGTAGGTACAACGACATGGTTGACAGGTGGCGTACGGCATAAAGTGTGCTCATTCATTAAATTTAATATATTGGCGGGAGTAAAGTTATAGTAAACAGTCATAAATTGTAATCCCATAACAATTGCATTTGGGGAGAATTACTCATTCATAAATAAATTTCATTCAAAAAATTGTAGTACCTAAGTTACTCACCAGGAACCAGCATCAGGTTGAACAACTATAATAATATATAAACAAGATCCAAACATTTAGAAGCACTTGTAACACGCACGGCGTTAAAATATTTTACATTGACGACCTTCGCCAAAAAAGAAATATATAAACAAGCTTCAAAGCTATGTCTATGTGATCGGTGATTGAAAGGCTTGTGAGAAATTTAGTAAATCATATATTTGAGCACCAAATCATAAAATCACCATCGGAACCAACATTTACAGATAAAACCGTAAATAGGATGAACCAAATCGACCTTGAGCCGTTGAGCGAAGGAATTATGAAGGGACGCAACCGTACTCAGTTTGTGGGGTCCGACAGCGTAGATGGCGCACCAAATCCCATAAAAATCCCGTAGTTTCGGGTTGTAGAATAAGGTTTGACAGTTCCAGGCACTGACATCTATTGAGGTATTGTACCCACTGAAATTTTGGCAAAAGTGCTTTTCAGGAAAAAGTAAAAGCTCGGTAAAAAAAACCGAGCGTTATTGTCACAACCAGTTTAATGTAGCTAACTCTAGACTCTGACTTACTATTAAGTATAATACGTCTCCTAAAGTCATGCGTACGAAAAGTGCCGGTGATATTTATATTTATTTATTTAGTGTACACTCGGTGGTGTGTACATAGTAAATATCATTCTTGAATTTTATCCTCGAATGCATCTGCGCCCTAAAAAGTAAATACCTATATTATTTTACTTAATAAGCCGTAACATTATTCTTTTAAAATAATGTATGATATACACACAAAAACAGGTACATAATTTTTAAAAATATAAAAAAAAACGGGTTTTTACAAATTTCTCAAATCTCTTCCCAGAGTTCCGTGCACAATAGTTGTGCTATGTGTAAACTTGAAAATAGGCAAAGGAAAATAGCAAACTAGCAAACTGTTATATAAATTACCATTACATAAAATGGACGGCCATTATGGAAAATTTGAAAGTCTGTTCGAAGACGGTGGTTTGTTGGTATTTGCCCAGCACTAGTTGGGTTGTTCATTTTGACCTTGTATAATGCAATAAGAATAGACTATTGCGAGCTGTTGCACAACTTTTCGACTGTTAATCCGCAACCAATTTCACACAAAGTAAAAGCTTTTCTTGTCCAACCTACTTGCAGTTTACAGTTCATTTCTGTCAAGTTAACCAGGTGGTTACTAATAAGCCGTAGCACGTGTGAAAACGTTTTCAATATTGTAGCCGTATTAGTATTAGTGCAATTTATAAATTTTTTTATCATCAATAGAATTCATCAAAATGAACATTCAAATGACTGCCAAAGAAGTACGAAGCGCATTTATTAACTTTTTCAAAGAAAAAGAACATGAATATGTTCATTCCTCTTCAACCATTCCTTTGGATGACCCAACACTACTCTTCACAAATGCTGGTATGAATCAATACAAACCAATTTTCCTTGGAACCGTTGATCCCAACAACGATATGGCCAAGTGGAAACGTACAGTCAATACACAAAAATGCATAAGGGCAGGGGGCAAACACAACGATTTAGACGATGTTGGTAAAGATGTGTATCACCACACATTTTTCGAAATGTTGGGTAATTGGTCGTTTGGTGATTATTTTAAAAAGGAAATATGTGCCTGGGCTTGGGAACTGCTGACAGAAAATTTAAAATTACCATCTGAAAGATTATATGTAACATACTTTGGAGGTAATGAAAAATCTGGCTTGGAACCTGATAACGAATGTAAACAAGTAAGTACCCAAATTTTCTTTTATTCTTTTAATCAACTGTGATCTGGTCAGAACACAGGGTCTTCAATTTTTGATCATGTGTACTCCTATTCTTTGTTTTCACTTGTCAGTGTTTTCCTTTTTTGCTTGTTACATCTGTGCTTGTCTAACTATTGTTAATATTTCATCATTTATAGATTTGGCTAGATCTTGGGGTTAAACCAAGCCACGTCTTACCAGGTAGCATGAAAGATAATTTTTGGGAAATGGGTGACACTGGTCCATGTGGGCCTTGTTCAGAACTCCATTTTGATCGAATCGGTAATAGAGATGTTCCTGAACTCGTTAATCAAGATGACCCCGATGTGCTTGAAATATGGAATCTTGTGTTTATACAATTTAATAGGGAAACAGATGGTTCATTAAAATTACTTCCTAAGAAACATATAGATTGTGGATTGGGTTTAGAACGATTAGTTTCTGTGATACAGCAAAAACGATCCAATTATGACACCGACTTGTTTGTTCCAATATTTGAGGCAATTCAAAAAGGTACTGGCGCTCCGGCATATCAAGGAAGGGTGAGTGATGATGATGTAGACGGAGTAGACATGGCATATAGGGTATTGGCAGATCATGCTCGTACTTTAACTATAGCTCTCTCTGATGGAGGAACTCCTGATAACACAGGTCGAGGGTAAGTGATTTTATATAACAATTTAGTAGAATATCAATTATTAAATTTCCCATTAAAAAAGGTAATGGAATTTATAAATTAGTCGAACAAAATTAATTGTATTTGTAGCATGTTTATATGCCAATGTGAAAGTGAACCAGATACTTGATAATGCTGGTAAAGTTATTTTAAGGTGTGGCAAATGAATTAAAATCTAGAATAGTAAAGTTTCACTGCAATTATAAAGAAATATTTCGCAATATTATATATATATATATATTATTTATGCATCTGCATTTTCCTAGTTTCAGAAACATTTGTTCAAAGTCCATTTCATGCAAAAGTTCCTATATAAAAATGATGCATAGATTAGTAAGTTATTAGTATCAAAACTGTAATGAGTAATTAATTAATTTTATTTACGCATATAAAATGGTGTTATCATCAGAAATAGGCTGCTTGGGTTTCTGAAATATGCAGAGTAGTCAACCATGGTCTCTCTTAAGAAAATATCTTAAATTTATATATACAGAGCGGACATTAAATTTCTTATTTTAAACCAAATGCTCAGGTTTTTTTTTGATCCCGTGAATTTCTCGCATTATTTGTGAACAATTTGCACCCTGTAAATAGACAGTGTTGTATCGAGTGTTTTTTTACAAGTTTGCAGAGCTGTGAAGTTTGGTTTATATTAATACAGAGATAAGTTACCTCAGGAGATGGGTAACTCTCTTATACATATTTGTTAATATTTTTTCGGCTAAAGTACCAAGGAACGTTCCTAGAGGGCGAGCAAGAAAATATTAAAATATGCTTTTATTTATTTTTTAATTTTTTGATATTTATATTTCAGCATACAAGGTAAATAAAGAAAAGTACCTTTTGCTTAAAGATAACATTTTATTTACAATATAGATAACATGGTAATGGACATTTAAAATTTATTTATTAATATTATACTTATGCCAATCTAGCTTAAATATATACCTTAAATAACTAAGTATAATATGTAACTAACACCTACAAATTAGAGAATATTTAGTGAACTTTATGACATATAACTTTCAGTTCATACTTACTAAACTATCCAATAAATTGTACTTTGTAAATGGTTGTCGAATATAAAACTAAAACACCGCAGCGTAAATAAATTAAAACACCATTAATACTTAAAAAAGCACAAAAATAATTAGTATGGAAATAGCAAATAGACAGATGTGTAGTAAAATCAAAAAATCACGAATGACAAATCACATGAATGAAGACAAAGGATGCAAGATGCAACCATGATGCAACTGTACAAAACAGAACCACCAACCTAAATTTTGTATATAACCTAAACAAAGCCACTTCCCCAATTTGGACTCACAGCGCCATCTAGAAACGTTCCTTGTCACCACCAATTTTTGTTAACACTTTGACCCATTAAACTTACCCATCTCCTTTAGAACATTGTCTCTAATTAATATGCATCTCTGTCTAACGGCGTACTTAAGTACGTGAAAAGCTATACGTTACAATTGGTCTCGACAGGTTCCATATGATTCTCTGATTCAGCCATTTCTGTGCCAAAATAAAACTGGAGAATACTCTCTGTTTGGGTAATGTTGGTAACCTAATACTTCTTCATGAAGAATTGGAGCTTATGATATAAATTGCATCACGTTTCACCATACTTCCTCCTTGATCGACTTGTTCTAATTTTATCAATGCAAATAACAATACATATTTTGTAAAAGAAATTTTTTGTGTTCCATGGATAGATAAATCGTCTAAACATTTGATTCATTTTGAATGTTCATACATTATAATCCTGCAGAAAAGTAAACAAGTAAATACTACCAATACAGTAGTAATTTGGTAACATAAAATTATTATTTTTAATTTTTTAAAATATCACGCGAAAAGTGACATATGCAAGTCCTTAAATAAATGCTATCGTCTCATACGCGCTTCCGATTTTTATCGATTGATAAAAATCATCCGATCCACTTGGGAGACTTGCAGATTAAAGGCAAATACATCAATCTTATCTTTACAGGGTGTGAATGAAAATCGATAAAAAATTAATTTCGAAAAATTCAGTTCTCTACATCTTTCGAGTTATTAAAAAAAAAAAACTTTTCTTACACTTTAAAAAAAAAAACGTGTTAAATGAGCTAGTTAGATACTACTTTATTATTATACTACTTATTTGGCGTGGGGATCGTCTGTGGAGATGGTTCGTGTATTTAAACTTCAGAAAAGAGCAATACGGATAATGACGCGAAATTTAGCCAGGACTAGTTGCAGGAATTTATTTCGTGAATTGGTGATTATAATAATAATAATAATAATAATGGAGAATGTAAACAAGTTATATCAAAAACATGTCACACTTTCGCTTTACGATAACCAGAAAAACAAAAACTGTCGACAAACGCTGTGAAACACACTACAAAATTTGAAACTGCTGCAATTTAGATTAACAAATATAGCAAAGAAAACAATAGATGTAATTAATTTAATAAATGTTCAAAATGCTTTCCTTGAACTTCTAAACACTTTCCGCACCGTTTTACTATTGCATCATAAGCAGCTTTTCTAATTTTAGTGGAGATAAACTTTGAAAAGCATTCCTCATACGTTGCATGCAGGCTTCTATGATTGACAGTGGATTCGCATAATTTGGGTTTTTATAGTTTCCCAAACAGAAAACACTCTGAAAGTCTTAGTTTGGGTGGCTAAGTCGCGCTGGCATTTTCGTGTCCACAATATTGAGAGATCTAGTGTAATTGGTTTTGCGTTATCTCAGCCATGGCTAACTGGACACATGTAACAAAATGCTTTTCTTTGAAATAACTCGAAAACGTTTGTCAAATGGTATAGGGAACTTAAAGTAAATCGCCCATAAAAAAGCTATAAGCACATCCGTAAAAATGTCAGTACAAATTTATTTATACAAACTTACTGCGTTCAAATATGCACTCAGATCTTGCTAACTTTGTGGAATCAGCATACACCTATAGGGCCTCCATTTAATTTCACGTTATTGGACACAAATAATGCTAGTTGACTATTCTGGATTGACATTTTATTTATAAGTTGATTCCAATTGTGATTTTGTGCCCTGAAGTCAACATCTACATATTAAACTCCCCATAAGTTTTTAAGTAACTTGTCACATGCTCTCCGGATAAAATGAAAGCACTGTATACTTATGAAAACTGTTTCAACCGATTTTCAGATATGTACTAAGACGCATCTTACGAAGGGCTATTCGTTACGCTACAGAAAAGTTACACGCCCGTCCGAATTTCTTCGCAACATTGATCTACACCGTCATCGATATTTTAGGAGACACTTTTCCCGAAGTAAGAAAAGATCCCCAAGGTATCGTCGATATAATTAATGAAGAAGAAGAGCAATTCCTGAAGACACTTTCGAGAGGTAGAAACCTACTGAATAGGACAATAGGGAAATTGGGAGACTCTAAGCATGTTCCTGGAGACGTCGCATGGAGATTGTACGATACGTATGGATTTCCTGTCGATCTTACACAACTCATGGCCGAAGAAAAGGGACTAACTGTTGACATGGTTGGATATGATGAGTCGAAAAAAATTGCTCAAATTATTTCGCAGGTAAATTTTATTTATAGTAACTGCAGGTTGGATTGTTAAGCTAATCAGGTGATATTTCTATGTCTTTGTTTTAGGGTAAAGGAACTGGTGTTGAAGATACTGTCAATTTAGATGTGCATGCAATTACGGAATTGCAAAAGAAAGGTGTTCCTGCTACGGACGATTCGCCAAAATATAACTATCACGTAAAGAGCGATTCTGATGAATATGTTTTTGAAACTTGTCAGGCCTCAGTTATAGCACTTAGACACAATAAACAATTTGCTGAAGAAGTTCAATCTGGGCAGGAATGTGGCATACTCCTTGATAAAACTAGCTTTTATGCCGAACAGGGCGGTCAAATTTACGATACAGGTTATATTGTTAAAGTTGACGACGACAGCATAGAATTTACCGTAAAAAATGTCCAAGTACGTGGTGGTTACGTGATACACATTGGTAACCTTGAAGGTGTTCTACGAGTTGGAGACAAAGTCGTTTTACAAATAGATACATCTCGAAGAAGATTAGTAATGAATAACCATACAGGTACTCACGTATTAAATTATGCACTAAGAAAGGTGTTAGGTACGGAAGCAGATCAAAGAGGATCGTTAGTTGCCCCAGATAGATTGCGATTTGATTTTACGAACAAAGGTGCTATGACGGTAGATCAAGTCAAAGCTACTGAATTGTATTCTAAAGAAATTGTAGCTAAAAACGAAGACGTATTTGCGAAAGAGTCATCATTGGCTGTAGCAAAGACTATCAATGGTTTACGTGCCGTATTTGAGGAAACCTATCCGGATCCAGTCCGAATAGTTTCAATCGGCGTGCCAGTCGAAACATTGGAAGCAGATCCGTTTGGAACAGCTGGAACGCAAACATCAGTAGAATTCTGCGGAGGAACCCATCTTAGAAACGCAGGGCACATAACAGACTTTGTAATCGCCAGTGAAGAAGCAATAGCCAAAGGTATTAGACGCATCGTCGCATTAACAGGACCAGAGGCAGCTAAAGCTTTGAAGAAGACGGAACTTTTGGAAAATAAATTAAATGCAATAAAAACTAATATTGATAAAGATGTAAATGGTATAGAATCGAGGCAGCATGTTAAAGATATCGTGGAATTAACAGAGGAAGTTTCTCGTGCGACAATACCATATTGGAAGAAGGAATGTTTAAGGAATTCGCTGAAGAACTTTAAGAAGGCTCTCGATGATAAAGACCGCGCTAAGAAAGCAGCAATTGCTAATCAAATCGTCGAAGAAATGAAAGCTTACCTTAAGGAAAATCCGAACATACCCATCCTCGTTAAGGAATTGAACGCATTTTCAAATACAAAGGCTTTAGATTCTGCTCTTAAACAAGTGAAGAGCTTAAGTCCCCAGACCTCTGCTATGTTCTTTTCAGTCGATCAAGATAACCATAAAATCTTCTGCTTATCTGCAGTGCCAAAAGAAGCACAAGAAAAGGGTTTGAAGGCCAACGAATGGGTTTTGTCTGTTGCTGCTTTAATGGATGGGAAAGGTGGTGGCAAAGGTGATTCTGCGCAAGCATCTGGTAGTAATACTGGTTGCCTTAATCAGGTGCTGGAGTTAGCTGTCAAATTTGCCCAAACAAAATTACAATAGCCTTTAGTTAATGCAATTATACTTATTTATATGCCGATATTGTGAACCATTGATTCTAACTGAGAAATGCATTTTTAATTTTACAATTGAAAATAAATATATTCGCAATTAAGTATTTTTACTTATATATCCATATCTATTATCTTCTCTTTCCATAGATATCTCCACATTTGTTCTAAAATGCGCTGTCTAAATCAGGTTGCGATTCCAACCGGTAACTTTTGTGCTTAATTATTATGAATATTTTGATGCCAATCTTTCTATTTAGTGGCTACTTCTTTATTATTTTTTTCAGTGTATTTCTTATTTCGTCACTCTTTAATCCTCCGCATATAACATAGAAACAAAAAGGACCCCATTGTCACTTCTTTTTAACTGCGCACGCATGCTTATCTCCCTTAATTATTCTTTCACTTTTCCTTCAACCATAACGAACTTTAATGTCATTTTAAATCCACTTGAATGGTCTTTATCGAACTGTTTTTTTATTTTTTTTCAGGTTCTTCAATTTGAAAGTTTGTTTTGCCATGTTATAGTTTGGGCACAAGAACATAAACATATCTGATTAAATTGACCACGCAGTACCCTTGCTGCGGATTGAATCCACAATATTTAGACTGTTACTGCGACAATTGAAAAATATCAAATAAAAAGGAAGAGTTGCCATTGAAAAGGAAAAAAAAGGTGGGGCACGTTGTATATTCAGATGCTATATTAAAAAACAACATTTCAATGATCAATAACGTCTTTTTGGAATTTTCCAAAAAAACTACTGAATTTATTGCTTTCAACGATAATGCTGCTAATAAATTACTTAATAATACAATCTTTAATAATAAAGTATCTATTCTAATGTCCAAAATAAACGAAAATGCGAGGTTTGATGAGTGGACTTGCCAATTTACGCATGTGCTAAGAATTAAGTTTTGTATTTTTTGTGGCAGCCGTTTCACATTAAATTTTCGGAAACATTGCAGCTACTTCACTTTTTGTATTTATATCCAAGCGGTTACTAGGTATTCCAAATCTTCGATTTTGACATTTTTTATGGTTTAACGTGTGCAGTTTGGCCTTTGCTTTATATTTTCCTTGTTTATGGTTCTTTAACCGTTTGGAAGTACAGGGAGATGTCTCCTAGATGGCGTAATATGTAAATTGGCGTCGTGCGCCCTCTACGTGATATCTCGCTGTACTGCCAAACGGTTGAATAACTATAAATCTATATAAAGGATATTATATTCTCTGTGATAATCTCGGCGATAGGGGTTTCCCAATACTTTTCTTTTTTCGATTGGTAATCACATTAACACTTTTCTGCTATAATACAAAAAATACAATAATTATTAAGTGAGGAAATGGGAGAGAAAGTAATAAAAGTAAAGAACACCAGGTCGAGATTCAGTTCATATATACTCTATATAAAAACAATCAAATAAATGACAATAGCCTAATAGCAAAATGCAATAGTAAACCTAAAGTTCTGCATTTTTTAATAAATATACAATTACAAAACAATAATAAATAGAATCAACTATAAGTACCTGCAGTATCCTTATACGTAAATAAAAAATATTTATGTGAGGCTTTTGCAAAAATGTCCAGATTTGCGATTCAAAAATTGTTATTTGAGTACGTTGTTATGAGATTTGAAGTACTTTTTTTTTCAAATTAAGCTTTTTAATATCACACAAACAGGGCTGGTGTGTTTAAGACTTCCGTATCTTCTTTTGAATTATATCGTTGATTTCAAATTTCATCTAAACAAGTTCCTTATTAATTACCAATGATTTTGTTTTCTGCTGTTGAGGAAAGTTATTCATATAACCTTTTTTATATTCTTTTCGATTACATTTTTAGTTTCTCTCCAGATGATTATTAAAATAAGTTTAGTAAACACATTGGAGTATTTGTCTTGTTTTCTATTTTTATATGGAAAGCTGGCCGTACTACTTGGCAAAACTCCAGAATGATTATTTATAATCATACAAGGAGTTTTACATGTGCCAATATGATATGCAAGTTTTTATTTACTGTCCATTATATTTACCAATCACTACACAATAAGTATAATTCTTTATTCTAATTGAAATGAAAAAATTATGAATTTAGATTTAGAGCGTGAATTTTATTATGTGATATTTAAGATTATTATTATATTATCTCATTAGTAGTAATAAACATATTATGTAACCATTGGAATTCCATTAATTTGTGTAAAAATTGAAATTTTTTCCACTTATGTATGTTAAATTTTTAAAACCACCAAATCAAACAAATATTTATAATATGTTTACATTCATATATTTATTGTCAAAATATATTTATAAAGATACCTTTTAAAACGGCAAATTTTTCTGTTTTCACACACAATCAACATGATTATGGAAATAAAAACTTACATAAATACAAAACTACTTAAATTAAAAAAAAAGATTCAACCATAAAAGGTCCATTAATAGATCAGTGTTTTGGAGCCTCAATGAGACGTTTGAGGCTGAATGTGGATACACTAACACCCAATCCAGCTAAAACGAATGCAGCAGGAAATGCCAATTTATCCGCTATAGTAGAATTAGCAGAAACATTCTGGAAATAAACAGGCTATAAAATATTACAGTAGAGTTAAAATAAAACAACTTCTTACCTGAGGCACAGTCAAACGTAAAGCTAAGTTGAGTGCTTGAGATACTTTCATTCTACAATCGACAAGTGTCTGTAATTAATATAAAAAAGACATTGTAATACTTAAATAACAACAATAAATAAAAATACAAAAGACTACACTCAGTTATTGAATGAATTACCTCTCTAGACGCAGCCGTTATATATCTGGAGTAAAATGTGATTATGGAGATTTAAATATACACATTTACATAACCTCTGCAAGGTTCAGTTAATAAAGGCATTCACTCGCGCGTCAACAGAGTATTTTATGGGCAAAGAGCACTTTTAATATGACCGTTCGGAAAATCTGACGCATAATTGCTAATTTAATTAGTTGAAAATAAGTTAGAACAGTAAAACCTACCTGCAATGCATCCACACCTTATAACTTTTCAAATACAAAAGGCATGTTCAGTAACGAACGACTCGAACGAGCGATAGAAGCGATAGTGCAGTAACACGTTAACCTTTGAAAATACCAAGGTTAGCACGTTAAAGTGGGAAATCAAAAATATTTTGCTAAGTTTCCGTGTGTGCCACAAATAGAGTAATAAAATGCGCAGTTTTGTAGAAATATAAGTGATATTTCACTTGACTTATTTTCATTTTAAATAGATACATAGTTACATATCTTTTTTTTTAAATACAAAATTCATCTTTTTTGTTGTAAATGTTTTGTCCTCATTCGCTGTAATTAATAACAAAATCGCACGTGCATAATCTGTATTTATTAAATTACAAATTGTGGATATACTTTAATCAAATTACAGGAACTTATACTATATCGGCCGCTTCAGACAAGAGCCAAGTGCAAGGATTTATCTATATTCATTATCCCATTATTCAACAACTGTTGTTTACTAATTAAGATCGAGTTAATTATGCATTTTACTTTTTTAAAACTAAAATATGCAGATAGATTATTGTAAACAACTAAGGACATTAGAATCATCATCAGAAAAATCATTTGCGTCAAGCATTCATATCTTGGAATGGTGGAATCTATTATATTAATTTGCACGCCAGGCGTGCATGCTTTCAGCTTGTTTTTGTATTATTCGAAGGAATTTTTATAAAGCTAAACACCATTCAAAATAAATAAAGATAATATACTGATTGTTGTAACAAATGGAATTTTTTTAATCTGTTGCTTATCGGCAATTTTATTCTCAATTTCTTGCTTTACCTAATTTTGCTTATACAGGTTATGAAACACACATTAGAGTCACGTGAGAAAATATTTTTGTGATTTAAATAATAATTGAATAATAATTTTTGTAAATAAAAATACTATTGGCACTCTGTTTAGAGCAATATATCTGCTCCCTCAAATTTGGGGTGTCAATTTCAAGCTAATCCATGGCTAATCCTTTATCCTGTAACTAGCGGGCCGTTTAAATCCGAAATGCGAAACAATGGGACAAAACACCTTTTCTAAAATTCTATTTAGAATTATAAGTAGGTACGGCTTTATTTTTTGAGTTTCAGCTATAATAATCAGAGGCTTTGGAAGTTAGGTTTAGTGTGAAGTTGTATGCATAAAATAAAGAATACATATAAGCGGCCTGTTTTCTTTACTGCAAGGGCACTTGATTCTGTAGAAACTCTTTTTGTATTGCCAGAGCATTGTGTTTTATAACGTGTCCGCTAAAAGAAGGAGTACCTATTATTTGTTGTCGAGGCATCTTCAATAGAGACTAGTGCAAATAGCACCTATACCATATATAATCCAAGATTTGATTTTTGAGAACTTGGGCAAACAGTCGTAACTTTGAAAGTCTCGGTTACTGATGAAAGGTTTTGACGAAAAACGTTGTTTTAGCGGCGAAAAATCTGGTAAAGTTCTAAAAGAAAATATTATTTCGATGAAAATATCCAAAAACAAATTCAATTAATGACATTATTCGTCAAACAGTTTATCATAAAAAGGAAACCAAGGTCTGAACTGATCTGACTTATTTAATTGTTGTATTCATACATAATATAAATATTGCACAAAACGAAAGATTGTTAGTCTTTATACCTATAATATCGAATACTATTAATCAATAGATGATACTAGAAACGAGTTTTCTATTATTGCGTCAGACATGGTGTCTGCAATGTAAAGTTCAAATTTAAATGTATTCTGATTTCGGTTAGGATGAACATAATAACATTAATAACAACATAACATTTTTTTTAAACGGACTCTGTACACAATTGTTACATTTTATTTGAAATTGCGAAATATAGCGGCTGAGATCTCGTCTACATATTTCAAAGATGTGTGTGACCTTTCCTTTAACGATGTATAATGACTTTGATATCTTGAATTTTCGGCGATAACAAATTTGTAGTATACCTAACCTTAAACATTGTTTATTTGACTTGAAAGAACTATAATCTTCTTTTTTCTGACTCATTAATTCGAATGAAACCCAATATGCCACTAATTAAAAAGATATTCCATTTGTGTAATCGGAGAACTTAAAGCACAAAGTACACTGATTAGATTCATAGATAGAGAATTATCTGTCCAACATTTACAATAAGCGTTTATTTGTGAATTAAATAATCATGCGGAATTTTTTCTTTCTGCTCGTATATATATTATCTTATTTAAATATATTTGTGTTTGCGTAATATCTAATGTCAGGAGCAAAGTCGCTTGGATTTTCGTCAACTTATTTTTGTCACATTCACTTATCATTTTTAATGTCATTTTTTCTCCATTTTTTTAATTTCTGTTTACGGCTTTAGACACTTATTTTGTACGGTATAAGTTTATGTTTGCATTGTTTAGTGCAGGGTGCAGGGATCGGGAGAGGATTTATTTCAGCAGTTGGACCAAGCTCTGGTTTCATGCGGCTTGAGCTGGGGTAAATTAATCAGCATCACCACGGACGGCGAAAAAAACATGAGCGACCATAATAAAGGTGTTGTTGAAAGAGTCAATAGCAAATTGCAAGCGTGTGGATCTGAACTTCCAGTTATATTTCACTGTATTGTCCATTAAGAAGCATTGTGTTGCAAAGTTTTATCGTGGAAAGAAATAGTGGATACCGTTACACCTACTATTAATTTTATAAGAAAAAATGGGCTTACTCACCGCCAGTTCCAAAAGTTTTTGGAAGATGTGGAAGCTGAACATGGTGAGGTGATTTATTACTGTGAAGTAAGATGGCTAGATTAGATCTAATCTAATCTAAGATGGCTAAGCCGAGGAACAGTACTTCAACGATTTTTTGATTTGAAGAAAGAAATTCAATTCAATAAAACATGGTAGTCTTGAAAAGCAAGCAATTTCTAATAAACAATAATAAATGACCTTATCATTGATACCTTTCCAAATAATAATTTATTTATAATATTCTTAATACAGTTGGCGATCACCAAGCATTAGTGCCATGGTTTTCATTGCTTTTGGAAGATGATTTGAAGAAAAGATATCTCACTATCAGCAAAAATTCTTTTAAATCAAAAAGAAAAAAAAAATTACTCATCATCGGAGTCAGTGCGCCTTCGTTTCTCCATCCCTTTGGAAATAAATGATAACAAACGGGGTATCGAGTTTATAGAGAAAGGTGTAGGCAAAAGTTTGCAAATCTAAGCAGGGATACATCATATGGAAGCATCACATGAATCAGATAGGAGCTGACAAAAAGAAAGTTCTATGCCAAACTGTATGGTATTTTAGGTTCGGAAGACAAAGTGACTTTAACTTGTGGAAATAATTAATACACCAGAGTCTGATGAAACTGAGGATCAACAATCAGACGAAACAGATAAAACAAAGGAATGCAAGAAGCCTGGCTTTGTATTAAAAGCAGACATTTAAACAAAAACTTGTTGACTGTAGTGATGGAAATTTACAAGTTCAAAAAGCAAAGAAGGATAGAAAGTTTGAAGTGCTTCAAGAACAAAATAAGTTGCTTCAAGAGCAAAATGCACAAGAACAAAATTGATGTGTGTATATATTTTAGGAAAGATGGCAAAGGGAGGGAAAAAAGAAGGCGCAGTGACTCCGATGATAAGTAATTTTTCTTTTTGATTTGAAAAATTGTTGTTGTAAATCTTAGGTATGTTTGCGGTTCTTATACATATCCGCAATATCACTCCAGCAACAAGTAATTCTTTAGCACCACATACATTATTTTTAGTGGGTTTAGGTTTTGAGAAATGTTAAAAATGTTTTTTGTATTTAACATATTGTATATGTATAGTTATGTACCTTCGTCTATTTCATCCTCTTCAAAGGATCTCGCATTACTGATTGCTGTCACAAGCTTGAAGACTTTAATATCTAAATGCCCCTGGACATCGTAAGGGCTAATTGGAAGCATCTCACCTTGTATTTGATTTATTATATATACTAAGAAGACATCATCTCTAATAGTTTATTTTATTTTAAACTTACCAAGCAAACTGCAACACTGCACCCACCGTTTCTTAATTTCTCAATGGTGCTTTCTGAATAGCGTAACATATATTTTTTGGTTAACACGAAATATTCCATTTTCTGTTCAAATAAAGTTGCTCTATTTGTAATAATAAAAACAGAATCTTGTAAACAGCTTTCTAACCATAAAAATGGGGGCAACCCGTCCCACAGCAGCGATATAGAGAGAGATAGCAATACATACCAATGCTTGTAACTACTTTGCAAAGATGGTTACATGTTTTGGTAAGGTTTGACGTCATAGTTATATGGTGTAGCCGAAGAAATTTAATTGGTTACATGCGGTTAGCTTTGGTAAGTTCTGGTAAGCTCGAGGAAAAACGCCTTTAATGTATGTGTTGGTATATTTGATGATCATCTCATAGGACCCCTATTCATTGACAGTATTTGAACATGCTGGATGATAAAATCAATCTTTTGATCACAGAAAAATTAGAGCAAGATCCATATTTGTTTTGAGAATGAGATAATATTTATTACGCCAAAAGACTATTGAAGAATGCAAACGAATAACTCCAGAAATGTTGCGAAATATCAGGAGAGCAATTGAAACAAGATTTTACTATTGCAAAATTTGACAGTTTTACTAGAGAAATAAACGCATATAACATGAAAATAATACACAATTATACACTATCCCAGTTTATTTTTTAAAAAACTTTTACATTTAAGCATAATAATAATGAAATAAACTTTATGCGCATGCGGAAATGCACACATTTAGTAGTACATAATTTATTATTGAGTCAAGAACATGTAAGTATGATCGAGATTTAAACCACATGAATTTTCGTTAACCGTTATTAATATTATATGCAATATTTCGCATCACATTGACCTAAAAGACAATGCTAGCCTTAACGTTTACATGTTATACAGCAATACCTTTTTTTTTAATTAATTAGCGAACAATCATTTTGTGTCTTTTGTGTTGGCAGTAGGGATAAGTAGGACTGCGTGGGAAGTCCCCGTCATCTCCACGTACGTAATGATATGCAGATAAATAAATAAAATACTACAATTAGAATGTCTGACTTACGAGTAAATTACAAATTACTAAGTATTTTATTTTATCATTTTCATTTTTTTTTTTGTTATTTTTACCTAAACTATATATAAGTTATGCAGATAACACTTAAGTTTATTAGTACCTATAACAATTTTTATTTGTTTTCTCTCAAATTTTGTAAATTTTTAACTAGCTTTGTAACAGTGTAGAATTACAACATACAGTAAAACATTCCCTTATAATATGTCGTTTCCGAGAACAAGAAATAAGCGCCTCACACAAACAGAGGCATAAAATACGACAGTTGATAGGTAATAATAATGGACGAATGATTAAATCAGATAATATTGTTGCTAAAAGTAACATCAAGTGGCTCAAAATGATGATTAGTAATTAGATATTAGTGCCATTATTTGCTATTATACGTCTTACGCATTATTAGGTATTAATTTAGTTGTATTATCTGATTTAGATGTATTTTTTGTAAAATAACTGTGATGATGTATTATCATTTACGATGATGTTTTACTGTTTGCTGATACATATGAATTAACATATTTAACGAAATACTGTCATTAAGTATACCATATAAAGTATTAGTAATAGTAACGCGAATTCCTAAGTACAATATAAACAATCAACGCAATGATATTTACAGAATTTTTAATAAATGATCAAGATATTTTAAATTTCTCACATATATATCATTATAATTATTCAATGTCTTCTTCATTTGAATTTCTCGTTATCACAACACGAAAATTCTTGTATGCGTTAACACATACGTAAAACGTTAATTAACAATTAGTTATTGTGATGCGTCTTGGTATGTTTCAATAATATGTTGGTAAGACTGACTTTACGTCAATGTTAGAAATAAATGTTATAGGTAAGACAGGGGTAGAAAGAAATCACTGAAAGACGAAGTTATAATATAGGTTTAATAACAAAATCACATGGAAATATTTGCTGTGGTGATGTTTTTTTTTTTAAATATTTTTATCAATACTTAGCCGCTACATTTTTTTTTATAAACAGAAGACGATCGACCGAGTGTGGGCGTGCAACTTCTGCTTACTCCTGCTGCTGGAACAATCTTTACAATGATCCTGTGCTGTCTTAGCTGTTTTTTTTTTGTGTTTGGTTTCACTGGTCGATCAGAAGGTGGTTTCAATTCAATTTTCGGGTAGGATTTAAAAAATTACGTGGTAATTTCTTGCAATAATATATTTAAATCAATTTGAGCAAAGTTTTTTTTTAATATCCACGTTAAAACTGTGTTCCCACCTTTTGAAAATGCTTCAGAGAACTTTTAAGCTTCTTACTCCCTCCACAGTTTAAACAGTGAAGATTGAATTGAAACACACCGAAGGCCAAGTATTGCATAGGGTATCGTCTCGAAGCCATCTAGAAAACTTAACAATAAGTACTACCTTTTACGTTGCATTGTACAAGAAAAGTTTCAGTTGCTAATGTATGTATTAAATAACTCGTTAACTTGTTAGTTTTTTTTTATCATAATGTTATTATAGTCATGTATAGTTTTTTTTTATTTGTTATGTAGTGACTATGTCAATTGTTTGAACTAAACTAACTACGGAACCTCACGCTTTTATTATTTTCACCTACGAATATTTAATATACGCGATACATATATTCTTCTGCGGTATTGTTTATGATGGCAGTTGGAACTAGCCCTTGGTCTCGGCGTTTTCTGTGGACGTCGAAACTTTTTAACGGATGTGTGTGCAAGTGGTGGCTTTTTAATCGACCATCAGCTCGAAGTGAACTGATCCCCGTCTATCTGCGCGATCATGAATGACGTTCACTGCCCAGGCTTTGCATTCTATGTTTATGAGCACATGACCTGAAAAAATAATTTTACTGCAAATTTGATACTTCTATCAGGGATGTATTTATTATCTCCAACACAGTAAACGTTAAATTAAAGTTCCTCGACCTAAAATTTCCAAACAATACATTCGGTTTGAATGAAAAAGTGCAACGCCATCTACCTGTTAAGGTAAGATGTCTAGTAGCCTCCACGACAGAAATAGCAGTGGCGTATAGGTACAGCCATTGACCACCAGGGTGCACCACACACATTAAACAATGTGTAATATAATTAAACAATGCATTTAGCATCTTTATGTCAACAGTGCATTTAGCTGCCTGGTGGAGTGTTGTTGGTTGTGTCTCGCCTGTGGCATGTTGATGAAAACTAATAAGTTCGAAACAGTACTGTCCATATCTGGCATTGACACATTGCACAATCACTCTTACCTTCTCTTTTGTTTAATACATTTGTTATTATCTGTCAAACAAAGGGCCAATATTGGTTTTTATAGCTGCACTTGTTAACATTTTTTTTTTGTTAAAATGGAACCCGGCTACAGACTTGTAAAAAAATGGAGAGAATGAACTAATGTTTTAAGTCTTTTTTCTAAACAAAACTTTCAGTTTTAGAACATAGGTCCAAACAAAGGCAAAGGCATACTGGTCCATAACCCTATCATCATTCATATTGAAATCCATGCTTTAAGGAAGACTCATTTTTTTTTATCAAACAGAAAACTGAATACTCTAAAACTACCATCTCTTCTTAATGACGCAGTACCAATGTTGGATTGACTAGCGAGAATACCCGAAAATTTCCTATGGGCTGGATCGACCGTCAGTCACCTTCTCTTTCACTGCCATGCAGAACATTTTACGGTGGTATTGTGGCAACGCTGGTAGTGAACCCTAATGGTAGTGTTATTCTGTCTATTACTTTTGGAATAGATCTATTATTACCTTTCTGAAAACTCTATTACCCTATTGTTCTTTGCTAAAGTCTATTACTTTCTATTTTTGTAAGTAGGCAATCCTCGCCATCACAAAAGACTTGGAACTATTGGCGCAACGCATTGCTCGACGAAATATATTGCGTTAAGAAAACTGTTTGATTCTTTTGAAAATAAGCAGGAAGCTTTATACATTGAAGTGATTTTAACATTATAAACTAATTATAAGACTCAACAAATTTAATTCCACAGATGCGAGTTCAAGGTCGTTAATGGCTTCTTGAAACTGTTATTAGAAGGTACAACTGTTATAACTGCACATATTTATTTGCGAATTTTCGAAGAAACAACTCCCTCGCCGAATTACCTTCAAACGTCTGGGCTCGATATCTTGAAAGCATGGTCTGTTCTACCCGAGATAAATTTATGGGCCTCAAACCGCGACTTTCAAGCCAATCAAAAGCAAGCTGATGAGTTTGCCCAGCTAATGAACGACAAACTAGAATATAGCAATCTAGAATTATGCGTTGAAGAAGAGCTACCTCGTAAAGCATGTGGACAACAGAGAATTATCCCTGGTGAGAGAGCCAAGGATGAAGTAATAACAGCTTCCCTGAGAGCGTATGAATGTATTGTTTAAAATGTAATTTTTGATACTGCCCTAGTAAGTATAACCAGGAGATTTTCATAAAATGAACAACTTTATACAGAGCTATCTCCTCTCGACGCAAAATTTCGCTAAAACAAAGAGTGATTAATTTTTTCAGAAATTAAAGGCATCAACCGTAGATTATTTAAGCAATCTACTTACAATTAGTGAAATTCGACGATAACACAACGGCTGAGAATCTTCGCTCTGAATTTGCGAGTTTTATTTCAAATAGTGGGACAGTTTAAAATTGGCAACAACAGACTTTTATGAATTAAAGAAAAATGCTGAAATGGATGAGCCAAACATCGAATTTAATAAGGTATACGAAAATTGATATTTGTGCCTCTTGTAAAAGTCGTCTCGTTTGCTGTTACAATGTATTACTGAAATGCAACTGATTTACCAGCATCTACAAGTTGATAACTTTGGCGTACAACTATCTGCTCACTTTTTCTGCCTCTCAAGTACCATGTAAACGCAGTTTTTTGCACTTTAAACGTTTTCAAGAGCATTTGGCACCATTTATGTTGACAACTTGCGAAACAGACATTTTAAAGATTTTGCAAGCCAATGACATCAGAGAAGCGAGCTACAGAAAAAATTCATTAGCTATCTTGTAAACTCCTACAGAAAATGGATGGACACATCCAGGATTAAAGAAATATCATTTTGTTGAACAAGTTTGTTTGTTTCTTTAAGTTTTCTAAGATGTTTACCCGTTCAATGAAGTCATTTTATTTTTTAAGAGCTTAAAGTCCCCAACACTTTCTGGCAGATGTTGAGGGTGTTCCTCTAAGGTTTATTTCCAGCAGTGTAAAATTTTGGGTCCCAATTCGACACTGGGGAGGTCAAATAGTTAAATTTTTAGGATTTGCTCCAGACTAGAAGCTAACTTGGCGTTAGCATGAGATAGCAAATAAATGCGAACTGACTCTGTCGACAATTTGTAGAACAATCAAGAAAAAATATGAATTGAAACGACGCACAATCTATTTGGTGATTGGTAAAACCCGCACGTTAACTTATGACAGCCTGATTGGATGGACCAAGATTACCCAGAGACATCAGAGGCTTGCTTGCCTGTGCATCACTGGAGCAGAAAAATGCTCACTACCAGTCCGGTATTAATACTATGCTAAACCTATCTCCACGCGATTTTTACATCAAGGGTGTGGCGGTAATGTGGGCATACAAATTGAAATGAGGTGGAACCTAGAATACCTCAGTGCATGTTAGAGTAACACTCGCACTCATAAACCCTACCTTTGAAATATGAGCCATAACACAACAATATCCAAACTCTTTTATGACAAATCATTTAATATTGGTGCTAGTACGTACGAAGAAACCTTAAATCATGGAGAATCCTAGCAAGCTACTTTCAAAATAGCCTAGGAACGTCTAATAGAGCTAAGGTTTCTTGGGTAAACACAACAAAATTACTTTGGTGTGGATGCTAGGTCATAAGGACATATTGATCAATAAAATTTCGAACCAACCAGCAAGAAAAAGCACTGACAGAACTTTCTCTAGACATGAAACAGGTCTGGTAAGGATCAAGTACATGGCATAGTTGCTGACAATGAGTGAATGATAAGAAAACACTAGTTTTACTGGAACAGACGGATGATGAGAAAACCGCCCCAGTAGTTGACAGCAGGTATGTTGGCTCACAGCTTAGAAAGGTCACGAGTCTGTTATCACAAAACGGCTGCCTGAGTGTACATAAAGACCCTATTCTGTGTAGATATTTAAAGATGAACCTACATGTGAACTATATAACGAGAAAGAAAAAAACAGCCTTCCACGCTATTTTTGAATGTGCTACATTTAACTAGCAGGGAATGATACTGTTGAGGACAATGAGCTCACTGACAGGTTTGTCGGAGAAAGATTCGCTTCTCAAGCTTCGAAGGCTAGTTAAAGGGCAAATTTTCCAAGTGGAAAATAATAGAATGGACCTATTCGTCGCTGAGTTGTCTATAGTTACCTACACCTTAATACTTCAATGAAATAAAGGTGGAATAAGTGTATAGTGATGTTGCTGGAAATCTTGTTCAGTGTGTTAGCGATAATAAATTCTGCATACTTATTAAATACAACAAACGAACATACGAATTATGAAAGTATGGCCTGTAAGTAGGGAACAACATACTTAGACTCCTTAAAACACATGAAAATATTAAGAAAAGGAAGTCTTTCCATATACATACGTCTTGGTTTTTCAAAATGGACAGCAACGAACGGACTGACATAACCCTTGTCGTTCTTGAACGGGAAGAACTGTCCTGGGAATCCCCGACTAGGGTGGTAGTTCCTTGCTCCGATATTTTCGATGTCTGCTGGACTTTCCCCTTCGCACGATACCCAAACCGTGTTGGCCTGGAAGTCACGCGAATGAATTTTATTCGTTCATTTATTGCATCTACAAATTTCTCGCACTTACATTCTTTGTACCGTTCTCCTTCTTGATGTGAGCCTTCAAGTCTTCAGGCATTTTTTCAGGTAAATTAGACGGTGTATAGTACTCAGGCACCCATCCGTATATCTAAAATAAATGCAACAAATAAGTCGAATAATTGGCGTTAGTGGCTCGGTTTTTACTTTGTTGAGCTTGAGGAAGATGCAGGGACCACCATCGGTGCTGTTGTAATTAAAGTTATTTTCGGGGAGACAAGTTTGCCTAATTTGCTCTATGTTACACACTTTTCCTTCCTCTGGAGGCACACCTTGATCGCAAACTTGGAAGTTGCTCTCGTATTCTTTCTTTACGTCTTCATAATCTGCAAGGAAAGTATGTATTTAAACAATTCTCTAACCATAACAAATTCAATAAACCAACTTACTCTTTAGAAAATTATTTAATTCGGTTACCCAATAAGCAATATTGTTATGATCAGCAGATTTGTACCAAACTAAGGTACTTTCTACGTTACTTTCTGGAGGCATCGGCCTGAACCCAAGTCCTATATGAAACATTGAAAGTGGTTTTAATAAAACGATTCATTAATGTTTATTAGGGTTTTTCTTAATTACCTGGATTGCTACCGATTAAGGACGAATCTAATTTCCATTTAGGTTGTTTATCGTCTAATGTCTGATAAAATACAGTTAACATAGCAGCGAAGAAACCAATAAGAGCTGCGTAGAAAAGTAAGTAGAATAATATGATTTTACCTGAAACAAAGAGAAAGATAAAGATTATATCGCAATTCAGATATTTAGAATGATGTATTGGAAGATCAAGTTACGACTCTTTAACGTATGTATTTTTGGGGTAATTGTAATTACTTGAAATATTCTTGTAATAAATAAGGATCCAAAAACAGATTTTCGGTTTGCTGTTTCATTTTCTATACAACTTCACTTCTCTAAATTAATAAGTAGTCTGTTTCTTTCATTGTGGGTACAATACATTTCTGTTGATACTTTCTGGACACCAATTCCAAGTAACTTCTACCTAGGCCATGAATAAGATTCATTATTTTAAAAGATTTCATAAAAATGAAGAAAATAACATGTTTGGTGCAACTGTTCAAAATACTACAAGAATTTTGTAGTGATTGCTGATGTTGGACAACATACCTATATATATCAGGTGAAGGAGTCAAAATATAAGGCACAAATCAATCAAAATTTTCAACACAGTCAGGCAATTTTAAAAGTATTAATCCGAAAAAACTGGTACATTGGATACGTCCAACAATCTATCCATAACCTAGATTTCAAAGTCCAGAACTTGCCATTGCCATAGCACCTACGATAATTGAACAACAAATCCATTCCTGGGCAAACCAGAAAGCGCTCCAACAGTGGAACAATTAACCTGGTTAGATATGTGTGAAGGCCTACTTATGTCATGACCAAGGATTTACTGGGAATTGACCGTAGAAGCGCCAAAATAATTGTTTCTATTTTTATCGGTCACTGCAGATTCAGAAAGTGCAAAAGAAAGACAGTAGAGTATATCATCTACGATATCACCTATACTCAGTTGTCACGAGAATTAGATATACAATCCTTGAGAAGGTCAACTTTTTCTTGGAAGATTGAAAAAGATCTCATTGAAGCTCCAATTTCTTTGAGGAAATTTAGAACAACATCTGCCCTGTCATCACATACTAAATTCCAACTGTTGAAGATTGTAACTTTTGAGAGTTTCCTACACAATCCTTTAACTCCAGCTAATGATGTATTTTTGAGTATACAGGTTGTCCCCTCGTTGGGTTGCATAACTTCATAGGATTATTCCTTGTATCAAAATGAACAAAACACTTCTAGTCAACATAGGTCCAATTCTCAATCGTTTTCGAGATATGGGTGGTCAAAAGCGCTGGAAGTCACTAGTTACGGTAACTAATTTAGAAGAATCATAGACGCATTTGGCTCGAATTTCGGCATGAAATGGTTGCTAAGGAACGATTAACTAAGTTACAGTCTTACTTCCACAATACTGAGCAGAAATTGTTTTAATGATTTTAATAAACAAGCAATGCTGTAAATATTTAAAGCTGCTCAAAATGGCGACCATGGACTGCCAAACACAACTCTGCTCTTTGACTCAGTCCTCCTATCCAGTTGACATTTTCCATATTTCCACGAACTTCCTGAAATGCTCGTTGGATTTTACCTACCAGTTCTTCTTTGGTAGCCGGCTTCTCTTGTCCATAAACGATGGTCTTAACATGGCCCCAGAGGAAAGAGTCGAGAGGCGTCAGGTCCGGCGAGCGTGCCCTATCCAGCGGTTTGGAAACGCAGTGTTCAAAAAGTCGGTTACCACTCTTCCATAGCGTGCCGGACACCCGTCATGGACAAACCACATCCTATTACGGAAGTTGAAGGGGATATCTTCAAGAAGAATGGGAAGCTCTTCTTCTAGGAATTCCCTGTAGATATGGCTAGTCAATGTTCCATCAAAGATTTTCGGTCCTAGGATAACATTTCCGATGATTCCTCCCCACACATTAACCGAAAATCGGTGCTGAAATCTACTTTCTGACAAAGCATGGGGATTTTCGTCGCTCCAGATGTGCTCGTTATGTGAGTTGTTAATCCCATCACGAGTGAAGGTGGACTTATCAGCGAACAAAGCAATTGGGAGGAGATCCTGGTTCTCTAGGATTCACGAGCAAAATTCTTCCCGTTTTGCATAGTCGGCAGGTAAGAGATTTTGTACTTGTTGTACGTGGTATGAATGTAGCCCATTTTCACGTAAAGTCCCGTGAATCGACGCTCTTTTCTGTCCTGTGGGGGCAGCAATTCTTCTTATGCTGGTTCTCCGATTCTCAGAAACTACATGCAGAACAGCTTCAGTGTGGTTTCTTCGCGCAGGCTCTCGCTCATTAGTCTTTTTCGGGAAGGATCCTGTTTGCCGGAGTGATATGAAACAGTTCATAATGGTTGTCCGACAAGGATGTCTTCGGTTCGGGTAGCGTTCTGCGTACTCTCTTGCCGCTGCTGAAGCGTTTCCTCCACAATAGCCATACAAAAATATCATGTCGGCGTACTCTGCCTTCGTAAAAAGAAGCATTTTTAAATGTTCTGCGAGCGAAATCCAAAACTGTCAAAAATACAACAAAACTGCTTACATGACTGTCCAAAAACCTACGTCAAGTGCATTGGATCTAAGTTATCAGTCGAGCCAACTGCGTCCATGATTCATCTAAATTAGTTACCGTAACTAGTGATTTTCAACGCGTTTGACCACACATATCTCGAAAACGGTTGAGAATTGGACCTATGCTGACTGGAAGTGTTTTGCTAATTTTGATACAAGAAATAACCCTATGACGTTATGCAACTCAACGAGGAGACTCTCTGTATAATCTAGGGAAGGCGAACTTTCCTGATGTTACCTTAAGGATTTACATTTCTCCAAAGAGCCTTTAGCCATTCTACAATAGGGCCAACTGTTGAATTTATCTTTTGACAGTGTCTTAAGAAATACCTGGAGTCTGCCAAAGGATTTATTTATTTGCGATTTATAGCAATACATTGTTTGTCTATTGCTGAGGTAAATGCACTGGCCTGCCTTTGTAAAGATTTTTCTTGGCACATTCCCACAAGAAGCCGGCTGACACAACAATGGGAAAACCATTCTCTTTATTCATAGTTCTAGAAAAACTTGTTTTCTTTGATTTTTGAAATATAATCACAAACCAATTATTTTTTTAACTGCGAAGGGTGTTGTAGTTGAAGGCATTTCTTTAGACTCACTGCTTAACATTTAACACTAACTATTTGATCTTAACTACAAGGTTATCAATATCGAATTTTACTGTAGTCAGAATTTACAATTCTTGCCCTCATAAGCTTTAATCCTTACGTTAAGAAAGTCAATGTATATAATTACATCAGTTTTGACAACGTGCTGAAAAAAAAAATTCCAAACGCTGCGATACAGGAATAATGAATAATTGCGTTCAGAATAATAAAAAAAAATATTACTTCTTTACAAAATATATCTGCTCTCCTGTTAGCAACAAGTTAAGATTCTTTTGAAGAAACGTAGAATGCGAACGCACAAATTTTTCATGAACTCATCTCCGCTCGAACAGAAAACCATAAGTAGGTCAACGTGTAATCTAATGGTTTTCTCTTCCCGACATCCGCGTCAGCAAACCGATCGATAAGACCTTTTCCGAAAAGGAATAATGGAGAAGATATTAGATTCCTCGAAGGTGTTGGAGCTGCAAGGACTAACGGACTAGAAAATGACTTCGACAGTAGTCTTTTTCTACGTTGTCGCCAAAATTGTTCCATTGCGACACGTAATCATTTAGATATTGATGACGCTTTTCTTTTTGTTTGAGCTTCCTTCGTAATATGTCTTTGTTATTGGAATTGCACGGGCATTATTTATACGCACCCTTGGCACGGCATTATCATTTCCTCTAATGTAATCCATCACATAAATTGGACCCCAATCCCACTACCCTAGAAGCCTCAACTAAATAATGTATTATCGCCCCACTAGTGCATCATTTAGTTCAACCCTTACGTTGACCACCACGAGAAGCTCTGAGCTGATCGAGATTTCAACAAATTAATATACGTTTTGGGAATAAGCCCGTCTTTACTGCTAATCATGTAAACAGCAACTGCGTTGTATTTATGGACGCAATTAACCGGTCGATAAATTCAGTTTCACGCTATAGCATTTTTCAGAAGGGTAATTGACTTTTATTGGTAATCCTCAAATTCGCATGCATTTCCAAATAATCGTACTGGGTGAAGTGACTGAAATAGGCAGGGATATTATACCAAGCATTCTAATTTTAAGTAGAAAAGTTCAAAGGTTAATTAATATGGCCTTTTGGAACGATTTAATAGGGTTAAATATGAATTTCCCAATTTAAGGAAAAAAAAATTAATAATCAAGTATTATGTAAAGTGATAGGTAATAGTTTTAAGGGGAACAAAACCAGATATTATTGTGGACACAACCTGTAAATTAACTGAAGGAATTGACTTGTATCCCCAATACTTTTTTTATGGAGAAAATAAGTTTGAATGGCAAGAATTAAAGAAAATTGTTTTGTGACTTGATAATAATGGAAAATGTACCAGAACAAAAACAGGCAAAAAGATTCTCAATATAACCAAAACCTGAATTTAGAAAATAACTACCTAAGAACCCTAAATGGGGCATAAGTTTAGCAGAGAATGACAATCGCAAATTCTGTCAAAACAAAGAAGAGATTTCGGATAATGTTCTGTACCATTGTGATGATTTGGGAAGGACGATGTTCTTATGGGGCTTGGAAAATCCCTAAGCAGATAGCTGATGGCTGTAAAAGGGACCCCTGTCATGGATGATAGATCTAATAAAGAAGGCTAAATTAAAAAGAATTCGAAATGTGAAAATGACACTATCTGGTTACTCTACTTTAATCTAATCTTATGGTTGATAATCATTGATGATCATTGCAAATCTTTGAATATTTCGTGTTGCAAAATCTAAGTAAATTTTACTATATATAGAGATTTTCATTCTATTTACTGATCCACTTTCATGGAGGAAATGGATTTTAACGATTTTTTTGGATTCTTTCTTAATTGTTAATTAAGTATATTATAAAGTTAATTAAAAGTTTTTGCGACGAATACTCTGAGAGGGGAACATATTTCACATCATTTTTTAAACATAATCCAACATCATTTGTTCCCGAAGGGTTTATATGTTGGCTGTTGGTGTATGTCAAAAAGAGAAGTAAAAGTGTTTAGAAGTTTGTAGCCGATACATTTTTAGAAATTACTTTTAGCTAAATATAAACTACCCTACAGCCAAGAGGGTTGAATTAGGTTATTTCATTCTCAAAGTCTTAGAAATTTAAAAATTTCAATTTCTAGAGACCTTCATAGTTTTAATCTGACAACGATGCTTTGCATTACAAGTCTTCTACATATCCGGCTTCTTAAAATTTTGAGCCAAGTACACTATATAATTGCCAATATAATGGAAATAAAAAGTATATACTCTTCACATTTTGACCTTAAATTTGGTACGATACAGTTTGATAGATATAGTTTGCTTGAAGAATAATTTAATCAATGCCACACCAGCTACTTCTGTCTCTTACACTGTTAAGTTTTCTGGTAACAACGCACGGTTTTATTTATTTAATTCCCATTTCTAGGAGAAACCGCTTAGATACGGTACAACTTGTTTGGGAATATTATCTATTTGAATATTTATATAACATTCACGGACCAGTTACAACATCAACTCAATCTGTAATGAGATGAGCATCTGGTGGGAGATCTGAGATAATAGTATGCAAATGACGTGGTGGATGCGGGTATAATAGATTATCCAGCTTACACGTACCGTATAACTGTGTTATATGGCTTGAACAAGGGATTGGTTCAATATTCATTTTGTTCTGAAATTCATTCTATATGCTAGTATTGTTATAAATTGACATTGAAAAATTGAAAATTAAGTATAATGCGAGGACGCGGTATAGATGTTTATAAAAACACAAAATTTTTGCTATTTATCTGTCAAATAAGGGGCCAATATTAGTTTTCGTATCTGTCTTTGTTAAAAAGTTGATTTAGGTGGTTTTCTCGTCCAGTAATGTATCATTTTGCTTATTTACTTTTCATTCTGATTGACACAGTCAAAATGAACGCATTTGTTAATAAAAGCAAAGAAAAATACTTAAATACAATTAGAACCGAATTAGAACCGAAAAATGCCACAATGGAGGGGCTCATAGTCTGTTGTTGGAATCATCGTACCAGCAAAAGCAATGAAAAGGGAATAGCACTTGAAACGGGCTCCAGCTTCTACCTACCAGGCGCCATAAGCGACCTTCCCAGTGCCAAACCCACTTATCCACCATAGCCTGTTAGAGAATCAAGAGTTTAGATGTGCGCTCCCTATGAGACAGAAGCCAAACCCTCAACGCATTCCTTAATGTTAGAATATCTACATATGTACAATTAGACAATATCAAAACAATATCCATTATTTGTATAGAGTCAATTTAATTTATTTTTAAGATTTTCACTTTGAACTTTCTATGTGAGACATTTATTTAAAGATGATTTAAAAAAGACTAAAATTTCTGAAGTACAAGATCAAATTCAGTTCGTCACAAGTTCGTTTTGTTTATTATGAAAATTCATAGTTACAGTTTTAGATAAATTCATATGAAAAACATTATTCATACACTAATCACCAACTTTCTGCTTGTCACATTTTGTGCATGCAATACCATTTGTCACAGCAAAAATTGGATGAGAAGTATCATTCGAATACAATACTTCGTCATATACACATCAACAATAAATCTAAATTCTAAATTGGTCCCAGTACTAAACCCTGCGGGACTCTCAAATTAATTTTTAATTTAATTTGCTATACTGGAATTAATCGGCATAACCGAGTCATCAACGTTATACTAAACATTCACATACTGCTGTCGGTCCCTCAGAATTAATGAAATCCAGTTATGCGTTACCACCCTAAAGAGGTAACTATATACAGTTTATTTAGTAACAGAGAATTATCACCGTAGTTTCTTAGTCGGCCGCCCCACTGAGATTCCGAAAGATAAACGACCTTTATGTTGTTATTAAATCTCTGCAGAAGAAAGGTGTAACCCCACAGCAAATTCATGAAGATGTGTTTAGTATGCAAAGGGGCTAGCCGACCGCAAACTCTAAGCACTCAAGAAAGTATTGATCGTGTCCGTGACTTCATTAAACAAGATTGTTCGTTAACTACTAGACCCTTATCAGAGGTATTTCAAACGGTAGAACTTGTATAATAATATTTACTTATATAATGATCATTTGGAATTCTTTGGCGACCGAGCAAAACCCAAACGGGCGTCACCATTTCTGCAACAAATCTAGCATTATTTGATAATGATTTAAAAAAATTCCGCATAAATCTGTTATAGCCGAAGGTGTGGCATGGGTTTATCGCTTTGATCAACAAGGCAAGGAATGGCGCCCTGAAGATTTCAAGAACTTCGCAAATTTAGGATCTGTGGCAAATAAGATTTTAATTCATGAAATGAAATAAAGAGTATGTTCAATTCCGTTCTATAATTTATTTTAATTGTAGATTACACAATTCGGAATGACACCATCACACAATTAACATTTATTTAGAAAACTCGCAAGAGTAATTTAAAATTTATTTTATTGTTTTAAAAGAGCTGAGCTGTTTTATATTCGAAAGTAAACGCAAGCTATCATTAAATTATAGGACGGAATTGAACATGCTCTTTGTTTTATTTCACAAACTATATCAGTGTTCATTGGATTTAAAATACAACATAAGATACTCTGCAGTAGTAAGACCCATGCAATTTCAAAATTCGCAAAGATACAGAGATTGACTTGCTTATATATCACTGGTGCTGTAAAAAGCATACTAACAACTGCTATGGAAACCATGGTAAACTTATAAACTTTACATTAAGGGGGAATCGATAATGGGGGCATTTAGAATTTAAGTTTAATAAATATATAAGTTCATACATATGTACATATAGTACATATTTACATACACAACAAGAAAATATACAACAAGAAAAACTTTATCATCGTGAGCTACATATTCATTCATCTTCCTCCAAGTCCAAGTTAGCAGTCGATTGTTTACTTAGATCCGAAGCAAACGATGTTGATGGCTGTGCATTATCGATAGTTTTGTCGACTTTTTCAAAGAACATTGTTATTGGTAGTTGTCGTTTTTGTCTTTCCATTTCAATAAACAAATCCTCCAAAGGTTTTAAGGCGTCTGTTATAGTGCGAGTAATTTTTATACTGCGTTCCATTATTGGATCATATTCTACTATCTGTTCTTTTAATTTTTAAGCAGTTAGAAATATCGCTGAAAATTTTTCAAGCGTCCATGCTGGCGGTTCTTGTTGACCCTCATCCACATCGTCACTCGCTTCTGGAGAAGATTTCACAAGGTCTACCGATTCCTCGTTTGTGAATACTTGATCCTCTTCGTTTATGTAATCACTGAGTTCCTCTTTGGTTATATCCTTAAATCCTTCTCCATCTATTTTCTGCGCTATGTTAAATATCGTTGTTAGATGTGAATTAATATCATGTGTGTCTTCAGAACTAAGAACGATATCATTCCACAGATTTTTCCAACATGCTATTATCGTATCTGACTTTAATTCCTCCATCGCTCCTTTGATAAATAGAATTGCGTCAGCAATTGTAAATGACTTCCAGCATTCCATGAGCCCGATATCAGAGCATTCGTTAGCCATTGTATACAGCATTTCGAAAACCTGTCGAATATATATGGCTTTAAAGCATCTAATGACACCTTGATCAACGGGCTGAAGCAATGAGGTCGTGTTAGGTGGTAAAAAACCACTTTAACATTTTTATTTTCTGTGCCTAGCGACACAGGATGCCCAGGAGCATTGTCTAGTATCAGCAGCACTTTAAATGGTAATTCTTCCATTTTCTAATTATCTTTCCACTTCCGCAATAAAGCATTGATGAAACCATTGTGTAAATAGAACAGCCGTAACCCACGCGTTTCGATTTGATTGCCAAAACACAGGCAGGCAAGCTTTATCTTTGTATTTAAGAGCACGTGGATTCTGTGATCGGTAAACAAGTCCAGGATTAATCATATGACCAGCTGCATTTGTACAAAATATCAAGCTAAGTCTATCCTAAATTGCTTTAAAGCCTGATGGTGCACTCTTTGCAGTCTTATGAATATAAGTCCGTTGAGGCATTTTTTCCACATAAGACCAGTTTCATCGCAGTTAAAAACTTGCTTGGTATGATAATTCTTTTCTGCAATAATTTGTTTAAATTTTTCTGGAAACAAGGCAACAGCTACATGATCAGCCGACGCAGATTCCCCTGTCATTTTTATATTTTTTAGATTAAACCGAGTTTTAAATCTATGCAGCCAACCCCTACTTGCTGTGAATGATTTTGCTTCCTCTTCAGTATAATCTTGGGTCTGCATATCTTCATATAAAACCAACGCCTTTTGTTGTAGCACTTTGCCATCGCATCGATAGGAATATGTTTTCTTGTCATATCTTCCACCCATAAATTTAAGGCATTTTCTACCGTAAGTAACACTTTATTACGTATTGTGGTTGCAACATTTGCAGTTTGGGGTGCACTAGAAAAACTAGCTCGAATCTTATCTTTGTTTTTTAACACTTCCCGTATGGAAGATTCGTTTTTATTGTATATTTTAGCAACAGTTGCAATAGATTTTTTTTCTATTTCAATCATATTAATGATTTTTATTTTTTCACTAATAGTGAGCATTTCACGTTTTATTTTTGGTTTAGAAGCCATTTTAAAATGATTTTCAAATTTACTTGCTTTATTTAAAAACTATTGCTAGCACTGTCTTGTCCGACAATTCGAATAGTACTAAACTCATAGTTAACAAGAGCGTTTATATGTACAAGTAAAAGCGAGTGGCACCTTAGGCATGTTCCAACTTGTTTAACTTATCATAAGAGAGCGCCGAATTCAGGGAATGACTCATATATACGACGATATATCGACAAATGCTCCTATAACTTTTAATAAGGCTCGAATGTCTTTATTTGTTTCTGTATTTATTGATATAACGTGTTTTCCGCTCATCATAGGTAAATCACGGATGACTGAAACCGCGGATACGGAGTCAGCGGATAACGGGGTACTACTGTATATTTGGTGAACTTTCAACATGAGAATGGATAACACATTACCTTTACCCCATACAAATATCGTGGTTTTACTGTATTAAGGACATATTCACGATATTTTTCCCGTCTAGAGCTAATAATTCTTATTTATTTCCGAAATTTAAAGACTGTCTTGTTTAAACTAAATTTAACAGTGATGATGTTATGACAGCATAGTTCAAAAGTTTTATTCATGAAAATCGTTTGAAAGATGATCTGTTGAATAAGAATTTCCAAATGCACTGTGATTATTTTGAAAGAAAATACTACTTAATGTGTTAAAATACTAACAGTGGGTACTGTATATTCTCTGTGCATTCGGTTTATTTAAAAATACCTAAAGTTAATGTGTAAGAAAGTCCAGTTCCTATTATTCTTTGCTTATCAAATTGCGCAAATTAGTTTTAATTGCTTGCAATTGCTCGAAGTGTTATTGATGTTGATATGTTGACATTATTTGGTCCGTTATGCGCTTTGCTATAAATAGTCGAATGCAATTTATTTTTATTTTGACAAATTATTTTCTCTTTCAAATTTTGCTATTTTATAGATCAATAAATCACCCCGGCTATAAATGTTTCCGAAAATTTTACTAACTGACCTAGATTTTTATTCTACCCTTAAACCTTTCAATCCATATTAGTCTTTTTATTTTTCCGCTGATGAAAATTCTTGTTTAAAGATTATAAAAGTCAACTGCTTAAATCACTCAATTACTTTTCAATTTAAATTGCTTCAAGGCAATACAGACGAGAACTGTACAATTCACTTCCACCCACTTAATTATAGAAGTGTACAATTCCTCTTCAGAACAATCCTTCATTAACCCAAAGCTCTTAGGGCCACCTTAAAATATAATTGATTTATCGAAGGACGATTCCCATCAGCCGCTAGCTTTTAAAGCTGAAATTAATCCCGAAAATCACGACATCTCATTGTTGATGCGTGCGTACTTTAGTACTTTCGAGTTCGCTCGAAATAACCTAGCGTCCACGGTCTGCCATCGATTGTGCAATGCGAAAAGTCTTTCGTAACGCGCATGCGTACTGGTCGACTGACAAACTCGGTTAGAAGACGACCTATTGATTTATTTTATACAACCCGTACTACCGATAAATTTAAAATTTAAAGCGTATGTGCGATCTGCGTACTTGCTTTTATATTGCAAGGGATACTCCCACGGGATGGGTATAAATAGTATATGGTCCTCGACCTCTTTGCCTACATTGATTATGTGAGTGCGTATACAGTTCTCGTTCCTTTGGGAAAGAAACAATAAAACCCGGGACAACATCTTTGAAGTTTTACAGATGATTCTTAAAGTAATTTTATGATTTACTGGTATCCAGATCGAGAGAGTTAACGAAATTCTCTATCAAATAATTCTAATCACCAAACGCTTTTTTTCAAATGATAAGGAAACGTACATCGACGTTTAACTACTCCTAAAAAGCAATGAATTTAATACATTAGGATGTTTCAGGTCAAAAAGGCGACGGTTATTATAAACCTTCTGTAGATAGTAACTGAACATTTGTTATTGGTTCGCTAATACCGTCATTTCGGGTGCCATGATAACACTTTTGACATATTTTCAACCGTAGAATTTTAAATAACTGAGTGACGAACAAATAAAATATTGGAAAATCGATCTATGGGCTCAAGGTATCTATCCTCAAAAGAAAGAGTACCAGTGGCAGCCCATCCCCGAGAAAAAAATATTAACCCCTCTGTTTCAAGCCACCCGCAATTCGGGTGACTTGAAACTAGTCTTCAAATCACGTTTAATCGCCACGTAAATCTTCATAAAGCCTGTTTTGAAACAAAGAAAAACATTTTTAAAAAAGTAATAATGTATTATACATGAAAAACAGTAAAAAAATATAAAAATTCTCATTAATAAGAGTATTTAAATTTTAATAATATTGTATTTTTCAGAAGCTTTTCTATATTTCAATCCACCCCTAATTTCTCTTAACGCACTTTCCAAAGTCTCTGCAGAGTAATCTGCGTATTTCCGGCAGCCAGGTGTTCGTTTGTAGTGCGACGGCATGTTTCAAGTCACCCTACAAATGTCACAAAAAAATAAAAGTGGTTGAATTTACCCTTACATGCAAGAATTTTGAGTTTATGTTTGCAGTTATCTGTAGCCCAATAATTGGGGATTGTAAAAAAAAATATTTCAGCAAACTCAAAAACTATTTTAAATACTGTACAAATGAAAGTATTCAGCCTTAAAGAAAACAACATTTTACTTCCCCAAATTTCTGATTTTTTTTTACCAAACGACATTTACTATAACGTTTTGATGACATAATTATATTACGGATACCTGTAATCACGATACACAGTTTTCTGAGCTTATACTACCCACCAACAGAGGGTAGTTCACCAATAAATGAAAAATGTCACTTTTGTATGAAGTCACCCTGCAGTTTCAAGTCACCCGAAATGACGGTACTGTTAGTGTATCTTAACATGTAGGTAATTTTGTTATATATTCTGGGTGGAAAACAAAATAACGCCAAGAAGAAATATTAAATTGAGGTTATTGCAAACAATTTCTCATAAAATTATTCTTCAACGTGTCAAAGGGATGCTGATGAAGGACACATTAATAAACTAAAGAGGTTTTGTCTTTCAAAAATGAAATACTGATGTTCAAAAGCACTCAGCAATCAATTATATCTATAATGTTCCAGGGGATTGGTGTGATGTAATTTTGATATTAAATAATAACAGGAAAATGTTCGTTTTTCCAATCCAGGATTGGAAAAATGAACATTTTCCTGTTATTATTTAATATCAAAATCAATTATATGTTTTAGGATATCACCATCTCAAGTTGCTAGTATAGATCCTACGTTTAAATAACATTCACTCTGTTGTTGTAATGCTTAATTTAACGGTATCTATGAAGTGTCAACGTTTGAATCATCGATTCACGGTAAATAATGCAAAGTGAATAATCAAGTCACTTAAAAAAAGTCCTTATTTAATGTTACCCGTTTAGAATTGATTTACACATAAAAATGTTTGGTCTAGTATTTAATCAATTGTTAGGTACAATACGAAGCCATTGTAACATTTTGCTTTTTGTGATCAATTCAACAATTCATACTTGTTAAAACAACTACAAAACGTGCAGGATTTCAATATGTACTTATCTTTATTGAATTAACAATAATTTAACATTTACGCACACTTCCATTTAACATTGTACATAAAAGTTTTGCTCATATTTGAAACTAAAAAATGTTTGTGCTCGGGTTTATAATGTTCGTTTAATAATTTTTTTCTTTGGAAATGTATCCTTTGATATTATTTCGAACATATTCTTTGTCTTATTTAGCATTAGTTTGTATATGTCATGCGTGTTTTATATTATAGAAATAATTTACATATTAAACGACTCAACTAGATGCAAGATATAGCCCGGGTAGCAAAAATAAAAACGCACATGAAAACGTTACGCCCTCTAGTTGGCCAGTTATTATTGGGGTATCGACAAAATAAGGGAAGTAATCAATTCTGGTAGATTAGAACCGTGCTTTAAAATGAAATAATTTTTTCTTGTAGATTTTGTAACTTGTATTATTGTACCACATTATCGTAATACACTTTATTCTTCAACACCGAAAACTCTTGCAGTCTGTCTTAGCAACAACATACTATGATTGATAATGGATATCTGAAGATAGAATACTAGATACTATAGAAATAAACCTGTGCAATATTATCTTGATTGATAGATCCAAGATATATGGATTCGAGAAGAGTATATGAAGTAACCAACATATACATAAAGTGTAATTATTTGATAGCGACATCTATCGTTTGAATTACAAATCTGATACAGAGTTATTATTAAAAAATAAATAAAACTAAAACTATTTTGTGTTTAAGAACAATAGCACTGTTAACTTAGAGTAGAAGTATACAAAGTAAGGATTTAGTCAGTGGAAAAAATTATTTTAATATTCTCTCAACGTAGATTTATATAAATATTTGCAGTAAGCTTCTGTTAAGGTTCTCTTAGTGTTAATTCAATAGTATTAGGCTTTTATTATTAACTTAGTATTCCACCACACTCTAATTCGTTCTTTATTGATCCGGTAGATGAAAAAGATATTGAGACAGTTATTAGAGGTAGGAGCACCACTTTTTGTACTGGCTATGATCACATATCATCATTTATTATAAAATATTCATTGTAAAAATTTTAACTTATCCTCTAAATTTCTCTTTTTAAAGAGGTGTTTTTCCTTCTAAATTGAAATTATCAACTATTAACCCGATTTTAAAAATGTAGATCGCAATAATGAAGTACTTAATCTCGGCATGGTGTGTTGAATGATCGCATCTATCGTACAGATTGTCAATTAATATGATTGAAGTGAACAAACGCCGGCAAATGGTGTTATGGAGTTATTAGCCGTATATTCTAACAGCGCATAACAGATCAATTATAGAATAAGGGTATTTTATAAATAGAATTGTTGTGTATATTCTAGTAACTGCACAGTTTGGCGGAGGTCAAGGCTTTCTGAATTATATAAAGGAGTAATGTATGTACGAAGTTGGTATAAAGTGAAGATAAGTAAAGTAAACATGGTGGATTATCTTATTGTTAGTTAATTGCTATAAAGGTTTTTTTATGCTAGTATGGTACCATACAATTAAAAATTTGTACAAATTGAAAGAAAAAATTGTTTGTGAAATTTTTCAATATTTTGAACCCCCACAAGGAAATATGAATAATTTATTTAAAAAGAAAATGCCGTGTAATTTTTTATAATTAAAACGTTTGTTTAGAAAAATAAATACAAAAAAAGATGTAAGAAATACCTGAAGAAATTACTGTTGGATGATACCTTCGAATCAATGTGTTTTCAACGCTGGTTTGTTATCAAATATTCCCTAAATTGTGATTCATTATCGATATAACGTTTGGAAATGACTGCAAGGTTTTGAGTCTGTATTTTAATCTAAGCAAGATGTTATCAACCGTTTTCGAATACTTTTTTTAAAATAAATTAAGGCAATAAAATTTTACCACAAATTAACAACTAGCGCACACTCTAACTACGCTTTTAACAGTTAATTATATACGAATTATGCACTACGATAAGTTTATAAAAGTAATTTGAGTCTTTTCCGCCTTCAAAATACTTGTTTTTTCTGGTATATATACAGGGTTTTCCACGGTAGTCGTTCGTTAGAAGTTTCCGAGGTTAGAAAAAACCTGGAACTCTAAATTTTTGGAATCCGGGGCTATTCAAGATTCTCTTTCATTTTAAAATATTTTCAGGGTCTTACCACTTCCGGTTATACCGGAAGTCGCCATAAACTTTCTTATTTTAAATGGAAGACCCTGTATATTATTTCATTTTTAAATTCCTGAGAAAATTTTATGATGAGTTCAAATAGGTTTCCCTATACCTATTTTCAACTGCTACTTAGATATCTTGATTTTTTTGAAAATTTTGAAAGATGTAGCTTTATTTGCAACATAGTATCTTTTGCAGTAATTGGGTTTTGGAACCTTTGGTGTAACAATAACTATCACACTGACAAATGTCAATGCTAGGTTTTCCACTATCACCAAACAACAATCATTATTGTTGTTTGGTCAGTGTGATAGTTACAGTATCTTTTGCCCATTTTCGACTGGTAATAAACACTTTTAGGGTAGATGGAAGCACAAAAATGACACTTTCGAAATCCACATTGACAATTGATTTGTCGCATACAGGTGTCCAAATCTGCATGACCAATTACAAAATCTTCAAAGTTGAAAAAGTTCTTTTTTTCAAATAGAACAACCTGTATATTATTGGATGATCAGATGCAGAATTTAATTCTGCATCGATTCGCTATGACTTTCCCTATACCTATTTACAACGGTTTTCTTGTTATTCCATATTTTTTACTAAAATCTAATAAAACTACATAATCTTATCCAGTAAGCATTGATTATAAGCGGAATTAGAACAAGTGACTTGACAGTTGTTGATTTTATGTCAAAGTAGTACAATTCTGTTTTGCTAATTCTATGAAATACAGTTAATAATGGAGAATATTGAAGAATATTCGAATAATGATCAGCTAAATTTGTTTTATACGCACGGTGAATGTGAACGAATTGTCAGACGCACAAGTAGATTATTTAACGAGTGATATCCGGACTTACCAGCAATGACTCCTGGAAAATTTGCAAGAATTGAAGCTCGGTTTTTGGAAACTGGGAGTGTAAAGGCAACTCATAATCACCGAAAGCCAGTAATAGATAATGAACCTAACGAGGTGAATGTTTTGGCTTATTTTCAAGCTTATCCACGGAGTTCAATTCCAGCAGCAGCGCTGGAATTGGGCATATCAAGAACTTCAATTCATAGGATATTAAAAAAACACAAAATGCATCCTTTTTGTGAAATAACTGTACAAGGCTTACGTCTTGGTGATGAGGCAAGACGCTTCGCCTTTTGCGAGTTCATGTGCACAGAAATGACAGAAGATCCAAGGTTCCTTTATAAAATTATCTGGACTGACGAATCAAAATTCAACAGGCAAGGAATTATAAATCGTCAAAATATTCACTACTCGGCACAAGATAATCCACACGTCTTAAGGGAGAATAATCACCAGGACCGGTTTAGCTTTAATGTTTTTTGTCTGGTTATGGACAATAGCGTAGCATATCAAGTCTACGATGAAAGTTTAAATGTGGCTAGATATCTAGAGATACTTAGAGTATTTGTTAGTGATTTTTTAAATACTCTACCTCCTGGAGGGAGAGCAAACAGTTGGTATCAACTAGATGGTGCTTCCGCGCACTCCACACTAGCTGTACATCAACAATTGACGTCGATGTTCGAGGATCGGTGGATTGGTCCCCAGGGACCCTGGAACTGGCCACCCAGATCACCCGATTTGACGCCCTTGGACTTTTACCTGTGGGCTCGCATAAAAGAGCAAGTGTACTCTACACTTTAAGGACAAAACAAAACAAAAGTTGTTACACATGACATATACGGGCGATTTAAGCATGAGGTTGGTTCTAGCTAACGGCAAATAGAAGGCAGCGGCGACTCTAGTGGAAACTCGAGGCACCAAGAAGTTACATTGTACCAAAAGCTCAGGACAGTCGACACAGCCATGGACGAGGTTGAACAAAAAACATACACTTGTACAAATGCGCCTATATGATAACGATGGTAATTTAAAACGAGACAGGAGTACTGACTGATCTAAGCTCCTTTCTGGATAGGTAGTATCAACCTGAAACCACAAAAATTTGGCAAATCTTCGCTGTATCTTCTCCAATTGATATTTGGACTCCATATAGTACGGATATCAAATGAGACTACCGTACTCTAACCGCGATTTTACCAGGGAAAAGTATAAGGATTTTAGGAGAAATATGTTTGAAAAAACATCGACTATGTCGAATAACGAATCCTACACTGAGAGAAATAGATAGTACTCTTTAACATAAATATAGTATACTTTAATATATTTTATAGCTCCTATAGGGACAATCATATTTTATATTACCGGTGACAATATCTGTATAGTAAATATCTGTGAATACTTTTTATTAACTCGTATGGTAAAGTGTACTATATTTGTATTATTAATTTGAGCATACATGTTAGTAAATGTGAAAAAAATGTCTAGTAGCGCTGACTATATTTGATAATAACTGTTAACAATGAAAACTATAATAAATATAGTTTAATAATTTTTAATTATAATTAATTAATATAATTTGATTAGCCGGTGACAGCCGGGCGAATTGCCGTCGTATCGGGCAGGATTGCGGGAATCAGACCGGCCCGTGTACTGTAGAGTACTACCGGTATTGAAGCGCCTCGTAATTCTCGTCTGTGGGCGATTGTCCACAGTACTTTTTACACGACGTTAACCATGTATAAGCATCATATAGATATTACGCAGCCACATTTACCGATCACAATTTACATTGAGTACGAATTTCAAAGATTATGAAACAAGCGTAGCGCCATCTTTACGACAAAAGCTGTAGTATCACATATTTATGTAGCTAAACCAATTATGAGTATTATGATATTCCTACTATATAGATATAAAACTATACAGCATTCATTTCATTCCATCTCATTATTAATGCCGTTTTCAATAATCAAAGTAAGGTGACTGTTGCAAGCACCTAACCTAACCTAAATAAACACAACACAGTAAATTTGCTACACCTGTTATTATAACTGTCTTCACTACATTATATGCAATTTATTATATTCACTTGTTGTTGTAAAATATTGTAAAACATTTCACTATATTTTGTAGAAGATTGTCACACAATATTTTTAAACAATTTTATTGCTTTTTTTGTAACCGTGATATAGGAAAATGCAACGCCGTTGTTCTAAAATTTTGCACAATAGTAGGAATTCTTACTACAATTTCCGTCAAACAGTGAAGTGTAAATATTACAACATGGATTTTTCTCTGTGCAGACACAAACATGCACCGACACGAATACGTACACCTGTATCACACGTACATAACACGTGTGAGTGGTAATACAGCTTATTGGTCGATTTCTTCGGTAAAGATCGACAATGAATAGAGCAAGGGGTGGGAAGAGCGTTACGAACATTTATGTTAGAAATTGAATATGCATCGAATACCTGGTAACATCCAGATTTTACCTCTTACTATAAGCATGGTAACATCTGGTTATTTTACTCTTAATACCTCACATATTGTCGTTTTGACAATAATTATGTTACTAATTAACATAAAGAGATTTACTATCTAATTTCTACAATCCATTTTTCTCAGTGTAGGCTCTGCCTCGCCTGCTTGCAGATGGTTTGAATGTGATTGATGAAGGTAAGCTTACAATCAAACAAAATACCCAAGTCCTTCACAACCTCGGAGCGGGTCAGATCGATGGTGTCTATGTAACAAAGTTAAGCTTCCTAGTAAAAGTGACAATTCGGCATTTTTCTGTATTCAGCGGCAGGTCATTGGATGAATATGAATTTATGTCCCATGTTTAATTTCCAGATTTCGTTTTTGATTGCAAATACAAGTTACAAGACCGAAGAGAAAATTTATTGAGAGAAATACCCTGTATATTCATTTATTGCAAGCAATTATAATTAATCGCAAAGTGGGAAGCAGTGGTAAAACACACAGGAGATTTATATAAATTTGTGGTTAAGGAAGGAGTTTGGGATAAGCACATCCGGTTTAAATATATCTGTAGATATATAATTGCATTATCGCGGTATGGTAACACTTTTAAAAACAAAACTAATACTTCATTTGTTTTTGAGGTTTAATATGAAAACCATAATAATTATTTGTAGGTTGAGTTTGACTTTTTTTATGCATTAACTTGTCTAAGATGATTTCTTAAACAAATTAATTAAAATATTAATACAAGAAATTCTAATAAAACTCGTTCACTTCATCTGGAAGATTTGTAGCAGAAACCGACATTTAGCTTTCAGAATTCACGGCACAGTGGATATCACGAAGATTCGCTGTTTTATCGCTGACATAAATTTAAATGGGTCCATGAAGGGTGCACAAGGAACAAACCAAGAACATGGATTTACCCGCATTGGCTAACGTTATGACAAGAATTGGTGATCCATATCTTATTATATTACAGTACTTACATGCCATTGCTACATGTTATGAATATTACGTGCACCGAAAAAGATAAGGATAAGGGTGAAGGATACAGCAAAAGTTTTGTTAAAAGAAAAAAGGATTTTATAAATAATTTCACTTCGTTATTTACTTGAACAATATTAACGCAGGTCAAATTAAAATATAAAATTTATTTATTTCTGAAAGAATGTATAAGATAACTGAAGAGTCTCAAGTAGAAAGAAATCAAATTCTACTTTGATGAAGTTGTACTTCAACCCAGTTATATTAAAAGTAAAATAAACTCGAATTAAGCTTCTATGATGTAGTGTCAATTACCAAAGATTGTCCTATATTTTAAGAAGGTTTAGTGATTGAGGTAGACCACAATAAAGTCGAACAAAACAGACGACTGAAAACTTTTAAAAAATTCTTTAAGATAAGGGCGTGGCACACTATATTGCATTATTGTATTTTAATCCTTGAACGGTGTAATTATTAGTATATACTCGTCCTTCAGAAATACACTATTTAATATTAGACTTTTAGTTCATGTATCATCTTTTTAAATTTTAATGTGTCACACATTTATTTGTTATACAATTGCACCATCTACACCGAGAAAAATACTGGTGGTTATATCGATAATCTACATTTATTGAGTGAATTCTCATTGATAGAACGGAATGAATCATTCTTGTGATAAAAAATTATTTACAATCTCTGATTAAGTAACAACAAGATTCGTTAGTAAAATAACTAGGTTATCATTATTATAGTAAATTATTTTAAATTAGTCCAAGGACAATATTTGCTATAGTAACTATTCTTTCATAGATTCAATAAATAATTTTGTTGATAATATGAATAGGAAATGAAAATGCGTTGTTACTTTTTACCTACAACTGATACACCATATGAAAGCAATAAAGGATTAAATGATATTCTGTTCATTGTTTTAATGGCTTGGAATTTATTGCAAGAGCATACCTTAATGGCCTTTCTTCAAAGGTTGAATGAAAACGTTCATTATGCTAATAACAAAATTATTTGCTCTGTGCAATAATACGCTACGATAAGTGTCTAACCATATTGCCTTTGTTACCCGGCATTTAGAAGAAGTTCCCAATTGTCAGCAATAATTGTTTGGTGGCATTTTTTGGTGCCAATTGTATTTAAGCACTTTTTCTTTGACGTTTATGAATTGTTCGAGCTAGATCTGTGACTGCATTACCGGTTAAGTTGCAGTCGTCTTGTGGGTTGTGGGTTTAGTTTATGTCCCCTAGGGAGCGCGCATCTAAACTCTTGATTTCCTAACAGGATAAGATGGATAAAGCTTGAAATGCGATAGTGATAAAATTGAGTTTGAAGTAAGATTGAAAAATTGCAAAACTAGAAATTACGATATTCGAAAAATTGGAATAATTGAAGAATTAAAAAATTCGAAAAAGTTCTCACTACAGTGAGACGTGGGACATCGAATCTTTTTAAAAGTTAGAGGCGTTTGAAAAAAAAAAGAAATAAAAAAGGAAAAATTAAGGAATTACAATTTCTTCCGAGACAAAAACGAAAAATTGAGCAAAATTCAATGAGTTTTCCAAAGAAAGACTTGCTTAAATAAAATGATAATTAATAAATATGAAAATGGAAAACTTGAAAACATTAAAAAATAAAAGAGGACGTTTGACAAAAAAATAAGAAAAATTGCAGCAGCGAGTCTTTTTTTAAAGTAAGAGGCCTTTGAAAGAAAAAAGGAATCAAAAAATTAAGACAAATGAAAAAATTAAATAGATTTTCAGCGAGTAGTTTTCCAATGTCAAACCGCGTTAAATAAAAGGAAAAATAAAGAAAAATTAAAAAAGTCGAGTTTTCACTACAGCGAGACGCGGAGCGTGGAGTCATTTTTAAAATGAGATGCGTTTGAAAGAAAAATTAAAGAATTAAGATAAATGATAAATAAAATTCCAAAGTCAAATGCGCAAAATTAATAGCGTTTTCAGCTTACTGCACTACACCCGTGGAGTATATCTAGCTCCCTTACTAATATTATGTATTAAAATAAGATGGATATACAATCAGTGCATAAAAGTGCAGTAAAGTGCAGTAAGCTGAAAACGCTATAAGAAAAATTCAAAAATTAAGAAATTACAAATATTTGCAACGAGACGCCCAGCATCGTTTTCCAAACGAAGAAAAAATTGAAAATTAAAAAATTTTAAAACTGAAAACTTGAAAACGTTAAAAAATAAAACAAAATACGTAGGTATTATAAATTAATAGATTAAAACTCCATCTTAGATTCTTATATCAATTCTATGCGCGATTAAAGAGCGAGCAGCTACGCAAAGGGTTTTCAACCAGACTACGGTCCAAGGTGGATCGCAGGCAAGGCTTACTAACTTTTTCAATAGGGTGCGGTCCAAGGTGGAACGCGGGCTTTCTATTCCAACTTCTATAGAGAGCGTGGGTCACGGTGAATCGCGGGCTAGGCGTACCAACTGTTTCAATAGGGTGCGTTCCAAGGTGGGACGCGGGCTTCCTATTCCATCTTCTATAGAGAGCGCGAGCCTAGGTGGATCGCGCGCAAGGCGTACCAACTTTTATATAGGGTTTCTAGTGAATGCACTATTTAGTGTGAACAATGAATTTTTACATTCTTTTAAGGCCCACTTTTGGGTCTTTTGATTCAGTGCACTTCACTTGCATTTTGAAAGTTCTAGTAGACGTTAAAAACACAGCCAATCCCCGAAAATTGACGTAGATCTGAAGATGGCCAGTAGATGCCGAAACATGTAATTGATTTTAAAAAGAAATTTTCTGAACGGTTCATGAATATTTTTTCCAATACACCTACTAATATTGCATTATATTTGAAGGATGCTGTAAAAAAAAATATAATATCTATATAGAAAACTAGTCATATTAGCCTTATGTGCATGAATTTCCTCGAAATCTTAAAATTTGCGCGGAAAGAAATCACAGTTACAGTTTTTCTTCGAGAAAAATAAGCAAAAAATAGATGAAATATCCTGTGTGTTACTGTGCACGATGCTATCAACGTAAAGATTAAGAATAAGAATGCCAATTTATCATCAAAAAGATTTCAAAAGCAAAAATATAAGAAACAATGCATAAGCCAACGTTTGTTTGCATTTTGTTTTTGTTTATTGAGAGAGAGTTTAAGAAAGCTGGTACTGTTTTGTAAACCATGACTAACTCATTAACACTTGATTTTTTCTTTATTGATTTATGTAATTTTTAACTATTTTGTAATTTTTTGGTTGGATTAACGACAAACGTATTTAAAATTGTGGCACTGATAAAGTGTTTGGCTGGATTAAATTAAACGTTTCGACAATTTATTTCTCTTTTTGAATTGTTATGAAAAATATCACATAAGCATAATATTATTTATGTATCAAACTGTTTAATGTAGAACAACATTATTTATACTAACACAAGTTGATAAGGTCAACAAATAATCGAAAACGTTTTAAAATTTTTGTAGTTATGAGTATACATATATAGCATATCATCACAACATTTTTGCTATTATGTATGGTTTAACTGTGCGAGTTTAATTAGAAAAATATATTTATTGTTAAAACCCTGCAAACGACATACAATTTTATAGCAATGAAATAAATTGTTGAAACGGCTTGTTCAATAGAATAATTGAAATTAATCTAGTAAAAATATCAATAAAAGAAATTGAAATTCCACTAACTGTGAATAGAGGGGGAAGCGAAAATACAAAATTGCAAGAATTAGGGCAATAAGCATACTATAGATCCATATAAAATATATAAAAGTTAATGACGACCTCAGTAAACATTCACCAATATCTTGGCTTAACTGAATAAAAGAAATCTGCAAAAATCAAAGAACAAACAAAGGAATCACGTTAAACTAATGCAAATTTGAGAGAGAAGACATAACAAATCGAAAACAACAGATATTATACAACGAAATTAGAAAATAAAATACCAAAATACTGCAGTGAATTGAGCTAAAAATCAATTACAGTTGGGTTCAGCGGAAATACAGGTACAATATTCGTATCGCGATATTTCGGCAAAAATGTATCGAAAGTAGGACGAGGAATGGAAAATAAAAATGAATGGGAGTCATCATTAAAGAATCGAAGAAGTAATATTTTACTTTACATAGGTCATAAAAAAGCCAGGAATGCAAAGAGGAAGTGACAAGTTATGCGGCAAAATGTGGGTAAAATTTTTTCATCTTATTATACTTGGCTGTAAAGTGTTTTTCTCGTTGAATATTTGCCACGAGAAAAATTGATAATATAAATAATGATGGCAAACCTTATTTAATTAGTGGTACTATAACTATACTAAGCTTTGAAAATCTGCCATAAATTTGCAAACACAATAAATTATTTCATTTGAATAAAAAGTATTTGATTAAGATATTTCTTTATGTAATTTGTATTTCATTAAGGGTTAAGGAATAGTTTTGTGTACTCTAACGATTAAAATCAATATTTTCTATTTATAATGCACGTCTTAACAATAGAATGTTTTTCTTTTTAACCTTATAAGGTACCTACAATAATATCGTTTTTGGTTAAAAGCCTGTAGTTACTTTTATAATACCGATTATAATATCAATTTCATAAAAATATAGCTGTTGCATTTCTGATGACAGGAATTATATTGTTTGAATAAACGAAATATTTTCCGCTTTCCTGCAATTTACATACAACGACGATAAATCTCAGAAAATTATTACGTCATTACAATATCACTTTGTTATTTATTACATCCCTTAATATAATTTGGAATGTATCCTTGACCCGATATCCATAATTTATATATGTATAAAAATATTACTCAATTACTCGCTTTATCACTACGAAATTATGCGACTATTAAAGTATATATGTGACAGTTGGTAGTTGGGAAACTATGTGACCTCTTTAAGGGAAAACCAATAAATGTTCACCTCGCAAGGGTAAAGATCCAAAATTTCGATTTTCAGGAGGAAGTTGTCAGAAAGAATTATGATTTTTCGATCCTTTTATAATATTAAATTGCTAGATATATATATATATATATAAAATAAGTGAAGGAAGTAGTTACATGATCCAGATATGATTCCGTGATACAAAGGAATTATTATGTAACGATTTTGTGATTATATAGGATGTGCTATTTTCTTCTTCCTTTGTGTATTTGGGAAAAAATCGATAAAATAAGATTGGTATTGTCAAAATGGCAAAGCAACTTTCCTATTTAGTTTTAATGAAGTAATTTTATTTCTTAATTTATGAAACATTCACAAAAAGGTAAATGTTGGTCTGGGATGTAGTTATTAAAGTTTAAAATGGGTTGATAGATAATGTAAAATAAAATCATTGAAAAGATTGTGTTCTTTTTTGTTTCTAGATTCTAATTAAAATTTCCTTAACCGGAAGTAGGTTAAAGACATGAAAATGTCAGAGGTGAACGCCAGATGATCATTCGCGAAGGGCCGATGGAAATTCACAAGAGATAGACTCACCCCAACTCGAGCCGGTCCTCCCCAGAAATTGATTCGTCTCGGAGTTCCACAGGAAGATCTTGAAACTTTCCCATTTTCCTAGTTTCGGCGGCCTAGTGTAGAACTGTTCGGTATTTTTCTTGTCAGCCATCGTCTGGTGCGACCCTATACCCTCTGGACGAAAGGGGTGCTATATGGACTCTTCCCGGGGTTGCATCTGGTGACATGCGCAACCGGCGCTTGAGGTTCGATCGGTCTACCGTTCCTGCGGAGAAACTCAAACTTTCCACTACGGCAGCGACATCTGTACTGCTACCACTCGGACTTCCCTTTACACATGGCGATTCCGTGTCGATTCCGCGACTTCGGCAATCGATTCTCCGATTGCGTAACCGTCCGCCGGTCGAAAAGCACTTCAACGCACACATCGGATATTAGTTATGTTACTTCGTGTAGTTACATTTGGTTTCATGGTCGTGTATAGAACAATACCCCTTCTCAATGGGCGCTGAATCAATTCCAATTAGGTAGTTGCTTACAGGCCCAGCATATTAGTTTCTGCAATTTCTTATTCATTCAGGCGATTTAACGTCACTGAAACAAATATGGTGGCAAAGCCTTCCATCAATTCCCCAAATAAAAACGACAGAGATAAATATAATTTACGACAAAAGGTTTTCGCAAATTAATCATCATCTATTATCAGTCATAAAAGGCAGAGGAACAGGAAATTCTAAGCAACTATATGAAGGTTTCCATTAAGAAAATTAACGATTTACCAATAACGTAGATGGAATCTCTTTTAGCCAAATACTTTGGAAACCTTACTAACTAAATAAATTGGAAGATATAACTACTTTCCTACTGCGAAATTTTATATTGGCTATGATTTGTTGTAATAACGTAATTCAAGCATCTAATTTGTTACATATCTTGATCATATAAATGTATGCACATTGTCAAAAGAAAACCGATATCACAATGCTTTTAAAGAAAAATTGTATACACATTAAAAATTACTAATTTTAAGAAAGTATGGACCCAGTAGACTTAGATCAACTAAATGAGATAATGAGTTTCATCAAAAAATTTCGTTCCTGACGCTTTTCAATTTTTATCGTAAATATCGGAATACTCCTTAACAATACCTTCTCTGAGAGATATTAGGTAAAGGAAGAACAATTACATCTCTAGAAATTACCAAACAACATTTTAAAACTAAAGAAAAACTAGCACAAACAATAATTTCCAAAAGAAATCATAGGCAATCAAAATGTGGATCGAAAATGTTTCAAATACACTCCGCCAAAAAAGTATCGCATAATTTAGTTTTGAATCATAAAAGTATCGCATAATCTTTGTTTGTAGCATAAAGTTGTAAATATACTTTAATGCGCTCTAAGATATAATTTCTATGATTGTTTAAATAAAATACAGGCCAAATAAAAACAAGAACTCATACTTGAGATTTTTATTAAAACAAGAAATTATAATTTTGGAAAGAAAAATGTCATAACAGTAGCTTTTAATACTGAGTATTGCCACCTCTGGCTCTTATGACCGCTCGCATACGGTTTGGCAGAGATTCGATTAACCTCCGTATATAAGCCTGATTCAAATTCTCCCACTCGTCACGGAGAGCATTTGCTAGTCCATGCAGGTCCGCTGGGGCAACATTTTGGGTTCGTATCCGTCTGTGAAAGAGGTCCCACACGTGCTCGATAGGGTTCATGTCCGGACTTACCGCAGGCCAATCTAAAACTGGAATACCAACATCGTTAAGGTATTCCTGGACGATTATTGCAACATGCGGTCGTGCATTATCGTGCATTAACATGAATTCGTTTCCTATAATTGGCGCATATGGTACTACATGTTCTTCTAAAATGTCCGTTATATACCTGTGGGCAGTCAGTGTACCTCTGTCTACTGGTACTAACTCTGTACGACCTGTTAAACAGATGCCTCCCCAAACCATAATAGAGCCACCAGCGAAATTAGGTCTAGGTCTGATATTACACTGCGAATAGCGCTCACCGTCTCGTCTGTACACTGAGATACGCCTATCTGAGGTGTAAAGAACAAATCTTGACTCATCTGTGAAGAGTATATTGGCCCAGTCATTAATGTTCCAATTTACATGTTCTCTGGCAAACCTTAAGCGAGCCACTCGGTGGTTCCTAGTGAGACGAGGGGCTGTTACAGCTACTCTAGCTCTTAATCCACTCTGTCGTAACCTATTCCGAATAGTTTGAGTACTCACACGAGTATTTCTGACTCTAGCCAAGTCGTTCTGCAATTGTCTCGCAGTTACATGTCTTCGACGTAATGATTGTAGTAGTAAATAGCGGTCATCTTGGCGAGTAGAACATCTTGGACGACCTGGTACAGGTCTTCTACTGTAAATGCCTGTTTCCCTATATCTGGCTACGGCTCTAGAAACACTTGACTGATTGATGTTCATCAAATTAGCAACGTATGCTTGAGATCGTCCATCTTCGATTAAAGCAACTATAGCAGCCACTTGTTCTGAAGTTAAATTGCTCATTTTAGTTTTAAAAGCGTTGGTACAGAACTCTGACTTCGCACTTTAAAATTTGTCCGTATAGGAAGACTTTCAATAAACAACTGAACAAACCTTACACATATGCATTTTTCTAAATGTGTTCTTTTAGAAAAAAAAAGTATTTTGTTAGTGTTTTTATAGTTCACATACACGAGGCAAACTTTTTGTGAACGTATAAAAATATCTTGGTTCATAAATGCCCTTTTTTAGTTTATGCGATACTGTTTTGGCGGAGTGTACTATAATTCCTGACGCGATGAATAATCCATACCTTTGGGTGTGTGCCAACAAATTGTGTTTAAACGAAGATAAGACCAATCTCATGCTATTTCACAGGTATTAACGCATAAAGACGCAATGTAACATTCAAATCAATAATACTGTGATTAATCAAACTAACAGTTCTAAATTTCTAGGAATACACATTAGGCCTGTTCATAGAAGACGCGATTCGATTGGCTAAAAAAAATCCGAAACAGTTTTCTAACTGATTTCCCAGAATTTGATTGGCTCGTTTGATGAAAACCTTACACTCGAAGGCATACCTTTTCCGAACTCTACGTTTTCAAATAGCGGTCCAGTCTCGTTTATGCTATGGCCTATTGCTCTGAAGTGCTTATCCACCAGCAAAGGAAGCCCAGAAGCAGTTTTTAAGAATCTTTGGAGGAGTTGAACCGTCATCCTCCTGCAAACCATTGATCCAGAGGTTTAGTCTATTACCCCTTCCTTGTCTTTATATTTATGATGCTGTGTGCTATTATTATAAAAATAGAAACAAGTAAGGATAAAAACTCAAACCAAACAAAAGGTAACCACACGGAAAAGGAATTGCAACGAAACTGTTGGAAGAAAGATATGATAAGAAAACCAGAAAGAACAAAAGATATAAAGAGAGTTGAAGTTAAGGACATGAAATAGACGAAGTGTACAGATATGAAGAAGAAACAGTAAGAAATTTGGAGGAAACAGTACATGAGTATTTGGTAGATGTTCTTGCCTTGGAAGAAACTATAAACAATCTGGTAACGGAATAATCGATTTAGGTAGAAATACGTTATTGAAAAGTGAAGGAGGGAATAGATGCTTTGCAGTTTGGTTGGCTTTGTAGTATAGAACAGGAAATAACGGACCGGATACGATACTTGAGACTAGGATAAAAATTAGCATTATATGTGGGGGATATGCACTAACGGAAGAAAAGGACTTAGAAGCAAATGGACTGGTATGACGGAATGAAATGTAATATTGGACTCAAATGCTGGAGCAAAGAGTTGTTAAAAAATTTTGTATGAAGGAGGAGGCGCAAGAAGGAAAAAAAAGAACTAAAGAAATTTAGCTTAAAGAAGTGAAGGCGAATATAAATGGTGTGGATATTAATAAGTGGGAAGAAACAGTAAGAGATCGAAAAAAGTGGAAACAAATCGTGAAGAAAATAGAAGCCAATGGGCAAAATACGGAAATTTCAAGTAATCAGGTATTAACCAGCACATTCACATTTTGCTTATTGCTATGCAGTTTTCTTAATCTAATTATTCAAAAAGAAATACTGAAATGCGAAGTATTTATTGCAAGTTTGTTATTTCTATAAAGAAATATAAATATAAAGAAACTACTACTACTACTCCGTTCTTAGCGATCATATGATATGCACAGGAGACTTCAACATTAATTTGATCGATCTTAGTGATAATAAAACCCAATATTTACTTAATTTAATCAACTCCATGAACTTGACGCAGATCATTGACCAGTCCACCCGAATTGCACCATCGTCTGCTACTTTGCTGGACCTTATTATTGTTAACGATGATCTATCACTGCTTCGATCTTATTTGTTAAAAATCGATTTCTCAGATCACTTCGTTGTTTCGTGTGAACTTAATCTTAAAATCAACAAAAACACCAAACGTTCTTTCTCGGCTAGAGATTTTACTCGCTTTAATTATGAAGATTTTGTAACAGATTTATATGAGGTTTCTGGTTTCTAATATATGACCTTCCTGATATTGATTTGAAATTAGCTTTTTTGAATACTAACATCCTGCGAGTGTTGGATATGCACGCTCCCATAAAACGCTATACTTTCTCGCGTCCTCCGTCATCCTGGTTGACATATAATATAAAACTTATGATGAAAGCCAGAGATGCTGCTCTAAGACGGTATAACAGAACTATACGCCCTGTTCACTATGACTATTATAAATCTCTGAGGAACGAAGTTAACAGAGCAATTAAACGCGAAAAAGCTGCTTATTTCTCTCACCGGTGTTCCTTAAATTCCACTAACAAAAAAAAGCTATGGAAAGAAATAATATAATATTCCTCACAACTTTGCCAGTGTGGACGAAATTAACGAATATTTTCTTTCACCTGTGTCTGTCCCTTTAAAAGACATGCCAAATGTCGGTAACTTCAAGGCGATTGATGTTGCACCTGACTTTCATTTTAAACCTTTTACACCTGAAATTATCCGGAAGGCCTTGAAAAGGATTAAAAGCAATGCTACTGGTGTCGATGGAATTAGTACGAAAAGACTGAAAATGTGCATTCCTCTGTTGATGGACTACATTGTTCACATTTTTAACTTTTGCCTTGAAAACTCTGTATACCCTAAAATTTGGAAATCTTCAATTGTCCGACCGTTGCCCAAAACAAAGAGTGTTCATGATATGAGAGATTTACGACCGATTAGTATCCTCACATCCCTTAGTAAAGTATTTGAACAGTGTATTGGTGATCAGCTTCGCGAATTTGTAAACTCTCATAACATTCTACCTGAATATCAGTCGGGTTTTCGACCCGGTTACAGCTGTGTATCTGCCCTTACTCATATCGTGGATGATATATTTCGCGCCAATGACGCTGGTAAAGTTACGGTCTTGATTCTTCTTGACTTCAGTCGTGCATTTGACACCATTCATCATCAAGTTTTATTAAAGACCTTATCTGCGGCTGGTCTTGGTTGCTCTGCTATATCCCTTATAACCTCTTACCTATCTGATCGTACTCAGCAAGTGTTGTTGAATTCTGAATATTCCTCCCCATTACCAATCACTCATGGTGTGCCACAGGGAGCTATATTAAGCCCATTACTGTTTTCTATTTACACCTCAGCGTTGCCTGCTGCCATCCAGGATTGTCAGTATCACTTATATGCTGACGACACCCAAATATATCTCTCCTTTGATTCTGATAACTATTTAGAATCTCAGGACATCCTTAATTCCGATATAAAAAGAGTTTGCAATTTTGCAGATAACTATCAGTTGAAGATTAACCCCGAAAAAACTCAACTAATTGTTTTTGGCCCGCAGCGTGCACGGGATATTATTAAAACCAAATTGCAGGTTAGAATAGCTTCTCATGATATTCCATTTTCAAATAGGAATTTGGCTTGACTCTTCTCTCAAATTTAACTTGAACCCTGTTAAATTAGTACAAAAAGCTTTTGCTGCTTTATAATCTATCTATATTAACCGTCATTTTTTCGACTGCTTCACTAGATCTTTACTATGTGAATCATTAGTATTATCTATCTTCAATTACGGCGATGTATTGTATTCTTCGTGTATTAGAAAAGAAGCGGCTGCTAAAATACAGCAAGTTCAAAACTGCTGCATACGTTTTATTCATGGATTATCCCGATTTCAGAGGACATCACATATTCTCAAAAACTTAAATATGCTTAACATGCACAACAGATGCCTATTACATATCGCCCATTTCTATGTCAAAATTATAAAAACACGAAGCCCGTCGTATCTGCATAATAAAATACAATACAGATGTCAAGCACACATTGTAAATATTCGTGCTACCAACTATCTATCTATACCAAAGGATCGCCTAGAACAATTTAAAAGCAGCTTTAGTTATAATATTGTCAAAACTATTAATGACCTTTTGCCCAATTTCGATATTTATAAAGTCCCTATCTATGTTATTAAAACCTGGCTCAGACATAAACTTCTTAGTATACAATAACACTATATTTACTTACTCTTTCCAATATCGTTGTTGCGTGTTTTCATTCTAGAGATTTGTTACACTTCGCATTTGCCCAGTCCATCCACATAATGGCATTATTATTTTTTTGTTTTTTTTTTATATCTTCAGTTTATTTTCTTAATTCAAGGCTACTGGAAGAACGCTAAAGCTCAAACTCTACATCGTAATATTAGTTATTAGTTATGGATTATGTTATATTTTACATTTTATATTTTATCATAGATAAGAACATTATTATAATGTGTATTATCTGCTATTATACCATATATAACCAATAAATCTCTATTATTATTAAAACGAATTGTCACGCAAAAGCACTGAAAGATTATCTATCGACAAATAAGTATAGTATGTATTTATGGGTATTAGTTTGGTAGGATGATTGAAAAGGGAATAACACCATTGGAGCCTAACAAAAGCAACGCAGGGTATTTCATATTAACGAACTCCAGAAAGCATTCACCAAAAAATCGGAAAAAGCTGGTAATATACTGGTCTAATCGGGCAAAAATCTCTAGAATTGCTCAAAGGTACTTCCTACTTCCAAACGATTAAATAATTATGAAAAATATAAACATGGCTTTTAATATTCCTGTACCTTAAAACCAAGCAACGACAACTGCTAGTACAGTACAATTTTCTTATTGTTGTAATTTAATAATTGTAATAATTTCTAATTAGTTTAAAATTAAAGAATACGAAAATTTAAAATGGTTTTATAAAAACGCTTTTAGGAAATGTCACCCAATAATTAATTCTAACAAAGGTTAGACGTTAGGCTACAGGCTAAACCTTAAACGTACATAATGTGTTGCCTAAGCTAATATTTGCAAGATTTTGAAGTTATTCTCGGGAATCGACAAAATACATATTAGAGAGAGAGTAAAAATGTATAATAAAATGATCATACATTTGATACCTTTAAGTTATGCTTTATGTAGATTAAAATACTTAATCACAGAAGTTTTGCAGAAGCAATTCTCAATTCAATAATATGGGTTGATGTGTTAATTTTCTTTTTTAATCTTGGAGATAATTAATTTTATATGATATGTATAATGAAGCAAGGGGGTAACCTGCTTCCAGTAATCGTTAATCTTATTCTTTCTATTTAAACAAAAATATCCATTAGAGTATAAAAATGATTATATGTTCCTTTTATAACTAGTTTTCTATTGTCTTCTCTAAATTCCTGGCAAACAAAAGCAAATGTACTTACCTATAAAAAAATGTCTGACATTTCATCTTTATCTGCACTAAATATTCCGTGCTTATATTCTATACCTATATAACTATATATAACTATTCCAGCCGTGGTGCGTACAAGATCTTTTCGGCTACCACTCGATTACCAGTTAGCAAAATCAATTTTTTGCGCCTCCGTCCAGAAACACTGATTTTGCATTACTATAAATCGGCCGGAAACTTACCATTCTCCGGCCTAGGCCGTCAAAAAGATCACTAAAGGTTGGCAACATATATATTCGAGTTACCGACATTTCTGTAATTAATTGTAGATTCGATGACAGACAATGACAGATGACAGAATTCTCGTTACACAATCTCTTAATTAATTCATATTCTTTCCAAATCAATTTTCCGAAGATTTTACAGGTAATGAATTGTTAATAACTTGTTGCGCAACCTCTGTAGTGTGAGCTGAAGTCTCCATTACCCTTATTATCGATGAATATGTGTCAAAACTACCAAGAAAATTAAAACGTCAAAATACTAAGATAACTTAACCCTGATTTCAAATTCAAAATTCATACGTAACATGTATTGCCAACCTGTACCGTTAACTCCCTAGCGTTAATTCTTTTTATTATTTTCAACAAAATTAAGATTTGTCGGCGCAAAAAATAGTGTGTAACACACGGCCAGAAACTCTTTTCTGGATGTTGAGTCATTTTTGCAACTCACATTCACTGTATATACCATTTTGACAATTGGCTAATTGTCTATTAAATAATAGCGGCAAACAATTCGGCTTTACGATATGCAATTGATGAATGGGGAAGGAAATCTCGCGGAGAAGAGTGCGTACACTGGAACTATAACAATTTGGAAAGCTTTACAGAACACCACATACGTTTATAGCGACATGTTGATGGAGGCTACATACTGATAAAATAATTTATATTCCACGTAATTATCCTAAACGTCGTAGGATAGATGATATTCGTTAGAGAAAATTGCTCGTGACACACTGACGAAAAGAATTAAAGTGCCCAGACAATAAGACATCCGCTCTCGCTGGTATCTACTATGTAACGTGTGCTGGCCTTTAGTTGGTTAAGGCAATTTTAAATTGTGAATTTAATTCCATACAGGATCGTTCCGGTTTGGTTAAGAGTGATTGAGATCCTCAAAAGACGGGGAATAATAAGGAAAATTCCTTATTGTATAGTTTTAAATAGCTATTTTGATAAAAGATTAAAGAATTAATAATTTACAAAAATCAATGTGATATTTTGCAAAAAAACACATTGCAGAAGCAAATCCAAGAGATCCATAACCATGTAATCTAAAATAGTCTTCTATGATTAGCGAAACAATTAGTTAGAATTACCTCTACGTATCTGGCAAATCCTATAGCAAGTAGCAAGGTCAATTTTAGTAACGTTAGGATTGGAAAATGAATATTTATGGAGTAGTATTCAATTTGCGTGTACGTATAATTACATCAGATAATGAATTGCAAATTTGTATAATCCTTCCCTTATTCAATTTTCTGTGGTAGGTTAATTCAATATACTCACGATTAATGAACTAACTTTGTTTAAAGTGTATTCCTTAAAACCGTTGCTGAATGAACCAGTCAGTTTGAATAATTTTGCTTTAGAATACAGTAAAGTCCGCGGAAAATAATGAATTATGAAAGATATATGTAGTTTAAATTCCAAGTAAACTGAATCAGTAATTGCTGATACAAAACTTAAGAAAATAGAAATTACATTGAAACTTGCGGATTTTATTTTGTATAGTAGAAGCACAACCCGACTGGTCACAGTTTTTTCAAAAATGAGTTGGAAAAAATAAGTAAATTCTTAATTTTTGAATTGTTCATTGAAACTCCGGACCCTTCACTCAGCCAATTAGTCTGTCGTTCAATGACGGATTACGCTCCAAGCAGCAGACCGGCTATACCGCACCAGTCTCCAATTTCATAATTTTTAAATTTTTCTTAATTTTTGTTTTTTTTTTAATATTTCTTTTTTTTTTCAAACGCGCCTCTCTTTAAAAAAAATCTCCAATACTCCATCACCTAAAAATATTTTTGACGTATGTAAAAATTCGACCGATTCGCGCAAGTTCAAAACTGATATTTGGAATTTTAACAGATTCCAACGCTTTGAAGTAAAAACTTTACTCCTATTTAGCTTAACGCGGAGTTTGAAGTCATTTTTCATCCTTTTCATGTACCGAACATGTCAAAGCGCAGCGCATATACTGTGATACACTACATGCAAATTGACAGTACAGGAATACACAAGAAAAGGATCAAACATATATCTCTGTTTCACGGGATTTGGCTTTACTTAATTACTATCAATGAGTAGTCTAGTAGTATAAGGTCTATGGTTTTTTGATTAGGACTCAAACAAATGCTGATCGAAAACTGGCTTGTCCCGTTTTTCACGCGCATTAGCGATCCATCCCCTAGAATTCCATAGAAATTACCATTTCGTATTAACGTATTCTGTATTGGTGGTATATTCATGGAACGTATCCACCGCGAATAAAGGTTTTTGCCTGTAAATATACAAATTATCTACGATATTGACTTTCAGGAATTATTGAAGAACAGGAAGTTTCCAAGCGTATTCAATTTGATTATTTATGTAGTTGAACTGTAAATCACCAATACCAACCAATACTTAAAGCTTAAAGCAGCCAGCTTCCTTGAACACAAACATTTTTAGCTGAAAAAAAACTTAAATGTCATTTTTGACATTTCCTATAGCTTATTAAAATCAAGAGAAATAACACAAGAAAGTTATAAGCATCACAAATGCTGAGGCCTATCGATCTCAAATAATCTTTGGAATTATTGCTTCGCTCTTAATCTAAACCGAATGTCTGTATTGGTAAAATTCCTTTCCTTTCTTAATACTTACTATATGTGTTATAAATCTAGTAATTTCATAGTATTTATAATTTAATAATTTAGAATTCTTGCTTCTTTAAGATCTGCTGGAAGGATATCCTTAAACTTCAAGATGAAAGGATATAAAATAAGACGAAATGCTGCTCCCATTCATATTCATTTAGAAAACTAAAGGGGACAAAAGCCAGTTGCGTGAATGATGCGGCAAATTATCCAAAGACCAAGGTCACGTATGTACGTATCGCTCAGGTGCTTTCATAATCGGCCCTCAATGAGACCTAAATATTCAACGCATTACCTACCATTATTCTCTATCCATAGGAAGGTATCAATGGCCGTTATGTAACACAGCGCTTTTGTTCGCACTTCGGCGTCAATAGATGGGAGCGGATCGCCGATTCGCAAAAGAGGAACGATCAAACCAGTACGAACATGTCAACGCCAACATGACACGGTGTACGTAAAGTGTCCTCAACTGGGGGAGGGCTAGCACGCCGAAGACCTCGATCAAAACTTGAGATTGGAAAATTTATTCTCGCGGTGATGGCGGTTTGCGTAAAAAAATTATCGAGTACCTCTGATGAGGATGTATTTATGTATAAAATCGCTAATATCCGGGGCCCTCCTACAGCGGCCGTGTTCGCCAGCTAAACTTTTCTCAGCGCGTCCAGCAGCCAGTAGTAGTGCGCGTCCGACGCTCCAAATAATAAGAGACAAGTGTACTCGTGTGCCGTAGCGTCCGCCTTTGACACGTACAATCGTTCGAAGCACGCGTTTTCGAAATTTGCGAAATGCCGTCGAACGTCACCGCGTCAGCTGGTAACCAGCAGAACAATGCCACCCAGACGGGCAGGATCAGGCAGCAATCGATAGCCATGATCAAACAGGAGGAATTGCTGACGGCACAGACCTCCTATTACATCAAACCGGAAGAGATGAAGCTGACGGAGAAGGAGAAACTGAAAAGATTCCTGTGGGATCCCCAAACTAAACGGTTCTTCGGTAGAAGCGGTTCTAGTTGGGGTGAGTTCGGAATGCCTCCTGGCATTTGCCAATATAATCATCGTAATGCTAATAGCGGAAGGGATCTATGGGTAGACGTTTATGTTTATTGTATGAGGATATGTACTTCGCCCTACATATCCCTTGATTAAATGATATTTAATGGATTCAAATGGTAACACATTTACAAACTCATGATTACTAATTGCTTCCTCGAGTTTTACTCCATTTCGTAATGGTAAGGTTATCTAATCTAATCATAAAAATTTTACCCGGTTAAATTAAAGGGAGTTGTAGCGTTTCTTATAGCAGTAAAATTAACACTAAAAATTGGTGACAATAGTATTAAAAGGAAATATTTTACACTTTTCGGAAACGTTTCTAACCACTCCCCATGTATTAGTTAGAAATTTCCAACTCTAAAGAGCAGAAATATAATATCCTTCCGACTGTATTATTCTTTGTTCAACATCGCTTTCGGATAATAATAACGCCAGTCGGAAAACTTCTGGTGTAGATCAACGGTTTGACTAAGGAAGGGAGTTAACTTTATTCTAGCTGAGTTATTAGAACAATTCTGAAAAGTGAAAGTTGATTCCTTAAGTTAGTAGGTACTATTGCATCTTAACTCTTCAAAGTAAATTGATAAAACTACATCTGGCTTAAACTAACTCTAAAACTAAGTGATTGTAACACCTAACTAACTCCGCATACCAGCAAATTTACATTGTAAAAATGAAATATTTACTCTTAAACATGGGTGTTGTATGTCCAAATTAAACACCGTATTTCTTTGTTTGTATACTTATTGAAGCTGTTTCGTTAAAACGTAGGTAATTTTTTTTCTGGTTGTATTCCTCCCATTTTCGTCATAAAATATCCTTCTACATCCATTACAATAACGTTTTACTCTGCAGATAGTGTTCTACAATGATTATCTTATCACATCTCGCATTTCAATTTATTTAAAAGATTTACTCCAAAAACTGAATCTCATCCAATAAATCTATAACGCTTCATAATTTTATTTATTTTCAAACAATAATTCGCAAAAGATTCGATGTGCTACTAACTATGAAGATCCACAAAAAGCAATTATTGTCCTTTAATCTTTGTTGATTTTGGCATCAAAGATATTTAATATTCACGATGCAAGTTAAACAGGCTAAAAAAGACCATTTTGGAAATCCACATATCAATGAAAAATTTTAAATTTAGTTATGCTAAATGATAACATCGCTTTGTTGTGAGGATAAGAGCTTTGAAAAGCTTCCAGAGAAGGAAAAATTAGTGTGTATGACTAGTCTGTAACTATAAAAAATAATTACAACCTCCAGTCAGTCGACTAATTTAACCATTTGGACTTTTGGCTTGATAAAATACTCTGGATTTATTTTGGCTTGCCCAAATTTCTCATCTCGCATCCAGATGCCCTCATTCATACATTAGGATGTGTGTGTGCTATGTAATTTCTGTCACTGCCAGTATCTACAGCTACCAATCGAAACTGGTTTTATGTCAAAACGATTATATTTTTAAAGTGAATCAGTCCCTGGTAAAATCCAGTATTAAGTCTTAATATTTTTAACAATAATTGTTCTATTAGTATTTTGAAATCCACTATTATGTCAAGATCTTTGCTACTAAAATGTAATTCCTCAGTTTTCTATCTTTATGGTATTTTAATAAAGGTATTTTTGCATGAGTTTATCTTGTTTATATTCCAGTATATCTTGTGTTTCTCTTGGAGTGGTTTTAAACAATTTCAAGATAGGTTCTGGGCCTTCTCAATTTTATGTAAGACTCAAAATCCGATCTTCAAGCAAAACGTATTTAATCAGATTTACTGGAATATTATAACCAAGTAGATACCTTCGGTCATGATTATATTAAGCTAACCGTTTATTCAGGTCGTAGAACATCATTAAATTAGCAATGCAAAATAGGTGATATATATGATAGAAATAACAATTTGGTCTTATTAAACTCTTAATAGAACTCAAGTAGATTGTAGCAAACGCTTAAGACCAGAAGAAAAACTGAAACTGAATTAATTAATTAAATGGTTTTGAAACAGTGAGTCTGGGCCTTCTTTTTATTTTCCCTTATTTCAATTTGTGGACCTCATATACAGCCGTTATGGATGATTTAAAATTGCATTTATCTCATTCTTACCTTAAGGCATTACCTAATAATTTTAATAACACTCTCTTCTGCTTTCAGAGTCTTTTTGGCAAATAATTCATTATATTAAAAAAAAAAAACCATTGGAATTTTAACCATTTTTTGAGTTTTTTAGATTGATGTTAAATGTATGTATGTAGTATTACTCTTTACCTCCAATAATACGCGCCTATTGTAAATCTTTATTTTTCTTAGCTTTTCCAATTTTAATCTTTTTCGTAGGCTAGTACCTACTTCTTAAATTCCATTTCATAACTTTTCTCTTTTATGGCGATATCCTTTTTCCTATGTACCTGCCTTATCACCTGCCTTTTTGATTTGATAACTTTTACAATATTTCTGCCTTCTATTATATTGTTTATCTCCATATTCAAGAGCTTCCTGTAATCAATATCTGTTAATTCTATTATTTTTCTTATTTAATTTTTTCTCAAAAATTTTCAGGCTTTCTTCACCTTCAATCGTGAGACACATGGTTTCTCCTGCATATGTTGCTAGTAACCTTACAGGTATTCTTTGTAACTTCAATTCTAAATTTTTACTTATTGTTTTTTGTCTAGTATAGTTTTATGCCGGTAAAAGACATCCTGCTTATACCACTTTGTGAGGTTTCTGTTATTCATCATTGTTACCAAATATTTAAGACCCACACATCATTTTACATAATATTTCAAAAAACGAACCAGTATGCAATTGCAATTTCTACTCATACATTTTTGTTTAATATAGCGAAGATTGGCCTATTCTACTTAATCTTCTACGGAATGCTAGCCGCCTTGGTGGCGATCTGCATGTGGGTCTTCTCCCAAACGTTGGATCCACAAACACCCAAGTGGAAGCTCGACAGTTCATTGATTGGAACAAATCCTGGTTTGGGTTTCCGTCCAATGCCAATCGACAACCCGGATAGTACATTAATCTGGTTACAGGGGAAGAACATCAGTAGCCATGAAAAATGGGCGAGCCTTCTTAACGAATTCTTAGATGGTAATGATCAATTGAGTCTGACATATTTTTTCACATACTATCGCTTCGGTTATTGCAGATTACTACACACCAAGCAAATCTCAAAAAGGAACCACTTCAGTAAAAAAATGCAGTTATTCCAATCCACCATTGAGGGGTGAAGTATGTAGCGTGGAAGTGAAAAATTGGGACGTTTGCTCGAGGGAAAACAAATACTTGTACCATAAGAATTCTCCCTGCGTATTTATAAAGCTAAACAAGATCTACGGATGGGTGCCCGAGTATTATATGGATCCGAAAGATTTTCCTGAAAATATGCCTCAACAACTGCAAGATCACATAAAGAGCATTAAAGATGAGGAGGTAAGTTTTGAGCAATTTTAGATATTGTCGATAACTGCACTGAGCTACATTTGCAGTTAAAGCGGACTGTATGGATTACTTGCGATGGCGAAAATAAGGCGGACGCGGAAAATTTGGGCCCAATCAAATACTATCCCGATATTCAAGGGTTTCCTGGTTACTATTATCCGTACGAAAACTCAGAAGGTTACCTAAGTCCACTAATCGCCGTCCATTTTGAAAGACCAAAATGTAAGTACAATATCCGTTATGGCATCTTATGTTTTGCATCTTGTTTTGGTTTTACAGCTGGAAATATCATCAATGTCGAATGTAAAGCTTGGGCCAAAAACATTCATCACAGCAGACAGGACCGGTTAGGATCGGTACATTTTGAATTGATGATAGATTAGATCTAGATTCGCCTGCTCAGCGTATACAATTTGGTAGCGACAATAAGCAAAGGAGATTACATCTAATTTTTGTCTGTTGTTTCGAGAAGTGCCTCATTACAAATTAGCCATTATGTAGATATAACGGTTGGTTACAATTGTGCCTAAATTGGATCTGTACGTAGCAAAGGTTTTTATGTTTATTTAATTGCTAAGGTTTTTTTTTTGTTACTACTTGTTATTATCGTCTCTATCACTGTATATACAACATTGTTATTTTTGTGTCGAATAATATCAAATAATTGTGAATATGAATAAAGGAATAAAGCACTTATATTTTAATACTCATATCGTTTATGTTAAATATTTACGTGTCATTTGCATATTTTTCTTGATAAAAAAAAGCGTACCATTATTTAAATACACTTCAGTTGGCAACACAAATTGCACGGATTATTCAAAGATCTATAAGAACAGGTGTGGTTTGTTGCCACACCTTCCGATGCACTTCAATTTATAGTTTCGCTATTGTATCTCAGATGTCTCTGCTAATAAATTTTAAAATCTAACAGTATTAAAAAACAAAAAATTTGTTATTGTTTATGATATGGATTTATATTTTATTGTCAAATATAAATAAATCTAACGACATAGAAAATATTACCACTATTATATTATTGACAGAGCGAAAACTGATGGTTCATTCATATGTAGCTATGATTATTTTTTCACATATCTCCAACTCTCCCTTAACGTAGCTATGTTCTCGTGCATAATTTCTAAGCCAAGCAACTGGGACATCTTCTAGACTCTTTTTAAGATACCAGCTGGTATGTCTTAAGCCGGAAGATACTTACTTATATTGTTGTCTTCTATTGCTTCTCTTACAAAGTGATATCGTATATCATGCTTCGGCCTTTTGTTCAGCATGTGATTTCGCGACAATTCTGGAGCAGATTGATTATCGTTGTACAATGTTATTATGTTATCATAACCAAGTTCAGTCATAAAGTTTTTGAAAAATTTAGTTTCTTTTGCAGCCCCACTGAGAGCTTTGTGCTCTGCTTTAGTACTTGAAAGAACGACAGATCGTTGTTTCTTACTTTCCCAAGATATCGCTTCTCCTTCAAATTTAAACACAAATCCAGTGTATTATTTTCTATCTGCCTTTGTTATTGCCCTAGTCTGCATCTACAAAACTTTTAAGCTGTATTACTTCCTTGGAATATACCAATCCGACATCCAGTGTTCTTCAGAATTGCAAGTATTGTACTGTTTACTGTGTGTGCAATGTCTGGTCTACTGGTCACTGATAAAAACATTAAGCATCCAATAAGTTCTTGGTAACGATCGTTCGAATTTTCCCATAACCTTTTACCATAATGTTGCTCCATATAAACTGTCTGCTTTAGATCTCCATTCAAAACTGCAATCAAGGCATTAATATGATCAACATATAAATTCACTGCCATTGCCAACAGTAACCTAACTGTTGAATTTCTTACTACAGGAGAAAGAAACTTTCTGAATAATCAATGCCATACTTTTGAGAGAAAACTTTAGCAACTAAACGAGCCTTATGTCGATCAATCACAGTCCTTTTTGATCTTGTAGACACCGTTGCATTTCGCAGCACTCTTACCTTTTGGCAAATACACCACAGTGCCTACATGCTTTATTTTCTTTAAAAGAAAGGAGAATGATAGATGAGTATATCTCATTGCCACAATCCATAAGTAGTATTCATTGTATCTTATTGCTTCAACTGTAGTCAGCTGGATTTCACTTTTTATCTCTAAGTGAATATTATAACAAAAATCCAAAAGAAAAAGTGAAAAAATCCCTTACCACAAAAATTACACATTACAAATCTAAATACGTATTTCGGCAACTAAGTTGCCATCTTCAGTAGAAAACAAGTGAAGAGCAGTGTTAAACGTAGTGTTTTCGGTTTACCTTAGCCGAAAACACTATATAATAACAATAAACTAATTGACAGTACCAAAAGCAATAATCGTACAAAAATAAACAAATATCGGACATGTATGGTGTGTTACGCAGTTCATGGTATACATATTACTAGCGTAACATTTTCGTTTCTTCTTTGGTATATACATATTTGCAATTTGGGAAAGTCACAAGTAGAAGTACTTAATTGTGCTACAAACAAAATTATGCTGAAAATCTTATTTTCGGGCATACACTCATTTAAGGAAAGTATTTTGGTAGTCTTCAAGTGGTAGGAAAAGACGCGTCATCATGTTTAAACTTTTACGTTGCAAGTTGTGTGGAATAACTGTTAAAATCCTGAAGATTAATTGTATATATCTACCTAATTCCATAATAATTAGGAAATGCACATTAGTAAAAGCGCTCATTGAATATGTGCCCATTAAACCCAAACCTTAACTACAATGAACGTAAAAGAGTGACTCTAATGTAATGAGAAATTAACGGTCAGTTCAGTTAACTGGCAACACTGTCCGACGCATGTATAACGGCGGCATTGTCCGGCCTCGCCTTCTTACATGGCTCTAGTGTAGTGTTTACCTTGTTTTTAACCTCTTTAATTCCGTCCATTAGTTTTTAGTGTATCGGTAGTTTTTAATATTTAAGTAAAATGGGCGTAGAGAAACACGACGATTTCGAAACTTACTACCCCTACAGGACCAAACTATTCGACAAGGAGAACAAGACGGTTCTCGGGAGAGATTTCGAAAGCTGGCGTAAGATGTGTTTTGTTTACATTCTACATTACGTCGTTACTAATGACGTCGGTGGTGTTCGAAGAGGGTTGGACGTTATATTATCGATTTTATCGTAAACGAGAAACTTTTATCATTGTTTAGCTTTTGCACGTTTATATGTATGTATATCTGATTCATTAATTGTGGTGACTCACTCGCCCATCGCTGCACGTATCTCAACAAGTGTTTAAATATCTTAAGGAATGTTGAGCATTAAATACACGCCCTTTAAATCTTTTTGGAGGTTAAAATTAAAAGCTTTTTATAAGAGGTAGAAAAGAAATTAACATATAAACATATAGAAAGAGATATAGTATTTATTACACATCAAAGTTAAAACGTTTATAATTTATAGGTTATTCTTTAATATAACTGACTGTTTCTCCTAATAACCCATTTTATGAAATGCAACGATATAAGGGTAAAAAAATGATTATTATATACGTTTATTACCTAAATCAAAATTTTAACAAAAAAGGAAAAGCAGCAATAGCAGTGTTGGGCATTAATCGAATAGAATTAATCTAAATTATTATTTGAATTACTAAATTATCTATAACACTTATTTATAAATTATATACATATACATATAAAACTTAATTCATTTTCTTGGTATTAGTGACGATAAAATGTGTTCAAAATAAAACTACATTCTTTTTACGTTTCGGCAATATATATTGCCTTCTTCAGAAAAAACTATATATATATCAATGATAGAGTTGAAATCCAAAATTTGTCAGTTATTTATAATTCGATACTGTAATTACCTTAAGAACAGACCTGGTATACGTTCGTTCCGTAGCATTGCATTTGTAGTTAAGATAAATAATATTGTAAAAACGTGTTTGTTTGTAAAGGCTAAACTTGTCTTTTCGATAATATTAAATTCATTCTGCGTTAAATATACAAACACACAAGTCGCATTTTAAAATCTTTATTGTAAATTTAATTAAATAGCACATATGGTTTACAAATTTAGGAATAGGAAAAAAAAAAAAGTAATAATTTAAATACTAATTAAGGATTATAATTTAAAAAAAAATGTAAATTGGATTTTTTCGGTTTAGAATAATGGTTTAGGTAAGCATCACGTATATGTAAAAAATATAGCTCACACTAATTTAAATATATTATAGTTTTTTCTGAAGAAGGCAATATATATTGCCGAAACGTAAAAAGAATGTAGTTTTATTTTGAACACATTTTATCGTCACTAATACCAAGAAAATTAATTAAGTTTTGTATAATTTTTGGCGAAGAATATTAAACATTATCGACATATACATATATACATATTATATATTCAGTTATTTAGAAATAAATGTTGGATAATTATTCATAAATAATTTTTGTTGAAATAATTCTATCTCAAATACCTAGCTTTTAAATGACATTTATAGACAAAATATTTTCCCATGCTTCATACCAGAGTTAAAAAAGAATTATTTGAATTAATTTACGTATAAAGATTATTTTAACTATTGATTATAAATAAAAACATTTTTTATCTTTATCCGTGCGCGATAAATAGAAATCACTTGCATTTTTATCTGTGAGTGAGGAATTGGTAAACAAAAATGGGTATTTGTAATACCTGTCGTTAAGATTTTTTTAAATCTATTTGTATTGTATTTGTATTTAAATTCTAAGTAAATTTACACATTAGGCTGGTTAATCATGTGGATGTGATAAATGCAAGATTAAAACTTTCCCTTCACTTCAATTTAAATGTATTAAAATATCTATTATTGTATTACTAAATCGTAAATAGGTAATTGCTTCAATGTTTTCAAGTTACTAAAAATTGTCAAAGAGATGATTTGCTTAAATGGTGAATACCGGATATATACGCAGTTGTGTAGTGTACTTGTAATAAAGTAAGTCTTTATAAAAGTGGAATAGTATATTCTTCAACGAGCATATAACGATGCTTATTATTCACGAGGATAAAAATTCCAACATGAGCCGTTAGGCGAGTGTTGGAATCACTATTCAAATTCAACTGTATTCTTCACGTCTACTAAGGAAAACTTAGTACATACGAATTATACAAAATTAATTTGAAAGGTAAACAACGTCAAATTTTGACTTATTTAGCGGTTGCTATGCAACGCATATTCTGTTGCGTGTGATTGGTCAATAGGCAGGAATTACTGTCATTCGTCAAGCGAATTGGCGAGAAGAATGGACATATTATTTAATAAGCGTAGAGAAAGAAAAAGTGTTCTGAAAGAATTGTAAAAAAATTGTTTTGATTTTTTTTTAAATATCAAAAGTCGGACTAATTTGATTTGAATCACATTTGTTTGATTTAATTTATGCATTTTAATTTAATTGTATCGTATTTCTTCAACGAAATAATCCGATGTACAGTAAGCAGTTTTCGGCTATTCATATTGAGTGCAAAAATAGTACTATTATTAAAGTTTTTCATAATACCTAAAAATGTATGTTGAACTAAACTATATAAAAGAACAGGTCAAAAACATGGAGCAACTGAAGAAAAAATCTATTTGATGACATTAAATTTTGATACTATAATTGATACTGATTTCTGAGGTCTGTAACCAAACGTCGAAAATGGTTCTTCTGCAGATGCTGAAGAGGCATAACATGAGAAAATTTGTTTTATTCTTCATTCTACATATTTGTTATATTGATTATATTTACTCAAACTTGAAACACTCCAACATTCCATTCTTCTTTATTAAATAGAAATAGAAATTCTTTGCAACTGTGATATGATTCTAATTGTTTTTAATTGATGCATTCGAAATGTGTGAATTTTTTTTTACGAAACTACTAATACTAATACTAATTGGTATGCTACTCGCTACTGACAACCCTAATTATTCAATATTAATAATAATAATTCATTATCTTTAAAGAAAAATCTATAATTTTTTATTTTACCGTTTTTAGTTTTTATTGTATTTTTACGATATTTCATTATTATATTATTATGTTTTCAGTAAAACTTGGAATTTTCTACCTAGTCTTCTACGCTGTACTAATAGCTCTCTTCGCCATATTCATGTGGGTCTTCTTCCAAACGCTGGATCCACGTATTCCAAAATGGAAGCTAAGAAGATCACTAATAGGAGACAACCCCGGGTTAGGATTCCGACCATTAGCTGACGACGTCGAGAGCACATTGATCTGGCTGGAAGCCGAGAATAAAACTTTCGGCCACACGGTGAACCAGAAATGGATCACCCGTCTCAACGATTTTCTAGAGAGTACAGATACTTCTTTAATTACCAACGTGACTATAGCGCTAATTATTATTCGATTGCAGTTTATTACACGCCAGGGAAAACGAAGAAGGGCACTGCCTCGGCTAAAACCTGCAGTTACACCGATTATCCACGTCAGGGTGAAGTGTGCAATTTCGACGTCACTGGGTGGGGACCCTGTTCTAAAGATAATAAGTTTATGTTTCATCAAAGTACGCCGTGCATATTCCTAAAGTTGAATAAAATTTATGGTTGGATTCCGGATTATATAATGCGCAAGGAGGAGTTTCCTAAGGATATGCCCAAACAGCTTCAGGACCATATTCGCAGATTAGATGACAATGTAATTTTCCTATCACATATTTACTATTTGGCCATTAGCCTATTTTCAAGATTTCTTGGTGTCTTCCTTCATAGTTCTTATAAACCTGGTCGCCTTGTTCTTTTCTTACACTAATCTTGCTGAATATTTTCACCAATTTTCACTTCATATTGTCTCATCTTTCTTATAGCAAAAACGAACGGTATGGGTTACTTGTGAAGGTGAAACACCGACAGATGTCGAATATTTAGGTCCTGTTCGATATTATCCGAATATCCAAGGCTTTCCAGGATATTACTATCCTTACGTAAACACCGAAGGATATCTAACCCCACTGATTGCTGTTCATTTCACACAACCCAAGCGTAAGTATTTAATTCCATTTTATGGATTAGAATTTTGCATTTTCCTTTTGTGCAGAGGGTATCGTCATAAATATCGAATGCAAAGCCTGGGCGAAGAATATCGAACACAGCAGGGCGCAGAGGATGGGCTCAGTACATTTTGAATTGCTGATAGGCGGAACTGATAGGAAATAATTGACATTTTTCTTGTAGCAATTTTAATACAACATTCCGCGTGAACGATACATTAGAAGGTTAAATTTTATACTCATGGAATCTGTAATTTAGTTTATAGATATAAACACTTATTAATTTTTGTGACAGTGCCTTTATATGTGTAAATTTTTTGTGACAGTGCCTTTATATGTGTAAATTTTTTGTGCCTTACTTAGTAGGTCGCAAGACGTATATATATAATGTACACCGAAGGATGATCAATAGCTACAGAAATGGGAATTTTGACCATTTCTCAAGGTACCTCATTGTTTCTCCACCAGAAATTCTGATATTATTGGAATCTCAAGAAATGTAAACTTTTATATTTATATTGTTTATACAAGCGTTTAATTTAATCGAAAGAATGAATGGAGTACTAATATATTTTTTATCTAGTATATAATTTTATTTTTCTATGTGTTCTTTTGTTATAATTTACCACTCTACTTATGTACAAAATATGTAGATTTTAAGTCTTAATAAAAGTAATTTTCATTAGATACCGTACTGTTTTCTTTTATTGCTTTAACGAATTTTATATCTGCAAATTAAAGAAATTAATTGCAGGTTTAAACACCTGTCTTCATAGTAAAAAGCCTGACTTCCATTGACATGCTAAGCATTATATAACAGAGGCACAATACAATGCTACTTGGCACTAGAGAACACGTCTAATATATTTCTTTTTTACTTAGTTAAATTAGTGCCGTATAATTTTCCATGTTCTAAAATTAGAGGCTATAAAGAGTAAACATCCTTATCCTATATAGTCCATATTAGTTCTTGATGCAATTAACAACATATTTAAACCGCCTGAATTCGTTTCTCAATAATGTCACTTAATAATCGCCAATACTTATTTCTGCATAATAAATTTCATTGCTAACTACATTGTTCTCGGAAAGGACCACACCTTACCTGGTTTGGATAATCGAGGAAGTCGGGCATTGAAATAAAAAAGAAGACAATCTTGTTATCTTGACATTTTCGGAGCAACTTTTGGTTGAGCGAAATTTTATATACACATGTTTATTTTAAATTGTTTTTATTCAAATGTGAGGTTATACCACACGCAATCTGTTTCAATAACAATATAAATTGTGTACTTATAAAAAAAAAATGTTGGACATAACAAATGTCCATCAAATTTACTGAAAAAAAAGTGATTTACATTCGTTGTTATATAATTTTTTAATGAAATGTTTGAAATGACTATTCATTCCCATCAAGATTAATAAAACATATTTGTATTTAAAAGAAATTCAACTTCATACAATTCCGTATTCACTTTTTTTTACCTTACCCAATATTATTGGTAAAAAATAAAAGATTAAAAAAATAGAATTACAAATTCGCATCTTTTGAAAAATTGTGAAGACATTTTTTGAAAGTGCAAGGTTTATTATTGAAGTAAGAACAGCTTTGGTTTAAAAGTAAATAACGAAAAAGATATTTGGTTATAGTACGTGTATTCACTTTTAAATCAAAACGGTTCTTACCTTAAAAATGATGCTTATAAACCTTAATTATCGTGCAGAAGTAATATAGTTTTCAAGCAACAACATTCCGAGGAGTTTTTGAATTAAATTTCAGTACAAAGGGGCAGATTATGCTGAGAAGCTTCAAAGATACATAGTAATTCAAAAACAACGCTTTTTATTACCATGGTAAGATCCCACAACGCAAGCGTACAGGGTAGACGGTCTTAAGCCTAAGTCGAAAACAAAGAAAGGCTTTAATATTTCCAGTGGTTGAAGATTATTGCGAAATTACAATAAATCAAATTTTATTGTGAACTGCCCAAACCTAGCCTTTTAGGAGGACTGACTTCAAACTTGCTTCAAACATATAATAAGCTGTAAAACTATAATTCTATAACTTTTTATTATTATTATTTAATTTATATTTATTTCTAACGTAAACAGAGATGCTAAAAGTTCAATGCTAAAAGCTAACCATTTGAATATATGTTTTATTTTCACATTGAAATTGTTATTTTCTCAACAAATCTCTTTTATTATTTATTAGAACTAAAGTCTTCGTCTAATTTTATTTAGATTAACCTCTCAGTAGGGGTTATTTGGTTTTAATTTCAACAATTCACTCCAAACCCAGACAACAAATCAAGGCAGACGTAATTTTCTTAAAAAGTGATTGCCTTCAAAATAATTTGGTAGATATTATTAATACCACTAAGTGCGTTCTCAATGCTCACCAAATTAAAAGTTAATATCTTTCAAATGAAAAAAGTTATATAAGTCAAAATGGTAAAAGAACGATTCACCACAGTTGACCGGACTAATTGCCATTGACAAAAAGGAGTCAGAGATCGTCTAGAACATCAAAATGTTGTTATTTACTGTTCTGCATGTATGTTTTCCTAATAAATATATGACAAATATTGTTAAAAGCTAATAAACCAACAATAGTAGGGTTAAAAGTGTTACCAACATAAATTCTAGAAGTAAGGTTAACAAGGGTCTGTAAAAGTTTGTAGCTGCAATAGGATGATAAATTGTTACGTTAGCGTCATATATTTATTAATATTTAATAGAAATTCTCGATGAAGATTTATTCTTTATTGAGTTTAAAATTTAAATAGCTTTTTCTGCAGAAACTCAGAGAGTTGACGCGCACTTTTTTTTTCTGGAAAGTCTGTGTAATTTTTACGATAGAAGATAAATACTTTCACACCAGTGTATTTCCAATTCTTCACTTCTTCATGTTTTCTACAAGCGAAAATTCTATTAATAAAATAAATATAAATTAATTAGTTCATTAAAACTAAGATTTGTGCTGTATACCACAAACAAGTAAGTTCTTTTTATATAAATTATACCCTATAGATACTATGTCATTCCATCAATTAAATTTGTGATACAATAACACACTTATATACGGTAATATTTCCAATATATACCTATATACAATTGCTAATCTTTAATCCGTCGGTCAATAAATCTTCACTGAGACGACCTTGCGGACAATACTAGGCCCTGCGCGTTCTTGAAATCGCCTTAAGACGATAGTTTTCAAAGTCGCCGAGTCCGACGAATTAATTATCAACTACGTACCGCTCGTCTGATCAAAAAGACAACAGTGGACGCACATACAAATAATAATTGAAACAAAAAAAAGACCGGACCTCAACTGGGTGCGGTCACCTTTATATAGAGCTCGTTCATCGGATTCCTTATCAGTTTTGCGAATACTGGACATCCAGCAGCGCACCAACATGAAGAGATTCGTCGCTTTGTTCTTTGCAGTGGCTGTAGCGCAGGCCAAACCGTCTGGAGTCCTCGATACGCATTTCCTAATACCGGCAGTTGCGCCGATTGCCACTCAATATATCGCTCAAGATTCCGCTGGTCAATACACCTATGGTTATTCGAATCCCCTGTCATCGAAAGCCGAAGTGAGGTCGTTGGATGGCACCACGAGGGGATCCTACAATTACATCGACGGTGAAGGAAAAGTGCAATCCGTAAGTTATTTAGCAGACGCTAGGACTGGGTTCCAGTTGACGGGCGCGACCAATTTACCGCAAGCACCTGCTGTTCCAAATCCGCCAGCTTTGGTGGCGCCAACGCCAGTTGAAGATACTCCCGAGGTAACTGAGGCTAGAGCTAGACATCTGGATGCTGTTAAGGAGGCGGAAGCACGCGATAGCGTCGAACCTGCCATTGTAACCACTGCCGTCGAAACGGCTCTTCCCGCTTTGAAAGTGGCAACGCCAGCGATATCCACGCTTCCAGTAAGTGCTCGTCTTGTTTCCTACGACTACACAATTCCCGGAGCTGCCGTTACGCATTCAACATATTCTGTGCCATTGTTGGCGTATAACACCCTATTTGGAGCGCCGCTATTGCAACCAGCTCTTCCAGTACCTACACTTCCAGCGCTTCCTCTTATTCCTAGCTTTCCAAGTGCTGTACAGCAACCAACTGATCCACAAATCGATGCCCAGAACGATTCGGTGACTGTTGAAGCTAAAGAGTCCAAAGAAACAAGCGACTAGACTATCTTCTTCTTAATTTTAACAAATATGTAGATCGTAAATTGCCATAAATACTAATAAAATATGTGTAAATATTTATATACATGTCTTTCATTTTATATTCAACACACTATGACTATAACAATTAACGAAAAAAACGAAAAAATTACCAAAGAATGTTTATTTAGTTGGTAAAAGTAAGAATGTCTGTCCCAAAGTTTTAATTAATTTTATAATAACCTCATATATGTATAGGTATATAAAAATAGAAATATTAGAACAGATAGCCTAAGTTTCAATGCGTCATTTATTCAGCGTCCTATTATATTTTTTATGTCTGTAAATCATTCGTGTGTGACATTTTATTTTTTTACTTATTAATCCTTAAAAAATCAGTATTAAAGTTAGCAGCAATCTACAATAAGAAAGAAGTGTGAGGGTAAAATAATGGCAGTACTGAAAGGTTCTTGAGGACTTGAGAGTGTCCTGTGACTAAATAATCTAAGTATTTTAATTTGTTTTGATTCTTGTGTTCTCGAATGTTCTTTTGTTGTTAGTGATTATTTTACTTTCATTGTATTCAGTGACAATTTTAATATAATTCGAAACTAATTCTTATTACCAATATTATTAACATTGAAGTAATATACGTTAGATTGTTATATAGAGTGAGCAACCGGATGTGACCACCACGTGATCACGAGTGTCACCGGAAAAGTTTATTTTTTTAATTTAACGGTTTACTGTCCTGTTTATTGTTTACGCATTACGTTATGTCATCTGACATGTCTCTTGTTATAAGGTTAAGTTATAAATACATTGACAAATCAGTAATTTGACATATCTTGTACTACCAACTTAACAATGTTGCCACCTTAAAATTTGAGGTCACGTGGTGGTCACATCGGATTGTTCACTATGTACTTTAGAAATCTACGCAATATCGCCAAGAGCATAAATGCACTACAATAGTCCAGCGATGCCAGAAGTGTAGAGCTGAATATGTCCAGGAGCTTCTAGCTTTCTTTAAATTTTACCGCTACTATTGTCAATAACCTATTGGCACATAACCTGGAAACCTATCTTCCACCTATCTTCTCTACATAGATATACGGAAAGGGTATGACAGCGTTCCTCTATCAAAATTGTATAAATCAGCAAATTAAGAGAACTTAGAATGATCAGAATTCTACGTAAATAAAGGACTGAGTCAAGGGTGGTACCTACCCTTTTTAAATTATATTTGAGTGATCCATTCAAACATTGGAGAAGAAATGCCACACTATGGGAATACCCATAAATGGCGACAACTTGTATACTTTGAATTTTGCTGATGACCAAGTCATATTTGCCGAAGATGAAGACAACGCATACCACATGCTAAGAAAATTGAATGAGGAATGTGAGAAATTGGGCTTACAAAGAAATTTTGATAAAACCGAGTATAGTCAAGTGTTGCTCCGCATATAAATATTTCTAGTAAAGGAGAAAGTGAGGAGGAAATTAAGCAGAGAATAGCAAAGGGCAGAGTTGTAATAAGACACTTACACTCGATTATGTGGAATAAAACTATAACAAAGTAAAATGAGGGAAAGTTAAGAGCGATGGAGATGGACTTCTGCAGACGCATCAGTTTAGAATTTTCTTTTAAATTGCAAAAAAATATACAGGGCGTTCCATTAAAAAAAAAAAATTTTGGACGAATATCTAGAGAACGCGACGCTCAATTGTTTTTCTGTTTTCACAATTGTGACCGCCATAAAAAATAGTACTACTTTGTCCATTTGACCGATTCTGTACCTCCAAAGATAACAAAGTTATCAACACTTAAGTGTGGACACACGGTATATGCAAATACAATTCTCGTGATATTTAGAACATATTCGATAAATCCTCACATGTAAAAAGTAAAATATATATTGTTATATAATGATTGTGTATTAGAGACAAAAATCAAGTACAGATTGAAAAATAAATCAATTTTTTTATGTTAAGTTGCAATTTCACAATTTAGTACGCTACTGATATGCAAGATCTATTTATTTATTTATTTACAATAAACGAACAACAATACAATAGATACACATATACCATATACATAATGTATGTTGTGTATGTATATATCTGTAGCGTTGCTGCTCCTCCATCCCTCATCCTCGCCTCGGGAACTACTGTCTCGGGCTAACGGTGTTGAGGGCCTCCTTCTTTCTTCAAGTCGTGGTTTAGGTTTTAACTATTAGTTTTTCTTCCTCAGAATCTGTTTTATTTCACTTTTAAATTTGTGGTACGGTAATTCTTTTATGTTTTTCGGTAATTTGTTGTACATTTTTATTGTTGTTATATTTAGTGTTTGACTGTAGTTGTGGTGTTTATATATTTCGGATCTCAAGTGCGATACTCTGCGAGTTTTGTAGTCATGTATTTCTCTATTCCTTTGCAATTTTATGTTAGTTTTAATTTCCTTATTTCTAATTTTGTGTAGAAATAATATGTTATTGAGGGTTATTATTCCTTGTATGTTTAGTTCTTTTCTTTTTTCATAAACATGTGTTGTTGGAGTTCTATAGTGTAACTTGTATATTATTTTTAGAGCTTTGTTTTGTTGTCGTTGTATTTTGGATAGATTTTTTGTTGTCGTGTTTCCCCAAATGTTTATTAGGTAGCTATTTTTTGCAGCGAATAGGGCGTGGTATAGTATATAATATATTAAGTTGCCTACATATCAGAAAAATGTATTATTTCTTTATTACCTTTTTATATTATATTATAATATGGGGTCACAATCATTTTTTTTATAATTTGTTTATTCATAATCTACTTGAAATAACATGCGATTATTCTTAATACTGTGTATATTGTTTTACTTATTTCTTTATATTTAGGAAGTTTACGAAAGCATGCAGGCTGTTTATTTTATTCGCATCAACGCGAATAAAAATATCACCTCCTACTCTGGAATCAGTGCCTACAAGAATTATTCCCGTATCCAATGCCATAGATTATTTACATACGTAAATAAGCTGATAGTCGTTGCAGACGAGATTATTACGTACGCCGATAAAATTCCAAAGATGTGAGGACGTAACATTGTGAAATTCCCACAGTTGCCTGGTCACTCATACCCACTCGGTCTGGTAACGTCATTTGTAAAACAGCGTCTAGGGTTAGGGTTATATTTAATGTATGTGGAGACTTTCCAGGATATTTTGGCACCCATTTTGACACGGTTGCGTATTTCTTGGTGGGAATATTTATTTTTAACATGTTAACCTATTCATATGTTCATAACTTGTGAATGCATTTAAACATGCATTGCCATAAGCAATATTTTACATCACAGATGATTTAAAATGAATTTATCTCTGGGTGACAAAACTAATCGAATATTTAAAATGATTACAATGATAATTAGCTGATTTCTTTTTATTTATTTTTTTTATATTCACATAACAAATCCATTTTCACTTTTACGTGAATAAATTCGTGGACATTGTTTGCGTCAGTTAGAAATTATAGATGTAGCGATGACAGAATTATCCAGCTCAAGAAAGACAAGTTTCGCAAATGGCGCTATACAGATATGCTCAAATGTATTAGACTCTTATATTTTTTGCGAATAATCAAAGTAAGGTGAGTTCATGTATATGTTACATACTATATTAATAATTTTAAAGTAATCAAACATATAAAGAATTTTCATTTTTTGCAGGTTGGAGAGCAATTCTTGAAATTGTGTCAATTTAATCACCTTGTCAATGCTACACACTAAATCCTTTTTTTTCGTAATTTCAATTTCGTTAATTATAATTTTCATTTTGATTTTTATTTATATATTACTTTTTAATATTGTTCATTAACGCAGTGTTCTGCATTATTTTATTATCTAATTTAATTTATTGTTAACCTTCTGTTTAATAAGTAGGTGTACATAATAAAAATAAAACCTTACATGACACGATGACACCAATTTCATTACACTACAATAACATCGTTGCCGGATATACGTCAGCGTACAGCGATGATGTAATTGCCCAAAAAGAAATAGTTCATCATGTTATCCTGTCTCCAAATTAGTGGTTAATAATTATGAAGAAACCTACTATATACATTAAACTAAAAAATGATAGTAGAGATTAGTAATAGAATTCTAAAATTCATTTTCGAAACACACAAAAATTTTTTTAATACATATATATTAAAGAACACCGTTAGAGCCTTATATGTAGTCCTACTCGAAATTAAGAATCTGTTTATTGATTTTATGAACGACGAAAATTGCCTTTATTCAAACCTGTCTAGACAGAATAAAATGAGCAAACTATAGACAGTTGTATCTGTTTGTCAATATTTTCTGTTTTTGCGTAGAATCATGTAGAATTATCTAGCAGTATATTCGCAGAACAAACGATATAATTATCGAATTATCACTGAAAGTGGCAAATACAGATAATGATAAACTCAATTTATGACAATGTGCAATTGTAAAAATTTCAGACCTGATCAGGTTATGAAACAACTTAGTGCATAAGTACATATATGAATGCTTATGTATATATTTTTATATTGTCCAGATATTTCTTGACATCAATAGAAATAAATGTTGCTAAATCAATAGTAATAGTACCCGCATACAAAATATACGGCTCATTTTTCTAAAATAATCATATTTTACACTTCAGAATAGATGATTTTGTTTAATGTTTATTTATATTTGCTGATACGAATTAAGTCTTGTAATACCAAATTAGGAGAGGATCGATCTGTATGTTATCAATTTTAACCCTTTTCAAAGAAATACAAAAACTTGCACTAGAAGTAGGAATGAGGTTCAAACCAGAGGAATAACGCAATAATAGCTTTTTTTGCTAAGCATTTATTGAAATTTCTTTATAAAACTTATTATTATACATATCTAATATTATTATACATAAAAAAAAACAAAATTAATCAAAAGTGCTACCCTTGTTCAAAAACTGGAATATTGTTAGTAAAAGTATAAAAAAAGTTCTTCGAGGAGAAATGGCAAAATTTCTACAATATCATTGGAGGTAATTCGTAATTTTGTTTCCCTTAATGAAGGCATGGCTTGTTACCCTACAACAAAATTCTAATGTTATTCTAATGATATACAGGGTTAGTAAAAAGTCCCGGAACGGTCGAATAACTTTGTTATTTGAAAATTATGATTTAAAAGTACGGTATGCCGAACAATTCAAAAGTTGGAAGTCTTTCGTCAGGTGAAGGATTTACCTAGAAGGGGACGTCCATTAACAGCAACAGATGAAGAAACTAGTTTGAATGTGTTACTTACAGTGGAAGAAAATCATCACGTGTCCACAACAGAATTAGGTCAAATTCATGAGATCTCTCAAAAATCTGCTCATACGATTCTTAAATCCGCAAGAATGAAAGCCTATAAAATATATCCCGTCCATGAGTTAACTGAAGATGATCCAGATCGTAGACTAAAATTTTGCGAAACAATGACGGAATTGATCGAGCAGCAGCCTAATGTTTTAGATCACATCATTTTTTCAGATGAGGCAACGTTTTGTCTCAACGGCACTGTGAACAGACATAATTGTCGCTACTGGTCAATTGAAAATCCGCATTGGATTGAAAAAGTCCATACACAGCGTCCTCAAAAGGTGAATGTCTGGGCTGGTCTTGTTGGAAACAACATCATAGGACCATTTTTTATAAGAGGAAATTTAACTGGCAACGTCTACTTAAATTTATTGCGAAATGAGGTTGTTCCAGCACTTGCGGCCCTCTTTCCAAATGCAAACATAGGTGATCACCCTAATGCACATTTTTGGTTTCAACAAGATGGAGCTCCCCCCCATTTTGCCCATAATGTCCGCGATTATTTGAATGAAATTTTTCCGGGACGTTGGATCGGACGTAGAGGAGCAATCGAATGGCCAGCACGTTCGCCAGATCTCTCGCCATTAGATTTTTTCTTTTGGGGTCACATGAAATGTCAAGTGTACAAAAATCGTCCCCATAATCTTGAACAATTGGAAGAAAGAATAGTTCAAGAAGCCAATCGCATCACTCCAGAACAAATACAAAATTCAATAAGAAATTTTACTGACCGTTTACATTTTTGTCAAATTGTAAATGGAGAGCATTTTGAACAATTATTGTAATCGCAACCTGAATAGACAGGTATCTTGATTTTTCTGTATTAGGACACTTTTTTAATTTTTTAACTGTTTTCTTGTGAATAAAAATAAACATCTTAATACTTCCTGAACGTAGTTTTTTATTTTGCATTCAAAAGTGTTAAAAAAATCTGGGCGTTCCATTTAAAAAAAAAAAATTTGACGTATTGCCGATTAAACCGGAAGTGAAAAAAATATTAACTGTATTGCATAAAATGCATTTATATTAACTATACCCCCATATTAAATTTCAGAAATCATAATTTTCAAATAACAAAGTTATTCGACCGTTCCGGGACTTTTTACTAACCCTGTACAATAATATCTAATTTTCATGCAAACATGTAAACAAAAACACATTGTATTCTTGGACATTTTGCATATACTTACGCTAGTCTTTTAAGTAAAGTCGTCATTCCTCTGGTCAACTCTATTCCAGATGAATGACGATTTTTAATGAATTTTAATGTAGCTGATATCACCTAACCTTGCTTTATTTGGCTAGCTAGTATTTCCTAGGGTTTATGCAGAGACAATCGAAACTGATATCTTTATAGAGAAAAACGACCTATTTTATATTTAATTTTCTCTCCTTTTTATCATTGAAAAATCTCCAATAATTGTATCTCTTACAAACATTTGGGATGAGGAACTGTGGTGGCGCTAGTGTTCCCAAATTTTGCCTGCTTCTGTTTGGTGAAAAATCTGGTGACTTTCTCGTTTACTCGATGTTTTCTCTGTTCTGTTTCTGTTCGTTCACTTTTGTTGACTACGTTGACGGGAACTGTCATAGAAAGTTTTTATTTCACTATTATTTTTATTATTATTTCATTATTAGTTTTATTAGTTTATTTTGTAGTTGTAATTTATTGGATTTTGTTGTTCCAACACCATTAAGATACATTCTTAAGTTATATTATTATTTATATCTTGTTTATAAAATGTGTGTTTGTGCTTCTTTAATTAATTAATTATATATTAGAAATTTTATTTTTATTGACCTATTAGTGTACTTCTCAATCATTATCTCAACTTTTAGATCAACTATGTAATAAACAAATCTGTAATATTTTTTTCTGAGAAAATAGAATAGATGTATATAGACAGATAGAGTATCAGCGAAGAGTACTATCTTTCAGAATCCATCACGTAATTCTAATAACATAGAAAGACAATATACTTGTTTTATTATAGTGAAGGGAATTCTTGTAGAATTCTTCTAATAATTTTTGCCAAGCTATTAATTGCTCTATCCTAAATTTATCAAATTAGATAATCATTTAAATATATTACGTAAATAGATACCAATGCATCCGTAATATTAATAGCCTATACATGTCTGTTTGTTATCTTTATAGATATAATCAGACATGTTCAATTATCTTGAAAATAATCAACATATGACCCAATCATGAAAGGTTTCACAAAACAGCTTTTCGAAATAAATATTAAGCATGTATATCTATTAATGATTCAAATGTAATTTACTGATGTTATAGATTATTTAATTTCCTGCAATATTTAGGTATACGTTAATTCGTTATCACTAAAACATATTATGTGTGATTGTTGCAATATCAAAGTTCATTGAAAATTAAATAATCGATGTCAATAACATGAAACCAATCTCCATTATCTATTACTGAGAAAGAAAAGAGTCAGATGTTTATGTTCGCATACTGACAGAAATTCAGGCCGTTAATGTTTATCAGTGAGTCTTCTCACGTCATCTGAAGAAAACAAATGTCTGGAAATGAGGACAAATTAAATGCATGCACATTGTTCATGGCAAATTTGTAGGTAGTTCACAACTTGAACACAAAATGGCGAAGCAGTTTTATATATAAAGGGTTTTATATACATCAGGATGGATATGGATGGAAGAGAAAAAAACTTCGTTAATATGCTATTTACCAAAAAACTTTATTTATTATAAAATATTCTGCTTTCCTCAAAACATCCAAGAAAATATTCAGATTTGCCTATAGACATAAATACGATAATATTGCAGCTGATACTTTAATTTTTTAAACCACAATTTCAAATAAACAAGTAAATAAGTACTATTCCTTATTTTACAATAAAATGTTACCTTAAAACCCCACAGTAATATATATGTAGATACACTTGAAGATGGAGATGGTACAGACAGTTTTCTGGGAAATGGATTAGTATGAATGGCTCAGTGGAATGGCCTGCTAGAATGTGTTAAAAGAAAAGTGTGTGCTTCTGAAATAGAGCATAATTCAGAGCAATTAAAACAAGCAATGCGTGGACACACAAGATATCCGATCATTCTGCGCTGCGCAATCTTATTAATTTGTAATAACATGCATCGTCTAAAATCTCGCTAGCAACTAATTTGTAATGTGCTGGAGCACCATCGTGCATAAAATACATTTGTAATCTTAATTGCAACTCGACTTCTTCCAAGTAGTGGTAGCTCCTCTTCAAGAAAGCTGCGGTATACTTCTCTACTTAGCCGCAGCGGCAAAAAATATGAACCTATCAAACGATATGCAACAATTCCAGCCCACACATTAAAAAAAAAATTGATACTGATATTTGCACATGTGTGATTATTATAAAAACTAATAATAGCATGTCTGGGAAAAGTAACCTAGTCGGTGTAGAATACTTAAGCAAAAAATTGAGCATTTACTGGGATTTTCTGTTGTATCCATTGACAAAATCCCAATCTTTGTGAGAAATCTTTGGGAAAAGTGCCTGTACTTGTTGTACAGACAGCGATAGAATTGAGTGGACATAGTATTATATTTTATTATTAATTATTTGTTTTGTAATGTTAGTATGTTTTCGGATATTATTTATGTTTAACGATTTGATCTGCTAATCATGTTGTATATCATTAAATAAGTATGAGTAAAATTTATAGTTTAATTAAAAATCGCTTAGTGTCCACTCAATTCTGTCACTGACTGTATGTGGGCCACACTGTGAGCTGATTTAACTTTAAGGCAGAGGCAATTTTTCTTGTGTGTAGAAGGATGTTCCTCATTTTCATTCAACACCATTTCTTCCACTTGTAGAGTTATAGGTCTGTACGTAGGTGCCCGCAATCAGTCGTACGTTTTTTAAAACATATCGTTTCACTAAACGAACTAACGGTTCGGCTATCGTTCTTCATAAAGACGTCTAGCTGCAAGCGCTTGATTTACCATTGGTAATACCGTAAACAAAATGCATAACGCAAAACTCAGCATTTGTGTCATTGATTATAGAAAACTTTGATATAATAATATTGAAATGAAAATTAAAGGTTTTGCCTTTAGCTTATCCTGTATCTTTAAAATTAAACCGTTTGGGACATACAAATATGAACTTTTATGATCTTAATAATCCAAGGAATCAGCCCATAAAATTTGTCGCACGTATATAGAATCACCTTGTATATTGAGGGTTAATTTAGGATTTGTTATATGTAATAGACTTCTACCCAGATAGAAGGAATAAAATGCTAAGGACCCTCGACATCGTTAGTTTGATATAGTAGCAAAATAAACTTGCACTTATTTACACTTATTAGCTTAATATGTATATGTATGTACATGCATATACGCATTGTAACAAGGTAGTTTGGAGGAATAGATGCGGGAGAGGCATACAGAAGACGAACGAACAAGAAGACATTTAATAGAGTTTGCAATGGAGAAGATATAAAGGTGGAGATCAGAACCTTGAGATTTTAATGGCTAGGGCAGATACAGAACATGACCGACAAAAAGCAGGTGAAGGGGATAGCCTGGAAAAGACCGGACAGCGAATGGAAGAGAGGAAGACCCAGAAAAAGACAAAGGGAGGCAGTGTTAGACGACCTGAGAAAGAGAACGATTGGAAAAAGACGGCCGAGAAAAAGCAGTTATGGAACAAATTAATAAAGCTGTATCTGAAGGGCCTGTTTTTTTCTAAAAGCTTATACATACAGGGTGTTACACAAAAAACACCCCAAGCTGTAACTATGCAATTTACATTCCGATTTTCATGAGTCTAGTACCAAATGAAACGGTTTGATCAATACTGCGTTTGATGCTAAATTTACTTCTTTTCGAAAACCATCTTCAATTTATTGAGAATATATCTTTTTTAAAGGGTAGAGCTTTTCTTTCTGAATCCATCGATGTACAATGCATTCATTTCAGTTGTAAACTTAGAAGAGGAAAAAATAGTTTTTAACAGTTTCCGATCCATTCTTGTAAAGCCCTTTTTGAATAAATCATGAATTTCAATCAACTTACTCAACGGAAAAAAATTGAAGAAGGCGTCCGAGAAGAAGTAAATGTAGTCTCAAACCTAGTATTTATCTATTCATTTCATTCATATTAGACTCATGAAAATCAAAATGTAAATAACAGAGTTACAGCTTGGGGCATTTTTTGTGTGATACCCTGTATAACAAGGTGTTTAAGAAATTTAATTTCTTCGGAAATGCAACTAAAATTTTATCCATTCTTAAAACGTTGCGTACATTATTTAATAAATTTGCAAGGCATACCGTGCAACTTTGCGTGGGGTATGACGATTTGTAAGCTAAAAATTCCTCAAAAATATTGGCGATTTTATTATCTACATCTCTGTTGAGAAAGGTTATGGCGTTTCATTTTCCCAATGCATGATATTTAGGTAAGCCTACAGAATTATTTGGACGACAGCGGCGTGCAATGGGGAGTCCTGCCAGGTAATTGATGAGCGTGCATTTTACAGGGACACGCGCGTTTTTCGACCGGTCGACTTATCAGTTTTTGTAGAAGCACCGTTACGAACTGAACACTGAGCACAAGGCCTTTGCCCCCTTCGGTGGAACACGAACACGTTCGTGGTTCGAAAACAACAAGCGCCGATCGGCCGGCTGCAACCGCCGCACGCTTTCCATTCCGCGCTTAGTGTACTGGGTGTCGTTGTCAGAGAATGGCCAACGAAAAAACCGAGAATGGAGTGCAAGGTTTCCCGTATCTAAAACCACCAGAGAAGAGCACTTGGGAGAAAGTAGCGACAACCTTCTACGACAAATCGGATAATACTATACTGGGACGGACGCCGAAGAGTTGGGGTAAGTACTGTGTGCCGATATTTTCGCTTTCAAATCAGATTGAAATAAATGCACTTTCAAAACTCCGGCAATAAAGGACCGCCTGTTTTTTTCGTATGTTTACGCGTACCTGCGACCTCAGCGCGGTTGAATTGAGAACCTTTACGTAATATAAAGTCGTTTCAAACAACATAATATGTCGCGGTATCTATCTGTTGTGTTCACTTATGGGATTTTTAATGTGCGATAAAAGTTATCGCATGCGAATGATTAAAAAAAATATGGCCTCAGAGTTTATACAATATAATCATCGGTGCGCTAACATAACACCGCGGAAAATACATATGTGCTATAGTGAGATATTGCAACATCAAGTACGCGTATTGTTTTTGAATTTGAAATTGTATATATGTACCATATGTACGCGTGAAGCCAGGAATGTTTTCGTCTGCAATCTTTACGGTTTATCGCATTCCCATACATTTGCCGGTAAAGCAAAAGTTTCCTTTGCACACACTTAGACTCTTTATCGTTTGAAAAGATGTGTATGCAACGGCGCTTTCTCTCAGAATCATAAACACGTCTGTTTACGCTTTAAATAAAAAATAGTTTTGATACATAAACATTTCAAGGAATTCTTTTAGGTGTTTTATTTTTACAATGTAGCATATAAATATGTGGGAATAGGTTTCTGTTTTGTATGAGTTTTTTTTTCGGGTAAAATTATGATTTCTAGAAAGTAAGTTTTGTAATAACCCGCACTAAAAAAAAACGGTTTTAATTAAATTTTTATAATTTTACAAAACGAATCATTAATTATAAACCGAATTACATTACAATTAAGAAGTCTCACTTTAAATTTCACGGCATTTTTGATCTGTTGAATAAGCAAATTTTTGATAGATATTTGCCAGTAAAAAGTACACGATTGAAAAAAAATGGCACGATTCACGGTTCCAATAATGTATACAAATAGTAGAAATTTCATTTTAGACTCGGTAAAAATTTGGCCCAGATAGTTCGCAGAGTTTTTAGTCAATAGGAATTACTTGCTGGAAAACCTATCGTAAAGCAAAACGAAAAATTTGAGCAAAATTGCCGACCTCAATAGTACGACTCAGCTCAAAACATGGCTCATATCGCTTCAAGTGTCGCAGAAAACCCTGCTTCGTCTATATCAAGACGTTCACAGCAATTAAGGATAAAATTGCCAAAAATTGTGAAATTTACTAGAAAACTTTAGCTATATTTTCTAATTTTTGGTAAATTTACCCTATACATTACTGGAATTTTCCGTAGGAATTGTAAATATTTTTTAGTGTGCAGCCTTTATCGCATTCTGGCATAAAGATCTTAGCCTATATGCTTATATATAGGCTAATTCTTGATAATTATCGCCCTATCAGTATAGTTCCTGTGCTGTCAAAAGTCTTTGAACAGACTTATTGATGCTATAAGATCTGTGCTATAAGTCTGATAATTTGAAAGCAGTAACTATTTTCGCACGGAACAACATGGGTATAGGAACGGTCACTCCATCAGTACAGGGTGCTAAATAGTATATACACTCATACACTGCATTCGGCGACGGCCTATGCTTCAGATCAGGGTTGTCCAACTGCGATGCTATTAGTTGTGGCCCGCGTAATTATTTTTATACCTCACGTTATTTTGTTATTACTTTAACAAAATTATTATATGGCCCGCAACCACATCAAAGGTTTAAGTTTTGGCCCTTGAGGCCTTGCAAGTTGGACACCCCTGCTTCAGATTATTAGATCTGTCCAAAGCTTTCGACTCCGCCAGTCATCAAATTTTACTAAGTAAATTGGAGTATTATAGGGTAAGGGGACAACCTCACAAACAGATTGCAAAGAACAAAATGGCAAACAAGAATATCCTAACTTGGCCAAGTAAACTCTGGAGTTCCGCAGGGGTCCATTTTGGGCCCTCTGCTTTTCACCATTTACATAAATGAATGTCGAGATATGCCTATATGCGGACGACACATCTTTCCTTGTAACAGCTGTAGTACAAGAAAGTAGAAGAGCCGTCAACGATGCCAACAACTGGTTAGAGCGCAATAAACTTAAAGTAAACATGGCAAAATCCCAAAATTTCACATTTTGCCCTTGTAGCAGTCGATCGGCCAAACTAAAGTTACTTCTAATGATCATATAGAAGGATTGGCAACAAGTCGTCGGCCCTATTTGCCATAGAAAGACTAACATAAGTGGCAGACCATCAAGCCGCAAAATTAGTATATTTCGCCACCCTTCACTCTGTCATGTGTTACGGCATTATATTTTGGGGGATGTCGTCTAAATCGACCAGGATTTTCATGTACACAGTTATATATGTTCAGTAAAATAAAGATGTATTTCTTGTAAATAAAGATATTCACCACTACAATACAAGAACATGTGATGAATTGAGATGGGCAATCTCAATTCATGGGCATACCATCGTCTTGCTTACTCCTAACAAGCGGTAAATTATTGGGGAACTAAATTGTACAATAAATGACCAAATCGTTCCAAAGAACTCCCAATTCATCATTTTGAAAAGAAAATAAAGGAAATGCTTATCAAGAACTATACAGCATCGACGAGTTCCTGCTGAATTAATATACTGCTATGTCATTTTATGTGAATTATGATTTATGAAATCCAAAGAATCCTTGACAATTTAATTTGTGTTTAGATAAATGTGTATTATTTTTAATCTACCTAATTATATAAATTAATGTAAAAATTCTGACCAACTTGCTTGATCGTATATATTTCATTAATGTACCGTTACCATAGTTTTGACGATATGTTCGTATCTTTCGAATGAATGTTCGACGTTGGGAATTTTAATTCACGCGTTTCTGTAGTAACCGATTTCTATTTTGGGGTTGCCGGGTTAGTTTTGCCTTGGAAATATGAGTTTGTTGAAAACAAATGGAAGAAGTGGCTTCTTTTTCGATTTTCCTGCGAGTATTAGATTTTCGAAAGTTTTATCTAGAAATTCGTTTATTTATCAATATGAAATTCCTAAAAATGCTGGATTTTACTTACTTTGAATGAGAGTACTACGTGTTTTGTGCAAAGATGATATGTATCCAGTTATTTAGTAATTTGGAGCCGTCCTAAATTTAATCCTGGGGTTCTGAAGATCAACATTCGAGACAATTCTGTCTGTAGGATTCTGTTGGCGTTTTGGTACACTTCATGGGAGCTGAAATGATATATGTAACACGGAATTTATATGGGAGGATTTGTTTGTTCCAGCAGCAAGCGATTTTATCATCTTTTGAAACTTATAGTCTTTGTAATATGTACAAGAGATTTCAAGGTTATATATTTGTTGATGTAGTAAATTGTAAACCTAGTAATTTTGTATATGTAAGGTTGGTCATGATTCTGTGGGTTTCAGTTACGTATTACTTGTCAGTTTTGTATGTTCATTGAGTTGGCGCATTGACTAATATGGATGTTCGCATGATGGGAATTCGGCGGGAAATTTGAAATTTTCTTATGTTTATAAATCGACAGATTTAAGTTCTTAGTCTGAATTGAGATAATAGAAATCTTTATAATAGTGGTTCTTATATAGTAAATGAATCTACTCACCTGAGAGTATCTGTAGAAGATTTATTTCTTTGTTACATTGTAGGAATATTTAAATATTAAATAAAGGTTTGAAAAAGGAATTTAAAAAGATGTCTTCAATTAATGATGTTATTATTATATATTATATTAATAATGTTATTTTACTAAAGTAATACAAATAAAATCGGCATTACCCAAGAAAAAAAAATATTGTAAATTTAAAAACTAGTATAAATACATCGTTTTCATGGTATTTATAATAATTATGCAGGCTGATTAAATGAATAATTTAATTTGACATGAGAAAAAGTTTTAATATAATATTTTCTTAAAAGGAGTTGTATGTAAGTTATATTTTGATCCCGTAATTGTCATAGTAAACTAACAGAATAGAAACAATGGGTGGAACAGGGAACAATGGAACGTTATTAATAAAGATATCAAGAAACAGATTACATATATGATGTAGAGTATAATTTATGTGTCCTTTAAAATAAATATTTGTATTAAACACACATCGTAAAGTGCTAATTCTGTTATTGTATTTAGAATAGGTGTTTGTAACACCACTTACGTATTAGTCTAATTGATTCCAACCTATACTGGTTATTTAATTAGTAAATGTTGTATACAAATATACCCTTGTGTGTTTTATTCACATTGTAATTTAGAAGAAATTATCTAATTTCATTAGTTCTAGTTTAGTTTAAATACATTTTTGTGTTAAGTAGCGTTTAATGGTGCAAAGAATGGTGGAGGTGAATGAATCATATTCGGAGGGTTGTTGAGCATATGCAAATTTTTGTGGATTTCCGAAGAGCATTTAATCAATAACTCCCTGTCAACATTTACTTTGTCGACATTGGTAGACTGTCGGTATATATAAGGAAGATATAATAGAACCCCTATATATATATCTATCTATATATGTATATACACATTGGAAGCAGTAGAGGCGATCATGTAATAGCCAAACCAATCAGAGCAACTTTATACGTACACACACATATACCTATATATTACATTTTATTCATGTCGTGCAAAAGCAGCTAAACAATAAACAGGCAGAAACGTATGTACAGTTGCGGAATGACAAAAGCCGTACAGCTCTTTAAGCTACGTTTTGCAATATTTTAATTCTGTAAATGAGTTTTGATTTTCTCAAATGTCACTTTATATATTCATGACTTTGAACTACGTCACTTCAATCGTCAGACCAACTAAAATCATTAAAGCAGAAGTTATATATTTAAACAGAAAGCTAAAATCTATATTTTTCATAATAATTAATTTCTAATGGAGGAAGTTCATTCGAAATCGTTTCAATTTTGTCTCCTAACTCCTGGGCATATACAGGTCTAAAGTTTATTGTGCACATTTTTACATTCTCCATTGGGATTAAGTCTGAGCTTTTAGAAGGCCATGACAAACGCTCTATATGTAGATGTATGGCCCCATCCATACAATTATCGTCTAGATAAATAAAATACAAGGAAATACAATTTCAGGCAGGACAACGTTTTCTAAGATAGTAATGTACGCATCGCTATTAAATCTATTCTCAATTCTCCAGCAGATTCCTGACAGACCCTTAACAACGCACAATTTTGTTAAATAATTTAACGTTTTTCTTATTTTAAACTAATATTATTTATCAAAAAAAATTTTTACTTACTGTATTTCAACATTTCCAATAACATCTTATTTTATAATCCAAGCATTCTTCGAAAATACACCTACGTCATAATTAATAGATATTCTTTCCTTTGACGCAGAATAACTAACTTATTTTAGTTATATGCGGATTTTCAATCTAAATATTTGTAGAAACTTGTAAATACAACGTGCAATGCTGTTGCCTTTAGTCTGTTTGTTTTTTAATTAGACCCAAACATATTTAAATATCGATTTTGCTATATCTTTCTTATGATGTGTCCAATTCTGTTGTATTGAAAAGTCTTCAAGATTTGTGCAAATTTTATTGGTGTAAATTGAACATTTCTTTGGTTCATATGTTTAATTACACTGGGCAACAAATTTTCGAAAAGTTCATGCTTCCAAGCTGAAAATAGTCATTTCTTAATTAATTCAATGTGCTGAACACGAAAATGACTAAGAAAAAGCTGAATTGGCTACGGGTTTTCTGTAATATGTACGCATATTTCAGAAAAAGTGTACTTATGTCAATATTATAATACATGGTAAGAAAACATTTACGCATATTTCAGAAAAAGTGTACTTATGTCAATATTATAATACATGGTAAGAAAACATTTACGCATATTTCAGAAAAAGTGTACTTATGTCAATATTATAATACATGGTAAGAAAACATTAGTCTGCTTCTGGCTTTCGACTTCTTTTGGCCTGCCGTTTGTAGTGGACTTGTGGAGCATCTCTACTGATTGTCCAACAATAGTCAGCTAGCATTGACGTAGACCATTTTTTTTTCGTAATTTCTCACTAAATTGCATTACATTATGCAATAGCATCTATACAATGGACAAAACGTCAATATCTCTGGAACGTGAGCCAATCAACTTTTTTCAATGTGATATTCGTGTTCAGCACGTTGAATTCATTCAGGATTGGGTACTTTCACCTAAGAAGCAATTTTACTGTTGACCAGTGTTATTAATAGAATATCAGTAACAAAAGATTCTTGAATTATTATTGCCATCACGCGAAATGAACGCGTTTATTTGCAGAGATAGTCATGTTTACTGCAAATACAAGATTACTGCATGGCTTCATATCAACCAAGCCACATTAAAATTAATAATAAGCAAGTTATGTCCTTATTAGCGTGAAGCAAATAGCGTTTCTATACATTAAAAGGCTTATTTCTGATTAATGAATTCATATGATCACGAGTGCTAATATTAGTAAATACCACATTACCTAATAGAAAGCAAAGATATCATTGATTAGTGGTATAAAGCAGGGATTTGATTAAATGAGATATATTTACAGGATATGTTTATCTAAAGAGAATTTATTGCATTACCGAGCTAAATATTTGATCATTAAAAGTTGTCACCGATTCGTATAGATTAATAAGACTTATTTCCTTAAACATTATAATTTTTATTATATGTAGATACCTCGTTTACTCGGAAAAATAAGAAATGTAATAAAGTATTGCTTTGTTATTATTTTTATTAATAAAGTAAATAAATAATTAAATATATATATATTATGTAACCTACTTATTCTAGTCAGAAAAATAAATAATATGTCTCAAGGCAAAGCTACCTGTAATACACCTAGACTGGTAAGAGCGGCCTTATATTCAAGTCAGACATGTACCCTGGAGCTATTCAAAACTAGTTTTGCAAGATTCGATGTTTTGTGTTCCTCTCTATAAGAAGTTCTCGACGGCTTTTCCATTTGAATGGTGTATTAGTAATGTAAACGGCAAACTGTTCGATAGTATGTTTTCATAACAATCAATTAAAAGAATCATGCATAACTCCATTAATCATTTCTTGGTTTTTTTTTTTTAGTATAGTTTATTGAGGTACAAATACGTACATACAGAAATATAATACATATATGTACTTAGATTTGCATTGCGTTTGGTCCTCTTCTTCATCAAGGGAGAGGAAAGTAGTTTCCGGCCGGACAACCCGTATCGAAAGCCTCCTATAATTTGTCTTTAGTTCTGCTTTCTTTCTTGGATGTGTGCTATTTTTCCTTGTTTTTTATCATCTCCGTAATTCGTTTTTAGAAGTTGAAGTATTTCATTTTTCTGATTTGTATATGTACTTTCGTTTTGTGTGATATTCATGTATTTGTTTGTTTCTTTTAAGTTTGATTTCACTGCCCACTTTTCATGATGCTTGTGGTCATTTTATCAAATCCAGATGCTTTGTAATATATTTGACTACTTAACTTTCACTCACTTCTTTAATATTTAGTTGTAATGTTACAGTGTTTAGTTTGCTCTTTTTATCTGTATAATTTGAATTTTTTAATTGTATCTTTGCTAAAATCTTGCCAATGCTTGTAAAGTATGTGTTTATTTCGTTACTTATTTCTTGTAGTCTATAGTTGTCGTTTCGTCTGGTTTTTGATTGATTGGTTCTTGGATTGACTGAAATCGAAGAAAATAACGAAGGACAAACTGAGAACATTCAACGAAGCTGACAATTAACCAAACAGCCGTGGCAGCTGGCTGCCCACAGGGTGGAGTGCTGTAACCCTTGCTATGGTGTGGTGTGGTGGATGGCTTGCAACGCGCAGGGCTACGCAGATTATATCACCATCATGGTCTGCGGTAAGTTTGAGGGCGTGGTGTCCGAGAGGATGCAACAAACAACAAATGCAACAAGAAGGGCTAAATGTAAACTCTCGCAAAAATGGTTCTGTTCACTTGGAAGAAGAAACTTCCAAAACTCCAGTGCCCAACCGTCTTCGGCTTGAAGATACTTGTATCTAGTGAGGTTAAAAACCTAGGTGTTACTTTGGACGCAAAACTGATGTACAAATATCACCTGGAACAAATGGTAAACAAAGCCATGATGGCCTTCTGGGCCTGTAGAGGATTGTTTGGTAAAACGTGGGGGTTGAAACCTGCAATAGTGCACTGGCTGTACACGTTATATAGTACCCTCTATAACCTACGTCTCGCTAGTCTGGTGGCACAAAGCCAGTCTGGGCTACACGGTAAACGCGCTCAGTAAGGTCCAGAGGATTGCCTGCTTAGGCATCACGAGAGCCATGTCCTCGACGCCGATTGCAGCCATGGAGGCCATTCTTGGGCTTCCTCCACTGCAGTTGGTTTTGCGACCAGAAGCTACTCTGGGAGCATACAGAGTAAAATGTAGCGGGTGTAAAGGTTCCTCTGGCAAAACCGAGGACCATACCAGCATATTCAACTACATCGAACAGACAGTACCACTGTTCGCAAGGGCGGACAAGATTCGGCCCGTCTTGAGCTTCACTAGGAAATAACTTGTAGATATGTCTAATAATGAGACCTCTAAAGGTTATGCCCGCAAACCGAGGCGAGGTTCCCATTGCTGGTTTGTGGATGTCTCGAAGACGCCGAATGGCACAGGCATTGGGATCTGGAGAGATGGAGAACCGCATGGCGAAGGCATCAGTTTAAGTGGCACCACTTCCATTTTCCAGCTGAAGCAATAGCCATCCAGACCTGCGCAGAAGGTATCTTAAACTGCACGCATGAGAATGGATCGGTCGAAATTTTTTCTGACAGCCAAACTGCGCTCAGGGTACTGCAGGCTGTCAAATTCGTTTCCGAATTGGTACTGGGGTGCCATAGGAAACTCGAAGAATTGCCGGAGCATCACAGTATTACGTTGAGATGAGTTCCAAGCCACTCTGGGATTAGAGGCAACGAAATTGCTGATGAACTAGTTAGAGGCGCCAATGAACGATCATTCACAGGTCCAGAACCGTCGTGTGAGACTCCTTATGGCGGCATCAACGCTTTTGTCAGATGTGAACTCGATGCTAGTCACCGCTCCTATTGGAATGGACTTGCCGACGCGAGACATTGCAGAACCTTCGGGATTCATCCAGGCGAAGGCGCAAGGCAGTCTTTATGAGCAGAAACAGACTGAGACTACATACGGGAGTTTTAAGTGGCCACTGCGGACTTGCACCACATGGGACGAGTGGACTCTCCCCTGTGCAGGAACTGTGGGAGAGCAGAAGAAACTCCTGTACACCTCTTGGTCGACTGCCCAGCAGCGGACAGTGAGAGACGAAGTGATTTAGGGGTCGCTCGTTAGACGAACTCAGTCTAAGTAAACTTACTATCGACCAATTTGCGGTCCTCTTTATTCGGGTGCAACCAGGTCGAGAGGGCTAAAATATTTTGGGGGCACAATAGGTCTTCTAGCCGAATTGCCTTACGAGGTAAACCTGTCCATGAAGGTAAAAAAAAACCAGCCAGATAATATATTTATTTATTTAGTGGGTAAAGGAAGAAAGATAGTGTCAGGTGTCAGTATGGTGTTAGTGTATAATAAATTTGCTGAAGTTTGTTGTATTTTTAACCTGTTTTTGAAGTGTACAGTAAAATACTGACAATGAATGCATTAAATGAGTTTTCTTCTTTAAATATTGATAATGCAGGATATTTTTGTTAAAAACCGAAAATATGTGTTCTATATTTAGTAAACTTGATCAAACAGAAATACTTGAAACAAACGTAGAACATATATCAGATGTCTTGAAGAAAATAACATCGGTACCTGTAAGAATAGGATTTTGTATAATATAATGTTAATTAAACAGGAAAGTTACTTTAGATAAGTGAAACAGATGGACTTCCCCAAATAGTTTGTGTGAATTGTTTAGCGTTAATTCTCGCAGCTTATAAATTAAAATGCAGTTTGACAATTCATACTCTCTCCTTCAAAAGTATTTAACAAGTTATGTTAAATAAGAAGAAATGTGAAATATGTGAAACTATAGAAAGCGATAATGACAATACCAGGGATAATACACAGTGCAAATATAGTGCTAGTAACGATTTAGTTTCATCTAGTCAAAATCAAATTTACGAAGAAACTGCTACCCCAACAGATGAGATTAAAATAACAAAATGCCTTAGGCGGCAAAGTGGTCGCAGGATTTCTAGGAAAGTAGGAAAGCAAAAGCAAGGTTAATAATTTAAATGTAATATTTATTGTTAACTTTCTTTACTAGAATTGTACGAGTTTTCAAATAAGCACATAAATAAAAAAGATTAAAAGATATAGGGTATATCAAACGTCTTCCAAAAAAAAAAAACTGGTGCATCAACCCAACACACAAATTTGCGAACTAAAATTACTAGTGAGTAAATTTGTAAGTTATATATCAAATATGAAATATAACTTTCAGCTTATGTACTAGCTTTATTCGGCCGTTTTATCTTCGGAGTGAAACTTTTAAATTATAAAGTATTTTACTGAAATGCACACGAGGTGCAAATAATTAAATTTAAAGTACATATTCCTTAATTCTAATAGAATTGCCCAAAAATAGATTAAATATAATAGTAAAATACCATATTGTGCAACGGAGCTAATGAAACTTACTATTATGAACGAATTATCGCCCGATTTTGCAATTAAATGTTCTTGATGTTGAGGTTAAAAATGATTTTGTTATTAAGTATTTACAGTTGTTATGTCAATTATATAATAGTACAGTTAAACATGCGGTGTATTGATGCGGTATTAAATAAGAACCTTGGTAAGTTCGTAGTATCACACTGCAATTATGACTAATATTTTATTTATTTGTTCTCTTGTGGTAAAGTAAGCGGATAGCGTTCATATGTGTAATTTTTAATATAGATGACAGTTTTACATTATTTAAATTTAGAAAATGCTTGCTAGCATGATTTAAACATTGATATCAATTATTTTGGGCGTATTGGACTATGTTTACCAAACATTAATCACCGCACAGATAAATATTCTTTGTTAAGAACATGTTAACACTCCTGTGTTCTATCTGAAGTTTACTGTGTTATAGCTCAGTTTTCCTTATTTTTTTTTATTCTCAAACTTTTATGAAAACAACAACAAAAAATTTGGTTAGTATCGTCTTTCGCAGCAAAATGCTGCCGACATGATTCTTTTTTCGTGGTTCTGTCGTACAATAGGAAAAAACCTCAAATAAAAAAAAATTAGTAAACACTTTTATTCATATCAACATTCTCATTAGCATAAACTGAAAAAAAAGTAAGTAAATTGTCCTGGAATGCAAAGTACCTTTTTGTAACCATTAGATGCATAGATTTATCGATTAAAATCCTTAATTTCATTTTACTGCTTTTCCTTTCTTGTAAGAGAATATCCGGCGCCACAACGATAATAGACTAGAATCTTGATAGCGTATTTATACAGACAATGTTATGTATTTAACAGGATATTTACAATTCTTTAAAGTTTAATCATCATGCCATGCAAACGTTTGCTTGGATGTTAGAATATGTAATGTATGCAAAGTATTCACTATTCATTGTATGCAAATTCAACTTAAACTTAGTAATAGATTTCGTCCCTTGAAGCTGCGTTAAAGACTTTACGAATTAAACTAGAATTTTTGAAAAAGTGATACTTAATAAATGATTATTTCTGGCCTGAAACCAAGTTGTCCATTCGTTTTACTGGATTTTGCGAACGCTCTATTGTACGTATAATATTATTTCAATTGTAGCACTATCGTTCTTTTTTTATATGTTCTGTTTCGGAAAAACAAGAACTTGCGTTCATACTCATATCCTCACTTCAAACCCGGACCATTTCTACTAGGAGATTTACCCATTTTAATTACTAATCTTAAATTGCAACACATTTTTTCGCAATTATAGATATTCACAGTATAAATATTGCCGCATGCTTGCGCTATTGGAAAATCGCCAGTTTGGTTGTGTTGTTGATGCAAGAATATAACTTCTGAGATCTAGTTTGATCCGCGCCGTCTCATCAAACCGGTTCCAAAATAGACCCTTGCGTTTTAGCCATGTAGTAGCGCGAAAATAAATAGCATTTCCTGTATTCTAGACTTCATATCCAATCGTGTTAATATACACAAACATGCGGGATATATTCCGCTGTTGTTACGAATTTGATCAATTCTCAAAAACGTTTGGCCATGTAATAAACACTAAATATATTGTAATGCATGGAAACTTTAAATTAGATTGGTGGGTGTTGAATAACGAAAGTAACAACTTACGTGCGCGCTAAGCTAGATACAACTAATGTAGTTGATAATTATATACATATATACATGTGCATGTATAATTTCATTACACTGATGTGTTAATTACATTACGTATCTGGTTATCTACTACTAATGCAAATGGAATTGGCTTATTTTTAAAACATACATTTCTTACGTGCAGTTCTTTTTAAACACAAATATACAGTGCGCTCGCATAATTTAGGTCATATGCAAATAAGCCATATTATTTATACAATGTGGGATCAGCACCTTTTCGAACTAAAACAGAATTAATAGATTATCGAGAAGAATAAGACAAAATGCATGAAAATGATGATATAAGGGTATATAGGCTAAAAATATCAATGTGACGAACAATAATGACAGATTACTTGATCTGGTCTTGTCAAACATAGAGTGTGCTATTATCGTTACGTGTGATGATAATACCATTAAATTTCAACATATCAATAGTACTATTAATTTTCCATCTAATAGTGATCTACATTGCTCTCTCATCTCTTTTTTGGAAGTTTGGCTTCTGAGGATCGAATGTTTAGGTCTGATTTCTTTAGTGGTTTATTCGCACATAAAATACTTGATAAAGCTGGAGGAAATTTACTTCTAGAAAATTAACAAGAACCATCGTGGATTCCATACCAGGAATACACAGACATCGAAAGCTAGTGAATCTTGAAGTATCACGGATATTAAGAGGGTGTTGAGACATCCATTTCTCAGAATTTTAAGGCATATTGGGGTTTTGTCAGAGTCATGAATGGAAACTTCAGAATTCTGTGTTCGATAACCATCGATGTAAAGGAAGTTAATAATTCACAGTCACTTGTTGGAGTATTTGCCCGTTTCTGTTTCTAGTGCTTATTGTTTTCCCTACATATTCTTTTACAAATCAGAAGTTCCGGATTGGTTTTTCCGAGTCATCTAAAGTTGCAGCAATCCCTAAAAAAGGATTTTGACGACTAGTTGGTGGCAGAATCGATTCAGTCGCACTTCTATCACTAGTTTGTTTCCTTACTCCTCTGCGTGTGACTCGCTCTTCAGACACACTTCTAACGCCCAGAGCTAGGACTGGAGGCTCCCATCACACACATGCCAAGGAACGCTAATAGACTATTTAATAATACTAATTTTTAATTTTCTCTACCATTTTATATTACTCATTACAGCCAGTGGTTATAACTACAAGTGAAATTTGTATCTTAGTAAAAAGTATGGAAATAAAGTTGATGTCTGCGGGAGGAATCTGCTGAGAAAAAGTTTTGCGGCAAAAATTTTGATGGATTTTGCTATAGGAGAAAACATCTAAATCTACATGACATGTATAAAAAGTGAATAACAGCAAATGTCATGAAATCGGGAAGAATAAGGTAGATGAGACCAAAGTTGGGCAAAATTGCATCGCAGAATTTTTTAAACAATATAATCATAATTTTGCCATTGCCATTTCGATAATATTCTTGTTCCGGTTGGTTTTAGAAGGGTGTAGACCATTTTTTTATGTTAGGTATAAATACTGGCTGTAGAATGCCAGGTTCAGAGCGAGGGAATATTGGAAAGGCAATCGAGAAAAATCAAAATGAATTTCTTTCTATAATCTGAGGAAAATGTAGACAAGTCGAAAAGTTTAGAATATAAAGTGGAATTGCTGATAATCTAGTGGCTTGCACACTTTCTTATCAGTCGTGAGGTCCAGGGTTCAAATCTCACTCTGGTCAATCACGATAACCGGTTTTTTCCGGGGTCGTGATAGTGATTAAGAAGGAGATTGGCTCTGCAGGGGTGCCTGATAAGCACTTGCTGTTTAGACTTTATCAACCCCATCATAAAAAAATCACTCTGATTTTGTCTTCGCTGTCTTCTCACACACTAAAAAATATTTGCGTGTTTAAAATTCCAGTAACGTATAGGATAAAATTACCAAGTATTGGGAAAATTAATGGGAAATATTAGGTATGTTTTACAATGTTTGGTAATTTTACCCTATACGTTACTGTAATTTTAAACAGGAATTGCAATCATTTTTTAGTGTGCAATATCTCTGCATTTTGAACCGGATTTTCTTGTTTGTTTCGCAACACCTGCAAGAGATAGGGAAGTAACAAGTTCAACTATGAAATGAACAAACATCTTCCATTCTCTCCTGTCTTCTACCAACTTCTTTGCTTCTATCCATTCTTTATTTCTCTTTTGTAATATTTTGGCTATTTCATAACCTCATACTGGTCTAGGTCTTCCCGTTTTCCTGTTTTTCTGTACTTTTGCTTCTCATATATATTTCTCACTGGTTTAGATGCATCCATTCTCAATAGATTTTTCTTTTCTCAAGTTATTAAAAAATACCATGGAGGAGCGGTGGAATCGTTTCTAGAAAGAAATAATATTCAGCATCTTCAGACCTTTTTCCCACTTTACTTTTCCTCAAAAAGTATCACTCCCTTTGCTGGTATCAAAGAAAATCACTTGAATTTTTTTTCCTTAGTAGTACAAAACAACTAAATATTTAAGAAGATTTAAAGATCTCCAATAAACCAACCCCCAAATTTAAGCTATAAATACACCATTGTAGCAAGAAATGAGTTCTTGAGGCACTCCTATAAGATGAAAACAATTTTTTAAGTATTTTTTTTTTGTTTAAAAAATATATTTAGCTATTCCTGATGTGAAAAATATTGCTGTGAGTTAAAAAATCGTACTATAGGTATAAGAAATCAGACTTGAAAGCTTGCTGTATATATTTAGAATCAGTCTGTATACTATACATGAGTAACAGTTACATTATTGATACCATGTGAAGAGGTAAAATGGAAAATTTGCCATGAAAATTTGTTAACAATTAATGAGAAAAAAGCAGAATATATGATTTTCCAAAGAAAGAAGCACCCTACTAATTTCAAAATAACTTTTAATAACCAACACATACAAAAGGAAACCCACATAAAATATTTGGGAATAACAATACAAGATACCTTAAAATGGGACAAACACATAAATACGCTGATTAGTAAAAATGCAATGGCTATAGCATCTATAAACAAAATAAGAAGCATCATCCCAGAACATATGAGAAAATCAATATACCATGCGATTTTTTCATCAGCCCTAAATTACTTGATAAATGTGTGGAGCGACAAAATACAAACAGAACAAAACAGAATACTGAAGCTCATATATGGATTACAAGAAAGAACTCCCACAACAGAAATCTATAAGAAGACTCACGAGTTAAATATTCAACAAAAAAACCTAAAACTAATATACAATATCCAAGAAAAATCTAGTAAAAACAAATATACAATTGACTAAGACCCGACAAATACATAACTACACCACAAGAAGACAATCTTGCATTAGAACGGAAAGAAGCTTATGCAACAGATATAGAAAAATACCTACGGCAGAAACCATAAGACATTACAACACTTTATCAAAACAAATAAAAAATTTAAACTATATACAATACAAAAAAAAATTAAATAAATGATACAACAACAAGTATTATAATAAAAATAAAACAAATTCAGAAACAAGAGCAAGACCATTTCGCCCTTAATACCGGCAGTCCGAGACGAGACGGAATTCTCATCATCTCGAGACGAGGACAGAGGACGGGAAGCACTAGCAACACTAGCCAGCACGTGTGGACCAGCATTGTGTTTTCTATATGTTTTCTATAAAAGGGTACAAGCGCACCTTTACATTTAAATGACTTATGCACGAACTTGGGTAGTCTAAAATCTCGATCCTTTAATGAAATAAAGTTCTCCATTTTGATTTTTTTTTCGTGTTTGTATCATTTTGCGTCTTATCCCTTCATCTGTTAGAATTGTCAAATAAAAAAATTGGTTGAAAATATATGCAGTACCTAATAATAATAATTTACTTAAAATTATAAAAGCTAATCAATTCGTCTAAAATAAATCGCTGTAGCATTAATGCAATTTCAACATGAATTTATATAAAACTTACCGAAAATCTAGGGTTTTGAAGACGTGCAGCCAAAATGGATTAACACGCGATTCCTTTTACTATCTTGGGTTTCGCAATTATTTATTGCTTCATTAGAGACGATTTTAGACTAATGTAGGCAAAGTATAAGACACAAGTAAAACGTAAGAATTAACACAGCTTTTGAAGTAAATTTATTATTTTGAAATTAAATTTAAAAGCACGTGCCAAAAAGTGTGGTTAAGATTCGAGCATTTTTCAAATCTCTAGCAGGTACGGTCAGTACTATTGCTTAACTACAGAATCTGAAATTTTAGCATTCGTGACAGAAAACAATGCGGAACAGGCACACCTTTAATTAAACTATAATCAGGAAATGAACCACGCCCTTTAACATGCTCAGTAATTAATGAAAATCTATCTAAGGTTGAAAAGCAAAAATTTTATGTGGATAACGATGTAATATCGCACGCATAATCGCATTTAGTTTTTGTGAGTGCATGAAAATAACCTAGGTACGTACTTATTGTTGAATATGTGCAACCTTCTGCAATGAGATACAATGGAAAAGATAAGGTACACTTGTGTTTTTCTATCTCTTCCCTTTACTCACAAATATTATATGCGTACCTATAAACAATTTTATGAATAGTAGTAATAAACATATTTATGGATAATAGACATACTTATTATACAATTAGTGATTTATCAAAAGGAATAGGAAACGATAACACAAGATTACGTGGCTATATTGCGTGCCTGTTTCTATATTATCAAATTATGGATTTTTCGTGTAATAATTACGATAAAGAATGTTAAATAAATATAATATTGTTATCAGCAAACGGTGGTTATGAACTACTTACTACTGATTTGCTTTTTTTGCGGCCAAGTGTTTTTATTCGTACAAATTGTGTAAAGTTTTTTATAGTTAGTAAAGTAATGTAATATACTTGTGAATATATTTAAAAAAAAAATATGTACACCTTAAAAAATTATTTTTAATTTTACCTTACTTCTCATTATAAGAGCAAAAAAAATAATAATTTAGCAAAATTATTATTTTTATTACATGTATTTTGCAACTTTTGATATGTTAACTTTCTGATTGGGATTGACAAGGTCCATTACTCTGTAATCCTTCCCTCTAAAATGAAGTTTTGATTTCGGCTATTCCAGCACTAAAGCTATCTCAAGTTATAAATTATATATTATCCCCAAGGTCTGGTCTATTTTCGTTACCCCACGGCATTTCCACTAAAACCAGACGGAGCCTCGCCCGAAAAGGGTGCGGCGCTATTTATCCGAAAGTAATTTACGTTTGTATCGACGCTTTTCTCAGCAACCATTCCTGGAAAAGTACAGACCCTACGCTCAAGCAGTGTCCAGAAATCTTATTTTAAATTTTACAATCGTTCACGTCACTTGCTTCGTAATTTAAGTGTCTGAAAGTATGTAAACGTAGGCGCCAACTCACAGGTAATTGCGTAAGGCAATTTGTCGTCAAATAACGTAATGTATCTATTAAACAGAATCCCCTATAGATTGCGTGCCTTAATTTTAATTGCCTGCATGCGTTTATGTTAACGAAACACTATTTATACGCCTTTGTATGTGTTGTAATGTGTTAACAGTAATGGGTATTTTATGGAAGTGTAAAAGAAATCTTAAAATATTGAACAAACGTTCCTGTGAAAAGTTGTAAGTCAACATGGCATAATTATTTCGTTAAATTATAACATTTATAACACTGAAATCTGAATGTATTAGCCTTAAAACAAATAAGTAATAGGAAATTTGAATATTGAATAGAAAGATCCAACAATAATTTAATTTAAAATGAAGACTTGATTACCGAACAAGCGGCTAAAACTATTTACCTACTGGGTAGTCTCACCTAAATAATGGAGTTTAGTTAAAGTTGGTAAACAAGATTATTTTTCATGTATTAAACCTCTTCCACAACCATAATTCAAGGTTATTTGAAAAATCATTGACACTGCATTCAAAATTGTTCCCCTTTAGAGTCAAAGATAAGCTACACCTGGTTAAGTTATTTAATAATTTGCAATCTTATTTCTGAACATTGTAAATACTAATCCGAAATGTTCTTTACAAGAAATTATTTCATTTTTGTTCAATTTCAATGATTGCTTATTCAGTAGTTTTTCCACAAATGCAGAAGGGAAATTCCATTGGTCCCAGTTTGGCTGAAATAGCCATAAATTACTTTACAGTGTGACCATTTCATTATCAATTGGTCAAATTGTAGGCTTGTCTGGTAAAAAAAAATAGAGATAGATTACACAAAAATTTTCAGTTGTCGTACATTTTCAGTTTTCCTTTCTAAATACGCTTGCTATTCAAAGTATGGATATACAAAAATATGCAAGGACTGTAGCGTAGCAATAGACACGTAACATATGCCATCCGTCTGTGATACACAATTTTATCAATTCAGGACGATTGTTTTAGAAGAAGATTTAAGAAGCACTCGGGAGGCTTGAATGATTCAGTGCTGCACAACACATAAATGAGACTGGACATAAAATTAACATTGAGAGCCTTGAACTATAACAAATATTGCTTCATAGAGTGAATTAGACGCTTACGAAACTAGGACCTCATATTCCTAGACAATTTATAAAATCGGAAATATGCCCATCTGCGGGTGTTGATTAATCTATTGGGGTAAACATCTTTCCTAGCTACATATCATCATTTGAGTTCTTGGCATTCTAATAAGTCAAAGCAGGCGTTAAAAAGGAAATAAGTACTTTTCAATATAGGTTTACGATAGGGATGATTTCTCATCATGTCTAACCATGCTTTCGCATGGTTAGACATTCTTTTTTTATTTCAATTCATTCGGTTAAAAATAAAAATGCACAAATTTCTGAAATAATTGTCCCGAATTAATAAAATCGTGTAGGGCGCAAATTGGCCTTGGTCCTTAGATGTGGCACCCCATGTTTCATAAGTTGGATAAGTTGAAGGATGTGCTTAGGTTCAATAGTGGTTTTACTTACTTATTTACTTATTTATTTAAAAGCTTGCACACCTGATAGTATCTTTTAAGACCAGAATATTGATTGCCAGTCATTTATCGTAAAACGCAAATTTTATTTTTGAGCTAACATCTCTAAGAATTCATGTTTAACCTTTTTGTTTACCATACACCCAAAGATTACTAAATTTTAAGTTGTTATGTATACGATTTTACAAACGCTAGGATTTTTAAAAATTATATTTGTAAAGTTTTACAATTTTAATCTTAACCTAAACATTTCTTTTCCTATTGTAGCCTTTTCATTAAGGTGGTACAATTTTATTTTGCAATTAAATAAAAATAAAGGAAAGGTAATTGACTTAACAGCGCTTAAATTTTTTTCCGTGTCCTAAATAAACATAAAAAGCAGCCAGTTTTCTGGCAGATTTTTGTAGCATACAGGATTATGCGGTCTTTATATTTAACGTTCTCTTTCACACCGAAATTAATTAAATATAAATTATGTCACAAATTTTACAAAAACGTACACACAAAATGCTCCTTTAAAGAAGCTAACGCGTACATTGACGAAATATCAGAATGAAGAATTAAAATCTAGATCCTTGATTTTTATTATGAAATTTCTACAATATCAAGAATGCAAAAAAAATCATCCGTAGGTACATTGGTACTAGCGGATATGAAAAGAGAATCAGAAAATTTATATATTTAGTACACACAGAAAAATCCATGCTTATCTTAATTTTTATTTTCTCTTTAACAGAATTCTGTTAAAACAATATTTTGTTTTGGACTCAGAATACATTTTTTCTGTGTGTAGTAAAGTAAAGTAAAGTAAAGTAAACTTTATTTCCAAAGACCATAAAACTATAATATAGGAAACGTCAGAAAAGAAAGCAAAAAGTTAATGGTAATAATAATGAATGACATTACTCTTAAAGAGATTATTAAAAACAAAAAATAAATGAATGTGGACAATAACTGTTAGTTTCAAGCCTTGCTCCTCCATCCAAGTGTTAACTCGTCTCATAATTTGATGAATTTTTCTCCGTAGATCTGCAATGTCTTTGGTAAGAATTAATATCCTATCAAATTCGTGTCATCCGCTATTTGCATACGAAATATATCATCATCATACCATAAATCAGGTTCTAAAATTGACCCTTGAGCACCCCAAACTTTCTGGGATATTAACAGAAATGGAAAAGAATTTGAGAGAGTTCTTTTAACAATTTCTTTCACTTATATCGATAGTAGACGTTTTAAAATGGCAGGTATTAAATTCTAACGGCCATTAACTGCAAACAAAGAAGTAGTTCAGTAGTAAAAACCTTGGCTTTACTAAAACTTACATTTTCTGGAATATTATTACAAATATAAAAGAACTTGATGATCTATTAACAATTTATTCGTAACACTAAATCTGCGTTAATTATTGTATTACCAATGTAATTAATTAATATAAAATATCAATTTGGTATAAAATGTAATTTTTTCTACAAGGTAATTGCGACAGTTATGTTTCAAACGTGAAGCAGAATATTGACTCACAGCTTATTACATTCTATTGTAGTAATTGTTCGTAAGTCACCGTAAATAAAAATACATTGGTGATTATATCTTTGTCACTTTCGGTTATCGTCTATGGATATCAAAAAACACTTAAGATAATGGACCATATGTTGCGTATTACTTGCAATCAAACAGAATTTTTATTTATTTTCGATTTCTGTTTGATCCATGTTCCATAGATAAATGAAAAAGTAATAAATATATAATTACGTAATGAATTAACGAAGAAAATAATAAAAAAAGAAACAGAACCCAACACAATAAAAACGTTACAACAGAATATACGTTGACAGTGCTTCGAATAGCTTTCGATTTCTTTTTACTCAGGAACTTGTTGCTATAGGTGACCGGACGGAGGCTAGATTGATTGCAGTTCTGTTTACCATTGTTAACAAGGGAGCGGTTCGCGTAACAACCAAAGCGTGTAGCCAATATCGAGGTTTTTTTTTTCCTCGTACAGGAACGAGTTGCAACCATAACAATAAACAAGCAATATGAGCCATCATTGGATTCGTTTCATATTATTTTCACCCGCCTGTTATCGATCCGTGTGACAAAAGGTTATCATGTTGCGAATTCTATAAGTTAGCTACAAGTTCTTTACGGACCGTTGAATATTGTATTTAAATGTCACGATAAACGATGGAATTTTTTTATATACCTAACAGCTTTTGGTTGTGAAACAATAGCTAGAATTTTGTATACCTGTTGCTGGTATAGTAACAGTATTGTATTGTTTCTTTCTCTATGTTTTATGTGTGTGGGGAAGAGGGGTGGGATGATAACTGGAGTTCTAATATTTTTTTCCAAATTTTATAACTTCACGAAAGTTAGGGGTCAACATTGTTATTTTGTATGGCAAAATATGGCAAATATAATACACTAAAAATATGCATTTCTTTTCAATGAAATAAAATTAAAAAGTGCTGATTCAAACTAACAATAGGAGCGGGTAATTTTTAGTCTTGCAAATAGTTTCATTTTTTTTTTCATAGACAAAATATAAGGAAAACAACTAGGGTAAAAAGTGAAATTTTGTAACTATTATTTAACGTTTGTTGATAGTTTGAGAACCGCAGTTTTTAATGTTTAGGCAACTCTTACAACTAAATTGAGCAAGCAAATTGAAATTCAGTGGAGCATCACAAAAATATTTCTATCCGATGGAAATTTCATTGACGGCCGATCCCATTACGGCACGTCCTTCAACGAAACGTGGGCTTGTCTGTAATGGACGCGTCGCTATTCCTACAAATTTCGCTTTATTTTTAGACTCGATGAATCGACGCTTGCGACCTATTAACTGTTTATCCTCTTTTCAGTACTATCTCGTATGGCAAATGTACAATCCGATAAAAGTTCTTTTCTATATAAAAAAAAGAAACTCTCAACGATTCTTCTATCGCTTGCGCAGAACTGCATCCCGTTTCCCTACCTGCTGCGTCGTCGGCTGACTCTGGTTCGAACTGGAAAACGCGAGAATCTTCCAGCAGAACCGTTTTCGCGATTACGTGGACGTGTTTTACCTCAATTTTGCACATTCAAATTTTAACTTGTGCTGGTGGTATCGCAAATGTTTACATAAATTATCTGCACACTCATTTCGGTATAATTATATTTAGTACTATTACAATAGTGGTATAATTAGCAGGAACGGCGACGATAAAAAGGAGTTTGGATTGTGCATATTAGTCTAACAAACAGAAGCATAAAACTTTCAAACCAGGAAAACACGATCTAGCCACATACTGATAAAATCAGCAAGGTGTTCTATTAAATATAATCGATTTTCTTTTCAATTACAAGTAAATATCGTATTGCAAGAATTGCCTATGTAATTTCTGAATTTTATATATTTAGGTACTAATCGACAATTGCATGTACAGGCTGTCCCACCGAAGACTGGATCTTTGATTACAGCTCTATTTGTCATTTTAGAAAGAAAGCTTTTCTACAAGAATGTTATAGAATTTAATGCTGCATCACCTAAAAATATTTTTGACTATACAGAGTGTTCCAGAAGTAGACAAACGGATACTTACTTCGTTATTTTAAATGGAACACCCTATATATTATTTCAATTTTCAATTCTACGCAGAAAAATAACAAGATTTCATATAAACTACTATATGTCTATCTTTAATAACAACGTTGTTATTTACTCTTTTGTCAAAAGTGGTCCCGATGCAAAGCATCGGTTAAGGCGGCGTGGTTTATATTTGCATTTGTTTTAGACATTCATATTTTAAATATCATACATACATACTTAGTCTGATTCAACATTGAAATTAAAATCAATGTAATTGTATACAGGTGTCCACTATAGCCCTGAACATTTGCTTAACTTTAATCCAAGGTCACTTGATTTTTTTTAAATAGCACCCTATATTTTTGCTTGTGTTAAATTAATCCTTGCCCAAAACCCTATCAATCCATACTAAACATTTATGATGCCTCATGCACGACTTCATAGTTAATTAATGATTTTAAATAAATCCAATAATTTTTCCGTTAATTTTCAGGTCGCCTTGGTATATAAAAGCTTTGCACATTTGTGATAAATTTTTTGACTGAGAAAATATTTAGAAAATTTTATTTAAAAAATATGTTTGTAGATGTGGATTGGTACCACTTCATTTTGACCACTCTACTCTATGTAAAGTGAATGTTAGTTATGATGATTTTTCGATAATAACAATGCAAATTTGAAATTGGAAGTAACTGTGAAATGAGAAAAAATGTAGTGCGTGTCATCGCAGGGCAGTAAAATTAACCTATTGGTTGATAAGTAATGCGATGTTTGTATTTGACGAGGCTAAAAATGTAATTGTCAAATATAGCAAAGTTATTGGAGTTTTTCTACTGATTAGTCGACAAAATCTCCAGCAGATGGTGATAATAACAACTAATTTATTGAGATTTATAATTGTATTACATTAAAATGTAACAGAAGTTATAAATTTGTTAAATATAGTTTACATACCTACATGATTAACTGTAAATTCAATCAAACAAGACCATATATACACATGTAAAGAAAATCGGCGATTAAAGTACACATTTAATTACTTTCGGTTTACTGAGTTCATTTTCAATGGCTGTACCAATACAGATTACGTAAATGCGGACAGTTTTTAAGTGCGCATTCATGATTTGTGTTTCAAAACGTCATTTGGAGGCCGTTTAATATTCTTGACCTACATACATGGGAAGCAAGCCGAGCGAGACTGTACACTTGTGTTATTTTTTCTTTAACTTATGCGTATATATAATAATAAATTATTATCTAGATTTATTTTATTAGCTACATATATAAAACAAAAAATATACATAAAATTGTTTAGACTATATATATATTCTAATCGATAATGTTTAATATTCTTCGCCAAAATTATACAAAACTTAATTCATTTTCTTGGTATTAGTGGCGATAAATTGTGTTCAAAATAAAACTACATTCTTTTTACGTTTCGGCAATATATATTGCCTTCTTCAGAAAAACTATAATATATTTAAATTAGTGTGAGCTATATTTTTTACATATACGTGATGCTTACCTAAAACATTATTCTAAACAGAAAAAATCCGATTTACATTTTTTTGTTAATTATAATCCTTAATTGGTATTTAAATTATTACTTTTTTTTTTCTATTACTAAATTTGTAAACCATTTGTGCTATTTAATTAAATTTACAATAAAGATTTTAAATGCGACTTGTGTGTTTGTATATTTAACGCAGAATGAATTTAATATTATCGAAAAGACAAGTTTAGCCTTTACAAACAAACAAGTTTTTACAATATTATTTATCTTAACTACAAATGCAATGCACGGAGCGAACGTATACCAGGTCTGTTCTTAAGGTTATTACATATATACAAAAAATTAAGAACATTTTGTCACCACACAAATTAAAAATAGCACACAAAAATTATAATAATTTAAACTTCTACTTCACCAAATTGAAAGATAAAGTTCCCCATAACAAACAAACGCATGTAGTTTACAAAATCCCATGCAATGATTGCAAAGGTGTATACATCGGGCAAACTATGCAACATCTTTCTGAAAGACTTAATGGCCATAAATACTCCAAAAACAGCAGAGCCCTAAAAAAACACGTAATCAATACAAAACACACATTTAATTTCAATAATACCTCTATATTAGCTAAAGAAAAAAATTACAAAATCAGAAGCATGTTAGAGCTCATACACATAAAACAAAATAATGATGCAATCAATGATAGAGTTGAAATCCAAAATTTGTCAGTTATTTATAATTCGATACTGTAATAACCTTAAGAACAGACCTGGTATACGTTCGTTCCGTGCATTGCATTTGTAGTTAAGATAAATAATATTGTAAAAACGTGTTTGTTTGTAAAGGCTAAACTTGTCTTTTCGATAATATTAAATTCATTCTGCGTTAAATATACAAACACACAAGTCGCATTTAAAATCTTTATTGTAAATTTAATTAAATAGCACAAATGGTTTACAAATTTAGTAATAGAAAAAAAAAAAGTAATAATTTAAGTACCAATTAAGGATTATAATTAAAAAAAAAATGTAAATTGGATTTTTCGGTTTAGAATAATGTTTTAGGTAAGCATCACGTATATATAAAAAATATAGCTCACACTAATTTAAATATATTATAGTTTTTCTGAAGAAGGCAATATATATTGCCGAAACGTAAAAAGAATGTAGTTTTATTTTGAACACAATTTATCGCCACTAATACCAAGAAAATGAATTAAGTTTTATATTCTAATTATACATACACCACATTGTTTAGTTTTTAAGATGTGGCTATCCATGCTGGAGATAAATACGTTTTATTTTTCATATTTAAATGTAGTAATAATATATCATGCAGATGAAAATGTGCGCATGCTTCATATATGCAAGTAGGTAGGAATTTAACAATCGTATTGTAAGGTATGAACTGGTGATTGACTATCGTATTACATGTCATAACAATAATGACATCAATGTCATAAAAATCGTGTTCAATACAAAGTTTGTCCAACTATGCTATGTAAATCACGTAAACATACATATGTAGGTATAATATACGCTTCGATTTCTTTGAAAATTGCTGCTAGTTTGTTAGCTTTTTGCACAAGCCGACAATATGGCGTTTTGTTTTTGTAGTATGTGCATATAATACATACATATGTATGCATATCTTTGGAATCACGTATGACCATCGATAATGTAACAGAGTAATAAATACAGTATGGAGTCTGAGTGTATTTTCCTTGCTCCACGTGTTTACGTTCTTGGAATAAATTTACGTCGCTAATGAACATGTAACTTTCCATAGCAGTAATCTGTAATTTTTTTAGTAAGACCTAATTTTCTGATATTTTTAGTCGTAAATCGTATAGGATACCACAAGATGTTAATAACGCTACTAAAAATATTTATAGTTTCGATACTTTTGCTACATACAGTGTCGGACATAAGTTAAGCAACTGTAAGCAACAAAATTAAGCAACTTTTACTATGCAACTCCAGGGAAGTCCCTAGTTCTGTGATCTTTACACATTTTTTCGTAGTGGGATTTAATCTTATAGACTTTAGTGTTTTATTAGCTGTTGTGCTGTACGGTGAAGTCACACAACGCATTTGTTCAATATGTCACGAAAAGTGTATAGTAACGATTTAAAATTACAAATTGTGAAAATGAATCAGAAAGGTGAAGCTCAAAGCGTTATTAGTAAGCTGTTTGACATTAGTAAACCAGTTGTATCACGTATCATCAAACGATATACCGAAGGGGGTACACCAGTTGGGCTGCCAGTACGTTCAAGACGCCCACGAAGCACTACCAGAAGAGAAGATATTTTAATTACACGACAATGGCAAAGTAATCCATTTCTGCCACGAACTAAAATAAAAGCTGAACCAGGGCTGCAAATTAGTTCCCGAACAATTCAGCGCCGTTTAGTAGAAAAAGGACTATACAGTAGCCGCCCAACAAAAAAACCTTTATTAACTAAGTAACGAATAAACCGACTTCATTTTGCAAGAGAGCATTTGAACTGGACGAATTACTGACGAATCTAAATGTAATCTGGTAGATTCTGACGCCCTGTTAACAAAAGACTTGATCCCAAATATTATAACACAAGTGCAAAACATGGGGGTGGAAGTGTGATGGTGTGAGGGTGTTTTTCCGGCCATGGTGTAGGACCGTTACACGATATTAGATGGAATAAGGGATCGGTTTGTATACCGAGACATATTGCAAAACGTCATGTATCCATACGCAGACGAAAAGATGCCTATAAGATAGAGATATCAGCATGACAACGACCCGAAGCATACGGCAAAAGTTGTAAAATCAAGAACATAACGTTTCCGTTCTCAATTGGCCTTCACAGTCACCGGACTTGAAGCCAATTGAGAACCTTTGGGAAATCCTTAATCGACGAATTAGAAACAACAATAAGTATTCAAATAAAAACGAATTATTTTCAGCCAATGTGCAAGCATGGACAGAAATTTCTCAAGGTACAATACAGAAGCTTATAGAATGAATGCCAGGACGGTGCGCAGCAATAATAAAAAACAACGGTTATATAATTATGAATAAGTTCTATACGAGGGTGCAGTTGCTTAACCGACACTGTATATTATTTGGCCCCATCACAATACTGCCCGTCCTTGTCGAAGGATGATTGTATGATTACATAGTTTACTGACAACAGAACCTCATTCGTCTAATTGTAAGTTTATTTACTATTTTAGGTGTTTCTTATATTCATTGGTCTAACGAAATCATGAAACGTGATTGAAGTCGGAGTATTTATTCGCAACATTAGATTAAAAATATCAGTAATATTTATTTATTCCGTTTGCATACAGTACTGGAAACCTTCTAAAACCGAAAAATATGAAAACATGTAATTTATTTAAAGAAATATGATTAATTATTCCTACTATTTGCATACGGCCGCAGAATTTCACTCTAAGCGACTTTTTCAAATAGTTTTGTTGGATATCACGTCATCTAACTCTTTTGCTAATTCATTGCAGTTTTTTTTAAATTTACCACCATACTATTGGTCACGCAACGGGCGTCAAACTAAATTTTGGGCTTCTTTGGAGGACTTAATTTATGCGAATTCGAGTTATGCGAGTAAAATATTTAAAATATTCCCCGCTGTAATTACATTTATATAATAAAGGCAGCATCCCAAACACGTTAGATCTGTTTTTATTAAAGAATTAAATAAATATACATATGGCAGCCATTTTTTGCATTTCTTTGATAAAATAAGTAGCAAGCTACTTTTTCTTTTAGAAAATAATCTATTTTATATAGGTACATATATCTATACAAAACAAAAAAAATAATAAAAAGCATATTTCACTATAATACAGACAAAAATAGCAAAATTTCTGATTTTTGGCAATAAGGTACACTCACATATGTATACATACGCTTACAAAATCAACCAAAAAATTATTTTAATAAGAAGTATGACCCTCCTTTGGCTTGTATTACAGCCTGAGAGTCGTGATACTATACACACTAAAAAATATTACACTTCCTACGGAAAATTCCTGTAATGTATAGGGTACATTTACCAAAAATTTTTGGTAAATTTTTTTAGTCTGTAGAAAATGCTAATTCTTCGGTGGTTTCTTGTGGTATTTTCTCCCATTCCTCAAGCAAGGCGGTCTTGAGGCTGGAAATCGATCGTTATCGTTTTTTTTGAGATTATCCCATAAATGCTCTCTAGCGAGTAAATCAGGCGACTACGAAGGATATTCTAACTTCTGACTAACGTTATGGAGCAACCATTCTCGCACCAGACCTGAGGATTGTTTGGGATCATTATCTTGTAAGAAAAGATTACCTTGTCCTTCAGACTCAGTTTGTCTACTTTTGAAAGGTAACTGTCCTTTAAAATGTCAGCATATATACATATATATGCTTATCCAATATTGCATGGATAAAACGTAATATGCCGACACCATTGCTGCATACTGTCCCATACCATGACAGAATCTCCAGCGTGCTTCACAGTAGATTGGATCGAGAGTCGCGCTGGATTTCCGCCAAACTTTTGTACAACCATCACCTTCGAAAATGTTAAATTTACATTCATCTGTAAGTATTACACGTTCCCAAAATGTCGGATCGGTTATGTGAATGTTTTGATGAAGTAAAATAAAAGTTAATTCTAAGCTCTTATATAATAATTACTTACTGCGAGTTCAAAACAACATTAGGGATAATCCTAAAGAGTTTTGGCATTTCATCAATTCTAAAAAAGGGCATGGATACATTCCTAACAATGTAAGAGATACTGATGGCACCATACGAGATTCACCTGAATCTACAGTTAATGGATTTTGCGATTATTTCAAGTCTGTCTACACCCCTACTACTGACGCATCTTACACTGGACGTCCAATTGCCACCTACAGTTTGCCTATTAATATCGTTCCCATTACTGAGGATGAAGTACTCTCGGCTGCTAAAGCACTGAAGGACAATTTCACCATGGGGTCAGACAAAATACCTTCCTTCATGTTGAAGGATTGTGCTAGGGTTTTTGCTACTCCACTCTGCTATTTATATAACCTTGCTATCAGTACCGCCACCTTCCCTAATGTTTGGAAAATTACTCGGCTTACGCCAGTTCCGAAGAAAGGAGACAAACACTCCATTGATAATTATCGTCCAATTGCTATTATTAACAACTTTGCTAAAATCTTCGAGAAATGCCTTTATAATCAGATATATCCGCAAATCCACCATTTAATTTCTGCTCATCCACACGGTTTTGTTAGTAAGAGGTCGACTGTGACTAATCTTATTGAATTTACACAATATCTCACTTCTAAATTGGATGCTAACACACAAGTCGACGTTATTTTTACCGATTTCTCAAAGGCTTTCGACCATGTTGATCACCGTTTATTGTTGCTTAAGCTTGATAGCATTGGTTTTTCCTCGCGCCTCATATCTTTATTTTCATCTTATCTTACGGAAAGAACACATTACGTGAATTATGCTGGTCATCAATCTGAGTTCTTTTTTCCTACTTCAGGTGTACCGCAAGGAACTAATTTAGGCCCTCTTCTGTTCCTAATCTTTGTTAATGATCTTTGTGAGTCCCTATCTTGTGATAGACTGATGTTCGCTGATGATTTGAAAATATATTCTACTGTTGAAAACACCGACGATTGTAACTTTCTTCAAAATCAACTTGATGTTGTGCGCGACTGGTGTATTGACAATAAACTTAATATGAATGTTTCTAAATGTAAGGTTGTAAGCTTCACGAGAAGAGTTAACCCTATCATTCATGCTTACAACTTTGACAACAGTTTACTTGAACGTGCTTCTTTGATTAAGGATTTGGGTGTAACCTTCAATTCCAATCTTTCCTTCAAGGATCACATTGTTAAAACTTGCGATGATGCACTCATTAGGTGCAGGTTAGGTTTTGTTATAAGAACTTCTCGTAATTTTATCAATAGAGATTGTATTATATCCCTTTATAATGCATTTGTACGCTCTAGGCTCGAGTACGCCATGACGGTGTGGTCACCTACTTATCGTAGTCACGCATGTCTGTTAGAACAGGTACAACGGCGTTTCCTAAAATTTCTTTATTACAAAGATCACCTCGTTTACCCACCTCAGGGCTTTAGCCATAATACACTTTTGGAAACGTATCGCTTCAGTTCTTTGGACCTCCGACGTTCCCAGGCTGATGCTGCTTTTCTTTTTAATTTGCTACGCAATAAAATTGACTCACCTCCTCTATTAAGCCTTGTTAATTTCAATATCCCCAGAATTTCTGCAAGAGCTCCATCTACTTTTTACTGCTGCAAACCGCGAACTAACCTTTTAGTTAATTCGCCTTTATTTAGAATGTGTTCTACCTTCAATTCACTGTCTCACTCTGAAATCGATATTTATCACACTGCTTTGTCGTTTATCCTCAGCAAATGTACTGGAAATATCCATTATAATTAGTTTTTCTTTTAATTAATTTTTTTTTCTGTTAATTAAGTAGGGTTAAAATTTGTATGTACTTTGTATTTAGGTTAATTGTATTTTATTTTAAGTTAATTAGTTATGTATTGTTCAACTTTTGAATTATGTACCTAGGTTGATTGAATATTATTTTAAGTTAGTTAAAAATGTAATGTCAAAATTTTGTATTCTGCATTTAGATTTGTTGATTATTATTGTAACTTATTTTTAAGTGATTTGCATGTTACTTTTCGATTATTTTGCCCTGTAAATGGAATTTCTTCTGTTGGGCAATGAAACTAAATAAATAAATAAATAAATAAATAAATATATCTGGGCGTATGTCAAGCCTTTCATTATGTTTACTTCTCTAAGAAATTGTTTCTTTCTTGCTACCCTTATTATTTTGTTTGAGGCAGCGACAAACAGTTTCAGCATTGACTAATATTCCAAGTTCGTTGTCGACATCTTTCGCAATTTCACGGTTGTCTGTTTTGGATCTTGGTTAATAAACCATTATTAAGACTATGATGTATTCGTCTCGTAAGGTTGTTAGAATAATAATTCCGAAAATTGAAAATTAATTTCTTAAGTTAGTAAATGCCACTGTATCTTATCTCTGCAAAGTGTAGTGCATGATAACACTACCAACTCCAAAAACAGAGTAAGTGCAAAAGTTGCTCCTAAGCTATGCGGAGCAAATTTACATTGTAAAAATGAAATTTTACTCCGAAATAGTGTTAGTATTAAATTACACAACTCCGGTCGCTTTTAACTAATCATGCGTTTGGTCGTGAGGCAATAACCGATGGTAGTTCCCTTCCGACCAGATCTAACATCGTATTTATTTCTGTGTATACATATATTAAATTATTACTAAAATCTAAATTAGAAATTAATAAAATCATTTTGCTTATTTCGTTTGTAAAAACTCGTGTCATTTATTGCAAAATATCGAAATAATCCATTCCTTTTTTTCTACATATCTCGATTGTTATATTGTTTTATAGCATGAAATGGGTGAAATTTGTTTAAATAATTAATCTTATCTGAGGACTAATACATAGAGCAAACATAAGGATATTTCAAACGTCACGATGCGTATAGTTAACATACCTTCGAATATTTATTTATAATGCAATTAAGAAAAGTGGATACTCACGGAATTGTGTGGATCAAGTCGGTTTTCACCAAACTAGTTCGGTTTAAGGCAATTCTTCTTCAAAGATTTGTGTATTTTTTAAGTACAAATATTTACCTACTCAATATGCTGTAACTGGAGAATTGGTTGGATAATAACAATAACAGATTAAACAGATGCGGATTTTAGTCGTAGTAGTTCATGCGATCTGACAGATACGAAGACATCAAACTGAGCAAGGATTTGCTGAGACCAAACGAACTTAGTCTGTTAAATAAAATTGCATAATCTAAGCACGGGAGAAGTCCGTATATATAACATCTATCTGATCAGCGTTATCCAGTGCTTCGGCTATTTCTTGAGGTATGGTGACTAAGTTGGTAAGAGTTGACTTGCGTGCAGTAAATTCATGTTGAAAAGGAGAAATCAAAGATTTAGTGGCAAGAGAAATCCGCCGGTTATAACCGGTCTCGAATACTTTCGCAAATATCGGAATGTTTGCAAAAATTTGCGTAGAATTTTGAATGAATTCTGAATAACTTTTTTAAATAACTATTTTGTGTATCATCTAACTTTAGTTTTTGTCGATTCATGCCATCGTTTTTAATTAGTATAGTAGTTACGCGATTTGCATAAAAATAAATTTTAGGGTTATTAGATAGACGAACTAAAAATTTAAAAAAAATTTCATATTGTAGTAATAACAAAGAAACTTATGAATATTAATGTGAATCATAAGTGTAGTAGGCATCAGCTATATCTTCTGTACTTTCTATTCGAATTATAGAAACGTGGAGTTGTTTGAAATGGCATTAATGCTGTTTTAAACGCCATAATTTATGCTGCACCTTGGAAAAATGTACCAGATTGCTGGTCCAAACTGTACGAGTTTTTCTGAATTATGTCGAGGAATTCAAATGTGGTAACATGCTTTGCTTGTGTTGCTTTGAAAAGTTTTGACATATTAAAATGGTGGGAAAAATGCGTAGTGATATCTTCTATTGTTTTCTAGATAATAACGAAAACAGTCCATTAGCAATAATAAATTCCCTATCAATCACAAATGGATACTTAATAATGTCGAAAGCACAATATATCATTATACCTTATCCAGTGGTTTAATTTCTTCGAAATATTGAATTCTAGCGGTAACTCGCGCATTGAACTGCGCAAGTGAAACTCAGGACATGTTTGTAGGGTCGAATTGACACAGTATTAATCCAACTGCAAAACGGAACATGTGAAATTGAATATTAATGAGCAAATATGGATATAGTAGTTTATTATAATATGAATAGATAGTGCAGGATATTCTTTAATTTTCCTGAAATTAATAAACAACAAAGTGATAGCTTAGTGGCCTGCACACTTGGCTATCAGGCTTGAGATCTAGCGATCAAATCACACTCTGGTCAATTACGATAACCGGTAAAAACAACTACTAGCTGCATATAATAGGCATTAATCTATTAATAGGTACAATAATAATCTTCTATTTTACACAGCAAATTTTATTTATTGTCGTTAAAATTCAAAAGATTCAAGATGCCGGCACTAGGTGAACTAAAATCTATAGAAGTGTGAGACCATGGAATGGATTGCCAATATAAACAAAATAAATTTTCCATCCTGGAAAAATTCCTCTTGGAAACTTGGATCAAAATTTAATGTTACCATTTAAGCTTTTCGAAATATATAAACATATATTACATAAGCATTAACTCCTTAATATATAAACATATATGTATTTAATTTGATCCAGTTTCTTAGTCTTGATTGAGTTAGTATGTACTAATTGGCTTGCGTCTTACAATCGTTAATAGGTTTAACTGGATTAAATCATTTCGAAATTTAAAATTAAATTAATAATCAGGACAATAATTATAATTAGTCTGCGGTAGTTTCAACAGACTTGTCGTTTTAAGGAGTGCCAACACTGGTTCTATAATTATCACTGTATCAGCAGCGTTATGCCTTTTATACACACTGAGAGAACAAAATGCATTAAATTAACAAAAACCATTTTGTTGAAAAAATATTGTTATATCAACAACTTTTTTAATCAAATCGAGCAAAATAAAAGGTTACGACAACTGCAAAAAATGATTGATAATATTTTGTTAGCCCAACAACATACCATTTGTTAACACGAAGAGCAACAAAATATTTCGTTTCATTGAATTAAAAATATTTGGTTATATTGACCAAGTCATAATTGTTGAAGGAAAACTTTACACTAGCATATATTGACAAACATAAATATTTACTTTAACAAATTCACTTTGTTAATGTAAATGCATAGCATGATCTGTTATGTATTGTTAAACGAAACAAAATGTGCATTAACATGACAGAAAAGTATCCAAGACAACACTATGTACTTATCTCTTATTTGACTTATTTCTACGGTAGTAACCTTAGGTTACAAACATACATATGCCTTTATGCATCCGTTTCTTTTAAATTGGCAGTTTGAAGAGGTAAAAGAAATTATTAATGTAACAGTTCAAAAAAAAAATCTATATAATAATCATTCCTGCGCCTAAAACACTAAACAACCTATAAAACTTGATCCTAATGGAGGTTAAAATGAAATATCCACGAATATATGTACTTCTGTTGTCGGGCATCTTTTAATGGAAATATTTTTTGAATTAAAATCTTGTAATTTATAATTTGTTCTTATCATTTAATCCAAACTTAATTCATGTTTTATCTAATAAAATAGTTGCGGAAAATCATAATGTTTTTACCTATGGCTATATATGCAAGTGTAGCTGCGCAATAAGAATTAGATGTTCTGTGTTTCGGGGTTGTTCGCGATAATAATTATGTTAGTCAGCATTACCTTTAAGGTAGTTAGAGTGTATCCTTCTCCATTTATATTTAGTGTATATGTATATATTGCAATTGTATCGGTAGATCGTTGTACAAGTCGAAGTTCATTAAGTTCAAATTTATGGTTTTGTAATACTTGAGATTAAAAATTCAAGTCATCTGCTGAATTACATTTTCGATGATAGAGTTAAAATTAATAGCTAATATCACCGACATAAAAATGATTCGGCTGATCATTTGAATTTTTAAACTAAGGTATTAGGAAATTATCAATTTGAACTTAATAATTTTCGCTTGAACAACCACAATATGCATCTGTATAAGTGTAACTAAATGTATAGGTATAGTATAACGCAATATACGGAGGATTATTCCATACCAAACGACTATCATTAATTTAACCAAAAAATCATATTTAAATGAATACATTTTTTTGGTTGAAGAGAGTATTTGTTTTTATAGGAACAACATTCCTATTTCGTTGATTTAACAACTGTACATATTTACTACAAACAAAAGTAAATAGTTAACCTAACAACTTCTAATTTTAATGTTAATCAATTCTTTTGGTAAACTTAACATAAAATAACTGTTTGTCTACCCCAAGGCACTTGTTGCCCGAACAATTTCAAAGATTCAGATCAAAATTACCTTGATTGTTAAGACAATGCTAAAAATATTGTCTAATCTACACAATTATAGTAACAATCACATTTTGTTACCTTGACAAAAAATTTTGTTTGACTATATTTAACCAAATGTTTTTGTTGGATAGACAATTTTTTTGTTAACTTAACACATTTTGTTCTCTCAGTGCACTAGAGTTGTATAGTGAAGTATATTTAAGCATTTCTTAATACCTAAATATATGTGTTACTAAGTGTATTTAGTAAAATAAAAAATAACAAATTGTTTATGCTTTTAATATAGGTTTAATACGATATTTAGGTCTAGAAACATCTGCTTATCATATTTGTGGACTGCGAACACAATTAGACGTTGTATCGTGTTTATGACAGTGGTTAACATGTGACAATTTTGTTTTATATCGTATGATATAAAACCAAATGAATACCAAAAAGTTTTTAGCCGAAAGAAATCGATTTTTATCGAACTAGTATTTGAAATTCGTATAGTGTTTTCATATGCTTATGCATTAGAAACAATTTGAGTAACTTTGAAATTTATTTCCAAAGATACTGTTACAATGATCGATAACACGGAGCGGAAATATGTGTAATTGCTATACCTAATTTCTACTGCTATCATTGTCGTTAGTAACATGTTGGTAATCAACTGTAAACGGGATTAAATATCCGGTGTACCCGTCGGTAAAGAGCTGTTCTTCGTCGAAACATGCGGTATTCGTTGGAATTACCATTTCCGGTGAGTCTATGAACTCCTGGTGACCAGTGAGAGTCCCGTCTGTTTGTTCGTCTGGTAAACAACCGTACAACCGTTGGCGGTGCATTCGCATGCATCAATTCAAACGAAGTTCCGTCGTTTTCATTAATTCTTTTGCTCTTATATTGTTGTTGTTGGCGAGTTAATATCATTGTCCGTGGTAGATGACACTTCCTAATTTGCTGCCGCTATATACTTACAATTAGTTTAGCTTAGGTTTTCGAATGAAAATTTTCACACCGGATGAGGGAATTTATCTGAGTATTAATTAGTCGGTTTGGCTACTGGAAATTATTAATAAATTGTTGCAGGACAACGTAAAGACATGTTTTGAAGGCTGTTTTTGTTATAAAATAATAACCTGTCCATTACGAAAATTGAACTTCACCATCATTAAACCATAAATATCTACTACCCTGCTATAGATTATAACTAACTAATATAATATCTAACAAAATATGTACGTTATATTAATTGTATATTGTGTACTAGTATATACTAGTGCTACTCGTAAATATGCATTATGATGTTGTTACAATAATATTCCTTATTGTTTATTATGATCATTAACATCATAGATATTACTATTAATAAATAATAAAAGATAATTACGAGCACATACATGGTTTATTACATTTCCTGAAATTACATCTAAAGTAGTTTCCGCACTTTTGGAATAAAATATGTTTTATGTTATAGTAGTTATAGTGGAAAATCCTGGAACCTATCAATTTTGAATTTTAAAGATACGATTTCTGAATAAAATGAAAAATTGAACTGAATGAAAATTGAAATATATAGAGTGATTCATGTAAATGCAGCACAAAGTAGATGATCTTTTTTAAATTGAACACCTTGTATAGCTTTTTTATTTTTGAAGTATCCTTAATGACCTGATTTGAACAACCTATAAAACTTATGACGTAAGTGGTTGATCACATTACTGACAGGCATCGAGGCTATGAGATTATGAAAAATTTTATTCAAATTACTGTTACAGTTTAACGTATGCAATGCACGAAATCTTCTCCATTTACAAAAATACAAACAGAAATAAGAGATTCGTAGTATGTACATACCTATTTATTATATACAGTAAAAAAAAAAGCACGTCAGATAGAAACGGCGGAAAAGACCTATGCTTCATACTTACCAGAGTTAATCAAAAATTTATTTGAATAAATTTACGGATAAAAATTATTTTAACTGTTGATTATAAATAAAAGCATTTTTTATTTTTATCCGTGCGTGATAAATAGAAATCACTTGCATTCTTATCTGTGACTAACGAATTTGTAAACAAAAATGGGTATTTGTAACACCTGTCGTTAAGATTTTTTAACGGTCAAAATTATTTACTTTTCTTGTGGAAATCGTCTGACATTTGAGTCTCCTCAAACACTGCAGCCTCCATCTATAAATAAAGGAAGCGCTAACTAAAAAGAAAATATAGTGTTGTATTTAGCCACGTAAATTTAAAATATATCTACAATTTTGGGCAACTTTCTGAAAATAATAATAACAGAATTTTATATATTTTTTGATGTCTTACACAAACAACAGCTTTATATTAATTATAAAAGCTCTTAGTTTCGTACAATGTACAGAATAGTTGAATTCACATCAATTTGTTTGCATGGAAACATATACAGTCAACCCTCCTATAACGCGGTACTCTCAGAACGCGGTTTCCATAGAACGCGGAGCTGAAATTGCGACAGCCCTCCCATAACGCGGTACTCTTACAGCGCGGTTTAGGTTCAACAGAATTATATTGGAAAAAGCTACCATCTAGGACCTTCATTCTGAAAAATGTTAGGGGGTTTAAACTTTCAAAAGAACGTCGTCACCCTTTATGTGTGCAGTAATCTATCAGGGAGCCTGATGATAAAACCAATGATAATAAATCGTTCTTCAACTCCCCGTGTAATGAAAAACATTAATAAGACCTAATTGCCTGTATTCTGACGATCTAATAAGAAAGCTTGCATGACTCAAGATTTATTTAAGGATTGGTTTTATAATTGTTTATCCCGGCAATGGAAACCTATACGATGGAAAAAAATTTGTATTTCAAAGTTTTATTGGTTCTTGATAATGCTGGTTGCCACAACATAGAACTGGATCATCCAAATGTGAAAATTGTCTTCCTTCCTCCTAACTGCACGTCATTAATACAACCTTTGGACCAAGGAGTCATTCAAACTTTAAAAATGTATTACACACGCCAACTTTTCCAAACCATTTTCGACAGATTAGAAAATAGTGGAAATAAAACTCTTACTCAAGTGTGGATGGAATTTTCTATTTTAGATTGTATTAGAACCATGTCATCGGCTTGCGCGGATATTAAACCATCAACGCTTAATGCGTGTTGGAAACCTCTTTTACCTCAAATGGTTCAAGCAATACAAGATGATTCTACAATTTCACTCCCAGTTACAGAAATAGTAAACATTGCTTCTCGTTTAAGCGATGAAGAATTTGCAGTAAACCATCAGGATGTAAGAGAACTAATACTCGGGGAAGAAACTTTAGATGAGGAAGAACTGATGGAATTAATTGATGCACCCACCTCAAATGCATTAGTAAACGAAAATAAGGAAAACGAATGGGTGCCAAATCTCGATTTACAAGATGTGAAAGAAGGGCTAAATTTGGCTAAAGAATTAGAACATCATTTCATTCAAACTGATCGTTCAACGGTGCGCAGCCCAAAGTTTAAAAGAGAGTTAAGAAATTGCTTACCTCCCTATAGAGAGGTTTTAGTGGAGTTAGAAAAAAAAGCTACAATCGAAAACCAATGTGAAGAAGAACCAAGTGAGGAAGACATTTTGCCCATTAAAAGAAGACGAGTTAGGCGACTCATATGTCACAGCGAGAATGAGTGTTGAAAAATAAATAATTTTACAAAAGTCTTTCTTGTTTCTGTTGGAAAACAGTCTTTTAGTTTAGTTTTTGTTTCATTTTTTTTATTAATCCTTATATGAACTCTTCAATTCCATAAAAATAATTTATAATTTATCTTGTCTTTTGTATTTATAGATATTACTATTAATAAATAATAAAAGATAATTACGAGCACATACATGGTTTATTACATTTCCTGAAATTACATCTAAAGTAGTTTCCGCACTTTTGGAATAAAATATGTTTTATGTTATAGTAGTTATAGTGGAAAATCCTGGAACCTATCAATTTTGAATTTTAAAGATACGATTTCTGAATAAAATGAAAAATTGAACTGAATGAAAATTGAAATATATAGAGTGATTCATGTAAATGCAGCACAAAGTAGATGATCTTTTTTAAATTGAACACCTTGTATAGCTTTTTTATTTTTGAAGTATCCTTAATGACCTGATTTGAACAACCTATAAAACTTATGACGTAAGTGGTTGATCACATTACTGACAGGCATCGAGGCTATGAGATTATGAAAAATTTTATTCAAATTACTGTTACAGTTTAACGTATGCAATGCACGAAATCTTCTCCATTTACAAAAATACAAACAGAAATAAGAGATTCGTAGTATGTACATACCTATTTATTATATACAGTAAAAAAAAAAGCACGTCAGATAGAAACGGCGGAAAAGACCTATGCTTCATACTTACCAGAGTTAATCAAAAATTTATTTGAATAAATTTACGGATAAAAATTATTTTAACTGTTGATTATAAATAAAAGCATTTTTTATTTTTATCCGTGCGTGATAAATAGAAATCACTTGCATTCTTATCTGTGACTAACGAATTTGTAAACAAAAATGGGTATTTGTAACACCTGTCGTTAAGATTTTTTAACGGTCAAAATTATTTACTTTTCTTGTGGAAATCGTCTGACATTTGAGTCTCCTCAAACACTGCAGCCTCCATCTATAAATAAAGGAAGCGCTAACTAAAAAGAAAATATAGTGTTGTATTTAGCCACGTAAATTTAAAATATATCTACAATTTTGGGCAACTTTCTGAAAATAATAATAACAGAATTTTATATATTTTTTGATGTCTTACACAAACAACAGCTTTATATTAATTATAAAAGCTCTTAGTTTCGTACAATGTACAGAATAGTTGAATTCACATCAATTTGTTTGCATGGAAACATATACAGTCAACCCTCCTATAACGCGGTACTCTCAGAACGCGGTTTCCATAGAACGCGGAGCTGAAATTGCGACAGCCCTCCCATAACGCGGTACTCTTACAGCGCGGTTTAGGTTCAACAGAATTATATTGGAAAAAGCTACCATCTAGGACCTTCATTCTGAAAAATGTTAGGGGGTTTAAACTTTCAAAAGAACGTCGTCACCCTTTATGTGTGCAGTAATCTATCAGGGAGCCTGATGATAAAACCAATGATAATAAATCGTTCTTCAACTCCCCGTGTAATGAAAAACATTAATAAGACCTAATTGCCTGTATTCTGACGATCTAATAAGAAAGCTTGCATGACTCAAGATTTATTTAAGGATTGGTTTTATAATTGTTTATCCCGGCAATGGAAACCTATACGATGGAAAAAAATTTGTATTTCAAAGTTTTATTGGTTCTTGATAATGCTGGTTGCCACAACATAGAACTGGATCATCCAAATGTGAAAATTGTCTTCCTTCCTCCTAACTGCACGTCATTAATACAACCTTTGGACCAAGGAGTCATTCAAACTTTAAAAATGTATTACACACGCCAACTTTTCCAAACCATTTTCGACAGATTAGAAAATAGTGGAAATAAAACTCTTACTCAAGTGTGGATGGAATTTTCTATTTTAGATTGTATTAGAACCATGTCATCGGCTTGCGCGGATATTAAACCATCAACGCTTAATGCGTGTTGGAAACCTCTTTTACCTCAAATGGTTCAAGCAATACAAGATGATTCTACAATTTCACTCCCAGTTACAGAAATAGTAAACATTGCTTCTCGTTTAAGCGATGAAGAATTTGCAGTAAACCATCAGGATGTAAGAGAACTAATACTCGGGGAAGAAACTTTAGATGAGGAAGAACTGATGGAATTAATTGATGCACCCACCTCAAATGCATTAGTAAACGAAAATAAGGAAAACGAATGGGTGCCAAATCTCGATTTACAAGATGTGAAAGAAGGGCTAAATTTGGCTAAAGAATTAGAACATCATTTCATTCAAACTGATCGTTCAACGGTGCGCAGCCCAAAGTTTAAAAGAGAGTTAAGAAATTGCTTACCTCCCTATAGAGAGGTTTTAGTGGAGTTAGAAAAAAAAGCTACAATCGAAAACCAATGTGAAGAAGAACCAAGTGAGGAAGACATTTTGCCCATTAAAAGAAGACGAGTTAGGCGACTCATATGTCACAGCGAGAATGAGTGTTGAAAAATAAATAATTTTACAAAAGTCTTTCTTGTTTCTGTTGGAAAACAGTCTTTTAGTTTAGTTTTTGTTTCATTTTTTTTATTAATCCTTATATGAACTCTTCAATTCCATAAAAATAATTTATAATTTATCTTGTCTTTTGTATTTATTGGTCTCCATATAACGCGGTACGAATGATGTGATTTGTACTAATTCCGAGTTTCTTATAGCGCGGTTTCCATATAACGCGGTACGCACTCACCGCATTATAGGAGGGTTGACTGTAATTCTTTGAGCTGATAGTCTAGTGGCTCGCACATTTAGCTATCAGTCGTGAGATCCAGGGTTTAAATCTCACTCTGGTTCGCTTTTTGTTTCATTTTTACCTGTCTAACTTTCATGAAACTAAATAAATATACGGATGCCTAATAAATTCGTCAGAGGGTGAACCTCTTCGCCACAGTACCAAGCACACACACGTCAACAAATGCACGCGCTTAGATAATTTAGCGTGCCAACTGAGAATATTGCAATACTGATGTCTTAGATACTTATAATTTTTACTAACTATGAATTAGGGACTTATGCATTGCCAAAGCATTACCAACTGTTCTGTTTTGTTGACGTTTGACGTGTCGTCGTGTTCATATTCAAGTTTCAAAAATGAAAGTGGGAGAAGTGATAAAAGACTCAAAGAGGAAAGTGACAAAATAACGTTGTGTTAATTTGTACGCTTTGTTTGTCATTATTAGGAACTGTATAACCTATATAACTATCTATTTCACCTACCATGATCTCACCTTTCAATATAATATATAAAACAAACAATAACTTAATCGTTAAGCGGCACCGTCTACTTGGTCTACTTCAACGCAGAACGACGAGACTTATAGCAATAACCCCACATGTCATTTTATGTCATTTCGCAGTTGGTATTGAGTTAATAAATAGAATGTAACCAGAATTCCCCAAAAAATTCATGAAAAATTAAAACATGTTCTAATTCGACAATTTATTCATGAATTTATTGTTAACTTATTCATGAACATTTTGGATATTACATGCAACAATAAATTCAAGGTTACAAAATTCAACAATTATTGGACCGTGTAAAGCAGCCTTTAGAAATAAAGAAAATGTTTCTGGACTGTTCCTAGGATGTCAATATTGAAATAAATCCCACTAGATGTACTATTTTAGTAACGCTTCCAATATTGTCTGGAAGAACTATATTTGAACACTTTAGTAATGTTTTGTTTTTAGAGGGCGGTAGATTCAGTTTAAATATTACATGTTGTACCTGGCACTCGTTTAATGAATTTTTGTTAGCGTACAGCTACTGTAATCTAATACGATCCTTTATGTTAAAATGACGAAAGTTCGGATGAATAGCTGAGGTGCGTTCCACTATTGATTATCCTATTTCAAGACGTGTAATTCTTTGAACGGGCTATTTCAATGACTCATTGGTATATATTTCAATTACAGGATGAAATTGGCTTATCTTTTCGAAAGTATAAAATAACAATATGGAAGCTTTGCTTTCACTAAGTTTTCCTAAATTAATTTCAATTTTCCCTAATTTACCTTTTTTGTTTCAGGTCAATTACTTATATTTTACACCATCTTCTACGCAGTATTAGCGGCCTTGTTCGCGATATGCATGCAAGGATTGTTTGCCACTTTGGACGACAAAGCACCCAAATGGATATTAGATAGGAGTCTAATAGGGAAGAACCCCGGCATGGGTTTTAGACCAATTTCAAATAATACAGAAGAGGGATCGCTGATATGGTTCGATGCTAAGAACGCTACCACCGTAGATAGATGGGTGAATTTTCTCCAGAAGTTTTTGCATGGTAACAAAAATTCTGTTGTTTATGATAAATGCTGTATCTACTTAAATAATCTGCTTTTAGAATATACGCAGGACAACAGGAAAAACCAAGCGGTCTGTGACTTTAATCAAACAGCACCTGCAGGAAAAGCATGCGCGGTTGATTTGAAGAACTTTGGCGATTGTGGTCCCGCAAATAATTTTGGATACAACACGTCGGCGCCTTGCGTTTATCTAAAATTAAATAGAGTAAGCAAATTTCAATTCGCAAGCCTCGTTCTAAATTTTGTTTGCAACAATGGTAGCATCTTCAACGCTTCACTTTTGCGAGTTAAATTAACTTACAAGAAAAGGCATCCAAGTGTATCTCTCCGATTTTTATAAATTTGGTAGGAATGTAGAATATCGAAAAATATTTGACACCTATTTTGGTTAACGTCCCGTAGACACCACGTATTTTTTGCAATATTTCAGAAAGGAAAAACGATATCCAGATCGCCTAAAGACCGGATCGTTCTTTGTTCACGGTCGTACATTTTAGGTTGCAACAAGAACAGTATATTACACCCACAAAAAAGTAAGGTGCGATGATACCCCCACACCAAGTACCGCACCAAACTGTGACTGAAAGGGGATGAAGTGATCGTTGATGAATGGCACGATGGTTTTCTAATACCCAGATGCAATAATTTTGCTTGTTAACAAATCCATTAGTTTATCTTTTGAATATTAAAGTCAAATTATGACGATTAAAACAGCAGTAAGTGCCTTTTCAAACAAATCCACGTTTTTTTTCTTATTAATTGAAGTAATAACTACAAATATTTAGAAAGAAATTTTCTTAAAATAATATTCATGTCGAAGTGGACTTCATCACTCATTATGATTTTTCGGCAAAAATCGTTCGTTCGACTTTCATGATCTCTATAGGCTGTAGCTCTTAGGTCAACTGAATTTTATGGCCGCAGATGCAAGTCTCTTTTTAAAATAGAGTCTAATGCCGTGCGATGAATGCTCAGTTCTTGAGAACGACGTCTGGTACAGGTCTCAAGATACTCCACTGAACTTTCACGAAGTCTCTCAACATTTACAGGGATGCGAACAGTTCGAACAGGACCCGGCAAGTCTTTAACCCCACTGCTTTCTTCAAATTTTCACACTAATTGACGAATGGCGTTGATACTCGACACATTATTTCGACCGTAGATTCGTCATAGGTCCCGTATAGTTGCAATATAAAACAATTTTAACAATACGGACGCTCTGTAGGATCGTGTAGCGTTATTCCATAGTGAATTTGATACATGTGCTTTAAACAATTACTACAGCGCCACCTGCGAAAATGTGTGTATCAAAAATGGCGCGCTATTTAAATCAATCAGGTATATATGGGCCACCTTGTATATCAAACAATTTTTAATTTAAATATAATAAATAAATAATTAAATCTAATTTCAAAAAATATGAATAGAAATAGTCTTCTGTAGGAGTACATAAAATTGACTTGCTGCAAAAATGTGCTTTTTGGGGGTCACTTTGAGACCCTATTACGCCCCTCCAAAAGCAAACACGGGACGCTAAAAATAAAATAGGTGTCAAGTATTTTTCCTACCAAATATTATCAAAATTGGAGAGATACACTTGGGTGGCTGCTCTTCGGTTCTCGGGTTCTCTGGCGTGTAGAATGTTTGAATTGACGTTTCGATCATCTTGTCGTCTTATTCACTTCTTAAGAAGATCACGATAAGATGAATGAAACGTCAAGCAATTCAAACTTTCTACACGGCACAGAACCCGAAAACCGAAGAGCAGCCAGCAACGACGGCTGTGCAAGCCTATAGTTCACTTTGATACACTTGGGTGCCTTTCATTGTTCCTCTGTGCCTGGTTTCACCGTTCATAATGAGTAGTTCACACCTTAACTCACAAAAGTGTAGTGAGCAGAATTAACCAACTTGTTTTACTTCACTTGTATTCATCGCCTTCTAGCATTGTCTTTCTCATTTCAGATATACGGTTGGGAGCCCGAATACTACAATGACACCAACAACCTACCAGATGACATGCCCGACGATCTGGTAAGGGAAATAAAGAAGGAATATGAAGAAGTACGTAATGGTACTCGATTATTAATAATCCGTATATTCTTAGTCGAATCAATATTGTGTTTAGGACCCGGCTAGGGCCAATCAGATTTGGATCAGTTGCAACGGAGAGCATCCGGTCGATGTGGAACACACCAATACTACGAAATTTGAGTACTATCCTAGCAGGGGGTTCCCGGGATTCTACTATCCGTTTATGAACGTCAAAGGATATTTGAGTCCTCTGGTTGCAGTGCGACTGAGAAATTTTACGCGTAAGTATGCACATACCGGTCGTCTTCATAATCACAATAAACTGACAATATGTGAGCATGGGAATCCACGCGCGCAAGCAAAAGATTCCCATACTTCCATCCTTACTTATATCAACTGTTGAACTTGACATTTTTTTCTAGCTATTGTAACTTTTTTTTTGGAAAATGTCATATGAAAACTCGTTTAGTTTTTTATCTTTGTATCAACATACCAATTTTCAACTCTCTGGTACGAATTTGTCTTTTTTATTGTTCTGATTAATGCACAATTTAAACCTCTGCATCAGAGTCAGTAAGGTTTCAATATTATTAAGTATGAATTTGTAATTGATAGAGAAATGATTACTGATAAAAGGTGAACGCCACTGCTTTATTCGGTGACAACTCTTCAAACACAACATAAGAAAAACATTATTACATTTAAATGTTTCGACATAATTCAGAAAAACTCGATTCCCGCGAAGCACTAGCCAAAAAATGGCTGCCCTATTGCTGTACTTTGCGTATCTAAGGGACTTTACGCGTACAGTTGGGGATAGCGCCATCCAGTTCATCTCTTGAATATCGAAGTGTATCACAAATTATGACGTTTAAAACAGCAGTAAGTGCCTTTTCAAAGAAATCCACGTTTTTTTCTTATTAATTGAAGTAATAACTACAAATATTTAGAAAGATATTTTCTTAAAATAATATCATGTTCTGTTTTGATTTATTTTTTTTGTTTTGAAATAAAACGGATTTTTTTTAAACAATCCATTTACTTATTTCAAGAAATCATTTCTAGCACTACACTTTAGTTGACCCTATGGCGATTGTGTCTTCCAAGTTATCGTTAATGGAACAGCTTGTAATGCTCAAAAACATAATTTTCCAGTGTTAACAACAAAGTTATTAACTTATTTTCATTTCCTTTTCCAGCTAACGTCATCATAAGTATCGAATGCCGTGCCTGGGCTAAGAACATAAAGTACAAGGGTGGATACAGGGATCGTGAAGGTTCTGTACATTTCGAAATTATGAGAGACGTTTGATCGACGTGAATTTTTCCGAAATCGCTAGCCAATTGTTTTTTTGTTTCTGTCTTGTGTTTATAGGCTTTAGTACTTATCAGTTAGTTATCTTAGGAATCAAACATCTATTATTTTTTTAGTTATTGAGTTTACTTTCATGTCGAAATGTGTCGATAGATCAAAACGTCTCTCAACAGCGTCTATCTTAGAGTAGTATAAAAGTATATATGTTACCCGCGTGACTAAATGTTAAACAGCTTAAGAGACCCGCCAATATTATGTCTCTTTTGGTTAGCCATCATATTTGAGAAGCGTGTATACATAAGAACAAAATCAGAGCTATCATGTGTTTCCAACTACTGTTTAATAAAAGAAAATATTTTGTAAAATATGTCCTTATGAAACAAAGTTTAAATTACCAGTAAGATGATACGAATTAATATTGGTCTATCATATTCACAATCATACACTGTTTAGTGAATAAAAAATATCCGTACGGTTTTTGTTTAATTCAGAGAATCGCTTTATCATACTTATTCATTCTTCCTTGATAATTTACTGTGATATACACCTATTTCCAAATACTTTTGGTTAACCTATTACTGCATAGAAATAAACTAAATTATTTAACATTTTTGTAAAAGTTTGTTGTGGGTGCAATGTGAAAAAAGTAAGCAAGCATGTTCCATATAAAAGATACCTATAAATGGATATCCACTGCTAAGGAGCTGTTGACAGAAATAAATTTTCATTCAATGTTTCATGACGTATATCTGAGATATTATAAGGTACAGCATGTGCATTTTTTCTTACTATTTTCATTCTTAAATTTAAAAAAACACTGATTCATTTATTACCCTATAATATATTTATACTTCGAATATTTGTGCTAAACCTAAGTGTTATTGTAACATGTATGATGATGATATCTACCAATCGGCCTGCCTACATTCATACAGATTAATTTTAAGAATTGTATGCTTGTAACTCGTGCATCTTTTTGGGAAAGTGTACACACATAACTGGTGCCTTTAATAAGAAAACTCGTAAAACTAATACAGAGATCGAAACAGATATTTTTTGACGATATGTATTTTCCACCGAGTCTTTTACAATATACAATAAATATTCCATGCCTTTAAATTTGTAAACTTATAAGAAATATGTATAGAATATCGCTTGCACAAGTTCTCAAATGAAAGAAATGAGAAATCTTAGCTAGCAATGGTACTTTATTATTTTTGTGATTGTATAATAGCTGCAGTTTCTGTTATTATTTTAAGTATACCTACACGAGGATCTAACCTCTTTTTTGTATCCGCATTTACACGTACATACGTTTTTTGTTGATTTTATTTAGTTTCTAATGGTACAAAATAAAGAGATTGATGTTTTATGTCGTATTTTTTTAACCTCCTTAAAATTTCAAGACACATTTGTTTCCGATTTCTGTTTTGGCAACAATGTACAGCTTTTGTCAAAATTAACGTCGTATCCAAACAAAGGCGACATCAAACGTTTTTTTCTGCACTGGGAGTGCCCTTCACACTATGTTAAAAACTGAACGCGAATTGAGGTGACCTCAGAGGTAAGAAACTAACATGTGAACTAACCTAACAAAGCCATACAATCGTGTTTGGTAATGTACAATCTTTCTAACACCATTTTTCGATTTTTATTTTATTGTGCGGTGTTATTTCTTAGAATAAAATATATGTAATTATTATCACGAGAAAATGAATGGCTAGAAGGTTTACAACCTCTAGGGTTAGGTGGTGAAAGAATTCCATACATCAAAGAAGCAAAATACCTTGAGGTATAGAAGGTTGTGTGAAAGAAATTGGGAAATTTTATACACAAGGGTAATTAGATCCATGATGACATACGGTGGCCAAAGCTGCGACTGGTGGGGGTGGCCAAAACGCTGAGTGGAATACAAAGGCTGGGAGAAAAGCTCTCCAGTAATAGCGGACTCGAACCGATATGCAGACAGCTCTAAAACTGAGCCGGAATATATGGAAAGAAGCCCAGAAAGGCCCTTTCGATAAGCTTCAGCAAGAATACGACGGTGTTACAGGTTAAGGTATCTGCAATTCATTATTGTGTCAGCAACTGTTGACTCTAAGCTGGTTTGGTATTGCGTAAGCGCTTTAAATGAGGAACTTAAAGGAAACTAACATTGGCCTGGGTGCCCAGCCACACGGGCGTGAAGGGAAATGAGGCGGCCGACGATTTGGCCAGAGCTCGTAGAGGTCATTTGTAGGTGCCTTCCTTCGCCATTACCAAATCTCAAATTAAAAAGTCAATCAACGAAGCGACACAGAACAAGTCCAAGGAATGGTGGCAAAAGTCACCAGCACAAACGCAAGCAAAAGAATTCTTAAGAGAACAAAGGCCCAAGTTTACTAAAGTAGTAAAGAGATCAAGACTGTCAAAATGATAGTACGTCTGTTGACTCGTTGTTGACTTGATTATTGACTAACTTAGCATATATTATAAGATAGGCCTGGCAGTGGACGCTTTTGCAAATTCTGTCAAGAGAAGGAAGAAAACCCAGTTTATGTGCTGTGCCATTGCGAGAATGAAACTTCACAGGGAATAGCTACATAAGGGAGCCGCTCTCAAAGATGGTAGTTTTAATTAAAAAGGCAAAGTTAGAGGACGCCTTCTAGTACAAAGGGAATCACAATAGATCCGAAAATTAATTTAATATATACTAATTTAATATCATCTATGTAATTATCGCATTGAACATAACAACGTGAAAGGCTTACGTAAACATTTGTGGAGTGATCTTTTGCGACTGAGAATACCAATAAGTATGTTATGCTTATTCAAAATAGTTCTTTAAGAACCAAGTGCGGGAAAACACATTTCGTGAATGAGTGACCAGTTTGAAGCGCGAGCCGTTATGGGCACGAATTCGTACTGCGCATACCCGCTCCGACGTTTACGGTCATCGATATCCTTGTAGGAAACAAACGAAATGTATCGTGCACGAGGTGCGGCCTATCTGCGTATGGGGTTAATAAAGCCTAAGCAGCAAGTCAAATTAATGACAAAAGGAATAAGATACATATTAAATTACCATTTTATCCAAGTTAGACGACAGGTCTACTTCAAGTCTTAAAAGTATTTTAGAAAACCCTAAGGATTAACTACACTGTAAGAAATTTTTGTGATAATGCGTCATATTCCCGTTTTATTTTACATGATTATTACTGTAAGTAAGTTTTTAAAAGAAAATTACTGCATCTTTACAGTTTCTCAATAAATAATTAAACAATAAATGTAAAGGTTTAAAATATTGATGTAAATTTCTGACAGCTTTCAAATATATAGGAAATGGACGTTAAATTTACAGCGATCATACTGTACTGTTGTAAATATGTATAGAACTGTATACTCAGCGTTATACTGAAATTTTCTCCCTCATCTGTAAAATTACAGTAGTATTCCTGGCGTACAATTACCAGGCATGTTACTGTAATCTCTTTTTAATGCGTAGATAACTTGAAAAAATCAGGAATTTATAAAATATCTTGTAAAGATTGTGTTCATGTATGTATATATCGGGCCAACTAAAAGATCAATCAGGACACTCACTTACAAGGAGCAGTTGGCCCATCTTAAAAAAAGAGATGCAACAAATGTAGTGTAACCAGTGGCGGCTCGTCAGGGGAGGCTACGGATGCTAAGCCTCCCTTATTATTTTTAATAAAATAAGTAGCGTTTATTATGTATTAAAATAATGTTTAAGCATCGGTTATATACTAAAATAAAGCAATTTTGCAAAAAAATATATAATCAATAGTATATTTATTCATTACTTAATTTAAAAATGCAAACAAATTTCCAATAATGCGCGAAATTTTACTGTACGCACTATAATAGCAATTAGGTTATACAGATTTAAAAAATCTCTCGCGCCCTATTGAACGGCATTCTAAGTCTAAAGAACATTTCATGGTTGTGCAAATTTAAATTATTTGGAAAACAAAATATTGCTACTGCTGTAGACAGCGCGCGCAAAGATGCAATTATTGCCTATAATATGAAGTTCGAGAAAACCGCAAAAATTTAAGAAAATTAATAGACGTAACAATATTTTTAGCATCACAAGATTTAGCTTTTCGGGGACACAATGAGACTTCAGATTCTTTTAATCGTGGAAATTATAAAGAATTACTCGAACTCTTTGGTAAATATGAACCTAGCTTTAATAAATTTGTTAGTAATAATATTTGTTCGGGTACATCTAAATCTATACAAAATGATTGAATAGATTGTATTTCTTTTGTATTAAAACAAGAAATAGATACAGAAATTAAAGAAGCTCCGTTTTTTTTCTTTGCAAGTAGATGAAACCACATATATTTACTGTATGTCTTAATTATCAATCATATTACATTATGTCAAGAGCGGTGAAGTTATTGAAAGATTTTTGGAGTTTTTTGACATATCATCCGGTCGAACAGCTGAAGTAAATAAATCTTAACAGCTGAAGATTTATTTAACCTTTTATCAAATAACAGCGAAAAATATGATTTTAAAAAAAAAATTAGTCGCTCAAACATATGATGGTGCATCTGTTATGGCAGGGCATTTAAATGGTTTACAAAGTAAAAAAAAAAATTGCAGCTCAAGCTCTTTTTGTACATTGTCATGCTCATGCCTTAAATTTAGTTTTGAGTAAAGCTTGTAATATAAACAAAGAATCTACAATTTTCTTTTGCAATTTAATTGTTATTGTTTTTAGAGTTTATTTTTGGTTTATGATTACGTTTATCAAGAGTTTATTTTTACGTTTTTATTACCTTTTTACCTATCACCTCATCCATTTTCCTATCCAGGATTTCACTCTCCTCTACGTGGTTCTTGCTAGACAATAATTTATATTTTATTTTAATCTATTTTTTTTTCAATTTTTATTCTACACTTACAATGCTACAATAATAACTATAAAAATATAATTTATTAACTGGGAAGGGTTACTTAGGCTACAGTAACCTCCCTTGAACAAAACGTCACGAGCCGCCATTGAGTGTAACCCTACATAAGCTTGAAGAAAATCAGAAAGTTGACAATGTAGAATTAATTAGACTGTAAACAGCCATAAACAATTAAGTTGACAGGTGAAAAGATGAAGGTATGGAAATATATAAAAACAAACATATTTGAATGAATTCAGATTCATATTACCCTCAAATTCTAGTCTTTGTAGTTCATTAAATTAAGATAGAAGAAATAGATTAGACGTCTTTTCTAGGTATAAATTAAGATAGTTTTACTCTTTTAGTGTAGTTATTCGGTTCACTTTTACTGCTGATGATGGTAGCTTTGCTCTTGAAACGTACGGCCAGTGTAGTGAAATTTGGGGTAAGATGTTTGAAAGTTTGTAGTATTATCAGCATCACAGTTTTGAGTATTTTAGTCTTATTAACATGCTAATCAAAAATAATAAAAGAGGTAGGAACATTACGATATACACCGAAAGCATTTAACCGGATCCATTTATCTCGAAATCAGTTCATTACTTGTCGGTGAACGGATGCAATTATTGTGAAGTCCTATATAGTGTCAAATTGTGCACTTTTTTATCAAAATGAAGAGACGAAGCACTGCCACTCTAAACATTAAAAAAGAAACTAAATTATCCTTACGATCCTCAAATTCTGGTTCAAGTTCTACTTTAAAAATAGAAATTGGTCGATTTGAAGATCCGAAAATTGTGCCAGACATTTGCTAATGTAAAGCAAGAATACCGCAGAATTATTAAACTCTGATGACATATTCTGTAGCACTAATATTCACATGGTGACTAGAGCAATGTTTGCATATAGAAACTGCGTAGAAAGAAATAAATGTCGATAATAAAGTTTAATATATTATACAAAAAAAGTGTTTGGGATAGTAGATGTACTTTACAATCTATAATAAATACACATGGTGGTATACGTTGGTCGGTGTAAAAACTAGTTAAAATCTTAAAAATCTATTTATCATCAATCCGTGTCGATATATAGGAAAGCTGTAGCTGTATGAAGATTCTCATCCTGCATGTTCGTAACACCTTTGTCGACCGAACATTTAACACCAACTACAAATCCTCCTAGAAGTTGGAAAGATCGATTTAGAAAAAAAATGTTTGTCATAAAGTTTGCCATATCCACAGAGCAATATCAAAACGTCAATACTTTCAAACTTTCAACTTTCAAAGAGACAAAAAGATGTTTTAATTCAAACGTTTTAAGCGAATGTGTGAGAAATTATATACCGGGTGTTCCAAACTTGCCACCCTAAATTTCTGGAAATTCGGCAATTTATGAAAAATTTCCTGAAACAGGTAAGAAATATCATCGAGGGAGACAACTTTTGATGCAAAAATTAAATCAGCCAGTTTAGCCCCGTGCCACCGGGAGCTATCCCCTTAAAAATCTATATATATATATAGAGCAATACCTCATTTTAATGATATTTTGAAACACATTTTGGCGTTAAGTTTTTTGAAATTGATCGATTCAGTTTTCGAAATCTTGGTTTCTTTTGTTTTCTAATTTTTCTAGCTGGTCAACTGATTTTAGAAGCATCGGAGCAAACCCATTTTAAAAACACACAACAGCTTAAAATGTCTTATTTTTCTTTTCAAAGTTATTCAAAGTAAGAATTCAAATATTTTCAAGCAGAAAAAATTAATGCAATAATTCTTCAAAATGTTGTTCGTTGTTCACCAAACAATGGTATGGGCGTTGTTCGAAACTGACATTTTCAAAAAAATTTGAATTCCATGGGACGTGCCAGTAATCCTCTGACGAAGTACTTCCAAATTTTCAAGTCGAGGGGCAAATACAACAGACTTTAAATAACTTTATAAAAAAAGAGTCTAGTGGCGTCAAATCAGAAGATCTGGCTGGCCATTCTATAGGTCTTCTTCGTCCTAACAATTTATTTGAAAATACATTGTCTAACCACTGCCATACTGGAAGAACATAGTGAAAAACTCCATCTTGTTTCATCTCTATCCAGTTGATTTTTATTCTTTGCCAATCACTTAGTCCTCATGCCACACTGAGTGTATCCTTCTACATACAAATGAGGATTTCCGTTACTGCTATATCTGTAGTAATGTTTATTTGCAAATCCATGAAAATAAAAGTACATTCATTGTTGAAGCTGATATTTCTTGCAAATGCATTGTTATTACTGATCATAATGGTAATTTGTTCACAAAACCCTACTCTTCCCTGTCTTTCGACATCAAAACCTTCTTAAAACATGTATTTTTATTTAATAATAATAGTATTATGAAATATTATATACAAGGTCTTAGTATCATAGATTCAAAGAAGAGTAGCAAGTATAGGTAATCTAATCGGATGGATCAAATACACATCCTCAAACAAGCAATAGATGATCCAGCCGAGGAAGGATCTTGAAAGCTTCCGTGATCGATGGAAGCAGCGAAGCTCCACAAGGGCGTAGCGCCATATATATACTGCAAACAGATTGGCAAATATTCTGCATTAAACATAACTTAAAACTTAAATAACCATATGGTTACTTATTTTCCTTGTTTTTCAGAAATTTATACAAGATTTTAATATTGGAGTTTGTTCCTACGTTCCTAAAATAGGTTGACCAGCTGGATATAGAAAACAAAACAAACCAAAAGATTTTCTTAAAAAATTCAAAAACGAATTGATCAATTTAAAAAAAAAACTCCAGAAGCTAGCTCTCGGGGGCAGGGGGTTAAGCTAGCTGAGTCCATTGTTGCATCAAAAGTTGGCTTCCTCGATAATACTTCTAACGTGTTTTGGGAAATTTTTTGTAAATTTTAAGGTTGGATGTTTTCAAATGAATACCTGGTATACTTACAGATTTTTATGCACTTATCACTTGTTAAATTATGTCCAACTTACGTGATATTTATAAGTATTGAAAAACCCAAAGAAAAAAATTTATTTACTGGTGATGAGTTGAATTCGTTCGTGAGTGAGATTACAAGGTGGATAAAATTGACATGCCGCGGTTAGATAAATTTTAAAATACAAAATAAAAAGCACTTACGGTTCAAATTTTTAAATTGAATTCCGATCAGGGGTAATCTGTACTCAGGTGTACCATCGTATGGGAAAAAATAGTCCTTGAAAAAAGGGCCGGGGTAAAAAGATAACTCTCCCATATGATCTACATCGAAACTCGTAATACCACTGCACAAAATGCTAATTTTTTTGTGTAGCTCATCATGCTCAGCTGCTTCATCCCATTGAGGTACCCACCCCGTAAGCTGTTAAAAGTGAATAATGTATGCAAGTACATTAAATATAAACAATAAAATAATTGTCCACAGTCATACCTCTTAATTTTAATACACGCACACATAATTTGCCTACCTTATTCAGTTTCAAATATATACAAGGTTTATTTACTTCATATCCATATCCTTGTTTCCCACAAGGCCCTAGTTCTTCTTTAGTAAATCTGCAATACTGGTCTTTTCCTGGTTTCGTCTCATCACAATTAACATACAAAGATTTATTCGAATTCTCATATGCTAAAAGTGTGCGTTTTTCATATATTTAAGTATATTTGTAATACTGTTAAAAAATAAACTTGCGTTTTAAAAATTCATCAATTGCCTTGATATAACCACTAGGATGTGTATTACTTTTACTGGATTGTGCAGAAGCTTTTCGTGAATACCATACCAGGGCGGTTGCTTTGCATGCCAATCGTGGTATAAACGCAAGAGCTGCAAAAGTTATAGAATGCTGAAAAAAGAAAATCTAGTACATTTTGGAGGAAAGTCATACCAGGACTGCTACCTGGCACCAAAGCGGTTTTATTAAAAAGGGGTTCGCTTCTCGTTGCTTTTATGTAGTATACAATTAGAATTATGATCCCGAAAAATATTCCTAGGAGAATCGCCATGAATAGGATGTAGAAGAATATTAATAGGACTGCAACAATTTAACACGGGTTCATTATTATTACTTATATTTATTGTCAACTTACACCAATGTTTACAAGTCTTTCTGCAAAAAGTCTGTTTCTCTTTATCGTAAACGAATCTTTTAAATGCTCGATAATTCTTTTTCGATTGTTCCTGGAATTTGGCTCTTCTGGATAAGTCGCTGAAGGATGAGACACTGGTATTGGTCGCTTGGGATGGTGATCGGAAGTTTTTTCCCATTATAATATAATTAGGCACCGGTTTAGGGAAATATAAAATAGAGGTACAGAAGGGAGTACTAATAACAAAAAAATTAGAAAACGTTAATTTTGAATCTTACGCTGACATAAATGTGTGGGTAAAATAAATAGCAATAGCTTGATATACAGATTAGGTAAAAAACATTTTCTACGGTTCACGCAATCGTTGACATTTATCATGACATTATAAATTTGAATTTTTCGACGAAATGACATTTTTGAGATTAGCAGTTTTGCATGACAGCCAGCTTTTTTATCAACTGTTTAAAGTAAAATTCTCTTATTAATTATAATTCGCTTTTATATGGTCCAGTCTATCTATATCTATATATTTGCACAAATTATCCTTTGATATCTCTCATCTAGCCTACCTTGCTGTTTTCATTATTGTATCTCATCTATTATCATAGTGTTTATATTCTTTATCTAGGTTACACTAATAGTTATTTACGAGCCAAGTGCGTGAAAACCAGTGAAAACACATTTCGCGAATGGAAGCCCGAGCCGTTGGGCGAGCGCTTCATGGGCATGAATTCGCAAAATGTGTCACGCACGAGGTTTGTACAATATTTTTTGTACGAATAATAGATACTTTTAATAATAATACTATCAAATACCGTTTATTACGATTAATTCTGCCTACTTATGTACTGTCAAATATGTCTTATGTTAATGTTTGACAGTTTGGTCACTTTACTTTGCTAAATGTCATCAGAAATGTCAATGCATTTGTATACGTCAGTGGTACCAATTACACTTCACGTGCTAGTATGTGAAAAACACGATTTTTTTGTCAAGTATGTGTTGTTGCGTGAGTGCCCGGGATATTTAGTAAACATTGTCGTTATCATATAAAAATAGTCGTTTGACCGTTTACCAATCGTCGTTTGTTGCATAATTGCCCGGGATATTTTGTAAACATTCTGGTTATCATATAAAAATAGTCGCTTGACCGATTGTTCGCATTATGATGTAATTTCAAATTAATCCATAAGATTAACATTGCGCATGGCCAAAAGAGTAGATTTACCTCTGCCACCCCATATATAACATGGTTTATCTAGTTTTTCGTTACATTACTTTACATAGGTATAAAGTACAATAACGGAGTGGAGTGCTCCTATATCTGCTAATTACTTAGCCTATCCTAAATACGCGCTGGTGTCAATTTTTATAAATTGAATGTGAATATTAATTGTTGTCAGTGCGACAAATATAGCAGGTAATTTAATTTTGATGTTATTTACCTTTTAAAATATAGGAGGCAGTCAATTATCCGTTTCTCTAGGGCACACACAATTCAGGAACAATAGAAAATTAATTTATACCTATTTATGAATATATTTTAAATTTCTTAAATAAAGCCAAAAGTTCTTGGGATATCACAAAGCTTCTAAAATATATAATGCCAAACCTCTACAAGTTGTCATACTAAAAATTTATTATCTTAAAATATTTTGAAAAACTAAAAATTATAAAAAAAAAATAGCTCAAACAAAATTTTAAATTTGTATTTCTATTTTTTTTACAATCCTGTATGTTTCTGTAATATCCTATGATTATGCATTACATACACAGTCTAGAGCACTTGTATTAATAAATGAACTTAGTACCCAAGCAATGACGTATTTACAGCCAGTGCCGTCCCGGGTTACTTAAATCTGGCTGCCTCAACCTCCTACCCCCTCAATACTGGCCATTGCCTTTACTTATAAGTAAAGAAATATTTGCCGCCCCTAGAATTCTGCGGCCCTGGACTATAACCCATTCAGCCTCATACGTAAATATGTCACTGTACCCAAGGAAACGTTAACTTGCTTAATGCACATGTCCTTACAATCTGTTTGTTCTTGGCCAATTCATCTACTAGCCGAAGCAAGCACAGTGAATATTGCTATTTACTATAGATAGGTACTATACTAACAGTTTCAGAAAATATTGCAAGGCAGGATGTGTAATACAAAACAATTAATACTATGTGCTAACGGCATAGATTGCTCCTAACTGAAACACAACAATTTTATCTTAAAGAGGGGGTGCCACTCTCGATAGTTCCTTCTTTTTTCTTGATCTTGGCTATTAGTTTGTTGTTCATACCATCAATAGCGATATAAAGGTGAGCTCTAACGAGAAAAAGAATACATCGCTCATGTTACTTCCACTGGGCTATGATGATTCGCCATACGTTAACAAATTAACAACTCGCAACTTTTCTCCTGGTATACTACGTCTGCATTGCATATTACGTCATTAGCCTTAAATTTACAATAGAGCCGTAAGTTGGTAATGGTAATGGCAATGGTATTTATAAGGGATACAATATGGAAAAGAACTCAACAGAGGCTGTTGCATATTGCATAATTGCATCTGATTTTCAATGAATGATAATTATAAATTATTAGATTTACCGATTTAAAAGGAAGTTTTAAACCGTTACAATAATTATTTAAATTCAGATTACGTGTTTCGATAATAAGTCATCTTCAGAGCGATGTCAGAATCGGTAAAATTAAAAACTATTTTGAGTGTGATAGAAACCTACACTTATCGTGACAATTTTATTGGTTCTGAGCTAGATCTGAAGATAACATACAGGGTGATTGATCGAGACCGTCCATTAGAAAGATTGGGCCTCCTAGTAATAATTAATTTCTGTAAAGTTGCATACGTATATAGTGTAATAAAATCTATGCCCTGAAAATATTTTCAAGATGGCGGCACTTCCGGAAACACCGGAAATTGACATCAACTTTCTTATTTCAAATGGAATGGTATAGTTTTCTTTGCACTTTTGAAATCTAAACGTTATTCTAGAGGAACTTTTACTAGTGTTCCCTATACCTAAGTGCAGCCGTTTTGGAGATTTTTCGACTTTTTGAAAATTTTTGGATTTACATCACGATGTTTAACATTATGTACTGCCGCGAAATTTTAATCGAGAACGCTAAAATTAAGACTATCGATGGAAGAAACCCTGACGTTTCTGTCGAAGTTTTTAAATTTGTTGTGTTATCTACAGGGTGTCCAAAATTTAATTGTCCTTTAGTGCAACTGTAGACCATCAAAACTCCATTTTTTCAAATACAATGCCCCATTTTTTTTTCAATATTCTGAAATCCTCCTCCTATTTCCTCTTGTCATTGCAGCCAAATGACGGTATCTTTCATTGAACACACGGCAAGTTCTTTCAATAATCCTGTGACATTCTCCATGAATATAAAATAAGTTTAAGATATCTGTGTTTGAATACCCTTCAAAATCCATTTCAGTGGCCAAGACAGCAAATCGTGACTTGACAGACTATGGCGACAGTTATTTGGTTATTAATAAGTGTTAAGATTACTATTAATAAAACGCGCATGCGCAGATAGTGAAAAACCTTAGACATTAAGTTTTGACAGTTGGTATGCAGTGTGCATAAAAAGATGACGCTAACAAGACGCGTTCTGTAGAGAGTATTAATAAAGGCATAAAACAAACAATATACAGTCCACATTTCATTAAAAATCAACATAAGTATTGGTCCATCGACCCGGATACGGAATCAAGTGCAATCGGAAGGCAGAGTCGGACGGAAAGAGCAGATCCAGAACACATACGCAATTGGGGTACACACGTACACATCAATTCACACATCGGCACATCATCGAGAACAAGGCTGTTGCAACGGGGTGAGTTGCTACGTCTAGTTCCTTTCTATCCCTCCAATCTTTTCTCATCAGAATCAATCACAAATTTACGTAATATTGTTTCATTTAATTACGATGCCAACGAATATTAAAACATTAACGCGAAAACGTGGTGGCATAAAACATAGTCTTACTATATTTAAAAAGTATCTAAATTCGGTAAATGAAAAAGCAGCATTCAATAATAGGGAATTATTAGAATTACGTGAAAGGATATCTAAATATGAGACACATTACGGGGAATTCTTGCAGCTTCAGTCGTCAATAGAAGCATTGTGCGAAGATAACGTAATTGAACAGCAATATGTTGAAAGAGAGACGGCAGAGCAGGATTATATTCAGACAATCGTTTGCGCGAAAGAAATTTTACAAAAGCACGATAACACACACACACATTCGAGTCATTCAGAAACAAATGAAAACACATCATTAAATAATGTAAAATTACCAACCATTCAATTACCAACATTTAATGGCAACTATGAAGCATGGATCGAGTTTAAAGACATATTCACTTCACTTGTTCATGAAAATCAATCAATAAACGAGGTGCAAAAATTACATTATTTAAAATCTAGTGTGAATGGTTCAGCAGCTCAAATAATAAGATCATTAGAAATCAGCAACAATAACTATCCAATAGCATGGAGGTTACTGTGTGATCGGTACGAAAATAAAAAGTTGTTAATAAATAATCACATAAAATCTCTTTTCAATATTAGCAGTGTAAAACACGCCACAGCTACAGAATTACGTACGCTTTTGGACGATCATTCTAAACATTTGTTAGCGCTGGAGACGTTAGGACAACCAATTAAACATTGGGATGCTTTATTAGTATATATGATATCATCTAAATTAGACGATCAAACCAAAAGGGAGTGGGAGATATCACGATTAAATGAGGAACTTCCAACAATAGATGATATTAAATTATTTTTGAAGGGTAGGTGCGAACTATTTGAGTCATTAGAGCAACAAAACAACAAAAAGTACTCGCAGTGTATTAATAGGCCATCTAAAAATAATATATCATCTACAAGCAGTTTTGTTTTAACAAAAGGAAATAAACAAATTAAATGTACATTTTGTGATGATTCAAAACACTTTATTTATTCATGTCCAGATTTTCTTAAATTAAACGCGCACGACAGAACTACTAAAATCAAGGAATTGAAATTATGCATAAATTGTTTAAAGAAAAATCATTATAGCACAGATTGTAATGCAAGCAAGTGCAAAAAATGTCATAAAACACATAATACATTATTACATTATGAAAACACAAGAGAAAATTCGGTTCCTGCTAAGGTAGAGGTTGACGAAACAGTAAATAATATTACCAGCAATATATCAGCGAACTGCGGGGTTACTGATTTAAACTGTGTTATGTTATCAACCGCTATTGTAAAGGTACAGGATAATTACGGAAACTTTCAGGTTGGGAGAGCATTATTAGATTCAGGATCAGAAAGCAGTTTTATCTCAAATGAATTCTGTAAAAGGCTAGGTTTGATTACGAAGCAAATTAACACAAAGGTTATGGGTATTAACCAAAACGCATCATTAATAACACAACAAACTGAACTTTCTGTGCACTCATTACAATATCCTCACAAATGTAAAATCTCATGTTATGTTATAGAGAAAATCACAGAAAATATACCACATACGACATACGATTCAACACATTTTAAAATTCCTGAGAATATCAAACTTGCAGATAAATATTTTTATAAATCTGATAAAATAGATATATTGTTGGGGGCAAACGTATTTTGGAACTTAATTTGCAATGAAAGGTTTCAAGTAAATAATCAACAACCATTACTTCAAAAAACATTATTAGGGTGGGTATTTGCCGGGAATTTTACATATAGCAACATAAACAATAATGTAGTAACTTGTAATTTTGTAAAAACGATTGACGTACAAGAGCAATTAAAGGAGTTTTGGGAAATTGAAGAATACAGCAAGGGTAAACCGCTTACAAGTGATGAAAAGGCATGTGAGCAGCATTTCTTAAACACAATTTATGAAAATAACGGTAGATTTGTTGTTTCCATTCCGTTCAAGGATCGAGAAATACATTTTGGTGACACTTTACAAATGGCCACGTCACGGTTTGACCATTTAGAAAGAAAATTTACACGCGATATAGAATTTAAAAACTCATATGTTAGTTTTATGAAAGAATACGAGCAACTAGGGCATATGACTAAGATATTAGATCCTCTCGAACAATTAGCAAATTCATATTATTTACCACACCATGGCGTTTTGAAACAAGGGAGTACAACAACTAAATTGCGTGTCGTATTTGACGGTTCAGCAAAATCTACTAACGGCCTATCTTTGAATGATGTTCAGTATAACGGACCTGTAATACAACAGGACTTGTTTAATATCTTAATAAGATTTAGATGCCACAAATATATCATTTCAGCTGATGTAGAAAAAATGTATCGCCAAGTACTAGTCAATCCTAATCAAAGAAATTATCAACGCATAATATGGAGGCAAAATCCCGAAGAACCTCTGTCACATTACACTCTCAATACTGTTACGTACGGCACAACGTCAGCTCCCTATTTAGCGATTAGGGCTTTGCATCAGGTGGCGTATAAAAATGCACATAAGTTTCCATCTGCATCGAATGTAATTTTAAATGATTTCTACGTCGACGATTTACTAACGGGTACTGATACAATTGATGAAGCAATTAATTTGTGTAATAATTTAAAATTAGTGTTAGAAAATTCGGGTTTCATATTAAGACAATGGATGACAAATAGTAAAGAAATTAATGCAAATTTAAAAACTGCAGAAAATGTCACAATTTTATACTTAAATGAAAACAACAAAAAGACGTTAGGACTCGTGTGGGATTCAAATACAGACGTACTAAAATATGATATTAGCGATATTAAGGTTACACCAGATAAAACAAAACGGGAAATGTTATCTTCAGTATCAAAGATTTTTGATCCTTTAGGGTTATTAGGTCCAGTTATCATTAAGGCAAAGGTCATGTTACAAGAATTATGGTTAAGAAAAATTGGATGGGACGATTCACTACCAGATGATTTATACACTAACTGGAATCAATTTAAAATGTCTTTACATCATGTTACTAATGTACGAATACCACGATTTGTAGCAATTTCGAATTTTATTGTATTGGAGTTGCATGCCTTTTCGGACGCATCAGAAAGGGCATACGGCACCTGTATATATTTACGCTTAATTTCTGCAACCGGTATTGTTAGTACTAAACTGCTTTGTGCAAAATCAAGGGTTGCTCCGGTGAAAAGGTTGACAATTCCTAGGTTGGAACTGTGTGGGGCATTATTGGCAGCTAGGATGGTAGTGAAGGTAAAAACATCGTTAAATATTACAATAAATAATATTTACTATTGGTGCGACTCTACAATTGCATTAAATTGGATACGTATGTCATCTGCAAATTTAAATATTTTCGTCGCAAACCGTGTTTCAGAAATACAAGAATTGTCTGATGTGGGAGAATGGCTTTATATAAATACAAGGGACAATCCCGCTGATCTAGTATCACGGGGAATCAATGCTGACAGATTAAACGAATCAATTTGGTGGGATGGGCCTCTTTGGTTAACATTGTCAAAAGAAAAGTGGCCTATTCAGCAACTTAAGGAAAATTTTGAAAATTTGCCAGATATCAAGATAACATCTATAATTTCAAATGTAATCACTAAGAATGAAGTTTTTCCCTTTAGTTTTACTAGCTCATTTAATAAATTAAACAGAATTACGGCTTGGTGTTTGCGCTTCATTAATAACTGTAGAACATCTGAGAAAAGAAAAACTAGTGCATTAACAATCTTAGAACTTGATGGCGCAATGAAAAGATTGGTTCAATTATCCCAATTGGATTCATTTCCAACTGAGTTAAATACATTAACAAAGGGTAATGATATACTAAAAGGAAACCTTGTCAAGTTATCACCATTTTTAGATCAAGAAGGTTTAATTAGAGTAGGTGGTAGGCTAAAAAATTCAAAATTTCATTTCAACAAGAAACACCCACTTCTTTTATCAGGTAAACACACTTTATCAACATTACTTGTAGAATATGAACATAAACGATTACTTCATGCTGGTCCACAGCAGGTATTAGCGTCCATTCGCGAAAAATATTGGCCGATTGGTGGTAGAAACTTAACAAAAACAGTAGTCCACAAGTGTATAACGTGTTTCAAGGCTAATCCTACAAGCACAAATCAAAAAATGGGAAATTTGCCTAAACATAGATTAGAACCAGTATATCCATTTTTCACGACTGGTGTGGATTACGCGGGTCCATTCCAAATTAAAACCAGGCCTGGGAGAGGTGGAAAAAGAATAAAATGCTATCTTTGTCTTTTTATTTGTTTCACGACAAAGGCTATTCATTTGGAACCAGTTAGTGACTTAACAACTCAAGCATTCATAGCTACCTTGCGTAGATTTGTTGCACGACGAGGAATGCCTAGTCACATTTATTCAGACAATGGAAAAACATTTGTTGGTGCTAAGTCAGAGTTACGTGATCTTGGCAAGTTTTTATTGCAAAATTCCCAATCGTTGACAGCTGCTGCTTCACTTGAAAACATTACTTGGCATTTTATTCCTTCATACAGTCCACATCAAGGTGGATTGTGGGAAGCGGGGGTTAAATCAGTGAAATATCACATAAAAAGGGTTATAAGGGGCACATTAATCACATTTGAAAATTTTCTAACAGTTTTATGTCAAATTGAATCAATATTAAATTCCAGACCCTTATATCCTCTTTCTTCATCTCCCAATGACTTTGACCCAATAACACCATCCCATTTCTTAATTGGACGTAAGGCAACAAGTATACCAGATCCAGATGTTGCCACACAGCCAATGAATCGACTCAACACACTTCAATTACTACAAGGAATAACACAGCGTTTCTGGAAGGATTGGTCCACACATTATATCGCGGAACTACAGCAACGGACAAAATGGAAAACCAAGCAGAAGGACATCTCCATAGGAAGCCTGGTGCTTTTGAAAGATCCTGGCACATCACCACTGCAGTGGAAACTAGGTCGTATCATCGCTACACACGCAGGAAGTGATAACATATGTAGAGTGTTGTCCATCAAGACAAATAATGGTGTTACAAAACGTGCAACTAACAAAGTCTGTCCGTTACCCGTTGACACAGACAATAGTGAATAATGTAATTAAAATTCAAAATCAGTTAATTAACTATTATACTAAATTATTTGCAGTCCCTGCAAAGGCGGGGAGTATGTTAAGATTACTATTAATAAAACGCGCATGCGCAGATAGTGAAAAACCTTAGACATTAAGTTTTGACAGTTGGTATGCAGTGTGCATAAAAAGATGACGCTAACAAGACGCGTTCTGTAGAGAGTATTAATAAAGGCATAAAACAAACAATATACAGTCCACATTTCATTAAAAATCAACAATAAGAATGTTTGTCATTTGCATAGCTTACTATTAAGAAAATTTTAAAATTTCGTCTAAAATGTATCAAAAACCTTCATAACTTAAAAATGATTGCAGATATGTATGGGGAACGTTAATACATTTTGATGCAAAATTTAATAAGATTTCAGAATATTGAAAAAAAAAATGGGGCATTGTATTTGAAAAAATGGAGTTTTGATGGTCTGCAGTTGCACTAAAGGACAATTAAATTTTGGACACCTGTAGATAATGCAACAAATTTAAAAACTTCGACAGAAACGTCAGGGTTTCTTCCATCGATAGTCTTAATTTTAGCGTTCTCGATTAAAATTTCGCGGCAGTACATAATGTTAAACATCGTGATGTAAATCCAAAAATTTTCAAAAAGTCGAAAAATCTCCAAAACGGCTGCACTTAGGTATAGGGAATACTAGTAAAAGTTCCTCTAGAATAACGTTTAGATTTCAAAAGTGCAAAGAAAACTATACCATTCCATTTGAAATAAGAAAGTTGATGTCAATTTCCGGTGTTTCCGGAAGTGCCGCCATCTTGAAAATATTTTCAGGGCAGAGATTTTATTATACTATGTACGTATGCAACTTTACAGAAATTAATTGTTACTAGGAGGCCCAATCTTTCTAATAGACGGTCTCGATCAATCACCCTGTATTGTCGAAACATGTGGTCATAATTTACATAAAATTATAACGGTTTAGAACTCCCCTTTAAATCTTTAACCTATTACAAATTGTTGATTTAGGCATGGCGATATGGATTTCGTTGTTAATAAGAAGCTGCGATAAAAGTTGGCGCAGACCTAAGGAATCTACTAGCAATATTCTATATAGGGACAAAAGTTTAAAACCGGATTAGTACCGAAAGGAGCAATAACCTACTTTAAAAGATGAAAGATTTAAACAAGAATGCAGTTTTGTTTCGATACCTCTATAATATTTTTATACGATTCACGGAATGTATTGTGTATAACTTATGCTGATTTCAATAAAATTTAAGATAAAACGTTTGCTTTTCACTTATAACTTATTTATTTATTTACTTATTTTTTCGCTTCAGGCCAACTTCACACTATGTTCTACATAGTATTAATTGCCATGTTTCCGATATACATACAAGGATCATTCGCCAGTTCGAACGACCACATATCCACTTCGACTATAAAGACTATAATAAAAACAAACCCTACCATGGATTTTAGACCAATTTCCAACAATGCCGGCGAGGAATCTCTAATATGGTTTAACTCTAACAATGTTACCACCATAGACAAATGGGTGAACCTTCTCGAGGAGTTTCTGCATGGTAAAAACTGTTAATCATCTAAATGCTAGTAATGTACTTGAATAAAGTGTTCCCGTATTGTAGAATATACCAACGTTAATACGAAAAACCTTGTGGCCTGTGATTTTAATCAACCAACACATCCAACAATGGCATGCGCAGTTGATATGAATAGTTTTGGCTATTGTAATTCCGAAAATAAGTTTGGTTATCATACAGCAACGCCTTGCATTTATCTTAAACTAAATAGGGTAAGCAAATTTCAATCTCCATACTGCTGTTTCAATTATCTCCAAAATATTACGAGAATTTTTTTGTACAACACTCTGCTTTGCATCCGCAAAATGCTTCATTCTAGCATTCTATTTTCCTTTCAGATACCTGATTGGGTGCCAGAATTTTACAATGATCCGAACAACCTACCAGATGGCATGCCCGATTATCTAGTGGACCTGATCAAAAGCGAATATGCAAAAGTGCGTAATACTGTCTTACTATTGTTGCGTATGTTCTTAGTTTCGGTATGGTATTATTTAGGACCCAGCTAGTGTCAATCAAATTTGGGTCAGCTGCAAAGGACAGCATCCGGCCGATGAAGAAAATATCAGTTCCACAATTTTTGAATACTATCCTAGAATGGGGTTCCCAGGATTTTATTACCCGTTTATCAACGTCACAGGATATTTGGAACCTCTAGTTGCGGTAAAGCTGAGGAATTTGACTCGTAAGTACCTACAATGTAGTTTTTCAGTTTCTCTACAAAAAAAAAAAACAAACTTAGGTAACATATTTGTATTTCTATTTTTAGCTGGAATCGCCATAAGCATCGAATGCCGTGCGTGGGCTAAGAACATAGAGTATAAGGGTGGAAATGGAGAACGTGATGGTTCTGTACAATTTGAAATCCTGAGAGATGTGTAACGTAAAATCGCTAGTCAAATATAATGATTGCAAAATTAATTGCTTATCTTAGGAATCAAATGTATAAAAAGTGATTTATATATACATTTACTTTGAAATATGTTGATAAAGCAAAAGTCTTTCTCAGCCAGTTAATGAAGTACAACATAAAAAACTATTGCGTTGTGCATTGTGTTTTTTTTTTACCTTCCCAAAACAATTCAGACCTATGTTGTCATTCTTTTCTTATCTCTACCTACACCGTACACGTTTTATGCTTAGGTTAAGCCTTGTTTTGCGTTATAATAGTTGCCTATAAACCAGATAACTATAAACCTTATTCTCTCCGAAACTGTCTTTATTTTGTCTGGAAAACTACGTCATCACCGAAGTAGGTAACCCAAATAACGCTAGATGGCTTCTTTTGTCAAAAGAATTTTGTCAAAATAATTAAATTGTTCTTCCTAATGTTCCTAATTAATTCAACACCAATTTAGTAACTATTCTTGCGTGTTAGTGGCAATTCTGGATTCCACGGCAACAAAAAAAAATTAAATTCTGCAATAGTTATTAAATCACTAATCATCTGGGTTACGAGGCAAAAGGAAAACGAAATCACAATTGGTTGGTATTATTGCTCCTATAAATATAGAACACATATAGACTTAAACCACAACAAAGATTTGAATTTACCAGAATGTTGCGACATCTCTTTAGATATATGTAAAATTAAATCGAATGGTTTCAAAATCTTATAGAAGATACCAGAAAATACTTAGAATTGTGACACCCTTTACAAATCTATTAAATGTTCTGTTTCATTTTAGAAATATTTTCCTTATTTTCTTTATTAACATTATAAATATTTGCGTTAATGCTTATATGTTTATAATTTATTATGTATATCAAATTTGTTTGTTAAAACTATCAATATTCTTAACAATTCTTACCCAAAACCGATGTATATGTACTTCCTTTCCACAAATATAATACCTGAATGTTCGTAACACATTAATACGTTGTGATGTGTTGGTTGCATACGCGTAATTTCAAAGTTGCTATATTCATACTATTAAAAGTATACAGTTGCCTATATTGTTATTGTTACATTCCATTTAATCACATCGTTAAGTTGACATATTCTAAAGCCGGTTCTAAAATTATTTTTTTCTCGTGCCTCGTATGGCGCTCTGAGCTATTCAAAGACCGTATGATCTGCATCGCGTGTGTTTATGTATACGTTTGTGTTTGACATACATCGAACGTTCAATGGGAGTGGTTATAAGTTTAGCTATGAGACGAACCTAGTGAGTGAACGAACGTTTGCGATAATATTCCATGAGCAGAGCACTCCCGTGTATGTATGCATAATCACGGGCGTGCGGACACTACCAGACTATTTATCCTAGTTTGTGTTCTTGCGTGAGTGCCCGGGATAGTTAGTAAACATTGCGGTTATCACATAAAAGTAGTCGATTAATGAATACACTGTTGATGCGTTGTTTACCAGCGATCGTTTTACATCTTGCAAGTGATCAGTGTCAGTGCTCGGACTTTCCGTTTGATGTAATTAAAGTGTGCGGATTCTACAGTGGCTGCATCGTTACGTTTCTATAAACATAATACACAGACACTAGGCACTCGAAACGATTTACATAAATGTCTGGACATGTGGGATGTGAAATAATTCCTCATTAATTCGATTAGACCGTGTAAGTAGCACCAATCTAATTTAATCTTTCGGGTAGTAGATAGTGGCGGAGGTGTATCTATTAACATTCCAAACGTGAAGGCAGTGACGCTTCCACGTCTCGAATTATCTTATTAATATCAATTTCCTTATTGTTGCCTCCTAAACGTGAGGTCGGATTTATTGTCACCCTGTGATCAGCTGTTTTTACCCTGCCACAACGCACAAGATTGACGTCGCGCATGGCCAAAGATTATATACCACTCTACCACCCCTTGTCATATGACCAGATTACAGTTTTTCCTTTACATTACGCACAGGAACCGAGTGTTCTCCTATCTTGACTAGACGTGGTGATCATTTAGCCCGGCAAATGAATATGCTTGTGTACTTATCTGCTTTCATGAATTAAAAAGTGGTTGCTGATTGTTGATGGTGCAACAAATATCACAGGTAATTAAAATTTTCGTTGTTGTGATTAAAGCAATGTTTAATTTTTTTCTGTTTTAAGAAAAAGTTTTAAGTTAAGTGAACTAATATAGGAATTCATATTGTGAAATAATATGATGTACCGAATTAATCTGTAGGAATATGGAACAAAATTATAAACTAAATAGAAGATGCAGACATATAGATTACGTAAATGCCGTATTTATTATAGCTTGTTTGTTATTATATAAAGTTATGTTGGGTAAGGCTGGATTAATCTTATCACTTCATGAATTTAAACATTTTGTCAAGTGTGTAAGTAAGATTTGTCACGCATCTTGAGTTGTTTATAATAATTAGTAAGGCATGTTCAGTAGGTTTGATTTTAAATACGATTATTTTGTTAAGGAAAATAGCTCACATATAAATTTAATGTGCATCATGAGTGCATGGGTATCTAAGAACATGTTGAAACCTGTTTTGGAATTAGTTCGGACTCCTGGGATTTAGTATTTACTATAATATGCGTCGATATTTGAGAAAATGGTGATTAACTACATAGGTCTATGGTGTACCTAATTTCATTAATCAAAATTATACTTATATAAAAAAAAAACATTGTTAATTACAGTAATACCTATCATGTATTTTTAGGATACATTTTTAGATTAACGCAATGAAGTAACGAAATAAACACTTAATCCCACGTCTCCAGCTTATCATATTCCAGGTCTAAATAATTACGTAATTATTTAATAATGAATTGACATTTTACAAATTCCGTGAATATCATGCTTATAGAGTACCTATATTTAAAAATGACATGTGAGTAATTGAAATAATTAAAAATTAAATGTAAAAATATGCAAGTATTTAATATCACAACCTGTTGTTGTTTTTAATAACCATGACATTACAGTTTACTCATTTGAAATAACTCTAAAATTGGACAGCACGTGCGTTTGCGATATGCAATTATATGGAATTTAATAATTTAAATAGAATGCTTGCTTAGGAGTAATTACAAAAATATATTTAAAATGAGGTCGTTATGCCCAGAAATAGATAATGAAATAAGTTTTAGAAGATTTAATACAGTTGTCACTTAAACAAGTATGTGTACTTATATGTACTTAGTTATATACGACACAGAAGTGATTCACTTGATTTATGTAGATAATCTTGCCACGTTTTGCGCAACGAAAATTCACTTGCCATCACCGCCTAGTGGATTCAAATATGATTTATAAAAGGATTACGCGAAAGCTTCTTCGCCTGACTTATTCATCGTAATTCTACTAATTAATATTCACTGGTCAGAAGATTTGTTTATTGCTCATGATGTATTTGTACCTATATGCTTTAATCATTGAGTAAATATGCTGGCACAATGTACCTAAAATACAAAATTTCTTTGGTCTATTTAATTAATTAGAAAACTTAAATTTAGAATTCTCATTATGAGCAAGAATGTGGAATTTTGGAAACTTCTGTTTTCTGATAACCCCTTGATCATTAACGTTGTATTTTTTTCAGAAAAGTAAGAATGCTTTAATTTACATCTTTCTCTATTCTGAAAAAAACAATTTACTTGATTTTAGTTGATAGACATTACAGGAGCGATTTTGTCTTTTCATATCATCTTCTAAACGTTGTTGTTTGGTGATAGTGGAAAAACCTAGCATTGACTTTTGTCAGTGTGATAGTTGTTTTAAACGTTGGTATGAACATTCAGTTTACCCCCAGTTTTATGGGAAAGAACAAAGATATCATTGCAAAATTATATAAATTGTAAGCTTCTTATCTCTCTATTTTACAGTATTTCTCTTTTGGTTTTGTGGACGTCTTGGCAAAGACAAACTAAAACCCAGGTTGTGCACAACTTGGCCGTTTTGTTAAATTTTTGCGATTAGTATTATAATGGCTTTGCGAGAAGGTGTTTCGTCCCGACCAAAAAACACCACGAAATCAGCGAACTGTCTCGGCGAAATTGTCTATACATTGTTGGAGCATGTATCGTGCCATTTTTTTTAAATCGTATTCTTTTTACTGATAATGTCAAGGAATCAAGGCATGCTATTCAGCAAATCTAAGGTGAGGCGAAATTTAAAATGGAATTTTTTAATGGAACGCCCATTGCCTTCTAATTGTAATAATCATTATTCATACTGGTGTTTCTAAAAGTAAGCCCGTTAAAAATAAACCTGTTTTTTGTATGTTTTTTTATTTAATTTGATGCTACTTATATTTGTAGTAACATGAATCATTCGCAATATCTATTAGTAACTTCCGCATTGTTTAGTTCTCCTTGGCATTTTCTATATTTATTAAATATGTGTAATGAGTACATTAAAATAAATGTGAATTATGTCGTTGATCCTTAATAAAGAAGAAAACTAATTTCTGCAGATTCATGGAATATGTTTTATTAAAAAAAAGATGTGTGGTGTGAATGGACTAATAAGAGAATTATTTGAAATAAATATTCGGATGGAGTGGAGAGAAAAGGAGGGAGATATTATTACGGCAAAAGAGGGTGGCACGGATCATATAAAGCGTGTCCCAAATATTTCAAACAATTGCTTTAAACGGACATCAACCGTTTTTGGAAAATATATGTTTATGTATTTTTCTTTCTTTTTTTGAAACAACTAAGCACCTTTACATCGAATGACGTAGGTTTCATCGTACTTTCCGGTATCCTTTCCAGAAATTTCGTTTTGGATCTAAGCTTTTCTATGGGAAGAAATCCTCGGATATGTATATGCCCTTATGATTATTATGGCTTCTATTATTTCTGTCAATCCCTTCAAATATCTATACCAAGATTCATTGCATAAGTGAAGTGGAAGGAGCCTAAAAAAGTATTTAAATTCACATACCAGCCTATAGTAATTTATTCCCACTAATATAGCTGATTGCTTTTATACTTAGGACAAATAGAATAGAATTTGTTTAGTAGTATTAATTAAAAATGTTTGTTGATTTTATTAAACTCCATTATAAAAAAAGTTGTGCACTACACATGAAAACATCATAAATACATCGTATTTTAGTTTTAGAAATTGACATACAGATGGCGCTACTGCTTACCTCACTATCTATGTGATGCTTATTTGATGTAAATTGGAACTAAATCATATTTATTTAGTACATATATACACCTAGTAAATATCGTATGAGAGCTGTTGTGGTCAACAAAACGGCATTCACACAACGAAGTACTTCTTAATAACACTCAGTGCGGAGGGAAATCTAATTTTTGCTTTGTATGCAACTTTTAAAGTCGTACATTTAAGCTGAACAAATATTTTACCCACTACCCTAGGTAATATTGAGATTTGTAAACAGCATTATAAAGAAAAACTTGGCAAGAATGGCACACATTTTAAGCTCTGATGAAGAGTCAAATTGACTCGAAATATTGGTAATTAAAAATAGAGAACAACATTTGATTAGTCATACAATTGCACCTTTTTTTTTCGTAATTTATCACTAAACGAAGAGAAATCTGACGATAAAATTTCTACATTTACTTGCGCGTTCTACGAAAAACAAAAAAAACTAAAACCTAGAAAAAGCAATGGTCTTAGAGTTCAAACAATTTCATAGAATCCTGGAATTAAATAGATATAATTATTATTTCGTTCCAGTTTACTTGTATAGCAAAAACTAGAAATTTCCCTAGTATCTAGAAAATTGAATGTCAGCTGTTGGTAGTAACATTTATGCCTTGAATACATAATGTGTAAAGCCTTGGGTTTTTGTGTGCGCAAAATTCTGTCTAGTGTGATGTTTACATTTCTATCCAAAAATTTTTTATCTTGCAAACACTATACCTTCACTGAAATTTGTTAGTTGGCAGTCTGATATCAGTTGGTGAGCGAAACATTCCGTTATTGTGCTCCAATTATTTTGTATATTGCGATATGTTTTATAATACCGGTGATAAAGAACTGTGTATTTATCCAAAGAAAGAATGGATTTATATCGATGGGTGAGTTTACATACAAGAAATTTGTTACAATATTTATTTTATACTTTTATTGATTACCCCGCGAATAAACCAACAATGAGAAAGCATAACTTAATCGAAAATCACACGATAACAACTCACTAATGGATAATACATATTTCAATTCTTTTAAAAATGGAACTCTCAGTAACTGACCTATAACTATACACACGAGGTTTAATTGCTTTTCGAGACAGTATTGATTGCGTAACGGTGTCACCATGTATTATGGGCACTGTTAACAAGTTAAATATCCCGATGTCTTGCTAACAAATTATTCAAAATTAATGTTTATTGTAGGCTTATCGTGTGTTTACCTTTCGCTTCGAGTTGCATACGAATTTCAAGTGTTTTAACGCGTTCCCCCTTCTCTCTTCCGCTAACGTATTCATTAATAACATGGCACGTGCACGTAATAGGTTCGTCATGTATGTAAATGTAAACTAGTTGTTGTTTTTGAATAATTAATAATGTGCATTTCTAAAATGCTTTTAATTGTGGTGATTTAACGAGATAATCCTTTTTTTATTATTGAATACTAACATACCTAGTGTATTCTAAACGAAAACACGATGGAGTTATATTTTACAGATGTTCCGTTTTATTTTACTTTTATTGGTCAATTTCTTTTGAACAATCTCATCAGCTGTTGTTACATATTGCTGTGTACTGAATGTAGCAACAAAAATGCCAAATGAAATTAAAAATGAAAAATTAAATTAGCTAGCTCAAATGATAACAATTTTTATAAGGCGCAAAAGAACAATTAAACTCAGGGTTACTATCATGAAAAGTAAAATGTGGATGAAAGAAATTTGACTTACTTTTATACTAAAAAAAAAAATTGAAAAGGTTAAATCAAAAATAAAAGAACAGTATTTTGAATGACATAAAAATTCAATAATTTTATTATTAAAAAAAAAAAAGAAAAAAAAATTAATTACAAACTGCAGAAAAAAAACCTTGGACAAAAAGGTCCTGGTCTAAATCAAAACTGCATTTGACTTGAAATTACAAAAGGACAATTCAAAATCTTTTTACAAAGCAACAGAAAACAAAAAGATCAGGAAGATAATAATTTTTTTCTTCAATTCAATTCAATTCACGTGGTCTGTATATTACAACTAAATTCAACGTGGAAAATTCAAGTAATTTATATAAATGAAAAATAAAAGCAAGCACAATGCTTTTATTCACCCAACCCGAGGTGATTAATAAATAATTACAAATCAGAAAAATTAACAACGAACAAAAAAATTAACTCTTTAAACTTAAAATATCTTCCTGCACGTAAAAATAATAACAGATAAATTGTGTACACAAAAATACAATATCAATTATTATTAAATGAGTTCCGTGATGAACGAAATAAACTCAGTACCGTGAATTCAAAACTTGAAATCAATAATCACAAAATGTCAGCAATGAAATACAATTTTATATATCTACTTACTTTCGTATCGATCAAGGAACTGAACTCACAAGGTTAAACAAACGTATAAGTAAAATCTCAGATGCGTGCGATGCAACGCACACAGACCTGTCCGCAAACGGACGAACTCGCAAAACAAAACAATATACATACAATACCAGTGAACGCAAAATGTACACCTGACTGAAATTAATATAAACAACTGAACAATAAAATAAACAAATTAAACAATCCAAAACATTAACTAAATCTTATTTGAAAATAAAACAATTTAAAATTGCTCGCAACATTGACAAACGCTTAACGGAATGAACAAAAAAAAAAACTGAATTTACGAAAACCGGGGTGCCAGACCACTGCAATATGTAGGAGCAATATTTATGACAGACAGATTTACGGATTATTATGGAAAATATGTACGATAATAATGATAACATGATTTGTTGTTTATAATTTTACCCAGTTTTTAACATTCTCTAAAAACATGATTTCATGAGATCATATTTTATATTAGAATGTGTCCATCCAGATATACAGTCTCTTCTAGACTAACAATAAGAATAAGTCGACATTATCACTGTTTTTCAGTGATGGGTAACACAAATATAGCGGAAAAGAGGAATTTAATGAAAATATGTTTAAATTCCAAATAAGACCGCTAGGGGCCTAGTTGCTAGAGTTAACAGTAAATTTTAAATTTGGTAACAAAAGTACCAGGATGGCATTATCCCAACGGTATGAGTTTTTTTTTTCTGAATTATCTGGAAAAATTAAATATAAATGTTTGAAGAGTTTTGATAGACTAAAGTAATGGCGAAAATCGCGTAGTGATATTTTTTTTTCGTTTGCAAAATATTTTCCAAAACTTTCCTATGATTTCAAAAATTGAAGTCTATTGTCGTTTTCGAAATCAATAACCAAACTCTCAAACTTATAAAAATCACATTTATTTTTCTTTACTCCCGTTACTCCCATAACTTCCAATGCCCATCAAAAATGGCGGCTAATATTAATATAAAAATTTCCTTGTAAGAATTTCCTAGAAGTTTGAAGACTTGTTTATGGGCTTCAGAAACGACATACGTAAATTTTGATGGAGTCGAAAGTGTCGACGGATATAATTATTAGTGCTGCTATTATCCAAATGCTGGAATTTGATAGGAGATGCTGATGATATTGGATGGAGAAGCACGGCTTGAAATTAGCAACTCATAAAATAGAAATTGTACCAATGAGTACACATAGAATTTCTTTAGAGATCGACATGAGAGTACACACTAAAAAATATATGCAATTCCTACGGGAAATTCCAGTAACGTATAAGGTAAAATTGTCAAAAATTGGGAAATTTACTAGAAAACTTTAGGTATATTTTCTAATTTTTGGTAAATTTACCCTATACATTACTGGAATTTTCCGTAGGAATTGCATATATTTTTTTAGTGTGTAGGTACTGAAACGATTGCTACTTCAAAAATAGCTAAATACGTAGGAATTCACCTAGATAATCGAATGACGTTTTGGCAAAATATATTTTTGGTGTCTAGGAAAGCTGTTCAACTGGTTCCTTCATTAAGCAGATTGATGACAAACATCAGCGGACCATCTTCAAGTAAACGTAGGCTACTCATGTCTGTAACCAATTACATTCCTCTCTAGGGAAGTGAGATTTGGGCGGAAGCAGTAGATAAGGTAATATACAGGAAGAAAATATCGACAGTTCAAAGGAGAAGGGCTCAGCGAATAGCAAATGCGTATAGAACGGTTTCGGAGGCTGCTGTAATAGCTGGGGTAACACCTATAGACTTGATGGCTAAAGAGCATATCACATTGCTTTGGTACATATCGACGTGGATAGATAGGAAATATGGAGAGGTGGGATATACTATCGCACCCTATTTTTAACAGGACATGGTTACTTCTACGAGTATCTATTTAGAATAGAATGAATGAAGGACACTGGTATTACTGTATAACTGCTTCTTGTCATTTACCTGTCTATGGCTACATTTGGCCCGTTGACCAATACCTGTTTGGCTTTGTGAAGTCGTTTTAATAGACCCCGAAACGTGAAAAGTGTGTCCTTTATATGTCCTCTTGTTTTTCGTATTATTAATTGTTAGATTATAGTGGGCTTGGATTCCGGAAGGCTAAACAGAAATACAAAACCTACTCAATAATATCGAAAACTTGTTTGGCCATGAGTTTAGCATGCTTCGGAATCAATTATATATTTAATAAAGTCAAATTAACCCTAAATAACAATAAAACAATAAAATGTAGCAGTTTTATTATTCAAATAATAACAACGCAATAAATAAATAAATAACAATACCTAAAATGAAACCAGTACCCACGTAATATTATTGCAAACAAAAATAAACTATAATTTAAATTTATTCTAGCAATGCTTAAACTGGTTGCGGTCATAAGTTGTAGACTACAGATCTAGTATGCGGCGAGTGCTATTAATTGAAATATTTTTTTCCGGGATATTTAACGGAATATTAATGTTCAATAATAGATCCATTCCCAAAATATTATAAAAATACAGTGTAAGTACCTATACACCATGTGCCTTTGCATTAGAAAACAACATTTTTTAATGTTTAACTAATATGCACTTTTTCGGCATAATTTACAGTTTGAGTTAGCGCCATCTAGTTTATTTGTTAATCATTAACGAGTAGCGCAAATTGTGAAATTTAAAACACCACTACACACCTTGTCAAGCAAGTTTACCTTTTTTTTTTTCATTTGGGTAGTTTTTACCCATGCAGAAGTTGTAGCATATTTAGTTTTTCATGATTGAACATCTAATACAATTATATCTCACAATATCATAAAATGTCTTAACCAACAAGATGTTTAATGATTGATTACATTATAAACCTTATCTTAATATCGTGTAAGTAATGCCTGACAGAAATCGTTTCTGCCTTGTGGTTTTCCCTATATTTAATTCTGCATACCCCGTTTGTTTGTATTCATGCGCTTTCATTTTTTATTGATCTTTTTTTGTTTGTTAGAGGCGCTTTAAATGGGATTCAAAGGATCAAACCTGAACACTTGTATTCCTAACAGAAATTTGATTTTGGCAAATCTCTTTTTTATTTATATAAAATTTTGATACCAAAGTTAAAAAAATAGGTAGGTATATATGCCATCATTTTTCTATAACAAGATCGTTCCCACGTTAATGTTTAATATGGTAATTTATGTATCGCAATACTTCCATTGATTTTTCTTGTTTACCAGAAAACAACACCGTTTAACCTTGAAGTTTCATTCTTGAATAGGTATCCCATTGGATTGGTGATAAATTAAGTATAATTTACTTAATAATGAAACTGGCAGGTAGTAGAATGTGAAATAAATATTTTAACGATATAGAGTTATTAAAATAAATTTAAAATAACTGTTAATTTTAGAATTCCTGAAAATTCCATATATTTAATTATCATCAAAATTTAGCCACTCTAGTCTCTAGTGAGGTACTCCAATACATATATATGTACGTTGAATGCCTGGATGCTTTTCTATTTGTATATGACGGATTTTGTATACCCCTAGAGTTGCGAGAATCTGTTTTTTTCTGCGAATGACGGTAACATTAACACTAAAGAATATTTACGATATCTGGTCATGTGAATAAATAAATACCTGTAATCCACATTAGTCAGTAGATATTTACATGATTGATACTGAGCCAAATTGTGCAAATAAATGAGATGCATTAAAGTGAACTTTGGAGAACATTTGGATGTGAATACGTCAGTTCTATTTGCATGCACTTTTAAGTACAAATACAGTCTACTTTTGTTGACTTTACAGTTTTGTCGAAAAATTAATGTCAATAATCTTTAATATTATGTATGGTATGTGAAATATGTTTACACCAGGTGATAGCAAAATGAAATATTGTTAATTTATTTATTATTATTATTAGAGTTGCGTGGTCTTCCCGTGCATCAGGATCGTAGTATGCAGCGCACCCACCAATGTAATGTAGAAAGAGACAGGGATGAAGCGTAGAATTAGATATATGTATTTTAGTATCGAGTGACTCTTTATGTTAGGTATACCTGCACCTACCCATACTTGTGATATAGGGTACGCCGTCCTTCGTTATTAATTTCTTACGAAGATAGGTTACGTCACTTTTGGCACCATATGATCTGCTACAAATTATGTTAAGAGTTTTTTAATATCTGTTAATTTTGGAGATATTCCTAAAAATAGCTTAATATTTGTGTGGATAATCATATAAAAAAATCTTCTAAATAAATTTGCTATTTATTTAAAAGGAGCCTGGGTTAATAAATAAAGTATTTCATAATAAATATCAGTACCAATACTTAATTTGGAAATTATTTATTGTATCTTCTGTGCAGCCCCAAGAAGATAAAACCTCTGAAACGTTTTCCAATTTTTTCAAATTCTGAATTGCAAACACACTTAACCAAACCGACATATAAAATACAACGCAATGGCAAGACGTGGTCAAAACTAGATACATTGTAAATGTAAATTCCCTTCTACTTCGCCTACTTAGCGGCACGCGGATGGCATATACAAACGATAGCGGACGTATTATAAGTTACACGTATAAATGTATTGGGGCATATAGGCAAATCAAAGTCTTTTAGAGTTCTATGTTATAGCATAAGTGATTAATAACATTACATGTGGTAGAAAATACTATTCCCGAAAAATAAAAAGCACTGTTAGAGGTAGTGTGTTCCCGATATAAGTAAATATTTTTAGTTGTTTGAAGCATCAGATAATCACTGATAACATGTCAGTGAAGTAATGCATCACAGCCTCATAAACAACATAAAAAATCAAAAATAAATACTCAGAACTCCTAAACTTTAAAATAAAAACTAAAATAATATTGTTCAACAAGTACAAAATCTAAAAACGCATCAACTATAATAAAATAATGGAAAATAAAATATTTAATTCTTAAAACAGAATTGTATTCAACATTGCAATAAACCTGCAATTAGCTAAAAGAGAATATTATTCTTAAACAATAATAAAATTTGAAGTAAATTGATTTATTAAGTGTTCAAATAAACCTCACTCTTGATAAGAACAGTAACCCAACCGATCATAAAAATTCCGACGAGCATTTGTTAACATATCTGCTGTGACAGTATTACTGATTTCAATAATTCTCGCGCGCAGTTCCTCTAGGTTTGATGGCCGTTGATCACCGTATCCGTATATTGTGTTATGTAAAAAGGGCCATAAAAAGAAATCGATTGGAGCTAGATCAGGGAACCGCGCTGGCCATTTAATAGGGGCCGAGTTACCGATCCATCTGTTTTCAAAAACCGCGTTTATAAAGTTTGTTACAATGCGTGTATTGTGTGCTGGGCAACCATCTTGCTGAAACCAAACTTCATTTATATTAAATCGCTCCCGTATTGCCGGAATAATATTATTTTCAAGTAACTGTATGTATCTATTTCCGTTTAAATTACCGTCAATGAAAAAAGGCCCAATTATATGATTTCCAATGATACCTGCCCATACATTTAGCTTCTGTGGATACTGCGTTCGCGTTGGTAATATTTAAATGTAGATTTTTACGCGACCAGTAACGACAAACTGCGCGGTTATGATGCCCGTGTAGGTAAAATGTTTTTTCATCTGTGAACAATACGTTGTTAAAAAAAATTGGTTATCGTGATATTTATTTATCATTCTTTCGCAAAATTCCATTCGGCGATAATAATCATCGGGAAGAAGTACTTGTGAACTTGTAAATTTGTATGAATGATATTTATTAGTACGTAAAATCTTATGAACCGTTGATTTAGAGATACCTAATTCGCGAGCAATTTGTCGAGATGACTTAGTGGGATTTACTTCAACTAAAGCACATACTCGAATTTCTATATCGCTTACATTCTTATCCGGAACAACTTTATTTTTATTATTTACTAAAGAAAATGTAGTTTCAAATCGATTAACGGTCCTACGAATGGTGTTTGCATTGGGAATTTGACTTTCGGGGAAATTAGCTGCAAATAAATCCCGAGTTACTTCCGCGGAATTACCACCGTAAAAGTGTTTAATCATGAAGTTTTTGCTCCGGCGTATAGTACTCCATTTTTAAAATAACCGTTATCTACCTACCAACAACGCGTTTTATTAAATAGTACGAGCGAGTAGTTCTCCCGACGAAATATAAAATGCATCTGACACGCACTTGTGCGACGGCTCATGCGCCTGTGCGGCGACAGCGTAGAAATGTGGATTTCTTGGCATATACGAGTGCATCACAGCAATATGCTAATGTAATCCAGTCGAATATTCCGTATACTTCTTTACCGTTCTAATGCACGGATACCTCTGTGTATCTCGCTTACACTGCGGATCGCTATAATGCGGACGCAGGCGGACAATTGGTATATATACAAACTGTACAATGTTGCATGTTATTTTTTTTTTGTTGTATGCTTATCCACCATGGAATGACGTGTCCTATACTCGAGTTGTAGTCTACTGGATTAAATATACCTATATTATTATTATTATTATTATTTCAGTGTAAAATTTAATTTTTATTTTATGGTCTCGGCAAAAATGCAATGATTTTATTTGTTTTTGTTTATTGAAAAAGGGAATCACCTTATTTACTTAGTTTTCTTAATTTAGTGTCTCATTTCAAGGAATTTGTTTTTGTTATATTCAGAAGAAGTTTTTATTTTATCAATTTTCTTAATTGGAATATTGTTTATATAGTAAATATCTTATTGACTTTTTTTCCGAATTTAGTGTTTCATTCATAGGAATGGCTTTCTTATACTCACAAGAAGTGTTTATTTTGTTACACTTTCTTAATTGAAAGATTGTTTGTGTTTTTGTTTTCTTTGATATGTTGTTGTTATTGCTATTGCTGTCATTGATGCATGATAGCAATGATAATGAAATGAAACATTGAATTCCTTCCTTAATTTCTTAGAAGTAGTATTTATTTTTTTGTCAAATTTTCTAAAATTGGAATATTACTTTGTGTTTATTTTTTTGATATATGTTACTACTATTGTTAAAAAAAAATTATTATTATTACTTATTATTATTATTAGGTGCAGTTGAATATGAGATAGGTTTGCAAGATACTTGTGGCCAAAGGTGTAGTATTCCATAGTACGATGATTCGAAAGCAATTTTGGTTTTTTATTCTTTTTTTGTTTTAATCGTTTGAAATTAAATATTACCCTAGGAACATGCACAGCCGGTATCAAAACTGACAAGCTTCCCTTGTTAGTGTGACAAAGAATCATCGCTAAAGTTAGACGTAATTTGATAAATTCTAAATCTGTGCAAATTATTTTGGTTTTTACTTATATTTTTATGCAATAAATTTTTTAAGCTAAAATGTTTAGATAAAGCCGGTTAGTTTTAGGTTAAGTTTTTAAAATAAATTATTTATAGGGTACTGCCAAGATGGATGATTGTGGATTTTTATCTATGGGTTGTTAAAAATTATTTTAAATCACTGCATAAATTATCACTGGAATACAGGAAGCAATTAAACAACAAAAGATTTACATTAGATACTATGTATGTATATATAGAACGTATCAATCCGTAAACACTTATTATATATGTACCTACTATGTACTATTTCGTTCTAGAGATTGTAGGTCAGCTTTATCTATCTGTTTGCTTGTACTTAACACATACGTATAACAGTATATAGTATATACATATGTACATACACTACAAAATCGCTAAGTTCCCGTATTTACCATTGCAACTTGATTGACGAGTCCATTCTGTGACGCAGTGATGCCGAAGACTATTAGTGAGGTAGTTAATCCTGCCACTGCTTCAGTATAGTTTAGTGTTCGCGTACACGTGGTTGATTAATACGATTCTTATTCTCGGAGTTCCACCAAAAACCAGTTAATGTGTGTGTATGGTATATGTAATGATCGTTCGTGTCACTCGGGTCTCGCTTCCGATGATTGCGCGTCCTATTTGTTAATTAGTAACTATTTTTATTTATTAATGTGTCAGTAATGATATTTTGATGTCGCAAGTGTTCCTAAAATCGTGACCAATTAAGTGTATTTTTGGAATTGGTTTATCGGACGAAGACTACACAATGTTGAACCTGTGAGTATTAGCGCCATTAAAATGATCATCAAATAATTTAACAATAAAAAATGGTTTACGTGCCTATATCATACCGATTATATACGTACCACCTATAGAACGAGTTCGTGAAATGATGATTTTAACAGGTAGTCGCGAAACGCTACGACCTTGAACTCTAATTATTATTATTATGACGCGGCTAGCTGTTTAACAATATTCCCAAATGATAATTTTGTAAATCTTTGTTTGTAAAACTCATCTGTCATTTTCCAAAAATAATACGTGCTATACTCTAATGAATCATGCGCTATTGTATAAGGTTATAAATTTTGGTTGAACTAGATTTTTTTCGGGAGAAACGAGTATACTTACTTAATTATAATTAGAATTTTAGAAATATTTGCCTCTTTTCAAGTTTTAAAAGCAGACAAAGGGAAGACAGATTTAAAAATATCGGGATTATCCAAACAATATATTACCGACGATAAGGAAATAATGTTTGTTTATTACGTACATTGTAAGAAACAGATTGGTTCAAGGTTAATAGAAACAGCAAGGTTGAAGATTCTCTGAGCTTAGAAACCCTTGATTTTAAGCCACCCGGCAAACCAATCCTTTGTTATCATGTAGGTTTGCAACAGGTTGTGACCCTGATATTGGATTCAGGACGAATTTACGGCAAATTAAGGTGAAATCGTCGGTGAATAAAGCGCAACCAATTACGACATAGGGAATAGGCATTTCAGGGCATTATGGCCTTTCAAGTTGTTAGTTACAATTACGAAGTACCTATGTATAATTGCTTTTTGACTGTACCCTGAACAAGGATACGGTTTCTACTGCACAGGATGTATAAGGAAGCTACTTTCAAAGGAGATAATAGAGACGGTCGTCTAAAATTACTATCCTTACAATAGATCTGAAAAGGTTACGGTGGAATAGATTAATATGATCATTTTAATCTTAATCTAATCTAATCGACTTTGGCCTAATTTCTGCCCAACATGTTCCTATCTTTCGTATTTACTCGTTTCTTTGTTTATTGTATAGAAACAAATATAGAATTTATAATTTCTAAACAGGAATTTATAGGTTCGATTTGAGTAAATGCAAACGGTTTGTACACTTCCACAATAAAGTTATAATTTCTTTTTTGGCTTAAATAAAGCTTCTTTACATGCACATATTTAAGTATAAATAAGAAGTGTTTTCTTCTGTAAAGATGCGATGCAAAAATTATATAAACATACATCGCGTGGACAATATTGTTCCTGATTCGTCGGTGTAAATGTAAACCAGTGAGTTTTTTATCAAAAGTTTTAGTGATAAAAACTAAAGGACTAATGTGAACATTTTTATTACTACACTATAAAAAAAAGAAATAAAATTTACAAAAGAAACACATGTCGCGTGAATGAAGTTTTACAAGTAGGGCTATGTGTTCTTATTTCACATCGTACAAAATGATAAAAATAATTATATTATGTAAAAATGTGGAAATATACAGAAATTTAATACGACTTTTACTATATTTCCATAAAATCACATAATTTTACGTTGGTTTCCTTAAGATCACATAATTACGGGAAACTTAGGCCACCATTTATGTAATTGCGCGCAGTTTTTGTCGTGCGCATGCACAGTGCATCAAGAGACTCATTATGTCTTTGAAGCGTCGCCGTCGTATATGTCGTTATGTTAATACGTGAATTCAAAGTGTAGTTTAAATAAAACAAAAGGTTTTCGTCAAAAATAGTTTTCGAAAGAAGAAACGGTGTTACTTATAAACGTCATTAACGTCATTGTGTAAACGATTCACTTGCCTTACAATATGTAATTCATTTGATTTGAATTATTAGAAAAAGCAAAAACAGTTTATAATGATAAATATTCTAATTAAATCTATTGAATGTATTGAAATATACAATTTATTTGTGAATATTTATATAGGTAATGAATTTACATTATTATTCGCTTATATTTTCTCATAATTTAGTCACATAATATGTATGTATCGTCCATTACTGCTTAATTAGCAAATGTATCCTCTAATTGACGTAATTTAGCAAAAGTGGGAATCATAACATATTTCACATTAAGTATTAGGAAAAAAAAAGAAAGAACGGAATATGTAATTGAATGAAATTGAATCTATGGGTAAGGACATAAAGTAACTTACAATAAAATAGGCAGATGCATTTATCCCTCCTTTTAAATAAGAAACAAAGAAAGTTTATAGGTAATAATTGTCCTATTCGATTATTACCTATAATATATCCTAATATATTGTGAAAAGATCAAATGTGACAGAACTGAAATATACTTTTACCATTAATGCGAAAAACGACCTTGAACATTTGCAGACCTTAAACTATACATATATCTAATGAGCGCTGTTTATAAAAATTAGTATTTCCTTATTATTTAATGTTTTATTTAATTCATATGTATATCATCTTCCTTATATTTATTTATATTAATACTGAGATCATGGCCTTACGCCATAAACGTTTCAAATGCGATTGCTTTCTTATTTGTATTGACGATGTGATACCTACTCTACAAGGAATTCCATTTTATATTTCCATTGTATACGAATGAAATCCGTTTAGACGAATCCGCGTGTAGTGCGAAAGATTCTTCCGCAATGTGAACGTGACAATTGACACGAGAACTTCGAGAGAAAAATAGGTTGGTTGTAGACCGATAACTCAAGAGTATAACTTTATTCATCGCTGTCAGGAAGACTGGAAATATCTTGCGAAAAGGCAATTGAGATGCTTACAAATTTTTCTTGGTGATAGTTGCATATATATTTTGATTCAATTACACTATATATTTATACTGTATTTCTGCGACCGAATAATTTATTGCTATTGCAGCATTCGGATGATGAATAAACTCTATGAAATGATTAGGAATATAATACTCGGATTAATGTGTTTTCGATGTTGTATTTGCATATGCTTTTACTGTATTTATTGATTTATATCAACCTCAATATTATATACGATTTATTACTTCTTTTATAGAATTATACGTCGTATTTACGTTTCCAGTTAGTGTCGACTTTGTGTCATGTGATTACTGCGTTAGTTTGTATAACTCAAATAACCTATAGAAAGCAATCGTAAATCGGTTAATATATTTTAAAAATGATTAAGATAAATCATGTGTATTGTTTCATCCAAGTAATTTTTTAGTTAATAAGTTACTGCACTATAAACACATTTCTGTAAATTCACAGAATGCCACATGGGTTATATGTGGCCATGGATTGAGTAAAATTAAATTCATGTAATGTAAACTTACAGAGTATTATGGAAAGTTACAGATCTTATTTTACTTTACCTATTTAGGAAATTTTATGGTGAAATTGGTGACAACTCAAGTATATTTACATCAATTTTCCTCAACGGCCTGAGTATAATATGAAATTTTAACTGTACGAAACTGCGAATTAAATGTACTAGTACACATCACGTAGTAGTAACCGCTATTTAAATTTGCTGCGGTTTGATATATTAATACATTACATATAATGTGAATTTAGGCATTGCAATGACTATTATAATAACTACATTTGTTCTGTAATGTGCGTATCTTTCTCTCGTATAGAATGTGTGGTTGAAGTAATATACAGTGAAGCAATGAAACAATTATCATATGTCATATACCTACCTACGTAACGTAAGTCCTGCAATACTTGAATATTACCAGATGTACATTCGTGAAAAAGTGTTCTCTAAAATTGAAATTTTATGAAAACTATTTTAAATTTTGGTGTTTGGAAATAAAACAAATATATAGGGCGCGAAAATGTAATTTAGCCCACCAGAATAATAAATTAATGTTTTTGTACCTTCCATGTTCTCTCTTTGTCACCATGTGTCGTATAGATATTATATACCTATACAGAGGTTACGAAATTGGCGGACATGGACTATGGGATGCTATTTAGCATCAAAAACTAAAACAAACGTTGGTTTGTCATATTTTACTCTGACCAAAACCTTTTCTTTTATTTAAACTACACTTTGAATTCACGGATTAACATTAACGACATATGCGACGGCGACGCTTCAAAGACATAATGAGTCTCTTGATGCGCTGTGCATGCGCACGACAAAAACTGCGCGCAATTACATAAATGGTGGCCAAAGTTTACCGTAATTATGTGATCTTAAGGAAACCAACGTAAAATTATGTGATTTTATGGAAATATAGTAAAAGTCGTATTAAATTTCTGTATATTTTCACGTAATATAATTATTTTTATTATTTTGTACTATGTGAAATAAGAACACATACCCCTAACTTGTAAAACTTCATTCACGCGACATGTGTTAACGGACTATAAACTAGAGCCATATAGCAGGAGAGGCGTTTCGATAGCGGCGGTACTGAGCCAGAACTCCCCCAGCAGTTGGGCAAATGCCGGGGAGTCATGTAAAATGTGTTCTGACGTCTCGTCCTGTTGGTAACATGCACGGTAGAGTGAGCTGTCAACCAGTCCTATGCGATGCATGTGTTTGCTAAGCTCCCAATGCCCAATCAATAACCCCACGATTTAACATAGCTTGCTACAAGAGAGTTGCAGGCAATATCACGCTATCGACGATCGTCTCCCGGCCAACCTTTACAGCAGTTTATATTTCTCTTATAAAGTAATGGCCCATTGATTAGTGTACTGACAAGGAGTAGGCAAGAACTGCGAAACACAAAATTCAATCAATGTCATTTGAAAGAGGGGGTTAAGAGTAGAAAAACTGTAAACGGGTTTGAGTGCATGGACCTTATTTTTTGAGATATGAAGATATCTTCTAAAAACCACTGTAATCCCTGTAACTTAAGTATAAAAGTACACACTCAATGTGTTATGTCTAAATGGATCAATCAGTAAAGCGACAATTCAACAGTATAATTAGCAAAGTGACTGCGGGTTCAAACCCCGAAGCCAGCAATTTTTCTCTGACTAAGTATTTATTAATTTATGATTTAGAAAAAGAAAACCTATTTTTATATATATTTTGAAATGAAAAAAGATTTAAAGATAGTATTATGTATTGTAAAAGTAATACGTTGTTGCGGTACAAAGCCGTTTTAAGCAATATTTACGTCATAATAGTGATCTTGTACGATTTAAGAAAGATGTTTTGACAGGTGGTACATATAGTGACAAAATATTTCGGATTAAAAAGAATGTTTATAATCAATTTGTTGAAACACGCAGTACAAAACAGTTAGTTACAAGACGGCAATTGCAGATATGGGTTATTAAAAAAATATGGAACAGCATAGAGAAGTAAAATCTCTTTGAGAATGCAATAAAAAAAATTTGTTGGTTAGAAAATAAATACCAAGCAGCAACTTCTAGGCGATTGATATTTAACAAGTTCTAAGCACTTTTCTGTGCTGTTTTTTTAATGTTAACGCGTTTCGTGCAAACGTATTATTTTCATTAGTTATTTAAAAAAAAAAAAAAGACCTGGATATCCAAGGAACTATTAATATACAAAATATCTCCAAAAGTTCTCGTGTGCCACGATTTTGTAACTCATTTTCTTTCTTTTATTTATTAATAAATAATTATTGCATTGTATTATGATTGTTTTTTTCCATGGTTGTGTGTGAAAGTTGTATATGTTATTAGTGATTATTAGTAACCACATATATTAGGAATAAAAATAAAAAAAAAATGAATATTGATGATAATAGAAAAATAATGTTCTAAGAAAGGCGACTCGAACCTATTCCACTTCTTAGTAAAATTCGTAATTCGTGCCCTCAACTAATCGGGCTACACATACACTAATCAATCGTATACATATATTTCTTCTTAAGCTACAAGCTTTAATGTTTTTAGATAATAGTCTTCATATCTCAAAAATTAAGACCCAATGCACTCAAACCCATTTACAGTTTCTATAGACTTAATTTCCTCTTTCAAATAATATACGACTCATTTAATTTTGTGTTTCGCACTTCTTGCCTACTCCTTGTGAGTGTAGCCGATGAAATATGAAGGATAAGGAGAATTGCCCTTAGAATTTTTAACCCATTTAAGTGTCAAGTCAATTGTCAATAGTAATTGCTTCTAGATTATTATGACACAGAAATATCAAATCTGAAGTGATCCTATAAGTGTTAAGAGCAGCTTACTGTTTGACTGTCACTGTAAAGGACAATACGCTCTCCTTTGCTAATTTTTCTCCGGCCTTTTGGCTTGGAAGACTGTAGCTACCCTGCCGGCTCCAAGTTGAATTTAAGATCCGAAGAGAAAACCCGCATCTTTGTCCCTGTCTTTGTTCTCAATCCACCTATAGAGATGACGATGGAAGATCATAGTTCGGCATACTGGATTTTCGTATATTGCCTACATTGGATTTTGTAGGTGTCCCAATCCTCCACAGATCTGATTAATTTACCTTTATTGCACAGATTTCCCGGGTTGGTTTTTATCTTGGAAGGATCTCGACTCCATTAAGGAGATATTTCCTGGAATAGGAGTTAGTAATATGTTTAATTCGTAGGATTAATAATAGCAACTTAAAGTACCTATTCATTATTGCGAGAATAAATAGCAAAAACTGTAAAATCATTATAGTAATTTTATCTACCCAGAAACTTTATTTATCAAGAATCACGAAAACGTAATCTAATCCCTTTTTACGGCTTACAATTTCAAGATATTTTTGCTTATCGGGGATTGTGGGTATCTAAGGTCTAATCTAAATTTAGAAAATGGCTGCTAAACCCGTTCAAAGTTTAAAGGAATTCTTTCAAATTTCTCATATGTCCAATTCGAACCGTGAATCGTACATATTTTTAGCTGTCTGATTAGTGTATGTTTATAAACTTTGTACACTCGGCGTACAAACTGATCTTCCTAATTGTGGATAACTCATGTTAATAAACATTCGTTTTGAACTCTTTTCTTATCTCCATGTATGTCTATAATTATTATTGTTATTTATAATTTGAGTTTAATAAGACACGATGCTTTGTTAATTTCCAACTGGATATAAGAAATTGTATAAAGTTGAGTTTTATGAAGTCGTAGCTGATGCTATTCAAGAACAGTTGTATATAATCTTGTCTTTGTTTTCGCTTTTAACTTTAATTTATTTTTAATATCCTTGATTTATAGAAAAAGAGGGATGAATGCAATTCTTCTTGCAATTAGCACAATATTAAGAATATACAACATTGGAAATGCAGTACGAAATTGTTTTGATTGAGTTGTTGCTATGCACTGTACCATCAGTCATCCTATTAAACAATTTTGTTTATATTGTTTTTAATTGATATTATTGTCGGTAATATTGAATATTGTTTTCGTTCTTGACAGCACGTATTTCAGAAATTTCCATCAAATTACAGGAGGTCCATATCGGTTCTCAACTTACCCACGATAAACGATAACAATATTTTGTCGTGTATTTTTTGACTGATCTGGGTTTTATCTTTCTGATAGCAGCGATGAATCAATAAACCAGAGTAATCTAATCTGATCTATTTGATCGAAAATTGAAAACATCTGTAGAAGTCGCAGTTGCCTATGACTTTATGAATTCAACTGGAATCTATATCTGCTTACATACATATACATATCTAATCAGCCTTGGAATTACAATTTCGATATAATACAGTTTTGCACAGGATAGATGTTACACTTTCTTGTACATTTCTTAGTAACATTTATCGACTCAAAAACTAAAAATCGTTTTAAAATTATCTTCATACCAAGCGGAGTTTAATTTTCGCAAAATAAAATTCAGAAATTTTTAGTTCATTTCATTCTGGGACTGTCTGAATATACTTACCTATTAATTTTAATGAAATGAAGTTTGAATGAGTTTAATAAACAACTCACACATGGTTTTTTTTATAATATATTTATTATTTGTTTGACATCTGGCTTCTGATTATTGTTATTAGTTACAACGAAAGTATCTAGTGACTTGTGATCTTGCTTAAAATAATTTTTTTTATGGCCAGGACATGCGGTTACGACTAAAATAGCTGTGTGTAGATGAAAATTTTGATAAACATAACTATTCCATGATTAAGTATAGGTACCAGTGACTAACGATTTCTGAAAAAAAAATATTGTTTAGATATTCATCATCGATATTTCAGCATTTCGTGTTGTAATAATTATTAGGACCGTTTATAAAAACCGTTAACCATTGTTATGAAAGTGCGATTTCCATGCGGATTATAATTTTAGATACAAATTTTGAATCATTAAACCGTCCTAGAATTTTAGTAATAACAGCTTGTTCTAGCGATTAGGATAGCTGATCATACAAAATTCATGCTTTATTAAGTAGCTTATAGGAATTAACATTTAAAGTCATGCAAATACTTAGTAATAGATAATGTTTTGAAAATATAGTTTTTTTTTTAATATTACTTTACGTATCTTCCATTATTCAGGAAATTGAGGTTAACTTAAACATAACATATGGGTGAAATATTTGTTTAGTTTTTTTTTCTTAGAAAGCTTTTTTGTTTTATTTGAAGCTCGAAAAGCACAATTCATAATTTGTAAATTCACGGAGTGTGATTAGGGTTTTTCATCATGTTTAAAAAATGAATTATCATTGCCGTCTTTTTTATTATGAAACACTCAATATATTGGAGCATATTTTCTATAAAGGTACACAATTAATCTTATATTAAATCTACAAAATATCAAATTACTATGTAGCATACAGCACGAGTAACAAAAGAGGGGTGTCCTATTGCTACTCTTTGTAATAAAGTCGTATTTATGTTCTTCTCTCATAGGAGTCAAAGAATAACTTTGAACGATTGTTTTCGTGTTTTATTCTAAAGAATTAACTGAAGTATGTTTCGGAAGGATTTTTCAAAATTTCAACCCAATCATATTTTATATCAAAATAAAAATAAAATATCAAAAAATGTTCCGTACACCTTTATACAATTTTTACAATTTCTCTACTTTTAAATTCAATTTTTATGTTCCTTTACTATGACTTGTGTATTGCAGAAAAAATTATTAGTTGTTTTTCACGAAAGAATTTTTTTACTTTGAATTTTGTGGATTCCTTATTAATTTCCTAAGAAATGATTTCTAAGGCAAAGCAATCATATTGGTCAATGGAGATTTCCTTGGAATTTCCTATGTTGTGACCATAAAATACCACATTTCAAATATTTCTTAAATATCACCACGTATAATCATAGGGAGACTGGTTGGCTCAATATGTACAATATAGGCACACACTGCTTATTGTTATGTGTTATTTATTTTATAAAAGCGTAAAATGTAAAATTCTCAACTACTTGTATAGATTGATAAGCTTCTGTCATGATGTTCACTAACTGAATTTGAGATTCATCGGATTTATTACTCTGTCTGTGCGTCTTACCCAACAATACAAAAGTCATATCAACTTACTTATTTCCTTAATAGTCTGAAGTTTTTAATGTTGTCAAAACTTAAAAAGCAGATATTCCATATGTTGAGATCACGTGAACTTTAATTTTGTTTACAAGCATGGTGAGAATTATAAATATCCAGCGATTTTGTATTTTTGTAAAATTGTGTGAATTTAGATTAAATTTTGGGTGTAATTTGCGCCTATTTTGCGGTCCCGGGTTAGGTGATCGGCCTTTGTATTGCGCTGAATCTCACCTAGATTTATTTACATGTATTTATTTGTGTTTATATTATATTGACATTGCATATGAATATTGTGTTACATTAAAGATGGTATAAACGAAAATAAAAAAATTCCTGTGTTATCTGCTTGTTGTAATTGGTTTGGCATTTTCAAAAATACGTTTAAGGCACCTAGTTTGGCTCAAAAATGCGGGATTTGAACTATTTCTACATTTCAGTTATAGTGCAGTAAAAGAAAATAAAAACTGAGAGGATGTTTTTCGTCTAGAAGTAATTAAAATTTCTTATTTTTTTCTCTTTTCCTTGCAGATATAAAGATGTTGCAGGATTTGACATAGTGGGCCTTTTTCGAAGACGGGGGACCTGTCGGAGGCGCAGGATGCCCACCATGCCTTCAGTATTAGAAGAAGAATTGGAATCGTTCACCGTATATTCGCCGCACGTAGACTCAGCCGGTATAATCGTCGACCCGCCCAGCCCCAATTCGAAGCCCCTCAAGTCCTACGTGGACGTCCAGACGCAACTGCAGCAGGGCCGCAAGCAGGACGTCAAATACATAATACGTAACAACTTCTGGCCCGTCGACAGTCCGATAAGAGCGAAACTATGGCCTCTGTTGTGCGGTCAACATCACATCGGAAAATCGGACATGATGGACGGTTTCTATTCGGATATGGTGACTCAAGTGTTCGGGAGCACCGAACTGCCAGACAGGACAATTAGTTTGCCGCAATTCGTCGAACCCTCTCATTGCCAATCGTATTATTTGACGCACAGGGGCAGGAACGTCGCGGACCGCGTGGTTTCCGTGTTGGGGTACGCTTGTCCAGACATTGTTTATAGCCCGACGATTTATCCGATATGTGCGATTCTGCTGCACTACATGTCCGGTAAGTTGTTTTTTTTTTTTATTATTGTAACAGACACAAAATTCATGTACAAGTGAAGATTTTTACATAAATTTCTTATGCTAATACTAAAGTGTGTTAGTTTGCAATAAGATATACATTTATCAGTAGTGAAACAGACTGCGCCTAAGCGATAGATTATGACCGGAGTCTGGATATACGGCAACCGACCGGACATTATAGGTGCCGCTAATGGTACATACTTTTCTATTTCCTTTTTTCTATTTGTTTTTTTTTTTTTACTGGAGAACTAAAGTCCATCAAGCATTTTTTCTGTGACTAAACTTCCGATATAACTCCAGGACATATTGTAGAATATATGCGAAATAAAATGTACAGTGCTCTTCAATTTTAATGTCTCTGACAAAATAAGAAAATAAGATTTTTCAGTTTTTTTAAAAAAATCTGAAACGTCATATGTTCTAAGTCTACTTTCTTTGCCTGATCATAATAACCACAAAATTTAGCAACTTTGCCAAATTTAAACCTGTCGTCTATCTTCAATAATACGCGAGATCCCAATGGTGAGGAGCGAAAATGAATCAGCCTGTATATCAGCACTACGAGCCAAGAAGGCCCTTGGCTTGGTTGCAAATGTTCTTCCATTCCTGCCTATCACCAGTTCTTCTGTGCCATTCTTTTATTCCAATTTCCTCTAGATCCTTTTCCACCCTCTGTAACCATTCCGCGCGTAGTCTACCTCTTCCTCGTCTTCCAGTTATTCCTCCCGTCAACACTTGTTTTGTTGATATAATGGAGAGTTTTGATTGGTGGAAATGATTGTATTGTCGTTGTGATTTGTCGTGCATTATCGATGTTTATATGTTTTGTGTTTAATCACAATTATTAATGTATAACTCTTCATATCAAGCTGACGTAGCACCTTTTTTCCTTCAAGACATATTGTGTGTCCAGATGATGGCACAAGCCGAAACCGGTCGATACAATTAATTTAAAAATAAATATTTGATTGGAAAGAACTTTAAATTTATTTTATTATTACTTGTTTTGTTGGTCTGCCAGTATCATGTCCCAACCATCTAATTCTTTTTGCCCTCACTACATTCGTTATTGATGGCTCCCCGTATAGCTCATTAAGTTCTTGATTTGTTCGTCTTCTCCATATGTCATTTACTTTTCTTCCACCATATATCTTTCTCTCAAAAATTTCTTAGCGATAGTTTTTCTTTCTTATTCAGCTTCCATGGCTCTCCCCCCTAAATAACCACTGACCTTATAATTGTAGTAAAGTAAAAGTAACTACTTTACTTTACTTTATATACAAATGTATTATTGCTGAAATTCCTTTGTCCTTTAAATATGTCAAGAAAACATAATTACACCCTTCACAACACTGATAATCTGCCCTTTTTCTACCTGTGAATTCGAGCAGAGCGGAAGTACTACTACCTTACTATACGGAATATAGTATTTGTTCATCGCAAGGGGGAGACATTAGAACTGAAGAGCACTGTATAAGAACTTGTAGAAAGGGGTGATCATAAATATGAGTATTACTTTAAACAGGAACATTTTTATAACACTAAAATATCCTTGTTTTTAATTTTGTTTCTGAAATTATAATTTTTGAAAACTGCGTGAAAATTGGTTATTAAACATATCAGAAACGGTCTGGACAGAATAATGGAGAAAATAACGCAGCTGTGCAGTTGCAAAATTAAGGCTTTTATCAAAATGAAATATTTGTAGGAAACATATTGCATTGTGGCGAAATGTTTATTCAAAAAGAGAACTGCATATGATTATCCTTTTGAGGAAAACCACTTCACTGCGTCGTCATTTTCTCGGCTACCATTTGAATTAATCATATCAAAATCATGATTTTTTTAAAATAATCATAGTTTTTTTTTAAAAGTGCATCTTTCATTTTTGTTCTATCGACAATTATGGATATTTTCAGAAAAAAATAGTAATTTTGATTAATAAATTTGCAGCCAAAAATATGGTACCAAAAGCTTTCACAATTATCCAATATGTACCTATTCTTTGTGTATTTTTTCTATTAGTATATGTTAAATCTTTGCTGTTAATTATATTATAAATCTTTGAGCAAGTTTACACGGAAAGTGATCGTTTGTTGTATCCAGAGAAGTCTTGTCTCAAGCCAAAGATTATCGGTTTCTTCATCAAAAACAATGCTAATGTTGTCGTTCGATGTCGCATGGAGTGATATAGTTGTTTATGTATATGCAAATCAGGGTAATAAAATTTGGGAAACGGTTTTACCTGCATTTCGATTATTCGTACTTCTCTTTACCTGAATTTATATTTATTAATCCAAACATATTTTCGTGTAGAGTTGCTAAAATGCGACACGACCATGAAAACAACACATCTTAAGAAAAAAGATAAATAGAAAATGTATCGTTCTTCCCTATCGAGATTTTGCCATTAAAATGAAGATGTGCGGAATTTGCATGATCAAACAAACATTTTAGCAAAATCTCACGAAAACAGTTGAACTAAGAGATGGGGAGACTCACGTACACTATTTTCCGATACATCTTCCTTTATGTCAATGTTAAGTATTTTAGGTGATGTCCTTTTATAAATAGCGCATGTTTTGGGATTAAGTTTGTCCATTAACTTTACAATAAAAGATGTGTGTATCCTTTGGTACGACAATATTAGCACCAATATACAGAATTAGAAAGAATTAATGCTAATACGCTTCTCCTTCTGAAGTGTTAATGAAATTTATATTAAATTGACATTGAAATCGAGATTAAAAACGTAAACCTCTTTGTAAGAGGAGCATCCAGTTTTTGGTTCAGTAACATTTGAAAAAAAAAAGTAATTTTATATTATAATATTGACAATCAGGAATGTCGAATATTGATCATAAAGTAACGTGAGAGTTTGAATTTCATATAGCGTATTTAATTATACTGACGTCAAAGGTGTTTTATTTATTGTGCAACAAAATCAAATGCGTGTAATTTGATTTGGTATTGACCCACACCTTCGAAGATGACATATAGGTACATAATTAATAAAAAAGCTTATATATATTTTTGTTTGATACAATCTATCACCTTTCAGAAAAATTGCCTTCCCTTGAAGTTTCTGAAAAGCCGTTATTTAAAACCCTCACTGCTTCCCTGTTTGTAATTGTTTTTCTAAGTGGTTCTTCATCGTCGACGGAATCATTTTGGTTGTTCTTAGTGGAATAGCAGCTTCATTACTTTGAAAATTTTTTTCCATAACCTCAGAATCATCTCAAACCATATTTATAATATATAGACTTAAATTTTGCCAACCATTCTCCATACTTGCCACGAAATCGTCTCTACTATAAACTCTAAAATAATTTTGTTTTGTGTGGATCTCCGTGTTCTAAATCAGACACATAATGGTTTTTCTTTAATTTCTGGGTATTCCGTTTGCCATAATGTTTTCCTAGTATAGGTACTTGCTGGTAACGATTACCTTATTTTCCATATACTTGTCTTAATGTTCGAAATTTTTGGCGTTCGAACATTAGGTATGTTTTGTTGCGAGACTCTATTCACTAACACCAATCTCTAGTTTCTTCAAAATTTCATGTTTCTTCAAAATTTCATGTTTCCCTTCCATGTTTAAAGTTAGGTGCTTTCTCACTGAAGCTGTATTTCTTTAAGAGCAATAAAATGAACTTAGAATGCTATGCTGAATGCGTAAAGATATTTATTACAAATAGAATTTGCAGATATACATCAAGTGCTATATCTCACGATATATATCATGATGTTTATGTCTAAATAAGTAGATAAATTCGTAATATAATGTCTAGTAGCCAAAAACATATTTCTTTGTTGAAACAGGCAACAGTGGCTTTACGGTTCTATCACATGTTCCATGCAAACGGGGAATCACGAAGACATTTGGGAATTTTACAAAGCGTGTTAATTCGGTAATTCTCATACAGACTTGCTGAATATTATGTGTCAGGTCATTTAGGTTAAGTGTGATAAATATTTTAGACAAGAGACAAGATAACACGTTTTTATTGTTTTTATAATAAATTAGAGAAACAAATACGATGTCGTGAGACAAAATTCCGATATGGCCATATTTTAAATGCACATCAAAAGAAAATAGTAGTGACAAATGGGCAGTTAGCAAAAAATATGGTTTGGAGATTCATATCTCAAAGGATGACTAAACATGATCGTACAAAAACATCATGAGGTAACAGACTGGAAATACGAGCAGTTCTACCCAAGTCGGTGACAAAAACGAATTAAGTGAAGGACAATTAAATAAAAAGTAAAAGTACCTGTGATGGGTGGAGACTGTGGCTTGAAAACTATAACAAAAATCCAAAAGAAAAAGTGAAAAAATCCCTTACCACAAAAATTAAAGATACAAATCTAAATACGTATTTCGGCAGGTAAGTTGCCATCTTCAGTAGATAAACAAGTGAAGAGCAGTGTTAAACGTAGTGGACTCGGGTGTTGGTCCTTTGTCGGCATTCATTAGTTTACATTTGTTTTTAAGTATATAAATACTTTCATAACTATGTAATTCTCTAAAATTATTTACAGTTTTAACTAGGTCACGGTATGCCTACAGATAGCCTTAGGCTAGTTAAAACTGTAAATAATTTTAGAGAATTAGATAGTTATGAAAGTATTTATATACTTAAAAACAAATGTAAACTAATGAATGCCGACAAAGGACCAATACCCGAGTCCAGCTTATACGAATTATTGTAACTTAATTGCTAGTTCGTCACGTTCCATTAGATTTAGATAGTATATAAGCCTTGTTGTTTGTAAAGGATATCAGTGTTATTCCACTAGTGATTTGGTGAAGAGCATATCTTCTAAGGTTTACCTTAGCCGAAAACACTACGTTTAACATTGCTCTTCACTTGTTTATCTACTGAAGATGGCAACTTAGTTGCCGAAATACGTATTTAGATTTGTATCTTTAATTTTTGTGGTAAGGGATTTTTTCACTTTTTCTTTTGGATTTTTGTTATAAAAGTACTTATCTATCTTTTGATTTTTTTTAAAAATAAACGACAAATGTTGATTTTACTGGAATATGGAAGCAGCTGTCGAGGTTCGAACATACAGGGCGTTTAATTAAAGAAAAAAATGCGATCTTAAATTACTAAGGAAAAAGATCCCACAACAAGGTCGATGGAATACTGCTTCTGACGCCATTGAATTTTACTTAGAAAATCGTGGCATACTTGTTCAGTTGTGCCAAGACAAAGAAGGATCAATTAACAGGGATATTTTCAGAATTATCAATGATATTAATGTTACAACAAATGCCAAAGATTTTTTAACACGCATGAAACCAATAGGGTTCTCTTGATAGAACGCAAAGAGCTGGTGCAACTATAGCTGTGGCAGTAGAAATATGGAAAAAAATTGAAAATGATTTACACGAGCAACTTCCGAATGTGCTTAAACAATTCAAGAGTCGTAAAGAAATGTCTCTAATCCCTGCGCATGATTTAGCTAATCTTTGTGATCATAGATTTCAAGGAAATAATTTAAATAATGAAGAAAAGCGTGCTTTTTTAAGTACCTGCAGAGATCGAACCCGAAATTTATTCCAATTATAATGGCAATGACAATAGTGCTTCCAAACCTTTTCCATGATCTTTGTTTGGGTCACATTTTCGAACGACGCCCTTTAAGACAGGTAGAAATCGGTAAACTTAGTTGATCTTGCGAAATGTTTTAGATGGGTTGATCTTCAAGAAGAATTTTTAAAAGTTATTAATCACGGTAGCTGCCACTGCTGTGCTTCAACATTCGGTCTTGTACATTCAAAACTTCGGAACAAATTAGATAATGAATAGGCTGGAAATTTAACATTTGTGTTTCGGCATCTTAATCGAAATGGGTCTGATAAGTATAAGGCATTAAATTTAGATTTTGTTCGGGAATCATTTGAGGATGGAAGTGTGGGAGCAGTGAGGAAGAATTTGCAGTCTGTGGCGGTAGAAGCTGTTCTGTTGAATAAGTCCGATGATTCAATGGATGGCTTGCCCCTAGCACAGCTTGCAATAAAGTAAAAAAATAGAATTATTTGTGTTGGATTTTTTAAGGAATATAATTTTTATTTTTAAAAATTTTGTTTATTTTTTTTTTCAATAATAATTAAACAAAAGCTTTTCATTTTTTGTTTTATTTGTTCAGACACTTTTAACACTTTTACTTATTAATAATTTTCATATTTTAACCAAAATGAAGATGTCCGATATTTTTATATTTTCAATAAATATGATATTCACGAGCCCCGATTACAAATAACAATTGTGCAGTTCTGATGGACGAAACCAAATACTGCATCTCATTCACTCCGTTTACCAACTCTTTTTAAACAGTTGAACGTAAATAATTACAATACTCTGGCTCCATCTAAATCAATTTTAACAATAACATCATCTACCGATACGCTGTAGTTACAAGTTAATTTTATTGTACCAACATGTTTGTTAAAGTATTGTTATTTAATTGCTACAAATGCAGCGATACATTACGATGTACTCCTTATTTATCGTTCCTATGGTTTGATCGTGCGGTGACAAATTATCTGTTCTCGGTTGGATGTTGAATCCCATCAGTCGTGTGGGTTGTAGGTCAGTTCGCGTTGCGCTTTAAATCAACCGATGATGTGTTTATGTGCCACAATCGAACTAACCACATTATATTTGCGTACCTCTATTTCTGCCCACATGCTCTTCGGATGCAATAAGTTCTATTAATAGCCGAGTATCGAGATCTCTGGCCGGATTTATTAATTCGTCTTGGGTATTTTGGTGTGATTACTCGTAGATATCTGCGCGTAGAGTCGTAGACGTAAGTAAAGATTTATATTGGAAGTTTGTTTCGGCAAATGAAGGTTGGTTTCCAGAAGTTGGGGATTTCTGCATTGTAGAAAAAAGTTTTGCATGTATCCCATGCATTGTTCAGTTTCTATAATAATTTTTTTTGTGGCTTTTCGGGATCTCTGATAAAAGAAATGAATGAAAGAAACTAGGAAAGTACACTAACGTATCGGGACTCATCAAAATAAACTTAAATTAGCAGCCACCGAGAAAAGAGATGATAGCACCGAATAGAACGCTCTTAAATTATGATCCTCGCACTTCTTATGAATTTCAGCAAAGCTTCATAAACTTTATGACTACTCTCACCCAAAAGACTAACTACCCTGGTGGGAAACGTTACTGATAGGTCTGCCAGATCACGAATCAACTGGGTTCGGTACTCTTGATTCCTAGGGCAACCCAGAATTAAGTGATCCAAACCGGCAACTTCATACCCACATTCACAGACCCAAGATTCTGTAAGACCCAATTTATACAGATGAGCAGGAAATATTCCATAACCAAATTTTAAACGAGCAAACAAAACCGGGAAATGGTCCGCCCATGATGACAACGGTTATGAAATATTGATGGATGAACTAACGCATAATGGGTCATTCTATTTCAATAGAAAAGTTGCCATTCTCTCTCCCACAAGTCTTTTAGAAAATGCTTTCTTGCTGAAACAAGGATATCCTGTAGATACAGATCTTGGTACGTAATTCTGTCCAGACTTATAGCGTTTTTAGTTAAAATGTCGTTTGGTTGCATACCACTATGAGCTTTGACCCAAAGGCACTTAATAGTTAAGGATCTGCACACAAGCTCATCATATTTTCTTAGGATCTTCCATATCAGAGGATGATATTTTAAAAATCGATTCCTATTATTCAGGACCTCTAAGCGTTTCTATAATTTGAAATTGGTATTTTATGTAATATGTAAATGGTTCTTATTTGTTGTTATATCTCATCCAATTTTAGCTGGATTAAGTAGTCATATATTTTGTTCTATCTGGAGATCTAAACATTGTTAGAACTTTGGAATTATTTAGATGTGTTGATAGACATCTTTAACTTTGGCGTAAGCCGCGTACTTTTGACAAAAAGGTAAATAACAACGTTGTTATTAAAGATAGACATATAATAGTTTATATGATGTCATATTATTTTCTGCGTAGAATTTAAAACTGCTATAATATATAGGGTGTCCCATTTAAAATAACGAAGTAAGTATGCGTTTGCTTACTTGTGGGACACTCTGTATAGTCAAAAATATTTTTAGGTGATGCAGCATTGGATTCTATAACATCCTTGTAGAAAAAGTTTCTTTCTAAAATAACAAATAGAGCTGTAATCAAAGAACCAGTCTTCGGTGGGACATCCTGTACACCCACGGATACCCAAAATGTCCGGTGTAAGTCACAGTGTGAGCGCAACGTTCAATGCACCCGAATTGCAGGCGGCGTTTAGACTACGCATTAGACCGGACATTTTGGGTGTCCGTGAGTGTACATAGGTATACCCTCTTCAAAGATTTTGACACAGTATTGCAGAGAGACAATTCTGGACAAATTAACAAAGATTCAGTACCTATATTTCGTGTTGATAAAAATACAATTAAGAGAAAAAAATATTTGAATGAAGCGCTTTTCAGGCAATTAGAAACTTTTTAAATATATCTTTACTACATCATCATATTCAGTCAAGGTTTGTTTTATGCCACGAATAAATTACATATTTTATTTTAATTATATTGTAATTACTATTTAAATTAAAACATAATCATGGGATATTTAGAAAGATGAAGAATGCTATTTCTATTTCTTTGGGCACAAATGCTAAAATCATTTCTTTATTTTCTTTTAAACCCAATGGAAGGTCTCAATCATCTATATCTTTAAATGTAGCTTAGGTATATAATCAGGATATGTTCTAAAAATTACTAATTAATATTTTTCCAATTTTAATTTTGTTTCTTTAAGAACACGTGTACGATTAATATTTTTGAGAAATTAACGTTAATCTAAACAGTATTTTTCCTTTAATTATATTTGAAACCTGTACTAAATCCCACGAATATTTGTGTATGTCCGTCAGCAAGAAAATCATTTCATCTTGTGGAGTGACGCAAATCTACGATTTCACGCTGACAGTCTTATGTTTGCAATTAATATCGATGTTAGTTTTACCGATTCTAAATTTGTCGTAAGCAAATAGATTTATAAATACAAATTGGTCGTAAATTTGTATTCCGCTTTGGAAAGTAGGCATTCGCCTATATGTTTTTCGCTGCACTTGCACAACGTCTTGCGTATATCGTTCAAGTTTTCGTCGATAGATTTTTCCACACTGTCATTTCCTCCTGCCGTATTGTAGCCAAAAAATGCACGAAGCAGTTGGCATATAATGTGTTTACATCAGTACCGATGCACGGTTTTCGCGAAATATAGCCAATTATTTCATTTCGTTTAACTATGTAGATACAACTTGGATAAACACTTCTGTATCTTCATCTCTAAGCTAGCAGAACGCATTAAATGAATGTAGATTATTTTATTTAGACTTTGGTGTTGTTTGGCCCTAGCTCTAGTTCATTATACATTAATTAATTAAACAGTAATTACATTTTTTATTCGATTATTAGATACAAGCACCAATATAAGTCAGTATCATTACTTAAAGATCCGTGCATTTTCGGTTGCCTTATCTTCAACGAACTGATTGCGAGTATAATACTTGAAGCTTGTTATTCTTTAAACGTGAAGTTTTGAAGGAAGATTTTGCACGTCAGTTACATGACAATTTATTTTGATATTGAATACGAATAAGTTTTTCCATTAATTTAATATTGCATTTCAATATGATCTATGTTTCTTAAAGTCAAGCAACAAACATCATTAATCTAAATAAAGAGAAAGCAAAATATGTGTATCACTTGAGCCCCGTTTTATTGAAGAATATTTTCCTAAAAATTGGATAACCTTTGGCAAACATGATCCATGTATAATGCCAGTAAATCCACCAAAACGGCTCCAGCTGATGCAGCAGATTTGTTATCTGTAAATAATCAGGAGTGTGTTTTCAAACGATTCTTTGCGGTCTCAGTGAGGTATTTCGTACTTTTTCCCATACTTACTTTTGACAAATATTATGGCACGAAAGGTATGTACAATATATGTATACATATATGTATATGTATGTATAAGGCAGGGTTGGGCAAAATTTATTCAGATTCATAATAAAAATAAATGAATAACGTCGTTATTCTTATTCAGAAATAATAGATAACTTCTTATTCATTATTCAATTATTCAATAACGAACGGTAACATTCATTTCATTCATTATTCAAATAATTATTTGGATAATTATTCTTCATTCAAATAATTATTCTTCATTCAAATAGTTATTCATCATTCGAATAATTATTCATCATTCAAATAATTATTCTTCATTCAAATAGTTATTCATCATTCGAATAATTCTTATTATTCAAGTGATCATTCTGATTCAAATAACTACTGTTATTCAAATAAATATTCTTATTCAAATAACTACCTTCATTTATGATGGTGTGAGTTTGTTTATGTACGTATGTATGTTTGATTGTTTCTATGAAGTAAACACTGGATTTAAAAAAATACCTAATACAGGGGTTCAAAACAGTTATGATAACGGTTTCGGTTCTCTAAACAGTTATGAAGAACCTATATAAATCATAAACAAATCCTCAAACTTATATGAAATTCTTATAAGTTTGCGGTTTTTTCCTACCGATGCATTTTCTACCGTTAGCGGGAACTTTTATATTCATATTAGCCGCCATTTTTAAGGACATTGGAAGTTGTGAGAAAAAAATAAATGTGATTTTCATAAGTTCGAGAGTTTGATTATCGGTTTCTAGAACGACAATACGTAAATCTTGAAGGATGTCCAAGATATCGGCGGATATAATTATTACTGCCATATTGTCTTACTGATACATATCCTAACATTAGCGAAAATTTTATATACATAAATATTACTCGCCAGTTTTGAGGAACATTGGCGGTTGTGGGAGAAAAAATAAATGCGATTTTTATAAGTTTAAGGGTTTGTGCATCGACTTCAGAAACGACAACTCATAAATCTTGAGGGATGTCGAAGATGTTGACGGATATAATTATTACTGCCATATCGTCTTACCGGTACACATTAGCAGAAATTTTTATATAAATACTACTCGCCATTTTTGACGGACATTGGAAGTTGTGGCATAAAAAATAAATGTGATTTTTATAAGTTTGAGAGTTTGATTATCGGTTCCAAAAACGATAATACGTAAATCTTGAGGGATGTCGAAGATATCGGCGGATATAATTATTACTGCCATGTCGTGTCACTGGTTCGCTTTCTAACATCAGCGGATTTTATTTAAATATTGCCTGCCAATTTTTAAAGAGATTAAAGTTGTGTGGGAAAAAATAAGTGGAATTTTTATTAGTTTCAAGGTTTGTTTATCGACTTCAGAAATGACATCACGTAAATCTAGAGGAATGTCGAAGATGTCGGCGGATATAATTATTACTGGCATGTCGTCCTATCGATGCACTTTGTAACATTAGCGATAATTTTTATATGATTACCTGCACAACATGTAGGCATATACCTAATCTAAATTTATTTCGGTGTTATTCAGTAATAAATTATTTGAATAACGATTTATTTGGTGAAAGAATCATTCCAATAATGCTTTATTCAAATAACGTTTTATTGAAATAATTCTTGATTCAAATGATTTCTCATAGTTTTATTCAACAATAACTTAATACGAAATTCAGAATAACAGATGAAAATTTCATTCAAATAATTATTTGAATAAAAAATTATTGAATGATGCCCAACCCTGGCTGTGCACTCCCTCGAGGAATTATCGATATAACGATGCCACCTTGTTTGTCGCTCTGAAATCGTCGCTCGACAAATTTTATGTTGCCATTTTATAAATCTCAATCCTGAATTTTTTTTGTACTTATGGATTATGTTATATCTATATGAAAGTTGCTAAAATAGCGAATAATATTCATTGTTTTATTATTTATTCCACATCAAAATATACAACGAAAATAAATTGTTTTATTTTCTGGCTTTGATGTTTAAATCATGCGCAATATTGTAGTTGTCTTGAAGAAAATATACAATACATAGTTTTACTTGTTGTAATAAATTTACAAATATATATATAGAAGCATGCTTACAACAAATTGAAGGTCATTTCTATATATATTCATAAGCATATAATTAACTTATACCAGAAAACCAATATCATATTGGACATGGTCCATGTTAAATTAATAATAAATTCTTTGAGTTCGTCTTGCATCTCGTCCGGATTTCACTGAATGGATAAGACTAGAACCACATAATTATCATACCTTTGATAACATGTTTAATATTTAATCTAGTTTTGTCAATTCTCTACAAAAACATTATTGTATCCTTGCTGGATAAGTAAAGGCATATCCTAAATTTTGAATTATTGTGCCTGATGTAATCTTTAACCTTCGCCCTTTACCACTGGGATTTAAGGTGCAGTGGTATGGCGGCAACCTCAATACAGTATACTCAAGTTGAGCAGCATGTTTATCAAATACAAATTTAATATTGTTCAAGCAAATCGACTTTCTTTCCAAATTTCTCAATTGTAAAACCAATGTCGATTAAGAACCTGTAGAGCGTTCTTCTTGAAAAATTGGGTAAATCTTCTTCGCTGTTCACTTCGGCCAATATCACATGCATCAAGGGTGGAATATTTCGTAGAAAAAAACTGTAAACTTAATGTCTCACAAAATGAATGTGTTCATCATATATTTGCAGGCGATAATTCATGCGCGTCGATATTAATTTTTCTTCATTTTTAACCTTTACCAGTGCAGCACTGGATGGTTTCCTTTATTTTTGCGGACAGAATATACTGTTCTTTTACGACAACCGAGCGCTTTGCTTGTTTTCTCCATTGCCTTGGAAACAGTCATACTTTTTGCAAAATATATAAAGCAATTTAAAATGCTTTTTCTTTGGGCGAATAGATTTCGCGTGTAAGTTTCCGTTACTCCAATTCTACAAATTCATCACTTTTGTCTTATATGTAACTATAATTTTATTTGTACTTATAATAGGTAACACACTAATATGACACACGAATAATGATGGTGATAGTTTTTAGAAAAAATTAACTCTTTAAAATATTTAACTAAATACGTAATATAAAAAACAAACTGGAATACACTCCACTGACACAAAAAGATGATCGAAATTGACAAATTACAGTAAATAATACCGACGTTACCGATATCACCGTTGCCAGAGTGATCAAATAATCTGGTAACAATCCCCGTCATAGAGAACGGTAGACACACAACCAGGTATAAAATAAAAAGGGATGCATATAATCCATAAGAGCAATACTTCTTTTAAAACTTGAACTGAACTGTACAGGATATAATACAAGTCGTAAGCTGGAAGAAATCTTCATCTCTCGCTGGTTTCACCTTCTGCGGTGTTCCACAAGGGTCAATTTTGAGGCCTATGCCTTTTTTAATGTATATAATCAGTTATTTTTCGAATAATATTATTCATACTAAGGTACATATATTTGTATGTGAACGAACTTTCCAATGTGATGGGATCTACCTGCGGCAAAAACTGAATCTAACAAATTAAAAATAAATGAAACTAAAGCACATATTCTGATCGTTTAGTCAGCATACAAGGACTAGTCGCGAGCCTTCTTGAAGCCGCAATGGATTATGGACTAAATTAATCATTGCACATACTTCGTTTACATCAAAATTTGTGCGGCGATACGCCTTTGCATTGAAATAAATTAAGCATCTGGCTACACACGACGCTGGAACTGGAAAGTTAGCGTATTATGTAATACTAATATTTTACGGTACTCCAAGGAATTCTTGCTAGCATCTGAAAAAGCCAGAACCAAAATCATAAGATCAACATCGCGTGACCTGCGTTTATAAATGAAAAAACAATAAAAGTGAATATCCATGCAACTACAGGTAGAGATCGTAGTCAAAGTCAGGAATAGAATGCAAAAGCATTGTTAAAAGCCAAGAAATGAGAACATTCATTAACATTTCTGATAGTTGAAAGCTGCCATCAAATCTTACATAATTTATGATAGAGTATGATTTTGAAGTTTAATTTGCAATTCTAATTCTTGGGCACGATAAATTTATAAAACGCTTTTGTTTACTTCTTCTTTTTCTTTCCGGCTGCTTCGTACAACGTTCATTCTAAATGTTGTTTACAAACAATCGGGATAGTCGCTCGAGGAAATATTTTTATTACTGTCTTTCTCTTTCCATTATTCTTTCCTCCTTAGGATTCAGATTTCTTTATACGCTTCGCAGTGGTATGTGCGGTAATGTGCACAATCGACAAATCCTGGCGCCTATAGCTTCGCTTTTCCTGTGTTTACGACCGATTTCATACAAAACGATGACGTTAATATACGACGCATTCTTTTAATTATGATCTTTTATATCCTGCTAGAGATTAACGGAATAAATAATATTGCCCACATTTGTGACGAAAGTATTATAATACAATTTTACTAAAACATTACATATTGTTGCAACTGATGAGTCTATTATAGAATATTGTATGAATACTTTGTAATCATATAACATGTGTAAAGTGCTCAAACAAATTTCTTTATTTTAGTTCTTATTTTAAGGGGATATTAATATGTTTGGAAGCATATAATCATAACAGGATATTACGTATTGTTAAAGGTGCATAGAATGTCCATTTGAGGATTGTATATGCACGTCCGCTGTTTGCACATCTATGTTGCTAATATTATTTGATGAGTCGTATTAAATTGCCCGGTATTTGTTGCTCTGGTAATTGCGGGCGCTCTGTTAATTATTTCTTCAAACAGATGATGGTTATAATAGTTTTCGAGAAACACGTCATACTTAATATTCCTATTTATTCTTAGCACTTGCTTTTGCTGTACTGCTAAATAGCTGCTAGAACTTTTAATGGGAAGGTTCATACGCACCCTTATAAATGCAACAGTTAAATTCAACTAATTTTGAAAGAAGGGTAAAATTTTGCCAGCAATTTAATCAGTATTTAAATAATATCATTACGACAACCAATTTTTTTGCAGGGGTCGTAATGATGATTAGGGAAATTTGGCCCTGATAAGCACATTCATATCATTAAATAGATTTGTAAAACAACTACATGATGATGAATTACAACAAGGTTACTTTCGACAAGACAATGCTCCAGCACATAGGGCTGTAAATACTCAGGAACATCTAACAATAAGAGAATTTTTCACAATAGCCTGGATAAGCTGAAACTAATGGCTCACAGGGTTTCTAGATTTTACACCGTCGGACTTTTGTTTGCTTGGCAAATAAGTTACATGATTTAATTGGAGTTGCAACCAGCGATACGACAAAAATTAATACCATCAACGTAGAAGGACTACAAAATATATCTGAAAATTTAAAACGAATAATATGTACCAAATGGTTGTACCTACTGGATAAACAGTCAAGCGAAAAGATAAGATATATTCTATTTTTATTAAGATTTCGTAATTATTTTATTACTTTACCAGAGAAATTTATTGGAGAATGACACAGCAGTACAAAAAAATAAATAGCAGTTCAAAATTATAAAAGTTAAAATTACAATTTAATTCATTCAGCAGAAAAGCATTTATTAAATGATCAGCATGACTTTGTCACCGGGCGATCAACAGTTACTAATTTGGCCGTAATATCTCAGCAGATCAGTGAAATACTGGATAGGCGTGGGCAGATGGACGTCATTTATACAGATCTATCCAAGGCATTTGATCTGATCGACCATGAATTCCTGATCCGCAAACTGGATGCGTTTGGTTTTATCCGATCTGCTTTAGAACTTATACGTTCTTATCTATCTCGGCGGAAATGCTACGTGATTTATAATGGGTATCGACCTGATGAGTGTCCCGCCTAGGTTCCTAGTGTTTCAACCTAGGTCCACTCTTGTTTGTATTGTATACTTGTTTACTTGCTTCTTCAAATGGAGGGACCTATTCTTGCGTACGCTGATGACGTCAAAATTTATTTTGAAATTTTAAATATCATTGACACCAACAAACTTCAGCGTAATTTGGACATATTGGTTGAGTGTTGCAAGAGATCTGCACTGAGACTGAATGTTGATAAGTGTTGTGTGGTCACCTATATCCATTACACATACTTTCTTTCCTTTATTTACATATTTAAATATATATATTATAAATAGATATTTTGATATTTTGCATTTGCTTTTGAGGTAACTTTTTTCTATTTTATCGTATTACTCATATAAAATCATAATTATCCTGTTATTGGACCATTATGGTCTGCTGGGTAATAAAGGCTCGAGAGGGATAAGACATCATGGGGGCACAATAGGTCTTAAGGCCGAGCTGCCTCACGGGGTTAAACCTGCCCATGAAAGCAAAAAAAAAAAAAAAATAAAGGCTATTATTATTATTATTCAACTGTGCAGTTCGACCAGAAACTCATTTTTGCGTACTCTAATAATCTATTTCTAAATTGGCTTTAATCATGTCAGACAGGGGCGAAACACTAGACAATGTAAGTTCAACTAGTGCACTCGTTTGATTTGTGCCTTCGATCGTCGACGCAAACGGAAATCTAAAGTGTCAGACAAGATTTCTCTTATAACAATGTGAAGATAAAGATGTAAAAAGCCAAAAAAAAAAAATGTCAGTACTGGCATAGTCGAATCATCTAAAGAACGGAAGCCATTTAGCCTTTCGTTTGCTCATTACTTTCTGTCATCGCCTACTCACGTGCGTTCGTTTGGGTATACGATACCTAACAGTAAAAATAACATTTTATTAAAATCATCATTTACACTGAAACATAACGTTTATTATGTAACAAATAGACATCTAACATCTTTACGCTATAAAATCTGAAATTTCGTAATCACTTTCGTCACCAGGGAATTTCGTCAAACAAAAACGTAAACAAAGCGAACCATCGCGTTATGTGTCAGTTTCGCCCAGTAGGCGATCAGCTGTGCGTGGTTTTCGCACCACTTTATACATAATGCTGATGGAGACTTTATGTATCCTTTCTTCATTGTGTCAACTGGCAAAGTGCCCTGTTCTATTTCTGCCGAACGCTTACAGGTATGCTACTGCTTTATTAACTAATTCCAGCATTTGATGTTTATTTTGTCTTCTCGCTTTTGATTTCTAATCCTTTTTTTTTGTTTTTGTGTTATTATTAAACGGGCGACGCGCATGAGTGCATCTGATGCAAGCACTCGAACTGGCTGGCGAGCGTATAGTTCACGATTATTTATGGTCGACATGATTCATTATCTTGTTTTAAAACAAGAATCACACTTGTAAGAACGAGGTCTATCACTAAAATCATACGTGCGATCTATCTATAGTATAGAGGGGTCCGAAAAGTGAAGTAAGAAAGGTAAACATGGCACCACAATGAACACGTGTGTCATTTATCGAATTTATAACCTTTTATAAGCCAACTGTCAAAATTTTGATCAAATGCTTTGTGTTTGATTTTACCGTTATAAACAGTAAAGGAATTCAACTGTTTTTATTAATATCCATAAAAAAAATTCTTTGCTGTTATCAAACACTTTTTTTGTTAAGAACATTAATTTAAATTATTTTTATGCGCGTCTGTAACGCAGTTATGCAGTGCCGCTTAGCCAGCGAGGCTTAGCAACTACAGCGCTATATTAAGCGGTTGCAGAGGAGGCGGGGATTGGACCAGTATTAGGTGGCCGTTCGGCGCTTAGTGTGTGTATATCAACGGTCGTACCCAGCCAATGTCAGATGTCTGATAGTAGGCCCTAGACTACACGGCAAACCCTACGGTACTACAGACGTATAGTCATCTGAATGTACGCATAAACTGAAGGATAAATACCATCATAACGTATGTATATTCGATATACGAAAAGCAACATGCTTCCTATGTTATTTTATACATATTTGTATACTTCAGTTGCGGAGTTAGTTGTTAATTCAGACAGTATTCTTGGGTGAATGGGTGGTCGTATGAGCGCCGAAAATGAAACAAGATCAAGTTGTTCATATTCTTAACCACATCGTAGAAGTAAATATAGCATTGAGTATTAAGAAGAAGATAGCATCCGCATGGTTCGACTAATAATTCTGTCTAAACAAGGACCTAATGCGGAGCGGGCTTACGAGTAAACGCGGCGATTAGTCGTTCAGGCATGGTCTCTATTCCAACGATTAGTGGAAGCGATTCATTCAAGTGTGACTCATTATTAATAGTAAATGTGTTGTGTGATGTAGTGTTGTTCTTTGTAATTTGAAAATAATGATGAACAATATGGTATTAGCTGCAATAGCATTAATAGAAGAAGAAGAGGAAGAAGAACTACCTTTATTGACTACCATCTGTAAACCACGATGTCAAACGTACAAAATTTGTCTCAATAGGATAAGCGAGGGATGTTTCAATACACTGATTCAAAGGCATTAATTGGATGAAGCAAATAGCTGACGACTTTTACGCTAGATGGAATTTTCCAAATTGTTGTGGGGCAATTGACAGAAAACATATTCGCATAGTTTGCTCGAAGGGAAGTGGAAGCCTATACTTCAACTATAAATCCTATTTTTCTATTGTCTTAATGGCAATAATTGATGCCAGGTACAAATTCACATGGATTGATGTTGGTGCTTATGGCAAAGAAGGAGATAGTATAACATTTCAAAGGACTGCTATTTACCAACTCGTACACAGTAACAATTTTTTACCAGAGCCGACCATTTCACCCAGGACTGATATTGTTCTATCTCACGTCATTGTCGGGGACAAAGCATTTAAACTAAGTGAAAATGTTTTAAGACCTTATCCTAGGGATCAAGCTATGGCAAACAGGGAAAACAAAATATTTAATTATCGTCTGAGTCGAGCTCGAAGAACTTTGGAAAATGCCTTGGGCATTTTATGTCAAACTTTTCGTATATTGTATACACCTATTGCAACGTGCCCAACACTCATAGATGACATAGTTATGGTTTCGTGTTGTATGGGAGGTTCACGTACAGCTAATCAAGAAGAAGATGATATTGATATTGAAATGCCCAGCGAAAATATGAAACCTTTACGTCACACAGGTGGAAACACCTCGGCAGCCGTATTTCAAAACAGAAATGCTTTTAAAGACTATTTCAATAATAGATTTGAAACTGTTGGTTGGCAGATGAGGCACATTACTCAGTAACCTTTATTAATAAAAGTAATAGAAACAAATTGATAAAAGCGTACTGTCTTTACTAGATATTTGTGCTACTGAATAAATTACGACTTCGTTAATCAATGTTTCATCTTCTTCTTTTGTAAACCGTAATCTGTGCCCTTTATTATATTTCGCCCTATTTTAATAATAATATTCAAAAATCCAGTAGCCACAATACAAAATTTGACACTACACACAACTTCTGGTACTGCGATTAGCAAAACGCGCGCGTTTAAGTTGCCTCCGAAGCAAGTCGATTTTGAGACGCGGCGTCTTCCTACGACTTGTAGCGACTTATCGCAGAAAATAGACCACTCACGTGCACACGCATAATCAGCAACCGGCGCGACTTATAACTACGTCTAGTCGTGTCGATTAATCGCTGCAGATAGACCGTACCTTTAAGGTAGCTCAGAATCCTTTTGAAGGTCTTTTTCAGGTCTTCCAGGAAAACATCAACCTTCTCGAAAATCGTATACCTGATTCTCGTCACGGCGAAACAGTGGCAGAAGATTTGATCAACTGCATTTTCTTCCACCAGACGCAACCGATATTCAGTTTCATCAGAAAGTCCGATTAGGTACTTTTTAAGTTTGGAGTGACCTGTAAAGACAAACACAATTACTTCGACATTTTTACGGTCAAGTTCAAGTAGTTTCGTGGTTCTGACATGATTAGATAAAATGCACTTTTTGGCATGTACCAAACCAGAAAAGTTGTTCCAATGTTAGAGCACTTTCTGATTTGCCCGGACATTGAGTTGTTATATAGCCACGGTATGCCAATGGCAGATTCCGGTCTCTGGAAATACTCCGCAGCACCTTGCTTCGTAAGAGAATCTGTTTGCAAATTACCATAATTGAGTTAGTGCCCAGATACAATTTTTTAGGGATAGATTATTAGCTGCTCCCAATATATTTAGAGTGCTTTTACAGCTCCAGATCAGCTTCGGGCTACATTTATGCGCATCTAGTGCTTCAGTACCATCTGACTGTCACTAAAGATTTGTATTGATTTGCGTCTGATGTTTTTATCCAAAATCTCTTTAGCACACATAACACCATTGGCCGTAGATTTCAGCCTTAAAAATCGTTGTGTGTTGTCCAAGGTTGTCCAAGTATTTTTTCACCCTGCTCTGTTTCCGAACCGTCCGTAAACCAGCAGGTACCTGCCTGCACTCTTTTTTTTTTTTGGAAAGGAGGTCGAGAGGCAAAACTCCTTAAGTGGTTGGTGAGTTTTTGCACCAACAGTTGATCACGTGTTTGACACCAGATAAGGTTATTTTTGATGTTGTTTGTTGTTTTCGGTTTGGTGGTAGACTTTTGTTCAGTTTTTTTTAATGCTCCCCTTCCTTTCAACAATAATCGATTAAATTAAAATAACCATGTTCGTTTTATTTTAGTTTTGGTTACAAAAAGTTATTAAGCTAGTAATGTCAGATATAAACGAATTTCGCAAAAATTGTTGTAGTTTTTCTTAATGTTTACTTAATTTACAAAATGTAATTTATATTTCGTTATCTGCCTGATATTTAAAACATAATAGTAAGTCTAAAAAACATAAAAAGTAATTCAAACTGCTGTAGTAAATATTTTTCAATTACATCCCAAATTTAAAATTTGAATATCCAAAACTTCGGCAAATGTAACTTAATGACTTTTCGCAATAAACCGAGGATATCTTGTGACAATACAGTATATTAAAAATTAGGCATCCAATTTAAAAAAAAAAAAGTAAATACTAGTTAGTTGACAGGATAATGCAGAATTAAATACATTGAGTTTTACTCTAGTTCTTTACTTTCGAAGGTTTTGCAATCAATATATAGCAATTTTATTCATGTTACTGTGTTACGTTTTTTTTTTTGAGTCTGTGTGATCAAATAGCATCACGATTTTTCCACCATTTTTATTCACATTCCCTTTGTCGAATTTCGAGCTGTAGAGAACATTACGTTACATAAAAACATATTAACTTCGTCAAAATCGTTGGTTTCCGATATAACCAATTCCAATTCCTTCAGTGACTTCACAAGAAAATAGCGTTAAAATTACCGCACGAAATTGAATTGCAGCGCAAATGTAGTTTTCGAATCGATAGTGTTTATCCGCTCTCATTTAGTTCCGATTGCCATCGCTAGCTGGCTGTCTCACTCCTATAGACGGGTAGTGCCGGAAAGTTCGTTATAGGGTCGAGGCTAAAGGGGGAACGTTGTTATTAAGCACTTTGCAGCACGCGGTCCTCATAAAAGTCGCTTAATTGGACCGCCTAGCGCGTCAACTCCAACTGAAATTACGCAATATAGACTTGCGCCAAGCAGGACGACCTTCAAAACTGGTACAGTTCGCCACCAAAGGCATTCATACAAGACGGTAAACGGCACGGTCGTAAATCCGCAAAGGGGAAGCATGCCATATGGCCCCGAAAAAACTTGAATGAATCTACCGTAATTATAACGTCAACACGTTGATTTCAGGAAGCATTAGACGATGTGTTAAATTTAGAATTGTGTTTCCTTTATTTTCAGCGTATATTTCACTGAAACATAAAAGAATGTAATTGGTTAAAAAGAATCATGTGTGACAGTAACGTTCATATTCGAATAGGTTATTCTCGTACGTACGAATGTACGATCTACAAAAACCTGTCAAAAGTTTATGGCGATAAAAACGTAGCTAATTATTTGCAAGTGCCGAATATTTACTCGTGTTTTGCTTACATTGCGGACTTACGAGTTTAAACAGCGTTTATTACCTAAACACAATAAAGCTGGTTTCCGTGGCTGTACAGCTTTCCTTGCGTGTTTCGAAAATTGAAATTGGAACTTAAGGATCCAAAATGTTGCTCATTTTAACGCAAATTGATTATAACTTGGTTTTGATACTTTTGTTGAAAATCGTTTGCTTAAATTTAAATATTTAAAAGAAGTTGGCGCTAAACTAGATGGATGTAAATGTTTTTTGAATACCTCTTATTCTATATTAGAATTGAAATGTGTACATAACTTTACTCACTGATTTGAAAAATTTGTAGCAAAATTTTTTTCTAAGAAAGTTGTTATATGCATCCTAATAATTTACTATCCGAATCCGTTAATTGAAGCCTAGGGTTCGGATCCGCAGGCCCGTGCCAACCCGGTGGTGCAAGTGGTACACGGCACCAGGGCGGCACATAGAAAGGGGCGGCAAAAAGCAACAAAGGCACGGTACTGCATCAAACACAAACCAATAACTTGTGTAATTACATATTTTAAATAACATGCGATGACGTGTACACAATAAAATGTAAAATGTGCTAAGAGTGCACATTTTACATTTTACATCATGATATAACACGACTTTTAGCAAACAATAATTTAATATAAACGCCGGTACTGGATCACAAACGAGCGAGTGCTTTATTTATAGTTATTGTACTTATTGTTATAAACAACAACCACGTACAAGATCGAAAAAATTACGTTCTTAATGAGTGTGATGCGCCATCCTGCACACAATTTAGCTAAAAGGTTAAAATTTGGAATTACATACACAATACACATTATTGAAATTTTAATAATTTTGAAAATGGCATAGAAGCTGACTTAAAAAAAAAGTGATTTATTCTGTAAACATAAATTTTATTATAATATATGTATAAATGAGGTTTATACATATATTAATAAAATTTATGTATGTACTTAATAAAATGAGGTTACTATGCAAAAAATAGAAAATACATTAAAAGTACCGATGTCATTCAATATAGTACAAACAAAAAAATTTCTTGATAAACTTAGAAGGAAAAAGTTTATTTTTTTTAATTTAGAAAATTTAATCGTCGAAGTAATTGTTTATGAAAATTAAAAATATATATAGGAAATGCATATTATTTTATTTATGCACGAATAAGTCATAAATTGACAATTTTACACGAATTTCTACGCCATAAACGTATTTTTGTAACACTAGCGCATAAGTCTTTATTCCTTAGGGCTATAATGAAACGTCAAACAACTACATTATACCTAATAGAAATACTTTAAACCCTTACAAAATGAAGAGGTTTCATTCGAAACCAAAAATTGTACTTTTTATTGAACATTTATTTTAGGTAACATGCATATGTTAACAACACAATTCGAACATCTTTTATCCATATTAATATTCGGACGTACCCCCCAAATCAAGTTGGAATTTTCAAATTTAGTCAAATCAACCTTAGAAAATTCAATAAAATACATATTTTTATTTTAAATTAAAAACTCCGCATTTGTGCATAAAGTGATATATGTACCACGGCCGTAACTTGCTTTTATGACCCTCGATGTATTTTTAAAATTATGTATTGGATCATAAAAGCACGTTAGATCCTTAATACATAAATAACTATTATCTATATTGTTCTTTAAATTGTTGATAAATGTAGGATATACTTATACTTAGTAGATAGGTAGAATTTGAATAGAAATATGGATAAATATGGCATGTTTGACATTATGACTAGCCGCCTGACAAGCAAACCAATGCTTAGACTGTACCTATCTCATTAAAAAAAGAATTAAAAAGTGATATTTGATTGCTCTTTTTTCTCTTTTGCCAAAAATATTGCTTACATTAATTGCATATAAGTTACGGGGCGGCAAATAAATGTTCGCACCAGGGCAAGCACTTACCCAGAAACGGGCCTGCGGATCCGGATCTCAATTTTATCGGATATCTATAACACTGGTTTCTATCACCTATATTTTATATTCATACAGCGTCTGACTTTGCCATGGCTTGCGCAATTGTTTTTGGCATCATCTGTTATATTTACAGTTCAAAACGTTTTTTGTTATTTGTTGTGGGACTACAAAAATATACATCTGCAAACAGGGAAATACAAGAGTGGAATACTTTAAACTGATACAATATTTCTACTTTTTTGAAAATTGATTTAACACTATTCAAGAGGAATTTGAAATTACTTTGAGACGGTCTAACAAAACTTTTGAGGAAAATATCATCTAATTTATCATTATATCTAAGAACTACTGTTTAACAATAGTATACATACACATTTTGATATAATACTTCTTTTAAAGTGCATATTTTACTACATACGGAATAATCCTTAGGAGTAGTTCTTTTAAAGTAATATCTATTATAAGTTATATTTTATATAATTAATTTAAAAAAGAAAAAGAGTTAAAAATTATAAGGCACCCTAAATGCGGAAGCATTTGTGTTGTGCCCTAAACACAATGACATGTATGTACAAGTGTGCGCCGACGTCGAGCGAGCACCTGTTATCATACGATCGTTTTGGCAGACCACTCTCGCATGTCAGTATAAATTTATTATATTAATTTTACTTATTCTCAAAAATCACTTCGCTTGGTAAATATTTGTATTTACTAGTCATTCGTATCTCTCGAGGTAAATTTATTATAATATTTCTGTGCTAGATAGGTATGTATAATAATGCATATTATGTTTTATTTATTTTCGACGGTATTTTTATTTCCCGATTTTCAACAGTGTTCTCGGTGCATATTCCAAAAAGTGTAAATCTGGGATTGTAGAACGTACAAATCAAAACAAGAGAAAATATTCGCTTCCCTGTACAAGAGTTTTAAGGGCTGGGTTTTTCGTTTTTTAAACATTGTGTTGAGAATGCACTAGCTAGGCAAAAAGAACAAGGTAACCCTTTTGTGGGTTCCGGGACACACGGGAGTGGAAGGAAACGAAATAACATATAATCTCGCTAAGAGAGGGGCTAGAACACCTTTTGTAGGGCCAGAACCTTTTTGTGGGGTAAGTAGCAGCATAACACCGGAGAAACTGAAAAATGAAGTAGAGCAGAGAAAATCCAAATACTGGGAGAATCTCCAGGGAATGAGGCAAGCTAAAACTCTTCTGGGTACCTATAACCAGAAAAGATCTGCAGAATGCCTCAACCTGAGTAAAAATAATATTCGGATATTGACAGGGATCCTTACAGGCCATTGTAAACTGAACGGATATCTAAGCAGGCTTGGAATAGCAAAGGAAGCCGAATGTAGATTTTGTGGGGAACAGGACGAAACGTCCATTCATCTACTCACAAACTGTGTTGCACTGTGCAACTCAAGGGCGCTGCACCTGGGAGCATGTGAAATCGAAGAGGGAGAGTTACCTAATCTGGGGCCTTCGGAGATTCTGCACTTCTTGAAAGGAATCAGACTGGACGGCCAGCTGTAAATACAGCGAGAAGAGGGGACACAATAGATCTTTTAGGTCGCAGTGTACTATCACCCTAATCACACATACATACATACATGTACTTGTGGGCCACATTCACAGTTAAAAGATTTATTCGGGATATGTACCCCCTCAGGCCAATGTACCATAACTGAATAGTGACTTTATAAAAACATCCTATATCATTCTTGTTGTATTCCCATCGACATTATTCCCCAATTCATGGAAAATAGGGATCATGTATGTATGTGTGATATTAGGGTGATAGTACACTGCGACCTGAAAGATCTATTGTGTCCCCTGTGTATTTACAGCTGGCCGTCCAGTCTGATTCCTTTTAGAAAGTGCAGAATGTCCGAAGGCCCCAGATTAGGTAACTCTCCCTCTTCGATTTCACATGCTCCCAGGTGCAGCGCCCTTGAGTTGCACAGTGCAGCGCAGATTGTGAGTAGATGGATGGACGTTTTTTTCCTGTACCTACTAGTAAGGTTTCGATGCCAAAAGTATTTGCTATCGCCACTAAACACTAAAGTATCGAGACCGTTTAGTTATATTTGTGTAATAGATCGCAGATGATCAAGTTATTTGTTATCGATCCAGCGCTACTTCTTTGACTTTGGGTGTTCCACAGGGATTTCTTCTTGGACCATTACTTTCCAATATTTATATAAATTACATTCATTCTTGTTTTCTGAATTCAATTAATGCTCAAAATAAAAGTTTTAGTGCCGAGTAAATATTGAATGTCATTTTGTAATCCTAATAAGCTACCTTTAAAGAAGTAAATTTTGCCCAACATAATCCCACAAAATGATTTTTTATTTGAATTATGAAACGGATAATATCTGTATATCTTTACGTATAACATTGTTTAATTAACTAAGTTTTCGTTATCAACGTTTTGTAATTACATATTTGCACATTTATAAAAATATTACCATAGTTCAGTTTGTGTGCATATACGTATGTATGTGTTTTCTAACGGTTAGTTCCCAAGCTATGCACAATAGCCAGTGAACATATTCTTAATTTTATTCTTATCTTTACGATACTTGCTTACATTTTGTTTGTTAATTCTTGACTGTCAAGTATTTACAATATTTACCTTTACGTTAAACCCATATTTATTTAGTCTTGTTTTTCTGTTAGCGTAAGCGTAAATTCTTATTTGAAACTTCCAAATGGATGCTTCTAAGTAGAGGATTGTTCATTTACTAATATATTCAATTAAAATATATAAAAATTATAGTTTTTAAAACAGCTAATCAATTAACTCACATCAAAGTGATGCTTTAAATGGCAACAAACCGCTCCCAAGAGATATACATGTAGTATGTAGTAGTAAACAACGAAAAGCATCATCTATAATCTGACGGATACGGAAACGTCACGTGCTGATATGAGTACAACCAGCCTTCGTGCTTGTTATATTAATAGATCGGTGTTTTATTTGCCAACATACTAAATTTAAATTCTAGTGCGGAATTTATAGTGCGATAATCATTTCTCTTTTTCTCCCTTATGTCATTCTATTTAATTGTGCATAACGCGACACACACTTGGCAACTGGAATCATCATAGTGAGCGTTGCCTCATTTGGGACCCATACTTTGGACTGAATTAAAAAAATTAAATATGCGTGTGATTAAGCTATTTTCTGTGTCGGTTTCTAAAAGTAGTGTGCTTATACATACTTTCACTCAAAAGCTTTAAACTTTCTCAACTTCTAGGATTATTTATAATTGCAACATTTAATTTCTTACACAATGTTTGCACCTATACTGTGATGGATGTTCAGCGTGCTTTTAACTTCTATTTTCTTTTATTAATTAATTTCTCTCAATATTATTATTTCAATAATAATTATATTTTACTAAGTTGATGGGGACACGAGAAACTGAATTGAAGGACATTCCGAGTAACAAAATTGGAATTACAATATATGGAAAACTTCTTTATTTTGAATTTCAGAAAACAAATTTTTTTACCTTATGTTTTAGGATGGATGTGATCGCATTTTAGAACATAATTCTTAGATATTATCTAAAATGAAGACGCTTAATGAACATGCAAAATTCATATTTATGGTTGAATTTTTGGTTATAAAACTAAATATTCTAAAACTAATAATAAAAATCAGATAATCAGATACGCTGTAGGATCCAGAAAAATGTATTTCAATTATTGGTACTTCTTTTTTATTCACAGTTTAATTTCTAGTTTTTTTTTTTAACAATTACAAGGTGGGGCAGAAAAACCAATCCGATTTCAAATCTCTTTTTCTCAGAAGAGGGAACAGGTAGAGCAGTGGGGTAAAAACCGTTAGTAGGCCGGTTTTATGCCATTTGTCAGTAGTCAACATGCCTTGGTCTGGTGAACATCGCGCTTTTGTTATTGAGCGGTTTATCGAAAACGGCGGTTCGATAATTGCTACACAACGTGCGTTTCGAATTCATTTCGGACTCGGGCGTCATGATCCTGTTCCACATGACGCTACGATTAAAGTGTGGTGTCAAATTTTCGACAGACGGGATCAGCATTGAAAAAGAAGTCGCCTGGACGTCCCAGGACAGCAACAGGACCTGAAAACGTGGCCAATGTGCGAGCCGCGATTGAAGATTCCCCGCGTCGTTCGGCGCGAAAACATTCGCTCGCTTTGGCGATTTCCAACCGCAGTATTCGGCGAATTTTGCACCGGGACCTCAAAATGCATCCCTACAAAATGGTTGTTGCACAGGAATTAAGTGAAAGGGATTTTGAAACCCGTACGAACCTTTGTCGCGATCTCCGAGAACTCCCAAACGACGATGTTGTGCTCTTCACGGACGAAGCCCATTTTCGCCTTTGTGGCGCCGTAAACAGGCAAAATTTTCGATATTGGAGTGACGAAAATCCTCGGGAAATCCATCAGGAACCCCTCCATAGCCCAAAAGTGACTGTGTGGTGTGCTCTTTCCCGCCTAGGCGTCTGGGGGCCTTACTTTTTTGAAGAAAATGGGCAAACCGTAACGGTCAACAGCGAGCGCTATTGTTTCATGCTGGAAAATTTTCTTCGACCCAAAATGGTGGAAATTAGCGTGGAAAATGTGTGGTTTCAACAGGATGGTGCAACCGCCCACACATCGCGACGATCAATGGACGTTCTCAGGGAAATGTTTCCCGGACGCCTCATTTCTCTGAGAGCGCTCACCGGATCTCAATCCATGTGACTTCTTCCTTTGGGGTTACCTCAAATCGAGGGTATTCCAGCATCGACCAAGGACCCTTCTTGCTTTACGAAGGGAAATTGCTCGGGCAATTGAAGAAATTCCTGTGGAAATGACGGTGAAAGTCATGGAAAGCTACCGCGAGCGCCTAAATCAGTGTATCCGCTCCCAAGGACGACATTTAAGTGATGTGCTTTTCAAAACTTAAATTTGAAAATGGCATAAAATTTGCGATATGTTAATAAAAAAAAAATTTTGTCAAGTTGAGTGGTTTTAATTTTATAACGTTTTGAAATCGGATAGGTTTTTCTGCCCCACCCTGTATAACCAAAAGGCGGATAGCCACAGGCACTATAAGCGACGAGTCAGATTGAGTCGGCGCGTTATACATATCGAGTGTTGTTATACATACTTCGTTGTGTGACAGTAGCGCAGACAGATATACCTACTTTAATACGAATTTTAACATATGCTACATTTTGTTTAATAAATTTGAAGTAGATATTCGTTTATATGCACTGATAAAAAAGATTCTTTAAAACAAATAAATATCTCTTTGACGGTATTTTTAAAGCAGCCGTTTCTTTCAGTTAATCCATATTTCTTTCATTGAAATAATATTATTTTTCCACAGAAGTAATACATACTAACTGAAGGCAATCATTTTTTTTTGAATAGTAGGGAAGTAATATCTCTTTAAACAATCTTTCCTCTCAGTATGACAATATTGTACTTAAACAATATACCTATGTTATGCAAGTCCGTGTAAACAAAATTTATTTGCATTAATTATTAAAATATATTCTAAATTCTGATCTGTAAACTGAGTCCGTTAAGATGTTTAAATCCGGATTACGGTTAAAAACTGCGTCAATTTTTTACCCAAACGGCCTCGAAAATCTCCGGGAATATTTTAAACTTTATGGTAGTATTTAGGATTTCGATACCTTCTTCTAGTTTTAAACTTTGAGTTTCTAAATATTTTATAGTACTAGTTAATACTTTAAAGTTATTTTTAACTAAATACTATATTGTGGAGACAAATACGGGACGCTGAATAAAGAGATATTTTGTGCGACCGCTCTTCACTTGACTAATTCCGTATCTAGCGCGCCTAGTCGATCAACATTGTGTATCGTGCTCCGTCCGCCTATGGCCGAGCTTCGTAACGGTGATGCGATGAATAGTAGTCTATAGTGCCTGTGACTATCCGCTCTTTAATTATAACGTAAACTTTTATTTCAATGTTGAGACTTGGCAGTAAATAAATACTTCAAACGTTCACTATTAACACATTGTTTAGACGTTTAAAGATAAGGAAGTCTGAAAAAATAGCCTGCGATTAGTTAATTTGAATTTATTTTGAGAGAATGTGATAAATCTGATAGTTAAAAAAAAAAACATCCAAAACATCATATTTATATTTATATATATTTTTCATGCAATAAGTATACAATCTCGGGCTAAAATTAAATTTGCTCCAGAAAAATATAAACTCGTTTGACATGTCGCGTATCAACGCAAACACTAAATGATATTGCCTCATACAAGGATACGACGGATCTTTTCTGAAATGGATTAATGTTAACGAACGAAACGCAGAAAGATTTTACGAACGGAGAAAATACAACCGGCAGATTTCTATTGAAAAGGCGCGGAGGCAAGTGCCTTGCCAAGATTCTTGCTTCCAGATCGACCGTTTCTCCACGCATCCAAAAGACGACTATCACGGCAGCTGGATATTCAGAGTCGTTATCATCTCGAGCGAGAAAAAATTTCCCGCTTTATACATCCGTCCATCACGTTATAGGTATTTTAAGTATGTGGAATGTTTATGTGTGTACGCTCTTCTCCGAAGCGGACGGGAATAAACGCTCTCGCCCACTCGAGTACACAGGATCGTCGACTTTTATTATTATAGATTTCGTTAGAGGGCAGAGCTTTCACGTTTATGTGGCTTCGCGGATTTATTAGCAGGCGATTTGAATGGACTAGATTCAGGTCGACTATATGCCGCATCAGATAATTCGTGTTTTTATGCGGAAACATACCGGCACACCGTCATTTGTTTTTACTCGTGAACAGGTTTCGTTTCAAATAATTTGATTAAATGTAAGAGGAAGGCCCAAGTGCTTTTGCACAAGTTTGCAATCCACTGACGTTCAGATCTTGATGTATGTTATAGTCGATACATTCTATGTTAAAATTTACATTAAATATTAAAGATAATATAAATATCAGCAGTTATTCAAAGTTAATCGTTTTTTTACAAAAGATAAAAGATGCATATTTGCCAAAAAAAAGGCCTTGAAAATGCGAAAATCGAGAAAATTATTTGTGAGGCACAAAATGGGGACTTTTAGTAATAAAGGTTTATATTGATCGCCGCCCTGGCGGTAGAAGCAGTAAGAGTTGAAGCAAGAGATTCACCCTTAGACTTGAGACGCAAGATTAGATTTATTTAATACCTTAATCTATAAGTTATTGAAGTTGACTGTGGTTGGCAGATTTTCCAACAACCAATCATCTGTATTAATTATGAACGAAAAAGTGATCTTATTTTTAAAAAGTCCCAACTGTTGAGAACTGCGGTAATGTGTTGAGGTAGGTCCGTTTCTATTTACGATACGTAATCATCTATCTGCGTATACGATACATTTCGTTTGTTTACTATAAGCATATCGATGACCTAAAACGTCGAAGCTATTAAGCATTGACAACGTGCAACGTATCTATGTACTTCAAAGAAGGGGACATAAAGTAATGTATGTAACTTTATAGTTTTTTTTTTATCACCTATAATACCGGCCCAAACGTTCAGACTTAATCTTCGCTGGAAGTTAGAGTCTCTAATGGCATGCGGATTTTCATTGACTCCCAGATGAGAATTATACACATAATAATAATAATAATAATAAACTTTATTATCCAACAGATTTAAAATCTATTCACAGGATAATATACAAACATAATTGAGATTATCTAATTCTTTTAATTAAGGAATGTTCATATGTGTAATTTCGTTTTTCCCTTTTTCAATACTTATTAATTACTAGACGGGTTATGTATTTTTTTTGGTTCTCTTGTTTTGTTTGCACTACTTGTATTTAAATATGCACTATCTCAATTATGTTTTTATATTATATATAGCTATCTACTATAAAACTGATAGCAACAGTTAGCGGTGAAAAACTATAAATGGATCCTCAAAAAACCTATTAGCATTTCTTGCCATATGTGTTAATGGTGCTTTTGCGAGAACGTTTGTTTTTGCTTTCGGAATTAGGAAAGTGTTTGTGTATCTTGCACGAACCCTAGGAACACGAAAATCTACCTGACTGAGCAAAGACGAAGAGTCAATCTTATTATCTATAAGTTTAATTAAAATGTTGGCGCTAGTAACATCTCTGCGATGAGCCAATGAATCCATTTTATGGATACGCAGTAAGCCATCGTAATACGCTGCACGAGAAGGATAAGTGGCGGTAATTTTGAATGACAGATATTTTAAAAATCTTTTTTGCACTTTCTCTAATTCAGGCTGATGGCATGTATATATAGGATACCATACTACAGTAGCATATTCAAGCCCACTTCGTACTATACTATAAAAAAGGATTTTTAGAGCGGTGATGTCAGAAAAATTTTGGCATGTTCTTATTAAGAATCCAAGATTTCGGGAGGCAGTATTACATATTGTTTCTACTAGGTGGGCCAAAAGAAATCACCCTATTGGAAGATGCTCTTATTTTTGCAAATGGCGGCCAATGTCAAATCTGTTTTGACATTTGTGAACTAGACAGATGTAGAATACAAGTGAACAAGCCATGGAGTGATACACTCCCCAAGAACGCGGAATAATCGTGTCTATTTTTTTGCGTAACAATTCGTCTGTGGTGTTGGCGCAGCGCGAATTCCGTCGCCGATTCCCCGGTCGTCCGGCACCGACTGCGCAAACACTGCGCCGTTTGGCCACCAATCTTGAAGAGTATGGGACCACACGAGACGCTGCCAAGAGTGGCCGTCCCCGGAGCGCCCGTTCTGCCGAGAATATCGCCGCTGTTGCCGAGGATGTCGAGCTGCGCCAGAAACATCGACGAGACGCCGTGCCTCGCAATTAGCCATCAGCCGGTCGTCCCTAAGGCGAATTTTGGTCAAAGACCTGCGCATGTTCCCGTACAAAGTCCAGTCCGTGCATCAGCTGCTGCCTGTCGACCGCCAAACGCGTGTAACCTACGCCCAAGCCATCCTCAATCTCGAGGACGAAGTGGACGATTTTTCGACCAAAATCGTAATGAGCGATGAGGCTCATTTCCACCTCAGCGGGTACGTGAACAAGCACAACTATCGCTTCTGGGGCACCGAAAATCCACGAGTGATGCACGAGGAGCCATTACACCCGCTCAAAGTGACTGCATGGGGCGCTGTTCACGCTGGAGGAGTCATCGGGCCATTTTTTTTTTCGAGGACGCCGCTGGTCAAACGACAACAGTGGACGGTGCGCGCTATAGGGCCATGTTAACCGAGTTTTTTCTGCCGCAATTGAACGAATTAGGACTGGAGGACATGTGGTTCCAACAGGACGGAGCAACGGCACACACTGCGCGAGCCACAACCGATATTCTGAAGGCGGCGTTTCCGGGTCGCCTCATCTCTCGTTTTGGCGATTTACACTGGCCCGCAAGATCGCCCGATTTAACCGTTCCAGACTTTTTTTGTGGGGTTTTTTGAAGTCCCGTGTTTACGTGAACAAGCCCGAGACCCTGGAAGCCCTCAAGGACAACATTCGACACGAGTGCGAGAATCTGTCGCCCGAAGTTCTCGCCGAAGTGATGAAAAATGCCATAAAACGAGTCCGTATAGCAATCAATTGTGACGGCGCCCATTTGCCCGATATCATCTTTTCGACTTGACCAATAAAATTCTAAAGGTTCAAATAAACATAACCAAAAAACAGAATCGAAGTTTTTCATTTAGAAAAAAAAATGAGAGCCAAACAACATCGGATGACTTCTTTTGGCCCACCTAGTATATGCTCAGAAAACTGAAGGTGGGCATCAAACTGTATTCCCAGGTCTTTGATCTTAATATGCCTTGCGATATCGATTTGGTCCAAGCTGTATATGAATTAATTAAGAGATTGTGTAACCAAAAATTCTGTCATCGAATCTACAATTAATCACTGAAATTTTAATAACTCGAATATAGTGTTGCCAAGCATTTGTGGCCTTTTTGCCGGCCTAGCCCGGAAAATGGTATGTTTCCGAACGATTTAGTAATGCAAAATCAGTGTTTCTGGATTGAGGCCAAAAAGATTATTTATTTAATGTGCGTTTTAAACGCACTCGTTTGTGTGGTTTTATAAATCTATTAAAAATGTTGGTTGCAAAATAGTTTTAGTATTGCGAGCATAGAATTAATAAAAATAAATAATGGTCTTTCTCTATAGATAAAGTCAAAAATTTACATGTATGTATACCAGGTGATTCAGTTTGGTATTCGCTCACCTGTAACTTTTTTACTTTTGGGAAAAAGTATAGCAAATCATATATCTTCATAAATACGATGACAAAACCTACTGGATTATATCATCAATTTATCTTTGCGATTTTTTTCAAATAACACCCTGTATATTTTGTTGCACCATTTGATAGGTATTTAATTTCTAAACCGCCCTAAAGAAATATACGGGGTATTATTTGGAAGAAAAAAAGTTTACAGTCGCTATTTTAACAGATGTCATCGCAAAGATGAATTGATCTCATCCATAGGTTTTGTCATCCCATTTACGAATAATAATAATAAATGTCTTTTATTTCGTGCAGTAAATGGTTTATAATAACTAATAATGAATACAAAAATAATAGTGTGCTATGCTTTCTGCCAAAGGTAAGAAAATTACAGGGGCGCGTATACCAAACTGAATCACCTGGTATAGTGAGGAATAATAACAGTGGACCGCCAAGTGTTACTTTATCAAAGCTGAGAACTACAAGTTGCCACAAATTTTGCTTTATTGCGTTTACAGTTTTTTTTTGTATACAAATTTTCCGTCAATACTTCCTAGTTAACAAAGATTATTATGTGTTTGAAAACATGTTTACCTTAATATAGCTCGGAAAATTATTGGGTGGTTTATTTGACGTAACCATAAAATCAGCATCGTAAACTTTAGCAAGCTGTAATGTAAAGAATATTTATTAACAAAGCGTTATAAATATAGTCTGACTTTTACCGTTTAATATTTATTAATTTGCGTACCTACATGTGATTAGAATTCATTTGACTGGACTACTACTGAAGACTGAAGATGTAGGCGCACGCACAAATGTTTATTCAAGAACGCTAACCTTAATACCAAAGAAAAAAAGCAAGTTAACACTGCATTTTTCGGTTCAAACGAAATAATTCTAGTATGAGGTAGATGTAGGAAAAATTACTTCGCGAAAAATCTCCGAGCATATATAACCTCCTTCACCGCATTCAATTCGTTGAAAGTCAACAACGTCAGTTTACATGTATTAGGACACGTTCGTCTATATCTCGAGTACGGCAAGCTACGCAGATTTGAATTCCGGTGTATGTATTTCACGTATGTATTTATTTTTAAAATGATGGAACGCATCTGGTATTTACGAGTGTCAATATCGTCCTCCGTTTATTGAATATAACCATGTCCGGTTGCCATACGAGTATACAGACGTACGTTGGCTAAATAAACAAAATGTTTCTGGATAATCGTAAAATTTGCAATAATTTTTCCTGTTTTTGAAAAGATTTCTATCGACGCTAGAAGAATAAACTATTACTATATTAATTATACCAAGTTTTTTTTTTTGCTAGGAGAGTGGGAGCCTAATAAGTATTACAACAGATTATTTTATGGTTAGTTGTATGATGATTTTTATAGTGACGTATTAATTCTAGAAGGAGAAAGATGGATGAAAGAAAGCAGAAATATTCAACACGGGTTATTCCTAAAGTATGGTGAATAAATAAATAAAGGAAGAACGAAAATTATAATAACAATTTTGATAATATGTACTTATTTTAGTATTTAAATTATAGTTAGTATCGTACTAACTTGCTTTAGTTCACTGTACCATCTTAACTATTAAATAATATGGACACTTCATGCGAGTTACCGTCTTGTCATTAAGTTTATATAGGTACCTATAAAATTTTAGTGTTTCATTCTTGTAATTTAACTTTAACTATGCTTTGGATGAAAGCTCTGTGCTCGTTTTACGGTTTTCTCTCTTGGTAGGAATTCAGTGAGTGCATTTCATTTACATGCAAAAAGCATTTACTTTGTCTTACTTTGTCCATTTGACCGATTCTGTACCTCCAAAGATAACAAAATTATCAATACTGCACACTTAAGTGTGGACACACGGTATACATAACTATACGTCTTATGGCTAAACAATAAAAGGAAGGGTTTCTGCTATTGGACGCGATTTTCAAGTGGCTCCCTCAACAACGTTTACGCATGCGTTCATCGACGAGCATTAATCGAACTCCACTTTGGACAAAAAGAATTCCCGAAAGGATTATTTTTCTCCTATTCGGTGTAAAACTAATGGAAATAAATACGCAACTAAAACTACGTATTCTATTCAAAAAAATAACTCCGATAAAAACGGATACATTTAACAGCGTTTAGTAGTTTGAAATAAGAATAACTCTGATATGGAGAGAATATAATATGCATTGAATACATTCAACTGCGTTTGGGAGTTAGATATACAAATATCCGTGGCGGAAATAATAAGAAGGATGTTTTCTCCGTGTTGAGGTTAAAATAAAACGGAGGACATTGTGAACCTCCGTTTCGGTAGGAATTTTTTTTCCGAAAGTGATAAAATGACCACCGTTTTGTAGATATACAGCTCTTTTCTCTGCATAAATCCTTCCGAATCGGAGACTCTGTATTTCACTCCGCTATATTTTTACCTGTGTACGTGAAATGAAAAAGTTTTTTTTTTGTATTTGTTGCTGTAGCTTTGAGTTATGGAGTTGGTCCTGCGCTACACTGAGAAAAATTATCAAAATAACTTGTATATTTGGCATTTATATATTTAGAACAAGAATTTTTTAATTGCCGAAAACTAAAAAAAAATGTCTGTTGCAAATACTATGTAATTTAGAATAAACAAACAAATAGGATTGTCTAGACTCTCTTGGTGCAAATGTAAAAAGTAAATATCTAGTTATTGCAAGTTAGTTATAGTCTTTCTAGCAATTAATTTAGTTATTGGCGGTAATACAAGCATATTAAAGGCAAATAATAATTTGGCTATTATATAAACAGAGGACACACTGATAGAACGACAGGTGTTAAATTACGAAACCGGTTTTGTTGAACTAACCAAAATTATAATCAATCTAACAAACAAAAAAAATTTAGTGAAGTGTAGTCGATTATTATTTTGTTACTTTTATTTTAATAGTAATATCATTTATTAACAACTACAATCGAAATACAAATTTCAAAAAGACTATATCACCGGTAGGTGTTCTTCTTATAGCCTCGGTCTTCGGGTTGATCTTCACTCTTACTAGGCAATCAATATCTAAAAAAATAATCAATCTAAAAAGTCGATATTTTAGGGCATGAGTCGCCACCATTGCTCTTGCGAAAAATTTAAACTTTCGACGAAATTGTTTACTGATCATTTTGATTTGCTTCTGTCAGAGCACTTTGATATTATTAATTAATTTAACATTAATTATTAATTTTCATTAATTTAATAAACCCATTGAGTGCAAATGAACAGTAAGTATTGTTGATTTAACAAAGCGAGCGCTATTCAAAAATAAGCTTAGACTAACCAAAACTGCAGTTAATTCAAGGTTATTATGATGTTGAAATTACCCATTTCCAAATTTTCTGCCTATATGTAACAGCAAATTGTCGTAAAGATGGCTTCTCTTATTTCACACTGGTGATAATCCATATCCTGCGTAAATTGGATGTGCGGCAGATAATGTTGTAAATTATGTATGTCGTGTATTTACTAAGTACACACCTTGAGGAGGATTACAACTGCGACTTCTGCCGCACCACCGGTGGTGGTTTTTGGCCCTTGCGGATCCATAATAAAGATATTTTAGGTACACTACTTCATATTATTAAAATAAAAGAAGCTGCTAAATATAATACAGCCGTTAATAAACTACTTTATTTGTTATGCATTTGTAGTTTGTTTGATCTAGTCCAAACATTTACTTAAATTAAACATTACACTGCGTTTGGTTCGACACTGTCCTTTTCTGAGTGCCCATGTGTAATAGCAAAACTATGTTAAAACCAAATATCTTATTTCATTGGAACAAGTAAAGTATTCACTTACAATAACTACTCAACTTACAGTAAGTAGTTTACCAATTTCGTTGTGGCAAATGTCACATTTATTAATAACAAAATCATTAAAATAGTTGGTATAGGATAAACGAAATACTGTAGCAAATATTCTAACTTAGATATCTAATGTTATTTATCCTAAACACTTATACAGAATATCTGTAGCGTATTTAAGTATAATTTTTACTTGGGAAGACTTGTCAGCACTATTCTTTTTTCTCAGTGTAATAGACGGCTTTTAAGTAAAAAGCTACTGTTTCGGGACTCCAGTTAGGGGTTCGTATCTTAACAGGAGGAGGTCCAATGCTTTTTTTTATTTGAAAACCACCCTTAATTTTCCACAAGTAATATACAGCTGCGGTCAATATAATAGCACCACGCACAAATTTATACTGACTCCGTTTACATCTGTTTAACTGTTGGGCCGATTCAACTCAAAACAAAATAATAAATTCTTTGATGTTAATGGTTTATTATCATAAGAAAATTATTTGGTTTTTTTCAACAATTACTAATTAATTTAAACAAAAAACTTAAAAACTACACAGTCAAAATAATAGTACTTCAGTTCATTTTTAAACAAAAATTAATGGTCTTTCTTAAAATAAATCAAAAATTTCACTCAGATATCTTGTAGATAAATTAATTGTATGGTTGCAATACTTTGTCGCGTGCCCTTTGTTTGCTATTACCGCGGCACAAGGCCTTCCCATGGAATCCACTAAATTCTGGCATCTTTCAACTTTGATGGAACTCCAAATTTTCTGCACAGCCTCCCAGAGCCCTTCAGCGCTTGTTGGTTTTATTGTAGATACACCCTTCTTTATGTCCGTCCACAGATTTTCGATAGGGTTCAAATCTGGGGACTGTGCAGGCCACTCCATTACATTGATAGAGTTATCGTTGAACCATTTTTTTGCCATTGTGCTGGTGTGTTTGGGGTCATTGTCTTGCTGGAAGACCCACACCAGCGGCATTTCGTAGGAAGCATACGGCAGCATAATTTCATCAAGGATTTTTACATAAACCGATGAATCCATAATGGTTTTGATCCAATATATAGGACCCACACCTTGATACGAGAAGCAACCCCATACCATAATACTATGACCTCCATGTTTGATAGTTTTTGCTGTGAATTGTGGCTTGTATTCGCTGTTAAGTGGCCTACGGACAAAACATCTGGAACCCTTTCCACCAAAAGGAACAATTTTGGATTCGTCAGTCCATAGCACATTTCTCCACTTTTCCTTTGGCCAATTTAGATGTGCTTTAGCAAAAGATATTCGTTTAGCAACATGCTTAGAGGAAAGGAGCGGCACTTTTCGAGGACTACAGGCATTGAGGCTGTTATCTCGAAGTCTGCGGCGAATAGTTTCCACGCTTGCCGGCACATCCAATGTTTTTTTGAGCTCCGTAGCTGTCATAAAGGGATTTGCTTTAGTCGTCCGTCCTAACCGTTTTACCATTAAGGGTGACAAAACTCGCTTCCTACCACGGGATTCAACTTTTCGCTCACATCTTAGGGCTTTTATTATCATTTTATTGGAACAGCCCAGTAATTCCCTTATTTGGGAATACGATTTACCCTCGGACGCAAATTTTTTTATTAGTTCACGTTTATCCGGCGATCAATGCTTTCCGCGACCTATAACTATACAATTTTTATAAAATTATTACACGATTTTATAGAAAGTATATTAAAAAAATTTTATTACCTTCCGTTTTCACTTTTTTTTCACAAAATTTTGCAACACAAATTTAAAAAAGCCTACTGCTGCTATTTTATTAACTGCACGAAATGATAAGTGTTTACAAAAGATCTTTTATCACTGATTGACAGTTACGAAATTTGACAACAAATGCACACACTCTGAGATAGCATAAAAAATGTAACTGTTTTTTACACTCCAAAAAATAATATAATAAATAGGTGAAAGTTTTACATATTTCGAATCAGAATATTGCAACTGGTGCTATTATATTGACCGGCACTGTAATCCTATATAATGAATAAATAATTTGTTAATTCCATTGCAATTTTCAAATGGAAGTAATATATAAAAGTGAAAAGTATAGTACTATACTATAAATAAATATATTATCTTGGTCTTCTTTAGATTAATAAAAGTAAAATATTATTTTTAATTATATAAACAAATGTGTATTTAAGTGAACGAAAAGTATTCAAAATTGATAAACCATATTACATATTTCATCTGTTTTATTGCTTAAAAATGAAATTTGGTTTAGATGACTTGACATCAAGCTGTTTCTGCATGAATTTTGTAAGTATAATTTACTTATTTATTCAGTTTTTGTTTTTTGGAATTATGGCTGTCTATAGTTTAGTCAAAAAACATTGCTTTATGTAAATCATGTAATATTTTAAAATAATATCATACAACCAACAATAATTTACGACATCAAAAAAATATTTATTGTTGTTTAAACATAATATAGGAACACATTGTACTTACGCACATTGGTTTTGTCAGAAATGAATAAAATGCAAAGGTTGCGCTGAAATGTGGCGTTCGAATGATCACCATTCAAATAACAATTTTATTGATCATTCAAACTACGCACAGTGGTTCCGAATCATGTTCTAGCTTGACAAAACCCAAAATTCAAGGTAAAAGATATTGGTATATCTGGTTGTGACATGCATTCACTATTACTATCAGATTACCATGTACTAGAAAAAAAGGTTTTCTAATCATTTGCTTATCTTGACCTACCTGTCAAAACATACTGGAATGTTGGGATATGGTATAATACCCGTTCATTAGTGTAATATTGTTTTTCAATTGTGCTGTTTTTTACTCCCACTGGGCAGATTAATGCCAGTTTTCGACGATGACACGCGTAATTGGAAGTAAGTAAATGCTAAGTTTTAAAAATCCGTTACCTTTGCGTAGATGTGTTAGTCATTTTGATAGGTTTTTGAAGGCAAATTGTCTTCTTTCAAAGACTGTCAATTTTTTTGAACTAAAGTGAACTCTGAAACCATGTCATACATTAGAAGCACTATTATTCAACATTATTATGCAGATGGAATCATCGCTGCCTTGCGCCACTGAAAGACGTTATATGGAAATATTATGAATTTGTTGATTTAAGAACCAGTTCGTCTGTCTATGTCCTGTTGCTCGATTTAGAATTATATTTGCTGACTTTAAAAGAAATTGTTCTCTTTTTTCAATTAAAAGTATTTCGAACTAGTTTTTTAAGGTAGATTGTTCGACATATAGTTGCAAAGTGCCTTTTGCATTCTCGAGCGGTTTTATTGCAGAATCAAAAGCAAATGTTTCACTATCTTTCTTTTGAAGATGCTATTCGGCGCGAGGAGCTCTATTTGTATTTGAAAGGAAGTGGAAAGTTGCCCGCAAAAACGAAAGCAATAGAATTGTTAGAACTATACACAAAACAGAGATTGCAATGTGATTACTTTTCGGATGAAGAAGAAACTTCAGTTACGGCTAAGTTATATAAATTTGTTACAGTGTTATTTAGAAAGCTGAAGGAATGCCATCATATTCATAAAAGATTTGTGGAGAAAAACCTTGTATGGCTGAACGAAGCTGCCGTTATATCCAGCAAATGTGAAGAATTTCCATCTACTTCCACAGGAGGGCGTCCATCATTAGATTTTAATGATAGTTCAACGAGAGCTAAACATAGAAAAGTTAAAAAAATAGTTAGTGCGTATTCTACTGATTAACTCGCAACTGCCCTCGAGATTAGTCTTCGAAAGGCGGGTATGGTAGGAAATGCAACCAGTACCGTCCGCGGAATCGTATCCTCTGCCAAACACACCAGAAAACTTAAACAGAGCAGAAAGAAGAAAAATGAAACGTAAACAAATTTCTTCCGGAAGAAGCACTTGCGCTTTTCATTCAGCTTAAGTTTACAAAAGGTCAATATACATACATACATATATTTTTAAGAACAGCTCTCAAAACAAAACATGATTTCCACCTGTTTCCTTCCTACCACGAGTTGTTGGTTGCAAAAAAGAAGTGCTATCCGACTGCAGATAGCATCACAATTAATGAAACCAAAGCAAAAGTGAAGTTACAAAACTTACTCGATCATACTGCGCAACGTTTGTTGGAGTCCCAAAAAGATGTATTAATGTATTTTTGGATAAGCCCTTGATAAAATCATCTTCGTTAATTAGACGACAAATGGGGGATAGATGGAAGTGAACCCCAAAGCACTTACAAACAAACTTTCGAGGAGGAAGTAAGCTAATGTAGTTGCGTCCAAATGAGCATGGTATCTTAATCTTTAATACCCTATAAAATATTTCACTTTATTAAAAAGAGTGCAAACGTCAAAAAATTGGCAAAACTGCAAATATTTCAAAAACTATTAGGTTTGGAGATAGGGAACATCCACACAAACTGATTACAAATGATACAGGAAATACACTGAATTCATAAAAATTGCACCATTCCATTTAAAAGAAGCAAGTTGATGTCAACATCCTGTGTATCGAATGGGCTATAAAGCTGAAAATATTTTCTTTAAACACATCATGGTTGGCCATCACTATTCTGCAAGTTTCAAAATTATACTTCCACTGCAACTACAAAAATTCTAATGAGCCAGTTAGTTGGGTCAGCCTGTATGTCGTTCCATCCGCTTGAAATACCAAATATTTTAATTAATTTTTGTCATCTACGACTTCAAAGACATACGCCCACCAAATTTGATTATCTTTTGATACAGTATTTATTACTTTTGTGAAGCTAATTTGCAATTTTGAACCACTGTGCGACGGTTCCAATAATTTTTCAAACGATTAGTAAACGACAGTCATTCCAATGGATCATTCAAATTATGTTTTGCAATATTATTTGGACTATCATTCGAATGTGTGATTTGATTGGATGAAATTTTCTGCGTCTTTTTCTGCATCAATTCCTCAGAAATCCTAACTTCGATTTGAATAAAGCTTTGCACAAATATAAACTACAATTGTAGCTACTGAACGAAAAATACAATATAAAAAATTACTATGGAATTTTGAGTAGGAACTACAAAAAACTACTTTTTTCATTTTGGATTTTTTTCCTTTCCTTCGTCATCTTCATTTTGATCACGATAAATGGAAAAGAAACAATTTCAAGGTGAAAAATATATATATATGTTTCCTATTCAAAATTACCTAAATTGTAGACTTTCATAAAGAAAGATTATTTATTTCACTGCTTTTTTAGCCGATGTTGATCTTTCAATTCTAGTTCAGATATTTGATTTCGCGTTTCGGTTTTTTTTTTTTTGTATCAGCATCCGTCGAATAATAATTTAAAGGTACGTTAATTAGAGAGCAAAACAAGAACGGAAGGCTAAAGAATACATAAAAACAAGATCATCCCATTCATTAATTAAAACATTTCCTGACATCAAACAAGCTCTGGGCTTCGCGTTTACATCAAAGCACCATCGTGCGCATACTTCAACAACAACCAGGCACCCAACAATTAGCGTATTGGTCGAATCCCGGTATACTCTCTGCGCGCTCAATTTTGCACGCAATTTACATCGTTATCCACTTGGACCCTCGTCACGATGACGTCTGGGAGTGGTACCGGTCTAGCGCTGCCGTCGAATCGGACGAGCAACTGAAATGGTGGATGCGAAGGGAATAGGTAGCTATATACGTCGTGTATTTCGGGTTAGCCTAGCCGCTCCGCTCGACTCTATTGATTTTCGTTGTCTCTCCCGCGAATTTGCATGTTAATGAAACGTTTATCGATTGTCGACGGGTTTGCTCAACGGTATTTAACGTTTTATAAATCGGCAATAAAGTTTATTTAAAACAGTTAATGAATAATTCAATTGATTATCCTCTTTGTATTTTTTTATTTGGTTTTTTTAATACCACGTTCTCGGCAAATATTTAGAAAGAAGATGAAAGTATTTACTGGAAAACAAATCCATAAATTTTGAGAGAAATAAGTTCTTTGTCCCACACTTCTAATTTGTATTCTCAAATAAAGTCATCGTCTTCGAAACTGAGTTAAAATTTAACTAAATACGACGATAATGATGCAGAGAAAAAATATGATTTAGTTAGCGTGAATTGTGTTATTTCTATATTGACTTAAATCGCGAATTGCAAAGTTTGTTCAGGTAAAATTCGCATGAATATGTTCATGTTTTCGTTATTACAATATTATTTTTTTTGTTTGTTTTGTTACCTCTCTTGCTGCTATACTGCAGAAGCTGCTACGTAAATGTAGATGAAACGGAAAATACAGGTGAAACAATGCTGGTAGCAGGTAATAAAACTAGTGTAGGTAAATGAAACGTATTGCTTACTCTAACTAATGTGTAATTGTTAGTTTGATTGAAAATATAACAATAAAACCTATTTCTTTTGTATTGATCGCATCTTCAAATCAAATGTTTAAGATTTAATTCTGATTGCATCATGGGGTACAGAAAAAGTTTAATGTTAATGATAAAAAGAAATATTTTTTTTAATTCAGCTTAGAATTAACAATAACTTATCGCAATACCCCAAGTCCGTTGTATGTACAGTTAACAACTACTATGGAAAAGTATTTCGAATAATTTTGGCAATTTCGGCTTGAATTCGTCTTGAATCTTTTCACTTACTGTTGTAGATCAGGTTTTAAATTTGACTTTATTTTGAATACGCCATGCATATGGATGATCACCCATAATAGGACCAAATTCAATTTCTAATTCTACACCTTGCAAAAAATTGCCATTATCTCCTTGATATGATTTTGCAATCATCGGTACTATTTATTTTGTAAAATAACTTCATATCATCGGCATATAGTAAAAAATTAGTGACTAAAATTTTTACTTACATCGTTGATGTAGAGATTAAATACTATTTAATCTTGGGACCAACCCTATTTAATAAATAGGGTTGGTCCCAAGTGGGAACCTTGGAGAACTCCTGAAGTGATTTCAAACAATTTTGACTTTACACCATTCACAACAACCGCATGAGTTCTGTTTGTGATGTAGGATTGAATAACTAATATTATTATTTTTTTTTAGTCTCAATTGTGTTAGACCGTTTTCCCTGTGCATTATATTCACCTGACATTTAAGAAATTTCTGTTTGCTAATACCTATCTACATACAGATAAATATATATTAGCCTTATTCAGTTTCAAAATACGATAGAAAAGCAAGAACTTTATTAAATTACAAACATTATTTCCCTTGCACAAAGAATATTGACAGTATAAATTATACTAATTTAGAATTGTAAACAGAAAATAGCCTAAGAAGCTTGTAATGAACAGAGTAAATAACAGTGTCGTGACAAGTTTATTGATCACTAAATTAATACTAAACCACGCTCTACTAAATCCCACTTTTTACATGTAGTTCATATTCCTGGAAATTGTTGTTGGAAGTAGATCAACTGATACGCATTTATTATGTAAATTTGTGTAGGTATAAAAAGAACAATTGCGTATACACCAGTTTTTCAATACTTCCTGTAAATATCAATGAACATTTCCTTCGCTTTTATGTAACCTGGCGTACTTAAATTTATCCTAAAATTCACAAATTGGTGTTCGTACATTTTATTGACCTATTAAGTAGAATACGAGGAATTTAGGAGGATAACAATATGAGAAGCGTACAAATGTTCCCGCTTATCAAATCGATAAATGAGACGGCGTTATCATTCCAATTGATTTCAATTTACGTTTAAATAACTGGAAGCTCGGTATAATTTGACGTCATATTTTATGGTGTTGTTCTCTTTTTAGAACTTCATCTCTGCGTATGTTAAAAGCGTGAAATTTTAGCTGGATCTATCCTGTATTCGTAACGACGCTACGTAAAAAAAACCGCGACAAATCAAATTCAATTTAGTACGCACGGTATCTCTCAAATCGGTGCGATTCAATTATTATTCATTTCGTATCGCACGTTATGATGGTTAATTTAATTGAATTACTGCATGTTTTAATTTAATTAGCGCAGTTTAATCTGCGATAATGCTATTTTTAAATACAATTGTAAGTAAAGTAATCAAAAGTATATATACAGAATTCTTGAGCATTAACGTAATGCTCCAACAAATATATTTTTAAATACCACCGTGTCCTTGATATAGCAAATTTTCTAGTGTATACAATTAATGGTTATCCTAAATTTAAACAACTTTTATCACGCTATTTATTTGAAATCGCCAGATACTCTAGCAGAGCCATCCATCTGATGGAAAGTAAATAAACAGTCGATCTTTGGCGGTCTTTCCAAAAAAAAAACTTCTGATAATAAACAAAATTCTTCGAAATTGGCGATCTAAGTAACATGGCAATACTTGCGTTGGACCCAGTAAAGTTAAAGGAAATTTCTTACTGTAAAAATGAGTTTAATTTAGACAGGACACGTAAGTTTTACGACTGGTTGTATTGTAAGCACCACTTAATGTAAGCAAATACCGGTAGATGACATAAAACACTCTTTAATGTTTAATTGTTCGTGTTTTGGACGCTATTTTCTCCACGATAATAAAGAATGTGTTTATAGCCAATGTAATGGTGCCGCGATTGTTATGCTATGTCATAACTGTGTAGTTGTAGGAAAAAACGATTTTTCGCTGTTTAGCAACCACTAAACAGCTGTTTTTACGCCTTTCGATCAGTGCCAATAAATATCTATGTAGTTTACAAATTTATATACCTATTACATGCTTAAATAAAGAAATTAATGCTTATTTTATGTGAAAAAGAAAGCAGAATCTGGGCAGAATCATCGTTTTATTATTTCTGATTCGTGTGAATGCATACTTTTCTATTTATTGCCATGTTTTAACTTTCTCTGTATTATAGAGGCATTAAAGCAATGTGACAGAAAGATAATATATTTGATGCTATAGCATATCCCCTAGGTTGTGTACTCTAAACTCCAAATAACTGCAAATGATTTGTTCCTCAATTTTATGACAGAGAGTTTTTTTGATACACATGTGCGGCAAGTTCTTTCGTTATTGATATATGGAGTGCTAAATTTTGTTTTGTAGAAATTTATTCATTTTATCCTCTAATATTAACTACTGAGTATCAAAATTAATAAGAAGGTTACATGTTCGCTTTTCACCATATAGGTTGGTTCGAATCCGAGATGGCGATTTTTAATAGTGGATAAAAATCAGAACAGGCTTTTTTCTTGGATAGGAAGTGAAGTCGTAGGTTTCGTGTCAAATGCTATATTTGCCACCGTAAAAAATTCCTACCGGAGATTAAAACTGCTTCAAGTTTGGCAAAATATCTGTGAAGGTGGCACAATACGTCAATAGATCAGTGTCTATCTTCGTACAACAACAAGCAATCAACCAAACATGCCTATACACACTAAAAAATGTTACACTTTTCCTACGGAAAATTCCTGTAACGTATAGGGTAAATTTACCAAAAATTGGGAAATTTACTATAAAACTTTAGGTAAATTTCCCAATTTTTGGTAATTTTACCCTATACATTACAGGAATTTTCCGTAGGAAAAGTGTAATTTTTTTAGTGCAGTATTCTCGGTCTATGATATTCTGAAAATTGCTTCTTCTTCAATGCACTAAACTAATTTTTCTGCTTCTTTTTTTTGTGTTGTAACTTCTTGATTATCCTACGTTTACTAATGCTGAAATGGCTAAACTACATTTTTAACTAAATCAGCCAATGGTGGTGTCCAGGAAGCTGGCTACTACTACGCTACTGGGAACTTGTGAACCGTATTCGAGTGTACTTAAACGTGACTATCAACCACTGTAAACTTACCCACGGGAAATCATTGTAGTGAAGTTTGAAAGTGGAATTGTGTAAAATACCAATTGCATACCTATTTATTATTCTTCATTAACATTTTTTTAGACTAATGCTATGTATACATATGGTAACAGTTTTTGAGGTCTTTTTATAATATTTGTTCGTTTTTTATCTTCAAATAAGTCAATACACACATAAAAATTTGGAAATAGTTCTAACACCGGATGGACACCAGTGAACAAGGGAAAAGGGAAAAGATCGAATTTATCCTTTTTCCTGGCAATTTATTTTTTTTTTTCCTTTTTCACTTATTCTAAAATGTAATTTATTCTGAAAAAGATAATAGTAACACCAAATTTGATTAAAAGTAATAGTTTTTGATGTAAGACTTTGTGTTATGCTTATGAATAATTGGTTAATATGTATATGATATTCAGATTTTGCAACGGAAATGGGGCCATGCCAAAAGAAGAATACCAAATACGGCATCCATAGTTGCAATACTGATTCTGTAGACTGTAGACTGAATGAGCGACTTCGCGGATCCGGCACGTTTACATCCAATTATCATAATATCTAATCTACAGAGCAACGAACAGTTCAATTAGAAAAATAAATATTCGATGCTGCTTATAAGTATCTGACCTGACTCAATAGTAAAACAGCGGTGCATTTAGTATTATCTTAAAATCTTTCTGGCCTCTATCATTCAAGAAATGTGGAAAAAAATCAAAATTTTCATATAGCAACTTTTATTTTGTCTGTGTTATTTAACTTAGGGCCAGTATTTCAATCTTCTAATAATAAAGCTCGTAATAAAATTTATTACCTGAATAGCTGAAATAACATTTTATTTTCTTTTAATAACAAAATACAAAAGGTCTTTCTTAAAATAGAAAACAGTATTCACTACACAGAAAAACCGATTTATTTGAATCAAACAAAATTTGTTTAACTCAATTAAATTATTTCTTTCTATATCGGCAAACAATGTTTTATACGGTTGAAACAAATAATTTTATTGCCGATATTTTGTAGTTTTAAGTAAACTTTTGGTTGAGTTAATTATATTTTTGTTTATTGCAAGTATATGACAGATAGTTGCAAGAATAGACACGATTCATTCAATTCTTTTACTGCGTAAAAATATGGTGAAAACTAAAGAAACACTACAGGTATCTGTAAAGCTTCTGATTTGTTCTTTTACGAGGGAATTGCGTTTGGTAACTTTAAAAATAATCCCTTATTTCATTTAAACAAATAGATGTAATCTCGACAAACAAATTCTTTCTTTACCTAATAATTTAGTTTATGTTAAAGAAAATATTTCAACAAAATTATTTGTTTATCCCAAACAACGTTTTATTTTGTGTTTGATTGAGGTAACAATTTATACATTTCAATAAAGAAAATAAACTCAAAATTTATAATTATTAAAATAAACTTTCATATTAATTCAACAAAATTCATTTTATTTACACACACAGCTTGAGAAGAGTATATTTGGGCCCGCTTGAATTCTAAGAATAAAATAAATGTATTTTTTTTTATTTATTTTCATATCCACTTGCTTGCTTCTGGCGGGGATAGATATTCTGAAAAATGTGTCTTGTTTTTCTTATATCGTTATTTATTAAGCCAAGTAAATAATCAACTTGTCCTTTACAAAATCTCAAGAAATTTACAAAGGACAATGGATGAGGACAGGAATGAGGATCCTATCCCTTAATTCACAATTTAATAAATTTAGAATATCTTTCCCTTCATGCCGCCTGTTTAACCAATTATTAGGTACACCATATTTTACGGGAACGCCGATTCTTAGTAATTTGTCGTGCTTTTTTTTTTTAATCAGACTAGCTATCACAACATTCAGAGATAATAGGGACAACAGCAATAAATTCTCTTGATCAGCTATTTTGTAACAATATTAATCTGTTTTTCCTACTAAAGATTTAGTTTAATGTAAAACAGGCAATGTGAAGCTTTTTTTTTCTAATGTAAATTTCTTTTATGCACGTATGACGGTTGACAAAATGTTCTTTTACACTAAATACTAAATTTCGTACTAAATTATGTTTAATGTAAAACGGACCTTGGATATTACCCTTATTGGGAAATTCTAAAATCAGAACTTAATGCACATTCTGTATATACATCTTCTCTAAATACATAAGTACTAGTTTCATTTCATTAATACCATATAATTTTTAAATAAATAATAAAAGAATTCATGACACTGTTTATTTAAATTCTACGCTATAAAGTTAAATGGCAACAACCCACAACGATATTTCATATTATTCTGGAAGCATGCGGTACAGCAGCCAGAAGGGCACCTTGCAAGTTTGCTTTAATTGACAATTGAGAAAACAAAAACGTCCGGATTTATCTAATTTTTTGTTGCACGTGGGTGTGTCTTCTAGATTAAACAGAGACATTAAAAATTAACCGCTTAGACAGTGACATCATACAATTTTTTTCCTTATGATCATTAAAAATTTTACGATCTTGTATTTTTAACGCATATGTATCGATAATGCAATAATAATCGTTTGAGAAGTAGAGTTTAATCAAACATCACAAAAGCCGTTTCATTATTATTTATTTTTTGTTTGTTTATGACGTCGGAGAATTGACTTGAACGCGTTTACATTGTTAAAATTATTTTCGGATATAAATTAAAATTTAGTAATTGCTTCATATATATACCCTTTATCACAAAACTTTATTTTTTTTTTTACTTAATTAGCCACGGTAATCAGAATTTTCAGGACACAGTGACTTAAGCAAAACTATCGAACACTAAATGAATGCTACAATCACTCAATTATTAAAAATTTTAATTCTATGCATTTTCTGTTTCAGAAGAAGAATGCTACCACTGCATGACAAGTTTAGTATCCTCCAAAGAGAAAATGTTCATAACGCAAACGAAACTTCTGTACGAAGTTACGTGGAAGACTGTGATGCAAATCTGCAAAAAACACGTGGTATGTTTGAAATACTTCTTTTTAATATTTATTATTTCAATTTAAGGGTTTTCACACAAGTTTATATTTTGTACTATATAATTGCCTCGTTTGATATGGGTCCTGTCTTACGTTTTAACTTAAGAACAGTATCGATTTTGTAAGAAATAGTATATGTAGATGGTATTTTACTTATGAGTTTACATCTAAATTTTTACTGTTTATATAACTGCGTTTTCACTTGCAACTAGTGAATTTGTATCATTGTACATTTAGCGCAACAAGTATATGCCTTGTACTATGTATAACATATTAACATGACTATCAAAAACTAATTTGCACTTTTATATAATATTCTGGCTCAATTCAACTCAATAATCCATGCGTACTATCCAATTTGGGTAGTTACTTATATTCTATACTAATCTGATGTTTAATGTTGCTTTTATTTTTGTTTCAACTGTACTCACTAATAATAAACTACATTCACTTACAAGCAATATAACCGCGAAATTTATAGAAGCCATGTGTTTAACTGATTATTAACGCGGGTGTTGAGTAATTGTTGAGATGTAGGGAGTATAATGTTCCGTAGAGCAATTCGTTGCATCTATGTTAAATTATAGAAATACACGCAATAAACTTGTTATTTATGATGGTGTGTTGGCGAAAATCGATAACGTTTCAATATGTACATACGTATGTATTTAATTCTGAAAAGCATTACGGGGTCTACGACCGCGTGCAGATTTAAAAGCACAATTTTCAAGTTAAAATTTGATTTATATTCAGTAGGGTGTATCGATTTAACTTTTCTTTATTTTAATTCTAAATTCCAAGTTGAAAAAAGTTGTCAGTAGGGGCTAGGTGTCGCAATACCTTTTTCCCAAAACCGGTATTTACGGTATTAAAGTTTTATAAATACCGGAAAACTGGTATTTTCGATATTTACTACGATTATAGAAAAGAAATATTGTGCCTTTTGTTAAGATTAAAGCGACGTTTAATCAATTAAATAAAAACATTTAGATAAAAACAGCTTTTTACTGTAATATACGGGGTGGGACAAAAGAATAGAAACACCCCCATAACTTTTGAGCGAATCTCGATATATGGCCCTATTCCGTATCATTTATATGCCAGTTAACGATATCGTTAAAATTGACCTTGACTGATTTCTATATCGTTTGCTTAATCGGTATTTTGTATCAAACTGCAATTTAACTACGTAGTTACCTCTCATCGTTTGCATCCATGTAAACGATGAAAATTTAGCTACTCGTTTTATATGGATGTCAAATTATTAACGACTCGTTCTGTAAGATTAAAATGGACACACACGAATTGCACAACAAATTTAATCCGTACGTAATCCCTCACATGAACTGCACAACAAAATTTTTGGGTAATGGAGCGGGTTTTAATCCCTAACACGAACTGCACAACTATTGAGTACAGGTAGATAGGTACCCAAAGTCAAATTAAAAGAAAACAAAAACATTGACATAGCCCAAATTTTAATGAACTAAACTTCAGACACAAAAAGAAAATACAAAATGAACAAATATACTTCAGAAACGAAAAGTCATATAAATTTCAGAAACGAAAATAAAATACAAAAATTCTTAAAACTAATAATTTCGACTGGTAAATAAAATAATACGATACGACAGCATGACAAAAAAGTAAAGCGGAACACAAATATAAATTACACACATTATATTACAAATTCGACGTACTTAAATTATGCGATACACATTTTAGAAAATTATATCTAGAGATACTGTTGTTTGTCAATTGTGCAATTTTTTCATCAATGTATGAAGTTTTCCTTAAAATAGATTTTTTTACATATCTCTTCTGTCCCAAAAAACAGGTATTCATTTTTATATACGTATCGGTTTGCATATCTTTTAAAGCATTGACAAAGACATGTATGTTAGGATGTGGAACTCCACAATTTCTATTAAATCTTGATTGAAAAGATTCGCAAGAATTAGTTGTTCTTAATGTACTTGAACTAAGTGACGCCCATGTTTTCGGTGGAAACAATGCATTTTCATCTATGTATGTATTGACTAAATAATCAGCAAATTCATCGAAATTTTTTGTTAAATTTTCCAACTAAATGTGCGCGCGCAAAGTATCAAATTCATTAGGTTTTATCGATGCTTGTGCTGTTAAGTGTTCGTGTTTCGTTTTGATTTCCGAAATCTATGTAATTGGTGGGCATAATCGAATGATTTCAATAATTGAATGATTCCATATCGACTATTCTAATTTATTTGCTTTTAACAAAATACTTCAAAGAAAGGTCCTCTCAACAAACAAAACTATATTCACTAGTAGTAATGAGTAAAGCTCGGATTATATGCACAAAAAAACAACAAAATATGCGCATTTATATGCACAGAAACTAAGTAAAACAATTTATATACTTGTTTTTAACTAAATACCGAAAATCTTTGAAATTTGATGAATCCAATCCCGGTATTTTGAAGCATTCATTTTAGTGAGTAGATCACAACTTACCTCAAAAAATTTGGGGTTTTTAAAAAAGATTTAGGTATTCCACACAAAGCCTAAAGTTTTTTTTTTCTCAAAAAATTAAAAAAAGCCAATTCGGTATTTCTCTTTAATTCCAAACTTAATAACTGGACAGCATGAAAAAACGGTAAATATATATAAAAATAAAAATTATTTTAAATCTAGCACAACATTTAGATCTCCCGCATAAGCTCTAAAAGTTGGTCAATTGTGCTACAGTGAACTGAATTACTGTCATATGACAAAATGTTTTTGTTTTTTCTCTCTGCTACTTCATTGACGATTTGCTTTCGTTTAACCATTGGATTTTCTACTGGCTTCTCAATCTGAAACCAAAGTTAACCTTTAAGCTTTACGTGCCGATTTTTATAGAGGAATAGAAAGAAAACAATTCAGCTGTAACAAAACTATTTACTATATAGCGGAAGAAATACGATTCGACTAACTTCACAAAGCAAAAACAAATGTTCTGCACTAGTTTGATAGACCTACGAAAGGCGCATTTCGAGATATATATAGTTTATATATATTTTTTTTATTTGCGAAAATCCGAAGACCCCGAAATATTAGGCACAGCGTTCACAGAACATGAGCTTCCAACGAAAATGAAAGCCGCGGTTTACAATACTCTGTGGGTGTTTCAATACAATGGTCACAAGTGTCACCTCGCAACATTCCCTTGTTAGTTTTTAAGTGAATTTAAAAATGCATTTTAAACTATTCCTTAATGGCTCTTATATTATTATTAAATTGGGTCAAGGTGGTCAAGCAAGTTTACAAACTCAATATCACATACTTTGACACAAATTGTTTTGAAATTCCACAAAATAATAGATAAGTTTGAAGCACGCATGCATCACCAATGATTAATAGTATTTCCTGTACACTAATTGCTTTTCTGACAATTCCCACGGAAGGAATAATAAACATGGGTGTTTCTAGACCGCTACTTATTTCTTTTGATGGACGCCTAATGTTGATAAAATAAAATATACCTAAATATAAAATACCTAATGGGTTTTAAATTCAATCTGCTCCGCGTATAAAGTGCTCATTAAGCAAAGATTGAACGAAAGATTGCGCGCACTTTTACACGTCCATGATACGATATTGTGTGCAATGTGCTCGGTTTGACCTTGATATCGTGTCAGTGAAAACTGCATAATTCGGACACGATGATAAAACTGTAACAGCATTAGGATCCATATCAATTTGCCCGCGGTATATTAAAATATCATTGGTGAAGAAGGAAGATATACGGTTTTGGCTGGATACCAGATAATATTAAATGTAAATTCTCTAAAGTATCTTCCTGGATTAGATTTAGAATTGTTAAACTTTCAAAAAAATTTGCCGCTGGTATTTTTATCAAAGCTTTTTTTATGTTAATCCTCTTATCTAAATATTGAAGGGCCAAAACATTTAATTTGAGACATTAAAATTATTCAAAATCAAACATGTTCATAGTTAATATCTACCTAATACTTTCTTAATCTTACTGTTATTTTACTGCTGTAATAAATTCGCTTCAACCATAAATGTCCTCATGGAATTAGAAGGCAGAAAGCAAGCAAGAATATTTAGCAGATATAATCCAGTAATTGCATTTATAAATTAAATCTGTAGTGTAAATATTTAGTAGAACTAATCGGAAACGTGCTAATAATTCAAGATGTTTTCTTTTGCCTTTATATTAAAATCTCCAATACTAGGAGATATGCGGCCCAATTTTATTCGGATAATTAATTAAATTAAATTAATTTAATTATGAAAACATATATACTAAAATGTTATTTATATTGCAGAAAGCCGCAGCGGTTCACATCCAAAGGCATTGCGCTTCAACGCGCGTTGAGAAAATGTATCAGGATTGGATATGGTGGGTACTGCAAGATCTTCCCTTTAGCCATCTTGTTCGCGTGATGGATTGTTTCTTCCATGAAGGTATTAAGGTAAGATTTCGAAAACATAAAATTATAATTTTAAGCAACACTGTTTATAAATACTCTTTGTTTATCTAATATTTTGCAATATTAAACGATATGGTAATTAAAAATATAATATCATGACACAATATAATTTTATTTTTAATGTACAAACAATTGGAAAGAGTTTATTAATATACTTATATCAATCCTGCAAATCATAAAAACACTTCAATCTTTGTGTAATCGCATGGCGATATCTCAACTTCTATATACTTACACAAAGATTTCAGGGTGGTGCATATTTAATGTATTTGTAAATAATTAATGGATTGAGTGACCTTCAAATTAAGTGACATGCGGCAACAATAATTATTTTTTTATCATTCTGATGCTGATTTCTACTGACGTTTCAATAATAATAGTGTACTTTATGTACCAATAATTGCCCAGTTAATTTGCTCATCATATCTCTCACTATTGTCAAAAGTTCATTTTCATTCTTACATGGGAGATATTGTTGAAGTAACACACATTTGCTTCTTGTCTGAATTGGATTAATTCTTACGTCTGTGCGTAGCCTTAATTTCTTTTATTATCTTGTTTACTTTCCACTGAGTTGTACGGCGTTTTTTGCTGTTTATGCAAATTAATTCCAGCCAATTCATAAACGTTTTTATTTCTCTAGATTACATCTGCTTTACTTTAAATTTTAGTCGTTAAAGCTAATAATTGGATTTTAAACGTAATTACATTCATAATATTGTCGTGAAATAAAGATTGATTATTGTTAGAATAGCTATTTATGCCATAAAAGATAAGTAATTTTCTTTTGCGTTTTGTTGGTATTTATTTATTTGACAATGATAACAATGTGACTAACTCAAATAAATTTCACAATAAATATAAGAAAATCCATGCAATGGCACAAAACACAAGCAATAATAATGTATTGGGAAAGAGGGAGATAGAAGGCCAACGAAACCATTAGTACTGAAAATTATATTTTAAAATTGTGTATTAACAGTAGAACCAATAGGCAGAGAGGTAGAAAACATCAAACGACCAACTATTCATTGTAGAGTTGCATAAACTGAACCCAGGGGAATCAAGATAAGAAAAAGTATATAGAATAATAAGGAGCAGTAAATCTGGTTACATCTTGTCGAAACTAAAAAATAATTATAATTGGGTCAAGTTTTTTTTTTTTTTTTTTTGAGGGGAAAATACTTAATGTACACCATACTTGGGTCTGCTGTATGGTAGTGTGGGACTCTCCAGCTGGCATACCCACTAAAAACCCCCCGTTCTTCATATCTCCGCGTATTCGGGACCGCCTTCGTGGCATAACATCGAAATACGCAGCCGTCTCTCCGCTAACTATGTCTGGTTAAGTCGCAGTATGTTGTCTAGCTTTGTTCTCCCGTGCTGACAGGATTGTTTGGATCAAACTGCTCACGGCCTTCCAGTTCGCCTTGCTTTCTACCATAACCTCCACAATGGTGTTCACGTTTATCGGTCTGGAAACCTGAATCGCTAGCTGCTTTCTCTCTTCAGCCCATCTCTCACAACATAACACCGCATGTTCAGGTGTGTCCGTCAGTCCACAGTCCAAGCAAAGGTCATCCTCGGTCAGCCTGAACCTCTTCAGGTAAGAGCGGAAATGTCCGTGCCCAGAAAGAAACTGGGTAACGAAGTAATCGGTGTCCCGGAAGGGACACCGGAGCCACAGAGCAATGTCTGGTATCACGGTTCTTGTCCAAGCCGCCTTACCCTCTATCCTCTCCCAGTTCCTTTGCCATTTCTTCAAAGTAGTAGTTCTCTCCTTTTGCCTTCTGGATTCCAACTGGCCGCCGGCGGTGCGGTACAATCTTGTCTGCTCATCTGCGAGCAGGGTAATTGGTGGTACACCCGCTATCACCTGTACTGCCTCCGTCGAGATGGTCTTATACCCACTCACGCAGCGAAGGAGTATCTTTCTTTGGGTTTTCTCCAAAATGTCCCTGTTCTTCTTGGTGTCCAACGTCTTTATCCATGATGGCACTGCATACAGCAGTTGTGATTGCATTGCCCCGTACAGAAGTTGCCTTCGTCCGCTACTTGGACCTCCCATGTTTGGCATGACCCTCAAAAGGGCCGCAAGGGCCGCCTCAGCTTTGGCCCGTATCTTTCCCACATGTGTCCCAAAGGTTAGTTTGTGGTCCAACGTAACCCCAAGGTATCGTAGCTGCTTGCTTGGAGTGATCTTTTGTCCCTCAACTTCAAACTGGATTCCGCCTTGTCTGTAAGGACCCATCAGAATGGCTGCCTCCGTTTTGCTTGCGGCCACCTGGAGCTTGTTCTCCGCAACCCATTCAACAATCCGTTCAATCGAGTCGTTCGTCTTGAAAACCAGATCTCTAGCGTCATCCGCGCCAACAATAAGGGCGAGATCGTCGGCATACGCAACCGTGGTGGCTCCTTCAATCAGCGGCAACTCCAAAACTCCATCATATAAGACGTTCCACAGGGTAGGTCCCAGCACCGACCCCTGCGGAACTCCCGCACCCACTTCTAACTTGGTCTTCGGCGATATTAAGACTTTTCTAGAGCTGAAGTAGTCCTCAATGAGTGCACTGAGGTATCTCCGCACATTGCGTCTATTGAGCTCTGCAATGATTCTGCTCCACGATACCGTGTTAAACGCATTCTTTATGTCAAACGACACCACAGTTACCCATTTCTTCCCACATGATTTAACCAATCGAACAATCTTGTTTATGGCTTGCGTCGTTGACCGTCCTCTTACGAAACCAAATTGCCTATCGGACAGACCACCCCTGCAGGCAAGCTCGTCTTCCAGTCTCTTCTTAATCATGCGTTCGTATATCTTGCCTAGGATGCTGATAAGACATATCGGTCTAAATGCGGGTCTTTCGTCGCTGGTCTTTTGCTTCGGTAATAAAACGACGGTGGCCTCCTTCCATTCCTTTAGGAACAGCTGCTGCTTTAAGAGATGGTTAAAGAAACTCAACAAAGCAACCGGGATCGTCTCAGCTATGGCTTCTACTGCTTCGGTGGACAGGTGGTCAGGTCCTGGCGCCTTGCCCCTCTTTGTTTTTGCGAGAGCTGCCGCTAGTTCTTCTCTTTCAAAAGGAGGGACGTTCCCAGTCTTTCCACCTCTTGGGAAGTCGTCTTCCTGCAGCGGGAACAGGTCTCTTACTATGCGGATCTTCTGTCGCAAAGTAGGGTTATATGGAAGTGGGGGGTCACTCAGGAATCGCATGGCAATTTTATATCCATCTCCCCATATGTCCTCTTCCAGTTCAGAGAGTAACTTCTTCCAATGGTTCCTTTTTGCATTCAAAATCAGACACTTCAGTTCTTTCCTAGCCCTTTTGTAGTTTTGTTCCTCGACTGACACTGTCATTTCTTCCCCCTGTCTCCTATTTGCCCTCGTCCACTTTCGTCTTCGACTATGACACTCCATTCTTTTATTTTCTATGTCAGCATCCCACCAATATGGCATACGACGTTCGCCAGTAGGTACTGAGATCGTGCACTCCGTATTTAGGGTTCTTAACTTGTTGTAGAAGTCATGTGGGTCTGTGTCTAGATGTATGTTGTGTGAACATTCTTTCAGCTTTTCCACAAACTTCCGCCTGTCAAGGAAAAATTTCATCGGCTTTTTTGAGTTTTTGTTTTTGGTATCTTTCCCAATTTCAAAGTAGATATGATTATGATAGGTGTGAAACTCCCCCGTCAAAACTGTCCAGTTGTGTATTAACTTCGTTAGATTATCTGACGCCCAGGTAATGTCTATGTAGGACCTAGATGCACCTCTCTCGAAAGTCGGTGTGTTGCCAATATTTATAACATTTAGGCCCAGTTCCGCGGCCCAATCGATGAGGTGTTCCCCACGAGTGTCCACTATAGGCGACCCCCACATCGAGCTCTTAGCGTTAAAATCGCCCGCAACAACTACGTCGACGTTTTTGTTCTTTATATCTGACGATAGAGACTGCGTAAATCCCATATAATCTGTGAGGGAGATGTTAGGAGAGCAGTAACATCCATACAAACACCATTTACTCCAGCTAACGCAGACGAAGCCGTCTCCTCTGGAGTGTTCTAAAATGTCCAAGTTCTTGTTTCTGATATATATAGCTACGTTCTTTTTATTGTCAAGAATGAAATTGCTCCTTTCCGAGATATTAATGTTTGGTTCGCTGATTATTACAATGTCTATGTCCTTTTCGACGACAATAGCAAAAACCAGGTCGTGCGCGGTCCTTGCTCTGCCCAAATTGACTTGCAGCACCTTAATACTATTTATGGTGTTTGCTGTCATCACTACGTGGTTGTGTATGCTTTCTTACCTGTTGTGGTTTCAACAGGGATCTAAACACCGGGCACCTCGTAGTATCTGAGGGGTGCTCGTCTGTCTGACATTTTAGGCAAAAGTGCCTATTCGTACAGTCACTGGCTCTATGCCCAGGTTGGCAGCACCTTAGGCAGGAATCAGACCGATCGATTCCATTACACTGTGCCTTCACATGGCCGAATTCTAGACACCTGTAACATCTTAACACCGTCGTCCTCTCTCTAACCCTGCATCCGACCCATCCTATTTTTACTCTGCCTGCCCTCACCAACTGGTTTGCAATTCCTCGGCTGACCTGAACAGAGGCAATCTGGTTTCCGTCTCTGCACGGCCTCATCGATGTGACAGTGAGATACTGCAGGTCTCTATGTTCCACCTGATTTCTAATTGCGGTCTCCACTTCCTCCTTTATAGTGGCAGCATCAATATCTAAGATATGGAGAGTCACGCTGTTTGTCGTAACTCGCACTTCTGTGTCCACCTTTTCCTTGATGGCCTCTCTTAAATTGCTCGCCCTAATTCTATCGCCTTCAACTTCCAGTAGTAAGTCCCCCTTCGTTGTTTTCCTTATAGTTTTAACCTTTACCCCGATTTTTTTAATATCCACATTGTTCTTCACTGATTTCAAGAGGTCAGCGTAGCTGGAGTTGCCACTTTTTACTATTAGTTTCTGGGATTCGGGTTTCGTCTGTCTTCCTGACTCAATTTTCCTGCCGGGAGCTGCCACCCCAATGGCTATGTCACATTCAGCGAAGACGAACTCGCAAATTTTGCGTATGTACCCATGATTAAGGCCTTGGCTCACGATCAGAGTTATATTCTTGGTGGGGTGTACTTCCATGGTGTCCCTCAGTTCCTTTATCCTGCTGTAAGATTCCTCTATGCAATTTACCCCTGCTTTATCTATTTCCAAGGGCAATACATACAAAGCTTTGGTTTTTTCTACAGTTCCCCGGGTCCTAGTTTTCGTGGCCGTTGTTTCCAGAAGAAAATCGATCTGTTTATCTTTTCTACTAATTATTTCCTCCAATTCTGGGTGACGCTGTCTAAGATCCTCCACGCTTTTGTCTGCCAAAGTCTCTCCATTCTTCCCCCTTCCTCTACTTTCCCTTTAAATTCTTTAAATTCCATGCAGATCCCACGAGTAGCAGAGAAATATTCAGTCCGCCGGCGCAGAGCCCTGCATTGCGTCGGTAAGGCAAACTTACTCCGGAGGGTCGCCCGGTACTCCGGAGGCTCCGTTCTCAACCAACTATCGTGTGGCCATTCACTCCTCGGCACGGGTCGCGTAACACCTTGAGTTCCGGATTTGTTCTCGGGTTTACTCCCGCAAGTAGAAAGGTAGAGATCCCTAGCCCTCGTTACCTAATAGCGTCGGGATCTGAAGAGAGCAAGTGTTGGCCCAGAGAGGCCGATAGTAGAAGACAAGTGAAGAAAGAAAGAAGTCAAGAAGTCAAAGAAGTGGGTCAAGTTATAAAGTATTACTTAATGAATATCAATGTCATTTTGTCACGGTTATACATTTTCATCAGTTTCTTGGAAATGTTTGATTACACAGAAATGTTTACTGAAATCATCTTGTAAAAAAAAAGCAATTGTAATGAACTTTGCTTCAAACAAATAAAATATTTCCCTTATTATGCAAACACTATAACTCCTGGAAATATTGCCTGGAAATTTCTTATCTGGTTGTTGTCATTTAGCAATACAGTAACTGGTAGGGTATGTTTGCATACTATTTTAGTTTTTATAAAGCAAAGCTACATAAAAAATATGACCCGCTGTATTTTGCGCTTCTATGTGACAGATCATATAATCATCTGGTCGTTTCCACAGTCTTGAAGCTCTCTGTATATTTATCGTTTATACTTTGTATATTCATATTTGATTTGTGTGCACTCTGCACATGCAAAGACGGCTCTCACATCACAGCATATGCATCTATAAACATAAACATTTTGAGTGGGAACTGTTGAAAACCTGACATTAATACATTGATGTGAGAAAATTTTAATTATTTCGCAGACATATATGTGTATATCAAAGATTAAAACTACAAAAGTCGTTTTATTATGAAACATTGGGTAGTGAACAAAGTTTCGATTAAAGTTATTGAACGATTACGGCATAAATTAGTAAAGTTACCAAAGTTTTTTTTTTTTTTCAAAGCGGACTTTAAAAAAACGCGTTTTACACCTATAATACGTTTAACAATTTATTCTAACGAAGCCAATTTCATCTCGCTTTTTAGTCGTAAATCCATACGGCCCTTTGATATTTCCGCGAAAACATTTTCACATGTTAGGCGTAAACCCGTAAACACAGTTTTAAAATAGATTATTAAGAAATAGCAGCGTTGTTTGAAGAAAGCGGTATAAGACGTCATCACCAGTGTAATGACGTCATTCTAGGTAGCATAATAGTGTGGAAAGGTTTACAGTTTCACGGAACCGGTAACAATAACCCATGTTAAATGGTCGTTTCGCGGAATCGACGAGTAACTGATAGTACCGCCATGTGTTTACAATTGAGGTTTTAGGATAACGGGATTCATTAGATGGGAAGTTCGAATTATCACTCTGGTGGGAAAATGCTATTTTTACTTGTGACTAATGCGTAAAACATTTTTTTTTAAATGTTACAATTTTTATCGATTTTATCGTTTTTAGATCAAGCTTACAATTGTGTGTCTGTTCTCGTAAATACAAACATATACATACGTAATAGAATTAAAATCATCAAATTGCAATAAAGATGTTTATTTATACGACTTAAGATTATTTATATAAATGCTTAGTTATTTAAAAGTATTCATTTGTCTAAAAGCAATATATGTAATTTATGTACATTACAATGACACTTTATTAAGTGAAAATCTTAATGAGAAGTACCAAAAAATAGCCTAGGGTTAGGCTTTACTGTGAGGTCACAAAAAATAGGTTAAATCTTTCTATACAGGGTTTTCCACGGTAGCCGTTCGTTAGAAGTTTTCGAGGTTAGAAAAAACTTGGAACTCTGAATTTTTGGAATGCGGGACTATTCAAGATTCTCTTTCATTTTAAAATATTTTCAGGGTCTTACCACTTCCGGTTATACCGGAAGTCGCCATAAACTTTCTTATTTTAAATGGAACATCCTGTATATTATTTCATTTTTAGGTTTCCCGATACCTATTTTCAACTGCTACTTAGATATCTTGATTTTTTTGAAAATTTTGAAAGATGTAGCGTTATTTGCAACACAGTATCTTTTGCCCATTTCCGACTGGTAATAAACACTTCTAGGGTAGATGGAAGCACAAGAATGACACTTTCGAAATCCACATTGACAATTGATTTGTCCCATACAGGGTGTCCAAAACTGCATGACCAATTACAAAATCTTCAAAGTTGAAAAAGTTCTTTTTTTCAAATAGAACAACCTGTATATTATTGGATGATCAGATGCAGAATTTAATTCTGCATCGATTCGCTATGACTTTCCCTATACCTATTGCCAACGGTTTTCTTGTTATTCCATAGTTTTTACTAAAATCTAATAAAACTACAAAATCGTATCCAGTAAGCATTGATTATAAGAGGAATTAGAACAAGTGACTTGACAGTTGTTGATTTTATGTCAAAGTAGTACAATTCTATTTTGCTAATTCTATGAAAAATAATGGAGAATATTGAAGAATATTAGAATAATGATCTGCTAAATTTGTTTTATACTCACGGTGAATGTGAACGAATTGTCAGACGCACATGTAGATTATTTAACGAGCGATATCCGGACTTACCAGCAATGACTCCTGGAAAATTTGCAAGAATTGACGCTCGGTTTTTGGAAACTGGGAGTGTAAAGGCAACTTGCAATCACCGAAAGCCAGTAATAGATAATGAAGCTAACGAGGTGAATGTTTTGGCTTATTTTCAAGCTTATCCACGGAGTTCAATTCCAGCAGCAGCGCTGGAATTGGGCATATCAAGAACTGCAATAATAGGATATTAAAAAAACAGAAAATGCATCCTTTTTGTGAAATAACTGTACAAGGCTTACGCCTTGGTGATGAGGCAAGACGCGTCGCCTTTTGCGATTTCATGTGCACAAAAATGACAGAAGATCCAAGATTCCTTTATAAAATTATCTGGACTGACGAATCAAAATTCAGCAGGCAAGGAATTATAAATCGTCAAAATATTCACTACGGGACACAAGATAATCCACACGTCTTAAGGGAGAATAATCACCAGGACCGGTTTAGCTTTAATGTTTTTTGTCTGGTTATGGACAATAGCGTAGCATATCAAGTCTACGATGAAAGTTTAAATGGGGCTAGATATCTAGAGATACTTAGAGTATTTGTTAGTGATTTTTTAAATACTCTACCTCCGGGAGAGAGAGCAAACAGTTGGTATCAACTACCTAGATGGTGCTCCCGCGCACTCCACACTAGGTGTACATCAACAATTGACGTTGATGTTCGAGGATCGGTGGATTGGTCCCCAGGGACCCTGGAACTGGCCACCCAGATCACCCGATTTGACGCCCTTGGACTTTTACCTGTGGGGTCGCATAAAAGAGCAAGTGTACTCTACACTGTATTAACGAGAGAGGAACTATTGAACCGTGTTCACTAGAGATGTGTCGTTCCAACCGGACTCGGTACAAAGGAACTAGTCCGCACATGGAACTAAAAGGAACGAGTCCGCTATATCGTTCCGGGTCCGGACTCAAATGTACCTATTCGGTACATCGTTCCTTTAGTTCCTTCGGTACATCGTTCCTTTAGTTCCTTTAAACCGAGTTCGATCGGAACGAAATGAATTCGGTCCACAGTCGGTGTGTTATGAGTTATGATTACCTACATACACAAGAAACTTTTATCGCTATTAAGCGATTTGCTAGTGTTGAAAGCTTGTTTATATAACTTGACTGTAGACTGTGGACGTGTTTTTAAATAAAAATAAAACGTTCTTTGTTTTCTTTTTGACAAGTTACATTTACCATAGTAAATAAAGTCTATATTGGGTTTATTATTTAATACGTAACTTATGCACATGTATAATAGATACGGTATATGTAGATGTAGATTACATTAGATGAATGCTATGTTTGTATTGCGCACTCACTCTTTATACCAATTCCGATCGGAACGACATATCTCTGCCTGCGTATAGCGGCGAGCTGGCGAGTGTATTGTTCAAGGAACGATACCTATACCGAATGTACCTATATTTGATTTAGTTCCAAAGGAACGAGTTCAGCGGACTCGTTCCTTTTTACAAAAGGAACGAAAGGAACTAGTCCGTAAAAGGAACGACATTTCCCAACACTAGTGTTCACGATGTGTTCATCAATATAACCCCAGACGAACTTCGGAGATCGGTTTCGCGAGGAGTACATGATAGAGTGATTCAGTGTTTGAACCAAAATGGTGGTCACATAGAACAATTATTGTAGTTACTTCGTTCAATTTATTTTATTTTTTCTTGTCATTGTGTTCCTAATTTTTTTGTTTTTCATTTGTTACTACGTTTCAAATTTTCTTATGTTCCTGTTTTGTTTCCATTTTCTAACTAAAATGAAACACATACGATGTTTCAGTTTCTGTCAAAAATCACATTAAAACAGAAAATATTGACATAACAAGAAAACCGTTGTAAATAGGTATAGGGAAAGTCATAGCGAATCGATGCAGAATTAAATTCTGCATCTGATCATCCAATAATATACAGGGTGTTCCATTTAAAAAAAGAACTTTTTTAATTTAAAAATGAAATAATATACAGGGTGTTCCATTTAAAATAAGAAAGTTTATGGCGACTTCCGGTATAACCGGAAGTGATAAGACCCTGAAAATATTTTAAAATGAAAGAGAATCTTGAATAGCCCCGGATTCCAAAAATTCAGAGTTCCAGGTTTTTTCTAACCTCGGAAACTTCTAACGAACGGCTACCGTGGAAAACCCTGTATATTGAAGGGGTCGAGGTAAACGACTTTCAAGAAATCTTAAATCAAGACGAAGAAGACATAACAGCCCATGACGCAGAAATTACCAATAAAAAATTAACGTTTCGTTTATAGATAAAGCGATGGAGATTTTTACTGACCATGAAAGTCGAAGAAGAAATGTTATGAATGCTGTTGCTAAAGATGTTCACTGCTATAAAGATCTTTATACTATACGTAAAATGAAAGCGAAGTAGCAAACTTCAGATGATGGGAACTAAAACCTAAAACGCTGACTAAATATTTTTTTATTGTTAGAATTTACAAATTCACTTTCATTATTAGAATGTTTGTTTTCTTATAAATGTAAGGAATGTTTCACTTTCTTAATATACATATTCGTCAAAATATTCTTGAATAGTCTATCTATCTATCTATTAAAATACTTCCCAAACATTTCACGACGTGATCATAACATCCGCGGAACGAATCTAGTAAATTTCTATTGAGTCTTATGGAAAAAAACAGAACTCCCCGACGCAGTTGGAGACCAAAGTGTATATGTTGTTAGTTTACTTCTTGCTATGGTAAATATGATAATATTTATTAGCTACAAATGATATTAATTTATCAAAATACATTAGGATTAATATTTTATCGATGTTGATTTTGCTGTTTATAATTTTTTATCAACATCAAATCTGATGTTTGTTTTGGTGTTAAAATTGTAGGTATGTATACTGCTGCCGCAATTGTAATTAGAAATTCAACATATCCACCAATGAATATAAATCATTTAATATGTGCAGTTGGCTATACGACATTTTAGATGAACATCTAACTTTAATGGACCATAAAGATATTATTAATACTAAAATTAATACCCGCCACACACTCATATTACCTGTGAGTACAAAATGATTATACTGTACACAAATTCGGACCATTAATTTTAATGGATGGACATACGCGAAGGCGAACAATATTTATGGCAAGATCCACAATATGAAATTTCAGTGGACGCCATCTATTATCTAACTATTATTGAACGGGAACAAATTATATCCCGGATAGCGATGGTGTGCGTGTGTGCGAAACGTCGGAGGTGTGGCCCGAGTCTTTGACGTCATCGCCCATCATTTGTTTACTTACGATTCCGCGATTGTTTACCAGCAGCGACGGACACACCATCGGGGACCGTTCATTACGAATATCGGGCGATTGTCGCGGTGGCGATAATCGCCAGATGCAGGGAGAATGTAAACAGTGCACGGTCGACCGAGGCGAGAAAGCACGTGATTTTTTTCATCGTGTTCTCTAAACCGCGAAGGAGGAATAAAAATAAACACGCGCGGATATCCGATTACTGACTGTTAAACGTGCGATCTTCGGTTCTGCAGTTTGTTTTCGTAGGAAAACAGACCGGAGAGGAATTCGTCCGCAAGGCGCATTCCGATCCTTTGCATTGCAACTGCACAACCTGCTAAGAAATGTTTTCTAAACACATAAGTTTATAAACGTCATCTCATAAAGCGTATAGTCGACATGAATATTTGTGTTGTTTGTGAGTTTGCTCTTAAGTATGTGGAGATTGCAAATCATCAAAATAGAACCGTCTTTAAGAAGACGATGAATCATTCATAAACTACTCCAACTTTCTTTCTTTTCTAACCATTAATCAATTTGTTTCCGCCATTTTTCGCATAAGCCGTATAAGTATTTCATAATCTTAATTACTTCATTAAACTGAAATGAACTGGTTTTCTTAACGTCATCTAAAATAAAAACATATTCAAAAGCATAAATTAAATGATGTCGAATACTAAGTATGTATATTAAAAAATTAATTTCATAAGACACATTTAAGAGTGTTCGGCACGTCTGTGAACTTTTGCCGTAATAGCTTGGAAAGCACTACCAAATGCCTTAATGAACTTTCCTGAATAATTTATTTTATTTTTTTCTTCTCAGAAACCAATGAATAATTATGAATAAATTCTTGTTGTGTTATTCTAAACAGTTTGATAATTAGAGTTCCGGGCAGGTTTTTCAAATATTAAAGTAATCACGTTATATGGCAAATCAGATATCGTCTGTTTGCAATATTTTTAAAACAAATTTTCGCCAAATTTTAACAATTACAGTCAACCCTCCTATAACGCGGTACTCAAAAGAACGTATCACCCTTTATGTGTGCAGCAATCTATCAGGGAGCCTGATGATAAAACCAATGATAATAAATCGTTCTTCAACTCCTCGTGTCATGAAAAACATTAATAAGACCTAATTGCCTGTATTCTGCCGATCTAATAAGAAAGCTTGCATGACTCAAGATTTATTTAAGGATTGGTTTTATAATTGTTTATCCCGGCAGTGGAAACCTATACGATGGAAAAAAATTTGTATTTCAAAGTTTTATTGGTTCTTCATAATGCTGGTTGCCACAACATAGAACTGGATCATCCAAATGTGAAAATTGTCTTCCTTCCTCCTAACTGCACGTCATTAATACAACCTTTGGACCAAGGAGTCATTCAAACTTTAAAAATGTACTACACACGCCAACTTTTCCAAACCATTTTCGACAGATTAGAAAATAGTGAAAATAAAACTTACTCAAGTGTGGATGGAATTTTCTATTTTAGATTGTATTAGAACCGTGTCATGGGCTTGCACGGATATTAAACCATCAACGCTTAATGCGTGTTGGAAACCTCTTTTACCTCAAATGCTTCAAGCAATACAAGATGATTCTACAATTTCACTTCCAGTTACAGAAATAGTAAACATTGCTTCTCGTTTAAGCGATGAAGTATTTGCAGTAAACCATCAGGATCTAAGAGAACTAGTACTCTGGGAAGAAACTTTAGATGAGGAAGAACTGATGGAATTAATTGATGCACCCACCTCAAATGCATTAGTAAACGAAAATAAGGAAAACGAATGGGTACCAAATGTCGATTTACAAGATGTGAAAAAAGGGCTAAATTTGGCTAAAGAATTAGAACTTCATTTCATTCAAACTGATCGTTCAACGGTGCGCAGCGCACAGTTTAAAAGAGAGTTAAGAAATTGCTTAGCTCCCTATAGAGAGGTTTTAGTGGAGTTAGAAAAAAAAAGCTACAATCGAAAACCAATGTGAAGAAGAACCAAGTGAGGAAGACATTTTGCCCATTAAAAGAAGACGAGTTAGGCGACTCATATGTGACAGCGAGAATCAGTGTTGAAAAATAAATAATTTTACAAAAGTCTTTCTTGTTTTTGTTGGAAAACAGTCTTTTAGTTTAGTTTTTGTTTCATTTTTTTATTAATCCTTATATGAACTCTTCAATTCCATAAAAATAATTTATAATTTATCTTGTCTTTTGTATTTATTGGTCTCCATATAACGCGGCACGAATGATGTGATTTGTACTAATTCCGAGTTTCTTATATCGCGGTTTCCATACACCGCGGTACGCACTCACCGCGTTATAGGAGGGTTGACTGTATTATTTTCATAGTTGTATCTTCGTACCCTTTTTTAAACAATATGTCCAATATTAGCGGAAAATTTGGGCTTTACTTGTTTGCTTATTTTAGCATAAATTTTTTTGCAACTACAATTAATTAGATTGTTTTTATCTATTAACATGATTTTCTCCACTGTATTTTTAAACAAATCATAAATTATGAAAAAATATCCGTACGTTTTATACACATAAGATTATCTTTGTACTATGCTTCGAAATATACATTTTTAATATACAGCCTTAGCCAAAAGTATTGGGCACCATATAATTTTTTAATTTAATCTGTGTAGGGACAAATTATAAACTGTTTTTGTATTTTAAATATGTTGATTGGTCAATTTGAAAAGATTCATCAATATTTTATAGACCAACCCCTTGCTTTTATGGTCGCAGCAACTCTTTGAGGCATGCTACGTACAAGTTTTGTACACTCTTCCGCATCTATTCCTGAATTAGAGCATTTTTAAGGCCTAGTTTGGATATAATGCTGTGTTCCCTGACCCTGCGCTTTAGAATACCCCAAAGATATTCAATGAGATTCAAATCTGGGGACTGAGCAGGCTAGTCAAACAAGACTACTTTGCTCCCACGAAACCAACGCATTGTGGTCGCGATTTGTAACAAGGTGCACTATCTTTTTCAAAATTTGAGCTCATCCAAATTGGTGCTTCCGAAAATGCGAAGACCGGAGCACAGACTCTACCACGTGAACGTACTTTTCGCTGTTCATACGACCTTCACAAATAAACATTTCGTCGACGCCAGCGGCAGCCATGCATCCCCAGATTATTATGCTTCCCCCTCCGTGTTTACCACGCAATCAGAGCGGTATTCGCCGACTCGACACCCCACAAAAGTCATACCTAGCGCTTGGAATACCTGTGAAGATCAAAATCGATGAGTCTCAAAATTTGTTAATAAATAAAAAATGGTAGAAGCAAGTGAAATCAATCACTGTATTTTTGATAATTTATTGTAAGTAAAAAACTTACCTGAAAGTGTGATTCATTTGACCACACTACATTTTCCCAATATTGTTCCGTAAAGTGTTGGTATCGTAGAGCCTACTGTAAGCGTTTTCTTTTGTTGTTGTCCGTAAGTCACGGCTTCCTTCTGGCTTTACAACCCCTTAGGCGCGCTTCTACAAATCTTTTCGGGCTTTCTAGCCTCCTCCGACAGAGCTGCAGCGAGCTCAGGCGAAGTATTTCTGCGATTTTTAAATGATTTGCTGATAAGTTTTCGGTCCTTGCGATCAGAAATCACTCGTTTGATTCCTGATTTAAGTATATTAAAGTGCTCTTCGGTCTCATGGAACTTTCTGAGTGCAGATTGCACGGCACAACGCGAACACTTTGCCAATTTGAACATTTCCTTTTTATTTCTAGTTTCTTATATGAAATCTCACTGGATTTGGCATTTTGAATAAAATAAAATTGTGTTGAAGTAGTACCACCACAGCAGAATGCGTATTCACTCAAGTAATATCAAAAGAAGACTGTTCGAAGTTTTCATTAAAGTTTGAAAAACGCACCTTTCACTTTTTACGTGCCAGATGTTTATAATCCACCTGATAATTTTTTTTTTTTGTTACACTTGTTGTTTGGTGATAGTGGAAAAACCTAGCATTGACTTTTGTCAGTGTGATAGACACTGTGGTACTTCATGATACCGTTTTAAACAATTGTCATTACTACTACTACTACTTTTTGTCATACTGATATTTTTAGGGGTGCCTAATACCTTTGACCAAGGCTGTATGTACCTCATGAGAGAATGTTACTTTTTACTATCTTCTATACTACAGTATTTTCTAGAAAAAAAGTTTTCTGTTCATGTTTAAATTTAGCAGAACACCCACAATGCATTTATCTCTTTAGAAACAATCTAAAAGCCAAATAATCGCATATATAGTCCCCTCCTCCTACCCCCTAGACATATAGCGTCTACTAGATAACTAGATCAGCCTTCTCTCTATTGGAAGATGGGGAGACGAGTATGGCGCATCTCAAGTTGCAAGGAACTCCAAGTGGCTAGTATGAGACACATACTTGCTTAAACCTATTATTTTAATTATTCAATCATTATCATCAATCTTCTTTGGACAATCCTGATAGTTTTTATATATTGTGTGTCATCTAGGATGATAGCAGCAGGCATTGTTGTTATACTGTTGTGTTAGTTTCTTTTTTTGATACTTATGAATTATTACATTAGACATATTTTTGGCAAATTCTCTTATAAATATTAAAAAAAAAGTTGGCATCCGATTTTAACCGGTTACAAATTCGAACCCACTCATTTAATAATATAATATATGTATGAATTCGCGGGCAATAATTTCTATCATGCGAAAATATCGGTGGAATTTTCTCAATACAGGCGTGCCTTAAGCGGGATTATTCCGGTTCGGTTATTCAAACAATTTTACACATGTCTACATACCAGTCGTTCAATTAATTGGATTACTTTCGACGTATGTATAGACAATTTCGTTCGACGATAAATTCCTTTGGTGAGACGGGCCATGTAAATATTAGTTTTGTAGATGAATTATTGCTTTCAACCTTCCGATGAGTTTTATATCTAATTTTGGACAAAATTGGGCTTGCCCAGTGATAGGATATGGATCGATACTACGAATAATATGATAATTGTATAGCAAAATCACGCATATAACCTATAGTATAAGAGTGGTTTAGATATAGTATATATATGGGTTATCTATTTTAAACAGCAGTGCTTTATGACTAAGTTCTTTTATGATAATTTGATTAATGCTCTTCTACGACAAAGGATTCAAAAATGTTGCCGTCTTTTGGCAGCCGCAAGTCCTTTTCACATTTCTCCTTTCTATAAATAGCTAAATTCAGCGCTGACCTATGTATAGTACACGCTGTCACTTATGGCAGTAATGATTTCGGAGATACGTTCCAAAATAAAACTCCCGGAATAAATGTGTTCTGTGGTACTTTTTCTCAATTTCTTGCTTATAGATTTTGACAAGATATACCTAATAAATCTTTTATACTTTAATTCTGCCTGATATTTAGTAATAACCCAAAGTAAGAAAGTTTGTTGTGAATAATAATGAACAATATTTCGACTCAAACGACAGGTGTTAAATTAAAAAAAAAAAAAACGCGCAGGTTAGCAATACTATCATGCAGGTTAAATGTAGTCAGAACAGCAGGGTTTATTAACATTTTATGGTTAAATGACCAAACATTTCACGTTAAAATAAAGTGTTATGTTAAGTGATTGTTATTTCAACTATATAGGACATACTTGTGTTAAATACCCAAACCCAGAATTGTTTTTCAGTCAATAATATTACATAGCTACGGCAGATAACGTTGAATTTTTGCTACTACGAATTGCTTTTCACCATGCAGCATTTAATGTAAGAAAATAATATTTGGATTAAATCAATTAAACCACAGATTTGAAACAAACTACTTTATTTCGTGTAATAGGCATTAATTAAAGCAATAACGAGAGTACTGATTATATTTATCACCTGATATCGCGTTAATAGTATGAAGTATACAAATGCTTCTAAGACGGTATATTATTTAGATTAAAAAACTCATAGAACTCATCGATCTTCGTTCCATTGCGTGCCTATTGCCCAATGCATTGTCGGAAGTCGTCGTTTTGATTATCACAACCAGATAGTCACCTGGTAAATAGATAAATAAACGGTTTCCAATAAGAAGTTCTATTTCAATTGTAAAAGAATACTATATTATTATTCTTAAACAGTGCAAGAAATGTCATGTCAAAATGACAGGAACATTATATTTGGTTTTAGAATTCTTGGGTTTTTAGAAAATGAAATGAAACTAAATTGGAGAAAGATGGTAGCAGAAAATTCTGCTCTGACAAACCAAACAGTCCAATCGAGTGTATGAGAGATCCTGTTCCATTTACGTATCCCATAGATAAATCTAAGTCACGAATTCTGTAAATGTTGTAGCCTAGTCCTATCAATAGTGTACAAGCAGTAATAATAAACGCTTATGGAAAAGTTACGTCTAGAGAGGACCAATGATTCACATAAGGCCTCACGCAAACCGACATCCAAACGGTTTTTACCACCATAGAAAATTTTCAAACTATTGTAACTCACTCTAAACGTGGTATTTAAAACGAAGTTTGGTGTCAAGAAAAGGCCCAAGTTACGCACACAATCAGATACAGTGGACATTCCATGATTGATTTTAATTTCAATATCCTTGCCACTGAGAGAAATAGATAGTACTCTTTAACATAAATATAGTATACTTTAATATATTTTATAGCTCCTATAGGGACAATCATATTTTATATTACCGGTGACAATATCTGTATAGTAAATATCTGTGAATACTTTTTATTAACTCGTATGGTAAAGTGTACTATATTTGTATTATTAATTTGAGCATACATGTTAGTAAATGTGAAAAAAATGTCTAGTAGCGCTGACTATATTTGATAATAACTGTTAACAATGAAAACTATAATAAATATAGTTTAATAATTTTTAATTATAATTAATTAATATAATTTGATTAGCCGGTGACAGCCGGGCGAATTGCCGTCGTATCGGGCAGGATTGCGGGAATCAGACCGGCCCATGTACTGTAGAGTACAACCGGTATTGAAGCGCCTCGTAATTCTCGTCTGTGGGCGATTGTCCACAGTACTTTTTACACGACGTTAACCATGTATAAGCATCATATAGATATTACGCAGCCACATTTACCGATCACAATTTACATTGAGTACGAATTTCAAAGATTATGAAACAAGCGTAGCGCCATCTTTACCACAAAAGCTGTAGTATCACATATTTATGTAGCTAAACCAATTATGAGTATTATGATATTCCTACTATATAGATATAAAACTATACAGCATTCATTTCATTCCATCTCATTATTAATGCCGTTTTCAATAATCAAAGTAAGGTGACTGTTGCAAGCACCTAACCTAACCTAAATAAACACAACACAGTAAATTTGCTACACCTGTTATTATAACTGTCTTCACTACATTATATGCAATTTATTATATTCACTTGTTGTAAAATATTGTAAAACATTTCACTATATTTTGTAGAAGATTGTCACACAATATTTTTAAACAATTTTATTGCTTTTTTTGTAACCGTGATATAGGAAAATGCAACGCCGTTGTTCTAAAATTTTGCACAATAGTAGGAATTCTTACTACAATTTCCGTCAAACAGTGAAGTGTAAATATTACAACATGGATTTTTCTCTGTGCAGACACAAACATGCACCGACACGAATACGTACACCTGTATCACACGTACATAACACGTGTGAGTGGCAATACAGCTTATTGGTCGATTTCTTCGGTAAAGATCGACAATGAATAGAGCAAGGGGTGGGAAGAGCGTTACGAACATTTATGTTAGAAATTGAATATGCATCGAATACCTGGTAACATCCAGATTTTACCTCTTACTATAAGCATGGTAACATCTGGTTATTTTACTCTTAATACCCCACATATTGTCGTTTTGACAATAATTATGTTACTAATTAACATAAAGAGATTTACTATCTAATTTCTACAATCCATTTTTCTCAGTGTGGAGATCGCAACTCGGGTTTTTGCGCGGCCAAAAACAGAAGCTTTTTTTTTTTTTATTAATTATTCTAAGAATGTTTTTCAGGCATGTTTATAAGTGGTTCCTCAACCACTATTTATGTAAATGATGGCTTCGCGTACTACTCCAGCTGTGAAGAATAATGTATGAGTGTCATCAGCATAAAAGTGGTAATCACAATATTGCAAGCATTTAATGATTGTTGAGTGTGTAAATTACATAAAGAAAGGTCCGAGAGTGCAGCACTGAGGAACGCCTCATATAATTGGGAGTGGCAAAGATAAACGACCATCATAAGAAACCTGTTGGCATCTTTTGGATGCGAGAGAGAAAAGAAAAGAAAAAAATACAGAATTTTGAGAAAATTAATCTATACAGTGTGTTCAAAATGATGTTTGGCACTAGCTTCGTTATTATTCGAACTAAGTAGTCGGTTAAATGAGCAAACTAGTAGTATTTTTTCTGCTGAATATGATAGTGGAATCAGAAAAGGAATTGAACCGACTAATTTTACATTCGTAACTTGACCATATTGCTCAAATTTTGGGATTATCTTCACAATCGCTTTGCGAAAAGATGATTCATACCGACCAAAAAACACCATGAATTCTGCAAACTATTGTGCGAAATTTTCACCGTTCCTATAATGAATTTTCACTATTTCTGTAGTTTGTTGGAGCGAGTACCGTGCCGTTTTCTTAAATCGTATACTTTTTACTGACAAATGTTATAGATCCAAGGCTTGTTGGAGTGAAACAGAAGAATTACTTTACCACAATTTATGTAATACAATATATTAACGTAGCAAACTTTGAGCATGATTTTTTTTTATAATAACGCCGACTTTGTTAATGGAACAATACTGTTAGTGTTATATTGATGATAGTGAATTATCGATAGTAAGAACAACAGTAGTTTAAATTGAATTTACAAATTTGCAAAAGTGTGGGCGCATTAAAATAATCAGTTCATATTTATTATCCGTGGTATAAAAGCAGTAACATAAAAATACAATGGCAATTAATCCGATGTACTTGAGTTTATACACTCGGATGTGCGATAGCAGTTATATGCCCGTGCATCAGTAACATAAAAGTCATGTACTTGGACTGTTCTTTCAATTAACGATCGCCATATGTTTGATTTATGTGTGTACCCATTAGAATTTTTAGCTTTCATATTAGTCATTCGCTAATGGAATTTAATTTTCCGCCAGTCTTGTGCTTATAGTCTAGAAAGCTCTTATATTTTATTTACTTTGATGTTTAATAAACAGTTCACTTTGAAAAATAAAGGTAAAAGGTTTAAACTTTAAGTTTATAAGGTCTTCGTTAGATACCCGTATGAGTAGAGATGCGATGTAAGAAATTAATGAGCATTTAGTCATATTTCCCCTTACTTATAATCAGTACATTATTATTCTATAATGTAATGTATTGCATATAAAGAGGCTAAATATGCAGCCTTTAGAGTATTAGACATCCCTATATTCTTTTGGAATTATATCTGCGGAAGATATTCTAATTGTTTATGTAGTCGTTTTCCTGATTCTAGAATGGATTTTATAGATGGCTACTATAGCACAACTATTCATTTTACTTTTATAGAAAATCGTCGGTCTTCGTCTTAAAAAAAAATTAGACTATAATAAAGCAGTTATGCAACAAAATATTAAAATTCTTTACTACCTGTAATATATTTAAGCTGATGATTGTTATTGTTAATAATTGTACTTTTTCTATTACTCGCACAAAATCTAGTGTGTCCAATACATTTGGTCATGGCTGTGTTTCAAATTGGATTAGGAAGAGTGATATCAAATAAACGTTTTTATGACTCCGTTCATTCAATAAATAATATTATACAATTGTTATGCTATTGTGTTAATATTTTATCACTAAAGCTATAGTACTTTACTAAGCTGAAAATTCATTTTTAAATATATTAGATTAGGAAGTTATACATAATTAGTTATGTTTAATTTATCAGGTTATATAATATGTACAAATATGTGACACCTTATCGTACATTAGCTGACTAATCGTTATTTAAAATAAGTGAATTTCCATCTTATTGTGCTTAGGCTTAATTTTTTAATTTGCTTCCTTCAATAAATACAAACGTTAATCAACATCGCATATTAATGAAAAGTACTAGAGCGTCTAATACACAAAAGGACGAATAAGAACTTTAAAGCCGTTTTGTGCGATGCACACGTTGACCAGGCCATCATGTCATGATAAAAATAGTGCGTACAGATAGTGGTTAAATCTAGCTAAGTGCTCCCCACTCTCAGACCATGGGAGAGTGCGATTTTCGTGCACCTGGTTGGCAAAATTGGCAGTAAAAAGGCATAAAGTGACTCAAATTAACCAACTTGGTTAAACTTAAATCAAAACGTGAAACCGACAGCTTCCTAGCTGTTCGATACTGATCGAAAGTAAAATTAAACTGAAATAGCGCAAGAAAATTAGAATCAACAACTTATCTTGTCGTTGAATAGCACTAAACCAAGACTCCGACGTGGGCAACCAAGAGCAGGGTGACGCACGTTGCGGAAGATGCTGAGATCGTTTGGTGTTCGGAGTTGGTCTTGAGACTCCGAAAGAGTTGGAAAATAAGTTCCTGAGACCTAGTCGCGTTAGTATAGGCTGTGACAGGCCTCAACAATCGACATCCACTCCAAGATCCACTTCAAAACGACGTCTTCCACGTGCACGTGAGAATTAGGAGGTTATATGTTCTCAAAAATTAGCGATATACTAAAAACTCTAGAAATAACGAGAAAATCGCCATAACCGACGAGAAAAAAGAGAAACGTTAAGCAGCTACGTATAAAATTACGACTTTGCGTTTCTAACAAAAATAGCCGTAGCGAAACGTATATAGCCTTTCGACACAAGTAAAACTTCGGCGAAAGAAACATTGTTTCCAAAAACAACTAAATCTCACTCTGTTCGAATAAAGCCGCAAGATGCATATCCTTTTCCCAAGAAATGTATAAAAAAAATAATCAAGCTCCAACCATCGAAAGAGATCCCAACTTCACGCTGTAGTTTAGAACTGAAGCACGACAAAGCGGCGATAACAACACTATCCAGTGTACTGAATCCAGAACGTGAAGGGAAAAAATCTGTACGTAACACGACCTATCTGAAGATCGATGACGTAAGCCGATAAGCACGACTAAAATAACCCTTTCATAGGAATAGCGTTGCAAAGAAAACCTCTCTTGGCAGTCCAGATAGACAAAGAAAACGCATATGCCTAAATTGGAGTCTTCACATGCAAAATCCGTTCAAATGCAGTGTAATTTTTCACGAAATCAACGTTCTATAAGAAACTTCCAGCTGGCAAAAGCTGTATCAGCTACGCTTGTTAGGATGTCCGATAGTCTACATGTGGCACCACTGCAGGAACGATGGCTACTAAAAGGGAACTTAACCCTTAGCTTAACACCACAACGAGGTACAATATTGTACAATCTTGTTCTCTTAATCTTCTAGGTGTTATGTTAACTTCTGATTTGAATTGGAAATGTCATAGCAATCAACTATGCCAAAAATTAAAGACATATGTCTACCAAATTAGAAAGATAGTGGATCTCACCGATACGAAACCAGCGGTAACGCTATATTATGCTATTTTTTTTAGTTTAGTCAATTGCAGTATCATCCTATGGGGAGGTTCTCCTCGCGCTTTAAGAATTTTCAAAATCTAAAAAAAGATAATTAGAATAATTAACAAAAAGTCACCATTGTAAACAATTGTTTCAAGAATTAAAAAGACTGACTATAGCTTCTTTGTATATTTATAACTGTTTAGTGTATGTAAGAGAAAATTTAAATTTGTTTACACAGCGCTCGCATTTACATGATCATGTAACAAGAAATCATAGTAATTTACATGTACCCTACCATAGAGTAATTGCAACTCAGCAGACTAGTACATATCAAGCTATTAAATTTTATAACATTTTACCCGAGCACTAGAAAAAGTTATCAATTACCACCTACAAGTTGCAAGTAAAACGCCTACTTCAGCTAAAAGCTTACTATAACATCAACGAATTTTGTTAGATGTCTTACTCTCTGGTAGTGACTTTTGTCTTTTTCATTTTATGCACGCTATCATGATTTTGTTTGCACCCTTTTTAATTTTAATTTCAATTGTTTCTGTTTAGAGTCAATTATTATATCCGTTTTTGTTGACTTTCTGAATGTAATGTTGTCATTACTCGAAGAAATAAATCAAATCTAAGGCCACTAGGGCCCAGAACGCGAATTTCAGTGTTTTGCACCAATAACTTGCCATTAACTACCTTACTACAGCTAAGACGGCGGTAGTCACTAAAGACTGGATAATCTGTTCAGCCTACTTTACTTTCCCAGAGAAAATGAAGGGTGTCCACCAGTCTATGAGTAAACAAGAAAAAAATATTTTGAGCTAACTATTCCAGTTGAGCCGTAACGCCAATTGCCTGTTTCTTTTTTTTTTATATAAAAATCACTTCAAATACGTCTTTTGGTTTTAGATCTTCGAAGATTGCTCCTTTTCTATTTTTTGTTTGCAGGTATTTTATAGAGCTGCCATGGCGATCCTGATCCTCTTCTACAAGAGCTCCTCGTCCACGTCCTCCGAATGGTACAAGTGTATACAGAAGAACGGCGTCGAATCGGCACTGAACAAGTTCTGCAGGGAGATGCCCCATTCGCCGAGCAAACTGCTCAAGGTCGCCTTCGGCATACGCGGCCTGAGCTCGTCCTACATCTCGCGGGTGTTCATCAGGACCGAGATGTTGCTGAAAAGCCGGTCCGTGACTACCGGATCCCGTCAACTGGTCCGGTCGCGATCCACGGAGAACCTGCCCAACTCGCAGAGTCAGAACAACATCCAGATGGTGTCGCACACCCTCACCATCCGCGAGGTAAGATGTTTTTATCATACGACAGATTTCAAAATGTTACAATCGGTCGTTTTATAAGAACAAAGCGTCTTTTTTAAGCACGAAAACGGTGATTATAAAATAAATAACGTGTACTAAGAAACAGTAAATATTTAAAATAATTACAGCTACGAATATTTTTGATGTGGTTTTCTACCACATTACTTCATATCTAATTTAGTTGATAATCCACTCGCACAGCCAACAGAGCTGGTCGTTATAAGTGGTTAAACTGCGATCATAATATTGTCGCAAAATTTGCTCCTCTGTCAACACTAACTTAATAAAATTAACTCCAACCAAGGCCGGTTTAATTTAATGCTCCGTTTAATTTTACACACTAGTAAGCGAAGCTAATTTTGCACAGTGGTTTCATTTAGGAAAATAATAATTATTTTTATCATGCCAATATTTATGTAATATCCATGAGCTTTTATCAATCATTTTTTCTATAATGAAATGTGGGAACGATTCAGGGTTTTTAGTGCTGATTAAACACAATTAAAAAAAAGAGAGAACAGCCATTAACATTTTTTACAATCTTAGACTTTGTACAGTGTCCTAGAGTTTAGGAAAGCAATAAATATTAGTAAATGTGGTCATGAAATCATCTTTAAAGGTATTTTTAAGTTTCTGAAGTTCCCGCAAGATGGCGTAATCTATTTTTTTACATTATTCTTTTTAATAATTTTCCTTTATTAATGTTGGTGCAAAATAAATGTAAATTAAGCGGCTTATATAATTAGCTATAAGTTTGGTTCATGATATTTTGAGATTGCACTTATTATAAAGTGGTGGGAGAAACATACTTTTTGTCTCACAAAAGTCCGCGTAACTTGAAGTGGGTGAAGAGCGTAAATAATATTGTTTGCTTTGTTGCTTTAAATAGAAACTAGATGGGGTTATCGATTAGTTTGTTATATTTATGTGATTTAAAAAAAAAATTAAATTGAGTGGTATCAGTATAATCAATCCAGAAAAATGAGAATGAAATTATAGTTTAACCTATCGAAACCATATCTGTTGGCATTCCAAAGATAATTCGATTTTTGTAAATTTTCTAAACTTTTTGCTTACTCCGTAAGCTATAAGTGCTGTCTGTAATTAAGTGCTTTCAGAAAAGACAGAAAATTATTTTTGGAAGTACCTTTGGGTGTCTCTTAGATGGCGCACAATGTAAATAGGATTTTACATTGGCACCGTACGCCACCTAAGAAGCCCGTAAAGGTACTTCCAAACGGTTGATTACTATAAAAAATATATAATATAAACAAACAAGATCATGTCGCAATGTAAAAACAACCTTTTGTTCGCTTTTTACAAATTCACGCCGTTAACCGGTTAAACTGTTTGCTAAATTTACTTGATTTTTTAATCGGTTATTGGAAACAAAATAACTGTCGGTTATTGCCCATTCCTTTGAAGAGAAATTAGTGGTGGGCACTATCGATAGCGACTATCGATAACTATCGATAGTTTTGACTATCGATAACTATCGATAGTTTCGACTATCGATAGTTGACCATCGATAACTATCGATAGTTGACTATCGATAACTATCGATAGTGAGCTATCGATAACTAACGATAGTTGACTATCGATAATTATCTATAGTTGACTATCGGTAACAATCGATAGTCCACTATCGATATGAAATCGAATGATAGTGAACTATCGATAATTGCTGATAGTAGATAACTATCGATGACATAATATTCGACAGTAAAATAATGTAAATCCCTTATAGAACATTTAGAAATGGATTAGTTCAGTATTGATAAAAATTAGCCAATTAATGAGACTTGGTCCGTCTATTGATATACGGATAGTGTCTAACAATTTTTTTTCGCGAGATGTAATTTTGAGAACTGTCTTGTATAACTAAAAATAGCGTGAAAAGTGCTTTTAGATGATAATATGGATGGTCCAAAAGTAAGTGAATGTAAGTCGGGAAGATAACTAAACGTGTAGATACATAATAAATTATATTTTACAGCAATATAATGAGAATAATTAATTGCGTTACAATCATAACAGTAATATATTGTATAATTTATGTGAAAATTTGCACAATTGGTTTTGCAGTCTTCTGACAAGTACTTACAGTGAGCGGCTTCTGAATCCCTGATATATTAGTTAACAAAAATTTGATTTTAAAAGTTCTTTACAAATGGCAATAAATTGAATTTGAATTTGATGATGAAACAATGAACCAAAATACTAGTGTTAAGCCAATTTCCATTAGTATATTAGTATAACTATCGATAGTCGACTATCGAGAGTTATCGATAGTTATCGATAGTTGGTCCGACTATCGATAGTACTATCGATAGTTGAAAATATCGATAGTGCCCACCACTAAGAGAAATATACCCAAAAATTGCAAAATAGTCGACGATCTTTTTTTTAAATGTGTGAGCCTGAATAAGCGCAGAAGGTGTAGGTGCTTGTTTCAGTCGCTTAACTTTAACAGGAGAAACATATACAAATATATTAGAAGCAGTTATATTACCAGCAGTTAACGAGCGTTTTCCAAATCAAAATTTTATTTTCCAGCAAAATAACTGCCCAGTTCATACGTGCAGATATGTGAATAACTGGGTAATGGAAAATAATATATATACACTTAATTGGCCTACAAGAAGTCCATATTGAACCCACTGGAAAATGTTACAAAACACACAGTCGTAAATTTAGGCCCCAAATTGATTGATGCAGATCTAGTAAGAAATATGATACTGTCTATGAACAAAAGACTACACAGTGTTTCAGATCGATGCAGACAAAATATTAAGCACTATATTATTGTTGCTATCCCGTAATTAGTTACAGTAATTGTATGCAGATTATTTTAAAGAGAATTTGATTTGGATCTAAAACACACCTTTTCAGTTTTTTATCTCACCAAAAAGGGAATCTAATCTAATCTTATGGCACTTCATTGTGGAAGTTTCAATGACATTTAACTAGCCATTCGATAAATTTATAGAGCCAAACTTTATACTATGTAAAATTAAAAAAAAAACTTAATTAACATGGAACGCTACATTTTCTTGTTTGGCCGCCGTGGTACAGTATGTGTGCTATTATTATTTTATGATCATTCCCATAAATGGTACTACTATAATTTTATTTTATCTGAATGAAATAGTAAACCAGAAAGACTTTATTTGCTCTCAGTACTTTATCGTTTATAATAATTACCATAATGTTGGTGATATCAGTGAATATGCACGTATGCATTATAGAGAGTTGCATGCATATGATATTGCGTGAAAGGGTCTTGTTATGAGGTCGAGGTTCTATTATTCATTATAATGTTATCCTGCTCTTAATACTCCTTAATACTCACATTTGCTATCACGATAAAATTCTAATTTATGTCGACGATTTGTTTGTAAAATTTTTGATTAGCAAACAGTCAATACCTACTCAAAATTATTTGAATAAACTGCCTAAATTGAAATCGACAGCCTATAATCGATGCAAGAATATGTAGTAAATAAACTGGTCGTCATGCATTATTAATTTAAATAATCTTCCAGTTCAACAGGCGTCTGAATTAAGTCTTGATTACCAACCCACACTAAATCCTTGAAAATATTGAATAATTTTGCACATGTCGGGCTGTTGTTATTTACCAAATAAATAGTAGAAATTGTGGAAAACGTTTCTGCAATTACTAAGATTAGTGGTTCCGGAATATTTTGGTAAATAAAATGTTTAGTACGTTTTTGTAGTTGTTGTGAATTTATGTTATTTGATAAAACCCGATAAATAAATTCTTATCAAATATACATGATGTGTATAAAAATCTTATTACGTAAATGAAGTTTATTTATTAAATATTTTTATTTATCAGTGGAGTATTATATATGTATATTAAATACTATCTATTAAACATAAACTTGATAAAGTTATTTTTGTTAATAAATGGCTAATTGTAAATAAAACGTATCTTAAATACCCATTCTAAGGTGCTCGTGCTTATTAAACATGCTTTGTTCAACAATAATGTATTTATGTATGTGCAATACATCAGTAAAGAAAATTAAGTAAAAGAAGAGATATGATTAAAAATAGAACATTTATTATTTCAACTCTAAAGCCCTATTTGTAAAACTGTGGTATACACATACAATTATGCATACCTTACATGTATCTTAAAATTTGTATATAATACTTTGCCCTTGAAAATCTATTTTAGTGCAATGTTTATTTTTCAGGAATAACATTTTTATTTACATTTATAAGTCACATATACGCCAATATTAAATTATTTTTTTAGTCATATTCCTATCGAACTGTATATAAACGAAATATTTATTGCTCAGAGTAATCTAATGGAAAATCTGGAAAACTGCCAGCAACGTTTAGCTCTCTTTATAGTGATATGCATAAACATAAGTTACACATAGGTTTTACTTTACCTACTTCTTTCGGTGATGGCACCGCGGGCGTTTTTTTTTTTTTTTTTTTTTTTTTTTGTTTCTTTTGGTGATTAGTTCTTTCCATCGGTGATGGTTTTGAGCGTGTTTACATGTGACCGTTTTATTTTTTTCTTGTACATAGCGTAGAACCGCCTTTACATATTTCGGGTGCTGGAATAGATTAAGGCATACTTATTATGAAAGTTTTTTTTGTATTATAACTTATTTCCTTCTGTTTTTACAAAATCTTAACACTAAACAATAATATAGTGGCAATGAATAGTTTTCTGAACATCAGTGCGAAATGTGCTTCAAATGTATGCATTCCGTTGGCGAAAGACTAATATATCTTTGAAAACTGTACAAAGAATACACAATATGGTGTGGTATATGCAGTGTCACGCATGAAGTCCATATCATATCCAAAAAGAATTTATTATTCATTACAGGTGAATTTTGACTTTGCCATTCGTTTGTACAGATAACTTATTTTGTTGCGATTTTTTATTCAGGAAGGTAATTAGATCCATAAATCCAATTTTGAAGAAATATTAATTAAATTATTTGCAGTTTTTTTTTTACTGACTTGTTGCCAGGGGGCAGCGGTTTTAATGCCGCAAAAACGCTTTGCCACTGGCCGAACACAATCCTCACCGGTTACACGTGGCAAAATCATTCACTGGGAGACTGGAGCCAAATCAGTGATGTGCTATGGAATAGGCACTCTGATTGAAAATAGCGAAAAATAATACGCCGAGTAGGTACATAAAAACAAGGCTCAGACCCGGTGGGCTATTTACAGTCAATGCCTACTTAAATCTGGCTGACTCTCTTCTCATCCACCAGTGCTGGGTGTTATAGTAATGTAACTAAAAAGAGAAAAGGTGTTTCAATATTTAAAACAGGTCTTCTCATTGTCATTGAGTAAAAACGAGGTCGTCCAACTACCAATAAAATACCTAATAAATAGGGGAACCCTAAAAATTTCCGGCAATGACGGTCGTATATTTCAATGTGATTCTCTTTAATTTTGACATTTTATATGATGAACACCATTGACAGAAAAACAGTCCTCTAAGTGGTTTATATTTCCCGCGGACATTTTTTACGATTCCAAATGTAGTCTAACTCAACAACAATGCATCGACTTCATTCTGCCTTTGGTGATGACAAAAGAAATTGAGGGGTTTGGATTCATATCTGGTGACCTTGCAGAACATGATATTGGTCCATTCCGATCCACCTATCTGGAAAACATTCGTTCAACCATTCTCTTGTAATTGTGAGCTGGAGGGTGCATGTAATACATATTGGTTCTGATGTTTAATAGAACGTTATCTAAGACTTCCTCCAACACATTTACGTATTCATTTACATTTAGTCTGTTCGGGAGAAATATTGATTCTGCAATTTGAAGATTTAGGATGTTGCCTAGCCAACATTCGCAGGAAACTTTCTTTGGTGTCCAAATTCTCGAATAGCTCTGGGATTTTCATCCGCCCAAAAATGGAAATTGTGACTGTTGAAGGCGCCATCTCTTGTAAACATGCATTCATCACTCCACAAAATAAGTAATAAAAAGTTTTGCTCTACTTGAATTCTGTTTAAAATTCTGTTGCAAAACATTATTCTCATTAATTGTCATTTTCATATAATGGCTGCGCTTTTGTAACATGAAATGATTTTAAAAGGTTTGCCTTAAGCACTGAAATAACTGTTGTCTTACTTGGAATGTTCATTTCCTACGCTGTGTATATCACAAAAAAATAAGGAAACGAAAATAATTCAAATTAACAAACGTCAAAATTTGACAAATAATATATTCTGGTTATTCTGGTCCAATGTTACCATATGTACTTTTACGTAAATAAAAGTAATTAAAGAAATGTAATACGGCAAAATATTAAAATAAAACGATTAATTACACCATCAGATAAACATGATTTTTCCTACAAAGGATTTCCAAAATTCGAATTATTTTTAGTAGCACATTTTCAACTTTCATGTTACCGTGCCTTAACAAATGACCGTACAACTTTTTTTGTATTAAATTAATCATAGAATCGCTCTACCTGACGATTATCCGTATCTTTCTGACCACCCTGTATAGGCTAAGAAACATTTTTTTTTAACAAACTGGGCGAACAGCGATGGTGCTGCCATCTGTTCATTTTGGTTTGTGCAAAACCAAATCTTTAGGTTTAACAAATCTGTAGATTCCATATGCATACATCTAACGAACGCATATTTGGTGTATCTTATTAAAACCGCGTGGTATTTTTTTTTTCTCCCAAAAAACATCAAATTTGCATGTAAAAGTACCTTTTATTAATTTTTATTTTTCAAAATTCAATTTGTGGATCTAATTACTTACAAATTGTAATAAAGTAAATAGTACATTAAAAAAAATATATAATGCAATATTTAATAACAAAGAAATTGGAATGGCGTCTGACCGCATTAAATTTGTACAGGTTTATATTAGTTAAAATAATTTAAAAACTTATCAAGTATAGAAAAACATTAAAACAAATCAAACATGTACTACAGTATTGAAAATTGGTATATTAATAGAAACAAATAAGAAATAACAACTTTTTCGTGTGAAACTTCTTAGAAAAATAAAGCAAATAGGAATATTGGAGAAGTTGAAAGTACTCCGGCAGAAACAGCTCGGGAAGGATCTATTGGAGCCCTCAAAAGTTCTCAAGTTTTCACTGGGCAAGATATTGGGCTTTAGTGAGAATACCAAGCTGCTCGAGTGGAAGTAAGAGATTTAATAGGGACGGTACAATGAGCACTCAGCTCAAGTGCTTGAACTAAAGGTGTTCACACCTAACTTTATGAATGAATGGGGGATATGTCGCAATTTCTTGGAAAAATGTTAAGTTGAGCAGTTGGAAGGTTCATATGCAAGCCATTTGACACTATGTTGTAAATACAAACAAACGGTAAAATCAAAATTAACTTGTAATGAGTAATAAAAAAATTCTCATGTGATGTGGACTTGTTGTGTCGATGTGTGACCCTGTATTTGATAACATCACGCTAAAATATACATGCTGTTTCGCTAAAGGCACTTCAAACTGTATTTATATTTTATGAAGGCATTTTTATCTATTTTTTTTTTATTAACCTAGCCCTAACGATTCCCTGTCCCATCAAAATCGTTTACACCGCAACCTTACCTTACAATATGACGGTGCGTTTTTGCCCTGTCGTAAATATTCTTGAATGTATTTTCCTCCCTACCGCAGTTTCACTCATTTTTTGTTAAAACCTTTATTAAAATAGCAGAATTATCTGTATATGAAGAAAATTTTTATCAAAATGTTGCAAGAATTTTACAACAAAATATCACTTATTTCTTTCTAATGACCAGGTAGCATTTTACATTTTATTGGAATTGAATACTTTCTGATCGTCAGATAAATGCCTGTGTAAGTAACATATTTGTTTTCTGTAACATTCTGTTTGAATACGTTTCGTTTTGTTTTACGAAATACCTGTAATATTATAAACACGAAACAAATTCTGGTCGATTATATAACAATCAATAGATAAGTACATGTTTTCACGGCTACCGCAATAGATATGTGAACATCTTCAATATACTATATTTGTTGTTTTTTTTATCGTGTTTTCATATCGCACATTCATATCAGTTTGCCAAATGTTGATGGACGAAAAATTTTCGAGTGCCGTTTGAACGTGACGTGATATATTTCTGAATAAATATCCTACTTACTTTTAATGATAGATTAGTTTCAAAACACCAATCTATTGAAAAGCAAAAAATCGTTTTTAAAATAACGCAAAAATTGCATTTATGGTTAGCATTTGCTTCAAAACAGACAGCACAACCAAAACGTTTTTAATTCACCAATTATAAGAACAAGAAATACTTTGAGAACAAAGAAAATTATTGATTGCCACGGAACTACATATTTAAACTTTTGTATGATATACTTAGTTAATACATATAGACTAGGATACGTACGTTTTGCATTTCAGAGTTTGTCCGAAGAGATGTACAATGAAATGGTATTGTATTTTAAGTATTTTAATGTTAATACATTAAGTATACGCATACTGATTGATTGGACTGTTTAATCATGATCTCTGTTTGTTATTATCGACAGGCTTTGCTTCACTCGTTCTTTGAACTTCCTCCATCAGCCTAAATATAACATCGCTGTTGTATTGTTTACTTGGAATAATTGGTAATGTTATCATCAGATTTGTTACGCGTTAATTAGAGAGAAGTTCAAAGCGATGCGTGATCTTGATAATACGGGGCCGCCTCATTTCATTTTGCACTACCTTTGAACCATCGAGAAGCTCATCTCTCAGAACCGCTCTATAACCGATACATCCTTTGTCTAGCTAGCAAATGATTATTAATGCTATGACCACTAACCGAATGATTATTCACAAGTTTATCTGTGTATTTCATTCCGTCCATTCCTATGATACCCTTTCCTCCTTTAATAAACAACTTCAAAATTTCAAGGATTCAGCAACAGGTGAAAGAAGCTGACAAATTTGTCTTTATCACTAAATATTTTCGACAACATGACTGTGTTTTGTTGCGGTTTGATGTCACCATCATATTAAAGATTAAAATAGCAGAACAATATCAAAGAAACCAAAATAAAAAATATAACATTAACATATAAAATTGAAAACCAAATGATAGAATAAATATCGTTTTGAATTATGAGTTCGGCTATTAATAAACCACTTTTCTATGAATAACTGTTTTAAATTTGAATAGATTAGGTTCAAGCCCTCAAACTCTCGCATCATCGAAACAAAGCTGGTAATGAAATTAAAAACAACGCGGTAACTTATTTTTGATATTTCTTTTATAAGGAATAATTCTTTTTCAAGTCAAGTTTTTGAGAAGTCCGATCTATTTGCAACACGGATAATCTTCCACTGTATGGAGCAGACAACATTAGATCTATCTTAGGGGCCACGCACAGTGGGACGGATCGCAATTCTAGCTGGACAAAATTAATAACGACTTTTGCAGAACAAATATGGTGCTACAAGGATACAATAGCATATAATTTGTTGACACATTGACATTAGAAAACATACAATAATAGATGAAATTGAAATATCGCGGATAAAATAATTTTTTAATCGACTAGGGAAAAAGAAATTACCGTAAATCATTTTCATTCCGCAGTTTTTAATTGAACATTGACATTGAAAATTTATAACAAATAAATGTAATACCAATAATAGAATAAGCGAAATCCCAAGCATATAATGCTATTTTTTAAAAAAAATACAATTTCCTCGCTGTCTTGTTCTTGCATTTCTTCATCTTCTTCCTTTTCCCCTGCAGTAGGTTTTATAAGATCAAGGGCCTCATTTTCCATTAATCGGTGGTTTATTTTAACTTCTGAACCCCTAATGTTAGAAATAACAGGATCTGACGCAACAAGTAACATATTGAACAAGTCTCTGGTCGTGTTCTCTCTTGAAGTTTTTCTAGTGTGATGCTCGCGAAATCGTCTATAATTTTTGTTACTTGATTCTTGAGCTTCTTCGGATAAAATACCGATTGGTAAAAGTAGAGACTGAACGACTTGGGGCCCTGAATTAAAATTTTATGAACACTTACAGGCATGCGACATGCGATAGCAACCTTATTTAGAAATAAACAACTGCGCTGTTTCTGTGGTGTATGTTTCAAAAATAATGAAAATGTAGTTCATAACCACTCGCAAGTACAGAGAGTATAACTCCAAATTTTCGTATTAAAGTTTCATCTACACCAGTGATCTTGGAAACTTCTACTGGTTTGCTAAAAAATCTTCTAGCTACATTTCCTGTGTTTGAGGTTCCTCCACCTTGTACTACTTGGTCGACCTTAATACCGACTTCTTTCCACAATTGTTTTTGTATGTTTTTCTTTCTCTCCTCTACTCTTTCTCGTTGTTCATTAATAGCACCTCGCATAGTTGGAGTTTGTAACTCTAAACGATATGCAATGTGGAGTATGCATTCTAGGAACTTGATCCAAGCATGTAATGTTGAGAGACCATATTCTAAATTATCTTCATCAACTGGAAAATGCCTCAGGTTTTGTAAGTCATTCATTTGAGTTGGCTTACATTTACAAATATAACAACATTGACTGGATGTATGTGTTAATGCATTAATCACTACTTATTAATGGAATAACACTACAGTGTTATTCCACTAGTGATTTAGTGAAGAGCATATCTTCCAAGGTTTACCTTAGCCGAAAACACTACGTTTAACACTGCTCTTCACTTGTTTTTCTACTGAAGATGGCAACTTAGTTGCCGAAATACGTATTTAGATTTGTATCTTTAATTTTTGTGGTAAGGGATTTTTTCACTTTTTCTTTTGGATTTTTGTTATAGTAAAGATTATAATAAGGCTTTTTATTAGCTTTTATATGTTAATTTTAGTAATCTTTGATATTGTACTACTATTTTATAAATATTTAGTAATAAAGGAAGAATTTGATTAAACTGTCAGCTTCTTCCATCTTTTGCTGAATCTTCGAAATTGTAAAGTGGATTTATTAGCATTAGAATATTTGTTTATTAATTACAAGTACCTACTCGGCTACTTTTCTTCTCATTTTTTTTCCTGAATTTTAATTTAAATAATGTGCTTATAGGAAAGAAAAGTTCAATGTAAAATTATCATTGTTACAAACGATATTAACGTAACTGTTAATCTTTTACCTTCGAAACATTTATATTCGATTAAACAATTCAAATATTTATATTTTTAATTTTTTTATCTGATATGTATGTATATAAAAATTTACTTTGTTTGATCGTTACGTCTGTATATTTATTCAATTACGTAAGTGATAATTAGATTAGAAAATAACACAACTAAACTACGATATTTATTACTTAGATATCGTTTGCAATTATCCAGGAATAAGTCACATAAATATCGAACATCTTCGGGAAACCATTAACTCTAAATCAATTCGCTACGAATATGAATAAAGCACTTAAGTAAAAGTCGCTTCAAACATCATAATATTTTTTATTATTGACATCAAGGTAAATGCCATTTCGCTTATGATAAATAAGAATTGGAAAATTCAGAAGCAAGTCATTCCTGTTCTTAAGTTTGATGCGGTTACAACTATTTTATTTTTTTTTAAATTTTTTTCTATGAGCACATCATATCAAAGTTTTCACAAGTAGCCCAACACAACCGATCCCCATTTAATCGTTCCGAATTTTGCTGTTGTATTCGTGAACCCCTAAAATACTTACACTCTGACTGTGCTAACACGAGTTTTCTGCGTGATTGTGTGCATCTGTTTGTTTCGTGCTGCTAAATAACGAAGGGAGCTCGTTCACCTGGTCCCCGTGTTCTCTCTATGGGCGTTTATCCCACGCAGAATATCAACTCCCGCATTCTCGACCAACGGGATGTAAGTTCGAAATTGAAATACATATATTATTTTTTTGCGGAGATTTTCAAAACAGTAAGAGCATGAAAATTTTCGTTAATCTCTGTTTTATTATTACATATAATGAATTGGCTGCATTCAATATAGCTTTAACCGGAATTGTAAATTAATTGGTGTTGACTTATTTTGTTTTCTCATTCGTTGTATGTTTTGTTTTATATCCGTATTCCCATTCCTACCAATTTGCTCACGTTTTGTACGCTAGATTTTTTTTTATTTTGGCAGAACAGTATCATACACTCACAAATACTCCTTTTGATAAATGCACCTTTCAGTATTGAATGTATGCACATATGAACTAAGATACATGAAATTTTGTTTAGCAAGAATTGACACAATGTAATATCTCAAGCACGAATGAAGATTTCGAAAATCTGAAGACTTTATAATACACTAATAACTATATTAGTACACTATGTATGTAGTAATATACTTGCGTAGCAGTTTGTTTTAAAATAAAATTCCTCACTCAATAAGAATGAAATATTTAGGACAGCCCAGAGGAAAATTTCAAAACAGAGCAATCACAAACAATAAGCGATACATGCTTACATAAAACCAAGATTTATAATAATATTTAATGATAATACAGAATAACTACTGCAAATTAGATAAACAAACGATAAATTTTAGAAGCTAATGTAAGTATTCTAAAAAAAAAACAATAAAGCTTCAATATCATAATATAGTCTAATTTAGTGAAGTTTATGGTAAAGTAGACCACCCTGGCATTACAATTCATATCCTCAATCCTCGAAACACGAAGAGTCACCCTCCGCAATAAGCCTAGATGGGTCTGTTTCTTTATAGAGATTACGTTTTTCATAAAATCTGAAACTACATAGCGTTAGCTTACTGACAATCAGAATCAAATCTTATTCGAGGAATAAGTAGAATTTATTTTATTGAAATTCCTGCAATATCTGTAGTGGTAGTAGTTACAGTAGCGATATGGTTGCTGAAAGTCTACTTGCTATCAAAAACGATTGTCAGATCTTCAACAGTTTCTACACGAGCGATGGGAACATCAGTTATGTGGTATTGCGTGTAGCAGAAAACTGAAATGCTTTCCAAAGAAACTAACGAAGTAACATTTTTGAGACTAAATCATCCGTATATGCCAAAACGGGAAAAAGATCGTTCATAAGAATATTGAAAAGAAGATGTCCCAAGTTGCTCCCTTAGCGCACTCTTGATGAAGTATAGAAGTATTTGTCCGGTCTGAAACTATTATAAAATACGTATTTATACGCCCAGAGAAGTAAAAAGACATCAAACCAAATTAATATTGGCTGATACGAAACAAATTTTGTCAGACATTTGTCTTAGGTTTATAAAAAACACCACTATATATATCTCGGAAAAGTGCAACAGATAGCTTGCTATAGCAATCACAGTGGCGGATTAACATAAGACGCAATTGAACGATCGCCAAGGGCGAATAGTAAACAAAGAAGGTAAAAAAAAATGATTCAAAAAAAAGAGCCCATGATAATGTCTGGTCAATACGCAGGATTACAAGCACGAATAATGGTACACGACGTCACATGCGCAATGAACGAACATTGGTAATCGGTTTTCGTTGCTAGGCAACAACCAATGGTAATCTGATTGGTGATGACATGTTCTATTGCAACGGACCCTAGCTCTCTATATTCCATGAGGTGCATGTTCGATACATTTAGTAGCAAATTATTCTGCCGAATGCTTCTTGAATGCTACACATTTTTTCTCAACGGGCTGTATATATTATATATACATAATTTTTTTCTTGATCAAACATGATGGGAAATACTGAGAAATGCAACTTCATCTGCAAACCTGCTATTTGTCTACCGAAACAAAACTTTAAACGACAAAATCATCAACAAGAGCAGGTGCAGTAAAGGCAATATATAGAGGGTATGAAGCTTTCAAAGCTGCTTTGCGAAAGTGTAACAACTACCTAATGTCTCAATCAAGTGGCATGATAAAAACGATGAAAACTTTAGAAACTGGAATTCTACTAGCCTTTTGCCACTACATTCTCCTACATTTTGATAACACCAATAAAAAACTACAAATCAGGAAAACCGACGTACTTTTGGTTATGATATTGTATACATCAAAACTAGGATTTATAAAAAGTCTGAGAAAAAAATAATTTCGATAATTTTGAAATTATGCAAAAAAAAATTACTGGGCGTCAGGATTATCAAATCAATAACAAAAGTGCCAAAAAAAGAAATTTGAAAGATGATTCTAGAGTAAGTGAGACACAATTTGATGAAAAGGGGAAAAGAAAAATAGCATATGACAAAATTTTAGATTTATTCGGGTTTTAGAAACAATTATGATCTAACGAGGATATGAGAACAAAAACGCAGCGACTTAAAGTATCTGGGCAATTATTTCCATTAGGAATGTGTTTAGTATAAATATTTTTGATTTGTAGTAGTCACGATGTCAGCCTAGATTTACAGGAGCTTCTACGAAGTTTAAAATCTGAAAAACTGAAACTTCAGTACCGAGAATTATCTCTGCTTCCATCAATCAACACCTACCTGCAGAAAGACAGTCATATGGAAAGTTATCACAAATTAGTGTAAGACTAAAAAACAATAGTACTATAATAAGTTAGGTGTCAGTTGTTCAATTTTAAAAGTATCTACTACACAACATAACTCTTTAACGAACATTTATCGAAAACTTTTCATTATCATTTTAAAGTCTTCATTTGTGCTTTACATATATACATGTAATGCTATCCCATTTTCGCCAAACAACTCTGTACCTTACTTGTCACCTATAAATTGGTATATAACACCTTTATTTGATATGAACGCAAAAATTTTATTAGTCACTTTTTAAACAAAGTAATCCTTTTCCTATGTCTAGGATCTCTACGTATTTTCTTTATCATTCCACAGTTTATTATGAGATGAAATACAATGTATTTTAAATCTATGAATGGAGACTTTGACTTTAATTTTTAATTTATAGTAACTTAATAATAAACCCATTTCACTTAATTATGTTTGATATGCCTTCGCTGTTAGGGAGTTTTGTGTCCATTACACTCGTAAACAACTTCTGCCTGATGCATTATTATTATTATTGCTATTTTATCTACATATACTCCGCTATTAATTATCGGCTGCCAATTATAAACGTTTACGATTCTTTGTTTTCAATCTATAAATAACAGCTGAACGACATCACATGTCCACATGTTGTGTACAAAACACATATGAGGATATTCATTTCATAAATTAATATTTTCAGCGATCCGCATAAAGGCTGCGACATATAGGATTTTTTTTTTTATTATTAAAATATGTCAATTCTGTTTTGGGAGAATAACATCGGAATGTCGCACAATTCCAAGATTTATTTCGACACATATTTAAAGAGTATGCTTTGAATCGACATAAAAATGGGCGTTAGATGATATGTCCATGCAAGAAAGTTGTTTGAAAATGTTAAGTAAGTTAGACATTACCATTTTCTTTGCTTTTAATAGCTTAACTGAAGCAAAATATCTGCATTTTCAGTATGATACTTAAAATTAAATTCTGAGGAACTTTTTTTGGATACCATGTGACCTAACCTCATTTCTAGCTGGTTGATGGCGCACTTTTTAAAGGGTTTAGCCGAATAAGCATGATAAACTGCCCTCCAGAAGAAATTTTTGGAAAAAAGTTATTAATGGGTATTACCAAATCATAAGTAGGTAATATAAGCACATTTTACTCTATGACTTTCCACTGCTCTTGAAATAATCAGAAAAATGTGCCACAAACAGACCTATCTTTAATTTTTTCTTTCTAGAAAACTATTCTCTTTAGAAAAAAACGGCGTTCGGACATTGAATCATAGTGTACTATATATTTTTTTGAAGAATTTTCATTCATAAAAACAAAAAAAAAATATTTTGAAATATTTAAAATTATGCATTTTATGGTCCCTTCAGAGTGACAATTACCAAAAGCAATACAAAACATTACTAATTATTTATTATTATATTATTATTAAAGTTTGATTAAAAAATAATGGGTGCAACATATTTAAAAGAAAATCATCTGTATGCTTATTATACCTATCTGCTGTTCTTAATCTTTTATGCCTATAATATCATGAGTCTAGTGATAATCATAAAAAATATGAATAGTTATTTGCGTTCCGAGTAGAGGATAAATGTACTTTTTTTTATTCGAGATGGCAGTTTGTAGACCGAAGCGGAGCTGTGGTCCATAAGCCACCAAGAATGAAAAAGGAACTTACCCTACAAGGATGCGCATTAATTTTTTCTCGCTACCACAAACACAACAATCAATAATTATAAATTAATATTTAATAAAAACATTTGTGACAGGCAACATATGTAAACGTCAGTGTAACTGACATAGCGACCGTTACACCATGTGTGGAAAGTTACTTGCCGCGATAGGTGACCTGCCATGGTAACTGACCTTCCCCGGAAATAGTTATTTGTATCACTAGGCCAGAAACTATAGTTTTACGAGTATGAGCACGGTTTGTGTGGCCGAGGCGAAGCCGAGGCCCCACAAGTGCGAATACTCGCAAAAGAGTTTCTGGCCGCGTGTTACACACTATTTTTTGCGCCGACAAATCTTAATTTTGTTGAAAATAATTAACGCTAGGGAGTTAACGGTACAGGTTGGCAATACATGTTACGTATGAATTTTGAATTTGAAATCAGGGTTAAGTTACCTTAGTATTTTGACGTTTTAATTTTCTTGGTAGTTTTGACACATATTCATCAATAATAAGGGCAATGGAGACTTCAGCTCACACTACAGAGGTTGCGCAACAAGTTATTAACAATTCATTACCCGTAAAATATTCCGAAAATTGATTTGGAAAGAATATGAATTAATTAAGAGATTGTGTAACGAGAATTCTGTCATCTGTCATTGTCTGTCATCGAATCTACAATTAATTACAGAAATGTCGGTAACTCGAATATATATGTTGCCAACCTTTAGTGATCTTTTTTACGGCCTAGGCCGGAGAATGGTAAGTTTCCGGCCGATTTATAGTAATGCAAAATCAGTGTTTCTGGACGGAGGCGCAAAAAATGTATTTTTTGGTCCTTAGATTGACCTGGTTATTTTACTTTCCAATACTGTCGATTTTTTTGACAATGTAATGTCAATTTACCAAAGTGGTAACGAGAAAATACTATTGTCTACCATAGTCATGAAGCTTGTATAAAAACAATGGTGCTATTAAACAACAAGCAAGTTCCGTGACCATTAGTATTCCTTTTGCAATATGTACATATCTACTGCATTTTGCACCTTTTGTTTATTGCCACTAAAGTACCGCTAAGTATAAAATTTCTAAGTTTCTTATCTTTCCAATCCAAAAATAAAAGAAAAGCAAATGTAAAACAGTAAAAACATATTGTATACAAATATTGCTTTTTTCGTCCATCAATTCTGCCAAATAAAATACAGCCTGCGAGAATTGATAGGATCCAGTAAACAATATCTTTAATTGCTGATGGGAAAATCTAATAATTCGGATGACGTTAAACACCGGAAAACAGATTTTGACTTTTTTGGTGTTGCGTGTATGTACCATCACAAATGAATATAAGCTGTTCTTCTGAAGAATTTAATAACTTTTTTTGCAGTATCTGTTGTGTTTGCTATTAACTCTTGGCGGCATATTATATTAACACCGAGATAATACAGAAAAATATCTTTCTCAAAACTTTTAATAATTGTCTTAGAAAATTGTGGCACCTGTTGCTCGTATGACAATCCAAGAACACTAGCAATCATTTTATTTGTATCGCCAGTTCTTAATTTGAATAAAAAGCAAATTAGTGCTTGTGCAACTGTGCGAAAATTCGTATTTCGCATTGAAGTTAATAAAATTGTTAGTTCTGTAATATTTTCCCATGAGATGCCAATAAATTTCTTCAACTGATTTTCCGGCATTGCACAATTCTTCAAATAATGTCAAGGTGGTTTTCTTAGATAATAAATTAAAGAAGGAAACAATTTCGCCGTTTTTATAGAGAATAGTTTTCTAGAAAAAAAAAAAAAAGTTAAAGATAGGTCTGTTTGGGGCACATTTTCCTGATTATTTCAAGGTCAGTGGGGTGTCGGGGAGTAAAATACCCCTATATTACCTTCTCATAACTTGTCAGTACCCATGGATAACTTTTTTCAAAAATCTATTCTGGGGGGCCAGTTCACCATGCTTATTCGGCTATACTCTTTGTCGCCGTATTAGTGGTCACGTAGCATGTGTTAGTAGTAATTTAAAACACAAGTCTCACAATGACGTTTATTAATTATTCAAAGTACGAGCATTACAAGTCATTGTGGCACACGTTTTTTTACTGTATTTTTTCTAATTTGCACATTAATTGCCTATATTACATCCCGGCAAGAATCTGTATTTGAGACATTTCAAATTGTGTTAGACCAGACACCTCGTTAGCTCAATTGGTAGAGTCGCCCGCCCGGCAAGCGGGAGGTGCCTGGTTCAAATCCGACACGAGGTAAAAAATATATTACCCTCATATTAAAAATTATAGTTAAAGCAGAAAAAGCATTTATTTAATGACTTCACAGTATAAGAAAAATTGCACTATTGCATACTGAACCTATCTCTTTCCCAAAAGAAATACCGTATTTTAATAATCAAAGAAATTCTCATATGTTGCAACAACATTTTTGTTGTATATTATGCAGTGACTGGCATATATTCTGGTACAATATGTATGTACAAGCGCTATGTTATAATTTGAGTATTTTAACAATCTAAAATTAAAATTGTTGAATAAATTATGTAAATGTTGTGTTCGTTACTTTGTATAGGTATACCAATTCTTGCTAAAGTACTTGAAATTTTCAATTTCTTATTCTTGAAAGGATGTATTTATGAATTTAAAATTTCTATTCATTAACACGACTTTGATAATGAATAAAATTATAAATGTAAATGTAAATTGCATAAGTGTTCACTTATGCGAATAACATAATCAATTCATTTAGATATTTTTATGCGCATACAAGTATTATTATTTCTCTCATTCATTTAACAACTTTTTCAGACTCCTGAATACCTGCACCTCGCCAAATGGTTTCCCTTCCCGAATCCCATATTTTCAGATCGAGAACTGCACATACGTACGAGGAAAATGGTTAGCGAAACAAGCGTTTGATTTCCCCGAGTATCCAATTCGATTTTTTTTATGACTTTGTTCTGAACGTAACCGGCACAATTCTATTTTGCGTGGGGTGCTCTCTAAACTAATTTACTACGTCAACTAACTCATAAACGGTAATAAAATTTATTCCACTCGCATACTGCCTACGGGGCCAATGTGAAGTGGAATAATTTTTCGCCTCCATTTTATTAGACCCTCCAACACGTCACAACACACTTATTTACTGCATTTGTCGCTTGCTTATTGTGACGCCTTATTGTGTATCGTGGTTAATTAATTCGTCAAGAATGTCTATTGCGTTTTGTAGCTGACAATAAGTCTCGCCATTGATTGATGTATCTGAATGATTGAAGAAGTGGGGCGATACTAAAGGCATTCTTGTCGATTTGATGCTTGAGTATTTAGTGATTTTGTTGAGCTTTTTTTAGTTGTAGGTATCTATAACTGGATGGATTTTCAGAATGAGTACATTGCATGATTTGGTAAAATAATGGCAACAAATTAGAGCATTAGTGCACTTCTTACAAGAGCTTCTTTGTAAGAAATGCACTAATTGCATATTTAATGTCCTGCCGGATTTCTAAGATCTGTATTTGATTTTTCAAATTGTGAGGATCCGCACAGCTCGTTAGCTTAACTGATAGGAGCGTCCGTCCGGTAGCGGAAGGTGTCGGGTTCAAATCCCACTAGGTGTAAATTACAGTGATGGCAAAAAAACATTTATTTAATAATTAGAGCAATTCTACCATAACCGACTTTTCGATTAAACTCATATCTTTACCAAGGCTAAGAAAGAATTAAAATTATATTAATTAATAAAAAATATTTCAAAAAAATTTACTTTATACAATTTTTTTTATTAATTATTTTCATTTCAATTGGTTGAAACATCGGTTTTTATGCAAATTATGATAGAATAAACAGTTATTGCTCTAATTTGTTGCCAATATTTCACCAATTATTATCAGAGCGTTTACTTCATCAATTAATTGCATGATTGTATTTAAATTATTTTATTTAACCTGAGTTATTTTGTTGGCAGAACTTTAGGTACAAGCATTGCAAAATTTCAATCAATTGGAATCAACAGGAAAATTATTATGAAATAATAATGCTTGTGCCAGAGAAATTTATATTTATTTTACTTATTTCTTGATTTCATCTATACGTACTGTTTACTATTATTTCGCCATTTTTTGGTTTTTTCATATTTCTCATGTACTCTCATCTCATAATTACCATTGATGTTTTTTCTTTATTACCTTTCATTCATACCCGGGAATTACCAAGAACAAAACTACGAACCAAGCAAATTATTTAAATTTCAAGCAATAAATTTGTTGTAAATTCACAATAATTAATTCCTAATATGAACACGATTTATGCAGATACTAAAATTCTGTTGTAAATCCTAAATTAATTAATATACGAGCACACAAACTTTAATCAATGCGAACGAATGCCCCCATCTGCTTTATTCAATTCGCTCCCAGCGATAAATTAAGGCGCCGTAAATCCAATAGGCGACGTTAAAGGATTCCTACCTTACAATTTCCACTGAATACATTTACGATGTGTTTGTGCATATATAACAACCAATTGACTTGCAAAGTGATTTCGCAATTGTTAGGTTTATTTTAAAACTTTTTTGGATGCGTGCCTAAACCAGATATTTATTCACCTATAACGTACATACTTTGATATAGGTAGATGCAAAACTTGTTCTTGGTAATGTATCTTACACAATAGTTTGTAACACGTCAAAATTTGGTTGGTTCGCAGGAGGGTGGTGTATTAATAAAGGCATCTACGACTTCCATTAACTATGATCTAATTTATATTTAAAACCATAGTTAATGGAGTTTGGATAATTCATAATATAATGTGGATGCATGACTTGGGGGGGGGTAAAACTATTCATCTCTTCATAATTATTGTTATTCTTTTATTTTCGCCATCTGTGCACGATTTTCGATCAAAAGCTCGATTGCGAAACTATTCTTCACTTCTCTCTTAAAAGATTTGATCGAAAGATCGTTCATCACCCACCACATAGATACCATCCATCAACTGTAGCAGTCTTGCATGCTGCGTCGTTCTCACGTTCATTTTGGGAATATATACTAACTGTGTATTTTGATAGTTGCTAACATTATGGTCATGGTTACCGGTAAGGATCACGATGTACCAGCCTATATTGCTGTATACAACAGAAGAACACGGGTGCTCTCTAACAACATTCTACGTCAGGGTTGAACATCACGAGCCTACGCTGTTGATGATCAAGACCTGTAACAACGAGGTAATTAAAAAACACTTTTTCTCGTACTGTGCATGGGACTTCAAGTCCGTGTCTATTTTTCTCAATTTATCATTAGTATCAAAGTGACTTAATTTTGATATCTACCACGAATTTTACTATCATCGTAGGTTTTTGGTGCATATTGTTCGTCAAGATGGGGCGAGAGGAACTTAAAAGACGATCGTGGTAACAGACAGGCCTACTTCGGTACTGGCGAGACATTCCTCTTCTCGTTGTATCCTGAACGGGCTAAGTATCCTTGGGTTGGTATGGAAACCGATAAGAACGTCGAACATAGTGCTGAATTGTTTATGGCTGCGGACGCCAAGATGATTACAATCGGGGGAGGGTAAGTTAACTAATATTTAGGAACTCTAGAAGTAAAAGAATACATATGGGAAAAAGCACGTCTTGTCTTGTATCACCTTTGTCCCTAAATAGAAAACTATTCTAAGATATCCCTTAGCTTCTAGGACTCAATTTATGATCCTACCAATCAAGAATGTCAAAGGATAGGTTTTTTTTACACAGCATTACACTCGAATTTTTTAACTGTGGGAAAACTACGTATAAACTACTTATAACATTTGAGATAAATGGCAAAGTCATCATTTTAATCTCCTACTACTTTCACCTCACAACTCCTTTTCCGCATCTATGTGATTACATTGATCAAATCACCCTGCTAATTAAGAAATATAGGTAACATGCGTATCAAAATCCATTCCTAAACATACATACAGTGGAGACTCGCTAATCCGAACCCTCAGAAATCCGAATTCCCTTGTAATCCGAAGATAATTAAAATATTGCCCTTTAACATTGGGTATCTTGTAATCCGAATCGCTTAGGGGTTCTGTAATCCGAATCGCAACCATACAATTGGGTGCATTCGTTGGTTTGTTGTTACCGAAGCTACATACGTCGGAGAATCACCGGAATAGTTTAATCTATATATTCTGGCAACTAAAAGAGCGCATAAAACGCTAACGCTTAGCGAAAAACAGGAAATTTTGATGAAATTAAACAGTAGTGGAACATCGTTGGCTGTAAAGTATGGCGTTGGTGCGACAACAATTTCGAACATTAAAAGCAATAAGGATATTTATTTGTTCATTAACGGATTCTACTTATTATCGCAATTAAATTTCGCATAGGTACATTGGGCATTGTATTTCGACACCAAAACGTAAAAAAACTGCGTAATTCAGATTACCCCCTAATGGAAACAGAACTTTATAAATGGTTCTTGTCGCAAAGAGAAAGGCTGTACAGATTTATGCCAACAATACAATAATAACAAGTTTATTGCAAGTAAGGGGTGGGTTAACCGATTTAAAGAACGCATGGCATTCGCAGACTAAAAGTTTGTGGGGAAAAGCTGTCAAGCGATCCTACATTGGTTCAGCCTTTTCTACAAAAAAATACGGAAAAAATGAACAAGCTTAAGCTATTACCTAGCCAGATATACAATGCTGACGAATCAGCACTATTTTGGAAGCTGCTACCAGATCATAGATTAGTACACGTCAAAGAAACCGCCAGGGCGAAAAAGCTCCAAAGAGAGAGTAACTTTTCTCACTTGCGCCAATGGCGATAGTACTCATAAACTAACACTGATGGTTATTGGCAAAGCTAAAAATCCTAAAGCTTTTAAAAACGCTAATATCCCGGTTGAGTACGATTCAACAAAGAATGCATGAAGGACATCCGCATTATTCCTTGAATAGTATTGTTATATCGTTTCTTTTTGTTACGTCTTTTCTTAAATTTAGTACAATGGGAAGCAATTTGCAAAGGATTAGAAAAGAAAATATGATGAATGCGTATAAAGAAAAAAGAAATTAAATCAAGTATTTGGAAGTTTTTTCAAGGAGAACATCAATCATTTAAATATTATAGCGGTTTGAAGAAATTTTATATTATAAATTTACATATATCAAAAATATAAAATGCGAATACCCATACGGGTCAAAATGATTCCAATGAGGTGCAGATACGGATCGGATGCGAACACGGATAGGAAAAAAAGTATCCATGCAGGACTGCAATAATAACCCTAAGAATCAGCCCAAAAATTGTTGTATATACAGGGTGAATCACAATATATGCGACAAACTTTAGGAGCAGATTCCTAAGGTTATTTTGATCATAAAAGTTCATAAGAACATATGTCCCAAACTGCTTATTTCTAAAGTTATACAATGTTTAATATGTAGTAAGTAACATAATTAATGTTTTTATTGTAAATTAACAAAATAATTAGTAAAACAAAATTAACTTATAGTAACTGTTGAAAATGACCGCCCCCAACTGCAATACAAGCTTCTATCCTCCGTTATATTGATTGGCGAGTCTGTTCGAAAATACCAGGGATATTTCGAATTGTTTGAAAAGCTGCGATAATACGATTTCTCAGTTCATCGAGATTTTCAATGGGAGTCGTATAAACTAAAGATTTAAGGTGACCCCAGAGAAAAAAGTCCAAACTATTTAAGTCTGGAGACCGAGGAGGCCACGGTTGTGGACCTCCCCGTCCTATCCACCGATTTGGATACGTATTCTTCAAAAACTCGCGAGCAACTAAACTAAAATGCGCTGGAGCACCGTCATGCATAAAAAACATTTGTCATCTTAATTGTAAGGAACTTCTTGCAGCAGTAGTGCCTCTTCAAGAAAATTGCGGTATAGCTCGCCATTTAACCGCATCGGTGCACCTATCAAGTGATCTCCGACAATTCCGGCCCACACATTGACAGAGAATTGATGTTGATAACGGGCATTCACTATTTCGTGCGGATTTTCTTCGGCCCATATGTGATTATTATGAAAATTAATAATCGCGTTTCTAGAGAAAGTAGCCTCGTCGGTGAAGAATATTTGAGCCAAATAGTCAGGAATTTCTGCGATTTTGTGTTGCACCCATTGACAAAAAGCCACTCTTTGCGGAAAATCTACTAGCAAAAGTGTCTGCACCCGTTGAGTGTGATATGGATACAACAGTTGATCTTTCAATATTCTCCAAACTGTGGCCTGACTAATGTTTAAAGCAAACGCAATTTTTCTGGTGCTTGTAGTAGGATGTTCCTCAATTTCATTTAGTACCATTTCTTCAACTTGTGGAGTTCTCACTGTAAATGGGTGCCCGTTATCAGTCGTCTGTTTTTTAAAACTTCCCATTTCACTAAGACGTTGGCAAGACCGTAAACAAAATGCCTATCACCCATCTCAGCATTCGTGTAAGTCATTTTAGAAAACAGAAACTGACAATAAACTGAATCAATACTCTGACAACTACTGTCCAAAATTGAAATGACACACAATTCCCTCTCAACACAATTGATTTTGAAGAACCAACTGTGATATTATATCGTGTTAGTTATAGTTCATAATTTATTATTAAACATTCAATAACTTTTAAACCAAACCGTTTTGGACATATACTCGTATGAACTTTAATGATCAAAATAACCTCAGGAATCAGCTCTTAAATTTTGTCGCATATATTGATATTCACCCTGTATATAGACTCACCCTGTATATGTAAGGTCTGCCGATAGTGTATTAATATGTTTGATTTGAGCAATGTAAGTAAAGCACTTCATACTGTCAGTAACAATATTCTGCTCGATAAGTTGAAGTACTGTGATGTGATATCGGAAGAGTAAGATAGATCAGATCGCATTTAATAAATAGAAAAGAGCTCGTCAAATAAAACATAGCATGTGAGGTACCGCAAAGATCAACCACAGCTTCTTATTATTTATACTTGATTTTAGTAAAATCGTATTTGTATGTTGGTTGCCATTGCGATTTTGAGCACTAGCGTCTGACGTTAATATCAAAATGCTAAAGTTTTCAGATGATCGGCAACCAGGCAACATTACAGGTCTCTAGATATGCATAGAATATTCATTTATGCATATCATTTACAAAAATTGTATAATTATCTTTGAACTGGAAGGAAAATCAACAAACTAAGCAGTTTTTATATTTGGTAATGTTTTCTTTCCTATTTTATTTCTCACTTATACGTGCAAATGCTCATCATTTAATTTTTTTGCATATTTTCTACTTTGCAGTTGTAAAGATTTGGCAAACGTAAGCGCCAGCAGAAATTTTCAACCGTTGCCAAGAATTTGTCACGTTTCTCTATATATCATCATACCTTTGGCGATGCGTTGCATAAATAAAATCCTTGATACTAATTTAAATATACATACATCGTTACTGCAAACGTTTTCCGATAAAATATAGAACACATTGCATATTTCCGTTTCTGAAATCTAATAGCGTCGTTTCTATTTCACAGGGAAGGTCAAGCAATTTGGATGGATGAAAATATCCGATTCGGCAAGACGGACAGATGTCAGACATTCAATAATCCGCCTCTGTGTGCCAGCGGAGACTTTGAGATTCGTGTACTGGAAGTATACGGATTCGCTACAGAACAACTGAACTAATCATAGCAGAACAATAGCAACGAAACACATCGAAGTCGCTGCTTGAAACGCCCAACAGAAGAGGGCGTTTAGAGCGGCGACAATTTCTTTTAATACTTAGTACGCATGTTGTTATTTAATGTGTACATCAGGTTATTTTGAATCGTCGGTGTAACCCTCTAATGATGACGTCGACTTCATTCCAACTCTATATGAATGTTTTCCCTTAATCTTTCCTCTATATGTATTGATAACAATATTTGATGTGTAAAGAAAGACATTATTTTTTTTTTCTGGTTGGCTTGCAGGAAATGAAAGTTCGCGATCAACATTACACAAATACGAGAACACGGCCTTAAAAGGGCAAAAGCTGTATTCTAGTCTGGTAATATTTAATGTCATGGTACATGATACAATATTATTATTATACTTTTTAGTATACGTGTATATTTAGTTTATAAAAGAATGGCACAGTTAGCCTTTGTTGCATATATTTTATTATACATAATCTCATATGTAATTTGTATCTACATACATACCTGTAAGAGTATTTATATATCTTGTTTATTGTTTCCTCGATCATATCATCTATATAGACTTTATATTTCTACGCACAAAGCCACCGATCTTTCTGAAGACTGTTGGCATGCCATTTAAACGAATATGTAAACGAAAATGAACAATCAGCAAGCAACTAGAGTTTTAGTGTAGATGGCGCGAAGAAAAAATGGTACCGTATCTGAATAAGAATTTATCCCACAGTTATTTTAGAAACTTGGTCCATAGTTGTATCACTTCAAATTGTATCACCCAAAAGTATTATATAACCCATTTGCGTTAAGTTTTCTTTCTTGCTTTAATTAGTTTTTTAATAATTAATTAACGAAAATGCATGATCCAAAATCATGTCCAAATTAGTATAGTTGCCCTAGTTTTTAGGATTAAAATTAATCGAAAAGTGATAATTTTCTATTTTGTTTCTTTTTTTTTTTATACGACAAGATAAAAACGAACGAAGCACATAATCATATATATATATATGTAAACCCACAACGGATTTCCAACAAGATTGACGTTGAAATTACTAGCGCATAAATAATTTATTAGCTAGAAATTAAAAAAAAAAAAACTGCTTTGCTTAAAAAGCATCAATTAATATCTATGTTAATCTTGTTGAAACCCTTACATCAAAAGATAATCATTATTTAGCCCCTTGTGATATTATCAGCCGATACATTTAGATGTAATGAAGCATAGCGATTGAAATTCTGAAAAGATCACTCCCAGTGACTTGCTGCACTTTCATTTCTATCATCGCTTTTAAATACTATGTAAAGCCCACTCTTCTTCTTTTGTATATAATAATATAAATATAAAATGTAACTTGTTGATTTTGTTTCAATTACATTTTTAGTTTTCTTATTTTATAATAAGTCTCCTTGTTTATATAAATATTTCCCGTGGGTATAGATAAAGGATATATGAATGATCCGGTTGTTATTAAGGTCTTTGTTCAGGCTTATTATAAAGTAAGTGTTGTTGGAGTTCCTCTTTCTTGTTATCTTATTTTGTTGTAACTACATTATTGTATATTGTGATATGTATCCATTTGTTTCATTTGTATATGTAACTGTAAACAATCCGCTTCTATTATTACTTTGCAAAATTTATTTATTGTGTATTACATTTTTTCTTAAATGTTTCCCATATTACTCTTAATGTCATAATAACCGTATATCTGTTTATAAATAATGTTTAGTTGCTTAGTTATCGATGTCAGTTAAGAATATATATATATTGTTGGTAAGCAATAACCAATGTGATACATAATTTTGAAAATTCATCCGAGGGTGCGCAGTAAGTACAGTAAATTCCTTTTTTTTACGTCTATTTCTCTCAGTATGTAGTGAATAAGTCCTTAGTGTAGTGTACTCAAGTTATTTTAATCGTTTTAAATTCGTCTAGGTCACTGTTTTTACTGCACACATTGGAAGTATACATTCTTATTTTCCTTTGGATTCAGTGTATTGAAACATGAAATGTATTGTTTTAGCTTAAAATTCTGAGTGTTTCAACATTCTCTGACTGTTAAAAAGTTACCAGTCACATATTTGTACTGAAGTGTTATTCGCAATAAAGTGTAATCAGTATAAATTGTTTATTATTATTATTATGAATGAAGGAATTACGAAGGAATCATAAAAAGACGCAGCCGTAAACGCACTAGTAAAACCGAAAAAGGGTCCGAATGGGGGTCTATGTTCAAAAAATTGAAATTCATGAATAATTTCGTCTCATTTGGTGAAACAAGAAAGAGGTCGTCAGGGCGCTAGGCGTTGGCTGTTTCGATGAAACCAGCTAGGCGTTTGACTCGAGCGAGAGGAGGTGGACGATCCTGAGGGACAGGGGTTTTCGCTGTCTTGAGCTCGCGCCCAGGCAGCGGACAGAGTCTGCTTCAGAAAATCACGAAGGAGTGAAATTTGCAGATCGCGATGGATCTGCGCGTTAAGAACGAATCAAGGGGCTCTCCAGATTCGCCTGAGTGTCCTGTTTTGAAGTGCCTCGAGGGACTTCAAGTTTGTGTATGAGCCTTAGTATTGATTTGAAAATCAATAACTTGTTGGCTAGGTGGAGGTGACTCCCCCGACCTAACATGGGAAACAGAGAGTTGCGTGCAGCAAGAAAGCGAGTTCTGACCTCATTACGTTGCTTCGTCCAGACGAGACGTCTGTCGAAGATGACTCCTAGATACTTAACCTCTTGGCTCCACGGTAACCTGACGTTTCCCACGTGGATACGTGTCTCGGGAATACGTCTCTTCCTTGAGAATCCAACTGCAACACATTTGGATTCGTTCAACTTCAGTCCCCATCGAGAGGCCGAACGAGGTGGTTTGTTATGACGGTGTCATCAGCGTATATAGCGAGGTGCGTGCGAAGCTCCCGACGGAGGTCTGTCAGAAACAGCAGGAAGAGACGTGGTCCCAATGACGATCCCTGCGGTACTCCGGCGAAGATATCGCGAGAGCCGGATCGGACTCCGGCAGTCCTAACCCAAAAAGATCTGCGCTCAAGATAGGATCTGATCAACCTGATCAGACAGGGATTCAAGCCAGAAACAATCAACTTATGAATCAGCGCTTTGTGCCAGACACAGTCAAAGGCACGTTGAAAGTGAAAGAAACCTGGCGCTACGATTTCTCTCCTCTCGAGACCGTTTCTGAGTGCCTCAGTGAACCTCGGGAGCTGCAATTCAGTAGAAAGCTCGGCTCGAAAACCGAACTGTTCGTCCCGAATCACGTGAAGTTCATCGCTGTCGAAGATTAGCCGGTCGAGGATGACCGATTCGGCTATTTTCGAGACATTTGACAGAAGGCTGATCGGGCGGTAACTCTCGTGGAAGCGGAGATTCTTCCCAGGTTTGGGATGGTGGAAAATGCTGTAGCAGGAGTGTTGCATTCACGATGGTGCGCAATTTCTCCCGTGCCTCAGGAGTTAATCTCTTCAGAGCCATGTTGGAAATTCCATCAGGCCCTGGGGACTTTTTATTTCTCTTACTTTTGATGCAAGCGTCGAGTTCAGCTGGCGTAGCCGGGTCGATCGGGGTTCCGAGCATATTAGAAAGGCGGGTCCACGAATCGTCCACATCGCTACGAAAGTTCTCCTCCGCGTCACCTCGATTGCCTCCGTCGTGACAGTCAGACCCTGAGACGTCCACGGGTTCGACTCCACCAAAGACTTGTTGCAGAAAGTCTGCGTGCGCCTCAATTTTCTCTTCGATCGAAAAGACTGAACCGCGAGAAGAGGCCGGTTCTGAATCGTTCTCCCGCCGGGTTTTCGAAGCGCTCTCGCCAGCTTCCATACGGAGCCGTCCTCGATGACAAGCGAGGTAAGCTTGTGCTGCCAGAGAACATTTGAGTGTTCCCGGAGGGCATCGCGTACCCGTCGTGCCAAGAGATTGGCCCGCTGGACGTCGGCGGGATAGAGTACGTCGGGCAAGTTTCCTGGCCTTTCTGCGCTCCCTCAGTTATTGTATATGTCACAATTGAAAAAAGAGAAGCCCATGAAGTACAGGGAATCTTTGCAGAGAGAAGTGTCAGTTTTCGGCAGATTAATACTATTACAGTTACGAATGTTGTAAGAATGAATATCCATAGGATAGGTATATCTGCTTCTATATTTATACACCATACTCACAGACTCATAGATATTGAAATGAGTATAAAGTTAAGATTTTTTGGGAAACAAACAACGGACGACAGTAGGCTCTGTCGTCTTCTCCGCTAATCACCCGCACAGTCCGCTTTTATAATTTAAAGATCTCGAATAAATTCGATGTAGTGGTGAAACCCCAACAAAAACACAATATCTCATACGAGTCTCAAATAGTGCAAGGTAAATCTTATTTTCTGATTATTAGACCATAGCAGGCCGATGCCCGAGTGTGCTCGGTTCCCCCCATTCTAACATCAGTAGACGGGGATATAATTAATAACAATGTTAAGGTTGGTTTGTTATCTATAGAGTAACAATTTGTTTTGCTAGTGTTAATTTCATTAATATTAAACCACTCATAAATGCTGAAAATGTCGGTGTTAATTGATCTTGGTAAGTAATGACGATTTGAAGCGTGCCACGTAAGGGATATATTGTTGATGACGTCATATTTTATATTAAACGTTGTTTAGACGATGTTAAAGATTACATCAATTAAATATAAGCGTTTATGAAGTGTAAATAAATACAATTTAAAAGAAGAGGATTTTATTTCTTAAAAATATGACATACTTTCCATATTGTTTTCATACCACAATGGATATTAATTATATATTATGTATCTATTAAACCGAGTTTGTTTTTCTTTCACGAATAGCTCACAACAAGTAAAATTCTCCAAACTTGAACAGTAATTTCACACTTATTACAATAAACATGAAATAGTATTAACCGTAACAAGTTTTTATAGGCCCAGAAATCATTTGACTTATTTTAATATGTGCTCTATCGACATTGGAATGTTTCGCAAAATTATATACAGGAGGATGATGAATCGTCTACAAGCTGCCACATGGAATACATATAATATATAAAAAAAAAATTGCTTTTATTACATCATTCTAAATTGGACAATTTTGATTTGACGCAGGACAATGGGACCTATAAATAAAGTAATCTGCTGAAACGTTATCCTTATAAGCTAATTTTTGAGCACATAATATTATATTCTTCATGTGTTCGCTAAAACATACTTTTAACAGATCACTATACCTACATAAGCCAACAGGCACTTGCCAATCACTTCAGAACATCATAGGTACTAGTTAAACAGATGGTTTTACATTTTCATTTCACAATTTGCACATATTTAAACAGTATCATCATATATTATCAATTTGGCTCCTTTATCTTTTACATGAAAATAATTTTTTTGTATTATTTTAGTATGTATCTAAATAATGTTTAAAATGGTTCAACGAGATATAAAATATTATATTTATCATCTTATATAGATATGTTGATACTGTTTGAACAACGCTTACAAATCATAGGTACTTCTTTTTTGAAATACAGTATAGTAATATACATTCATTACAAACAATACTCATATTTTGGCAAACAGTAGTATTCTCCTTGCTCTCCAACAATTACGGGGATTTATATAATATATGTATCATTATATTTACTATATTTGTTGTATAGTTGAAATATAAAATGAGTATAGTTTGCAACTATGACTAATATAGCACATAAATAATAAAAAATACTTTACGCGCACATCTCCCAATCATATTATTATATCTTTAATAAATTTCATCATAAATATCATTCTCTCTAAATATATATTTGTATGTACAAACAAAAAAATATACATATATCATTATTTTAATTTCTTGTAGTGTTACGAAAATATGTTGCTTTATGTAGTACTAACGTAAACGAAAACAATAATACATTAAAACGGTGGTAAAATAATTTTAAAAAAACCGACACAATTCACGTAACGAGTATTTTTTTTTAATTAACCCCAAATGAAAACAGATAAATATTGTGAGATCTAAAACTAACGACACGTAGCCCGAGAGAAGAATTCAAATGCCCAATTCATCAGATTAGTTGATTAAATTTCCGTAAATAGAAATACTGAAAAGATTTAAATATAAATCATTACACCGTTCTGTCATATACAATATTTGCATAAAACAATCAACAACCAACATTCATCTCGAGACATATTTACGATAGACTAATTTATAATTCCGATTGCTTAAAAGCAAATACGTTCTCGCAATGATATGCTTCAATTAAAACAAATACGAAAGGGTGATACTAGGAAAGAGAGCCGAATATTACAATATATTTAAACAGATTTAACAAGTTAAATTAAAGAAAAAAAAATGTACAAAGGTAATGAACTAATAATAATAATAATAAATAACATTGGAAAAAAAAACAGTCATTACATAAAATTCTGATAAAAATTTATTAAATCAGGTGATTATTGCAAGGAAATTTGGTAATTTATCTTGTTAATATCTAATTTAAATGTTCCTTTTCACAATTATTTCTTAAAATCCTATTAAATCACCTTTTAAAAATAAGATTCATAATTAGTCTGAATAAAGTAGTTCTATATTACAGTTTGCACAATAAAATATAATCAATATAGTTAATCGATATAATAAAAAAATTATATACTATATAAGTGTATAAGTAAAATATTGACAAGAGTCAAAATTAAAATTTTCATCACATAAATCTATTGTTTAAATAGCAAACAATAACTATTACATTATCAAGTATAGTGTGCAATAATGGTGATAATCTTTAAAAAAATAAAAAAAAAAATGTACACTAACATCTTAGATTGCAATAATACCCAAACGTAATTATAGTAATATAATAAAAGTATTAAGAATCACAGACCTTACACGATCAGGGTTGACAAAATTGGGAGAAACGAAGATTACGGACGCAACATGAGAATTATGTTTCATCCAGAATGGGGGACAGATCGTTTTATTGGAGTATTTCCCTTAGGAATCGGTGGGATTATCCAACATTTCCGTAAGGAAAGTATCTATGGGAACATCACCTATCAACTGGAAGAAGAAGAGGTATTCGGAGCATTTCAGTCCGATGGATCTCAGCGCTGGTAGACGGAGTAATAGTTTTGCGAAACGGCCTGGTTCGTTCGGATGTTGCGACCTTGTATATTCTTCTAGCACGCCGTATACTTTTTCTCTTAAGATTTCTACCTCCTGGATTGATCTTAATTCTCTAACATCTAAAACAAAATATGACAAATTTAGTAGAAAAAGTAGATCTACAGCAGGATTCATCCGAGTTGGCTGAAGCGCAACAGCAAGAGGGTGTGCTCAATGGAGTGAGAAACACCTGCAGGAATAAGGAGGATCGGTATAATTCAGAGAAGATCATCTCCGCGATTCGTCCAAAATACATAATTCAATATTTCTTGTGGTATACATCTGCAGTACTGTACACCTTTTTGCGCTCGTGACGTTTGCTGCGCGTGCAGGCAGTCCTTCCGTCAACTCGGCTGAATCGTGCTGTAGGTAGGAATCATTTTCAATTAGTGTTTTTGCTAGAAACACCTACATAAAAGTTACTGACTTGACAACAAAATTTACCATAGATTTTTGGCAAGGTTAATATAACCTTTCTTACATAGCACTTTTTGCTGATTATAGGAAAATATCTCGAATCGGTGAAATAATTTTTAAATTTAAAAAATTTGTTGGAAATGCAATGCTCTTTATTGATTTGTATATATTCTAGAAGTAGTTTCTAGCCATCCTGTTATAAATTAGCTTTGGAGATTAAAAATCAATAGGGAAACAACAATTTTAAAAATATTTCTCAAATTTAATTTAATTATTCCTTACAAATGAATATTTACGGAAATATTTTTTGTTTACTAAAGGAATTAAATTTAAAAATCTACAATAGGAATATAAGTTATGTCATCAAAGATTTTATTCCAACTTCTGGCTTGTTATAACTATTTTAAACGGTAATGCCAGTATGTACTTACGATATTAAAATATATACTTTCTATTTTATTTCTACAGCTATTTGTTGCTTTCTTCTAAGTTTATACTTAACGTAGTATAAGTTTGTATGATGAAAAGGTAATGCCGATGCACTGGATAATGGTACAAAATCATACCGATAAATGGATTATTTTATATTGATTAAACACTTCTAATCAATTTTTTATGCAATGCCGCGAAGAGAGTGCATCCGCTGTACGAAATTTTATTACTTGAAATGCCCTCCCCAGAGACTGTATGGCGGGACATTCCGAGTAATAAAATTTCATGCGGCAAATGACCAAATGGGATTGAAATCTCATGCGTGGTAATAACGGTGGTTGATATAAATAAATTAATCGGATAATCAAACATCTGCTTTAAGTAAACAAGATGGTAAAAACCAATTGAATTCAGAAGTTGGGATGATGATAAGTATGGGTTAATTGATGTTCTATTGTATAGACTATAGGTGCGTTTGGGTTCCCATTCCGGATTACTCATACTACATATGGTCAATTTGGCTTAAATTCTTTTGTATTGACAGGCATCTTCTACATGGCATAGTCTACGGAGTGCAGTAATAGTACGTTCGTCTTTTATTACTCGGGCTATATGCTAGATCGTAATTTCATACAATGGGGATGAAAAATAATCTGAATTTTTAAATGAATCAGACTGTATAAATTTACATTATTAAAGATCCATAATCACACAAAATATGAGAAAGGACAAAAAGTATAAGAAATGGAAAACATGAGTTAAATACTGCAATCACTGAAGATGTAAAAAATACAAGCTGAAAAAATAAGTAAGAACACAGGCGTAGATGATTGTAGTGTCTTACGAATAATAAAGAAAAATTAGATTATATCCTTATCATATTCCGTTACATTAGGGTAGGATGTCGAAAAATGCTTTAGATTTTGTAATTGGGTCAAACTATTATCAACAAGTACTTTTGTTTTTCTAAAATTCATTTTAAAACAGAAAATTAATACTGGAATTATGATTGTTCAGGAATATTGTATAAATTGCTGAAAATATATATACAGGATTACTACAAAAGAAATAGGCACTTTCAATATTTTATTAATCCAAAACTAATAACGTTATTATGAATACGTTTAAATATGTCATCATTCCAAACCCGGTGTAACATATCTGCATCGACACTTTCCACAGCTCTCGTGATGCGTTGTTTTAACTCATCTAAATCATTAGGAAGCGGAGGGACGTAAACCAGGCCTTTCGCAAATCCCCATAGAAAATAATCGCACGGTGTAAGATCGCGGCTCCTTGGTGGCCACCGTACGAGAATGCGGTTGTCGGCTCTTGCACGGCCTATCCAGCGCTGTGGAAGTGTTTCGTCCAGATAATTTATAACGATACGGTGCCAGTGAGGAGGTGCTCCATCCTGTTGGAAGATAAAGTTCACCCCGTCCTCGTGCAGTTGAGGCATCAACCAATTGATCAACATTTGATGATATGTAGCCCCCGTTACTGTGTTTCAAAAAAGAAAGGACCATACACCTTTGTGCGAGATACAGCACAGAACAGATTCACTTTTGGCGAATCACGCAAATGCTCCACCAACACTCTCGGAGGTTCAGTCCCCCATATTCGGACGTTGTGTTGTTTCATCTTACCACTTATGTATAACGTTGACTCGTCACTGAAAATTATCCGCTCGCAAAACTCATCTTCATTACGTTGCAGCATTTCATTGCAGAAATCTTGACGTTTAAACTTGTCATCTTCACGTAGATACTGTACCAACTGCAATCTGTAAGGCGTCAGTTTTAGTCGTTAAGGTAAAATTTTCCACACCGTTGGTTGCGGAATTTGTAGTTCCAAACTTGCACGTGTTGTTAACTTTTGTGGACTTCCTTGGTAAACAGCACGAACACGTCCCACTGTTTCTTCTGACACACGAGGTCTTCCCGGACTTTTGCCTTTACATAAACACCCTGTCGTTTCAAATTTATTGTAGCAATCGTAGATTGACTGTCTAGTAGGTGCTGGTTTTCCAAAACGTGTTTGGAAACGTCGTTGGAGAATAGTTACGGGTTCGTTTTGGCAAATTCAAGCACACAATATGCTTTCTCAATAGAGTTTGCAGCCATCGTAGCTATTATGCTTGCATTATATTCTACAGTTCCTCAACCTGACAGCGCAAAATGCATGTCGATATCACAAATAACTTTTGTTTTATACAATACCAAAGGTGTCTAATTCTTTTATAGCAACGCTGTATAAAAACCTAATACGGATTTGTAATGTAATTTTGTAAAGACAGTGTTCTATTTAACAAAACTGCGTAAATAATTTTGAAATCGGTGAATTTATTAGTTTTCTGATGACCTCCTATATAGTGATGATAGAAACAGTTTATCGAGATCCTCAACCAACTCATATAACAAACATTATAATCATAATCATATCTATCTATCATCATCGAAGCATATCATATTTATTGGCAATTATATAATAGTATTTTAAAACACAAGTGTCATAACGACGTTTATGTTATGGGAGTACAAATTTGAATCCACGAGCCGCGTAGCGCCGAGTGATTCAATGTACGAGCATTACAAGTTATTGTGACACGAGTTTTTTTTACATATTGTCATCTAATTTGCACATTAATCGCCCATATTACACTCCGGCAAGAGTCCCTCCATTGCGTTAACATCTCATTACTATTTATTATTTTATTATACATTATGCGGTAATATTCACTTCAGTACTGCATCGTCGTTTGTTTTAGCTTTGTTGTAACATCCAATTAGAAAATAGTATTTTAAAACACAAGTGTCATAATGACGTTTATGTAATGCGAGTACAAGTTTGAATCTCGAGCCGCGTAGCGGCAAGAGATTCAAAGTACGAGCATTACATGTCATTGTGGCACACGTTTTTTACAGTATTTTTTCTAATTTGCACATTAATCGTCTATATTACGTTCCGGCAAAAGTCCCCCCCACCCACGTTAATATCTCATTACAGCACAGTATGCTGTAATAGCCATATCAGCACTGCGTCGTCTTTTGTTTTAGCTTTATTACAACACCCGATTAGAAAAAATATATTGTCATATTGGCCAAAAAGAGCTCTCCATTTAACCTTGAGTCACGTCCAATTGTTTTCATAAATTAATCGAAAATATGGGGTTTGAATTGACACATATTCAAGTTATCGGTTGCCTTTCTATACTTTACTGATGTATCTCTTTCCATCATGTCCTATTCGACAACTAAAGTGTTAAAAACTAAATGATTACTCTGACTTAAACTGTATGCAATATTTCCCATAAGTGTTTATTTATCAACAAAAAAATTACGTCAACGGCCTTTATCAAAAGGATCATCAAAATTGTATGTACATATTTCCATTGTATTTTCCATCAAAACCACGAAAATTAAACCCAAAAAGAATATTCCTGTCACTTTGACATTTACATTATAAGATAAATAGTATTTTTATGTAATAAGATGAAATTTTGACATAAGAATACTTGCTTTGGGATATTTGGTTTATTCAGTTTTGTTTATATAGAAACAATTATTGTAAGACAAAAAGGCCGAAATAGGTTACTTTTATAATTTGGGGATAAATGGAGTGTGGTTAAGGATTTTAATAATGTAGAAACATACAGGATTGTCCAATTAAAAAAGTGAATTCTTCAGTGTCAGCCGTTCTATTAAACACTTAGTATATCAGAATATACATATTTTCTGAAGATGTAGAATTAGTATTACATCCCCAGAATATGAAATGACTGTCTAGCATACAGCCTGAGTAATAAAAGACGGATCTACTATTGCTGCACCCTGCATATAATATTTCTCTGATTATGAAAACTCTCAATAGAAAGCATAGGATACTTTTTGTATATTTGGAAGTTTGAATGTAACATATTATACAAATATGTTAAGAAAAATCACTTTTATAGGTGAGTATCTAAGCAAATAATAATAATTGCACATAAATATTTCATTTGGCATACTACAGTAAAATTCGCCAGAGTTGTCGGAAGCTCCGGCCCTACGCGGACGAACTCGAGTGGATGAACGGCGTAGAATACACACTAGATTACAATTTTTAAACGAATTGCGAAAATAGTGAGGTTGGTACCTTCTCGCGTGCGAATTATACCGATTCTCCTTGTTCCTTCAAGTGTGTCTCACTCTATTGAGCACGCCCTCTTGCTGTCGTGTATCCGCCAACTCAGGTGAATTTTACTGTAATAGACAATAAATATGCTATGCTTCTTTGAATGCAAGTGAATTACCCCTGAACACTATCAGTGAGTAAATGTTTTCTATATATGTATTTATTAATTCGATTATAGACTGTAGAAAACTATATATGGCACTTCTTGATGGCCACATTTTAGCAAATATTTTCCTTATTTGCTTCTTACTTATCGCTAAGTACGTTACGTAATAAAATTGTTTGCATTTGATGAAATCATCACCGCGAATCGTTCTTTTATTCATACAGCTTATGTCAATATTACCGACCGAGCTCTAATTACTTCAAGGATACCATGCGCCACGGTTTGCGAAATTTACCTGGGTTGAATAATATAATCGTCCTCAAACAACCCAACTCAGTTTTGTCCATCTTCATTTCCCGCATTTTCGCCACCAGTTCCGTAAGTACTCTATCGAAGATACCTGCGACGCCGAATTGATTCGCCGATTCCCTGGGAAAGTTAAAAAGTTGAGATGGTTTTATCTTCTAGTCGTGCATTAACATACATACGTACCTATTCACAGTAAGTCCTGTAGCAAGCACTATGCCGTTCGTTGCTTCTATGGATCGATGCGAGAAGGCGGCGATAAGTAGCTCATTCCAACCGGCACGGAGTAGTAGTACTTGGTCTTTTATCGGCAAAGACGTAAAGTGAGGTATACATTTCGCCCATTCAACCAACTGCAGTAATTGCTTCTTTGTCGCTAGGAAAATGTTTGTAAGTGGACTCTGTTTAAAATAATAATACAAGTAATTACAAAATTATACGTAGTAGTTATAAATAAAGCGGTGCATGATGAGAAAATAAGCTAAAATATATACCAGTGTCAAACTGAATTTAAAGGAGATTGGTTGGAAGCAAATTAAAATTTCACCATAAAATGAACATTTCAGGAAATATTGAAAATGACAACTTCATAGATAATTCCGGTTAATGCAACGTAACGTAACAATAAGAACCATAACATTGCGAATACACTGAATAGCAGAATGACAAGACCTGGCAAAACTCGATTAATGCCAAAAAATTAGATATTGCCAAATTAATGACAGGTTAAGTTATTTTTATCGTCTAGGAGAAGAACTATCGGAAAGAGAGAGAAAGGTAATGGTTGGTTCCCTCATCGGGTTATACTGATGTTCTTGCATTCTCACAGTTTATGTTGAATTTCCTGATATTGTTCGAAGTTTGTTTTACAAGCGAAATACTCTTCGAAAGTTCATAAAATAAAAGTAATCTTAACATTGGAATTGTTTCATTTAAAAAGAAAAAAATCATTACAAACTTGAAAATTATAAATTTTTTATGTCGTTAAGTGAAATACGTAGGCCTAAATTTTTTTCTAAATAATTTCGGGCTTTAATTAATTGCTTCTTATCAAAGAAAGATGCATTATACTTCAATAAAAAATAACTTTTAGCGTGATATCACTAAAATAAAAAAAAGTTATTGTATAATTGTAAATTTTTGCCTGAAACTCACAATTTACTGAAAGTTTAAATATCTCAAAATCCGTTACATTTAGGACTAGGATAAATATGGTCAATGTCCTTCATACTGACCTCACTTATCGACCATACAAAACTTTACATCGCTCTGCCAAACACCCTGTATACTTAGGTACAATGATTTAAAGAAGAATTTCGCACTATTGCCTCTATCATTTACTTATACAATAAGAAAGGTTCACTACGAGAATTCATCTTCTACGCAATAATGACGTTATGTACTTCTAATTGAAATCAGCATGTGCAAACAATTATAGTTAAGTACTTATATGTTGATCCTCCCAACTAAAACTATAGCAACTCAGAAAAAATTGATTTTGAGTTACGATTTACGATGGACAAAAACAAAGAAATAAATGTGAAATTCTTGTAGAAAGGTATCGTAGTTCTTTATTGATTGTAGAAAATCCACAAAATAAATTGAAATATACAGGCTGTCCCCTCGTTGCGTTGCATAACTTCATAGGGTTATTCCTTGTATCAAAACTAACAAAACACTTCTAGTCAGCATAGGTCCAATTCTCAACCGTTTTCGAGATATGGGTGGTCAAAAGCGCTGAAAGTCACTAGTTACGGTAACTAATTTAGACGAATCATAGACTAATTTGGCTCGAATTTCGGCATGAAATGGTTGCTAAGGAACGATTAACTTAAATTACAGTCCTACTTCCACAATAATGAGCAGAAATTGTTTTAATGATTTTAATAAACAAGCAATGCTGTAAACATTTAAAGTTGCTCAAAATGACGACCCTGGACTGCCAAACACAACTCTGCTCTTTGACTCAGTCCTCCTATCCAGTCGACATTTTCCATATTTCCACGAACTTCCTGAAATGCTCGTTGGATTTTACCTACCAGTTCTTCTTTGGTAGCCGGCTTCTCTTGTCCATAAACGATGGTCTTAACATGGCCCCAGATGAAAAAGTCGAGAGGCGTCAGGTCGGGCGAGCGCGGGGGCCATGCGACAGCTTCATTCCGCCCTATTCAGCGGTTTGGAAACGCAGTGTTCAAAAAGTCCGTTACCACTCTTCCATAGTATGCCGGACACCCGTCATGGACAAACCACATCCTATTACGGACGTTCAAGGGGATATCTTCAAGAAGAATGGGAAGCTCTTCTTCTAGGAATCTCCTGTAGATATGGCTAGTCAATGTTCCATCAAAGATTTTCGGTCCTAGGATAACATTTCCGATGATTCCTCCCCACACATTAATCGAAAATCCGTGCTGAAATCTACTTTCTGACAAAGCATGGGGATTTTCGTCGCTCCAGATGTGCTCGTTATGTGAGTTGTTATCCCATCACGAATGAAGGTGGACTCATCAGCGAACAAAGCAATTGGGAGGAGATCCTGGTTCTCTAGGATCCACGAGCAAAATTCTTCCCGTTTTGCATAGTCAGTTAGGTAAGAGATTTTGTACGTGGTATGGATGTAGCCCATTTTCACGTAAAGTCCTGCGAATCGACGCTCTTTTCTGTCCTGCGGTGGCAGCAATTCTTTTTATGCTGGTTCTCTGATTCTCAGAAACTTCATGAAGAACAGCGATATGAAACAGTTCGTGCTGGTTGTTCGACAAGGATGTCTTCGGTTGGGGTAGTGTTATGCGTACTCTCTTGTCGCTGCTGAAGCGTTTCCTCCACAATAGCCAGACAAAAATATCATGTCGGCGTACTCTTCCTTCGTAAAAAAGAGGCATTTTTAAATGTTCTGCGAGCGAAATCCAAAACTGTCAAAAATACAACAAAACTGCTTACATGACAACTGTCCAAAAGCCTACGTCAAGTGCATTGGATCTAAGTTACCAGTCGAGCCAACTGCGTCCATGATTCATCTAAATTAGTTACCGTAACTAGTGATTTTCAACGCTTTTGACCACCCATATCTCGAAAACGGTTGAGAATAGGACCTATGCTGACTGGAAGTGTTTTGCTAATTTTGATACAACGATAACCCTATGAAGTGATACAACTCAACGAGGAGACACCCTGTCTAAGCCTCAAATTTAGGATACTCCTTGTAATTCAAGCGTTATATCAATTAGATTCTACCCATATCAATTTCCAGAACATTAGTATGTGTTTTGTCTTTCTAATAAGAATGGAAAAAAATGTCTTATCGCTTTATAAAAATTGTGTTACCTCTGCATTTATCAAGAAATTGGCAGAGAAATGGGACTATACGTAGAATATACACAGAGTGTTTTGCAAAAAATAAAACCCTGTATATTTCTGTACCTATTCTTCTTGTTATACAACGACTCTTGTGTATACAGTCTGGTCCACAAGAAAAGAGGCGAGGTCTCTTCGAAAGTTATATCAAGAGATTTATTCCAATTTTTTTTTACATGAAAATAAAAGTAAAATGCAACGGGGCAATTGACTAATATACGGTATAATCTCCAGCATTAAGAATAGCTTGACACCTCCGAGACATAGTTTCAACGAGATTTTCAGCATAACTCTGCGGAACAGCAGGACATATCTTCCAAATCACCGTTGAAAGCTGCTTCAAATTATGGACAGGTCTGCCTGCAAACTGGCGCTTCATAATGGCCCACACGTTCTCAATGGGGTTTGCGTCTGGAGACTGGCAGGGCCAATCAATGGTGACAATGCCATTTTTCTCTTCGGGTCATTGTCCTCTCACAAGACTCAATTTTCATTATCGCGCCCTAACATCTTCTTAGCCGACTTTAAAAGGCCACGTTTGTAAATATTGAGCATTTTGATCGAATCCAAATTTTACCCCCAGACATATTTTACAGGATGTTTGAGGGTGCGCTGAACGAAATCGGTGCTACTTCTTAACCAGGCACGCTTCACCGGAGCCCAAGTCCAGAAAGTCGGTTCATCCGAGAAGATCACCTTCGTTCAGTCGCTCATATTTTTTCTCGCTAGCTCAGCTCAAGCATTTCTCGATGTGGGTGACGCTAAGTAGAGGTTTCGACCTCGTAAGGCGATATAATAGTTTTTCTTCGTTCAAACGTCGCCTGATCGTGTTGAGGCTAACACGAATTCCCTTCTTCGCAAGTTTAACCTTGGCTTCACGCAGCTGCATAGTGGGATGATCCCTGAACAACTGGACGTGCTTTCTAGACGTTGCTCTCGTTTTACCGCGTTCAGGAAAATCATCAACCTTGTTTAACTCTTTCTAGCGCTTCACTCACATCTCAACGAACTTCTTTGATTTTTTAACAACTTTGGCTACAGCCTCAAAGCGTTTTTTATACGCTGAACTCATTTTGTCAATCGACCACTCTCTTGGATGTTTCGAGCAACACTGACATGAATTTGTAATATCGTCGTGGCCCAGCGATGCTATGATCGCGCCGAAAGAAAAAAATAGAAATACCTTTCCTTTTGCTAACAAAAACCTCGCCTCCTTTCTTGTGGAACAGACTGTAAAATGTTGAATGAAATCAGAAATTCAAGCCCCAACCTTCTTGTGAACGTAAAGGAGTAAACCCAAAATTTGCGATTCCGTTATATAATTAATTATTTAACTTATTAATCAGTAATTACAAATTTTAATTTCCCTACTATTATTTTCAAAACACGGTTAAGACTCATTTCTATATATTCCGGCCTAAATACCTATTAATCTTAGATCATATAACCCTTTCTAATTAAGCGAAAGCTCTACGTGGATCGCATGTATATGTGGAATGCAGTAATTTCTTTTACATGAATCTACACACAACCAACAGATATCCAACGGAATTAGTATATTTCCCTTAGAGAGTAAATTACACCTTGTGTTGTTATTTGCGTAGAGAGTAAAATAATTGCCATTCAACATGAAACAAGCCGACATTGAAAGGTCAAAAGTATCAATAGGGCGGACAACAGCGTCTAGATTTCAATAAACCAGAAGGAATACTGCCAAAACATCAAATCAGTTGATAAGAACTTAATGTTAGTGTTTTAACATACTAATTTATGTTCTTTCATGTTTGGAATACGTGTTTTATTAGTCGGTTGATATTGTGGAAAAGGTCACGTTATAGTTGTTACTCTAAATAGATGGCGCCACGCTTAAAATGGCTAAAAGTATTTAAAACCACTCCAATTATGGAGAAATCAGTAATTTCTTCTTGCCATTAGAGGATTATAGACGCCACGGACTAAAAACAATCGTTGGTAATATCATGTAATAATGGGTATACTTCTATTATAACGAAATAATTACCTCTTGTTGATCGTCTTTACTCTCTCCTCTTCTCTCAGCTTCCAATATTCTTTCGATCGGCATATCTGTCTGCATACTCGACGTTGATTCCACTTCCGATGTATCCCTCTCTTTCGTCCTCTGTCTCTCCTCTTGCACCGCTTCTCGTTTCATACCCATATCTAAACATTTTTTATATCGGCAATACTGGCATCTGCACAAAAAAATAACATTAAATGCGGAGTTATCATATGGATCAATATATCAATAAAAAGCAATGCTCGTGTGGGTAGTCTATTGATATAGAGAGCGAGGGTATCTTATCATTTGAAAATATTTTTAACTTCCGGAAACGTTCCATTATACCGGAAGTGGATAGCAAGTTTCTTATTTTAAATGGAATCATACGTTTTTTCTTATCTCAATAAATTCTACAGATTATTTGAACACAATTTTCATTAAAGTTCTCTATCCCTAAATCCAACCGTTTTTGAGATATTCACGACTTTGTCAACATTTTGACGTTTTCATCTCTTTCGAAAACATACCATATTTTGTAAACCATTAAAGATAATGATGTCATTTTACTAGTATCCAAGAAAAATAGTTGTTTCTACCAAATTCTGTCAAAAGAACCACTAAATTGTATACAGAGTGTTCATAAATCGATTGTCAATTCAAATACATTTAACCTTAGAAAATTCTTTTTTTTCAAATGTAACATTATATTTCTAATTATACCCTACAAAGTAGAAATGAATTCTCCGTCGATAAGTATAAAGGATGCATATAACTATTCCTAGTCGTTTTCAAGATATCAACCATTATTTACTCGGCTATGAAAATTTTAGGCCCCAACCCTGTTATTTGGTATTTGATCGTGAGACCAAAAATTTGTGTTTACTGTTTCTGTAAATATAAAAAGATATAAAAATTATGATTACCTACCTATTCCGCTGTCGTTTGTCTATAATACAGTTCTTTTCTTCTCTACAAGCATACGTTAAATCCTTGCGCACTGTCCTTTTGAAGAAACCTTTACAACCTTCACAACTGAAACAAAAAATAAATTATAAGTGAACACATTACGCACAATTTTAGAGCTTATAGTTAAGTTTCCCATACAGCACGTTATATTTCAAAAATATTATAATCTGCAATTACAAGTATTATATAGATATCACTATAAACTAATAAACTCAGGTAAAAGCTTCAGTTTAAATAATGCTCTTTATATACCGGGTGTTTCGCCATAGCATAGGCATTTTAGGTATGTGTTCTCTAGTACACGGTATTTCTCTTACGCCAAAAATACACAGAAGTAGTAACACAGATGAGTAACTTACACAAACAGTGTTAAATGTTTAATAATTTGAGACGTGAACTTTTTTGTTTATTTTGTGCACACATAGGTACTACCTACCTACAATAGTACCGTACAATTCCAAATCAGTCTGTATAATGCTCTCTCTTAAAATAACTTTATTATTGGCAACTAAATTTCGTTAATAATTCTTTTATCATTGTCTGCTGAGAAAAATCCAGGAAGACAACAATTTTCGGCAATAACACATTACAATTTTAACGACATAATAATGATAAACAGCAATCCTACAAAAATCCATTAACAAGCAGTCTTAGCGTTCATACAAACACTGTAATTTCACTACCTATTCCTTAAGTATAATGTTTAGTTCTAAATACACAACACATTAGTTTTTTTTACACCAAATTTGTCAAAGTTTAGAACTTCATCATCAAAAATTGGTGTGTTCCTCCCCTAACGAAGGCTAAATAATAAATGGAGAATTATATAGGAAACAACATGCCAATCAAAATCTAATTTTAATGACCCCAATTAGTATACTACGTAAGCAATGTAAATGTCGCATAGGAGTTCTATTTATATGTCGAATAACCTTGATCGTGACTCCGCTTATATACAATATAGTATATAACTACATAGTATGTATGTATAATCTAAGACATGTCGCAAAGAGCTATTCAATAAGATTATGTCTAAATATTATTATATCTACCTATGTAGCTATGTACCTTAATACATACGTATCTTCTGGTTTTCCTACATAGATGTATACAAATTTGATCTCAATGTTATTAATGTAGGTATGTAAATTATTTGTATGGAACATACGTCTGTTCAAATCAGTGGCAAATTAATGATTGGTGTTGTGCTAAGAATATCCAAAGTATCTTACTTTTACGATTAGTTTAGCATAAGCAAAATTAGGGGTAGGAGGGCTATTTAAACAAAATCAAGTTAGCTTGAACTAAAGATAAGCAAATGTTCTACACTAATAGTGGAGAATAAGTATATTTTTTAAAAGATGAATATCTAAAACAAATTCAAATACAAAACCATGTCACTATAACAGAAGTATACTTATGCACTTTTGACACATCTACGTATATCGGGTGTCTCAACTCCATAGGTCACGGCCCATAACTTTTTCATTTATAGATATTTTTTTGTATAAAATCCGGAATGTACTATTTACTGTAAATTTCCAATTATTCAACCTGCATTATAATCTTTTATCATTTCCGGTTTTACCGAAAAAACACATTTAAAATTTCATGAAACACCCTGTGTATATTTTTGCATATTCGGATTCTACAATACTTACACTTTGACTCCAACCACCCGAACAATGTGAAAGTTGGAGTAGCCAGGTACCTATATGATAGAGCCAAGAATATTTGCTCAGGGGCAGAAGATATAAAAGAGGAGTTTAATAACATAACCCACACATTAAAACAGAATGGTTATTATAAACAAGGCATTGTCATTAGCAAGGAAGAATCGGGTAGCACAGCGGAGTCAAGACCGCGAACAACAAGACAAAGTGTGCACAACAATAATCCCATACGTAAAAGGTCTATTGAAAAAAAAAAACTAACAGGAGAATAGGCAACAACTTCAAGGTTAGGACATCAATAAGAACGCCAAACACCAATAGATCAACCCTAACCAATAAACCACCATTAAACAAAGTCGAACAACGTGAATCAAAGAACGAAAGAATGCATATACCAGGTACCATGTCAATGTGGTAGAACATACATCGGAAAAACAAGCAGACCTCTACAAGTAAGAATCAAAAAACACTAAAAATTGGTGCGACTAGGAGCAAACGGATAAGTCCCGCTTGGCCCAGCATGCTTGGGAAGAAGATCACAGTATCCAATGGGACAAAACAACAATCCTGGCAGGAGAATACAACTTCACTTCAAAAGGAAACTGAAAGAAGCAGCATATATGGCTACAACTCCAAATGCCATAAGCACACCAAGCCTGGAAATCAAAGATGTCTGGTTACCAATGATTAGAAGAAGACCGGCAACCACGATACCGGAGACAGAATAACTACTAGCGTATATAAACCTACGCAGGAATCTGCGCATACCAGTACGTTCTGACTACATACCCTAGCTTAAATACAGGTTTTAAGACAATAATATCTGTCCCGCCAATTGGCTGTTTTTTTGGCAAATTAAGTGTGTTGGATTGGTAAATATTCGGAATTTCGAGAAATCCCGCACGAAGCAGCAAAAAGCAAAAAATTTGTTCTCGGACATATTTGTCAAATAAATTGCAATAATGAATTTGGCAAGAAACAGCCCTTCTCAGGTCTACGCTAATGACGGCAATAGACGAACTGCCGAAATGTCGGATCATCAAAATCCAACAAACGATGGAAATAGCCCAAACAAAAACTCATGAGATATCTTGATCAAATGGTCAAATAAGGAATCAACAGTAATTAACTTTATGAACCGGAACCCGTTCTGAGCGTTTCCACAGATCAATCCTAGAATGCTACCGTAACAATAAGAAATTAAGAACATATTCCTATTGATACATACAGTGAACTATGTTTCTTGGACGTATATATTATAGAGCTCAAACTTTGGGAGCTTAGGTAATCATTAAACTTTCTGAAAAAAAAAAAAAACGTTTCCAGACAATTGAAGACTTTGCTGGAAAAAGGGAATATATTTATTTCCTAAGGTGATTTTTCCATGGAAAATTATAACACTGATCATCCTGCATGGTTGATACAAAAAAGAAAATAATTTGGTAATTTTATGGATTCTTTCGCTCCTCTTTTTACAGCAACTAAATTGTAGAAAAATAAAGCCGATTAGTCCTCCACTAAATGTTAAGAAAAAACCTAAGAACCTAAAACCTTCAGCAAGCAGGGGTTTAGGCTACTCACTGCTCATTGATTTTTCGAAATATCATCTTAAAAAATGGCCAAGCTGACAGTTCTGCGAATGTGAAATTGTGACTGCAAAGTATAATCCTCCTACTGCAAAATACAGCTGCATATTACGGATAGGAGCAATCAAAATGTTACAACCAAAGAAAATCCTTAGGTTTATGCTGGCCAGTCGGGTTGAATGGTAAAGACACATCAAAGTATCCGCAGCAATAGATAAATTTAGTCGCAGTGATCAGAACTCTCACTACAATATACATATTCTGTTGTTAATAATTTTTAATTTTTGTATATTAATTAAATATTCATTCCTTATTTAGTATTATTTCCCATAATCTGGTGTGGATAAATACTTATGAACGGTAGTGTACATAAAAAACAATATTGTATAGATCATGGATGCACAGACTTATTAAGACTAGGGGCCACTCGGGCAAATCATGAACTGATGGCGGGCCGCCAGAAGTATAGGTAATTAAAGACAATAAAGAATTGATAATAATGTATTAAAATTGAAAAAGAATTTATTAATTTGAAGCGTGGCACTGCATAGTGCTTACAAGCTTTTTTATATTTGGCTGAAATTTACTTGTAGCAACACGTAAAACTGCTTCCAAACTTTCATTTGCAAGGCGGTTTCGATTTTTTGTTTTATTATTATTTAGTATCTATTGAAAAAGTTTGTTCACATATATAGGTAGAACCAAATAAGCTGGCACATTTCAGAGCGTTTATGCGCAACTCTTTGTACATATTTTTATCAATGCAGCGGTAAAAGTCCAGCAAGTCTCCTTCGTTGAATTTGTTGCGTAAACCTTGGTCGTTTTGAATGTCGATAATTTCTAACTGCATTGACTCTGGCGCATTTTCAACTGAAATCGTGAAAGGATTGCTGAATATGTCCAACAGAGGTTTCACTTTTTTAAACTCCGAAAATCTGTCTTGAAAAGATTGAATCAAAATATCTAGCTTTTCTACATAACTGAAATTAATCGCAGTTTTGTTGAATTTTTCAGCCATTTTCTTATAATTCGGAAAATGATTGTAATTTCCAGAATTCAATTGCGATCTGAAAAGTGTCAGTTTGCATTGAAAGGATGATACATGAGCGTAGAGCTGGGATATCAGTTTTATTCTGGAATAGAATTCAATATTTTTCGAATGTACGAGAGTATTATTTTTGCTGTCGGCGGGCCACCAGTATTCGACTGGCGGGCCGCATGCGGGCCGCGGTCTGTGCATCGGTGGTATAGATTATAGAAGAGTGGTATTTAGTTTGACAAGGATTTTGTTTCTAAGAAGGTTTTAAAATAACATCTATAATAACAAAGGTATATAAATTTATCTTTTTTTTTATCAATTTGCTTGTAAAGTTCTGAAATACGGAATAACGTTATAATAATTGCAAAATAAAACTGGCAAGAAGGGTCATTTGTGTTTGGTTCTTGATTTACAAAGAAAGACGAAGGAAAAGCGCACCCTATTACTCAAAAGATTTTGCATAATCAGTCAAATCATTCGTTGTCTAGCTGTTTTAAAATAGAACCCGTCAGATTCTGCATATGTGCTGCTCTCTACAATCTCCAACTAGTCGATACACTATCGGAACGCTCTTGTAAATTCTAATGATGTATGTAGTTACAAGGTCACATGTAAATCGCGCACACGCATCGCATCTCATTACTGAAGCGGCGCGATTATACATTCGCATATAGACGATGCTTGTCGCATAAATTTCTTTTCCTTTGGCGAAGCGTTCTCGCATGCACACGGCTGTTGTCAATATGACGGTGTATTACACAGTTGAGCGATAAGGGAATGGCGTTTGTATGTACTGGAGTGTATTTAAGCGATGTCAGACATTCGCGTGTAAGAAATGAGGAAATATTTTTCACATGGCGTAAAATTAGTATGTGGGTGTCGTCCAAAAGTCGAACTATGTTAATAATGGAGTAATAAAACGGCTTCTTATGATTAAAAAAAAAGATTTGTATAATGTTGGTTCTAATAAATTGTAGTATTGCATTGATAAGATATTTACAAAGGTGAATATAGATACCAGGTGTTCTTTTGAAAACTTGCCAACCATAAATTTCCGGTAATCGTTCCTGAACCACGTAAGAAGTATTATCGACTACTTTAACCCCTGTCCCAGGGAGGTACCCCCTTAAAAGTCGTAAATGGAAAAACTCAAATTAAAATCAATAACCCTATGATTATTTAAGTTATGTTTAGTGTAGAATATTTGTTAATCTGTTTGCAGTTATCTAGTAAATAAAAGATGCATGTTTTAGGTACGTTTTGATACCGATTTTGCGTTCGTTGATTCATGTTTTTCTACATAACCAATAAACTATAAACGAAAAATAGGCAACAGTATAAAAAGCGGATCTATTCTTTCCGGTGCTCCTCGATTGGAAATACATCGTCTGTCGCTTTAGTATAAATTCTTATTTGGTGTTATCAACCCAAACTTATTTAAATGAAATAACAATAATGGTTTACAAGAAAGGGTTGAAATTGTATTAATTTATGGAGCCGAAAATCAATGTGTTCGAGACCCCGCCGCAACATTTAACGAAGAGCATCCGGATAAGATCACATCTCATAGGTTAGGTATGTGCTAAATTTTATGGACAAATTTACTCGGACTAGTTCTGTTGCAAATGTAAAACATAAGCAGCCGACAGTTTCAAGTGAAACCACTCAAATGGAAGTGTTGGGTCATTTCGGCATAAATATTAATACTTGATTAACCCAATTTTTTTTTTTTTTTTTGAGACATTTCCCTACAAGTGGACGATCCATATATTTATTTAAGCAAACACAAACTATACAGTTTACAAAATGTATGTATATACACAAAAAAAAAAGTGCAACACGTATAGCAAGCGTTGCCATGCACTGTTTTTCCGCCTTCATTCTTCATCCGAGCATACGAGATGGTGCACTCTTCTCGAACTAACGGTATCGAAGGCGTCGTTGGTTTGGTCGTTTGGTCCTTCCTACATGTTGTACTGTCGGTATACCTCCATCCTTATCTTGCTTTTAAATTTAACGTGTTTTAGTGTCTTTGTGTGTTTTGGTAGTTTATTGTATGTTTTGATCGCATCAGATGTTGGAAATTTGTCATATTTGTAACTTGTGTTTTTTTCTGTTCTTAGGTGTGAATGGCTTCGTGTTTTGTGTGTGTGTATTTCTGTATTAGGTGTGAATTTGCAATCAGTTTTCATTAATTTGTTGTCGATTTTGTGTATTGTAAGGAGATTTCTGAATGTTATTAATTGTTGTAAATTTAGTTCTTGCGTCTTCTCGTAAACGTCCTTTGATGGTGTCCATTTGTCCATGTTATACAGTGTCTTTAGTATCTTGTTCTGCTGTATTTGTAGTTCATTTAAATTTTGTTTAGTTGTATGGCTCCATATGTCTATTAGATAGCTAATATAGGACGTAAATGTGCCGTGATATACAGACTTTTTCAGATATTCTGGTACTGTCTTCAATTTTCTGCATTCCTGCTATAATCATGGTGTCTTTTTATCAAATTTTTTACGTGGGTATCCCATTTTAGGTTATTTTGTATGGTTAATCCTAGATATTTTATTTGGCAGGTTTGAGTTATGGTTTGTTTTTTAATCTTGATGTTAAAAGTGGGTTTATATGTTTTTTTTTTGTAAATACCATGTACTCTGTTTTGTTCTCATTGATCGTTATTAGATTATTATAGCACCAATCTTCTATTTCTTCCACATATTCTATAATGTGTTGCTGCAACTGTTCGTCGTTCTTGCTTGAGCAAACAATGCATCTGCATCATCTGCGTATGCATCCATTTCTCGGTGGATCTTCAAATTAAAGATGTCATTTGTATAGGCTATGTACAATGTCGGTGGTATATTCCCTCCTTGGGGGATTCCATATTCTGCTTGTAGATGTAGACTTTCTATTTTGTTGACTATTGTTGTTTTGTTTTCAGCGGCAACTGGAATTTCCTTGGGTTCTGGCCATAAAATTAAAAAACTTCATAAATTCCATGCTTTAAATTACGCCAAGAGCTAACTGAAGAACGATTTTAACAGAGTAGTAGAGTTTTATGAACAAATTATCACTATGATTAATAATTACAATGCATTTGCCACAAATATCTGCTTCAGTGATACTTTTTGTTTACATAGACTTGTAAATAAACATAACTGCAGATTGGATTAACGAAAACTTTCATTTGTATGTATGTAGGTCGAAGGGCACACCTAGTATCCTGAAAAAATTAATGTATGGGCGAGCATCTTCGAAGACTAATGATTGGGTCATTGTTTTCCAATAGAAATCTAAATGGTGAAGCATATTTAGATATTTTGGAAAATACTATCAATCCGTTTATTAATGACGCTCTCGAAAATCAACTGGATAGAGATGGTAATATCCTACTTGATGAGAATTACAATTACATTTTCAACAAGATGGAGCTCCTCCTCATTATGTTCTTCCAGTACGGCAGTGATAAGACAATGTATTTTCAAATTAATGGATAGGACGAAGAGGACCAACTAGATCGTCTGATTTGACGCCACTAGAGTTTTTTTTTCCATGGGATTATTTAGTCTTAAAGTATTTATCCCTCAACCTGAACATTTAGAAGAACTTCGTCAAAGGATCACTGCAGCCTGCCGTGGAATTCAGAGAGATATTTTTGAAAAGGTCGATGCTATATCATTTTTAGCGAACAACGGACAAAATTTGGAATAATTATTGCATTGATTTTTTCTGCAAAAATAATTTTGAATTCTTGAATAACTTTGATAAGGGAAATAAAACATTTTAAGCAGATAAAGTGTGTTTTTAATGTTGGTTTTTGTTCCAATGGTCTTACAATAGATTGACCAGTTAGAGATAGAGACAAAAAAAAAACCAAAAGATTTTCTTAAAAGTTTCGAAAACGAGTCCATCAATTTCAAAAAACCATAAACACCAAAGTGTAGCGTTTCAAAAGGCCATTAAAATGAAGTATTGCTCAATACCCCTTTCTATTTAAGATTTTTAAGGGGGTAGCTCCCGGAAGCAGGGAGTTTGTCCTCTTCGATAATAATTCTTACATATTTTTTAGGAAATTTTTATAAATTTACAGATTTCCAGAAATTTAGGGTGAAAAGTTTTAAAACGAACACCCGGTATGTAGTTAATAAATAAAACCAGGCAGCACAAGAAACAGTGATTTAACTTAATACGGTAATAATTGCATTTAACTACATAATCTCAGTAGACGTAGTTTTACAAATGGTAAAATGAAATTACTTCAGTACATTCGTGTTAATACAAAGTTTATAAAGAAAGCGTTTTGCTTACTTGACAGAATATTGGAACTTTACCAAGCTCTAAAAAAAAGCTGTCAATACGATTGAACTTAATAGTCCTTTCATCAAAACATACATATTAATGTATGTACATACATACATCGTCATGCTATACGTAATGTATTTTCGAAATACATTTGGCTGTCTGACTCATAATGACACTAAATGGAAAATATTTGATTGCTTCTATAAGCAACATTATTGATGTGTCATTGAACTCGTGCGATTCATTTGATGTTTATGCGATCTAATATATAAGATCAAATGCTTGGCTGTAATTTCGCTATTTTTATTTTATTGTTTATGAAATCACGTGCCCTTTGATTGTATATTTCACAAATCTCTAATCTAATCTAATTCTATTTTGACAAGCAAAGTAACTTGCTTTAGCGTTACAAGTGTGTTTATTTCCTTAATTCTTTCATTTTATCACCTTATTTAACCCATTTCGTATAAATCAGCTGTTTTTACAGTTAAAGAAGGGATTGTTATTGGTGTAACCTCAAACTTGCAACTGTGGTGTATTCTTTAGAACAAAAAACTTTCTTAGTCGAACTTTCGTAATGGCACCTGTTTCGACTGAGAATGGGTTTATTCTGTCCAAAACTGCTTAGAAGAATTTCAAGTACAGCTTCCAAACTTTCCTCTTGACTACATGCAGTTTAAAAAAAAAAATAGATAGAGCCTGTTTCCTGAAACTGGTAGAATCTAACGAAAAGCCGGCAGTGGAGCACCGAAAGAAAACATACTGAAGTTGCTGCCAATGCTAAAAAAATAGTGGATGCTGTACCTATTAGGTAATTGAGCCAACAAGTCAATCTCTTCATCGAACCCACTTATAAACTCTTAGACAAAGACTTGGAACTCTATTTTTCCCGTGTTTTTTTTTTTTTTAATAATAATTTATTAGCCACTGATCCTAAGATATGGGCTTAGTCAAACAGTTTACATTTGAGTAAAACTTCTTATATCGTACAAACTATAAAATTTACATGAACGTACGACACAAACAAACATACAAACACACACACATACACACAACTCAAACAATTTACAGCAACACACCCAATCTGCACAAGCCACCAACTCAGACATCATTTAGGAAATCTCGGACGCTGTAGACGCAACTCTCCACGAAAAACTCCTTAAGGGCCAACTTAAACAATCTGGGACTATTTATATTTGTTATATTAGTTGGCAATTTATTAAATATCTTAATGCACACGTAACTTGGACTTTTTTCATACATAGATAGTCGATGTTTAGGAATGTTCAGTGCATCAGCATTTCTAGTATTGTACGATGTATTTATGTCACCATTCCGAACAAACAGCGAACGATGCCCATACACGTACATTGCGGATTCAAATAAAAATAGTGATGGCAACGAAAGAAGTTTAAACTGCTTAAAAACGGGTACGCAGGAGTCAGTTCTGTTAAGTAAAAATATATTTCTAATTATACGTTTTTGTAAGAGAAAACATCGACTGAAATGAGAAGAGGAACCCCAGAAAAGTATACCATATCTCAAACGCGATAATACATGTGCATGATAAAACATAAGGAGTGACTCAGTGTTGACACATGCCTTTAGTCTGTGTATAGCATAATTCAATGAACACAACTTTGAACACAATGAATTTATATGGGACTCCCACGTCAACAAGTTATCAATTAAGGATCCCAGAAATCTACTATTAGTTTTATTAGGAATAGTATTAGAACCCAACCGTATAAGGATTGATTGGTCAGGAACACGTCTTGAAGATGAAAAGGGTATCAGACAGGTTTTGGAGTGATTGATCTTCAGTTTATTCATATTACACCATTGTAACATATTTCCAGCATAATTATTTCCCATATTACTTGTCTGTTCGATGTTTGCACCTGATACAATAACAGTGGTATCATCCGCGAACTGATAAATATCATTTGTGTTAAAATTTACGTGCAAATCATTTACATAAATCAAAAATAAAAGTGGGCCAAGAATGGATCCTTGAGGTACACCCTGTGTGATATTAGATGCTGGTGATGTTGCTGGAGAAGGCGACCCAGCTATCTTAACAATCTGCTTCCGATTTCTCAAGTAGGAACCGAACCACTGAAGTCCCTTACCTCTAACCCCATACGATGATAGTTTCTGCAATAGCAGTCCATGGTTAACTCTATCGAAAGCCTGGCTAAGGTCAAAAAATAAACCAGCCACCACCTGTTCATCGTCCAATAATTTATAGATGTGATTGAGAGATTTAAAAAGAGCGTCATTTGTTGAACAGGAATTCGTAAATCCAAACTGACTAGTAGTAAGTAAGGAATTCCTCTGCAAATATTTAGATAACCTAGTATGCATTACCTTCTCGAAAATTTGTGTTACTGCAGTACAAGAATTGAAACCAGAAGATTATGCTGGACGAGTTTTGTGACTTAGTAGTTAAAAACAATGCCAATAATGTGGAATTATTACCAAAAATAATTTGTACTGAGACATAGTTTTACCTATCAGGATTTGTGAATTCCCAAAATATGAAAATTTTCAACCATGTAAACCCAGACGAAATAATTCAACAATTGTTATAAAAAATAGGGCCCATATCTTTTCAAGGTAACAAAACCTATGCTGCTAGTAGTTCTTGTTATTGATTTTAAGTAGACTAAATGCTGAACAATACCAAACAGAAATTTTAGAACTTTTATCATCCAGACGGAGCTACCGCCAATAGTGCAGTTGAAACATTGGACTTACTGAGACTGTTTTATAACGATCGAATTGTTAATTGAAACACAGAAATTCCGTGGCCTCCACGTTCATGTGATTTAACACTATGTGATTTGTTTTTATGGCCTTACATAAAAAGAAATAGCATTTTTGAAACACCTGTGGATATCTTAGCTGACATGCAGCAAAGAATTGAATAAAAAAGTATTGAATTAATGCTCATCTAGCGTTGTTAGACAATGTTGTCGGGAACTTCCATCGCAGAGTGTTGAAATGCATAGAAGTGGCTGGTCAACTTTTTTAACAATTTATGTAATTTTTAATTAAATAAACTGAATTTTTATTATTATTATTATATTTATTTTTATAGCCTTGTAAATATTGTCAATAAATAGGATTATTATTGTCGTTATTATTATATACATATTATTATTTATATATTTTCTTATTTCAAATTTTTATTTACATTGAGTTTTGATTTACGTTTCTCATTATGATTGATGACAGGTCTAAGACATACCTCAAATTATTTTTAAAATTTCAACGCTACTCGATGACATTTTTAAATAAACACCCGACATCTCATCTTAAACCGTTCGGTCTTCTGAGTAATACTAAATAATTCAGTTAATGATCTTATTTTGAGATGTTTTATCACCCCTTGAAAATAAAATCACAACACCGTAAACACCCTGCATAAAGTAAAGAAAGTAATTGGTTCATTAAACAAACATTGCACATTTATGCTTTCATGCAATATTTTACATATTTATTCAATCATTTAGTGGCTGTATTGAACAAGCGCTGCATTTTCAAACAACATGCAACTATTTGACAAATTATTTGACAGCCTAGTAGTTTACGCAGCTGAAGCAATGTGTTTAACGAATAAGGAAGAAGAACAGTTAAAAGTGTTTGAACGAAAAATAATTAGAAAATTTTTTGGGCCCAAGAAAGAGGACGACGAAAACTACAGAAGACTGATGAAATTTGAAATAGAGAATATTCTAGAGGAAGAAAATATAGTGAGAACAATAAAATCAAAACGAATAAGATGGTATGGACACGTAAATAGAAAGAGTAAAGGAACAATAATACGAAAGATAATGGAGTGGAAACCCGAGGATTCCAGGCCCAGGGGAAGACCAAAAACTAGATGGGAAGATCAAGTAGTGAGTGATATAAAAAAGATGGGTGTAAACGGATGGAGAGACAGGATGAAGGACCGGAAGGAATGGAAAAAAGTCGCGGATGAAGCAAAGAAGCATAACAGCCTATAGATAATAAGAAGAATGAAAGGCGGAGTGACCCACCGCTTTAATACCGAAGGGGTTTCAAGAGCTTTTAGCGGTTTCAGTTCCGAAAGGAACGTATAACCTAATATATATATATATATATATTTGACAGTCGAACCGGTTCGGGTTTTGTTTATTAACTTCGTTTTATTCGACAGTAACTAACAACGGTTTTGTTGTGGTTTTCTGTGTTTTTGTAAATAACTATATAAAGCAATATTAAGCAATTTTCGCATAGTAGTAGACCACGTTGGCAGTTGGTGGAGTTTTCTGCAGCAGTTTATTGTAATATGAAGTCATAAGCTAACTCAAATTTGTCCATAGTAATAATCGCAGACAGTGTTTTTGCAGATACATGTATTTTATAGCGTAAAATTTCGTATGTGCTAAATACTCTTTCTATACTTTTAAAAACAGTTTGACTGAATTGTGATAAAAGATAGAAATGAATCGCGGTTCCAAATCCGGAAACCAGGAAGTATATAGTATTGTTAACTGTACGTATAAACAAATACATACGTTATATGAAGTACATTATATAATTCTATTTAATTTGTAAAGATAACAGAGCATGTATTATACGCTGCCAGAAAAACATGCATTTAAATATACGCATGTTAATTGGAAATCCTATAAGTTATTTGAAAAAGGGGTTCAGTAGCAATCGTAAAACTGCTGTTAGCAATTTGTTGAATCTAAACTGATTTTCGGAGAGAATTTACGAGATAAAGGCGCCTTCTCCGTAGACTCATAGACACAGTTTATTCTCGGAGATAAATTTATAGTCACGGTTACGATCTAATTTCGAGAGGATCCGTGAAACCAATTCGCAAAGTTAGAATTTTCGAAATACGATATCACTGTAGGAAAGGTCGCTCAACTTCTGTTTTTTCACACTAGATTACGTGGAGAAGGGATTGATAATTACTATTGCAGCAAAAGTTTTAATTACAGCAGTGCGAGGTCGTTATCTTGGATTTTGTAATTTGATTAAAGTAGAGTCCCAAGTATTTTCGTTTCGCCGGTGATAGCTTTGAAATTGGGCCCTTTAGAAAGGCAATTAAAATATAAATTAGTAGCTTTTGACTTCTGCAATTAAACAGTAAATTACCTGCTATATTCTAAGTTCAGAGTTTAAAAGCATATTTTATGCAGGTGTATCTTATTAAATTCGGAGTAATGCCCCTTTTGAGTAACGGATGCCCATTATATAGTTTATGTCGATTCTTAAATAGAAATACATTCACGAGTAAATTGATAGCGCGAAAAAAAAAACATTCTTTTTAGAAGGTCTTAGTATTCACACAATTTCCTACGATTTTGTAAGTGCAGGGCTAAAATACGTGGTGAGGTTCAAAAAATTTCACTTTTGTGATAAGTATATGGGGGTCTATTATAGTTACTTTTAAAATTATTTTCATATTACCCAGAGCAAAAGCACTAAAAATATCAAGGTTGTGTTTTTTAATGGACCTTTTGAACGAGTGGTCACAAGACTCATTTTCCCTATTCAAATTTTAAGGATGTGGGCTGTTACGCTCGCAAGAATGATTTTAAATCCCTATACAAGAAAAACAGCTTTCTGTATTCAAGAAATTTACTTGTAAAAAATTAATAAATGCAAGAATATATCTTTTTAGATTAAAAAACACTGAAAATATACTCAAATCACACCCATACGATGGTGTTGCCTGTTGCTATTTGTTTGTTTAGAACTGTGGTTTTAATTAAACTTGTGTATTATTTGCCTACGAACTTCTAACAATTAGGTAAGTACTTACTGTTCATATTTTTTTACATATGTTGATATAGTTATTAAGTTATGTGTGATATATTAGGGAGAAAATGTCGAAGGAACTATTGTGTGCAAAAATATGGCATAATGGGCATTTCATATGGTACCACTTTATACCCGACCTAACCGCTGCTGAAAACCACTACTGCGTGGAGTAGTATAAGAAAAATGGAGTTCGATATCGCTTAAATAGTGTTATTAAATATACATTAAACGGTACGGCACATCACAATTTTGTAGAATAAATACCTCCAATTTTTTAGAGAAAAACAATTCCAAGAAATGTACCTTTTGTTGCAAAATTTACTAGATAATAAATTATAGTCATTATTAAAGGCATATCGAGTAAAGATTACCAATTCTAAAGTTTGTTCCATTACATACTTTAACTACTTAGAATCTGATTATGGAACACATTCTTACAACAGGTACACTTATTCCTAAGCTGAGAAATTTATAAGATTGGAAAATATTTTATCTACAATAAAAGGCTGTTGAAAGAATTGTTTGCATTTAAATCTCTGTTCAATTTCTTGTTACACGATAACTTCGTTTGGAAAATATAGTTGACATAATATATTTATTACTATCGATTTTTGTAGTAGATTTTTTAAATAAAAACTGTTTGGAAGTAATATTAATGTTTTATTACGATATACTTTAGAAATCCTGCTGGAACAAAATTACAGATTGATGATTTTGCGTACACGCTATTAACTGTAAGATGTTCTCCTGAAGGTAAGGCGAGAATAATACATATATCCGGTTTTGCTAAACATACTGACGTGGTTCATTCAATAAAGTAAGTAATACGTTGAGAAGTGTATATCTCAGGTTTTGCTTCGCGTAAGGACACGATTCTCAAAAAAATTTACATGTTCTGTGGGTTCTTTTGAGAATTGTATCAGTACAAGGAGCAAAACCTAAGATATGCACTTCCCAAAGAAATAGTTTTATTTACTCTATTGAATCAATCACACTTCTTAATCTTAGAAATAATAATTGGATTGAAATATGTCACTTACTTTAATATAACTAATCTTATTTACCTAAAGTATGCATGAAATTGGTTAAAATTTGTCTGTTTCTTGAGCCAAGAGGGGCGTACTTAATGTAAGAAATTATAATTCCTTTAAGGATATCGCATACTTAACCCTGCAGTAGTCGCGCACTGTCTGTGAGACCGGTTCGTAATACTATTCTGTATATTTAAGTAAAGCGCGCGACTACTGTAGGGTTAAATCACATAATGCTTACTTCTTTTAAAAACGATATGAGCTGATTGCAATACCCAAATTACTTAATTTAAGAAATTTTATTTTTAACAGAAGGAAGAATATTTCTAACATAACTCGCTAAAGCATTTTGTCTAATAAGTTTACTTACTTGTGTTAAATACATTTGCCATCTTCGGTAAAAGATGCATTTTTTTAAACAAATAAACTATTTTATTAAATATGGTGTATATTTCAAGAATTTTTTTTCTTCTTTTCAGTAAATATTGTCTTGCGTATATATAAACGTGCCGTTACCTTAGATTAAGTAATTCTTACTTATTCTAAATAATTTTTTCTCTCTGTGTGTAGGCTCGTATTAAAAGTTATTCATCTTGATATCACAATTGACCCGTTTCGGAATATTATATAAATCACAGCAAGGGTTATTTGAGGTGGTTCGTTTCATATGAAATACTCTGTATATAAAATATTACCTTACTATGTCTACCCAACTACCTACTTAGTTCATCCCACTGGCATTCACAGAATTATACAATAATAACTTTACCACAGCGAGATCTACTATACATATCTATTATAATCGGCCGATACTACCAAATTGGTCAATCGCTTTCAATGTTAAAGAACGTTCACAGGTAACAGGTGCTCCGTTCATTTATGATTCAAGGTGTATTCTATATAAATACTGTTGGAACGGTTCCCAGTCATACACAGGCGCACACATTCGCGGTTCGTTTATGTATCTCTCTCTTTCTTTGTGTGTTTGTATGCTAGGAGTTGCGGTCGCCCACACAATGATTTACTTACTTATTTTAAGGGGAAAAGAAAGAATAATGAAGACGTGAGGATTCCGGCAGTCATTAACGTTACGTAATGAGATTAGGAAATCGAGAACAGGCGTACCGTGCAACAGGTCAAGGCTAATTCGGATTTTAATTGCTCGGTTTTCTAAAGTTAATTTGTACCTGTGTAGTTATATATTAATGTTTCATTCTAGGAAGGGAATATAGACGTTGATAAGTATGAAGCTTATTTTATTTTTGAGCACGTGTTGCACACTTTAGAGTTTGAAGTTTAGCGGTGTTAAAAGAAATTAATAGAGATCGTAAAACAGTTTGATACTCAAACGGTCCTTAGAGCAGTAATATATTATCAAATAACCTTCAAACTAGTTTAGGAATGTTTGCAAAGCGTTACTGTGGTATGGCTGCCGGAGCCTATGGGCATAGCAATTCAATTGCAGACCAACTAGCAAGAAAAGGCTTTGAAACAACTTTCACTTGATCTGAACCAGATCTGGCAATAGCCAAACCTTGTGGTACATAATACTAATATGAAAATAAGTTTTGCTGGAACCATATTGATGGGTAGAGACTTAACAACGGATAACGAGAAAACCGTTCCAATTTAGAACGTTGGCAACTCTTTTAACAGTACATGACTGTCTAAAGAAGTATCTTTATAGAATAGGAATCTTTAAAGCTAAACCTATTTATACATTATGTAACAAAGAGAAGGCATTAATCCAGCGTAGATTGACAAATCTGTCTGAAAAACGTTTACTTCAAAGGCCCAGTAAAGGGACTATCTTTTATCTAAAACAAGCTTACGAATTACAGAATAATACAATAGACCTATATCGGTCGCAGGTTTAATAAATGAATCTGTGTTTGTGCAGACCCTAAACCTCAAAAGGAAAATCTTGAAACCAGCGACAATAATTGTTTTCCAGTTTCAAACATGTTAAAAAAAAACATGAATAGATTAGATCGAAATACACTTAGAAAATCGTTATTAGATTGGTGCATCAGATGCCCATGAGCTTCACATTAATAGAAATTGCCTCCTTAAATAGTTTACTCTTGACGAACGATTCGTACAGCATAGCATATTACATAAACTATATGACAAAGGAATGAATGAATTCTTTTTCAAAGATTTTTCAGGCGGTCTTAACCTGTTAAATAAAGCATTTCCTAACTCATGGCTGTGATTATATGTATATAGTAGCAATCATTTCTTTCTACTTTAAACTTTTCTTTAAAAATTATATAAAAAAAACGTTTTTATTTATTTCTCTTTAAAATTGCTAGAGGGAAGTTTAGGACAGATGTGAAGACAAATCAAACTGCAATTTTAGTCAATGATCAGGAGCATCGGCACAAACAATGATAAAAAATTACAATTTTTCTTTTCTCTGCTTAAAATGTTCTGCAAATGCTTTTGGTCAGTTTGCAACAAATCCTACTCAAAAAATTGAATCCAAAAAATTGTTTTTAATATTTTAAGTTGGAACGAAGCCACCTGCAAACAAGTACAGTAACAAGTAGTAAAGCAAAAATGTTGCAACGTAATTGTAGAAAATAATAGTGTAAATATCATAAAATAAAATAAATAAAATTTTAAACTCAAAAAATATTCATAAACCTATAGAAAGTTTCAAGTATTCGATATTCTACTTGAAATTTCAAAAACTTCTCCTGAAAAGTCGATCTTTTCATCTTATTTCTCCGAGATTTGGAACAGATATTTTAGAGTAGATTATCCAAGTCCTGGCAGATCTTATTTTGAAAAGACTCAATAGAAAAATAGTTACTGGCAAACAAACCTGAAAGTCAATAATTTCTTCAGGGGAATGTAAAAAAAAAATAGGGAATTATTCACTTGTCGAAAGCATCATATTTTAGATGATATTGCAAAGAAATAGTTATCCAAATTTCAAAAAAACATTATGCGTTGTTTTTAATATTACCCATCACTTATGAGGAATTTGCAACAACTATGCAAATTGGTCATATAAAAAGCAGGATTGCAAGTGTTTTGCCCCATTCTGCTGGAAATAAAATATATCCATATTGTCCAATATAGATCAAAGAAAGTCAGTTAGCACCATCATAATTCTCAAAAAAGTAAAGACCAAGGGCTATGCCAACCCTAAAAACCGCACCAAACAGTAAATTGTTCGGGATAAACAGATTTCTTGATCACTGTTCTTGGATTTTCGGAATCCTAGATGCGGCAGTTCTATCTACTGACAAACCCACTGAGATGGAGTGGGCTTTGTCGCTAAAAAAATTAGGATTACTTGCCTGCAGCACCCAACAAACGAAAGTTAAGCGTTGTTCATGATCAGCCAGTTTCAATTCCTCTTTTAGCTGCACTATATGAGCATGCAGGCTAAGATTTTTATACAGAATGTGATGAAGGCTGGTCTGTGAGATCCTTACGTCTTGGGATAAACAAATGTGAATTTTCTGCGACACTCTCAGTGAGATAGCGGCAATGTTTTAGAGTGACCTGACGGTACGAATTCGAACTGGCAATTATACTTCACTAACTTGTCCAAATTCTCTACAATAGCTTTGCGAGAAGGCGATTCATACCGACCAACAATCAACCAATGAATTTGATGAAATCAAAAATAAGCAACTGCAATTCATAGTGCTGTTTCACATCCTAATTTAAGAATAGAAGAAGACAATTGCTTTAAAATTTGAAATTACGTGTTTCGGAATACTTTACAACCACAGCGAGTGCATAATTGTTTTAATTTAGATTGATCTATTTTCAAAGACAATATTGAATATTACATACGGAAAATTTTTAATTACTGAAAACTATGTCGTTTTAAATAGTTTCACGACAGTGCGTTTTTATAAGCATTTCAAATTTTTGTCACTACAAGTTTTACTTTATTATTTGTGCTGGTCTCGTTAGTTAAATACAAACCTAAGAAAAACTCTATCTAAAAATTGTGTGGTAAAGGCCAAGTGACAACGATCATACTGTGGATGTGCTTAATTATGTATTTTTTTTTCCTTAACAAAAAAAGAACGCAGCTATCGATTTCCCAGCTATTAGAAGGCGCTATTATTACCATATTTATTGTTATTCCTGTTATTGCGTAACAATTCTAATGAGTCGATGACGCGAAAGAGATCGCGACCGACTGACATTGACTTTGACATTTCCTGTATTTTTCTATTTAATTCACAGTCCAACGCCGGCTGCCGTGGTAATTATACACATTTGAGGAAGGTCGTTTTTAATGAGACCTTGAAACCGAAATGGCAAAATCAATCCGCAACATCTGTATACATAATATATTAACGTCATCGGCCCTGTGTTTGTGTTTGAAAATCTCCATACGTATCGGAATGAATAAAAGAACAGTTACTAAACGGCCCTGTTCCAAGCTACATATCAGTCCTATGAATATTTCAGAATACATACATTACGCGGTTCGAGTAAAAGGCGAACTCGTGTTTTCATGAAGCGGAATTTCCTAGGCGAAAGGCAAAAACTTGAGTGTGTTAAAGATGTTGTTGACCCACGTCGACAATAGGAGATTAATGTACCAATTTTGCGTCTCAAAACAGTCGTACGGAGTAAATTATAGATGTTGATGATTTCTGCACGAGGTCCAACATACTAATATTTACGTGTCGGAATGGCTGTAGCTTGTATGTAATTGTGTGTTAGCTTTATAATACGCAATTCCGGCTGAATTATTGCGCTTAAAATTGGCTGTATGGTATATTAAGGAAAAAACGAATAATTTTTGAGTTTATCGAACCTTCTTATTATGACTCCTAGCGGTTTTCCATATGATATTAATCTGAAAAACAAAGATATGTAATTGTACAATTAATGGCATGCATCTCTACGTATAAGTTGCCAATTTCGGAAAGGAAAATTATTTTTAAACAACCCTAAAGTGTGAACCCATGAAAAACTTGGGAATAAAGGCAAAGCTTATTAGATTGGTAAAAATGACTCTGACTGAAACAGAATACAAGATACTTATTAAAGGCCAAACATCAGAAAAATTTAAAGTGAGTAGAGGTTTAAGACAGGGCGACCCACTATCCACTACATTATTTAATATCATCTTGGATGCAGCTGTAAAAGAAAGTACAACCAGCGGAACCAAATAATGGCATATGCAGATGATATTGTAATCCTTGCAAGGACAAAAGAAAACTTGATTACAGCAATCAAAAAGATTGAAAAGGCGGCAAAAAATAGAGGGCTCGAAATAAATGAAAGTAAAACAAAATTTATGTTAGTGAAGGGAACGGGAGGGCGCATAGAAAATGACGGACTTAAAATAAGAACTGAAGATTCAGAATACTATTTCAATAAAGTGAACAATTTTAATTACCTAGGAGTCACAATAACAAGCAAAGGAGAGGAAAAAGTAGAAATACAAGAAAGAATTGCTAAAGGTATCAAACGTATGGGAGGGTTACTGCATATTCTACGATCAAAAAATATTTCACGAAATGGTAGAAAAAGAATTTACAAGACAATAATAAGGCGAGTGGTTACTTACGGAGGAGAGGCATGGAAGCTGAATAAGAAGGAAAAATTGTCGTTGGAAATTTTTGAGAGAAAGGTGTTAAGAAAGATATATGGTGGAAAATAAGTCAATGATGTTTGGAAAAGACGAACAAATGAAGAACTTCATGAGTTATATGGGGAACCATCGATAACAAATGTAGTGAGGGTAAAAAGAATAAGGTGGTTGGGACACGTGACGAGACTGGACAGTGGAAGGCCAACAAAACAAGTACTAAAGGGAAGAATAACTGGAAGACGAGGAAGAGGCAGACCACGAACGGAGTGGTTACAGAGCGTAGAAAAGGATCTGGAGAGTATTGGAATAAGGGAATGGCACAGGAAAACACGTGATCGAGAAGAATGGAGGAAGATTTGTAATCAAGCCATGGGCCTTCTTGGCCCGGAGTGCTGACCTATATATATAATAATAATAATAATAATAGCGTTTATTGCAAGAAAATGTACACAAATAAGAATATATATAATACAAATAATTAAGCTATTCTTAGCAATAAACAAAGAAAATGAACTCACGAAGTAGAAACCTACTTGTATGTGAGTCAAATGGTTACATATAAATTACTTTACAACTACAACTCGTGCATGGCCATACATATAAACAAAGCAGAACAGGAACATGAAAGATAAATTAAACCTAATTTAATTTAGAAAAATTTTCTTATAAAATCTTCAAATTCAAATATCTATTAATTCATGGATCATGGTTCTATTTGTGTTAAAAACATATCTCCTCAATAGTTTCCTGAATGAAAACAGGTTTTGGGTATTACGTATTTCCTTTGGTAAAGCATTATACAGGGTTGGCCCAAGATAATAGTGTGACCGCTGTTCTACACTTTTATGCATACAAGGCGCTACATACTTTATATATCTAATGTCATAAGAATGCCGAGCAAGGTGTAATAGATTTTTGTTCAAATGCTGTCTCGTACACGTCGCAATAAAGAACAATTGTCTGATATCCAGCAATTGTGTGTGTTTGTATAATAGGTCACTTGAAAATGTTTGTTCTTTCTTGAATATCACTTTCAATATTTTCTTTTGTATTGTGTTTAGCGGTGCAAGGTTTTGCTTTCTGACACCACCCCATCCTATTATACCATAAGTCAGATGGCTCTCTACCAAGGCTTTATATAGTATTTTTAATTGACGAAAATCTAGGATATTGGACAAGTATTTGAATCTAAACAACAACAGTTGTAATTTTTTTACCACATACACTATGTGGCTATCCCATCGCATATGTCTATCCATTACTATTCCCAGATATTTTATAGACTCCTTGGGTAGGATCTTGTATTCTTTATTATTTCTGGTAAACATTATTTCTTGGAAGCCTGGTAATGTTGTCACATTGCTCGTAAAAGTGACATAGTTAGTTTTGTCATAATTCATTGTTAAAAGTCTACTATCAAGCCATTCAACCAAACGTACCATATCATCCTCCACCACAGACTTTATGGTGTCCCAAGCATCTCCCTCATAAAACATAACTGTATCATCCGCGTACGCTATTATATCCGCGTTCAGATCTAGTGAAAATAAACTGTTGATGTATATGTTGAACAGTATAGGACCCAAAATAGTTGCTTGAGGGACACCATGTTTCGTAGAGATAAAATCACTGTTTATGTTATTAATGCGTACGCATTGTTCACGATCATGTAAGTAGCTTTGAAATAATTTTAAGGCTATTCCTCTGACACCCATATATTCTAGCGTTTCTAATAGTAATTTTCGATTAACTGTATCAAATGCCTTTCTTAAATCAACAAACACTCCGACAGCCAACCTTCTCTTGTCCATAGCGTTGTAAATCTTTGATGTTAGATGCACTATGGCATCCTGTGTTGATACTTTTTGGGTGAAGCCATATTGATTGTTAGATAGTAAATTATGCTTTCTGAGAAATCTATCTAACCGCTCATTTATTATTTTTTCAAATACCTTTGCAAAGCCCGTTATTAATGATATTGGCCTATAATTTGCTGCCTCTTTATTGTCACCACCTTTAAACACCGGTACCACAATAGATTGTTTGAAAGCTTTATAACCCTAAAGTGTATATTAGGTATATACGAAGCTGTTCTTGTGCAAGTGAATAAATTTTATATAAAAACTGCACTCTGCACGTTTCCATGCATTTGTAATAATTCGTTCGATATGCAGCTTATCGCTAACCATTTATTTTGATGAACGACCGGGTGATAAACGATATATCGGCAGACGTTTCCGTCGTTACAGACGCAACGAATTTAAATGATTCTGAATTGAAGATGGATAACCTTGAATTTTGATTTTTTTGTACGATAAAAACCTGGAAATATGAGCAGCTTCAGATTTGAATAATGTCAACTCGTATTTAAGTATTTTTCTTAAAAAAAAAGCATCATTATTTTTCTGAAAGGCCAGGTAAGAAAGAGTAAAAATTTAAATGGAACAAAAAAATTATTCTTTTACTGAAAATTATGTACATACTGATACGGATGAATTGACAAATTTCTAAATATTAACAAGTGATATATTTAATTTAACGTAACAAAAGTGTAGCAAATAGAATGTAGTTTATAACAAATATGTAATATTTTATGAACTTACAGATAAACAAAACAAATAAAAAATGCTGTACTCTTCTTTTTGTCTTATTTCCTTTTGCATACAATATTTCGTTGGAAAGCCTTTACAAGTTAACACTGCAGCACATCTTCTTGGTAAACTTTCAACTATTTTCTTACATCTCTCTGCAGGAATTTGATACCAGGCGTCTTCAATAGTACTCCGTAATTCGTCTAATATTGCTGGAGATTTAGACTTTATAATAGCCTCAACATCACCCCATAGACTCTCTATGGGGTTTAAATCAGGGCTTTGTGCAGACCATTCTAATACAGTAATCTGTTTCTCCTTTAGCCACTGTCCTTTGTCTGGTTTGCGTATTCAGAATTAAAGAAAAAATGGATCAGCATGTGTATCGAAACATTTTAGAAGACGTGATGGAGCCACGATAACGATCCGAAGCATACGGCAAGGACCGTAAAACAGTGGCTAGAGGAGAAACAGATTAGTGTATTAGAATGGCCTGCACAAAGCCCCGATTTAAACCCTATAAGAATCTATGGGTTGATGTTAAGGCTATTATAAAGTCTAAATCTCCAGCAACATTAGATGAATCCATTTCAGTAATTTAATTTTTTTTCTTTTTTTTTTCTCTCTCTCTTGTATTGTAAATTTGTATGTAGGTTTCTTTATTATAACAAATTATCTAATTTGATTTGGCACCGTACATTTATGTTATTTTTTTATTTCTTTTGTCATCATTATCCTGTTAGTGGTCTTTGTACTGTTGGGTAATAAAGGTATTTTATTATTATTATGAATTATGGAGTACTATTGAAGACGCGTGGTATCAAATTCTTGCAGAGAGATGTGCTACAGTGTTAGCTTGTAAAGATTTTCCAACGAAATATCGAATGCAAAAGCAAATAAGACTTAAAAAAAAAAACAATATAGCATTTCGTTCTCAAGTGGGCTATTTATATGCCCACTCAAAATATTTATATTTATTTTTTTATTTTGTTTATCTGTAAGTTAATAAAATATTACATATTTATTATAAACTACATTCTATTTGCTACACTTTTGTTACGTTAAATTAAATATATCACTTGTTAATATTTAGAAATTTGTCAATTCATCCGTATCAGTTTAGCTGGGCTATTTATATGGCCGCCACTGTATACTCAGTTATTTTCCAGAATCATTTTATTACTTCCGGTAAGTCCTAGTCCTCTCTGAATTTTTATAATGTTAAATTAATTCCCGCCCTTATGGCGTTTCAACCCATTATTACCATTTTCTTAAACATAGAAGGCCCAATTCCATATGTCGCGTCAATTTTCCACTTGTTCTTCAATGTCTTTAAAAACCTTTGAATGTTGTGCCTGCAATATCAGCGCATTCCACTCCCTGCACTAGGGCACACACTCAAGCGTACTTAGAGTGCCTCCATCCTACTTCAATCTTATATATTAACATAAGAAGGATATATTCTGAGTGCGCGCTATAGTGCGGCCAATGAAATTCACTATAAAAGTCTGAATACAACATAAATTCCACATTATTATGTAGAATCCATTGCAATAGAGAATGGTACATGTCGTCACCAAAACCGGTGCGAAGTGTGACATTTAGCACTCTCAATCAGGCTATCATTGGTTGTTGCCTAGCAACGAAGACCGGTTACCAATATTCGTTCATTGCGCATGTGATGTCATGTACCATTCTCTATTGGCACGGACTCGACTGGGTTTTCTTTTTATTTTGACCACTCTTTCCTTTTGTTACTATTGTCGGTACATATAATTGACATTAATGGTTCTTTTTTTGCCTTTTTACAATATCAAGAAAGAAACAGATTACTTATTAGTTTTTGAGCGTATTGTAGCGAATTTCTGTAATCAAATAATTTTCATTCTTTGATGTTATTTTTTACAAAAAAAAAACTAAAAACACTAAATATTTCCGAAACAGTTGAAGATAAATATAGGAAAATGTGCATGAAATACGTCTAGATTTTTCTGAAGAATTCAAAAATTTAATAATATACAGGGTGTAGCATTAAAAATAAAAAAGTTGGTATTGGCCACTTTTACATGACACACTATGTATGAAAGGTTTCTATTGAAAAAAAAATGCACAATTAAAAATAGCAATCGATGTGTCCGAGTGTTTCTTTGAACACGCACCCATTTACTTATTATTTAATTTTAATTTCACCGTTACCCACCCAAAACGCAGTTTATTAAAAAATGTATCAGGGGAGAAAATAGCGGTTAAACAATGTGAATTCCATTGAAATGCGCAGTTACAGCTATTGCTATTGCACTCGTACTCTGTATAGATATTTGAGTTCCGCCTTCGATCATCGACGCGATAGGGAATCTAATGTGTGGGGCAAGATTTCCCATATCTTGATCACCATGCAAGATAAAGATGCACCAAGCCAAACATACTAATATCCTGTTCGAACAAACAGAAACCAACCTAGCATTTCTTTTACTCTTTACTTTACCCATCACCAGTTCGCATGTATTCATATGGTATGTAGTTTATTATAGTTTTGCCAACCCTGTGTACGCCCAACCTAATCATTCTGTTTTCCTTTTGGTAATCAAACAGATCTATCTAGCATTTATTTGACGAACCTTCATGGAACAGAAACACATTTCAGTGATCCAGTGACCGTAAAATATTACGCAGTACATAAATCTGTTCACGATTCAGTCGTTCCGCGTGCGACAGGCCTACACAGCGTATACCCGGCGACTTTCATACTACAATAGCGACCGGAGCGTTGCCAATGGCCGGAGCGGGGCTTGTTAGAGGTCGCGGTTTCGCTCAGCGCAATGAGAATAGTACGCGAGCACGAATCCATGTACGCGAACACGTGTGTGTATGAGCGCGGTCGTACACAGTACACAGGATTCACGGATCGCGGGTAGGAGCAACGTTCATTTGTTATAAACGACCGAGTGTTTACAATAATTTCAAGGTCGCGCGATGATGCAACATTAATGACTGGGGCCATGGTCATGGTGCACTTGTCATTGTCAATAATATGAGCGATCGCTTCAGCGACGAATGAAACAGAAGGCGGCCGGCGTAGCCTGCGTGAGAAAATTAACTTCGCGGTGGGTGCGGGGAGGAAAAAATTCGCACGTGTGGAGTAATAAGAGGTTTTAGCGTACATGTGCGCCGCGCATTACGCGGCAGTCGGGAAACATATTTATCGCCTTAATGGGGCACCGGAAGCACACCAAGGAATTCAGCTTTATCTAAAAGAAACTAGAGTGTTCTTTGGGGGTTATATAAATGTGATATAAAATACCTATCAGGTAAAAATTAAGCTCCGGAAACATTTCTGAACACGCAAACTTTTGATTGGTATGAGAATATCCGCATATACAATATCCACACCCCACAAGAAAATTGTATGAAGTTCAAAATTTTTATTTTTCATTACTTTTTTTACTCCAAATATATTTAGAAACTTAACAAAAAAAAAACGTATTTATATTATTATATGTAAAATATAGAAATACATACAGGGTGGCTCACCACTCGGGATTATATAGATTTGAAATAGAAAATTCTAAATTACTAAGAAACTGTAAGAGATATGTATAGATAACCTTGATATAATCTCAAAGACCGTTAAAATTAGAATCCAAATAAGATATAAAAACAGGATGTTCTTTTTATGTTTTAAAATAAGAAAGTTATTTGCCTTTAATGTCAGAGTAAATGAAAAGTCAGAACGAACAGATAACATACTTTGATGGAAAATATATGTCATGATAGCTAAAATATATAAAGAAATACAGCCCTAATGAATAGAAATCATTCACACACAGTTAAGTATTTACATTTCCATAATAATCGATATTCATAGGTTGAACGAATACGTTTATTATATTAATAACAAAAATATTTGCTCTGCACAATGATATATTCACGTGCATTCTACGTGTTTAACCATCTTGGCTTTGTTATCCGGCATTTAGGAGTTCGCTATTGTCAGGGATAATTGTTTGGTGGCATTTTTCGATTCCAGTTGTATTTAAGCATTTTTTCCTTGATGTTTATGAATTGTCCGAGCTAGATCTATGACTCCATTCCAGGCTTACACTGCGGTCGTCTTGTGAGTTTGGCTTGTGTTCCCTAGGAAGGATACATCTAAACTTTTGTTCATCTAAATGGGTTTGCACTCGGGAGCGTCGCTGATGGCGCCTGGCAGACAGAAGCGCGGGTCCGTTTCTAGTGCTATTCCTCTGTCGTTGCTTTTGCTATTCAGGGTGTACCGACAATCCCAAACCAATCACACAAATAAATCACTACGAGACGCGTCGCGTCCAGTCTTTTTACAAGTTAGAGGCAAGAATTGAGAAAAAGGAATATACAGGGTGTACCGACGATCCTGAACCAATCACATAAATATATGACTGCGAGACGCGAAGCGTCGAGTCTTTTTACAAGTGAGAGGCAAGAATTTAAAAAAAGGAATATACAGGGTGTACCGACGATCCCAAACCAATCACACAAATAAATCACTACGAGACGCGTCGCGTCCAGTCTTTTTACAAGTTAGAGGCAAGAATTGAGAAAAAGGAATATACAGGGTGTACCGACGATCCTGAACCAATCACATAAATATATGACTGCGAGACGCGAAGCGTCGAGTCTTTTTACAAGTGAGAGGCAAGAATTTAAAAAAAGGAATATACAGGGTGTACCGACGATCCTAAACCAATCACACAAATAAATCACTACGAGACGCGTCGCGTCCAGTCTTTTTACAAGTTAGAGGCAAGAATTGAGAAAAAGGAATATACAGGGTGTACCGACGATCCTGAACCAATCACATAAATATATGACTGCGAGACGCGAAGCGTTGAGTATTTTTACAAGTGAGAGGCAAGAATTAAGAAAAAGGAATATACAGGGTGTACCGACGATCTCAAACCAATCACACAAATAAACCCCTGCGAGACGCGAAGTGTCGAGTCTTTTTACAAGTGAGAGACAAGAATTTAAAAAAAGGAATATACAGGCTGTACCGACGATCCCAAACCAATCACACAAATAAATCACTACGAGACGCGTAGCGTCCAGTCTTTTTACAAGTGAAAGGCAAGAATTTCAAAAAAGGAATATACAGGGTGTGCCGACGATCCCAAACCCGTCACAGGTGTAGACGGGAGTTAGCGGAGGGTGGTGCGGTTTGACGGGTCTGCCGAGTTGGGACATAAGTGGTGCGTTCTAGGTGGAGCGCACACTTTCTGCTTTCTGCTGGGTTGGGGCGTAAGTGGTGCGTTCCAGGTGGAACGCGGACTTTCTACTTTCTTCAGAGTTGGGCCGGTAAGCGGTCATCGAACGACTATTTAATAAGCCGAGTGAACGGGCCCGAATATCTAGTTTTAATGCACTATTTCGTGTGAACAATGAATTTGTTCATTGTCACCCATTGTTGGTTTAGTGTAGTTTGGCACCATCAGTTGTGCGATGAAGAATACGAGACATTGTGCGTCTACTACTAGGTGGACAATTTTCACTGTGACTTACTGTATTTAATCAAAAAATAATTAGGAAAAATTGAATTTTCACAAGAAACTCGTAACCTAAATTTTTAGCGTCTTTTCGCTCGTTTAGATAATTTAATAGTAGCTAATTCACACACACAACAATGAAGATTTAATTAGGTAAGAGGTTAATTTGAGGTCATCCACATACCTTTCTGCCGTCTTGATCATTCAAGGCTAGACGCTCATAACATTCTCATAAAAAAAAAAAAACAGAACAAAGCAGTTTATAAAATTATTCCTCGTTTTGGTAATGCCGCATTTCATGTGCCAAAATGTACACCATTAAGTATTTTATTTAACTCAATCGGGATAATTGCATTTTTATTGAATTAAAACCATTAATGCAGCAAAATATCCTACTTATTTACTAAAATAGTACGGAAAATCACCAATTAAAAACATAATGAGAAATATCCACACCCACCTGAATTTTCGTCGAATAACTCAGATGTGCTAAAAACATATATAATTGAGTATAGCCAAATTAGCACTACATCAATATTTATCGGAAAATAATCAGAGAGAAGACCCTGACATTTTACTCTTTATATATTTGCGAATATTGAGTGTTTTTGTTAGGAAACGTAGGCACCTTGAAAAGTTCGTAACTCTCTCGCAGCCAAACGTTTTGTTCGCGCCAGTAATTTCGAAATTATTACGAATCGAGTGCTAAAAACGGACGGGGTATGATAATTACAATTTCCATTTGCGAGTTTAATTCAATTAAAAACTCTACTTTTAAGGGCAAATACAGTTCATCCCATTTCAAACAAAAAGTTAAATGAAATGCTTTTCCTTTAATGTAGGTACAATGAAATTCCGTTGTAGTACATATTCTATACCTAGAATTAGCTAATGTAGCAAATATCAAGGTTCAATTTTGTAATCTCATATAATAAAAATAAATATACTGAATATACAGGGTGTAGCAAGAAAGTCTAAGAGCAAAATTGTGCATAACTCCTACCGCCATCTTCCTAAAATATTTTTGGTCTTCAGTGGCGTATCAAACTTAGGTTTTTTAAATGGAACACTGTATATTTTATTGCAGATTTGGAAAACTCTCGAAGAGTACTTATTTTTTTTATATAACATGGTATACCCCTAACTTTAGCAGTTTCGCTGTTATAGCATTTTTTCCTCAAAGTCGGACCATTGTTTGAATTTTTGTTGGCAGGAACTAAATTGCACCGGGGCTTAGATTTCGAATTTAGGGATAGACTAAAACCTCTTGTACCTTACATAATTTTTTTTCAAGCGATTTATGAAAAAAAAAAGATAATTTTTGAATGTCATATTTTTCTAAAATATCAAATGGCACACGCTCAAAAACTTTACATTGTTGGATAACCGAATTCCATTTCGTTTTCTATTGGTACAAAAAAACAACAAAATTTTGATAAAAAAAAGTTCATACGTCAATTTATCGGGAAACGTCCTTTTCCGAAATCAAATTTGCCATCGTAAAACCAAAAAATGGTAAATACGGTGTTTATTCAGCAATATCGCGAGAATTCTTAGTTAACAGCAGAAGTACACCCTTAATGATGACCTTCGTGGAAACCTGGGGTACCCTAAGGGAATGCCATGTTTGCATAAGGTAAGTTTCATATTGGTCGATTTTGTTATAACCCACCTACAGAAATTTTGCCTGGCTTGAAAATCTGGAGGTTGTAATTCCTGATGCAGTTGAATTTTGAAAGGATGGAACTTGTTCTTCTAAAGAGTACAATGCATAGAACGCATTGAAGTATGAGTATTCCTGCTAATATCACGGATATTGATATGAGGATTTTCAACAGCCGCCTCAAGGACTTGGAATTCATTTTCTTCGGTCTGAACTGGATTTGTTCTAGCTGTCTTTGCTCGTCGAACAGTCAAAGTAATTGTAAATCTATCCAATACTCTTTGAAATGCATGTGGATTTGGGTGCACTCTGGCAGGATATTTCTCAGCGTATACTCGTGACACCAACAAACAATTCTTGTAACATTCTCCAAGAATAAGCACGATGTTAAAACCATTTCTTCTTAAGCATTTTCGCAACATTTATCAGAGAATAATGCTTCCACTGTCGGTTTAATCTTATTTTCACTTTTTTTACAATTACACTTCTGTTGTTTTATTATAACAGACTTAATTTCGAAAAAAGACATTTTCCGACAAATTGACATAACAACTTTTTCTTTCATAAAAATTTCGTTATGAAATGTGTTGTTTTCTTGGTGCACAATTTTGCTGTTAGACTTTAATAAGAATGTATATTGCTCAAAAAGATCACAATGGATATAAGAGACGACGTCAATAAATAAACAATAATAAATACATATAAATCACGAATTATGTCAAATCAAGATATATCAACAAATACAATTACAAACAAGACAAGTTACATATTAAAATAGAAACGTGTAGAAGCAATTTTAGCGGTAAGTTGTTGTATATCTGTATGGCGGAATATTTGGCTGACTTTTCCAACTTAGCGGTTCTATGAATAGGAGTTCTAAACTTCTCACAGTTTCTTGTATAGTAGCTATGGTTAACAGCATTTTTATCAAATGGATTATTAAATATGTAGACAGAGCAAGGCCGTAGATAAAATGCATGTCAGCCATTTCAGAATTAGTGAAATTTGGCATATTTACAAAATTATAACGAGTATTTAAAACACTTTTACACCCTACAGTTTGCAATTTAAAACTTTACTTATACAGACACAAGTTACGATTTCTAATGTCAGTTGTCAAATTAATAAACTCAAGTGATTATCTGAATAAAGTCAGAGCCTGCTAGACCATTTTAAAAAATTTAATTTTCTCTGGCGAATTACAGAAAATTGTTTTCCATTTTTTTTCTCGATAACGGTAAAAGATAAGAAAAAAATACAATAGATCAAAAAGTTTCTAAACAAGGCAGAAAATTTATTGCGTATTCTAGAATCTAGCAGTGGCGCATCGCAAAAAAGTTCAGGGTGGGCAAAGAGGGCATGACCCCGAAAAAATTATTACCCTGTAGATTTACATCATCATTTGGCATGGCTAATGATGCAGGCCTTATAGCGTAACCTACCTTCCAAATTTGAGCAAAATATCTCAAAAACTGTAGGAGCTATACAGTAAAAAGTGAAAAATCTTGAAATTTCAACACCCTGCAGATTGGTAACGAAGCGTTTGCAGACCTATGTTTATATGAAATTTTAGGCACAAAATAAACCAAATAATTACCCCCTTCCTTATGTACATGATATTTAGGAACACCCTGTATATAGATACTAACAAACGTCATAATTCTACATTCTTTAAATATTTGTCAGCAACTAGCTCGACGGTCTAAATTCTAAATTATAAATGAGCCTAATAATCCGTTTCTGAGCAATAAATATTCTTTCCCAATTCACACTCTTCCCCCAAACTGCAACATTATATTTAAGATGTGGATACACAAGAGAATAATATATGGGGAGTAGTGCCAAGATAGTTCACAGTCCATGAACAGTCCTAAGAACTTCACAGGATTTTCAATTTTCTGAACCGAGCCAGATTTTAGCGTAAATCTTAGAGTCATAGTTTTCGAACGGTTCAGTAAAAGTTTATTCTTTTGACACCAGTCGCTGAATTCGATCTTGCACGCTTCAAGTTTTTGATGTAATTCAGTCTCATCCCCCGCAGATACAGCAATAGTGGTGTCATCAGCAAAATTCATCAGATGCCCGCTAGTTATGTAATGTCGCAAACCGTTCATAAAACAAATGAACAAAAGCGGTTCAAGGACGGAACCCTGCGCCACGCCCAACTCAGTATTGTGAATGTCCGACACTTCATCGGCGACGCGAACATATAATTGCCGTCCACTAAGAAATGATGTGAGCAAATGCAAAGGCTGGCCATGGATACCAAGTGCCTCAAACTTACACTGGATCACGTCTCCGTCGATGGTATCGAAGGCGGAAGAGAGGTCAAAAAAGGACGCCACTTTACAGCCTTTGTCATGTTGGTTGTAAATATAGTCCGTTAAGCTGATTGTTGCTGATTCAGTTGAATGACCCTGTCTGAAGCCATGCTGACATTCACTCAATAACTGGTATTTGCTCATATAGTTACCGAATTTTTTATGTAGTAATTTCTCAAATACTTTTGAGAAATACTCAGTATAGATATAGGTCTATAATTGGCAGGATCACACGCGTTACCCTTCTTATATATCGGAGTAACTCGAGCTAGCTTCAAGGTTGACGGATACAGTCCTTTCTCAACGCACAAATTCATCAGATAAGAAAGTGAATCGGCCAGAGCACATTGCACAGCGAGCTAACTTCATCAGGACCAAACGAGTTTTTAATTTGGATATAACTTCTTCGATATCTTGTATTATAGGGGAGCTATGGTCCGAGGCGTCTTAGGTGCTGCATATTCAGTATATTTACCTTCAATTCATTTTTATTACATGAGCATATATACATATGTAAAGAAAAAGATAAAAGTATGTCCTTCTGCATTTTAATGAGATATTCGGTGGTAAATGTAAATGTAGCATGCAAACGAAAAAGGTAAAAAAAATTAATACTTCTGTATATTATTTAATATTTAACGATACTTTCCTTTGTTTATTTTTTTACACCAACCATAACATACAATATAATTCAAAAACTAGAAATCACTTATTGATTAAAATCCTTATATTTATTTAATTCCATCTCATGCAGAAGCCAATTATTGAAAACTGCTGTAACAAACATTCTTTTTTTTTTCTTCTATTTTCTCCTCTAGATTGAAAAAATGAGTATCTGCGTCACTTAAATGAACATAACTTTTTATCAATCTTCATTATACTTCTAGGCGCCAGTATTCTGATGAGGAGAATACTCTCCAAATGAGTTGCCATCATTACTCCCAGATACCACTTTAATGATACGCCATGTGTATGTTTCTTACGTACAAGCTTTTAGAAGTGAGTTTTCAGTTTGTATATGTATTAATATAGGCATTTAATGCAGCTGTGGGAATACAAATTAGAATTGAAATCGTTTAGATGGTAATTAATCGATATTACCTTATTGTAGGTAAATAAAAAAATATAAATTGATAGTTAACCAAGAATATTGAATGTATAAGGCCAGTCTACCGACTGTTATTATAATAGATCTGCTAGTCATCAATCAGTATTGACTTCATTGTACCCACATGAAAGTAATAGATATTGCTTGTTTATTAATGCAGACTGAAAGATTAATTTGATAGTTAAACTTTACTTCTTATTTAGAGAACTTTACAGACATTACGAATTCATATGTCGTAATTTCAGTTTAGTTAAAGCATATAAAACACCTGTAAAAGGATACTTTATAAAAGGTACAATTTTTCTGTGCGCTGCACAGTATTTATTATTTCTAATATACAGGATATTGCAATCTGCTTGTCCACTATTTTTTTTTTCTCACGCGCTCAATGCGACAATAAAATAAATAACAAAACTCCACCGGAAGAATCATTTAGAAATATTTCCATTCGCCGGAAATGTTCAGTTACGGTCAGTCGATACAAATATACTATAAGTCGATAGCAGTTTTTTCTTAGAATTTTACCTATTATTACTATTTCTTACACACCTGGTGTGTTTATTGCAGTGAAGTGTAAAAATAACAAATTACTTTGACGGTTATCAAAGCAAAGTTACCTCACAACATCATTAAAAGCTAATTATTCCAATGTTTTTTTTTATTCTTATGATGTTATGGTGGGATATAAGTATGGCAGAAGATATTCTATATTAATTGGAGGCAAGAAAAGAATTTAAAACATTTTATCTCAGAGCTTTTATTAAACGCAGATGTTATTGAACTTGTATTAGAGATAACTAAAAAAAATTATTAAAAGTAGTTTCTTTTGTATTATTAAAAGTAGTTTCTATTCTGGGTCCAAAGTTCCAACATCTACTGAAAGTAATTCTTCTCTGCTTATGGATTCGTACATTTCAAACATTCTTATTTTTATTTCTTCTGCACTGTACGAGTGATTATGAGAAATTAGTTTTTAATTTTCAACCTTCCCCGTAAATAAAAAAAAAAGGAAATATGTAAGCTCTAGTGACGTAATTGGCCATCTTACTTAGAATCGTCTCTCACAATCAAAGCCACCCAACTGGTCACCTCTGATTTTGATAAAATACCACTAAAGTTATACCCCTAAAACACATTTTTGACGATATCTAACTAGAAGAGATATCGAACTGAACTAACAAGGAAAATATTCTTCTTGACAGTTCTTGAAGTTTTTAGATTTTTTCCCAAAATATATACAGGGGTTACAACCACCGCAAAATGTCCCTTCCACAACGCTGAAAAGAATATATATTAAAATATATATACACTCCGCCAAAAAAGTATCGCATAAACTAAAAAAGGGCATTTATGAACCAAGATATTTTTATACGTTCACAAAAAGTTTGCCTCGTGTATGTGAACTATAAAAACACTAACAAAATAATGGAACTTAGCGTTTTTACTTTTTTTTTTTCTAAAAGAACACATTTAGAAAAATGCATATGTGTAAGGTTTGTTCAGTTGTTTATTGAAAGTCTTCCTATACGGACAAATTTTAAAGTGCGAAGTTAGAGTTCTGTACCAACGCTTTTAAAACTAAAATGAGCAATTTAACTTCAGAACAAGTGGCTGCTATAGTTGCTTTAATCGAAGATGGACGATCTCAAGCATACGTTGCTAATTTGATGAACATCAATCAGTCAAGTGTTTCTAGAGCCGTAGCCAGATATAGGGAAACAGGCATTTACAGTAGAAGACCTGTACCAGGTCGTTCTACTCGCCAAGATGACCGCTATTTACTACTACAAGCATTACGTCGAAGACATGTAACTGCGAGACAATTGCAGAACGACTTGGCTAGAGTCAGAAATACTCGTGTGAGTACTCAAACTATTCGGAATAGGTTACGACAGAGTGGATTAAGAGCTAGAGTAGCTGTAACAACCCCTCGTCTCCTAGTGAGACCACCGAGTGGCTCGCTTAAGGTTTGCCAGAGAACATGTAAATTGGAACATTAATGACTGGGCCAATATACTCTTCACAGATGAGTCAAGATTTGGTCTTTACACCTCAGATAGGCGTATCTCAGTGTACAGACGAGACGGTGAGCGCTATTCGCAGTGTAATATCAGACCTAGACCTAATTTCGCTGGTGGCTCTATTATGGTTTGGGGAGGCATCTGTTTAACAGGTCGTACAGAGTTAGTACCAGTAGACAGAGGTAAACTGACTGCCCACAGGTATATAACGGACATTTTAGAAGAACATGTAGTACCATATGCGCCAATTATAGGAACCGAATTCATGTTAATGCACGATAATGCACGACCGCATGTTGCAATAATCGTCCAGGAATACCTTAACGATGTTGGTATTCCAGTTTTAGATTGGCCTGCGGTAAGTCCGGACATGAACCCTATCGAGCACGTGTGGGGCCTCCTTCACAGACGGATACGAACCCAAAATGTTGCCCCAGCGGACCTGCATGGACTAGCAAATGCTCTCCGTGACGAGTGGGAGAATTTGGATCAGGCTTATATACGGAGGTTAATCGAATCTCTGCCAAACCGTATGCGAGCGGTCATAAGAGCCAGAGGTGGCAATACTCAGTATTAAAAGCTACTGTTATGACATTTTTCTTTCCAAAATTATAATTTCTTGTTTTAATAAAAATCTCAAGTATGAGATCTTGTTTTTATTTGGCCTGTATTTTATTTAAACAATCATAGAAATTATATCTTAGAGCGCATTAAAGTATATTTACAACTTTATGCTACAAACAAAGATTATGCGATACTTTTATGATTCAAAACTAAATTATGCGATACTTTTTTGGCGGAGTGTATATTAAAATATGAATATATGAAAAGAATATATATTAGTTATATACTGGGTTGCTCATTAGTGCGTCAAAGTCCAATATAGTCTTTAAAAAATAAAACTGAAGGAATTTATTTTATCTTGCTAACAGTAGATCGTGGTGCATTAGTTCCTGTTGCTATTTTAGTCGAACTAGTAGAGGGCTTCTCAATTACTGATAACAAGACATTCAATTTACCTTCGTCACTTGTCCTCTTTCTCCTTGCACATTTTTCATAACTCACATTTCCTGTTCTAACGAATGTTTCCTTAAGTCTTTCCAATCTTGTGACTGCAGGTTGTCTTCTGTCAGAATATGTTTGCGCATAAATTCGCTGAGTTAATCAACAATTTTTTTGGGCAGATCCCATAATAAAAATCATGTCAACGAGTTTGTTTCTTTCAAACTGCATATTAACTTAACTAAAAATCGAAAACAAATAATTAGCGGTTCGTAATGAAAAATTGAAAATAACTTTGAAATTATTGGGTTTGGATATAGGACAACAACAAAAATTAAGCGCAATTAACGGGTCATTCCAAAAATTTAATAATATACGGGGTGTTCCATTTGAAAAAATTCTGGAAACGCTCTTTGACAATCGCCAAATTGACTGCATCGTAACAAATACCCTGTATAATAAAATTAATGTTTAATCGTTTTGTACGTTCAACACATCCCTTGGCTGCATACTGACTAAATAATTTTGTCTTAGCTAATCGTAATATTGTCGCATGGAATTAGTATGGTAAACCTTGTCACGACCATTTTTTTTTTAATTTTCGTTAATAACTCAACAATGCGTCACTCAAAACCAAAAACCCAGGGATCGTTGAAAACACAATTTAAAGCAGATAAGAAAACACAAGACATACAGGGCGTTTAGTTTAAAAAAATGTTTTTTGACTGTATCCCGCTTTAGGGCATCACCCTGTATACTTCACATTGAGCAACCCTGTATATATATAATCGATGGTGACTCCGTGTGAGTACATCTCAAAGAATGATAAATAAATCAGGTTTAATGTTCCACAAATTCCTTATTATAAAATTATGTAACCGGTTTCGTGTTAACACACATCATTAAGCCAGCTAAGAAGTGAACCAACAATGAACAACGCATAGAAGTTATAAACATATTTCCACGGGCCAAATGAGCAACTTGTTTTAAAAAAACCCATAGATAAATAATAATTAGTAATGGAAATTAAAATTTAAAAAAGGCAAAAAAATTTCAATTTAAGGTTAGAGCAGAGTCAGTCAAAGGAGTAGAAGATATTGGTGTGAGATGTACATACAATGTTATTTTTGTTTGTAATTGACTCTCTCGATGAGTTACCTTTGCTACTAAATGGTTGTGGAACCAGCTCAATTCTTGTTATGAGACAAATCGCTTACTGAGCATAATGTTTAGTGATAGGTGGATTGAAAGCAATGGACCTTGGGCTTGGATATATTGGAATATGTATATCGAAAAAATTATTGTATTCACTGAATCACAAGTAAATTGCTGATTTAACAAAAAAAATATGTTAGTATTTACTGTAAGGAAGTTACTACAAGTATTTAGCTAAATTAGATCATAATAGCGACTGTCGTGTTGAAAAATCCGCGATTGTAAATATTGATCAGTCACGCAATGCTCTATTCATAAACCAAACAGCTATTGATTCGCTATTTCGAACGTAAGTACACACATTCATACATTTATAAATAATGATTTGCGACATAGCTCAACTGTCTATACGTCCACCACCAGAAAACGTGGTATTCATTAAGCACAAATCGTTCGAACATAATTCGCTCAATATAGATCGCCTACTAATGGAACCATAGTTTGCTGTCCGCTAAATTGGCAATAATTTGGGGTCAAGACGGTCCGACGTCCGTCATTTGGGCCGCGATCAAAGCAAACACATCTGTACCGTGGTATTTCGCAATCGAAAATGGATTTTCAAAATAGTCGGGAGAGCGCACGATCTTCTCTGCCAACTCATCGCATTCTTTTCGAATGAGAAAAACTTTTACCCGGAGAGAAAACAATAGGAAACCGTCATACCACAAATACGATGTGAGACTAATTGGTGGGCATGGTGAATACGTACAGAAACAAAAAAAAAAAAAACGATTTAACTATGGAGCCAGCAGGAAGTTTAAATCTGGTCGAGACGTATTTTACTTTCATCCTGTGTTGATGATGTCGATTTTACAACGAAGTAATGCCCGATATCAGATACCACCGCCTTCTCTGGGAAGGAACAGTGCGTTTAAGAATTTTGTGCCAAAAGTTCGCAAGTCAAAAATAGTAAAGTTGAATAGAAGTATTGCGTAAAACTAATGCTAAATTTAAACACAGTTTTGTAATAGATTATAGCCCAGTGTAACAAACGAATAGTATGAGTAATTTTAATCAAATAAATATTATCAGAAGCGGATTTAGAGAAATGCATAAAGTAGGAAAAAACAATATTTAGATTTGATTTAAAATATCAAAATATTTATTTTATGGGGTTTTCTGCTTATAGCATTATCTTTTATAGTTCAATGTCTGGTACTATTTACATTAGACATATTTTAAAAATGCTATCATCGTTCCTGGAAAAACCCGATGGATTTTGTTATTAGTATAATATGCGAGAACAAAATACATGGTATTACAATCAATTACACCGTGATAGACAAACAAAATGTTAAAAGGTACCACAAAACTATAATACGACCACCATTTTAATACGAGCAATGAGTTCGCTGTGTTGTAAAACAGACTTAATCCATCTATAGTGTTCCAGGGGATTGGTGTGATGTAATTTTGATATTAAAATAATAACAGTAAAATGTTCGTTTTCCAATCCTATTTTATTGTTTATTATCTTTTATGTTGCTACATGTTTCAGCCAAAAATGACCATCTTCAGGCAAAATAAAATTGTCAGAGTTTTATGTATTACAAAAATGATGTGTCAAATTTTTTATATATAGTTGCATCGAGAAGAATAAATTTTTTTAAATACTATTATCTTAAATTTTAATTACTTTTTTTTAAAAAACATTAACGAATAACTAAACACATTAAAACGTATAAATTTCAAAATTTAAGTTTAAAATATCTCGGATTATTACAAACACTACCGAGTGGTAAACACAACTGAGTTGATGATCTAGAAAAATTCAACAAGGTAACTAGCGATCTTCCAATATTTAATAAATACCACTTATATATGCAAAAACTGCGGTTTCGATTAATTTACCTTTAGTAAAGCCATGTTGAAAATTATTAAAGACTTCATCTTTATTGAAAAACGATAATAAACGACTATGAATTATAGTTACAAAAATTTTAGAAAAGTTAGAAAGCAGGCTCATGGGCTTGTAATTTGAATAATCATTTATATTACCTTTTTTATATACAGGTTTGATAACAGCAGTCTTTAGTTTATCCGGAAAGACACCGGTTGTGAAAGAAGCGTTAATTACATATATGACAAAGTAGATAATATATTGAATCGGTACACGACTGTAATTTATGCACTGGAATCTCATCGATACCACGTGAGTGTTTATTTTTAAGAGATCTAAATAATTAGTTCATGTTCGGTAACAGGAAATAAGAAACAAGCAGTGGATTTACCTGGCAGTTCTTTAGGTTTATCATTGGTTACAGAGTAATCTGTATAAGCAAGTAGGTAATAAATATCTAATAACGCTTAATACTCGAGGACAAAAACGTATTACATAGAGATACTAATTTTTATTAACGTTGTTTTAACGATTGATCTTATTTGCTTTCGTTTTCAATATACCAAACTAAAATTTTAACGTTGCATTTATGTATGTAAGTACCTATAGGTGTGTATACCGTGTAGCATTTTCCTGAGAAGAAATGCTCGAGAAATACAAGTAATAATCCAAATAAATTACACTATTATTAAACATTCAACCAATAAAATTCTTAATGCAGAAACCTGAAGTTGGAAATTTCGTATTTGCTTTTATCATATATATGTATAAGTGATTCAGTTTATAATTAGTAATTTAGCAGCGCCATCTGTGATTGGATAGAACAAGTTATCAACTAATTTATCTTTGTTGATATTGAAATAATAGCAAGGTGAATTCGTATTCCAATCCTTTTTTATTTTAATATATTTACTGCGACATGTTTCGGTTTTTTCAAACCATCTTCTGGCAATAAAACGTCAAAAGTAAGTTATATGTAACGTTTTGACGTTTTATTGCCAGAAGATGGTTTGAAAAAACCGAAACATGTCGCAGTAAATATATTAAAATAAAAAAGGATTGGAATACGAATTCACCTTGCTATTATTTCAATATCAACATACATTACACCAATCCCCTGGGACACTATAGATAATTTATCTTTGTTGTTAGTTTTAGCATTAGAGTTTTAATTTCAATATACGAATGTTTGCTTACTGTTTACTGAAATCTTAGAATCTCTTTATATTTGGATTCAATATTTAAATTTCGAAATTTTGAAAACCAAGCATTTTATTCCCTTCGATGTGTATGTTATAATATTTAAGCAGGTTGAAAAAATAAGAAAGTGTCTTCACATACATCGTTATTACGATGTATTTTATAGTGGAAAAATATTTGATTTACGGTATTACATATAAAAGTAACAAAACCACAGCAAAATGTGAAATCTACGTCCCAAAACAGAAAATTCGAAATCCAACCACGTATAACTATAAAAGAGAAAGATATTTCCGGACGATTCCAGATGAATGGTGTAACATACTGCAGGAGAACTAAATAATAATAAATAAGTGTAAGGTCGTAGGTAAAGATCGATATGTCTAGACTTACCACGAAAAATTATGATACCCCGAGAATTATACGTGGCATAAAATCGGTTTGACTTTGCATCAAGTTATTATAGCCCGTTTTCTAAAGCAAACAAAATACATTCTTGTGGGTTAAGACGCCTAGGGATGTATTATTGGTTGCATAAATTATAAGAAAAAGGAATACAACATACATATTAAAAAATGTCTAATGTTAAATCATGCCAAGGTTAACACCCATTTATTTTCTGTTGTATGATTTTCTTATACCTTACGGATACGGATTTGAAACTTTCTTCTTCAAATTCATGGTAATAGCGGATTCACAATAAGAAAAAAAATTGTATATTATTGTAGATCCGTTATACCACGAATTTTAGTTTAATTTTATAAATGACAAATACAAAAGAAAAAATTGCCTATAAATACGAATCTTTTTACATGTCCTAATCTAAATATTAAACAACTAAAACATTCTTTTTATTGTCGGAATTCACCTCCACAATAGATAACCTGAATAGCAGCTGATGCAGTCAGAGTTCAAAGACGACAAGGGCCAACTTTTACCGACCTTTAATCGCAAATATATAATACGCCTTACCTTTCAAATTTACAAATAGGTAATAAAAAGAATAGGAAATCCAATCGAAAGCTTTAGATAGGTCGCAGAATACGGTGATAGTCATTTCTCATTGTTAATATTTTCGAGAATGTGATATAAGAAACCGTGAACACCATCGGCGGTAGACACCCCAGGCCCGAAGCAATACTGACAAATGGAAAGCAAATCTTCAGTCTCTAACTTCTTCTTCAGCCAACCCTAACAACTCCAATAGATTATTATACAAAAATGATAAAGTGATACGATAATGGACATGTGGCGTAGTAGATGAGATCCGAATGATAAGGTGGGATAATGGCCTAAAAGATTAATACGGACGGACTGCAAATTTAGGAAGGTGAATTATCATCTGACCCAGGTGCCGACTGGACGTGGACTATTTAGAACTTATGCCAAGAGGTTTAAGAAAGATGATACAGACCTATGTGCATATTCCAATGATGAAGACACGACTCAGCATACACTGTCTGAATGTGTACGATGGATTGGCAAGAGAACTATACTTTCTGGATTCTGCACTATACTTTGATATATGCACAACTATAGCACCCGAAAATGTGATCACAGAGATGGTAAGGTCGGAATAGAACTGGAGGATTATTCACACGTGGTTAAAGAAACTGATGGCAACTAAGGACCTGGAGGAGTTGGAAAGACAAGTTGGCCTAAACCATTGAAACTAAATAAAGACTTACTTGTTTATTATAAAGTCAAAGAGTCTATTCATTGTAGTGGAGGTATATTTATGAACGACAACAAAATAATAATATAATAACAAAATAATTGTGCCTAACAGTTTAAGGGAGGAAATGCTAAAGGGTATTCATTATGCCCATCAAGGTTTAGACAGATGTAAAAACTTATTAAATATATTTACCACACTCGTTTCTTTTTGGTATGATTTAACAGTTAACAGTTCTTTACTAATTAATTAAAATAATATAGCATATATTCAGCAGGTATCCAAACACTGTTAGGAAGAACTTAAAACAGCTGGTACTTCCTTATTTGGCTGGACAAATCCAAAAGTGCAGAGATAATTAATGAATTGCAATGTGGTACTAACAAAGGATTCTCAATCATAATTCTTTGTGTCAAACAACTTATTTCATTATAGTCAACAAGCAGGAATGATTGAAGTTTATGACCGCATATTTAACCCGAACAAAATCTTTATTGAATCTGTCCTCTGACAAACAAATTAAACATCAATGAAACCTCTCCGAAGGAGGCAGCACATAAAAGTCAATAACAGCAAACAAATTCTGCGGGAGGCCAGGAAACCTTTCACATTCACATTGTCGTCAAATTCGGCTATTGTGCGAGAAATTTCGTTCTTTTTTTGCGTAACGAGTAGAATGCCCGCCCGTCGTAAGAGGTCGACAATGGCGGCGACATATGGAATAAAAATAAATACAGAAACGCGTCGTCGTCCGTCAAAAATAACAAGGCGAATTGTATAACGCGTCGGTTCGTTGAGTGTGAAAAAACGGCAGAACGCGATTAATTAAAATTTCGCTATAAACGCTACAAGGTTACTGGCGGAACAAATGCGTCCACCGACAGTGCCTGATTATTACAAATTGCCGGGCGATGTTGGTGCTATTTTTTTTTTTTTGATTTTTTGGTCCGCAGAGAGACCTTCACATGTTTCGTTGCTCAGTTGCTGGCGGCTTTGGTTCAATGTCATGTTTATCAGTATCTGCGGGAAAAATACAGCAAGATATGTATATCTTTATTGAACGCGCTGGAAACTTCTAGATGTGTTTGTGGAATATATGTAGCTGCAAAACTGTCATTCTGCATTTTTTGTCAAAATTACCACATTAACATTGTCCTATAGAATTGGCGTATTAGAATTTTCCAAATTTCTAGTAGGAATTTGAAATTTGCATAGTAATTACGAGGTGTTATCAAAAAATACGGTGAATAATTTTATTAGAAACAACGTAGTAAGCTACATCAATTTCAATTCTCATTCAAGTACTCTCGTTGCACTTATCCCAAGGTTGATTCTACGATTGGAAGTATTTCTGGAACGCTTTTGTAGGCAATGCTTCCAGCTGCTTTACCGTAGCCCCAATGTCAGGAATAGCGTCAAAACTTTTTCCATTTAGAATGGTTTTTATTTTTTGGGAAAACCCAGAGGTCACACAGCGCGGCTGCGAATGGACAGGAACCTTCTTTTTCTTTATCCATACATTACATACGTTTTGCAATCTTTGCAGGGAGTCCTTGTAATATGTGGAGTTTACAGTTAGCTCTTAGTGGAATAAACTCTGATCGAACTAAGCCCTAACCATAAAAAAAAAAACATGTTCGATTTTGACTGACGTGGCTTCTTATGGCGAGGACTCCGCTTCTTTTCCATTGGGAAATCTGCATTTTCGTCTTATGGTCGTAGCCACACATTCAACTTTCATCTCCAGTTAATTTAGGCCTTATAGTCCGGATCTACAGTAATTCCGTGCAAACTGACACACGATTTTGCTTATGTTCGTCAGTCAAAACTCTAGGAACAAATTACACAACCACTCGTCTTATTCGCTAATTATATCGCTTAAAATGGTTTGCACGGTCTGGTACGAGATATTCAGTTCTTCAAAAAAACGTTCGAATAGTCAATAGTTTGTATGGACGAACAATTTGTGCCACTTTTTATACGTTTTCGTCTATATCTGCGGCCGAGGATGTCTCGAATCTTGCTCGTCTTCAACCGCCTCATTTCGGCTACTAAATCGCTCATATCACTTGTAAAGAGTCTTCCAAGTCACCCTGTTGTAGCGATACATTGATTTTAACATGTCATGGGCTTCTTTAGCACTTTTTCGCAGCTTAAAACAAAATTTAATGTTAACGTGCTGTTAACATTAAATTTTGTTGTGTATAATATATATATGATGTACATCTTTAATACAAATTGGTCCGATGAAGAAAACAGATATAATTTATTCATTAAACGATAAAGCTAGAGAATTTAGCGATATAAATATCGCAAAACCAGCTCAAATACGAATGAAGCGTAAGCTTCTGACGCTCCTTGCATACATATAGCAATGTATTTAACTGTTTATAGTTGAGATGGGTCTTACGAGTATATATTGTTATCGTCAAATGGCAAATTCAGGAAATGTGCTTGGAAATTGGTTATAAAAATGCAACAGTGTCAGAAAAGTTACCCTAATTTAATCAGAGCGAGCCTAAAGTTTAAATTCTCCGTTTCAAATCCTACTGATCCACAAATGTATTGCACGTCTAAAATTCATAAACCCGGAAAATCTATGTGACCAATCGCTATGGGAGGCTTGAATCGTCAAGTGTTGCACAACACTTAAATGATACGGGACATAAAATTAACATTAAGAATCTTGAACTATTAAAAAATGTAGCTTCTGTGAGGGAATTACATGTTTACGAAACAATGTATATATAGAAAGACTCAAGACAATTTATTGAATCAGGAACATGCTCCTCTGCATTATTCGGTTGGCGGAGGCGCGGGACAAGCACTCATATAGCTAGATGTCAATCCTCATATTAATAATTATAATAATTTGGTATACTTTCAAAGTTCAAATGAAGGTGTTTAACCTTTCATTAGTCGCGCGTAGGTCCAGCCTATGCATTTCTTATATGGCGAAAGCACACGCGCCGAATGGAAGGTTAAAAATCGACAGTAGTGGAAAACAAGCTCTTGTATTTCCTACAGATATTTGATTTTGATTTTAAACATCCAACTGATTCTTCAATTAATAAATTGTGTTTCCGACACTACTAATTATAAAACAGGAAAATATTTATTGCATAATATGCGAAACAAAATGAACTATAATATGCGTATGCATTATACGAAAAAGCAATTCCTAATTCGAATCACCACAATTTAAAAGTTTCCTTTAAACTCAAAACAATGATGGGCACTTATATTTCTTAAACTTACCTATAAACGCCGTAATGTTTGCCGCTTGCCCTATCGCCGCAGATGGAACAGAGGTGTTTGGAACCGCTGAGCGGATGATTCGGTGGATAAGGTGATCCGAGCCCTTTCGCCTGAGACGCCGACTGTGGACTTAGAATGGTGCTGTGGCCCATGCTGTATGAACTTGGACTGTTGGGCCCTTGCGGGCTAAATGGGCCGGACGTTATCAGGGTAGCGGTGTCTGGTTTGAGGTCCAGCGGCGATTGCGGACCCATGGAACCCATGGAAACATTTTGCTCTAATCTAAGTCCTGCAAAGAAAACCGACGTGTTAGAAGAGTATTTTTTTATTATTCCTAATTAAATATGTCAAAATGCACATCCATACCTCCAAACAAATTAGATGATAGATAATAAATGTTAAAATGCGAAGACTAATATGAAATCGGAATGGAAAACGTATAGACAGGCAATCATCATAATATATATTCACTATGCGATGTGATTGATTATTCTACATCTTTCTATACAAGGCAATAGCGATTATTGAGCAAATTTATGTAAGATTTACGTCTATGCAAACAATAAATCATGCTATTTTGAACGTAGTTCAATGTTTAATTCGTTGGGAAAAAATTGTAAAGGTTAATTGATTTTATGGATTTTTAAAATATACATATGAGTTTGTTATGCAGTATTTACAATTCATAAAACCTTTTAATACTATAAATTAAAACGATATATTTTAAATATCGTAGGAAAAGAAATAAACCAGCATTTATAGTAAGAGGAAATTGAAATTTAAAAAAAAAATCACATGCCATAACGGCCCATGAAGAATCTTTCAGGCTTTTAATTAATATTTTTAAATTTATTACACCAGCAAAAGAACTTTTATAGAAATCGTGGACAAAAAAATTTCTTCTTAAGTCGCAATTTTGTAAAACCAATGCTTATGATGTAAAATTCCCTAGCTATTTCTCAAGATGACACAGTAAGAGTTAATTGTACTGAATCACATATTCGAATTTCTACAACTTATTACCGAGAATGTTGTTTCGAAACGTGGAACTACACATAGTACTTGGGGTAGGAATATGGATCCCCGGATAGTTAACTGAAAATAAATCTGTATTTGTTCCCGTGGATTTACCACCGTAAAATTGCTTTGTACTAAATAGTCCTACTACGATGTGTAACAATTCAATCTTAAATTGACCGTTGTCATTATACTCACCCCGAACGTGGTTTATCTATTAAAAATATACAATGGAAGCGCAAATAACTAGACATTGGGAAACCAAATGAAATGCTAATGGACTTGCTCCTGCAGAAATGATTGATTTTAATCTACGAGATAAGTAATCTAATGCGTCGGGTAAGATCTCCCCCATACATCGATGTGTGTGTAAAATAAATATGTTAGAAACCAACAAAATTCATCAGCGCTGGTATAGTAAAATAATTCATATACTTTTTTCCTGTAGTAAAACAAATGAAAATTTCAGATTTTTATTTTACACATCATCAGCTCGCTTGCGTTCAATTGGTATAACATTCACAGAGAAAAATACACGTACATCAACCTTCAGTACTGTGTCCCGCATACTTGGCGATTAATTACACTATTTATTTTTTTTCTTTTTTATGTGCGACAAGGTTTTTAAGACGACGGATTGACGAATATGTAAAGATGAGTCACAGTGTGATTCTGAAAGTGAACGAAAGAAATCAAGGTGATTCTTAAAACAGCCTAAAGGATATCAAGGTTCTAAGACGTATGTTGTGAGAAAAACGAAATATAATCCTGAATATTGCCGTAATAAAACTTTCGTAAACATACAGGTGTCTCACCGAGTTGGCTCATTAACGTTTGAGGAACTTTTTAGTGGAAATGGAAATTTAATTTTGAAAGTTGCGGTTAACTAAGATCCATATAAAGAAAATATGTTTGGTTTCACAACGCTTGTGGAATATACGGCGTTGACGTTATCTTTTTTATTTTAAATTAAATGGAATAATCTTTATCAATGCAGTGAATTTCTTGCGACGCTTACGACCTGTCCAGAAGTCACCAATTGGTCACCCCCGATTTTGATCAAATATTGCAGGCATACGGAGCAGTAAAAAAAATCTATATTTTTTTTTTAGCTGCAGATATGGTCTTTTTGACAATACGTATTAAACACATAGGCTCTTGTATCTTTGAAACTAGAAGAGACATGGAACTGAGCTAAAAGTTCTTCTTGAAAATTCGGACATTTTGGTTTAATAAGGGCATTCAAAATTCGTTAGTGTCGGCCAGGTCCATCATCTCGACGTGCGTTTGAAGAAAAAAGAATAATTCAAAAATTATGAAATTACAATTTTTTTAATGTAAAAAAAAGAAAATTAAAAGAAAATAAAAAATTAAAAAAAATGAAAAAATTAAATATATATACGTACATATATCCAGCGAGCAGTTTTCCAAAGACAAACCGCTCTTGAAAAAAATAAAAATTGAGTAAAATTCAAAAATTACCATTCTATTCAACGAGACGCGTAGCATCGAGTTTAACGGCAGCGCCGAGTATTTTTTAATGTGAGAGGTGTTTGAATAAAAAAAGAAAATTAAAAAGATAAGAAAAATTAAAAAATTTAATAATTAATTAATTAATAATTAATTAATTAAATTAAATTTTCCAGCTAGGAGTTTTCTAAAAACAAACCATTTTTAAAAAAATTAAAAATTGAGCAAAATTCAAAAATTACCATTCTATTCAACGAGACGCGTAGCATCGAGTTTAACGACAGCGAGACGCAGCGTCGAGTCTTATTTTAATGTGAGAGCTGTTTGCAAAAAGAGAAAATTAAAAAAAAAATTAAAAATTAAGAAAAATGAAAAAATTAAATATATTTCCAACGAGGAGTTTCCCAAAGACAAACCGCTTCTAATAAAAAATGAAAAGTTGAGAAAAATTAAAAAATTACCACTCACTCTATTTGATGACAGCGAGACGCGCAGCTTCGAGCCTTTTTATAAGTAAGAGGCGTTTGAAATAAAAGAATTAAAAAAAGGTGAAAAAATTAAAAACATTTCCTGCGAGTCGCGCAGTGTTGAGAGTCTTCCAAAGTCAAATTCGTTAAAAAAAAAAAACGAAAAATTAAGAAAAATTAAAAAATTAGGAGTTTTCTCAGCGAGTTTTCCAAAGAAAGATAAAATTAAAAACTTGAAAACATTAAAAAAATTAAAGATAATTTACAGATAATAAATTAATAGATTACAACTCCATCTTAGATTCCCATATCTATTCTACGCGATTAAAGGACGGGCTGCTACCGGAGGGGTCTTTATCTTTTATAGTGAGCGCCAGCCAAGGTGGATCGCGGGCTAAGCGTACCAACTTTTTCAATAGGGTGCATTCCAAGGTGAAACGGGGGCTTTCTAGTTTCTGTACTAATCCATAAAATGCATTAAAAAATACAATTTAACGGTTTTTCTCAAACACACAACGGTTCTTTTTTTCTTTTCTGTATCAAGAACGAAATATTTGAAAGCATTCACATTTGATATTTGCATTAGGTATTCTTAGAAGACGCGAGAGCAAGGTTTTGGTTGAAAAGGGTACAAGGGTTAGATGAGTTTACTCTTCCGACTTTTTGTTTTTTTGTTTTGAAAAAAAAAGTCCCCGTGCTCTCACCAACGGGGTGCTTGATTAACTCGAGGTAACCTCAAAATCACTCGGAGAATCGTTAATCACATTCGAAACCACTTCAACCACGATTAAATACCTTGGGAATAACTTCAGTTGCTATTAAGTATCTTAGAAACCACTTTTGATACGATCGGGTACCTTCGGAATCGCTTCATGTATTCAGCAAACTTCAGAACTTGAACACAGTTTAGTTATTTTTTCTAATCGATATTTTGACGGTTTCCACACTTCTCTTCATAGCTTGATAAAAATTGTTTCTTACGAATTCAGCGCCATCCACCAAGGATCGAAAAAAATGTTGCAGGGAAAACTTTCATATATTGATAAGTATAATCCAAATTTTCAATAAAAAATGGGGGTTTCCATTTAAGATTTCAAAGATAAAAATTAACATGCTGTATGACCAAGATATCTACGAAAATGTATAATTTAAATATTATTAATTTTATGTCCGCAACTGGAAAGAGTTAGAAGCATTATTGTTCCGTTTAGCTAGAATATTGTTCTTAATTATTCCAAACTTTCATATGCTTTCCTATAATGATACGTCAGCTATTGAATTATCAGACATTACTTTTCTGATGCTCAGTGCAGTTTTTGTTGTTTATGGAAAGAAGAGAGTTCAATGAATGTGTTCCTTCAAGATAAATTTACGCAAATTATCAGCAAAGGTATAAGTACTTCGTCACAGTAGATTCCTTTGATCAATTTATAAAGCACTTTATTGCAGCTAATAACCGAAAAAATTTATAGCAGCAGCGGATACCACAAAGTCGGAATTTTAATAGTACATTTTATCATCTTAAAGATAAAAGTGATGTGTCCTTCGGTTAGCATGCCTTGCACCATAAAAATATAGCTAATTTCATTGAGGATGTAGCATCTAGAAACACAAAAAAGTAATTTACTTTTCCACGAATCTTAATATAAACTCCTTTATGGAAATAATATGATTCATTATTATACATAAATAGCTTTGAAAGCTGTGTTTATCTCACACCTATAGATTGTGGACATGCTAGACTAGAACGTATAAAAAATTAATAACTGCATTAGTACAATGAGAAAGTATGGATCAGCGAGTAGGGACAATGACCAATAAAAACCGACTCCATATCATAAACAATTTAATTTCTCGCGTAGGTGTCATCACACTGCAATTTTGTGAACAGTCTAGACTAGACCTATCCTAACAGCGTGCAAATGGCAGCAACTGATGTGATATCACATCGGCGTATAAAAAATAACAGCGGCAAGGTCATAACAGTTGAACAAATGTAATAATGTATTTTGTGGTGTAGCGAAAATAGCCGTTTGATAAATTTATAGGATAAAAATACGCTTCCACTCGAAAATATAGTATAATAAATGAGTCATAAGAAAGGTTTTAACATACCTAGGATTCCGACAGATATTTATTTGAAAACAAAACTAAATTCAAATTAAATGTGTTTTGGATATTACAAACAATGCAAAACAATCCTTCCGAATTAGGCGTCACAATTTCAAAAACATTTTTTTCACACGTAAAAAAACATTAAATGCAAGTCATGTACAAACACTTTCCTCGGTATGATCAAAGTCAAGAAAAAATAATATAGCAGAATCAGGCTTAAATGCAAATCTACAACGTTGTCGAGGAATATTTTAACTGCAGCTGTTGTTGTGTTCTAATATTAATAAGGTTTCTTTTTTTGCATGTTTTGAACGTGTTGTTTGACCTGCAGACGACTTTTGCTCAAGGTCTCCGCTGCCATAAAAACCAAACTAGTTGTTTCAGTCTTTAACGTGACAACTGCCGGTTACAGGCACGTATGAGAAAAATCGACAAACAATACATTTGTTTATTACGGGTGACAATCAATTTTACTTATCAATGCCTGTAACATTTATTACCTCTACTATAATGCTATATTGTAAAATAAGATGAGAAAAAAATAATAAATAAAGATGGTATTCTGGCTCAGGGTAAGATTGTTTTTTTTTAAATACCTACTCAAGAATTCAAGAAAATATTTTGATACTCCGTAGACAAACATTGCCACGTTAGCTTTAAAAGCATGACAAGAATGAATTGATTACATTATGAAGATAAACAACAATCCATTGAAACGATTACTCATATCGCCATTGCATTATAACAAACCAGAAATAAAAGTTAAAATTAATTGATATGTCAAGAGATTTAATATTATAATAGTTTGGGTAATATTTTTTGAACTTGTGACAATTATTCAGTTCAGAAAAGTTCAAAATTAATGTCTTCTAAATGGATGAAATATCGAATGGTTTGGCGTAGATCCAATAGCTTATATAAACAAAATTTACAAAAAAAAATCACTCTTTTCGCCCAAAATAAGAATTAGGCCAAAATATGAAGTTTAGTTTTAAAAATGTATTATTAATGCCCAGAAAATGCCCATAAAATAGTAAATATCTGAAGACAACATTCGAATGTGTATGTAAATAATAACTAGGTGTTAGGTACCTAGCAGATGCAGATTGCTAGGTATGGACCATCACCAGTTATTTGGAAGAGTTGCACGTAAGAAACCATTAGTTAATCTACGGAACAGAAAACATAGAACACAATTCGCAATAAGCCATTGGCAATGGACCATAAATCAATGGAAACATGTACTCTGATCGGACGAAACCAACATAAATCGTCTAGGATGTAATAGAAGACAATATGTTCGTCGGCCGCCAGGCAAAGAATTTGATCCCAAATTTACAGAAATTACAATGACTCCTGGCATGGAGTTGGCCCAATGCACCGTTATAAAAAAATTATGGACCAACACATGTACATTAATATTTTAGAGACAATTATGCTACCTTATGCAGAAAATTTCAACATGATAACGACCCAAAACACGCTGCTCGGTCAGTAAAAGATTTCCTTGCTCGTAATACGGTCACAGTTCTTGATTGGCCTTCATGCAGCCCCGACCTAAACCCTATTGAGCATCTATAGAACGATGTAAAGCGAAGTATCAGGCAAAAGGAAATAACCAATATGGATAAACTTTTTGAAGAAGTCGTGATAGCCCGGTAACCTATTCCTTGAGAACGCTGTGCAGCTTTGTTGAATCTATGGGTAGGAGATGTGAGCGTGTGTTAAAAAATAAAGGATATCCCACTAAATATTAATACAAAAATTAAATAATGATGTTAATTATCTTTTTCTAATTGGATGTTACAATAAAGCTAAAACAAACGACGACGCAGTACTGAAATGATTATTACCGCACACTGTGTTGTAATGAGATATTAGTGCATACATTGAAACACTCGTATTACCTAAACGTCATTGTGACACACATATTTTACTGCATTTGAAGGTGTATTCTTATTTTATAAATTACTTCGGTATATAGTATGCCCACTTTTGAATAACCCTCAAGCAGACGTAATAAATCTGTTAAAAATATGTCGTTCTTGTTTATATGGCCACCAGTGTATATAACTCAGCACAGAACCGACTCATAATAACTAATATAACGAATTCGTGGCGTCCGAACAAAATTAAGAAATAAAGTACCGCTCGGTATATAGTCCTGCGTTAAAATTCAGGACGGGTCGAATTCAACACAGCTTTTACATAAAGAATAATAAACGTCGCTACCAGCTTTACTTTAATAATAGGAATTTTCAACGGTTTACAAGCGATTGGGGACTATACAGGTATTATATTTGAATCTAAATGAAAATAAAACTCCGTGATGGGCATTTCTAAACAGTTTATTTTTGAAACATTTTGGGGAGAATAAATTTTTTATAAGAGATGTAAGAGAAGAATGATAAACGAAGGAATATTTCTTTCATGAATTCTAAGATAGCTAGTTACAAGAAAATAGTGAAAAAGATTAACCCCAGTATTAGATAGATTGTCACAGTTTCATTTGCAATCATTTATTAATATAATAATTGTAGCAGCAAAATGGCAACAAAAACTTGTGAAAGATTATTTTAAGTTCTAGAAGTTAAAACGTATTATATATGAAAAACAAAAAAAAATCTGGTCAAAAAAACAAGGCGCCCACAATCAAACATTGACGTAAGTTTTAATTACATTTTAATTCAGTAATTAGCCACCATAGTTAAAAAAAAAAAACTTTGGAACCTCTCAGAATATTTCCACACAGCAATTATATCTGTTGTAACCAAGAGATTAGCTAGCATTTCAGTCCACACCTCAACCTACGCTGTTTTGTCATCAGGGAGTATTTGATATGTTTTTGCTCTCAAAATGACTCATTTAAAAACATCTTTAATTAGCGTACAGTGTATAGATTGCCTAAGTAGATATGTAAATCTATCTTAAGTTATATTTGTATTTCGAATTTGTTTCTTAAAGGCAATATAATCTTAACTTCTCAGAAATTATTAGTTGAAATAACTGGCAAGGAAGAAAAAAACACGAAAACGTAGGTGATTCTTTTCAATTGACAGGAACGAAGTGAGAATGCCGTAACATGCCTAGCCCGAACTTGACAGGATATAAAATCATGTTTTCCTACGTATTTTTTTATAGATTTTTGCATAAATAAACGTTCTGGGTGTATGTAGAAAATTGAATGACCCATGTTAAACAAAGATAATGTTATGATCTTATTTGTGATGTTTTACCACATCGTTCGCAATCAGCATAAATTAAAAACAACATTACAAGCAGATTATTTCTACTATTTAGGCATTCCACAAGGGCCTACGTTGAGTCCGTTATTATTCACACCGCCTTTTTCAGCCTGCTGAAACGACAAATTTTATTAAGCACAGAATGTAGATAACCTATTTTGATCTGCTAAACTGCTAAACACACCTATAGATATAATTAATTATCTTTCCTGCATGAGCATCTAAAGAAAACGTGCGAACATCAAATGAATCATCGCCAATGCAGCCTGACGTGGTTCCACTTCCTGCTGATCTTACACAATTATTTATTACATTCTAATAGTTCGTCCGATTTCTTTGTAAATCTCTATAAAATTCACAACATATTTGATTATGTACGTAAAATCTTTTGGCAAACATGGACTTCTCTTAAACGTTCAATCATCAATCAAAACGTGAGAGATTATCAAGGTGTTGAGGTGAAATATAATCAGCTCTAAGATGGGTTGGGAGTGTCTAGAAAAACCTAATGAGCTAGGCAAAAGGAACAAGGTAACTCTTCTGTGGGTTCCGGTACACACAGGAATGGAATGAAACGAAATAACAGATGATCTCGCCAAGAAACGGACTAGAATACCATTTGTAGGGACTGATGTTTGTGGGGGGTAAAGAGCAGTATAATGCTGGAAAAACTCAAAAGTGCAGTAGAGCAGAAAAAATCCAAATATTGGGAGAATCTCAAGGGAATGAGGCTAGCTAAAATTCTTCTGGGAACTTATAACAGGAAGAGATATTGAACTGCACTGTCCAACTCAAAAGCCCTGACCCTGGGAGCTGGTGAAATTGAAGAGGGAGAGTCACCTAACCTGAAGCCTTCTGACATTCTGCACTTTTTAAAAGGAATTCGGCTGGACGGCTAGTTGTAAATATAGCACGAATAGGAGAGAGACACAATATATCTTTTAGGTCGTAGTCTATCATCATCTTCATCTTAAATGCATATATACATCTCTATCACCCTATAGCGTAAGGAATATAGCGCGCTTGTATAAAACAAGCAATTCCGTTGCACCAAGCATTTAGAACATTAGAAAGAATAATTCGGGAAAATGGACATGCTAACTACCCACAAATCAGATATTATGGTGTGAAGCAATTGGAAAACAATAACGACATGTCATGGAGTAGTCAAAAATTTCGGATTTGGATCACACTAGCTTGGGGTATTCCGTTATTCTGTATAAAAAAGTTTCTAAAAAAGTAAGAACTAATTTCTCTGGGCTAAAGAAAAACCATTACGCACAACAAAACAAAAGAAAAATAGATTTAAATGGTCTCAAGAACATAAAAGTTGGCTTCCTGAGCCGTAGAATAGTTTTTGTTAGGGTGCTGATGGATTTGAAGGTTCTGTGCGTGCGAAGGTGTTGAAAAACTACACTTTATTCACGGAATCGTCAATGCAGAAAAACATTTAAATATTTTAACAGGTTCCATTTCAGTTTTTGGTTTTATTCTTACCAACAACACGTCAGATATTGTCGGAGAACAATTACAAAATTAAAAAAGAATTCCTTCCTAAAATTGGAAATTACAGGGAAGGAAGAAGAAGAAAAAAGAACTCAATACACATTTTGCAAAAACACCGTTACAAAAAATAATGCATAAACACCAAGATAAATGAAACTCATATGAATTGCAAATACATTATCACAATTTAGTTTCTATATAATTTAATAATTTAAAAATTAGCATATGGTATTAGTAAAGGTGATACCAATCCCAAATTTATCTGCGGTAACGATATCAGAGAAAGGTTGTTATACATTACAAAAATAAGAATCAGCAGATAAATAACAATAATACACATTTATTATCCAACAGGCAGCGCCTAATAATAGGATAAAATTTTATAAAGAACTCTACTACTAATTAATCTGTGCTGACCTAACAAAAAAAAAGTACCAAATATTCGAAAGTTGTTTCTTCTAGATTAAGACATGGTGAAGTCCTTCATATTTCTGAAGCTTAATATTTCATTCTCATACTATAAGCGTATCTATAGACATCTAAAATATACAAAGATTTATTTCTCCAATACACCAGCTTTATGTGTTTAATATATTTAGATCTGGCTGTAATATAACACTTTTGTAAGCGGTATATCATACATATGCGTCGTCTAAATATTTTGATAGGGAAACAAAAATATTTTCGTTCCTGCATATCTAATGACATGTTTTCCATCATCACAATAAACTTGTTTAAATAATAATATTGTTGGAAAACCACGATTTATAATTTGTTGTTCCTCTTCGCAAAAATAGTTCTTGGCCCGCAGCGCAAAAGCTTTACGAAACTTTAGATTTTACCAGTAAGCCACCTACACCTGCTATGTGCAAGATGAACACGCATTCATAACAATTTTTTAGATTTTTTTTGGCACACTCGTAGAAGAAATTAGGTAACGTCAATGATGTCCTGGAGGCGGAGCTTTAATGTAAAGAACAACAGCACAACCTTGCTAAAATAGATGTTTTGAGTAATTGCTTACATTCAAGGTTGATTATTTTGGTTCCAGTAAAAATATAGATTTCAACAATAAAAATTTTGTTGTTGTTTGGGATCAAACGGTATTCACTCGCTTTTTTTTTTGAACAATTAACAAACTATACAGTTTACAAAGCGTATGTACATACACAAGAAATTGCAACACGTATACATTAATTATCAAATTAGAAATTTAAAATATATTCTGCGTATCGAACATGTCTTGTCTTTCTATTACGCCGAAGCTCATTCCAGACTTTCTTATGGTATCATATTCTGGGCCTCCTCAAGTTTCTCTTCTAGAGTATTTATCAGCCAAAAACGCATCATTCGCTGTATTGCTAATTTAAATTCTACCGAGTCTTGTCGGCCGTTCTTTGCTAAATTTAAGATTTTACCTTTACCAAGTATCTACATTCTGGAGCTTCTCTCGTACATTCACTCAATCCAGTATAAGATCCCAAAAAATTCAGACTACCATACATATATACATACAGTATTAGTCATAAGTATGGAATAGGCAATTTATCTCCGTAAATATGAACTTTATGACAAAATGTCATTAATAGAAGTTTTTTTACTAATTATTCTTTATCTCTTAGCCTGGTAGTTGTTTTTTTATGTCAACGCATTTCCATGGAAACGTAATTTTTTTTTTGTTTTTTAAATGGCAACCTAGCAGTTTTTTTGCTGATTTTTGTTCCTCTTTTTTTCCTTGAAATGATCCGGTATTTTTTTTGTGTAGTTTGATAACAAAATATTAGAGAAAATGGCCACTATTTTATTTATTTACTAATTATTCTTTATCTCTTAGCCTGCTAGTTGTTTTTTTTTATGTCAACGCATTTCCATGGAAACGTAACTCTATTCCCCTTTTTCATGTCATTGTGACGTACCTTTCAATAAGTTAACAAATTAATTTTATTACAGATAGTTTTATTAATTTGTAAACATGGTGAAACTCTGTGAAACTGAAAGAATTAAAATCCTCATGATGGTTGGTTATGGAGATCGACAACGTTCACACCAAGCTGTTTGTCATTTATTTAACAACGTTCATCCTGGAAGAGATCCTATTGTACAATCCACGGTGTCTAAATTGGTTAGGAGATTTAGAGAAACTGGAAATGTAAAAGAGATGCCAAAGTCTGGACGACCGAAATCAGCCACAAATAATGATCAAGCTCTTGATGTATTACTAAGTGTTATGGATAATCCAGTTACGTCAACCACGCAACTTGCTTTGAATAATGATATTAGTCAATCGTCGGTTGTTCGAATATTGAAAAAGAACAAACTCAAACCCTACAAGATACACCTTCTCCATGAGCTAAACGAAGATGACCCAGACAGAAGAATGCAGTTTTGTGCAACAATGATGGAAATGATTGATAATAATCCAAATTGTCTAAACAACATTATATTTTCTGATGAAGCCACGTTTTGTCTAAATGGATTTGTGAACAGACACAACTGTCGGATACTGGTCTAGTGAGAATCCGCATTGGATGATGGAACACCATACACAGCACCGTCAAAAACTTAATGTATGGGCTGGTATTATTGGGCAGCACATAATAGGCCCATATTTTATTGATGGGAATTTAACTGCAGATAAATACCTACTCCTATTGCGTGATCACATTGTACCCGATATTGTACAATTATTTCCGGATGCAGATCGACAAGGAATGCCAAACCGAGATATTTGGTTTCAGCAAGACGGCGCTCCACCCCATTATGGGGTAGATGTTCGCCAATTTCTGAATAACATTTTTCCCCGTCGTTGGATAGGACGTCGGGGTTCTATTGAATGGCCTGCTAGGTCCCCCGATTTAAGCCCCTTAGATTTTTTCCTTTGGGGTCATTTAAAAACTACAATTTACAAAGAAAGACCCCAAAATTTGCAAGATCTGGAAGCCAGAATAAGGCATGAAATCGCACAAATACCACCTAATTGGCTGCAAAATTCATTACGCAATTTTTATGACAGATTAGGTTACTGTCAAGCTGCAGAGGGTCTTCAGTTTGAACATTTAATTTAAGTTAAAGATTATTTGATTGAATAAAATAATGGCCATTTTCTCTAAAATTTTGTTATCAAACTACACAAAAAAATACCGGATCATTTCAAGGAAAAAAAGAGGAACAAAAATCAGCAAAAAAATTGCTAGGTTGCCATTTAAAAAACAAAAAAAAATTACGTTTCCATGGAAATGCGTTGACATAAAAAAACAACTACCAGGCTAAGAGATAAAGAATAATTAGTAAAAAAACTTCTATTAATGACATTTTGTCATAAAGTTCATATTTACGGAGATAAATTGCCTATTCCATACTTTTGACTAACCCTGTATATATAATACTGGGTATAACGACCTGCTTAGGACTTCTTTCAATAACTGTCTTTTCCTTTCCTTAGTAGCTGATCGTTGAGATTTTTGAAATCTGATTCTACAGAAAGTTTCATCATGTGCTTATTGATCTGAAGAACGTCCTTTTAATTGCACATACCTTGTTATAGTGGTTCTAGAAGTCAATTTATACCTTATTAACCCGGCTAATTGCCAATGTCAACTCTTCTCAATAAGGATAAATAGCAAACAATTTCGGGATGAAGCCAAAAATGTTTAATAAGAGAGCGAAAATCGATTGAAAAATGCAATGTTTGGATATCGTTGAGCCATTGCGGTTTTTAAAAAAGACGGTTTTTAAAAAAAGACGCGAAAATACTAAATTTTTTGTGAAAGAAGGATGATAGTAACAGTGATTTACCCTAAACGATTGTACCTATCAAATATCAAATGAAACAATAGAATGATATTGATTATAAATTGTAACGTACTATTTTTAAAGCGAATTACTCGTTTAATGTAAAAAATAGGAGAATTACTAACACTTTTTAAGGTTTTTTCGTTTCCTTTTAAGGTGTACTACTGTACTATGAAGGACATACAGAAGATGCATAACTAAGTCACGCTTAACAACTGGAATTCAGCATATTAATTTCCAAAAAGGAGAATGAGCGAAACAAAATCGCATCTAATTATAAGAATGACATCATAGATGCGTTTTAAGATGCCGCAGTCGAAAGGAATGCACACGGATAGACCCACCGCACAATCTTCCTCCGGCGGCTATAAATATCCACGTTGAGGGAAAATACAAGGCGAATATGGAAAGGCCCGTTAAATTTAGCCTGTCGCTGTCTTGTACACGTTCTGACGGTCTTGCCGTGCGTCCGTTCATTCGATTCGCACCTTGATATTGGCATTCGCCCGAGAATGCATATGCTACATAATGTTTTCTAAATGAGGCCGTGTTTTATAGAAAACGTCTCGCAAATATAGAGAGTAACTATTTGTTATATAAAAAGTTCTTTGAAGTGATCGGAAAATTTTAAGTCCGTGTTGTTTATTTGTGTGTACACGTTGATAAATGAATTTGTTCATTCATTACATCGTGCCGTGACATTTAAGTAAGGTCATTTTTCCGAATAACAAAGCGAAATAGTAAACCAATTGAATGGGATTTGTTTTGGTTTGTTGTTTAAATACGCAGTACAATAGACGTTGCACAATTTAATAGCAAACTTTGGTAATTCAATTATTTTGTTTTCTCTCAAAGAAACTTGAGCAAGCGTGGCTTGCTTATACAGTCTGAATGTTGCCAATTTTCACTTATAAAGCGAAGTAAAGAATTAACACTATTATTAGCAATAGTTCTACAAGAGTCTACGAAAATACTTTTAATTTTCCAATATTTAGTATATATAATCTTTGCTTTTCAATCATTGAGATTGCTTGTTCTTTTTTTTCTGGTAAATCTACCAATATTAAATTTGTTCACATTGTCACTCAATTCGTTAAACAAATTTTGGATTTACTTATGTGATCTTGTCTAGTTTTGTGCATCATATTTGGTATTATTCCAATTATTACAACTCTTCCTGTGGTGTTCTTCAAAGTTCTAACTGAGGCCCCTTACTTTTTCAAGATTTGCATAAACAACCTCATAGTGTTTTTCAATAGTAAAGGGCTTAGTTACGATGATCTGAAGATCATTGCTAGAATTACATTGGTAGACGATTGCGTAATCTTGCAAAATAATCTGCAAATTATTATTAATGAATGGTGTGAACACAAAAGCGATAATTGAGTGGCACTCGCTCTAGAATTAAAAATTAATATTTTAAGTTTGCAACAACACATTTTAAACGATCCAAGATCCTTCCATCTCTAGAATACCTGGAAAAAGTTTTAATGGTGACTTGACCTTAAAGTATTGTAGGTGGTTTTGCATCTGGCTCTTTTTGTATTTTTTTATCAACTGTATTATTCCTGACGTGGGTATTGACTTGCGGATAATATATAGTTTGTTTATGCAAAAAATCTTCGAAGAAGAGCTGTTTAAACATCTGAAGAAAATGAAGAATGTTCAAAATTATGTGTCCAGTTTTTCAGGACTTTTGTGTTCACTATTTCCAATACCTTTCTGCAAATATCCTCAAAACGTGGTAATATTAGTCGAATCCATAAGAAAAGTGGTATTAACGACATTGGTAATTACAAGCCAATATCTACTTTCCCTAATTTTGCTAAGATTTTTGAATAGATTGTTATTCAGCGATATATAACCACATCTCAGGCTTTTACTGTCACTTCTTCGTGGCAATCAATCATCACTAATATTGCTATACTAATTCAGAACTTTTGTAAATCAAATAACAGTCGAAAACAATAGTTAATAGGTTTTTCTCGAGCTTCAAATATTATTGACCATGACATGACCTTACTAAACAAGTTTTGTTTCTTTGGGTTTGTAAGCCGTTATGGAAATTAATGGAAGCTTATCTAAGCTAAAAAGAAAATGTGGTGTATTTGTATTACAAATGGATACAAATCGATAGCATGCATTTCAATATTCGGTATACTCCAAGCATGAAATCTTGAATCCTTACTCTCTCGCATTTAAACACCTCTAAATGCTATTAAGTATACGAGTCATTTACTGGAAGAGCTATCAAAGTTATTTCCAGCTACAACATTGACGGTATAGAAATAAAACGAAAAATACTTGTGAAGGAAGGATGTGGGTGCGTTGTCTGACAAAAAAGTTTTTTCTGATCTTATTTCCAGAATTACTACAGCTGCTTTTTGTTTCATGGGTTTCAACGTCCGCATCTGTAGATATTTAAATAATATCCTCACTCTAAAATCATTTTTACTGCTTTAATTATGTGTGAGTTGGAATATGACGGTGTTGCACAGTATCCAACACACGACACTGATATGGAATAAATCACTGACACTTTACTTTTAAAGCCTTAGGTTTTATTATAAGGAGCTGCGGACATTTTAACAATCCCTGTTAATAAGATCGCTTTAATTTGCATTTCTTATGAGTAAATTGGGATATAGGTCAATAACAATTGGTCCAGAAAGTTCAAAAGCAGTTTTTGAAATATCTTCAGTTTATACACGATGTAAGTTTACTGGAAAGTACCGTAAACTATTACACCTTCCAGCAACATATACAGATATGCTCGAATGTATTAGACATCTATATTTTTTTGCGAATAATCAAAGTAAGGTGAGTACAAAATAAAACTCTTAATTTAAATGCGTTATAAATAGTATTGTAATAAAGAATCTTAATAATTTGTCGCATTTCTGTAAGCTTTTAATAGAGTCGGAATGCTTTTTGCAGTGCGTAAAAAACTGACGTCTCAGCAACGTGAACATGCATAAAAATTTAATAGATCTAGGAAAAGTATCTATAAAAACGGTTGTATTTATTTGCCTATTATAATGCCTAAACACGAAATTAATGGTAAATCATAGAGATGTCTATTACTTTTGAGCATAGCTGTATTTTTTTTTTACTTTTCTACTTGAATTAAATATGTTACTGAGTTTATACATACAGCTATGCTCAAATGTCATCTCTATGTCAACATCTCTATGATTTACCATTAATTTCGTGTTTTTTTGCATTACATCTGTGGCAGTTAATTTAAGTGTTTACATATTCGTTTCTATGATTTTACAACAGTTTTTATCGATACTTTTCCTAGATCTATTAAATTTTTATGCATGTTCACGTTTCCGAGACGTCAGTTTTTTACACACTGAAAAAAGTATTGCAACTGTATTAATAGCTTACAGAAATGCGACGAATTATTAAAATTCTTTATTAAAATACTATTTTTAACGCATTTAAATTAAGAGTTTTATTTTGAACTCACCTTACTTTAATTATTTGCAAAAAAGTATAGGTGTTTAATACATCTGAGCGTACTTTCGCTCAACTTTGTTCCAGACGTGAACAAGCAAATGTCAAGTTTTATTCAAATTATTAGCAGTGGGGTGGACCGTTATTCTAAACGCAAATGCATGGTCATATAACTCAGGACGTTTCTATCGTCTGTTGAATTTTGGAAAACCGACTGCCCTCATCAGGGTAACCCTGATAAAAGGAAAATTCTACATACAGAAAATTAATAATTTGAACATTAATTTCAACAAAAAAAAAGAAATAAATTTTAAAAAATTTGTAATACAAACAGATTGCATTTCATAATTTATTATGGTTGCGAAATAGTTTCAGTAATAGAACTATCTCAACTGCGTTTTATTTTGCAAACCACAATAAAAATAAAAAAAAAAACATTTCGAACTGCTCGAAATACTATACGAATATAAAATTTATTTAAGGATCCCTTAATCATAATGTAATCTCAGGCGCCTATTTGTAAAAGCGCCGAATTCCAGCACAGACTTTGACAGAGTTATTAATTTTCGGCGACATCCTAGAAATATACATATGCTCCTCACTAGTCGTATAATATCGTCAAAAGTAGCTGTTGAATCAGTTCCAGAATAATTTTTTTTTCATTGAGGAGACACTGCAAGCAGACGTGGGTTCAAACTACTGACTGAATTTTTTTTAACAATGCTGTTTGGAAATATTTTTAATTCAACAGAGACGCAGTTAACCTTTTTTTCTAATGGTAATTTCGTCCTAACTAACTTTTTCTTATACAGTTTCAATAGTTATTTATGAGATATATACTGGAGATAAAATTGATTTAACAGCCTATACGCATGGTTTAATTGAGGTAATGAAGTTTGTCGTTCGCTGAGCTTCTGAAACAATTTTATTTCAGTTTTAGCGAATAGTGTGTCCTAAATTAAAATAGGTACACTAATTCTCTGTAAGTTTTATCTCGTAAATAACTTATAATATGTATATCTTAACATATTAGACTTATGCTCATGATGATGTTACGTAACTATGTCTATAATTTAAGAACAATTTGCTTACCTATTCATACATATTATGCATGGGATAGGTATATTTTGAAATCTACCTGGGGAAATCACTTCGTTGTAAATGATATATTTACTATGCCCTAGTGTTTTACTAGGAATTATACCGACTGCGAGCATAATTTGCTGTTGCACATTGAGCGAAAATTGTTGATGCATAGTGATTGTATACATGTCGCACATTTTATACTACGGCTAATCGTTTTCGATGTATCTTTAACCTTGTTTTAGTGTAACACAATTATTTGTTAAAATATATCATTAAATTCGCGCAAAAAGTATTGCAAATCTATTTTTGACAAACTGAGTTAAAATGAATATAAATCTTTGATTTAATTGAAATAGTTTTTAAAGTAACTAAATTAACTGGGTGTGCCACCGAAGAAACAAATTTTATAAACTTCATAACCTAATTTTTTCTTTTTTTTTTGACTATATAGATTGTTTCAGGAGTAGACAAATGCATCCTTACTGCGTTATTTTTAATAACAACGTTGTTATTTACCATTTTGTAAAAAAATGGCCCCACTGCAAGTACCTATTCGATTAAGGCGACGTAGTTTGCATTTGTTTTTGACAGTCATATTTTAAATGTCATACAAGGTAACTTGATTTTTTAAATAGCACCCTATATTTTTGCTTGTTATAAATTAATCCTTACGCAAAACCCTTTCATATTCAACATTTATAATGCCTCATTCAAGATTTTATAGATAATTAATCGTTTTAAATAAATTCAATGAATTCTTCATTAATTTTCAAGGTGGCTTTGTATATAAACGCTATATATAACGTTGAATAAAGCTACAAATTAGTAAATATATGTTAGTATCAGATCAATATAAAAGTAATCATAGGTTTTTTAAAAGTAGAAAGAAATTTGATGTCATTCATCTAAAACCTAGGATTATTAGAAATTATAATATCTAGTAAGCCACGCAAGGTTTGTTTCACCCTAGTAATTAAACGTCAAAACTGTCTAAAACTAATTTTGTATATGCAAGGTCTTCAGCATTTCATATTTTTCCACGTTTGTAAAAACCATTTATTATTTTTTTAAATATGACACTTTATAATTTATATTATAATTATGATGGAAACTGATTTAAATCGTGCTCTAATAAAAGAGAAAACCCGAAATTTTGAGTTTCCGGTCATATTCCGGAAATGATTAAAAATAATAAATCACCACTAAATTCATTTTCGAAAAAGAGCACGCAACATCTTATACAGTATGTCCCCGGATTGACTTTAAAAGAGGAAACATGTTTTTATTTTTGATTTCTCAGAAAATTTCACTCTAGATGATTTACTCTGCTTGTTTTCAAACCTCCAAAACACAAATTACTTTTTATTTAACTCGAACGGTTGTCGAGATAATATCATTTTTCTTCAAGGCGGATTTCATTGAAAAATACAACTGACAGCAGTTGACAAATCTAATAAGTTAGTAGAACTGAAATCTTCGTTAATTTGAACGACATTTATGCTATAATGTTGACTTTACAACAAAGAATTTATCTAATTCAATGTTACGGAACTGGGGAAGAGTGCTACCGAGTTGTTATCAGAAAATTCAACAAAAAATACCCGGAAGTTACCATTTCAAATTCCGGAGCAAAAAACTTGGTGACCAAATTCCTTTAAACCGGTTCGGGTTTAAACATTAAGAAGTCGAAGAAGTATATTCGATGAAGACGATGCTGCTTCAGTTCTCGCCGTAGAAGCTCCAAAGTTGTCTTTAAGAAGGAGGGCAATACTAACTGTGATAAGTAAATCTCAATTACAAAGAATATTGAAGGAGAACAAAATTTTACCATTTAAACCACAATTTAGGCAAACTTTAGAAAATAATATGAAGCCAAACGTTTGGAAGAAATAGGCTACAGAGTTTTGGAAGACTCAAATTTTCATAAACGAATTATGTTCTCCGATGAATCAACCTTTACAACTAACGGAGTCGTTTCATCTCAACATTGCCGGTACTGGAGTGAGACGAATTCAAACTTCAGAATTTCTTGGCGCAGACAATATTTTAAAAAGGTTAATGTGTGGTGTGCGGTTTCGTACCATGGCATTATTGGCCCATATTTTTTTGGTCAAAATTGAAACCGTAATTCATATTTGGAAATGCAAAATTTTTTAACTGATGAACTGGATGAATTGCCGTTAAACTACCGAATGGAAATGTTTTACCAGCACGATGGGTGCCCTGCCCATTATGCCGTGGCTCATAACAAAGTTCCATGATAACTGGATAGGAAGAGGTGATCCCATTTTATGGCCACCGAGAAGTCCTGATCTTACCACTTCTATCTGTGGGGTCGTTTAAAACAAATTGTGTACAATGAGCCACTAGACAACGATGAAGAGCAATTAAAAAATAGGATACAAAATGCAGTCCAGTCCCTATCATTCTTAGAAATAAGACGGAGTTTCAATGAATTTAGAGCTCGCATTGAAATCTGTACTGGAAAAAGGAGGAGCGTTATTTGAATGGAAAATTAATAGTTTTGCTTTTTGGGGATTTTATTTTATTTTACCATTATTTGTTAAATTTATTAAATAAAACTTGAGCCCAATTTGTACATTTTCTAGCAAGAAAATGACCGTTCGAGTTAAATAAAAAATAATCTGTGTTTTAGGGGTTTGAAAACAAGCAGAGTAAATCATCAAGAGTGAAATTTTATGAGAAATCAAAAATTAAAATATTTTTCCTCTTTTAAAGTCGATCTGGGGACATACTGTATAGTTTTCGTGTATCTATTGAAATAAAGAAGTTTTTCATGTAATACCATCGAAAATGCCCTACCCTGTAAAGCGCACTGCAAATTCAATGTCTCCTCCTTGCGACCATGCCTCCTTACTTTCTATTACGCCCTCTAAACCGTGCGGATATTTTCGGGTTTGCAGGTAGCAGATATGATTTTATATTATACAGTGACCGGCATAAATATTGCAACATATACAGCGATCGGTATAAATGTTGCAAATATGGGAATTTTTCTTATTATTAAAATATGGTAAAATCTTTTTTGAGTAATCGGTTCAGCATGTCTAAGGACAAATGTCAAGGATTTAAAAGTAGCTATTCGACAAAACAAAACTGCGGCGAAATTTAAAATAGAACTTCTTAATTGAAACCCTTCTATATTAATACATATATATAGATAAAATATAACCGTTGCTTATCTATTTTTTTTTTTATTTTGACACTGTCTGATACGAAGTACCGTATTAGATATATTTTATTTCATTATTTATTCTACTTATTAAACAAAAGCTTCTTTTCTTTAGCCACACCTCTATAAAATGTAGTATAGACAATATTTATGTTCAAAAGTAAATAGCAAGAAATAATTTGTAAAATGTGTAGTGTTAAAGAACATACAACACAGTTGTACATCAATATAACGCAGTTGAAATCATTTATACACCATTACGCCTAATTACTACGTCACGGGCACAAAAATGAACAAACGCAAACATACAATACAGAAATAAATGTTTTTAAATTGGCTTAGGTCAAGATAAAACCGATGTATATTTTATTATCGCCCAGACAATTTAATACAAAGCACACGTTTATAAAAGCCACGTACGTACATATATATGTATGTATATACAAGTCGTAAGGAAAAGAACAAATAAATGAGCAAAAACATCGGCCGACATGCAGATAATAATACTTAACGCCCTTCGACATCCTTTAATGTTTGTTTGAGTAGCAAACTCGTTAATCTTAACCTTGGGACAGTGCAAATAAATACAGTCTGGATACCGCGCAAACACCCTTTCCGTTGCACATATTCTACATTTTTTTTTCTCAATTGAATTGTAAACAACATGAAGGCAAATATTCCGTCATTATGTTGCAATTATTTTTAATCGTGTGGAACTATAGCATCAACAAAAAGCAATTTTGGAAACATGTAATATATAGGAATATTTACAACCATAATTTATGAGTGTTCAATAATAACCCTAGATAATAAGGTAACGAATTTGAAGATTCCTGAAATGTTTCGTACAAATATAGAACGCACGCAAAGATAAATTGCTGTTTAACTAGTAATGAAGAAACTGACGCGTAATTATGTTTATACAGTATTTTTTAATTCTAACTGCTAAGTTACTGACAATGGTATCCATTTCATGAGCTGATTATGCTTATATATTTGAAATTGTATTGTAATATTATTTAGGTCAGTAAATTTATATTTTTTTTTCTGCTTGCATTTCAAAACTAAAAGTGGCAACTTATTCGTATTATTAGCGTAAACAGATAGTATGATGAATGACAAATGGAACAATGAAAGAAATTATAACTATGGAAGTACCACCCAGAAATGATTGTCTGTGCAGCAACCAAACTCAATAAAAAAAATGCGTTTTTAACAATATACTTACATATTTATATTAAAAATTCGATATATAAATTAATATACATATACGATATATCGTATATTCGATATAAATATTAGTGAAAACTCCAAATTTGTTAATTTTTATTTTCAATTCTACATTTTTTGATATAGCAGTTAAATATACAGGCTGATTCGTGTAATTATAATGATGTTATTGTTGTTTTTTTTTTTTTAATGGTAACCCTTATTTCTTGATATTTTGGAATAATTTGTTAGTGTTTTAAGATAATTTCTTATTGCCATTAATTATTCTTATTTTATTGTTTGTATATTAAACAAATAAACGTGTTAATTTCATCCATTATGATTAAGGATCATTTTAGCTGTTCTTAGGGAATTTAACTTATAATAACTTTAAAAAAAAATATAAATATTACCGTTTCGAAAAACGGCAAATTTATTTTCAACTTAACAGTGTTTTTGTTAGTTTTAAATCAAGCAAAAAACATAATAGAGAATGACTTTCTTCCCCAAAATTGATACTAAAAAAGTTTTTCCTATTGGAAACCGCATTAGTTTACACAGTATATATGACAGTTTATTATTTAATGTTTTCCATGGTAATTGAGCTAAAAGGAAAATTTATAAGTTAAAATGACATCAGAATTGAAGCCTACGATCCAGAAGAACTCCTTTTTATTTGAAGTGCAAATTAAAGAAAATATTTAATCTCTTAAACGAATAACCAACTCCGATTTATTCTTCAAGGATTATCATTTTTTACCAAAAACAAAGAATGTTACCAAAACTTGGCCACTAAAATTCTGACAGGTAAACCGCAATTTTCTGTTAAAATTCCCTAAACCGTGTGGTTTTTTGAGTTAATTGGACAAAACAAACAACGGTTATCAATCAGATAGGTACATAGCTGCATCGGTTGTTCTCCAAGGGTCAAACCTTGGACCACTCTTGTTTAACTTGTTTATTAATGACCTGATAGACAGTATCACTTGTCCTGTTCTGGCATATGCCGACGATCTAAAGATATACCTTGAAATTACCAAAGCAGATGATAATATAAATAATAAAATTATTTGTAATACAAAATAAATGTCCTTGATTGTGTAAGATACATCAACACCATTGATTTCTATTTATTACGAATTTTTATTCGTGTGTTTTGCACAATAATTAGTCAATAGATAATTTTACTCTTCATTCATCGAGTTGTAATATTAAAATAAAGTTTGCTTTAAATTATAGCAACTAATAGTCTGCAGATAATAGCAAGAACATGTCTTAAATGTGTTGTTCTTCTTGCGTAAGTGGAAAACCAGGTAAATTAATTCCACCCTAGTCTCAAATTGGGTATAAAAATGATTTTTACGACGGTGACTAACACCTCAAATCGATAAAATACAAAATTGCTTATCCAATAACTGTAATAGCAGCAGAGTGCTATTTACAAACACACAGGTCGTCGTGGAAAACGAGGAATCCTCGTGATAGCTACACTCCATTTATATACAATTCTAAGTGTCTTGAGGTAACATTATTATTTACCTTTTATACAGGGTGTAACAGTGAGAACGCCGTGGTAGTTATATGGTAGATATCAATATTTGAAAAGTTACATTTGGAACAGATGTAAACGGATTAGATCTAGAATTTAAAAAAAATATATAGGCCGTTTCAAAACTTAGATATGCATCAAAATTATGTTTCCTTTAATGGAACACCTTATATTTTATGATATTTTTGAATTGGTTTCCGATTGAAAATTGAAATTCAAGAATTTTTCAAACAGTTGTTCCAAATAACATAATCCTGTTCTGATATCTTGTCCGTGTAGTCTTATTATTTTTATATTTCTAAATCTTAATCTTATCTTTCTAAAAATCCTTATAATAAAAATAATTAATTCACGATATTATCCAACGCGTTTTAAAAATTCGTAAACAATATTACAAAGTGATGTACTCCACATTTCGTGCTGCACACGTGACACAACCCATGACATATTTCCTTTTTAACCTTGATCCCTATGTCCCATGGTGAAAAATCAGTACACACTACGATTACTCTGTTTGTCTCTTTAATTTCGAAAATTTCGCTGAATTTTTCACAATGTCTGCTTTTAGATGACAGTTAGTTTATTGCGAAACATTATTTGAAAATTTAGATCGAGGTTAAAAGGATTATTTAATGCTGGACATTAAACAAACAAGTGAGAAAAAATCCAAGATATAGAAAAACGCAATTTGTTACGCTACTTTGTGATTAATTGCGTTCTGCCACCCAGATTTTGAAAAAGAAATGTAGGGCAAGTTGTCGTTTTAACACAACAACAACAAAAAAGAATTATGTGCATTATTTTGATTTATAAATATTGTTGACATTTTTTATAATGCCAAACATAGAAATATTTCTGAAATACGTAATTTTATTCACTTATAATATTTTAATATCGTTTTTTTTTTCAATGTCTTAGATCTATTAACCAATACCATGTGTTAAATTGAATTAAGGGCCGGTAATTTCAATCTGCTAGTAAGGGTATTTAATAACAATTTAGTTAATCGAAAATGTGCAGTTATTTCAGTTATTCAGCTAATAATGTTTATTAGAAACTTCATTAGGAACCAGCCCTAAATGTAATTAAACTTTTTAATTAAAGTCTAACATGTCACCGCAACATACAAGACTTTATTGTTATGTCCCTACTTTTTTTAAAAAAAAACTACATTATTAATAAGACTCCTCCTTCAACTTTAACCTTTCGTGACTGCCACGAATGATAATCAGGATTACTGCGGGATAAGGCCTCTTATCTGCTAACAGCTACTTTGGAGGCGTGCCAATTTATTTATTGCGGTCTTAACTTGGGTCCAACAAACATTCGCGTAATGCAGCACAATAAAGAAATCTATATTTTCTAAAATATATATCTTTGTATCTTTTGATGTATCCAAACGCTGTTACGCTTATGTGCATACGTATAAATATTTCATGGGATAGCAAGATTGTAATATGAAACAACGATGGTTACCGTGAAACCATTACCCGAAATGACAGGCTAATAGTTGGTAATATCAATAGCCCAAAGCAATTTAGTATTTATCGAACTCATATATACACAGTATAATTCCTTTCTAACAGAGTTATGTATTATACGTATAAAATTATCTGCAAATAACATCTGGATTGTCTGATTAGTTAGTCCTTTTGTTATTGTGTTGCGCGTGATATACAAGAAGAAAAAAAATACAAAGCCTTCTAATTCGTTCTTGGAAAAACGTCCAGAATATGATATGCAGAATAATATTTTTGATACGCTAAGCGATACCATTATTACTAACAAATGATTCAAGTTAATTAACGTTTAAACCTTGAATATAATTTGAAACGTTTGAATACTCAAACAAGTAAAAACATATGCACAACTAATACTAAAAAAAATATATATACATATATAAGCAAATTCTACTTTTACAGTTGATTAAAAACAAGCAAACAAGCTTTACAATTACACATGAAATGGGAGCAGCCTTAGCAGATCCACTTGTTTTTAGGATTCAGTATTATATTGAACATATACGAAGAATGTGCTCTAAAAATTTTATAAACTCATTTTGGGGAGGGGGGTAAAATCCTCTAATGCACTGCAATGCTTTTTTACAGTTTGAGTGGCTAAGCATACAGGAATATTAGTAGGCAAAAATGTTATTACTAGGGATGTTTATGCTTTCTAAAAGATTTTTAAATTGGAAGAAGTTTTTTATATGGTATTTTCAGTTTTACGAGTGATACTTAGATAGAATCTGCAAGAAATTTAGATAGTTTATATAAGGGACTGTACGCATGGAACTATTGAGCTTTATGTAATTTGGGAAGGACATAGATTTGTGGGGGTGTTTTTGCAACTTCAGTAGTAATGATTTTCTTTATCCCATGATTTAGTGAAGTTATTTTTTATTTTTTGAATTCTTTTGGAGGAATCATTAGGTGGTAATTTGGCCTAGAGCCTTTAATACACTATATATTAATTTTATTTTCATAATCTGCTTTAGCAGAATTGATTTTAGAATGATTTCGGGGTTAATTTTTTTTTCTTACGAATTTTTAAAAATCGTGATAGCATTACAATGCTTGGATCTTGTATTAATTTTTTGGTTCTCTGTGCAATTATTCATAACTGACTGCATTAGCTAAAATATTATGAGTAGGTACAGATTTATTATTGGTATATGAGTAATAGCATAATTAGGACCTAGACTAAACGTATCTGAGGTTATTGATGGTAATTTTGTGTCAGATAAATTGTAAAACCAATCCTTCTTTTTTGTTGTCTTTAATTAATAAATTCAAAGTTTTTTACTTAAATATATTAATATCTTTTTAGATCTTGTTTAAATAATAACTAACTGAATTGAACGTGACATTTTAAAATTTTGTAAATAAATTGATTCTTTCTTCATTTTGGACACATTGTGTACAAAGGTTAAAAAATTGGGTCTTTACTTCACAAATTTGATTAAATGAAAATGCGACCGGATTTATAGTAATCAGTACATCTCCATTTAATAGAATTTGAGAAGTAAAGACTCAGTTTTATTATCGTTTGTTGATAATGCCTTCAAACAGAGTCAATATCGAATACATATGGTGTACTTCACAGGTCCTATTTCTGTATCATTTATGTGAATAGGTAATTAGTTTATATGATACAAATTTTAATTTAATAAAAAATATTTTTTTGAATTGGTATAAATATTTGTTAAGTAATATATATGTTTTATTACGGTTGTTTTACAATATTTACAACATCTTCAAAGAAACAAAAGGGCTTGATCATATAGGGTAGGGTAAATATTCCCCTGAATTTAATTTCATAAAGTAATAGTTAATCTACTTTTGTTTTTTCCTTGGCACGGTTAAATTTCTTTTTCATTTTTTGCAACAATTTCTTTTTGTTAAATTCAACGTGATGCTTCCCTAGAGTAAATATGAATTTACTCACTTAAACTTGGCGCAGTAACTTAATAATAAAAAAAAACACGAATGAAACTTCTTTTATTGGCAAAAGTTCAAAAAGGATACAAGCTTAAAGAAACGAAATTTAATTAAAAGCAATGCAATTAAAACAGTGGGTTTAATAAAACCTATTTTCGCTAAGAAGAAAAGTACATGGCTCAAAATTTAGAATCTTAACACTGTTATTTCATTGTCGTTGCTGGAACAAAACTCCGTTTGGGGAAATTTTATTCAAGAAGACACGCAGAGAATACTAAATTAAGTATTGGAATAAATTTCAAATCGCCCAAGAAAAATTAAAAGTTCAAGGTCTGTTAGTATTTCTATGGATAATAGTATGTATACCTAATATTACATAATTCGTTTTGAGCTAAAGTACAGATGGCCTGTTAGTTTTAAAAAGTGTGAATAAAATAAAATTATTTATACAGGCTTATTATGGTGTAGTACGAAATAAAAAAAAATGGGTGAAAGATATATATGAGTAATGACTAAATACAATAAATTGCAATTGTAGTGTTCCTTATTTTAGCGCCCAAAATGTAGTTAAAGACGGCCCACATCTGTGTTTACCGTATGTATACATATAAATCTGATAGGAAATGAATTTCAACCATTTGCAAGTAAAAATCGAAAAAATTAAATGCTACCCATAGTAAATTCATTCAAAGTAAATGTTATTTACACATATTGAAACTGATATAAGACGGAAACACCAGAATGTAAAGAAAGCATTCAGGTGATTTTTTCATTGTGATGTGTTTTTGCCATGAACTGGCATATCATGTAAAATAGTAGCATATTTTAAAGGTTAAATTTGTTTTAAAATAAACTTATTGTTTGTAATAAAACTAATGTATGATTGCTAACTTTATAGCCTGTTTCAAATCTCAAATACTGTATTACATGTAAATGTTTTCAATTCCTTTTACGAAATTTGTGGTATACTCCTTAAAAGGACTGATGCAGGTGAAAAATGACAAAATATGTGTTTTATAAAAAGTGTTCGAAATGCCCACCATCAGCTCGAATGCAAGCTTCAATTCGGCGACGAAAGTTGTTACCTACGCTCGTAAAATTTAACATTTCCTCGCGAATTCATTGAGCTGCTACGAAAACACGGTTCCGCAGATCTTCGGCATTTTATATGTCAGGACGACGACAACACACTAAACTTTTCATGTATCCCCACAGAAAAAAGTCTAGTTTTAGATCGGGGCTACGGACTGGCCACGGAATGTGACTTCCACGTCCAATCCAATGTGGGAATGTCCTGTTTAAAAATTGTTGAACAACCCTACTACTGTGCGGGGGTGCTCCATTGTGAATGAAATAATTGTAGGCGTGTCGCTAATGGTATGTCCCCCAAATATTCAGGCAATTCAGTTTAAGGAAACAGCCGATACACGGCTCTTACAAATGTTTCAGGCGAAGGATGAAGTCGATGCGGGAAACGTTCTACGTACAAATTCCTTGCTGCCACACTATTCTGCCCTGTTTCACCATAAATTAAGATCATGTAAGTGTATTCGATATTCGTATACGCTGCCATTGCAAACGCACGCATCCACTTCGAATAGCAAGTGCACACTAAATGTAAATCCCAACGTTAACATTATAGCGACGACCGGTTATTCACCGGTATGCTAAATGAGTCAGAGCCGGACTTGAATGAAAAAAAAAATCATTTTCTCGGTACTACGTGCTCTTAGAACCGCAATTTTTTGTATTAGGCATTGCTCATGTATATCTTTCATCCCTTTTGTTTTATTTCGTACTATACGATAATAACTCTGTATATAGAAAGCCAAATATTTTTTTACAATTATTTTTTTGATTGCCAAATTTTCGACACAAAAACGAACGCTCAAAAAAAGATTAAATTTTTATTTTATTTTATTACAGGTTTTTTTTTTATTTAATTTCAATCAATTCATGTTCCAAGCCGTAACTGTTAGGTTTAAGAGAATGATTTAATTTTTCTGTTTATTGCTTTTGAGGTCCAATATGCACGTATTTTATTTCTTGTATCCAATACAGCTTGCATTTTTAGTTGTTTAGCAGCAATATTTGATAATCCGAGCAATTTGATAATCCGAACCACCTTAGTCTCAATTAGTTCGGATTGTCGAGAGTCGTAATGCACAAATTTTGTACAGTTTCTAATTCTATACCCCTGGGGGCATTTTTTTGTCAACGACTTATCCTGCTATACCCTTTATTTGAAGCAATCCTTTAAAATATATATAAAACATATACATTCCCTGCTCTCTGTGAGGTCGTTTTTATAAGAATTCTACACATTCTAACAGGCTGTGCGATCCCAAATTCAACGTATAGATTAATACTAACACGCGTGTCCGTAATTGAAACTTGTTTCTCCGTTTATGTGCCCACGCTGTTAATTAAGAAATTTCCGAAATACATCTGAAGTAAAGCCGCTTTTCCTTCAGCTTTTATGGAGGAAACTAATGGGAGTTTAAGCCGTTACCGTTCGATCTTCGAGATCCTACGACCTCGGCTTGATATACGTTCCTCCGTTTATTTGTCCTGTTAGTTTGTAATTAATTTAAATTTCACACTCGATTACACGCTCGCATAAGAGTATCCGAGTATATAAGCGCAGGAATATTGCTTTTACGAACGACCATGGGGAGCAGTAGACAATAACTCGTCGAGCACATAATTTGTGTAACCTTACCATTAATGATTGTACGTATTTTTCGTGTACTAAATTACAGGATAATATTTAAGAGGAAACAATCAATATCGTTCTTATAAGAAATTAATGAGAATACATATTCGAGCGTATAGTAAGGCGAACCTTGCATTGTAGGCTCTAAATCGAGCCCCAGTGAATATACAGTGTTGTGGTTAACTACGGACATCTATATAATATTAAATATACCGAGTGTTTCTGGGAGGTGGCTTCCCCTATAATTTCTGAAGTATTTAAAATAGAGAAACGAAATTTGGGAATTAAGTACGGGGCATACATTTACATTGACATACTCAATAAATTTTTGTCACTTTCGGTTTTACCGGAAATGACTTTGATTTTCGAATTTAAGCGGCACTATCTGTATATTTTTCGATATTTTGATTTGGAATAACATTTTGGGTACAACTGCACCAAATTTGATATTTCTTGAAATAAAAAGAATTCTTTTTTCAAATTTTTTCTTTCCATCGAAAGTACTTTGCAGTTCTTAAAATGCTCAGGTGGTACAGCATATCATGTTTATGCAGTAACAGAGTTTTTCGTTTTTACTATATACGTCTGTACGTCCAAAATTTAGTTTTTATGTATTAATTTAATTTTTGAAATGAGAACTAGGTGGGTCACTAGATCATCACGAAAGATAGTTGGAGTACCTTCATTTTGATACCCTACATTAATGTGCCGATCGATTTTGTGAAATCGCAAAATAATGCAATACGTAATATCATATACAGGGTGTTTTGAAATATTGTTTAAAGATTTTAAGGGCATGTAGTACGATCGAAAATAAGGTTAAAAGTCATAATAAACATATGTTCACAAATCAACCGTTTACGAGATAACAGCGAGTGTTCCTAGTAGTACATGGCTATAACATATCCCAGTAAACAGGTGCTTATCAGCTATTGTTTTATGACAGTTTAATTTGACGTTTTGTGCAATTTGTAGCAATTACAATGGTTGCGTATTCTAATGCTGAAATGAGCGATATGGTGTTCATGTACGGTCGTGCTAATGGGAAAGCACGTCGCTTCTATGCGGAAACGTTTCCTGATCGCCAACTGCCTTCGCATGTGATATTTCAGACGGTGTTTCAACGACTAAGAGAAACTGGTTCGTTTGAGAAGCGGTCTTCTGATACTGGACGGCAGAGATTAGCATGTACTCTACAGATAGAAGATCGAATTTTGAATATTATTGATGAAAATCCCGAAACTAGTGTTAGAAGAATTTCGACTCAAGTGGGTGTAAGCAGCAATCTTGTTTGGAGAACTCTTCATGAGCAACTCCTATACCCCTACCATATCCAACGGGTACAAGCCCTTACTGCTCCGGATTATCAAGCGAGAAGGGCTTTCTGTGAGTGGTTTTTGCGAACAGCTGCTGATCGGCCAGATTTCGCTGATAACATCCTTTTCACTGATGAAGCTGGTTTTACTAAAAATGGAATATTTAATTTCCACAACAATCACGTTTGGTGTGACGAGAATCCTCATGCTACCGTTGAAGCTCGGCACCAGCAACGTTTCTCTCTAAACATCTGGTTAGGCATGATAGGGGAACGGTTGTTAGGACCGATTGTTTTGCCACAACGCTTAACAGGTCCTGCATACCTCGAGTTCTTGGAGAATACTTTACCTGAACTTTTGGAAGATTTACCTATAAATCTAAGACTGAACCTCTGGTTTATGCAAGATGGAGCTCCACCGCACTTTACGCGTGCTGTCATGGAATATCTTAACAATGAATTTCCTGGGAGATGGATAGGGCGAGCAGGTCCCATTGCTTGGCCTCCAAGGTCTCCCGATCTAAACCCGTTGGACTTTAGTATCTGGGGTTATTTGAAAAGTTTAGTGTACGCAACACCGGTAAACGATCTTCCAGAGTTGCGCCAACAAATAGAACACTGTTGCCAGATAATACGAGAAAAATCCTTGTTTTTTTTTTGTTTTTTACGAAAATTGTACGTAAAAAAAACAATGCATATTTATTTTCTATTCATATTATCAATAAAATTGTTGATTGAACGTATGAAAATGTAAAATAATTAATAAATAATATTTCATCATAAGAATGCAACATTTCATGTAAATTATTATTGCCACCAGTATTTCTCTCAGTGTGGTAATTATTCACGGCACGGTATAATAAAAGTCATAACTATCGGCGCGTAACCTAAAATCGTAATTGGCTGGGTAAACGCGACATCCCAAGGCCAATTAAACAACTCAATTTCACACGTCGCATTAAGCGTTTCTTTCGACGGAACACCATCGTCGATACAAAGTTATTGCGTGACCTTGCCGGTGTGTAGCATATTCGATATTCGGTATGCGCGCCAACGGAAACGTGCAATAGTAGAGGCATAACGGAGACGAGTTTGAGGAAGACGTCGCGTCGGTCCTTTTGTTGTCCACCTGTTACATGCTCTTGCCCTTCGCGAGATGAAATTCATTCCTCTCCGACTATATCGATTGGGTTTAATTGAGGGACCTCAGACCAATCCGTCTAGGAGGTGTAGAAGCGAAAATTTCGCTAACCGCCGACAACGTCGGAAAGAATACAATCTGTAAACGTCGACCCCGGGCTACGAACAAAACAACGAAAACAAAACGAGACGAGATATAACAAAGGAAACTTCGGTCTAATTTGAAAAAATGCCAGGACAGAATGTTTGCTTTGATTTATATTCATTTAATCGATAGTGACTACTTCAAACGAGGGATGTTGCTTCAATCTTATTGTTTGAAACAAGCGCAGACTATTGAGGCAGACAAAACAAAAACAATTTCTGTAAAATCTCTGTAGGAAAATTAAACTAAAACTGTTTTTTTTTTTATATGAAACAAAAGGTTTTCCAATAAGAAGTCTCATTTTAATTTTAAAAGAAACATTTCTTCATTCTTAAGTAGTATATACAGGTCATTTCAATTGAAACGCTGTGATCTATATAAAATTCCGAAACACGTTAATTATCATACCAAGGGGGAGAACTTTTAATGACGGGACTGATAATTTAAAATCATTCCTGGGGGCGCAGCAACCCTCAGCCTTAAAATTTGAATAGGGAAGGTGGATTTTGTGACCACTCATTCAAAAGGTCTCCCTTTAAGGCAACATGTATCAAGTCATTTTTTTTTTAATTACTAGACAAAAAGTTAATAACTTGTAATAAAATACGGTTCCCCGTTTTATATAAAAATATGCCATACGCGATGTAATTCTTTAAATATCAGAATTCTGCAAGAAACTAAGAAAAATTTCTATAGGTGCTTAATGTTAAAATTCCTTTTTTTAATGCAAGTATCCGAAATTCGTTCTTATCTTAACTTATTCCCATTTAGATTTTCTTTACAAGACAAAGTCATGTGTATGTATGTATTAAATGATGTTTGTTTGCTAGAAATAGAAGTAAGGAAGGCGTAGAATGATTGCTATATTATTGGATTTTGATTACGACATAAAATAGAAATGTCTAGTGCTATAGTATATCTATCTAAACAAAAGCATGAAAATATGAGCTATAAAAGTTGAATATTAAAATTTTCTCTTTAAACTTTTATGTCGCAAAACGCATAAAATAGTATTTTTAGAAACATTAGTGACCTTCTTATATGTTGATAAATTAGAAGGAAGTGCTTCGCCTCAAACATACAGTGCTGGTAAATTGTATAACAAATTGAAACATTTGGCAAAAAGAAGATCTTTTGGCTTCTTGAATACGATTTTTAGCCTATTTCTGAGATTTCTCATTAACGACTTTTAAAAAGTAGATTAATTAATTAAAAAATCACCATTAATGTCTCCTATGTTTGAAATACATGGTAAGAAATTCTATATCTACGAAAGTGCATCCAAATGCGGTGCGTCATAAGATGCGTGGACGCCTTTCGAAAAAGTTGCTGCTCGAAAGGATCTAAAAAGGCGACTCTGTTAAAAGGAGAATTATATTTAGGGGACGCGGAGCGGTCGTCGTACCTGAATAGTCGTGGTGTCGTTCGTCGTTGAAATCGAAAAAACACGTAAACCTTTTCCGAAATTTCGATTTTTGACGATTCTCGGTAACGGACCGACAATTCCCAAGACCGATCCCCGAGCGCCGGCGAGAAAGGTCGGATTATGTAATATTGCCGGTGAGCAGCAGGCAGTCGTGCACCGAACATCAAAAATCGAAACCTTGAACGACGACTAATTTGGTGTCAAATAAGCACAATGGGGATCGAAGAAATGTTAAACATTATTAATTAACATTATAATTAATGTAATAACCATTATTCGCAAGACGTCGGTTACCAAGTACGTAAATTATCGATAGTTGACGGATATCTAAAGCAGATAAGAATTTTGCGTTTTCTTCGATTGTTTTAGTGTTACAACGGAAAATAATGATGATACAGTATGCGTAATTTCTAATTAAGAAAAATGAATATACAGGGTGACAATTTCACATTTAATTATTACAATATATACAGTATGTGTAATTTTTAATTAAGAAAAATGAATATACCGGGTGTACCGACGATCCCAAACCAATCACAGGTGTAGACGGTAGTTAGCGGAGAGTGGTGCGGTATAGGGGGTCTGCTGAGGTTGATCGTAATGGGGATGAAACAAACGACTGCGAGTCTTTTTACAAGTGAGAGGGCTTTAGCGGGTCTTCTGAGGTGGGTAACGTAATCTGTTATCAAATCAACGACTGCGAGACACGAAGCGTCGAGTCTTTTTACAAGTGAGGGGCAGGAATTAAGAAAAAGGAATATACAGGGTGTACCGACGATCCCAAACCACAGGTGTACGAGGGTTAGTGGAGCGATTTAGCCGGTCCGCTGTATTGGGACGTAATCCGTCATCAAACAACTATTTAATTGGCTGGGCAAACAGTCCGGATTTTACTAGTTCTCATATAAAGTGCTATTTTTCGCCTACATACCGTTCTATTATCTTTATTTTCCTCCATAAGCTAGTCTTCAATTTTAGGTTGATAATGATTTTAGCTTATCGATCATCTGAAGACATCTTTTTTTAATGGAATTGATAAAGCCTAAGCCATTGATGCTTATCAGGCACCCCCATAGAACCAAATCTCTCTCCTAATCATCATTACAAACCCGGAAAAAGCTGGTTATCGCAAATGACCAGAGTAAGATTTGAACCCTCAACCCCATGATTATATTGATTACACTGTTTGTTAATGTTATCAATAATAATTTAGCCCGGCTAATAGTCTAGTGGATTGCACACTTGGGTATTAGTGGTGAGGTCCAGAAGATTGAAATCTCACTCTGGTCAATTATGATAACCGTTTTTTTTCCGATATCATAATGATGATAAAGAGGGAGATTTGGGCCTGTAGATGTGCCTGGCAAGCATCAATTGCTAAAGCTTTATATACTCCCTTAAAAAAATAATATTATGTCTTTTTTAACCCAACTGGAATTAATTTTTATTTCTTGCCTACTGTTCGATTATCCGTTAATTCTATTTATGATTTAATTGATTTTATTTCAATCTCTTTACTCTGACACACAAACAGTGGGTATAAAAAGTTTGGAAACGAAGAAATATAGTACTATTCATTCAAATGTATATATTTTCTGTAGTTTATTTTATAATTTATTCTACATAAAATCAAATGGTTCTTACAAAAATTGCGACAAAAAATCTTTAAAATTAAAAGCACTGTGTGAGAAATATGGAATCAACAAGTCAATAAAATATTGACTCAGCCGGATGTATCGCGGGGAAAATAGAGGAAGTACCGTTCTACCTACTTTTTGTTTATTCATATCTAAAATAAATAGGTGGTAAAATACGAAAACTGAGCATCCTAAACAAAAACATAAAAAAGCATACAGCAGTACTGTTAGATATGTGATAAATAAATACAAAGAAACTAATAAAGTACACCAAACAGACCACGATTGGGACGCCAAAAAATCTTAGACGCTCGTGAGGAACCGACTATTTTAAACGAAATCAGAAAATATACTCGTATAAGGGCAAAACAAAAACATGTGGAGTATACATCGGGGAAGAAAGTTCATCTTGAAACGGTAAGAAAAAAACCACGACTAGTGAGATGAAAACCATCTATTAGCGAAGCTAATAGACTCAAAAGATTAGATTATGCAAGAAAATATCCGGATAAACACAACGGTGATGTTTTCCGACGAAAGTAAATTCAATTTGCTTGAATCCGATGACCGTCAACTAGTGTGACGTAAACTGAAGACGGAGTTGGGAAAAAATTATATCTATCTACAGTAAAACATGGTGGCGGCCATGTTAAGATTTGGGGACGCATGACTTATAATGGGCTGGATAAACTACACTGCATCGATGGTATTTTGGACGTTAAGGGATGTTTAACGATGTTGTAATTTTATATTTCAACAGAAGAATTACTCGAAACACTGTTCTCGCATTGTTAAGGAATGAATACTGTCTGTCGTTCCTAAAACGTTTCCTCACCCACTCAAAAGTCCAAATTTAAAGTCAATAGAGAACCTGTCCTGTGGCACATATTGGATTTACATCTGCCTAAACATGAAATAGGAAATAAACAGGATTTAAAACTACTCCACTACTCATAAACTGGTAGCTTCACTGCCTAGACGGTTACAAGGCGTGATTGATGCTCATGGTATGCCATCAAAATATTAATTATAAATATAACCATACATTTTGTTACTATTGTAATATATTGGTAATAATAAATTAAATGTTCTGTCCAATCAATATTTATTTTAAAAAATTCGCTGTGCCTACCGGTTTCGGCCTTTTGCCATCATCTGGACACACAGTATCTCTAAAAGGAATTAGGTGCTACGTCATATGGATTTGTAGAGGTGTACAATGTGTACATTAAACAAAACCAATCAAAACTTTCATTAACTATTGTAATATATGTAATTCTATGAACCAATACTTTTTATTGACTTGTAAAACCTATTTTTCTCAAATCCATACTTTAGTTTCAGATTTTTTTTGTCACTGTTTTTGTAGGAACATTAGGAGGTGTAGAATAAAACTGTATACATCAATATTTCAATCATTTCTAGTTTAATACTTACACTATATAGCAATTTTTTAGGTAAGCGGAATACTTTATTGATCCACTGCTATTAATTAAAAAACAGATTTGCGGTTGTTAGGCCATGGTCTAATATATTCGCATTCATATAGAAATTCTTTAGATTTGTTAAGATTATAGAGAAGGGATTTGGAACGCTAAACTTGCTTGGACCACAACGAATGGAACGGAATCAAGTGGGAGAATTCGACCGGCAACGCAATCGTAAAAAAATCATTTCTGTAGTAAACAAAACTAACAAGCAATCGTGGACGGCCTTGACACTTTTTTTCGATTCAGATATGCGTAGGTGGTATTTTCGGTCTCAATGAACGCGCAAAATGGGACGGTTTCGAAAATAACTAGCTGATGCGGATTTTATGACTCGGGAACACATGGGATCGCTTAATGACCCGGCTTAAAAAGTCCGAGAGTGGCACATTAGCGTACTCTAAAAGTAAAGATTCGTAAAAGTGAACACGGACGGATGCATGGAAAAATCTTCAATAAGAGACTATTTTCTTCGACGCAAGTCTAACTTATTTTTCTTTTTTTGAGTTATCGTAACGAACCGTATACGTCCAATAGTTTAGCTTATACGGGTAGGACAACGCGTTGATAAGGATGATATATATAGCGTATGTGTAAATATTTAAAGTGTTGTTTGTTGAGAACATAACACGGCGCATAATTTAAACAATATGTAGACATGTTGCGTAAATCGAATTGCGAATTAATCACTCCTACTGGGATGATAAAAATTGCATTGCAAAATAATAACAAATTCTGGTGATGTATAGACTTATGTATATAATAAGTGCATGTAAACTGTCTCGACCAGACAACAATGTTGACAGATATTCGTTTATAATAATCATTTCCTTTTTGCGAGGGCCACGAATCAAGTTACTTGTGGATCAATGTTCTAGAAAATTTTTAAAAGACTGATATTTCTTAAGTGACAGAAAAGATCATTTAAACCAGAAACAAACATACTTTTTTATTTGAAAGAAATATTGTTTACACAGGCGAAATAGTTATTTGGAAATTAACCTTTTAATGGGCATAACTTCCAAAATTATTTATTTATTTGGGATGGTTCAGAACGAAGAAAAAAAAGCATATCGTTAATAGTTGGATGTTACGCGGTTTAAAATGCGGCATTGCAAAATTCAAAAACCAATTTTAAAAGTAAATTGCGTTTATTTTCATTAATACAGTGGACACTATGAACTCAGAAGACCTGTCCTGCACTCCATCGGACCTAAGAAATATAACTCATACTGCTGTAGAACAATTATTGCAACAGAAATCAAAATCAAAGAACCTCAAAGAATATACAAATTTCTGCCTATAGTGTACGGAAAATAAAAATACAGGGTTCGGCAAAACAAACTACCCAATTTAAGCAGCTCATAAAAAATTGTTGACTTTGATAACAAAACGAATTAATATATAGTCTTATACTAGAAAAATGGGAGTTTTGTATTTAAATATACCGTTTCGTAAATGGCCGCCATTGTTCTCAATGGATTCTTCTAACTAACTAGCAAATTTCTGCATAATTTTGAAGAACGTGACATGGTATATTGATTTCATTTTTAATGTTTAATTTCAAATCTCTTAAATTTCTGGGTTCATTAACTTTCAACTGTAAATAACCCAAAAGAAAATAATCCAGAGCTGAAAAGTCTGGGTATCTTGCTGGCCATGGAATCGTACCATTTCTTGAAATGAGTCTTCTCGTAAAATATCCATGTTTATTCTCGCCGTGTAACTTCTTGCCCCTTCTTGCTAAAAGTAATGTCCTATTTCTTCTTCAATTTGGTGTAAAAAGAATGTCTGTAGCATTTGAACATAGCGCGCAGCATTAACTGTTACCGTCTGACCATTCTCTCTGACCAAATAAGGTCCAATTATTGTAGACGATGAAATGGCACACCATACATTCTGTTGAACTCAATAACGGCAATTTTGCTTATTTACCATTTATGTAAAATGTGCTCTGTCAGTCATAAAAAAACGCTATTTTCGATACTTTAGTGATTATCATGAAGCAGACGGCAAAATTCAAATCTGCTAATCTCATCTTGATTATTTATTTCCTGAGCTATTCCTATTCAAATCAAGGACGGAAGCATGTTTAATAGCGGATCTTTTCGCACTAGCAATAATTGCATTTCTTACCCTTTCGTCGTTACGTTCATTGCCGGCAGTTCTTGGTCTTCCAGTTGATTTTTGGTCTGCAATAGATCCCAGTTGCCTATATTTATTGTGCCAAGCCAAAATAGTCTTACGCTGAGGATCGCGACGGGTATTAAAATGACGTCGAAAATGAGTTAAAGAGAGAATGAAAATTTACCATATACAAGTCTGTGTATAGCATTATTTAAAAAAAAATCAATACTCCAAATTTTAAACTCTTTCAACTCATTACTAGAGTTAGCGAGTAGTAAGTACATACTTTTTCCGGGAGATTAAATCATTAAAGCGGCATTTTTTCAAGCAGGCATACTCTTGGTCGCTTGCACGATTTGCCGCGATAAAAATAGTGATACATACATCGAGCGAAGCCACTAATCTGCTACGTGACCTTGCAAATATTACATGACGTCGGAATATCTATTCACCAACTCTATTCATGATATTTTAACTCAATAGTTTTTAACGTTTTGACTATCTAATAATATAATTTCACCTATTCAACTATCTTGTTGGGGTTCAACGGGTACAAAAAATCGAAAAATTTTTTTTTGCATTTTTTTATAGTTAACATCTTGAAAACAAAATCCCTCAGGGATTTAGCCAGATTCGAAAAATTGGAAAAGTTATAGGCTTTGAAACGGAGCGGCGCGTAGGTAGAAATCATGTAAATACCTTTGATTAGTACGCGAAACTTTAAACGCGTTTTTCTCAAAATGACATTTTTTGAAATGGCTGCCACGATATCTCAAGAACCAATCGACCAATTTACTTGAAATTTTGCAGATATATTCAGTAGACGTATCATTCTCGCCCGAACTAGAATCAAGTCGTCAGTCACAAAATTCGCAATGTACGACTTAAAAATTAAGCAATTTTTTTGGGGGAAAAGCGATATTTTTTTTTGAAACGCCGTCATTTTGTTATTTTTCAATTTTTTTCATTTATTCTAGTTCGGGCTATAGCCACATTTACACAGATTAAGAATCTTCTTTAATTCTTTATTTCAGCAACCTGGACAGCTGATTTTATGGCAGCCATTCAAGCACATTTATTTTTAGACGCTTCCATACAACTGCTGTAACGTCTAATAAAATCGATATTTTTACCTACAAAAAAAAACTGGATATTCCTCAAATATAGCTAAACAAATTTGCAAAGTTTCAAATTGATATGCGGAGTAGTTTTTTCCAAAAAAAATCCCAAAAATCGTCTTATTTTTAGGCCGTCACACTAGGAAGACCCCTTAATTTATCTTTTGCTGGTTTGTAGCATCTTCTGATGAAGGTATTAAATTATAATTAAATATTGAGAAAGAATAATTGAATATACAGCCTTATTTTCCTAACGTCGTACGGTCTTCTGTAATAAACAAATATATAATTTTTTTATTTAAAAAATAATTACTGAATCTATGATAAAATCAAGAGATAATTCAATAAATATAGTGCGATAATTTCCACCAAAAATTTAGAGTTCTAACGTAATGTTTATTGCCAAAGGATCATTGATTATATAGCCCTGGTAAGTGCTAATTAATACATGATATTTGACCTTCGCTATTATGTAAATTAGCATGTACTTACATATGTTTATATATTCAATGTTTTGCCATCTGAAAATTCCCAGTACGTATACGTATCCATCAATTGTACTGGATTTTATTGAAACTTATTTTAAATTTATTTATACTTTATTCACATATGTAAGTATGAATTAAAAAAAAATAGATATGTAGATATATAAAACAAAAGTGAGTGCTTCGTTAAAGATCAAAAGATTAAAAGACAAAATCTATTACAGAGAAGTACTGGGGTCCTACCGAAGACTGGGTCTTTGATTACAGCTCAATTTGTCATTTTAGAAAGAGAGCTTTTCTACAAGAATGTTATAGAATCCAATGCTGCATCACCTAAAAATATTTTTGACTATACAGTGTGTCCCAGAAGTAGGCCAACGCATACTTACATCGTTATTTTAAATGGAAGAGGCTATATATTATTTTATTTTTCAATTTTACGCAGAAAAATAACATGACTTCATATAAACTACTATATGTCTATCTTTAATAACAACGTTGTTATTTACTCTTTTGTCAAAAGTGGTCCTGATGCAAAGCATCGGTTAAGGCAGCGTGGTTTATATTTGCATTTGTTTTAGACATTCATATTTGAAATACCATACATACATACTTAGTCTGATTCACCATTGAAATTCAAATCGATGTAATTATACACAGGTGTCCACTGTAGTCTTGATCATTTGCTTCCAAAGTCATTTGATTTTTTAAATAGCACCCTATATTTTTGGTTGTGCTAAATTAACTCTTACCCAAAGCCCTTTTAATCCCTACTAAACATTTGTGATGCCTCATTCAAGATTTCATAGTCAATTAATCATTTTAAGTAAATCCAATAAATTTTCCGTTAATTTTCAAATCGCGTTGGTATGTAAAAGCTAAACAATTTGGGAATTAGTAAATACATGGGGTACAAGACTTCACTTCTGAAGAAGATCACGACAAGATGATCGAAACGTCAAGTAATTTAAACTTTCTACACGGCAGAGAACCCGAGAACCGAAGAGCAGCCACATGGGGTCATAATATAAAACCGTTTAAAATAAAGAAGTAAGTATGGGCTTGCCTACTTCTGGGACACTCTGTATAGTCAAAAATATTTTTAGGTGATGCAGCATTGGATTATATGATATTCTTGTAGAAAAGGTTTCTTTCTAAGATGACTAAAAGACCCAGTCTTCGGTGAGACACCCTGTGCAGCAGTATTCATAAGAAAAAGGCCACAACTGCGATAAACAAATTTCGCAATATATTGCATTTCAACACCAAGAATATTTAATGCATGTTTTACAACCGTGTTTGCATATTTTTAACTGAGTAAAATTACAGTTGGCAATGGAAGGGTTATTGATAAGAGGTGGTACGTGTCATTCGACCAAAAATTGACTTACTTATAGGTATGAAGACAAGAACCTTTCAATCTAGTATTTTTATTTAATCTTGTATATAATCGTATAATTACAATTTTTTAAAATAAAAAATAAGGAAAAACATTTAAAACCAGACACCTGAATAACTAGCTTGAAATAAAATGTTCAAAGTGTTGGGACAGTGTTCCCAATATAAAATGTTTTACTACAAACCAGACTTTAAGCAATTAGGTACCTACCTAAATGTCTGCCACAAACCTTTTAATCAACTAATCTTTAATTAAAATTAATCAGTGCATTGCTGTTCATATTTAATTCATAATTACATTAATTTTTGAATAGTTAATCAAAATCTTAATCACAAGCAGTGCAAATAGCTGTATATCACCATTAAAAGTGAAAACATATTGTCAATTTTTATTTCACATACTTCCAAATTATATATTTCAATTTAGATATGAAATATCAAAAATAAATATTGTTTAAAAGAAGTAAATTTTCGTATATAAAAATGTATCTCTGTTCAACTACGAGGAAGGAAAATCGACCTAACCAGCCGCTAAATTATAAGCTAGGCAGACCAAAAAAGGAGCATTTCTTAGGTATACATATTGATATATCTAGCAAGTAAAATGGTGGTGGTTGCAGTATAAGAAATGACTTAATTTATCTTTATGTGTTCCTGAATATCTAGTTACCGCTCGAGCGTCGATGGCAAATCCAGAAATAATTGAAGATTATTCTCAAAATTAAAAAATCTACTAAATAAGATTCGAATTACAGATATGCCGGACAGATTTCGGAATTGTGACGAAATTGATCTTACTAACCACCTGGTAACCGCAATTGTAAAAGGATACATTTATAAATGATCGTATGCAGATGGGGGGCGATCTCAAACACTTTTGGGATATATTTGCGCACACGGCTTCCCATAGTAATCATTTTTAAACGAGTTCGATTGAATGAATGATTAAAAAACGTTGATTTGCCCTATTCACAAGTTAAACTATCACCAAAAGGGTTGATTTGATTAACAGCTACTTATTTTTAGAATGGTTTCGTTTTTTTTTAAATCGATTATGCCTGCCCGTCCTGTGATAGTGTTCATGTACTTACATGCATCTCACATTAATCCCGAAGTAATTTCGTTAGCAATTTCACGTTCATAACAGCCAGCTTTTGCAATCACTTGATGTTGGAGTAAACAAATCATTTAAATCTAATTGGCAGAAGAGTATGTCTTTATGAGGAACTTCCACAGCATTCCGGCATTTATATCAAGTTTTTCTAAATCAAACATTCTAAACGCCTTTAAAAAGTCTGACATCTACTCCTTAAATAAAAATGCCATTCCTGAAGAAGCAATATCCCCCTCTTTTTTAACTGCTGGGATCAATGAAAAAGCATCGGTATGCGAAGCAGAACAAATTAATGTAGATATTAGCAAAGTGCTTCTAGTACCACAACCACACGCACCTACATATAACATACAGCTAGTCTCAAATGTATTAGACACCTATATTTTTTGCGAATAATCAAAGTAAGGTGAGTACAAAATAAAACTCTTAATTTGAATGCGTTATAAATAGTATTTTAATAAAGAATCTTAATAATTTGTCGCATTTTTCTAAGCTTTTAATATAGTTACAATACTATTTTCAGTGCGCAAAAAACTGTCGTCTCAAAAACGTGAACATGCATAAAAATTTAATAGATGTAGGAAAAGTATCTATAAAAACTGTTGTAAAATCATAAAAACGAATACCTAAACGCTTAAATTAACTTAAAGCTTAAAACTGAATGTATGTATCTTGGAAATGCAACATAATGTAGTAAATAAAAGTATACTTCGTCAAATGAATTTGATACGAAAGTTACCATTCACAAACAAATGACGAAACGTGGCATCTTTTTAATAAATACCAAACGCACAATTAGATTTGGTTATTTTTTGTCGACCTACAAAAACCCAATTGAAATTCATCTTTGTTATTATTTAACTACTAATAAACTGATTACATTTGAGACTATTTATTTATTTAAATGAATGAAAATAAAAACTCAATTCAACCACCACTTCTCCCTTACACTTCCTATCAATTCTAACAAATGCATTGATAATTTACCCAGAGGCATGTTGGACGTCCCCAATCCGAGGCCGCGGCTCCAATGTTGAGCCCCTTTGATGATGGCTGTCACGGACATCATCGGTTTCTCCTTTTTCATCATTTTTCGCATGTAACAGAGAGTCACCGCACAATCACTGTCGCTCGAAAAGATCACGCAAACAACACTGGTCGAAGCGCGCGGAGATAAAACCCAAAAGGGAATCTTAGAAATCTCGCGGTAATTGTAGTAGCAGAAATGCGGTTGGCTTCGCAACGCATTTTTCCATCGTGATCAGCGACGACTCCTCCTCGATTTTCGCGAACGTTGCAGTTTGAAGGAAACGGCACCGCTCGGCTATCTTTTAAGTTATAACGCGCTTAACGAAGAAGATCGTGGTGACGCGTAGGTGTCGCATCGTCTCGGCATGTGTTACGGAAAGAATGAACGGGAGGCATAAAATTGTTGGAATATATACGGGGCCGGTGAAGCGAGCGAAAGTGTATATAAACACGAACAGTCCAGACTTTTAATGGTTTGCGGGCCGTCTGACCGAAACGTCGGTCGCGCCGTCGGATTCGCGCTGCGACTGGCGAGAGTCTGATTCACCTGTCAGACCCTCGGTATTGTGTGTGTTGTTCGTACGGTCGTCGGCGGCAATACCAGTCGCGCTTGCTCTACAGCTCGACGGATTGTCTGTGCTTTTCGTGCGCGTGGTGCGGCCAGATTGCCACTACTACTAGATATTCTTCTACGACGCTATAGTATACTATATGTAATGCTATGTAGTTGTGCATATGCATATTAATAAACCAACGATCATCATGTGCGATAGGCGCACAATAGCTCGAAGCAGAACGGTCGTCGCTGTGGCTCGATGCGAAATCGGCGAGATGAATTTCGGCGTCTAGGAAAATCGTTAAACGCTTTTCAGTGTAAAGCGCAAACATTTCTATAGTAGATAGATACTGAATACACATTGAAAATTTGCGATCATTTAGGAAAACGTTGCAATTCACGCTGACGTAAAAATCGAATAGAATAATAATATATTTCTGTAAAATTGCCACAAGGCATTTAAACAGGCACACTAAAAAGTTAACATACATTGGTGTAAAAGTACAAAAGTCAAAAAGGTAAATATACCAGGCTGTCCCATTTTGGTCACTTTGGGAAGGTATCTACATATACAGCGTGCCCCTCGTTGGGTTGCATAACTTCATTGGGGTATTCCTTGTATCAAAATTATCAAAACACTTCCAGTCAGCATAGGTCCAATTCTCAACCGTTTTCGAGATATGGGTGGTCAAAAGCGTTGAAAATCATTAGTTACGGTAACTAATTTAGACGAATCATAGACGCATTTGGCTCGAATTTCGGCATGAAATGGTTGCTAAGGAACGATTAACTTAAATTACAGTCTTACTTCCACAATAATGAGCAAAAATTGTTTTAATGATTTTAATAAACAAGCAATGCTGTAAACATTTAAAGTTGCTCAAAATGGCGACCCTGGACTGCCAAACACAACTCTGCTCTTTGACTCAGTCCTCCTATCCAGTTGACATTTTCCATATTTCCACGAACTTCCTGAAATGCTCGCTGGATTTTACCTACCAGTTCTTCTTTGGTAGCCGGCTTCTCTTGTCCATAAACGACGGTCTTAACATTGCCCCAGAGGAAAAAGTCGAGAGGCGTCAGGTCCGGCGGGCGCGGGGACCATGCGACAGCTCCATTCCGCCCTATCCAGCGGTTTGGAAACGCAGTGTTCAAAAAGTCGGTTACCACTCTTCCATAGTGTGCCGGACACCCGTCATGGACAAACCACATCCTATTACGGACGTTCAAGGGGATATCTTCAAGAAGAATGGGAAGCTCTTCTTCTAGGAATCTCCTGTAGATATGGCTAGTCAATGGTCCAAAGATTTTCGGCCCTAGGATAACATTTCCGATGATTCCTCCCCACACATTAACCGAAAATCGGTGCTGAAATCTACTTTCTGACAACGCATGGGGATTTTCGTCGCTCCAGATGTGCTCGTTATGTGAGTTGTTAATCCCATCACGAGTGAAGGTGGACTTATCAGCGAACAAAGCAATTGGGAGGAGATCCTGGTTCTCTAGGATCCACGAACAAAATTCTTCCCGTTTTGCATAGTCGGCAGGTAAGAGATTTTGTACTTGTTGTACGTGGTATGGATGTAGCCCATTTTCACGTAAAGTCATGTGAATCGACGCTCTTTTCTGTCCTGTGGTGACAACAATTCTTCTTATGCTGGTTCTCCGATTCTCAGAAACTTCATGAAGAACAGCTTCAGTATGGTTTCTCCGCGCAGGCTCTCGCTCATTAGTCTTTTTCGGGAAGGATCCTGTTTGCCGGAGCGATATGAAACAGTTCATGATGGTTGTCCGACAAGGATGTCTTCGGTTCGGGTAGCGTTCTGTGTACTCTCTTGGCGCTGCTGAAGCGTTTCCTCCACAATAGCCATACAAAAATATCATGTCGGCGTACACTTCCTTCGTAAAAAGAGGCATTTTTAAATGTCCTGCGAGCGAAATCCAAAACTGTCAAAAATACAACAAAACTGCTTACATGACCACTGTCCAAAAGCCTACGTCAAGTGCATTGGATCTAAGTTACCAGTCGAGTCAAATGCGTCCATGATTCATCTAAATTAGTTACCGTAACTAGTGATTTTCAGCGCTTTTGACCACCCATATCTCGAAAACGGTTGAGAATAGGACCTATGCTGACTGGAAGTGTTTTGCTAATTTTGATACAAGGAATAACCCTATTAAGTTATGCAACTCAACGAGGAGACAGCCTGTATAGTTTCTATCGCTAAATGTCGTTATTTTTCACCCGTAGATTCTTAATTTGTAGCCGAACTACGGTTCCTATTTTATTTTGTAATCATGCAGAATGTTCCTCTGGTCGCTGCGAATCTTTTGGGACCAAGCGGAACCCTCTAGCTCGAGTCGTTCCGGAGTTATATTAAGAAAACAAAAAGAAAATCGTGTTTTTGGTCATTTTTCCTTAGCAGCCCCTGGGAAGTTTAGTACCACTGCTTGGTAGCGGTCAGATAAATATGATGCAAATTACTCATGAGCAGTTGTTTTCTGTTGTACCATGACCCGACACAAAAGTATGCGGATTGCTACTGAGCAAATCATATTTATTAAAAAAAAAAACTAAGAATTCGCTGATTCACAAACATCTCAAACATTTTACAAAAGGACGTCAAGAGACATACTTACCTGGGAATTCTCGATTAGATTGGAGTCGCCTTTTTTTATACAGGGGTTTAACAATAGCATGTTTCAATGCTGTAGGGAAGATCCCACTACATAAAGATTCATTAATTATGTTACATAGTGGTTAACTTATACTATTGAAGCAACTTTAAATAAGTTTTAGTGGAATTTCATCTATCCCAGTACCTACTATGTTTATTTTTTAGTTTGTGAATACATAGATCAGATAGTACCACAAGTTTAAAATTAAAATGAAAAGTCTTTGAATTGTGACTGATTTTGTAATCTGTCGGAGGATTCTTATTTTGGAATAAAGTTTGAGAAACTTGTATATAAAAAAAGTTTTAAACTCATCAGGCAAGAATTTTGGCAATAATTGTTTGAAGTACTCACAACTTGCCATGTCTTTGGTTGAACGGTTTGCATGTAACGTCTTTCACCCGGTAGACCCTGGTTCGATTCCAGATCGAGACGGTGATTTTTAATTGTTGATAAAAATCAGAACCATGCCTGCTTCTTGGATAGGAAGTAAAGCCGTAGGTCCCGTACCAATATGATATTTGGCACGTAAAAAATCCCTACAAGTGCCCTTCGGCAAAATTTCAGTGGGGACGGTGCAATACGTCAATAAATGTCAGTGCCTAGGAGTGTCAAAGTGTTCGCCGAGCAACTAATAAACAAAACCCTGAAATTTTTACCTACACCATTTTAGTGGCAGTTTTACGCAATGACATTTAAATAAATCAACATTTACAGATGTCAATGCTTTTTTCTTATTTCGTTTTCAACTATGGTACATATCCAGCTAAATTTTACAACTATATTAGTTTTTGCATTCATCTTATCTTTAATCCGAAATTGTGAAGGTGTAAAATGCTACGAATGCACAAGTGAAGGGGAACTTCTTTGTGACGGCGACAGAAAGAAAATTAAGGAGTGCAATGGCGACGAAAGCTTTTGCGTAACTATTAACCTAGCATACGATACAGGGGAAAGGTATAGCAAAATACAGAAGTGTGCACCCGCCTCTGAGTGTTCAGGAGGTTCGTACATTAAAACAAACACTTGTGAGCTCTGCAGTATTGATTTGTGTAATCAAGCAATAATGGCAAGACCTTCCGCTTTTTACGTAATAGGTTGCATAACGATGTACTTACTGGTTGGATTACACCAACGCTAAATTTTATTTCTCTAATAAAATCTTCACTCGAAAAGCATTTTTCTTGTAAGTGAATAGAACTAATACTCATTTCAGGTACATAATAAGTTTTGAATCAGGGCGCTGCATAGATGGACATGGAAGTGTCAATGTCATAGGCAAAGTGGGCACCAACAAAACAGATCCCGCACAAGCACTATAGACAAAGGAGGCACCAACCAAAAGATTATAGTGAAGGCAACAAAAACTGAATAAGAATTGGTTACTCAACGCATCGATTAACATTTGTTGCATTGCACATTATATTTACAAAAGCAAAACGCAATACTATAAAATAATTTACAAATTTATTCCATCGAACTGGTTCGTTGGTATTTTTCGAAGTTCCAATTGGAATTTGACTTTGAAACTTGCTGAGTAGTCCTGGGTGAGTCGCATAAAATAATCTATTACATCTTGCATGAAATGATTCACATTAATTAAATTATTAATGGATTTCCCTTAGCACGCATCTGTGTTCTCTTTGTTGTTCGTCGATGTGCATATATCTCCAACAAATAATTTGCGTATTTCTTAATATCTGGGTGATGAGGTACCAATCTAATGCAAAACACCATCACTAACTAATCCCAAAGTGTGTTTCAACTGCCTTCCTATTTCAGAATTTGGTTTTTTGAATTTACTATTTATTGTTAAACTTTGCATTTTGCGGTATCTTGGCATCCGTTTCACTGCATTTATCCCGTCAGATACAAAAAACCAAAGGGATGTAACTACCGTTCTTAAGCACATCATGGTAAATAATTGAAGGAAATATTTTCTATAATATGAAACATGACATTAGCTACCTGCGAAGATATCCAGCATTAATTTTAAGACCTGTCAGAGGATAATTTAGTAGAACAACAGCTCATGTTATAAATAATGTAGTAAACGAGCAACGCTTCAGAATCTCTAGTGTGTGCCCTTGAATTTGTTTGTGTAACTAGACCTAACCGCGCAAAAATATAATTTGCACTGTTTTTTTTTTACCTATAATGATCACGTAACTATGTGTAAGCAAGTATAGGTTATCTCTGGTCTAAGCATAGTTTATACTGCAATTTAAAGTAGCGCGCTAAAATAATACACGACGGTACAATTCATTTAATCCACGGTGTAAATCTAAACAAATACTGGGTCTTAATACCTTAGAGTAGATTCATTATATTAAATATAAATTCACCTTCTCGGTCACTATATTAAATGTCTACTGTAATGGTTTTTAATAACTTTATTAAAAACGGTTTAGGAAATATTAAAATATGCTTAGTACACTATCAAACAGGAACACACGACAATATATTTTAATTTGACTAAGGTGTATTTATTAAACAACTGCTATGTCTGTTTTAATCTAATCAGCGATGTCAACATCATTTTTATGATGTTTCCACAACATCCCTTTTTCTTTAAACAAAATTTCGGTAGTAGAAAAGCGGCCTTTGCAGTCGGTTGGGTAGGCCCAGGAACCCCAGTATAGTTTGGTATCTTTCTTTAGTCTCTTCGGATTACTATATATTCCTTAGTCTGTTATCTCCAAAGCCTTCTTGTCGATTGCTGCTGCTTCTTTATATCCTTTTCCCTCGGTAATGCTAACAATTATCTATTTAAGTGGAATCTGTTTAATAAGGTGTTCATTAAGACGATATGTCTTGTCTACAACTTTCACAAAAAATGACCTGTCAGCCATTTCTTCTTGTATTATGCCTAGCAACCAGTTATTACTTAATTCTGGTTTCACTTACATATACTATTACCTCTTGTCCGATGTTTAATTTTAGCAGTTTTCTAGCACTTCTGTCATAGTATAATTTTGCTTTTGAGGTTCTCTGATATAATGGGTATCGCTGCCTTTGTGCCCTCTTGAAAAAATTCGTTGTATCGGGCTTGTGTCTATACTGTTTGGTGTATTACGTGCTATTAGTAAAACTAGCAACAAAACCTCCCTATTCTTAGAACTTTTGCTCTAGCTTTACGGTTGCCTTAGTTTTTCGAATGCCCTTATGATAATGCGGTATACTAGTCACATGTTTGAAATTCCATTTTCTATTAAATTTCGAAAATCCATCATTAATAAATTCAGTTCCATCGTCTGTGATTACTGTAGCCGGTATCCTATTTCGGGCAAAATTCGCTTTGTATATGTCTACTTTTGTTTTCAGACTTCAATCTTTATGTTTATCTAATTCATAGAAGTCTGTATAGTGATCAACTGCAAATACGTGTTTTTTTTTATTTATTTTAATTTCACATGCATCCATGCCTATTCTTTGCCAGCAGGAACCTCGTGAGTTTGTATGGGCAACTCATACTTATGATTCCTGGCAATGTTGGCATGCTAGCTAGACGCACATTCTTACTTGATTATTAATTCTTGGCCAAAAGACGGTATCTCTTGCTGGTTTAAAAGATGCTTCTATGCCATTGTGACCGGCATGTAATCTATTCAACATCTCTACACAAAAATGATGCTTTGCCATTACCGTTCCATTACCTTTAAATAATATATCTCTTTGCATTACAATGTCTTTTTTCCTATACTTAACACACTGCTTAATTTCCTCATCTTCATTGGATATTTTTTCAGTCCATCCGTCTAATACGTATAAATCAATCGAGCGTAGAGTCTCGTCTATGCACCCGCCTCTCTGACTTCTGCTAATCTTTGACTTTGTAAACCTCCTCCATTGATAATATCCTCCTTGATACAGTCTCAGGACTTCTAAATAAAGTCAGCCAAATGCAGCTCTGTACCAGGAACATATTTAATTTGCAACTTACATCGTTGCAGGGCCTACGTCCTTTGTATTCGTTACGATGCTTGTTGTATCGGTTTCTCAAATATAGTACATAGTGGCTTGTGATCCGTATGTATAGTTATATCTTTTTGACCACGCAGATACTGATAAAATCTTTTACGCTCATAGAGGATTGCCAGTCTCTTTCTCAATTTGCGTATATCTCTTTTCCGTATCTGTAATTTTCCTCATAAGGTACTGGTTGCCCTGACTGTATTAACCTAGTGCCATGCTACTCCCATCGCGCTGTAAAACGACGGGTTCATCAAGATTAGATAGAAACACAGCAAAACGATTTTTTTATTGAAACAAAAATATTTTCTTGACCATATTCATTCAACACAAGTAAATATTTACTTTATTCAAGAAAATGTTGTCGATTTAGGTAATTGACTCTTCATACATAACAAAAATTACTGAAATCAAATAGTGATTTTCTTCATCTAAGTATTTTAAATACTTAAATTTAGTTAGTCAGTAATAGCAAGAATTACACATGTGCTGTTTTCTTATAGCAACTGTGCGAATGCTTAAATCCACTGCATATTTACTTAAATATTCAAGAATTTATTATTCTTCGTCAATGTGAATATTTCTTTGCGTGTATATACCTGACGTGCTCATTTGGATTCAACGTCATCGTTTTCATTCGTTTAAATAAATTTTCTAAATTTGCGGTTTTTTATAGCTTTTTTCATAGTATTTCCTCTACCATAAACTAGAAAGTCATCAGCAATCGCCTCTACCCCTTTAGATTAATGATTATTTCGCGTTGTATTCTTTGAAATATTTCCAGTCTGCTTGGCTTCTATTTTCGTAGTCAGCGATGTCATTAACACTTGAATGATGCCCTCACATCTATTAGAAAACACACTCTACCTTTTTCAGTGCAACAATATTGAATTTCCAATCATTGTTTTGAAGTAGGTACCCACAAATTTGGCGTGTCGGTGGTTGAACGGTTTGTATCCTGGTCTTTCAGTCCGCAGGTGGATAAAAATCTGAACATGCCTTCTTCACGAGTAGGAAATAAAGCCGTAGGTCCCGTATAAATACAAGGTTTGGCACGTAGAAAATCTCTACAAATAACCTTCGGCAAAATTTCAGTGGTACAATATGTCAATAGATGTCAGTGCCAAGTGTCAAGGTGTATTCCACAACTCCCTTCACCCAGCTTCACCCAGCAACAAACAAACGAGACCCACAAATTTTAACCAATGCCATTTTAGTGACAGCAGAGATAATAGTGACAGTTTTAAATAATGACATTTAAAGTAATCAACATTTACCTTTGTCAATAATTCTTTCCTAAATGCTTTTAAACTATGGTGCATATCCAGCTAAATTTTACAGCTCTATTAGTTTTCGCATTAATCTTATCCAATATCCGATATGGCGGAGGTTTAAAATGCTACGAATGCACAAGTGAAGGGGACCTTGTTTGTGACAACGAGAGAAGACAAGTTAAGGAGTGCTCTAGCGACGAAACATTTTGCGTTACTATTAAATTGTCAACCAATTCAGGGGTTCAGTATAAGAAGATAGAGAAGTGTGCAAGTGCCAGTACATGTGAGAATTCGAACGATAGAACAAATCGTTGTGACCTCTGCAGTGTTGATTTGTGTAATCAAGCAATAATGGCAAGACCTTCCGTTCTTTGGTTAATAGGTTGTATAACGATGTACTCGTTGGTTGGATTGCACCGATGCTAAATTTTATTTTTCTAATAAAATATCTCTCTGAAAGCATTTTTCTTGTGTGTAAGTAGATCTAACACATTCCAGGTATACAAGCATAATTTTAAGAAAGTAACTGGTTGTAACCAGTGCAACCCTCGCCGGTCATACTTTCTTGCTGCTTTACATTCAGTGCACAGTATCTACTAAATTGTAAAACAGCTCTCAACGAATTTGCGGACCTCTTTGTTCGGGCACAACCAGGTCGAGAGGGCTAAGACATCATGAGGGCACAAATGATGGCCAAATTGTCTTACGGGGTAAACCTGCCCATGAAAGTCAAAAAGAAAAAAGATCCGGTTTAAATAAATATAAAATACAGAAAATATAGAGAAAAAACAGTTTATACTCCAGTGATAAATTACAATCAAATAAAAATCCTAAATATAACATTGCTGAGCCTATCAATCAATATCTACTACCAAAGCAATTTAAGGAATTTCTTATGAATACTGAGAGTCCTCGACTTTCGGACGCTCGACTTTCGTACAATCCATAGTTTCGTACACTAACAATTGTTACCATACAAAATCAAGTTTCATACATCCAACTCGCAGTTCTATACAGGCCAATAGAAATCTATAACTTTGTATACTACTGTCATGCACATAGCGTCTTACGTTATTAGCTGCAGTATAGTTTATTAAAGAAGACCCCAAGTTACTCCAATAATTCTTCAGATATGAAAAAGATAGGACTAGATACCTATTTCATGCATTTCTGTGATAATTGTTATTGCATAAAAATTTCCGCTAATGTTATAAAGTGTATCGGTAGGACAGCATGACAGTAATAATTAAATCATCTTCGACATTCCTGAAGATTTAAGTATGGTCGTTTCTGAAGCCGATAAAAAAAAATTTCACTTATTTTTTCTCCCACAACTACCAATGTCTTTCAAAAATGGCGGGTAATAAAATACCTACCTCGAACAATTTTTATATAGCACTGTCGACACACCAACATTTATTTATTTATTTATTTATTTTTATTCTATTTATTTCTTCTCCCACAACTACCAATGTCCTTCAAAAATGGCGGGTCCAACACTGATATTTTATAAAACTTTTATAAAAGATATTTTTTGTTGTTAATTGTTAATTCATTTAAAACATTATTTTAATCAGTGTATCTGCCACCGAATGTTGCTCCAATGATCCATCTACCAACTGAAGATCCATACTGCTATGATACCAATATTATTGTTCTGGAATTTATATCTGAATCAGAAGTTCTAGATGCTCTTAAAACACTGAAGGATAGTTCCACAATGGATAGCGATAACATACCTGCTTTTATTGTTAGGGATTGTGCGGATTGCCTCTTTGTTATCTTTTCAATCTTGCTATAAGCACCTGCACCTTTCCTATATGGAAAACTACAAAACTAGTGCCTGTTTTCAAGTCGAGAGAGAGGAATTCTGTTGTTAATTATCGTCCCATTGCGTTGGTGAACAATTTTGCGAAGGTCTTTGAGAAATGCATATACAGAAACATTGGCGCTGCAATCAGACCTAGGATATCTGCTGACCAGCATGGATTTCTGTTCCAAAAATCTACAGTTACTAATCTGACAACGATTACTCTCAGTCTGACTATTTCTCACGGACATCTGAAGTGCCGCAACGCAGCACTTTGGGCCCGCTGCTTTTCCTCATGTCTATCGACGATTTGTCTGATACCTTATCTTGTTCCAAGCTATTATTTGCTGATGATTTAAAAATATATGCAGCAGTACACACTGTTCAGGATCGTGAATTCCTTCAGGACCAGCTTCGCGTGCTTCACACTTGATGTGGTGCTAATAGGCTCAGTGTTAATGCCGATAAGTACAGAATGGTGACCTACAGTCGTAAGCCTATTATATATGACTATTACTTTGACGGCTCAGCGTTCCCTCGGAACAACTCGATTAAAGACTTAGGTGTTGTGTTTGACGCTAAATTGACATTTACGGAGCACATCTCCAATGCGTGCAAGTCTGCATTACAAATGTTACGATTTATAGTGCGAATCACGCGTCAGTTTTCTTCCACTAATTCCGATTATGTCACTTTATTTCGCGGTCTAAAAAAACATCTTTTACAAACGAGGTTTTAGCAAAGTTTTATAACAGATCTTTGTCAAAGAATTTTTATAGTGTAATATACTCCTAAACTCATTTAAATGAGCAGCTTAAAATTGATTTACGAATTAAATATTAAAATACAGGATATTAAATATACTTGTTCGATACTGGGGTGCAAATATATTTGTACAGCGCGCTGGTTTGAATGGAAGTATAGGCTGTGGTTACGTTTACGTGATCTTTATAGGTAAAAAATCAATATTAACCATATTTTTGCACGGTCAAGTCTACTTGCACAAACAAATTCAAGGACGCACACGAGAGATTCTGGAGCGTTACTCATTTACTACATTATTTATAACATGAGCTGTTGTATTAAATTACCCCCTGACAGGTCTTAAAATTAATGCTGGATATCTTCGCAGTTCGCAGGTAGCTCAAGTCATGTAAGTGGCAGATATTTCATAAAATAAATACATGCGACATGTGGGATTGCGATCAATGAACTTGTTCTTCTTCATCGACAAGGAGACAATGTCTTCTCGCATGTGTGACATTTTTAGACAATAAACGTCTTGCATGAAATAACAACTGGGTATTTAGACTCAAGCTAATGGCATATATTCTCAACTAGAACTACATACTACTAATAAAGCAGCAATACCACCTGTAGAACATTTAATTTTGTGCAAAAAAGAATTAATTAACGCTATACAACAGGTGAATAAGTGAATGTAATTCAATGTGCACGAACTATTCCTTGGCAGTTCTTTCAACGTTAATTTATTCATAAAATAAAACATGCTTCAAGGCAATCCGCTCATCTTGAAATACTATAATTAGACAATAAAACATCTCTTGAGCATACAAGCGGATACACACATACTTTACGTTTATATAGACACGAACGCCGTCTGGGGTAGACGGATGGGACGCAATATCCCCTGCAGTATCTTTCCTACACAATCGCTTGATTGGTTCATTAAGGACTACCTCAGAATACACGTATCTACCTGGTTAACAAATCTAAAGCAACAAGATGCAAGCGGTTCTCAATGTAGACGAAATAGAATAGCAAAATTGGTAGTAAATTGAAAGTTATACCAAAAATAGCAGGGTGCCGGTTTTGTTTTAATATCTAACGGGAAAATCTACAGAAGCTATTTGTTATAATATCCTATTCATTCTTTAATATCAAGAACCCAACTTAGTTTGCTATACCTTATAATAAGAATTAATTTGCCATCTACCATATGTCGTTTCTAATTTTAGTAGGTTGTATAATGACGACGAGTTTTTGATTTAAAATGATCTCGCATCACCATTGTTAATTACCGCCTCAAAAACAATAGTGTAAAAAGTATATTCCTCGAAGAACAACGAATGGGTTTCATACAATGTTATAAGAAAAAAGTAAAATAATTAATTATTGAACATTATAACACTACAGACGTGTCTTATTAGATGCTCTAGCAATTATTCCAATTTATCTTTATTAAACCCTGGATAATAATAATGTTAAAACATTAAGGAGTAACAGGTTTCAGGATATACTTTCTCACACAAAAACACTTAATAAATCGTAGGTATTAAAGACACGACAAGGTGTACATACATAACTCGTTCTGTGAATTTAATGAGAAACTTTGAAAAAATTCATATGTAAGTAGATACGACACAAGTTTCTTGTTTCTGTTTTGTTCTTCAGACCAGTTCACATACGTCAGAACCTTATTTTTTTAATTAAATCAATTAAACTGGACTAAAATGTCAGTTCATTCGTCTACACTCTACACCTAACAAAAAGAAATCCCTTATATATAGAATCTTTACGGGTGCTCTATAGAGCTTTTGTTACCATGTATTATTTCCAAATAGTTTTAGCGTATAAACCAAGTATGGGCAACCTTTGACATGTTGTGGGCTAAACTTTAGTGTGCAAATACGTTCGCGGGCCGCGTTTAAAAGTAGTGCATTTTAAACTAGTACTAAACTGATTCATATCTACCCCTAGTTTTATCAGGAAGTAAACATTCTCCCAAATTTGAGCAGTTTCACTCAATTCTGACGGAGTACAATGGGTGCAGTGTTGCAGTTTGCTTGGTAATTTTAAAGTAAAATAAACTATTGACATGATGTCTTCTTAATACATATATAATAAATCAAATACAAGGTGGGACGCTTCCATGTCCTTACGATGTCCAGGGGCATTTGGATATTAAACGAGTATCTTCAAGCTCTGTGACAGCAATCAGCAATGCGAGATCCTTTGAAGAGGATGAAATAGACGAAGATACATAACTGTACATATACAATATGTTAAATACAAATAACATTTTTAACATTTCAGTGACAGTAACTGCCATTCGGGAGTCAAAACCTAAACCCACTAAAAATAATGTATGAGGTACTGAAGAAGTACTTGTTTCTGGAGTGATATTGCGGATATGTATAAGAACCGCAAACATACCTGAGATTTACAGCAACAATTTTTCAAATCAAAAAGAAAAATTACTTATCATCGGAGTCACAACGCCTTCTTTTTTCCCTCCATTATTAAAAATATATACATATCAACTTTGTTCTTTGTGAATTTGGTTTTAAAATTCTTGGGTTTTTTTGGAAAATGAAATGAAACTAAATTGGAGAAATTGAACGTGAACGAAGCAAATAAATTGTACTTTTGGCAAACCTATGAAAATTTGGACGTGGTGAAAGGCTAAAGGAAGAAGACCACTAGGTGATTTAGTCTTCTTGACATTTCTGTAATGTGTTATGTATATGTACATTATACCAAATGTCATTAAATTGATACTATTACTATTACTATAATTTTGCTGTTGAAGCAACTTATTTTGTTATTGAAGCACTTCAAACTTTCTATCCTTGTTTGTTTTTTGAACTTGTAAATTTCGATCACTACATTCAACAGGTTTTTGTTTAAATGTCTGCTTTTGATACAGAGCCAGGCTTCTTGCGTTCCTTTGTTTTACCTGTTTGTTTATTTCCAAAGGGATGGAGAAACGAAGGAAACTGACTCCGATAATTTATTAAAAATGACAGATGTGTTTTTGAGCTATCTGTAACCATGATATCATAATCCAAACCTAACCATCGTCCCGTGATAAGCTCGAGGAAAAACACCTTAAAACTGACATTAATGACAATTAAAAACCATTCAATTTGCGTTTTGGGCAAAAATTAATGATTATAAATTGATTGTGAACCTCGAAGGAACGCTTCATTACAGCCTCGCGTAAAACATTTTTTACATAATGCATAATAAAAGAAGTAATGATGTAGGTACCATTTGTTTTCAATATACGAAGATAATTATTTATGATTCTGCAAAGAAATAAAACGAGAACATGCAAAATAAATTTTCCGCACAAACAGAAAAATAGAGCGACCTCATATAATTGCAGAAGCTATCAGACAACATAAAAATAATTGTATGGTATTTGGCGAGATGCAACAAACAGTTCTTCATTTAGCGGGAACTGGATTTCGGTCCGAACAATAGTTATCCTTGAGACGGTCGGGCCGGAGGGGAGACGTTCGCTGTTTACTGGATCCGCGAGCGCCCCCTACCGCCCGACATCCGTACTGTTTGACCTTCGCCGACTTCCGACAACGCAGTAATTCGAAAGCCCGGTTCCCCGATAGATATATCGGCGGGTCTGCTGGTTAACTGATGGGCTGCGCGCTATGTGCAGCGTGCACGATTAGGAAGCCTGTGTGCATATGTGAAGGCGATGCGGTGTTATGCACCGTTTGTATATGGCGCTCTAGTCGTCCCGCTCAATGTCATGTGACGTGGCTAGTGTTAAACGCCACCAAATGCGATCTTGCAACAACTTCCCGAGATTTATAATAGCGAAAATGTTAACGTATTTTAGCAATTAATGCTTCTCTGTTACCTACATAATGGAATTGTTATCAGTAAAATATCATTTAACCTTAATAAAGTTTAATGTATTAAACGATATTGTTATAGTACAGGGTCCGGCGGAAAAAGCGAATTTCCAAGAATAGTAAATGAAAAATTATTTACTCAATAGAAAAAAAAAATGTGTTGGAAAATGTATAAAGTTCATGTATGGAAAAATATGTCAGCTAAATGGCGTCATCGCTTGCGATACACCTGGTTAAGCGATTTTTTAAGTTTTTCATAACGCGCGCTGTCATTTCAGGCGATATGTTTGCCATTTTCGCACGAATTGCTTCTTTTAAGGCATTGATGATTGGAGGACGGTTGCTATACACTTTTTCTTTGAGGTAGGTGAATTAAAACTTGGAAGGAGACACGTGCTGTGTGCACGGTGGCTGTAACAGCAGTTCCATTCTCTCCAAAAAAAGTAAAAGGTACCCAAACTTCAAATGCAGACACCATCGCCCAAACTGTCACTCGCTGACTATATAGAGGAGGTTCATGTTTTTCACGAGGGTTTTCCGCTGCCCAATAACGGTAATTTTGCTTCCTAATGAAACAAGAAAAATGGAAATGCCCTTCATCACTGGTTAGTAAAACTGCATTTCTCAATACGTTTTGAAGGATGGCCCGACACGCATCCACACGCCTTTGAAAATCGTCTTCGTGTATCGCATGAACAAAATCCATTTTGTAAGGATGAAACTTAAGGTCTTAATGTAATGTTCGCCTCACATTTCGCTTCGACAACTACAAAGCGGCCGCTTGTTTCAATGTGGAACGACGCTGTAATCGCTGTACACGGCCTGCCTTAACCATTCAACATTTTCTAGTGTTCAAACGGTTCTTGGTTTACCTGGCGGCTTTTTCTTTAGCGTTGAACCTGTTGTGCGAAAGCCAGCTACACAACGAATAATCGTATTGCGATCTGGTAATGAATCCAATAGGCGAAGATTGAAACATAATCTAAAGGCTCGCTGTGTCAAAACAACAGATCTGTTATTATTAAAATAAGCTTCAATAACGGACGCACGCTCGTCACCTGACCAAACCATCATGACATACTGAAACCTTTTGAGATAACGTATCTATAAAGCCCAACCACACTCTTTTATTCCCACGCATATAAAACCAATAGCCGTGCGAAATCGATGCATTTATTCTACCGGACCCTGTATATTTAAAGATTAATTTCGTAGCACGCACATTTGAAAGAAAGTGTTTTAATGTCTTATAAAACATGTTTTTTACAACACTATTTTGTGCAACTAGTGTTTTAATCGTTTTTTTTTTCTCTTTTTTTTTTTTTAGTAAATGAAAAGAAATACGACAATGTACATAATGATGTAACGGTAGGTATCCATTGGTAATCCCAGGCGAAAACAGTTACCGATGGTTGCCGATGAGGGCGCTAAATCGTAAATTGACATGTCGAACCTCATTCCTTTAAATTTCTTGTTGAGTTGACATTAGTTAGTGACTCAATGTGACCAACTTAATGCCGATAAATTACGGGTGCTCTAATGGATATTATAGCACTCATTTGGGTGTCGTAATAGGACTATTACGAAACCTAGTTGCAAAAATATTTCTTTTCTAGTTTGCTGTTACAATAAAGCTAAAACAAACGACGACGCAGTATGGTAACGAGTTGTTAACGCACTGGGGGGACTTTTATCGGAATGTAATATGGGTGATTAATGTGCAAATTAGAAAAATATTATAACACGTGCCACAATGGCTTGTAATGCTCGTACATTAAATCCCTCGCATTACAACAAACGTCATTGTGACACGTGTTTTAATATACTATTTTAAACATTCGTATAATGCACATTAACGTATAAGTTGCTTCAGGTCGCTCGTCCGCTGTCTCTATTGCAGCTAGATTAAAGCGACAACAATTTCAGTAATTGAACTCCAATTAATAGACAACGACTAGTTGTGAGATTTACACAGATCTCACAACTAGTTGTTGTCTATTAATTAAAATGGATTTACACCAAGTAAACGCCGAATCTATTCAAAAATTGAACTCTATCTGAAGAAAAGAAAAAGCTTTGATATACATCATATTTTTTTATCTTATTCAACTCTATACGTTATTCAAAAACGGTTTGTATACGTAGGTGCTAATGTTCTCTATTTCTGAATTTATTTCTTTATCGACTCTACGGATTTAAATTCACACTTACGATATAAATGAGGAAAGGGGTAATATGGAACCCTACTTTGTTTTCCTGGCAGTCTACGTCTTACACATAGTTACCACAAAAAAGTGAATGATGCATACCTAAGAATACAATGCTGGTTAAAAAATTAATTGTATATTCGAATACTATTATCTCCATTAAGATAAACGCGAACAATCTTTAAAAAAATAACTTCATTACGTGCCCACCATTAGCACATAATACACTGAATCCACAATTCGCCGTTTTTATCCTCGGAAAACCTGATATCGCAAAACATACACATCACCTTCTGTTGTTAAAATTTGTGCAGATGGGTTATCAATATCATTTGAAAAACCAGAAGAGAGTAGTATATTTAGTTTTCGATCTTTTACAGGTAGCTTCAGTGCTTGTATCCAATTTTGTTTTCTTAAGACAACGCTTGCAACTTTGACTCCTACTGGCAACTTCAGCTGTGACATTTCCTATATGAGACTAGGAATGTTTTTTGGCTCATTACATTTAGACACTGAATGTTCCAATTCTGTTTTATAGAGAGAACTGGTTACCATTGCATTGCAGCTGAAGAAACTTTCCGTTCCTTTAGGCTATGGCACTGGTGAAATATAGGAGGGAGAGACAAAGGTTGTGGTATCAGTATTTGAACACTGTTTCAGTTAAAGCCATATAGTTGGTAGCCATGAAGTCTATCTCTGAAATTATTTCTATTATCAGGATATAATCCTGTATTGGAAAAGCCATTTTAGCTATAGTTGCTGAGTGACACTTCACCTAGGCTTTCCCAAAAAGTTCATCATAAGGGCGTAGAAGACGTAAGTCTTCAGTGCTCCCATAAAAGTTTTATACAGGGGTTGTAGTTTATGTATGACCAATGCGGTGGAAGGCACACCGTACAAACTTGATTTTTCTAGTTAGCTCTACTATTCCAATGTTCCTTTTATGGGAGTAACGCTCCTCCAAAATAACTTATACTGGTGATTCTTATGAAGGTTTCGTATATTTAATGAAGAGTTGAAGCCAGTTCGTGAACAAGTTCCTTTGCACCGATCTTACGTTTTTATTTCAATCCTACAACCTAAGGTATTTTGTATAGTGTGTATTATCAACGAACCGATCTCATCCACATTCCAAATCCGATGTCGCTGATACATTAATTAATCAATACAATAATGATAACTAACGCTTTCTACTGGCCTTGGATTTTAAAATCAAGCGAATTTCTTCAAGTGAAATACTACATCATTTTCCTTTCCTTAAATTACAACTATTTTATATCAAACATGAAACATAATAAAATCAAAATTGCTGAGTTCGCAAACTACACCACGATATAAGTATGTTAGTACGTAGTATACTATGTATGTATTAAAATAGCACAAGCAATCGTCCATATCTTTGTAGTAATAACACACATCCATGCAAGGCGAAGAAATTGAAATGTCGGAAACAAAATAACATGCTGCCAGTCCAGATTTATGTATATTGTATGAGCTGCTATTGACTATCGGTCTGTTCGCTGATAATTCACTGGATCGAAAACAAGTCGTTCCAACAAGAAGATGGATATTAAAAATCGAGGAAAAGGAAAAATAAACACGATGTTTTCGATCCAGACGGCATTATTATATAAATAAACATAATAACCTGGCCAACAGTCGCAAAATAACACTTCGCGAGAATGCTTTCTACGTATAAATCTACATTTGCTGGATTAACTTGGGGAATTTAACATTGAGGAAGGTCAAGTATATACGGGAGAGTTGTAGAGTTCTAAATCCCCAGATTATTTCCATCGATCCAATAATAAACGTTATTAGGACAGACATACCTTAAAAAATTATGTCACGTATCATTACTATAATGGCAGAAAATTATTTAGAATCAATCATTGTACATATGGAACATCTTTTCAATCTACAGCTACTAAATATTAACAGTAATATCAGAACAGGTTTGAAAGGCCTATCAGCATGTTCCTCTCTATAATACCTTCTTCTAAAGACGACTATATGTAAACATTTTTTTTTTATTTCCGATGACCTTTGCTAGTACGATATGTAAATGACATTCACCAACAATCTCTTACATTATTAATCAGGCAATATTTTATCGAAACCCTATTGAATGTATTTATATTTATAGATACACTCTTTTTTCATGTAAAACACTTTACTAGGCATTGAGAGAAACATTAATGCCGGATCAATGGCGATTTTTTTTTTTACAATTCTTGAAATATACCTACATGATTTTCTATGGATAAGTATTATTAATTTTTTTCTATACTTACTATATATTAAAGAGTACTTTGTTCTACTCAAAATAATAGATCAAGTAGCATTTTATCCGCCGCAAAGGTAAACAAAACATAAATTAACATTTCACATTGACATTTGTCGGAACACAGCTGGTATTTTCTGGCAAATGCATGGAAGTATTGTGTTTTCTGACAGATTTGAGGATTACATGATTTTACGGCAAGAATACGTTTCGAAACAGCAATCTTATTTGCTACAGATTCATCTTTATATTTCTGCGCGTAAGCATACCTTATTGACCAGTGTTTCTCAATCTTTTTGTACCAAACACCTGCTTTATATGAGGTACACTTCCTAATTCGCCCACTTTAATTCTTAGTTACTTCAAACAATAGAATTTTCTCTTCATCAATCTAAAGATATATATCATTTTGAAATAATAAAGTATACTACTTGAACGCCCTGTCGAAAGGGGTGGAGATTCAGCCTATTTATTATAGGAATGCTCCTTAATAATTTGTTTTATTTCTTTGGGGGGTAATTGTCATGAAAATTTTGTTTAAGAACTGTTTATAGTATGCGAGTAGGTACTAATAATTCGACTATAAAAAAATTTCAATATATTTCCGAATATTTGTAGATAGACTCACAGAGAAACTATAAATATGTACATTATTTCTGCCAAAATTTATTTGTATGTTAAAATGCATCATGTAGGTCACGTCAATAAGAAAACCCCATTCAACATGCGAATCTTTTCCTGGTCATTGTTAAAGAACAAATAAAATGCATCCCGGAGAACTAACAAGCACTTCCTGCACAGCACACCATCATTAAACAACGACAAAAAGCTCCCCCGTGTCGGGTTCGAATTCCTGTTGCTTGCATTTGCGGCGTTATGAACAATAGAGCGCGATGCAAATCGGCAAGTCGATGAGAAAATTGCACGAAAGGGTTGCCCCGGCTCTGATAAACCTTGACACACACATGCACATACGACGAGTGCTTCCAGAGAACCAAGGTCAAGGACAACGAGTGAGTCGATACTTGTGCAAGTGGGTCAGATGCATCGATACTACCCCTTCTCCTTTCTGCGCGGGAACTTGCACACGACTGCTTTTCAGGCGACGACAAGCTTTTGATGGGACTGCATAGAGGAGAAACAATACCAATATGCAGCCGTTCTAAATGCGTCTCTTTGCGAGACGACGGTTTATTGTTCTGAGGAGCAGGAAGTGTGGAAAAACGCTTCACCGGCTGATCTATTGTGCGACTTCGGTTCTTTAAACATCTCAGGCAGAGACAAGCGGTGACCCAATTTCTTGCAATATCCTTTAAACCCGAAAGATATTCATACTGACCACCTAATGTGCAATCAGTATTTAAAAAAGTTATAATATAATCAATCAATCTTGTTACACATGTAAACGAACAAATATATTCATTCAAACCAATTCTAATTCCTAGTTTATAAATAATAATAAATTTTCATAAAATGGTAATCTTCAAAATATGATATGGAGACATGTTTAATGTAACAAAAGTTATTTAATATACGACAAATAATAGAATTAAACAAAGCTGTTAATTAGTTGTGGGCTTTACAAGATCTAGGCAACATAAGGTACGACACTATGATCAAAATATTAGAAAATGGACACAAACATAATGTATCTACCCTTCTTTAATTACACAGACATATTTTCACAAATTCTTACAAACAATGTTCCTCATTAATATTACCTAATTTAAGATAAAAGATTGAATTACCTACCGGTAATTACCAACTTTCACTTAAGTAGATTTCAGCAAGTACCTATGTGGTTACGAATATTTTTTGTATGCTATTAAGTAGAGAAATTTCATGTCTACATAAATAAACTAGACATGAAACAACATAATATTTAACTTACAACACCACAATCTGGCCTACCGTAATTGGTGTAAAGTATCACAATATGCAGAAGTTATTTGATAAAACATGTGAAAGATAAAAAAAGCGATACTAGTGACACCTGTTCGGAGGTTACTATATTACCTTGATATCCAGTAGTGACCTGCTTATTTTGAATAAAAACATTTTAGCAATACTCATGTTGGTAAATGGTAGACTTCCAAACGATATTATTCATTTAATTCACCGATATTTTAAACATGGCTAAGGCACAATAATATACGACAACTTGAAAAGTAAACAATTTAATGTTTTCAACGTACGCCGATAATTTATCTTCTATTTCCGAGCACTCCAAATAATTAGAGCCTTATAAGAAAGATACAATTTAATTGAAGACTATAAACCGATTAAGAAATGCGGTCACTGAACCAAATAACACGACCCTGACTTTGCCATTGCCCTTTCTGTCTGTGCCATTTATTAGTTATTCACAGGTATAATAACTTAAAACGATGACTTACCTCTGTCCGTAGATTCCATAATTTGTCGAGCTGTATCACCAATACGTTCAAATGTTATAAACAGGAGAAATCACATTAAAAACTACAAATAAACCAACAGCCCACTTTCATTGTGGTAAACATGGCCGCACTACAACATGGACCAGACTTGCATTGAACTTTAAAAACAAACAATGTTATTTCACACTCTAAGGATTACTTCAGATTTAATAAACGACATATTGACAATATTCAAATGAATATTTTATAAATATGTAAACATATGTTTACATAATTTAATTTATGTACTTGGTTTCTGTGGTAATCCTGTAGATGGCACTGTTCACCAGGTGACTTATAGCGCTCATGTTAGATTATAAATTGTTTAATGTGACTGCTATCAAATAGTAATAATCTGATGCACATTGTTAAAGATCAATTGATATTAAAAATGATTATATCAAATATATCATCAGTTGTTTCACATTAAATATTGCAATTGCGGCAACCCAAACTACAGTTATTAACTGTAGAAGACCAACCTACATATATAATAAAGTTGAATAAAATTAAACTATTATATCAAATAGGTATGTAGTAGAAGGGTAGTAGTCAATATATAAACAATAATATTAAGAAGCAATCAGAAGTAGCATCTAAAATGTAGTAACATAATGAGCTATAAGCCTTCCTAAGCTACAATCTAGTCTAGGTAAATATTGTTCTATAATAACAGGATCGTTATTTTCACTATTGCCATAATGATGATTTTACAACAGCAAGCAATTTAATTTGATATCTATTATTCTTTTATCATATATTATTTCCACATCCAAGTCAATAATTTATACTTTGGACAATAGAGGGCACCATAAATCCAAAGTAAATCCATCTGTCAATTACGTGCAATTACCCATCCCGAGGACAACACTGACACACACTGATTTCTGTGATGACTGATAGCAGACAAAAACCAATAAAAACTGAATATACTATTGGTTATTACCTACTTATGGTTATTGCCAGTGACTGATTAGGTTAATTTGAATTTAAACTATCTAAAAAATGTGCGCTTTTACTGAAGTACTGCTATTAAATGTAAAAGAAAAAAGTGGTATTATCACACATAAATAAGTATCTCGTAGTATATTATGGGAGACTATTAAATCATGACCAAAGTATTAACAGTATTAAAATGCAACTTACTCAATTCTCACAGAAATCCATTTTGGTTTAAATATTCAAAACCATGCTCAAGACAATTGAAGAAAAGTGCCACTGTACTAATAGTTATATTTGCAATGTTATATTTTATCGGTATCATGAATTACCTTTGCGAAGTCGACTTCAGTAAATTCACTTATCCATATGAAGGCGATATAGAAGGATATGTGATGGAATTACGTGCAAATAGAAAACCATCCATGGCCGGCATAAACGAATATAATTACAATTACATTACTGATTGCAAATACAAGTGTAATGAAAATATACATCTGAGGCTGGTAATTCTAGTAAAATCAGCAATGGACCACTTTGAAAGAAGATATGCAATTCGACGATCATGGGGTTACGAAAATCGTTTTTCTGATGTTGAAATACGTACTGTGTTTTTGTTAGGAGTTGGTACTGATGACGAAGTGCAAAACAAGATAGATAGAGAATATTCACACTATAAGGATATCCTACAAGCAAATTTTACAGATTCTTATTATAACAATACAATAAAAACAATGATTGGTTTCAAATGGGTCGTGACTAAATGCCCAAACTCGAAATTTTATATGTTCATCGATGATGACATGTATGTATCAATAAAGAACGTTCTTCGCTACATACGTCACCCAACCAAATATCCAGAATATTTAACTGAGTTCCAAGGTGCCACAAATGTGGGGATACTTCAAAGAAGGAAACGGCAGCTTATCGATTTTGATCTACCTGATGGCATTAGATTTTATTCTGGTTATGTTAAAAAAGCTTCCCCTATTAGATTTCTTTTTAGTAAATGGCACATGCCCTTAGAAGAATATGCCTATGATACTTATCCATTATATGCTACAGCTGGAGCATATATTTTGTCTATAGATGCCTTAATAGATATGTACTATGCCAGTATATATACAAAACATTTTAGATTTGACGATGTCTATCTTGGAATATTGGCACATAAAGTGGGTATTTTTCCATATCATTCTAATGACATTCATCTATATAAAGTAAGATATATTCCTGAAAATTACAAATACCTGATTGCAACCCATGGATATGAAAATCCCGAAGAATTACTAAGGGTATGGAATGAGCAAAAACAATTTGGAAATGCTTGACCAACTTTATATTTTTGTTTGATAGTAATAAAATCATTATATTTACAAAATTACGTGTTTATTTTAATTTTAACAACTTGATTTTCTAAGGAACCTGCTTCGTGTTGTGCTAAATTCAGTAATGTTTGAGCACTTTCTAAAATCTATAGAATTAATTTAAAAAACTATATTTAGAAACTAATAATTACAAAGACTAACCTTTCTAAAACCGTTTTGAGTATCCCTAATAGTTTTATCATAATTATCACGTAGATTTTTATGTTGTGCTAGTTGATTTGACAGTGAATTTAATTTGTCCTGCAAAACTTTGATATTTTTTTCTAAACAAACTTTTTCACTTTCTTCTATATCGATTACACTTTGTAACCCATTTCGTTTAATTTTTAAATCTTCCAAACCTGCAATTACTCCGGTCAAGTGAATGAAATTACTTATTTTTTATCATAAAATTGAAAGAAGAAATTACAATTTAGTATATTACATTTAACCAATTCTTGATTGTATGTCTGAAGGGTAGCTCCATGTTCCGACATTTTCCATAAATTATTTTTTTTGTTCAAATACAACACTCAAGATTGATCACTCTGATTCTATTGCATTTTATAACATCTTTACAAAAAATGTTCGACTAGTTTGTAAACGTTTCAGCAAAATACAGTCCAAAAACCTGAGCTACTGTGTTTTATGAAATGTTCTGTCTCTTGATTTGCAAAACAACAAACAAAAACATCTTTATATATATATATATATCTCAAATATTATTTTGTGTGGCCACTTTTAGAAAAGAGTAATAGGAGGTAAATTGCAGTTCTAGGTCACAATTCAATTGTAATTTAAATAAAATTCATTTCTCAAAGCAGAAGCACATATGTTTGCTATGATGCCAGATGGATATGGATGCCAGGCACAACCAACTACATTATCTATGCCAGGCACTAATTTAAACACGTTTAAATATCACGCACCAACCGATCAATAAAATATAACCAACTGAAACCAAACGCAGAAAGTTCCTGTAAATCTATGCAAAAATCATTTATCATATTAGCATTTAATTTTTTTTACGTCTATGTCTATATATATATATATATACAGCTAAATGTATAGTATTATAATGTAATGATGATAATAAATAAATTACAAAAGATAGGCGCTACTGTTAACTCTAAAATTATATAATTGCAGATGTTGGTAGTAAATAGTAATTTTAGGACACTCAGAGACTCGGCAACTTCATTTGATTTTGAAAGGTAAAGCAGAGTCGGATGTTAGGTTATAACTTCTGTCATTCAATACAGAAATTACAATAATTTATTAGATTATAACTACTTAGGTAAATCTTTAATTATCATGATTACCTTAAAATTAATGATTTGTTCTTTCATCTGGTAATGTGTTCATTAAAAACTAAACACTACAAAGGCAAATATGCATGAAAAACATGATAAACCATAAATGTGTAAGTATTTTATTCAATTCAGTAACATTAAAACATTACTTATAGCGTTTTCGACTTATTGCACTTTACGAGTGGAGTATATCTATCTCCCTTACTAATATTATGTATTAAAATAAGATGAAAATACAATCAGTCGATAAAAGTGCAATAAGTCGAAAACGCTATTAGCTTTTTTGTCTTGTAATGAAGAAAAAGTAATAAAACAAAGTAAAAAGTTAATATATGTTATTGAGAACACACAAAAGTATCACATTTTCGTACATTGTTCAAACTGATATAAATTCACAACCTAAGTTATAACTATTAATTTTAAAAAAGTAGTAAGAAATACAAGAATTTAAAAAAAAATTCGATAAATTACTTATATATATTTTTAGAGCATTAAACTGGAATCAAGAAAGCATTGAACCATTTACAAAACGCAATACCTAAAAAAATATTGATTGAATGGTACCTAAAACATCTAATTTATATTTCAAAATGGTTTATATCTATATGGAAATGTGAAAAAATATTTACCGATTTTAAATAATGGAAATGATTTTATAAATATAATGAATGTCTCATACCAACTTGCACCCAGAGAAAATGAATAAGTAAGTACATTTTCCTCTAATTTTTTTTTTTAGTATAATTAGACTTTGTTGCCCATCTCTTATTACAAATATTTTAAAACTCAATCCTTCTTATTTCTTTACTTATTGATGATTACTGAACAATTAAATTTGCTTTGATATATATAGTTGCAACATAGTTTAATATGTAATTATGAAATTAATTGGTAAGCAAAATTAAAAAATTCTTACATGGCATCTTGCTTACAAAATAAAGAATGTAAAAATGAGTAATTAACTCTAGAAGGCCTACGAGGAGTTCGATCTGACTCCACCAAAACATATTGAACTCTGAAGCTCCAATGTCTACTGTTACGAATAAAAATTGACATGGCCAGATATAAACAAAATGATTTTTTAGGAGTCGGACCCGACTCCAGGTAGGGCTTTTAGGGTTAACTTGCTCCAAAATTTTAATTATTACGATTTTAATGATGTGGGTATGTGTTATATAAAGTACATTGGTGTACCATATAGCAGCAATGATAATGATAGATAGGGCATTATAAAGTACTACAATTTTAACCACATATGTTTATTGCCTGAAGTGCAACTATCAAAAATCAGTGAAAGATTTAACTCTAATGTTTGCCCCAAATGCGAGGAAAGGATGTATGAAAATTAGCAGTGTTTTAAGTAAGATAGACACCAGTAAATTATAAATATCATCTGGATATGATAAGAAAAACCAAAATCGTGAACAAAAGTAATAATTGTTTAAAACTAACCTTTTATTAATCCGTAGTATATGTATTGCTAATCAGGGTATTCAGGTGGTATTCAGCGTTGTGGAATTGCCGTCATTTTGAAATAAAATTTGATGACATATCCATCTATCAAATTTTGAATCTGATTTTGCGCTTTTCCTGCCCAAAATTCCATAAGTCCAAATGCGTATTGGAATCAATTCGAATGAAAGAAACTTTAAGTTATGTACACCAGTTTAGTTTAGACATATTACCCAATTATGTTTACTAAAGTTTTTGTTTTTAAAAATACATTGACCGTTATGAATTTAATTTTCGACATTTTTGAACTTATGGAAAAAATCCCCCGCGATATCGATCGAATATTTGAAAATCGCGTATGTATGCATGTTTTTATTTTGCTTGTTCCAAACACAAACAAAATCCTACAATCAACAAGCATCGTCAATCGTCAGTACCGTTTGTACCGCATCCTGTCTATAATATGGTAAGAGATATTCGCTTTCTGTTTTGTGTACTATCATAGAAACAACGTTTTTAAAGTAATATTCTAAAAGCGGCATTACTATTTCATAGTCTCCAGCTAAAGATATTGGAAAAAATGCGGTAGCGAAAGCCAAAGACAAGCAAACTGCATCCAAGCAAGAGTCGGCGAATTCCTGCTGTAAGGACAAGGAAGAATTTGAAATCGAAAATGACGAGCGGCCGTTGCAAATAGATACGAGTAACGACGTTAAAGCTGATCAGCCTGAGAATGAGAAGGTGGAAGAAAATAAAGAAAACGCGCAGATAAACGGAAATAAAAGAAACTCCGACAGCAGCGATAGCGTAAGTAGTGTTATTATCTTAGATTTTCAAATTTGTTTTTAAATGTGTTTGAATCTTTTTTGTGTCATATCTCCTATGTTGGTACCTATTTTGTTAAATTTTTCGGGATTTTATTCATTAATTTTTTTTTCCATAAATAAAATCCAGGTCCGACCTTCAGGTAAATTGACAAACAAACAAAAATTCAAGTAGCATAGAACTATATACATATAGGGAAGGTAAGGTTAGTACTTGACTTGTTCTAAACACTTCACGGCGGGTTTGATATGTTGGAAATGAATCCTACAAAATTCCAACGCGGCTGCACAAAAATTATTAAGAATCCCAAAATTTTCTTGTACACAAACACCTTTATATACTAATCTGGTTCTGATAAAATCAATTTTATTTCAGAACCCCACTCCCACTAAGAAAACTAGACCAAAGCCCAAACCCCAACTAATCGAGAACATGAAAGAGTATGTTGACAACAATACTATAGAAAAACTGACGACGACTACGCTGTTGCACTGGTTGAAAGAAAGAAATTTGCATTGTTCAACTAGGGATAAGAAGGCGGAGCTGATACAGAAAGTGAAAAATCAATTTATTAGTGCTAAATCATAATTGTAATTCTAGTTTTAATTTGTTTTTTTTTTCTTGTTTGAATTGACTGAATTACCTACATTAAAAGCAGACTTCATATGAAATATAATTTTAGCAATTTCGATTTATGTAGTTTAATTTCATAATACTTTACTTTTTCGCGTTCTTTCCATAAATCCGAGGGGGTGTAGGTGCTGAGACAATTTCTACAGGTCATTGGCTTGTTTTGGGTAGATCACAGGTAGGTCGAATTGGGTGCACTTAATCTTGTTTGTGATCACTAAGGTAACTCCTCCTTTGATGCGGTTGAACATCGTTCATGTGCTTTAGTCAATACTCAAACCAGCCCTTATTTCAAGTGCGAGCTCGAAATCAATTTAACATTTATAATCCAATAATCCATATATAATCTGTCATCGAAAGATTACTTATACTTTTCGAGGTACCTACTTGACAGTTTGATTATTGTGAGAAATGAAGCCCGAGGTTTTATAGAGAGATGGTGAGGGTGCTGTTCTCATATATCTAGTGGTTATTATACATTTCATTTAGAGCAGCCTCTTGAAAATAGCTTACCTCCACTCCTTTTTATGCTTTTGCCTCAATTTGCTAACTAGCGAGTTTTTTGAAAAAGCTTTTCTCTTTTTACTTTTTGTATTGTTTTTATGAAATATTGCCTTTGAGGCTAGGGTTTTAGTTAACGCGTTATAACTAGAGCTCGGTAGACCGTACGGGAACGCCTCCTTAAAACCAATAAATCTCTTTGGCGTATGATATAAAAAGAATAACCTTGCAGTATAAAATTTATATGAATAGTGCAAGCAAGAAATTTCAAATTTGCATTCATTTATCTTGTAGTTTTAAAGTTTAAAATTTAATATGTTAGAATTAGAAATATGTAACAAAAATTGAAAGGATTGTAAAATTTGATTAGAGTGGTTCAGTAATTGAATTGAAAAAGTTTTGATTCAAGTTATAAGATTCTGTTGCTTATAATTTTATGGTAACAAAGTTTAACGATTGAGGAGAAAAGCACAAGGTTATAGGGCACTGAGCATTGCATATAAAACCAAATCGAATAAAAAAGTAAGTCTTTTATTTCTTTCTGAAAAAATTGACATTTTATATACAGATATTTTCGTCCGTTATTATAATTATATACATTTGGTATGAAAGAGCGAGAAAAAGTAAAACCATATACTTAAGAAAAGGCGACAAATGATAAATTCCGTGGTCGTTGGCACAAGAAGACACAGGTATCACATTCCGATACGGTACGTTATGCTATCGAATACTAAATAATACAGGAAATTATGGTAAGTTACATTATTAACTAACTTATATACTTCATTCATCAAAGCACATTATTACTGGTCCGTTAAGAATTTTATAGGAATGTAATAACAATAAACATTCTCACAAATCTGCATACGATTATTAAAGCCTTAGAACAATAGAAACCCTCCACAATGTAAGTTAGCATACAAAGAATTTGTACAATTCGGTTTAATAAAAAATTTAATAATCTTACAGATTACAGTTAAAAATTCAGCTAAAAGGCAACCCTCAACAGTTAACAGTATTATCATATTTACACACAACAAAAAATTTCGATTATGTTCATTTCACTTGGTTTTAGTAACGACGTCGTTTTCGGATCCCGAATCTAAATTAGCTTTAGCTTTGCGCAGAACTTGACTCGTTTTGTGTATTTGCTTGCAAATTGTTTTCTCGACCTGTTTCTTCCTCTGATTCGCAATTGTTAACTGACTGACCGTATCCTCCAGCGCTCGGCGAGTACGCAGTAACCTCTTCCTTAAATCGTTATTCTCGTTCACTATTTCTTTTGTTTTCAAGCAGCATTGTTCGTTAACTATGTTAAAAAAAAATATATAATTATATTTAATTAATAAAACAGAAAATTAATTGGTGAAAGATAAAATTACTTACTACATGGCAACAGTTGCTGTTCATCCTTGTGCAGAAGATTACTCATAGATTCCGTGAGTTCTAGTGTTTTCAAAAACGGTCTCGTTAAATTCACAGTCATTTCTAAGCTAGAGAATCGGCCATGGTCGCTCTCAATTCCCAAATCCGGTGAAGAATTAGATTGTTGCCTTTCCGTATCGATCGGTACTAAATCCATAACCGGATTAATAAATTGTTTATGTAGAACGTTCACTTCAATAGCCGCGTCTTCTGAATTATAGCCGGAATTATCGGAATTTTGCCTTTTATATGCGGGTGGGCAAGTTTTGTTCAGGAACAAATCCAAAATTCGGCTAGAACTGTTCGGCGCAGATCGTGATAGAGATGCTTGATCTCCGCTTTGCAGCTTCACCAATTTATTCTTCAGATCTGCGTTGTTTTGTTCCAGTTGGCTGACGCGAACCTCCAATTTGGATTTTTGATGTTCTAAATGCGCCATCTGTTTTTGGAAATTGTCTTTCATACCTTCAAAATCGTCCTTGTATTCGCGAACTTGCTGCGTGAATTCGCTCTCCTTCTCTATAAAATCTTTAAGCTGGCGATCGATTTCCGCCTTCTCATTTAATATTCGACTTTTTTCCAGCAAAGATTCCGAATAGAGTAGATTGGTTTTTTCCAATTCTTGTCGTAAAATATTAACTTTATTCCTATAATCTACTTCAGATTCTTGTAATTGTCGTTTTAGGTTTTCTTCGCTTTCTTCCAAGCTGTGAATCTGGTCTTCAGCTACTTTCACTACTTTTCTGACCTAATTGTAAAAAATCAAGATAATAAACAATATTTTTAAGACTATAAATTTCAAAAAATACCTTTTCTAGTTCCTTTATAGTAGCCATCAATTTGTCAACTTCGTTGCGTTTAACGCATTCAGCTTCGTATTTCGTCTGCAGTTCTTGAGCAGAATCCATTAACCTCTTAATTTCCGATTCGGATCTGTTCTCGAGTGTCTTTATCGTAACTTCGAAATCCTTTTCTTGCATTCTCATCTTTTCTTCCCATTCGCGATGTATTGATTCCTCCATCTCTTCCTTTTCCTCTCGTATCTCTTGCAAATGTTTCTGAGAGGTTTCTACATCGATGCGAGCTTCAGCAGCTGCCTGCTCAGCATGCTTCAGACTTTCTTTAAGATTATCTTTTTCCATTTCCAACAGATTAATTTTGTTTTGCGTCTCCTTATTCTTTATTTCTAACGTATCTTGCAATAATTTTTGCGATGTTTTCACGTCAAGTATTGTTTTTCGTAGATCGTCCAGCTCAGCTTCGGATTCTTGCTTAGCTAGTTCAGCCGCTTCCAATTTCATTTCAGCTTCTTTTAGTTTTTCCAAAAGCTCGGATGTGCATATTTCCGCGTTTTGAACTTTCTGCTGTTCCAATATGAGATCTGCCTGTGTCTTTTCTAAAAGATCTCGTATCTTTTGAAATTCTACATCTTTCATTTTCATCAAATTTTCCAGCTCGCAAATTTGTTCGTGGAGAGAAATTATAGTTTGTCTATTTTCTGCCAGTATACTCTTCCTAGACGAACTTTTTGATGGCGATCGGTCGTTTTCGCCTTCAGTCGAAACAGTTGAAGTCTCGCAAATCTTGGACCGTCGCGGTTTCAAGCTTTCTTCTAAACCCATGCGAGCTTTAGATACCGATCTATCAGGTTCCGACCAAGATTCCGATTCGGACTGATTGTCTGGGCGATATTTTAGTGTCGTGGATGTGTTCATTGACTTCTCGCCAGATGGGCTGTGTCGTCTTGCATCTTCTGCTTCAAGTTGCGCTAATGCATCCATGAATTCATCATCATTTCTTACATTTTGCCCAGTCTTTTTTGAGGAATATCTCTTCAAGCTTTCTGCAATCGTTAGTGCGTAGATATCGGCATCGGTTTGAGGCGTGATTCTAGTAACAGTCAATTTATTTAATTCGGTATCCCTCAGCTCGATTTCCCTCTTGAGATCTTGGATTTGGCCCCTTAAAACAGTGATGATGCGAGATTGTTCGTCAGTTTTTTTCTCTTCTGGTATCTGATAAAGGTGGCTCTGATACGTTAACGACACATTAGCTGGTATTACGCTTAATATAGAATTTTCTTCTTCTATTGGCACGAAACTATTATCGATGCTATCGTTTCGTGTTATACCTAAGATATTAGTAATATTGCTTAGTTGGATTAAACTCTGGTCGGGGTCCATCGTCAATGAATGCGCCAACGTCCTTGAAATGTCCAAGCTTTGGTGAATTAACTGACGCATCTTCTCGTTTTGCCTATGCCCTAGGAATCCTAGAATTGCTTTTTGCTTAAGCAACGAGTCTAAGAAATAAGCCAATTCTTCCAAACGTGTAGTCAAAATAGAACAGACATCGTTCGTTTCGACCCTCAATCTTTCGCACTTTTCTAGTTCCTGCTGAAGTTCCATGTGCTCCCTTTGAAGAGCTTCCAGTTCTGTATTAATCTTAGTCTTCTTGTTCAGCTCATCTCTGAAATAATCTCGCTCTTTTATAGCGTGTTTCAGTTTATCCTCCATTTCTTTTATGGTTTCTTTCGTAACGATGACGTCATTACTGCTGTTTAATGCGTTAATGTCTAGGCCTAGTTCAGAAATCTTTTCTTTTAGTAAATCTAGCTGCTCGCATTTTCCGGCAAGATTTTGTTCCAATTTGGCGATTTCGCCATCTTTGTTGGTGATGATGTCGCCGTAGCGTTTTTGCAATTTTTCGATTTCCCTGTTTTTCTCCCACAATTCCTTGTTAACGATTCCTTGTAGGTCGCAGGTTCGTTTTCGCAATTCGTTTTCAAGTCGTTCAATTTCCTTGTCTTTATCTTCGATTTCCCTTATGAAGAAATTCGAGGGTTTTTCATTTCCAGTGTCGGACTTCTCACCCATGCTTGTTTCACTGCTCACGCCTTGGGCTAGGGATAATAGTTCGAACTCGAGGTCTACTATACGATTTTCTTTTGATTTAAGGTCCTCCTGGAGCGCGTGATACTTCGTTTCTAATTCGTTCATTTGGTATTTGGTTTCTTCCAACGTGCACATCAATACCTAGACGTATAATAAAATATTTATAACATCGAGAGAAACTAGAACTAAACGATAAATGTTTTGTGAAAGAATTGAGGGCACTCTCTGTATAAATAAACTTCCTTAACTTTATAAACAGTAAACTATAGCAAACTACAAGAAAAATCACTAAGAAAACACAGGAACGCGGATGTTTATGTAACTAAAGTTATGATACTAACCTTCTTCTGCTCCTCCAAACTATCTGTAAGTTCTTTGTACTGCTCTAGTAATAATTTTGGATCTTCGTTGGCTTCGGCCATGGAATTCTGGTAACACGAATATTTTTACGATTTAGAAAACAGGCGCACTTTCAATCACAAACACTTTCAGTTAGTAAACAAAATATATGTCACATTTGAAAAGCGGTATAAATTCTACAAAATTAATCTCCAATTTAACTACTTATGCAATTAAATGAAAACCAAAGACAAAATTTGCATGCATTTATTTGTTTTAGTCGAAAATTACATTTCACAATTTATGCTTAAATTAGTTATCAACATGAATGCAATTGTGTTGATAGGGATGTTACATACAAATTTTGTGCAAGGTTGGTTAAGGGGAATAACATGCGGGGCATTAGCTGTGACTTCGAAGGTTTGGTATAATGTACACAATAGTGTTGATTATATCATTCCAAAACTAGAAAATAGAAAATGTTAAATATACAGAGGTAATGAAGAGCTGTAAGCATAAAAGCGCATATTACATTTTGTTAGTGATAAATAAAAAATTATACCTCGGTAGTTGGCGAAGAACAAATGCAAGAAAACATATCTACAGATTTGAAAGAGATAGAAAAAAAGAAATAATTAAAATATATCACCCATGTCGAAAAGAAAAAAAAGAAAACAACAAAGCCAATCAATAAAAATTACTTTTCGGGATAAATTAATTATCTTATTTTTAATACGCGTGTATGCGGCACAGAGCAGAAGTAAAAGAGAAGCAGCCTCTACTACAAATTCAAACTGTGTGGCAAGTTCACTCCAAGACATGCTATTTGAGTTCCACTATAAATAGATACATAAACAGTCAACTTGGTTGTCTTCATATGACTATCTCGCTCCCGCTAATAGGTGACGTCGTAATCCCATTTCGCTCCACATTTCAGAAGCTTCTCCGTTTAAATAGAACCCTGCAGTTTGTTATGGAGAAATTTAAATTTAGCATAGAAGAAATATTTGAGATAAAAAATTAATCGCCCTACCGATTTGTGTGGGGATATTTACGTAGATAGAATAAAATTAATGAAACTAGCAATCTTTCACTTGGGAAATATAAGATATAATCACGGATATACATAGAATATACGATACCTGCCAAAAAGGAAGTACTAAATTTGGTCAATTCGAAAATATTACAATTTTATGGTCAGTTTAATAAACGTATGGATTTAGGAAAAGGAAGTATTGGGTATTGCTTGCTGTTTTTAGCTGTAACACATCGGAAATTCTCAGAAACATATATGGGTTAGATAAAGTACAACTTCCTTATGATAATTACATTTTTATTACATATTCAGATAAAACAATTTATAAAATATGTATTTGTTTAATTTTGTGCAAGTTACCATACATTTAATCGAATGGTTAAATTTGGAAAATTTGACATAATATAAAATTTAGTGTATTGTGAGCTTATAAAAATATATATCTGTTGTGCAGGACAAGAATATATCTTAATTGATTCGCTTTGCAATTAAGTGATTATCTGCTAATAAACATAGAGAAAACTTAATATGCATTTGTATTCCATTAAAAATTCCAACACTTTCTTGAGTTTATGGAAGGAGTGATAAAAGTGTCTTTTACAAAAATTTAGTAAGAGAGAAACCAGTTTTGGAATAACAAAAAGTTTCATATATTACACAGTGGTGGCCAAAATAATAAGTAGTAACCTTATCTCAGTTACTATTCATTTATCTCCTAAGAGATTTGTTGTTTTGTCACTTCCAAATAAACGCAATCTGAAGATCGTAAAAGAGGGACATAGAATGGAAGGTAGAGGTCAAATATCTAGGTTTTATTCTTGATAATAAACTTTTCTCGAATTAGCACGAGCTTGAAACAAACAAGGCCAAAAAAAGCCCAATGGTGTGCAGAAATTTTGCAAAAAAAACCAGAGACGATGATATAAAAATACTGCTGCTTTGCATATATACAGCAATGGCGAGATCAATCATCACTTATGGGTCAGTGACTCAAATGAGACGAAATTATTCATTAATTTCAATTTTTCGAACATAGACGATCATCCAACCCCTGATCAGAGTAATTTAATTACTAACTTTTCACACACACCCCGCGGCTTGATCGTGCCGCTCTATCAGAGATGAAAGGGTATAGGACTCCAGGTTCCCCACACATACTTAAAATATATATATACCGCGTATAACTCATTGCGCGGTCCGAGCATGCAGTAAAAAGGGATAGCAAAAAGACGCCATTTTGATGGACTTCCTGGTTGGTTCTTTATTCTTATGACAGCCGTGTGCGTGAGAAGTACAACCCATTTTATTTTATCATCAATAGAACTGCTGACGCACAATAACCCTTGCAGCAATTAATGTAATATTACTTTAACTAACTATAGCCAATTAGAGGGACAGTGAAGAAAACTTCTAAACTTATAATTTATAATGTGTCTGATAATGAAATCATTTTCAACCACGAAATAAATGTATTAATATATATATATGAGTTTTATTGAAAATATAGATTTGTGAAGTAATTACATTCATTTTTTTTACATATATAATTTTTGTAAATATCTTTCCTTCTGTAGTTATTTCAAAATACATATTCCATTTTATTTTGTAACGTTATCACTTATATGTAGGCAAACTAAAAATCTGTCGAGCCTATTCGGTAGCCTAATTCGCAGGTCGGCCATGTTTGCGCCGGTCGGAAGTCTCTCTTGAGCGGTATATATATTTTAAGTATGTGGTTCCCCACCCTAGATGAGAAGTTCCGACCTTCGGGTCAGTGGGTTGGAGCAAAAGAACTAATCTGGCTACCGCGAAAAGTAGCATCCCCAAAAATGCGAAGATTAACTAGGGATGTGAGAACTTTCCTAATGTCAGCTATTGAAGGGGTACTCAACCTTACTCTTTCCAATATATTATGGAGAATGATTAGAGAGCGCACTGGTAGACATATGTTTCAATCTCTTGACAGTGATGCAACCTACCATATGCCACAAAAATTCGGCTTTGTGAAACAAACCGCAGAAGCAAGAACGAGTGGGATCAAAACATTATCTTCAAACTAACAGAAATGCCATGGAATGATGTATATGGAAGTTTTGTTGTGTACTATTTTTTGCCAACCACAGTGCTTTTCTGATAATGCTTCTCTGATTTTATTTCTTTACTTAGCTGCCCTTAGTTATTAGAAACTTTAGAAAACAAATCCAAAAGTAATATAAAAAATATTTTATTATTCCTTTAATGTGCGGTATTATCTAAAAGAAAATAAGAGTAACAAGACACTTGTACCATATTTATCGTTATTGTAGGATCTAATACTTTCGGAAACTTCGGAACTTTCGCAATTATTGTATTAAACATTTATTATTCATGCGTTTATGCTATGCATTTTAATTTGAAAGTAATATTGTCATTCACAATTAAAAGTTTTCAAATTAATTAAGAATAGTTTTGTTTTTTAGTATTACAAAACTTTATTATATAAGCATTATTAAAAAGTTAAAATACAACCATGAAATAAAGATAAATATTTGCACTGTAAATAGTACTATCGCTGTCTATGTTTATCTTGAAAAGGACAATAATTGAAGACTAATGAAGAACATTTAGTAAGAAAAATAATAGAATTAAGCTTTGGCAAGCCCTCAAGAATAAGTTAGCATGAAGTTTTCTAAGTATGTACTATAAATATACACATTACTCGAAAAAAAGAGAAAAAATAGTTTAAATGTCATCAACTAATATTAATATACCTTTCCGACAGAGTCAACACAAAAAAGCACACGAAAGACAATGGCGGAATCTAATCCATATAAAAAAAAACGATTAGTGATTAAGTGTTCAAGAGTCTAGTTTGACATATTGATTGAACGATTGAGAGGCAAGTATTTTTGCGTGTGTTGATGTACATACATTTACGAATTATAAATAAAAAATAAATAAAAAGCGCAAGCATGCAAGCATATACAAGTATCTACATATAACTATAATACAAATACTGCGTTTACATTAATTTTTAAAGTTAACTACCTAATGCAAAATATCTATGAAGTATGAATCAAGCGCTAACTACTTTATCACAAATTTGTGGAAATTGAACTTTTGCTCATTTGATTTAAAAAATATACCTAAGTAAGAAATCGTGAGGATTCCGCAAAATCTGTCTTTTAGACCTTTTTTTTTTTTTAATTTCGTGATGTGAAATATTTGAAAAAGTGACAAAATTAACAAAACGGATTGTAAGGATTTTTAATTGACAATTACTCAAACAGTGTTCTTTTTAGTAGGAAAAATACATTTTGTGGCTTTTCTAAAATGTATTTTTAACCAAAATCTTAGAATCTAACGTTATGGATATATGTATATATTCTAATTTATTATTTTTGGTTATGTTCATAAAAAATAATAAATTATTTATGTTGTTTGACATAATACAAGGAAAACTGGACTGAGTGTGAACAAAAAGACTAGAACTTAATTTTGTGCAATTTTAAAGGATTAATTTACCAATTTCTTAAACTTAAAAGAAAGATATTATTTACATTTTGGAAACTACATAAAAAAAAGTGAGAATTGAAAAATATTTTTGTAAAAATTAAGCATAAAATTAATATCTGTGTTTGAAATTAATTTTAATCTCACATTTACAAATTAACAAAAATGCTAATAAATTTTAGTATGTCTTCCATCAAAATATTTCTTTAATAATATTAATACAGCTGAAGAACAGAATATTGAGTAAACACTATTCAGCAAATTATATTTTCTTGGTGACATTATAAGAACGGCATTAATGTTAATTTGGCGTAAAATTACCCTAAGTAGTGGTAAAACTGAGAAATTCGTAATTGAATAATTATATGCAAGATTTTTGGGACTCCCAGTTTGTCTATATCGTCTTTTTCCTAATTTCTAATAATTGCCGTTAGTAGTTAAGTAATTTTAAACAAAATCTCGAAGCCGAATCAAATAGAAGTTCAATTTCCACAAATATGTACTCGGTTATTCAAGCGTGCTAATTTTATATTGCAATATCTTATTAAATTTTACCTCATTATCCCCTAGAGGATTCATATGCTGCGTTGTGTGGGTATTCCTCGCAGTTGCTCTGTCCGTAACAGTAACAATCGCACTTTCACTAGCACCGTTTCCCGAGTCTTTATCGAATTTACTCAGTTGCTCGGTCAAATCCTTGATCTGACTGTCTTTCCTGTGCAACGAATTTTGCAACTCTTTGATCTTACTCTCGTTCTTCTTCTGTTTGTCCAACATGGACTGGATGATCCTGCAAGCTTTCAATTGGTCCTGCTCCAATTTCGCGATGTGCTTGCGCGATTTGCTGACGTCGTGTTGTAATTGATCGATGCTCTTGTTCGAGGTTTCGGGCGCTGGCGATCCAGTCGCCCCTAAAGCGGTATTCTGTGCCGGCGATAATGCTAATAACTGTTCAGAGGAAGAAGTCGACGCTGATCTTTTTAATTGCGATAATGAGGAGGCCTTCTTGGGTGATAAGTCTGCATTTGCCGCCTTACCGTGCACTAAAAACGAATTCATATTAGTATTATTGGGCGAAGGAGGCCCTCGCAGTCGGCAATTGGGCGATTGCGCTTCAATATTTTTACTTTTAACCTCATTATGCGCCGCCTCCAGTCTTGCCTCCAGGTTCATCACTTTCGCCCTGGTCTTTTCGAGCACGTTCTCTAGTTCGACGATTTTCGCGTTCCTGTGCATTATCGACATCTTATGCCGTTCCCCTTTTCGTTTCTCCGCATCGTACAGCGTTCGCGTTTCCGACGCGATCTTATGGAATTCTTCGGTGTCCGCTTGTAGATCTTGGACTTGATTCGTCTTCTCCTCGAGATCTTTCTTTAGACAGTCGACTTCTTGTTGTCTCTCCATTATATCTTCTTCTAAGGCACTGATTCTCATGTGGAAATTCTGCACCACTTTGTTACGATCGTCCAGTTCGCCACTCACTTTCTTAAACGCTTCTTCTTGACGCTTCAACTCCGCTTCTAAGGCCGTAATGGTGGTCGTACGATTTTCGCTGAGTTGCAACAAATTTTCTAGCTCTCTATTATTGTCTCTTTCCTTTTCGAGCTGCGATAAACAAGTAAAAAATTAAAATAACCAAGAAGCAACAACTTAAAACACTTAAACTATATAAATATGAATATTTCGCGATTTATACTGAGCTAAAAATGAAATGCCTATACTCTTTTTTCTACTCGTTTCTTTCCATAAGGTTTTGTGTCAAAGAAAATAACCATAGAAAACATTCACGTGTAAAAATATTGCCGATGAAATTTAAATTTAGGAAATTATTTTCTCATTGACTCCCGCATCCATTTTACATAAGATTTATTTCGGCAGTGATTAAAAAAAGACAAGATTGAGTAGTTTAGGTTTGGAGGCAATTAAAAAGAGAATATTAGCAGGGTTCTTATTTGCAAGGATGACTGCACTTGACTTTTATCTGTGAAAAACCAATTTTGTCCTCATATTCTACATAATTTATAGATCATTATTTAATCTTGCAATTTCCGTGACCACAAAGGTAGGCAACTAAAATAACTCTGGATTATCAAAGGTAGAAAACTCGTTTCAAAAGTAAACAGCCACATGTCGTCACATGCCTAATCAACGAATTTTGATAATCAGCTTTTCTTGCTCGGCTTTAGTATTAAATTAAATCGCGTTATTCAATAAACAAATAGACAAGATAAAAAGTGATACTTTCTGTATAAATTCACATGAATGTTTGAAAATAGGGAGAAAAGTGTAGTAATTTGCATAATGTTTATATTTTGTTCTCTTGTACGTAATAGTCGACTTATAATGAGAAAAATTGACGCAGAGCTTTTGGATAGTGTAAAAACAGAGGCAGGCTTTATTAAAAACGTGAAAAAATAGATGCCAACGAAATGATTTACGTAATCTTATTGAATACCACTCGTATCATGATTATCCTATCAATCCAAAAAAGCAAATTTAGATTCCTTAATGAACATTATACAGTTTCAAACACTTTACAACAAATTTCAAATCAATCCTTAAAATTAAAATGTCAGCAGTTTTCGTAAGTTATTATATGCATATAAGTTATTAAATAAGACCGAAGTTCTGTTTCATAGGTTTATCAAACTACCGAGTATGACATTTTTTACTCCTTTTCAACTAATCATCACCTCCTTGCCAAAAAGGTGCACACATGCAACAATGTCTAAAATATTATACTATCCCCCCAACAGGGATTCCTGACTGTCCATCACACTGACACAGGATATATTGCATTATCTTCTATCGAATAAAAAGGCATATGCTCTGATTTTTATCTACAATTAAAAACCATTTAAATGGTTAAATACACTATTTAAACTCCCACTAGTAGAATACCCATACCTTGTAAAGACTTATTAATTAACTTTTTGCTGCTACATCTAATGCTGACATTTGTGGAAAGTATAGTTTGTCAACTTCGACAATTTCCACAAACAGAAAAACAAAGATAAAATTACAAGGATCACGATCAAGCACTACGTCAATGGTTTAAACAAAAAAGGCATCGGAATGTGTCCATAAGTGGACCAATACTGCAGCAAAAAGCAGAATAATTTTCCAAAATCTTGCCCTACAATAATAAAGATCATCTTGTTCAAGAAGCTGGATAGACCGTTGTAAGAAGAGGCACCATAGTTCATCAAGTAAAATCCATGGTCAAGGCGTTTTTGCTGAAACAACAAAGAACTGGCTTGACAACGTTGGGCCTACAATAAGACAGTGATATTTTTAACGGAGATGAAACTTGCCCCTTATAAATTGTCCCAAACGAAACACTGAAGTTGCGAAAAGAAAACTGCCAAGGGGACAAAAAAAAGCTAAGACAGAATTACTGTTTCTGTCTGTGCCAGCATGACGGGTATCGAAAAGACAAACTGCCTCGTCATTTGAAGGTTACATATATCCCGATGTTTTAAGTCTCGCAAAATGTTGCCAGCTAATTATAGCGCTAATAAGAAAGCATGGATAAGATCGGAGATTTTCTAAAAAGAAATAAGAAGCTGGGACCATGATCTACAACAACTAAGGAGGAACATAGAAGAAGCAGGGGATGAACCAGAAAGCATCTTTGAAATACCAAAAGCTCACCAAGTCTTTAAAGTAATTAAAACTATATCCACTTATTTTGGAATTCAATTTCCAAAGCAATATGACACAAAAATTTGATTTTGACAACATGCAGCACAATCGTTATAAGTGGACTGTATTTAGGAATTTGGAAAACATCTTCAGGTTCCATTTTTTTTTGTATTTCCAAAAATAAAGCGAGTAGGTTACACGTCTTCATTTCTAAGCAATTTTAAGTAATTCTGCACATAACATAGTAAATTCGTAGAAAGGTAATATTCTATATGTATGTATAGTTTTCTCGTAAAATAAATAAGTAAAATGGAACAAATGAATACAATTTTATTTCTATTCATTTGTTCCATAGTGAAAACTTCACAATAGTTAGTTTTGCATTTTTGATTAAGTAGTGTTAATTTCGGTAATTATAAGGTACGGTACTACTAATTATCCATCTGTATCATTTAGGTAAAAAAGCTCTAAAATATTTCAAAATAACGATATACCATCGAAGGTACCGACAGCAAATATCACTTCTTACTATATTATCTATTCTCTGATTCAATTATGGAGAAATTATATAAAAATTCGTAACTTTTGTATGTTTGTGCAATTGTGAGTTTGCGCTGACGTCAACATAAAAAAAATCATAATTTTTTAAGTTCTTAACATACATAATGTGAATTTCGTGATTAAATAAAGGATCTGTAATTACTAAGAAAGAGCAAACGACAGCATACGAATTCTTCTGTGTCTTATTCTGGTGCTTGGATTTTCTCTAATGCGTTAGAAAAAAGAGAGAAATAATTCTTATCACAATGTTAAAACAATAACCCAAAATGATGTTGCGGGAATCTCTAAGAAAATTTGTTGCATAAAAGCAAAAATAATATTAAATTCTCTATTAATATAAAAATTTTTTAATAGCTATTTCGATATTTCGTAAGTAACTGTTACAGTTATTATTTGCGGTGAAAAGCTAATACCAGTATTATTATTGTTATTACTATTATTACAAGGTTGAATATGAAAATCTGGACGGATTTCAAAATATGCCATGTATAGAATAAAGGAGTTTAAAATACAAAACTCGTGCCCGAAGAAATAAATACCTTCTTATAACGCATACCTGATTTTCTAAATCTTTGACTTTATTTTCCAATTCCCTGAGATTTATTTCTAATTCGGTCTCTTGCTTCTTCAAACCGAAAGGTTCGCTTATGCCACCATCGCCTTGACAACGCATCTCATCCTGGAACAACTACAAATAGATATTATCACAACCATTACGTGCTAAGGTCAGATATACTTACATCATATTTTTCTTGTAAGCTATCGAACTCCATTTGTAAAGTACTTAACTTCCTATCCTTCTCTGCCACTTCCTTCTTATGCTCCTCCTCGTCAAGTTCCATGGCCTTGACAGCTTGGCAGAGAAGTTCTTGTTTTTCCACAAGTTCCTTCTTTAGGCTTTCTACTTCAACCTAAAGCATCAAAGTTACTTCACATCTTATCAAAGTTTTGGTCTGGGAATTTGAAATAGGGACTCTTTATATCAACTTACCTTCAACTCGATATTTTTCTTGATCGCGTTTTCCTTATCGAGACTGAAATTGGTACCCATGCGTTCTTCCAAGAAATATATCCTGAGTTTTAAATTGAAATTTTCCTTGCGTAAGTTGGTCATGAGGTCGTCCATTTCCTTAATAGAGCGCCCTCTAAAGGGAGCACCATTAGACGGATGTAGACCCATCGCATCTGAAATTGAAAAAAAAAATCATTAGAGTTGCAGCTCCTACCTGTCAACATATTATGTATATTTATTTTATTCATATTATGATCTAACATTTAAACATTTGGAAGTTGTTTCGCGTGCGCGAGCTAACAGAAAGAAATATAAATGAAAAAGAAAGTCTAGCTGTAAGCATAATTTCATTTTGTGATAATTTCTGCACCCGCATCATTCATAAATTATCTAAAAACTGTTTTCTTTTATACTTGTTGTGTGTATTTCTGAATATATCAATCCAATTGTGGGTGTAAAGCCACGACTTACGTTGTGATATAGCATCTTGATCTGTTTCATCGTCTGTCGACGTTCTGGAGCACAAAGAAGCCGATGAGTGCGTCCGAAAATCCGTTGAATTCGGATCGATTTTCAGCATGGATTTAATTAGATCTTTTATGTAGAAGCGTGCCATCGTATACAGATGGTTAACAGTAACTGGCTCTTAAACGCAAGTTTATTATATACAATGAAGAAGGTCCGTCCCTTATTGTCGACAGTCGTTGGTCCGCTAAATAATTCGGCAAATAAAATCGTTCCCTTAAACGTTCAGGTCAAATTTTACAGGTCAAATTTTACGTTATCGAATAATAGTATGTTGAAAATCTCCTTCCTTAGATCCTTCGGTTTAACCAGTCGGACAAGTATGTTGATCAAACCGTACGCAATCAGCAAAAGCGGGTAAATGATAAGGCATGGACTTAAGATTAGCAGGAACAACGGATGAATTTTGGAATCGCAAGCAATACACATAATTTAAACACTGAAAAACCCGAAAAGATTTAACTTTTACATGCGGAAAATATGATCGAAATTAATGACAGTTACAATTTTGTTAAGATGTCATACGCCAACTCATTTTTGCAAATTGAAGATGAAATTTAAATGTTGTTACTTATAATAACATTCTCATTATCTGAGATGTGTTTTATTTTTGATTATATTATTATATTATCAATGGATATTCTTTGTGGTTAAAAACAGGGAGTTTACTACCGGAATAAACAAGTTATCTTACGTTTACTGTTTGTGGTTTCGTTTTAAAATTAACCAAAATCAAAATACATGCCCATATTATTATATACATATGTAACATTATGAGGTGTGATCCTAAATTATATTATATTATAACCGCTTGGAATGTAATATTACCTTCAGACATTGATTTTTGTTGTTAACTATAATCAAAAACAAGTAAATAATCATGCAGGTTTTATCTAGACATCAGAGTCGGATGTAAAAAACAATAAATCTAAATTATGCAGCTGGTTTAGGCAATCATACATACACCTATGTTAGAGATGTAGACTACTTATTGCTTATATAGAAAATAAAATAAAATTTTTCGACAGGGTTGCAGTTCTATTACAAGAATAAAAATAATGGATTTTTGTGCACAATTACAAATGTTTACTTATTTCCATGCAATATATACGATTTATGGAAATATTGTGTGCATATTGTGTTGAAATTTAAAAGTAAATTACTTATAAAAAGTTTGAACATTGAAAGAAAATACTTGTCAATTCAATTAATAATAAATATTTATTTGTTATTTCGGTTGTTTTACGTATTCTGGTACAATTTTCTCTAGTTTCCATGGAATTTATATTTCTGTCTCCTTTTATTGTTGAAAATGTTAATAGTGGAGGAAATTTTTTATATTGATGCTTAGAATTTTAGCTAAAAACAGAAACAATATTATCTCTCCTTCTAACATAAGTTAGGTTCATTTTATACAATATAAGCATGTTTATCGTTCATATTACAAAAGAACATTATATTGCTTGCAAATGTTCATTATAAATTCTACTATATTTATAGAAAAACCCGATTGCAACGCTTAGTTTTGAAATAAAATAACTTTTTATTTTCTGCCTATTTTCCCTAATTTTTCTTCAATTTTGTTTCGTCTTTATTATCAAGAAATATACTAATATCCGTGCTGTTATCTAGCATAATCCAGTAACTTGTATGTAATAATAGAGAAGCTCTTTTTGCTTAACATATATCACATACCGACCGTTTTCAAAATCGGTGTAAATTGGCAGGAAAATGCAACGTCCATCAACGAGAGCCATCATTGATTGCGTTCTCAGCAAGTAGCTGTTGTTTTAAGGAAAAAATATAAATGCAGCCATACACTTCCTTTTATACTTTGGATAATATACGTATGTGCCATCAAATGAGCAAAAAGAGACCTATTTTCCGTAGAGAATAGCGTAATTTTTTGATCATTTTTACAATAGACATTTTCACCTTACAATGTAGTAGTAAATGCAGAGTTAATGAAGGGTATTAATGATATCCTGTAGTAAAGGTATACATAATAGTATATTGACCTAACTCATTGCCACTAACTGAAAATAGATAATACTCCCCGCGTATATAAATAAGATGTCTGCACGTCGGCTCTGTTTCTTACAACCAAAATAGACTTGCGCACCTGGATTTCAAAATTTACGAATTCATAATGCATATATTACAGGCACTATTTATGTATGCGTATATTTATGTTGAAAATTCCATAGGGCGTGTGGTTGCACTATTCGCAAACGAGGCAAACACAAATTATATATTCCAAAAGAATACAAACTCGGCCATGCTGCGGAAAAAAAAAACCCTTTTCAATACCTCCGAAAATAATATTTGACAACTCTTTCCTATGATTTCAGTTCAATTATTTTCTTCTAGTAATGTTCTTTTGTATTTTTTAATTTCAATGCCTGGTACACAATACTAAATAATACATTATATATACATAGGACACTTGAGATGAAGTCCGGTCTCCGTTCGATCATTTGCTATTGAATTTCTTTCATCGGGGATAGAAGATGCTATAGGCAAAATTTAAAACTATGGTCATATTCACGATGTCCAAAATAATATACATATCAATTTTAAGTTTGCATTTTAAAATTGCAATACAGAAGAACTTGTGGATATTGTCTTTGGATGGAAAGAAAAAGAATTGTTGGTTCGAAAAGACATCCAGGTGAAAGAAATTTCAGGAATTTGTTGCATCGGTTCATAGAAACGAGAAACTTTTTCGGAAAAATGAAATAGGTCAATACCGTAAGACTGGGTGACTTGAAAGAGTGGGATGACATTAAAATATCTCTGAACAAAACTTTAATACGCAGGTGATATCTTTGGGTAATCTACAAAAGTTTGTGATGGACCTTTTTGAATCTATAGGGAACTAAATTTAGTGTTACATGCATACTGTATAGAACTAATGAGAGTTTCGATTATGTGCAGCTTTAGCACTTAAGTAAAGAAATTAATTATTATATAATTACTGAACACTTTATGTTAACCTGAGCAGAATATAACGCTGCAGAATATTTTTGTATATTATTATTTTTTCCGATAGATATTATAAAACACTTTAACTTTCATTAAGTTAACATTATACCTATTTTTAATAGCTTCCCATTTATTTTGATTTGTGAGTAATTTTCTTTTTCTTTCAACTTTTTCTTTTTTCTAATTAACATCTCTCTTCTAATTGACATCAAAAGCTTTTGAAATCACTCTGTAGTGGTGTGTTTGAAAAAATGAACATTGATTTTTTTTTTCAGGAGTGAGAGATCTGTTTATTAACGGATTCTAAATAATTAAAAATAAAATCATGGTCATTGATGTTACATTCAGCTTCACCAAAAATTTTCTGAAATTTTGTAACTAAATGCAAAATTTCTCCCCGAATATTTGAACTTGTGCCACCATGTGTTTTTTTTGCTGATGTTGCGACTTTGCAGGAACAAAAGTTATTTGCGCGTTAAATACGCAAGGTGTTCAATTTAAAGAAATCTAAAATTGGACAGTGAGTTTTGTACATCGCAAAAGTTTGAAATAATTACCAATTATTTCGTATTAGCAAATGAGCAAGCAAACATTGGAAATTAATTGGAAGACCGTGTATAGTACGAGGGCGGTCCCAAAATTAGCCAACCTAACAAAGAAAACACAACAAATTTGGGAAACATTTTCTTTATTTCTCAACATAATCTCCTTTTAGCTCGATACATTTTTTCCAGGGATATTCAATAGCTTCGATACCATGCTTATAGTAAGAACTGTCTAACTTCTTAAAATAGCCATCAATGGCAAAATCCGCCTGTTCATTGTTGGCAAATCTTTTACCACCGAGCCATTTTTTCATGTTTGAAAATAGAAAATAATCCAAGGGAGCTAAATCTGGCAAATAATGTGCGTGATGAAGCAATCCGAAGTTTAATTCATTGATTTTGGCCATCGCAATAGTGGATGTATGAACTGGTGCTTTGTCTAGATGAAAGAACACTTTCTTTTTCGCCAAATACGGCTTTTTCTCCTTAATTTCATCATTTAAACGCTGTAATAAGTTAGCATAATACTCGCCGTGGATTCTTTTTTCCTTTTTGAAGATAATCAATAAAAAATATCGCACTCGTATCCTAAAAAATAGACGCCATGACCTTGCCTGCAGATGGAACTGTCTTCGCCTTCTTTGGACGCGATTCTCCCATTCCAGTCCACTGCTTTGACTGTTCCTTTGTTTCAGGTGTGGAGTGGTGGACCCATGTCTCATTCATGGTGACGAATCGATGCAAAAACTTATTGCGGTGGAACATCGCCAAACACTCTATTAAAACGACGCTATTTCTGTTCAATTGGGAGCAAACGCGGCTCCCATCTTGCGCATAGCTTTCTCATCTTTAAATTTTCGATGTGTAGCACTTTTTGAAATGCCAATCATTTCAGCTAGCTTACGCATCTTCAGCCGACGATCATCCAATACCATTTTGTGGATTTTCTTAACCGTTTCTGACGTGGATAACTCAATTGGTCGACCACTACGGTGTTCATCTTGGCACCTCTTACGGCCTCGTTTAAACTCTGCCACCCAATATTTTATAGTCGTAAACGAAAAAGCAGACTCTCACAGAGTAGAATTCTAGCTCGACTTTAATATTAGTTGGACTGAGACCTTTCAAATGAAAGTATTGAATTGCATAACGGTGACCAATTTTTTTCATGTGTACAACTTCACTCAGATCATTTATTTTTGATGGCTCAAAAAAAAATATACTAAACAACGTGGCGCCGTGACACTTAAAACATATGTTTTATAAGGTTGCCACTTTTCACCAAAGTAATTTTTTTCGAACTACTACCGCCATCTATACGTCAGGTCGGCTAATTTTGGGACAGTCCTTGTACATCGCATTTCAAAAAAAAAAAAAAATCGTGTATTTAAAGTTTCTTAAAGAGTTTATTACATAACGAGTATGTAGATGTAGGTATAAATTATAACCAATTGCATATGTTGCAAAAATATCGACACCCAGCATATGGCTCGAGACTTTTCGTAAGTAGCAAGAGGTGACGAAATTCCGTTGCTAAAAAAAAAACACATTTGCGTTAAATAATTTATTGTGTCATAAGTGTCTCGCACCAAGTATATGCGTAACTATGATACTGGAGTCCAAGCCATTAACCTTGGGTATACCCGCATATATTCCATGAACGGCAATAGCGATGATTTCAATTAATTTAGCACCAACAGCAATTGAAGACGCGTACATATGCGTTTTATGTAAGTACAATTAAGTAATGTAAAAGCTGTCGTTGGATTGAAGTAATTCTTTTGTGTACGTTTGCGAAGTGTTTATTCAATTCCCTTTGATATATTGCACATAAATCACTGGACAAAACGACCTAATTTCAAATAAAAAAAAAAATAAGCTTAATAGGATACAAGTGATGGGATTAGAAACACAAATAAGAAGTAATTAAATGACCAGTAGAGGCAAAGACTACAGGAAAATGTGGTTAAAGTAATACTATCATTGGTAATACCTAAGACAACGGATTCCCTATTGTGATATTAAATTGTTTACATTTGTCTGGCACCATGAGTAATATCGGTTCTTGATCTTTTACGATCGCTTACTGAAGTCATTCGTATTAGAGGAACAATTACTTTTTGCGGATAAATATTATGGCATTGACGCACGTTTTTATGTCTTGCTAAACACATTGAAGTAATATTCCGTTAGAAAAAGTTTCATATATATATCATTACCTAAAATTATCTGCTCGTGGCCAGTTACATTCATCACATGCAATACAACAACCTTATTCAAGATATCTAAGGTGAACGATGAAAATAACTACGCGCTGAAGTTGGCACGTTTTCCATACTTTTCCCTTGGGCCGTGCTCCACTGATGTTTTCGTCACTTTTTGAAACATTGCCAGGAGTAATTAGCGAGCGTAAAAGATGGTTTTTATTTTACTTTGGCTACAAGTACAAATCATATATGTTTCCGTTGCATAAAACGAATATAACTACCGATGTAGGTACACTATAAAACTGATATTTACAGATGTTTCGCTAGTATAATCTAGGAGTATGTATATATAGAGAGCCCACGAGATAGGGAAAAGTGGTTTTACGATTTAACGGCAAAAATCACCCGTAAATTGCTGCGATCTAGCGGCTACACGAAAAATTAGGTAGTAAATTACGAATTCCTATGATACGACATCTGGTGTAGAGAAAAAAACTTACGAACGCAAACACCCGGCTATTCCCCGGACGCTTACATGAAATACGTATCCAATAATAGGAAATTGAATGACTAGGAGAATTGTTTCTTTGTTTGTTTATGAATCGACTCACAAAATATGAACGAGGATTATCAATTACCAAGATGTTTTTGCGTTAAATGATAAAAATCTAAACGAGTAATTTGGTTTTTAGAATAATATTTTTATTCGATTCGTTTGTATAGACATAGACATTGCAAGCCCTATCCTTTTTGTTTTTTATTTCGAATTATCTTTTTGTTTTGTTCTCTTTCGTAGTAAAATGATTTAAAATATGTAATGTATATCTCTACAAAACATTCTTTATGCACATATGTACGTTTGCAAAGTATTTGTACTGCGGATAGGGAATAATTTGGTAAAGAAGACATAAATAAAAGAGGTAATACCGTATTTTCGTTCATATATGTAACCCGCCATTATTTTTTTATTCCTAGAAGAGGTATCTTAACGAGGGTGCTGCTTCTTTGTAAATAAATTTGAAGCTTATGCAAGTGTATGCTATAAATAAAAGTAATCTGTTAATAAATCAAAATGAGGAAAAGATCGATGTGTAATAATTTATATTAGTAACGACTGGCATTAAGTAATTTTATTTATTTATATACATATATATTTACTACAATAGCTCACAGTTGTGTAAATTATTAATTAAATGAAAACTATATTTTTAGTGTTCTTTTTATTTAAAAAAGGAAGGCACGTTTGTATGTTTTTGCCTAATTCGCACAAACATCTGTTGCGGCTACGACCGTGGGTATAATAGTATAATAAAAAAAATGAATTCTTAATAAAATACATATATTATAATGGTACTATACATTTTATAGTTTTTATATGTAAAATTTATAATAATAATTTACTTCTCCAGTATACGCATATTAAAAAAAAATCTCATAGGAGTATTTCGTAACGAAAACATTTATAATTAAATTTTTAAATTTGAAAACTACTTTTGTTTACAATATTATGCGGAGTATACAGGCTCTCGCAGTTACATGGCCAAACAAAAGATAGGTAAGGTCAAGTGAGGCAAGAGTATTCCATGCCTTTAAAAAAACCATAAATAAATATTAAAAATAAAAATATATGTCCTTTCCATTCAAGTTTTTAATTCAAAACGATTCTTACAACATGTTTCGGCTTATTGCCATCTTCAGGTTTGTAATTGTCAGAAGTTAAAATATGTAGATGAAACGGTCAAAAAAACACTCATAAAAACATTAAAGAAGAAGTTATATTATTATAATGTATTTTACTTCCACAATACACATTCTCTTCCATTTAATCCGCGTTTTCTACGTTAAAACTAAATTCATTTCAATTACAATAACTTCATCTTTAATGTTTGTATGAGTGTTTTTTTTTATGGCAATAAGCCGAAACATGTTGTAAGAATCGTTTTGAATTAAAAACTTGAATGGAAAGGACATACATTTTTATTTTTAATTATACTATAGTACTATACCTACATCACCATTCAATAGGATATTTATCAATATATATTTCTACTAAAAATTCCAAATATATTTATTAAATATATAATTAAATAAATATATTTGTATTAAAAAAATACAAATATTTTTTTTGTATTTTTTGACACACATATTTTTACATACAGGGTATATGTAAAAATATGTACATATCAGATAAGGAGATATAAAATAAAACGTTATACTGCGGGCTGTGTCCTAATAATTACTTATGACTTAGAATTCTTAACTTTGCAGTATATCCAGAATTATGGTGAATAGACCATTTACATTGTTTATGTAATTTGACGGTTATAAGAAATTCTAAGAAAAATTGTTTATGGTCTCTACAAGTATTATTTGTCCATTCAGGATATTTGATTTTAATAGCACGTGCAATTTTGTTATATATGCGTTGCCGAATATGCTTTTTGTGAAAATGAAGCATTTCTTTTTGGAAGGTCTGTAGTGCCAGGATTGCAACACTTTTGGTTAATTCGGAAGGACAACGCAGACCGCCCAACATTGTTTTTTCACGGGCATATTGTCTCATCATAATGAGCAGCTCATTTTCTTCCGTGAGAACATCGTTAGGTAATTTCACCAGCGTTTCAATGCACTTTTTGCATTTAAATTTATCTATGCATTTTTTTGCAATATACCCCGCAAAGTAAACAGACGCGCATTCTTCCATAGGCGTGGGTACAATATTTTGTGAAGAACTACATGAATCACTTGACGTACTTGAACCTTCTTCGTACACGAATTCAGATGGTGGTGGTTGACATATATTTTCGTTCTTTGATTGCAGAACATCTGATTCATGGTCGAGTAACATGTACGTTTCCATGTCCTCCTCACAGTTCGTATTTGAAGGCTTTAATAATTGATGCACAGCGTTTGTCCTAAATATTGTACGGAACTGCTTCAGGGAAGGGTTTCTATTAGATCCACCTCTTTGACGAACAATAGCAAAAAAATTTTCTAGCACGTCTTGATTTAATTTAGACGTGATCAAGTATTCCTTGCCTCGCGTCTCTTGGTCAACTTGTAGTTGTAGTATAGCGTTAATACTTAAAATCAGTCCGTCGAAGCAAGGTGGTCGACTTATTAGGCCTTTGGCATTAATTTTTTTTAACCGAGTCAGTAGATCTATTCCACCTTGCAACGTCTGCCGCACCTGACCATTCTTGTTAGATAGAGCGCATCGCAATGGATTGCTGTCATATAAACTGCGACTGTTTAATCCATCAAACAAGTTGTTCAAACTGGAAATAAATGTTGATGTTTCTGTTGCAGTATCACTTGTTAGTAGCCCTTTGTATATTGCTAAGTCCATTGAAGTACTAACGCTTCTACTGAAAACTTGCGTAGCGAGCTTGACCGACATTTTTTGAAATGCATTTGGATGCATATGTGCATCTGTTAGCTTCACTAAGGTTCGAGCTGTTGTTGATTCTTTATCTAGCAAGTATAGTTTGCAAATGTCATTAAAACTAATTCGTTTATCCTCTAAGATGTAATCGCCGTTTAGGAGGTTATTTCGAAGGCTCTTAAATAAATGTGGAACGTCATATAAACCAAGTATTTTTTTGTTGTCCAAGTAAAAGAAAGGTTCGTAAGGTGTAATCCCTAGTTGTTGGAATACCGTCCGATTGCTACTACCTTGATCACATACTATTGCTTTAGGCACAAAACCTATCTTAGAAATTTCCCGTAATAGAGTTAAAATTAACTCTTTTAGGTCTTGATGTTTAACACCATTTTGAGATGCAAAATAGGCAATGGGGAGCTTCCAATTGGCATACAATCCTCTGGTCATAAATACTAACACTTCTCCAGCAATCTTCGTACTTCTATTTTCGTTGCCCAAATCTTCAAATCCTTCAACGAAGTCTAGTGAGGGAGAATAAGATAACTCTTTTTTGATTGCCATCTCATCGAAGGCAACGACACAAATTTTCTCATCGTCTGACATACTAGACAACTTGGTTTGAATATTTTCTAGGTAGAATTTGTTCATACCGGGAAGAAATTTTGAGGCACCTATCCACCTTTTGATTGTTGAAACGGATGGCAAGTTAATACTTTGCTTTCTTAAGTGTTTGTAGGCAGCAGGTGATTTAAAATATAGAGAGATGGAAAACTCTTTTTCGTCCTTCTTCCATGACTGCTTATTTTTATGCATTACTTGCATGTTTACCAGTGTTTGGGATTGGGCTGAGCTGTATTTGATAGAACTTAAAAGTGTTCTAATAGAAAATTTGTCTTTCAGTAAACGATTTTTTCTTCGCAACCTTATTACTTGCGATCGGGCGGCAACCAGCTTTGCATTAGTTTTTTTTCGACTTTTCAACAAAGCTTCGGATTTACATATTGGCAGGGATAATGGTAATTGCGTCAAGTCCATCAACCATTGTGAGGTAGAAGCAGCTGGTTCAATACTGCTCGTTGCAACTGGTGTTGTTCGTGCAGCTGATCCATATGGTATTTCAGGCGTTGACATTATATCATATTCGTCATCTTCATATGTGTGTGGCGTGGGCACTGCATCAAACGTCAAACGACGACTTCTGTGATTGACATAATGTTCAGGAAAATGATCTTGACACATTTCCTTGCGCTTCAAGCTCTCCGGCGATAATTGCGCCAAGTGAGCGTTTCCTGCAAACATAATTTAAATAAAATTACAAAACGTATTTATCATAGTGCAATTGGGTTATCGTTAGTCGAAGAGTATGCTGAACATACAGATATTGTGATTTAGTAGCCCTGCACAGCCTCGTCATTTTGACGAAATTTTATTCACAAAAGTTTTCTATTTTCTTTATATTGTAATATTAATGAAAAGTCATCAGTGTTGTAAAGCATCGACAAACCAAGAATCTGGTATGCGTTTTAACCCTCCGGCAGGCGTGCTCTGTAAACATAAAAAGTTAATATTTTTTTTTCCTACAGTGAAAGTAATAATTTAGTGAGTGAAAAAAAAAGAAGTAGGTACTTATATATTTGTGAGTAAATAAATTCAAACAAACAACAAACTTCGCTAGTTTTTTATGCAACTAATTTATCACATCAATTAAAAAAAATTGCAATATATGCTGCCTTTGTTAAATATTGTTGTGTTGTAAAAACAACACTCAGAAAGAGAAATATTCATGAGTATATTTACTATTAAAATTTATAAAATAGTGCGAATGCGGCACAGAGCACCGCTGCGCGCCCGCCGGAGGGTTAAATTAATCGTTAAAATATATAAACAAAAATCGGTTATTCATCAATACTATGGCGTGACTGTGTTTTCAAGCTCATTTTTGTAAAACGTATTAAATCAGACGAAGTACTTACCTGAATTCAAAATCCATTTCTTACATCTTTCCACGTCGCGAATTGGAAAACTGTACATTTTTAATCCAGGTGTATTATATCTGGATTTTCCACAATTTATATACACACACTTACTACCCGACATTGCATTAAATTAATAATGTATTATATTATATAATATATATATATATATATATTTATATTAATATCAATTACAAATTACAAGAGCCTCCGATCGCTTTATATATGTAACAATATAGCAACTAACGAAAATTGAAACGAAGCAAACCAGGGGTTTATGTAATTTTTTTTTAAATACTGTAAAAACAACATGCATCTTTTGTAAAATCTAAATGCCTCTATTGCACCCATAAAGAATTCTCTTAGAACGTTTTTTGTCTTATTTTTATTCTAGCACCTGTGGATGATTCATCAACGCTGGGCAATGCATTTTACTTTTTATTTGCAAACAACGGTTTTGTTTAGATATTTATGACAATAAAATCTACATTTTTAACAAATTTTTCACCACATTATAAGTACGAAAACCTATGATCTAGTAAAATTAAAGCAAAGACAATCGACAATTGATGAATTAATTAACAATTAGTTTATTCTATATAGGTACCTTATTTTATTTTCGTTTTTCGTATTTTTTATTATAAATTACTTATTAGTTTAAATAAATATTATTTGTTATTTCATTATGCTTGGTTAATTAATCCATTTACTACTATTAAAAACTTTTAGTTGAGCTAAAATTAAAAAAAAAAATAAAAGCAAGCAACAAAGGCTTGGTTTATTGACAAGGTTGTTTATTTAGAATATTTTAAAATACAAAAAAAAATAGTTTTTTGTTAGAACTTTACAAACGTTCATTGTATTGAAGCCGCTTTGGAATACATATAATTTCCATTCCAGTTGAAGCCGGTACTTCCCCGGCATATTCTCGTTTTTTTGCGCTTAATATCCTCGGTTGTTAAAATACTTAGTATACGTTTAAAAAAAGCGTTATATTGCTTAAATTAATGTCTTCCATTTTAGTTTGACGCTTGCTACATTGAAACTCATTTTATTTCATGAAAAATATTCAACGATAAATATCAAAATAAATAATTTATTCAGAGACATCTACCTTGACGAGGAACAAACCTAGCGACACTAGCGCTCGAGCTTCTTGACGAGACCGCTCCGCTACTCTCGTCAAAATTTTATAGTCAATTTTTAACATTGCGTGGGCTCTCTATATATACATACTCCTAGGTATAATAGGTGATTCACAATGTAAAATTGCAATACTTCAACGAACAACGAGCAGGCGCAAAGTGTAGGGCACAATTTATTATATGGTTTGCGCATTAAATGTACCATATTTTAATGTTGGGGGTAATTATACGTGTAATAAACGACGGCGAAGTGAAAAATTAGATTTTTGTATTTATACTTACATGAGTATGATCCATCAGGATCTAAGGTCACTTCTTGCAATTGACTAGGACTTGTACTGCAACAAAATATTTTCATTAGTATGAGTATTAGTAATAAAATAAATATTTACTTCTTGATAGAATAGGGACTTATAGACAAAAGTCATGTTAAAATGAAAGCTAGACCATTTCTAGATTATAAGTAAATATAACAGTAGTTATATAAGTTTTATTAATACTGAATCAACTACAGAAATTATCAGAAAGATGGCGCTACTCCATATTTCATTATCTACGTACTGCAAATTGCATATAACTTGTACCGCAGCCACGGCTAAAACATATTAAATTTATATTATCCGGTAAATATCTTATAACAGTCGCCATGACAACCAAAACAGCGGTTGTCGCTCCAACGCGGCGCATAGTGTAAGGAAGGAAATACGCTGTTATTTGAACATCATCGGTTTAAAATAATGTTTTTGAATTCTTGGGAACGGTCATACGAAAAAATGAATCGCTGAATTTTATATAAATTTTACGTGAACCCAAAGTTAATAAGAGCTTAATAACCACTCAATGTACTTCCTTTATAGTTTTTCTTACATCTGAAACTATAATTTCAAACTTGACCATCTATTTTCAATTAAAAATTTAGTACAATAAATTCATTGATTATGAGTAAGGTTTAGTGGTAATGTTATAATGATTTGTATTAACAGTTTTGTTTTAAATTCGTATAATACTAGATATTAAATTGTTATTGTCACTAAAAAAAATTTAATACATCCTATTATTTTTCTTACACTCCCTATTATATACATTTCTCTGTGACAATAACTAACTCTAACTGCAGAATTACTACTAATACATGAACATCTTCATTATTCTTCACTAACAACTTCTTTTAACCTCTCAAACAGTTGCCACGCACTTTATATCCTCGGCAGAAGCAATTTAAGGTTTATTATTAAAATAAATAATTGTAGTTTCGCCTTAAAGCTACTGACGGCTTGAAAATATCCCCAGACACTTGTATACAACCACGTCAATCGCTCCCAAACGCGTCAGACGTTCCATAAAATACAAAACAGCCCAATCGATCTAAATCCCAACAGCCGATGTCATCCAGCCCATTCGTTTTACATACGTTGGAAACATTTTCGGTATTTACGATTTTTGTGTGCCAAGAATTCATTGTTATTATTATTGCCCATCTCGTACTATTTTTGAACGGCCCCGCAGATGTGTTTATACACGACTCCCGTTGTTACGCGGCGCTTCTGGACGCGAAAGCAGTCCTTCTGCTTATAGCGGAATGGGGTTTGGAGAAGACGGTTTCGCAATACCCTAGAAAACAAAATAAACCATCCTTGACGCGTTTATTTCGTATACGTGGCACGTATTCGAAACTATATTGTCCTCTCACGAATAATGTTTGGATTTCAGTTGCGGTGGGATAAGAAAGAACAGACGCAGCTCTTTTTCTTTTGATAACGAGTGGCGGTAAAGTATAGGATAAACATTCAATCTTTCGGTGCGTATGCTATAGCGATCAGATTGGGTTAGATCCGGTAGTGGAAAGGAATTAGTCACGATTGTAATGAAAAGGAGAAATAGAACGGAATATAAACTAGGGAAAGGAATATAAACTCAACCGCACCTCTATATGTAGAGTTTAAGGTGCACGTATGCCCTTCCTATGCTCGAACAAGAAAATGATCTTTTTCCTTCGCCTACAAATCGGAATATCAAATAGTTACGACACAGTAAAATTTTATTTGTATATACGTGCTATGTAAATGGAGTTTAAGCCGATGGGAAATGTCCCAGCACGTATCTGATAAACAACAGTATTTCATTTGGTTAACATTGAAATACTGATGCTTTTCTCGTGCCTATGATTTATCGAATCCTGTATAGTTTAGGAGTGAAAACAGAAAAATTACCGTGGCAGTAAAAGTGCTGAATTAATGATTTCAAGTGAAACAGAGAGTTTTCTATTACAGCCAACACATCATGTTCTGTAACGCGTATAGCAGTTTAATGTCAATAAAAAAGGGAAAGAAAATGTTGCTATTATATTGTGCGCTATAATTAAAGAAGCACGTAATATTTTTAACGATATTTCCTGTGTCACGGATTCTATTACTGCCACATTTATATTTTCTTTTTCGTAAACGCCTGCTGAGCATGTGTTTATAATGAATTTTTATACCAATTCAGTTTACATAAATGCTACATCTTTTTGGATTGTTTCCAGGACAAACTTTTTAGATGCAATAATTTTCCTTTGTAAATACTTTGTATTACCCAGAAAGCAAAGATTTACATACACTCCGCGACACTTGATTGAACGCAATATGTATAATCACAGGTAAGTAAACAGATAGCTCACCGTAGCAGAATTGGCCGATTCTCGCGGGTTGCATAAATCAACGGCTGCAATATTACGATTTTATGAAACATGGATAGCTGCGGGGAGCACGGTGTACGGTCGGAGACCGGACGTCGAAGTGTGGAAAGAGTACCGACTCGCTGGTTGTTTTTATTTACGAAATATGCTTTTTTTGCCGCGCAGCTGTTATTTACCTAGAATAGCAAATTGAATAGAATTTATATATTTAAATATTTTCTATAGACTGTTCAGATTGACTTACACTGGGCGTAATGTATTTATTCGTATGTGTCTCAATAATATTTAAAGCGAAATTATCATTTTTTATTATCCTCAAGTAACATCAAATGTTTTCAAAATAGGTATCATATATGCAGGGTCAAATGACGTTCAAAAGTTTCACTTTTGGCATATATGGATGTGTTTTAGGATTGCTATTTAAAATTATTTTTATGTTACACAGGGTATTCCAAAAGCCCTAAAAGTATCAATATTGTTTTTCTAATAGAATAGCTCATATATTACGGCATTTTTGGATTGTCTAATCAAAATAAGTATCTGTTTTAATAAGGTTTATGATAACTGAACCTCGAGGTTTTTTTAAATAATTTGAATTTTGTGAAAATTAATCTAAATATCATGTTTCAAATACCTAAGAAGTATTTAAATTATATAAGCGAAATTTACAATGAAGTGTAACCATATTTTATAACCCAATTACAATAATACTTGCCATCTTATACAGGCTGTGTAAATATTAAAACTAATCAAATCACAACTTTAAGTGGCTATAACTTGATTAATTTAAATAGAGGACCATATTTTTTAATGTGCCAGCAAATGTACTTTTTAATTACCTATCGGTTGGTATTTATAGCTTAAGCTTTAAGTTTTCACGTTTTTACATAATAATAAATCTGTGAAAACGTAAAAATAGACGTTTTTTGCACTATTTGACGTTTTTTAAGTAAGAGGTCTACTGTATCTTGTTGCTTAGTTTTTAGAAATGTCAGATAATTCATTTATTTTTGTTCTAAATACATATTTTACTTCTGATTTATGTTATCGTTGATATGTTATTACCATTATTGTTGTTACAGCCGATTGGATATTCTTCATTATTATTCTTATAATTGTAAATTATCTGACATTTCTCAGTACTATATAGGCAACTAGATAGGTTAGAAACACCAAATGGCGCAAAAAACGATTATTTAGCATATTCAAATGCGAAGATTTAAAGCTTAACTTATATAAATACCATTCGATAGGTAATAAAAAAGTACATTTGTTGGTAGATTAAAAACTATGGCGTTCTATTTAATTTAATCAACCTATAGTCACTTACAAGTCTTATCCGATTAGTTTTAATTTTTGTACACCCTGTATAAGATTGCAGGTTTATTATAATTGAGTTATATAACATGGTCTATTGTTACACTTTACCATAAGCTTCGCTTACACTTCTTAAGTATTCGAAACATGAAAATTAGATTAGATTTTTCCAAAATTCAAAGATATTCCAACGGAATTTCGCCCCAAGCTTTCTTTCAATTGTTCCTTATTGGTAAACTGTTTGCCACCACTGTAAATTTTGCGAGACAGCCATCCCCACATATTTCTATAATGTTTAAATCCCGGGATAACGCCAGCCATGGCAATAATGTTGTTCCAGTGTCTCTAAACCATTGTTGCACAGCCTGGACAGCATGCGCTGGTGCATTATCCTGTTGAAAGATGTAACTGTCGGTGGGTTATTATCTATTATCACTGGAAAAAGTGTATCGAGCTAAAAGGAGATTATGTTGAGAAATAAAGAAAATGTTTCCAAAATTTGTTGTGTTAAGACGCAATTTTATTAAATTTTTTAGAGATTTTTCAAACACAATTAAAAAATTAATTACCCCAAATTGATATAACTTTCTGTCGTGAATTTGGTTTTTTTCTATCCTGTAAGTCTTATTTTATCTTTCGTTTGTATTAATTTAAAATTTCTATGTTGCTAAATATACCATGTAGTACGTAATACTTTTTATTATAAAGATTACTAAAATTATTTCTTGTAATTTTTATAGTAAATCAACTTAATTGAAGGAAATTCGCTACCATTACAAGTTCTAGTGTCAAATATTTGTTTAAGGTACAACATAGGAGTAGTAAACACTGTGGACTATTATTAGACCGCACAGTGGTGTATAGCATCTTCATTTCCTGAGATTGTTATGACAAGCTATAAAATATTAGACGCTGTGTTTCATGTAATATAGACAACTTACATGTTTCTAGAATTGTCTGTAATAAAATTCCGATTTACTACTGCTTTATAAAGCAACGAGTCCGTATGTTACGGTATATACCTCTTATAATTGTTTTTATTCTTATTGGGAGGTGTGAAATAGTTCTATAGATTCGTACAGAAATAATCTTGAAGTTATACTTCTTCCTTTTACCATTCCATTTTAATTGAAGTCTGGTGAAACCCCTTGATGTAATACTCAAAGCGGAGGAAGTGTAAAAGTGCTTTTGTTCTGGAAACTCATTAACAAATCAATTAATCCAGTTTTACAAAAGACTATCGTTCGAACAATCGTTCCTTTTTTTAAGGGAACCGCAGATGGGACTGGTATTAAATAAATAAGCAGTTTCTTATAATAGGGGAATTCAAAGAGTTTGGCTCGTCGCAATGCATCACAATGTATTACGAAAATGCCCGCACGTTGTATACATAAAGTGGTGCTATCAAAGACGAGTGGTATGGTGAAAATTCTCAATTCCTGTTTGTTTTAAGTACTTTCAACGATAATAAACACAAATAGACATAAATGTGTTGCGAATAAATGAAAAGCACATTGACGCCCTATTCGAACCAACCAAACGAATTTACTAACACATGCTATTCGTGATAAAATTAGTATATCCTCCACTCCCGAAAGTGGTTATTTATCTATTAATAAGATGTCGTGTGCAGTTTAGGCGATTGCATTATAAAACCTCTTTTAAGGAACTTAAAATGCGTGTTACGTCGTTAAAGAAAATATGTGCTGATGCCACCTTATTTGATCTTTAAAGTTATATAAACTGTAAACTACTTTACCAGGTGAGAGTAAATTAGTTTTAATGTGATTAAAAGTTTCAGCAAGTTAATGAGGAAAGTCATGTAATTGTAGAGGATATGCTTTTGATTTGGCAGGAATCCTTTAGTTTTACGATATAGTAAAGTTTCGGGAGAAACGCGGTTTTATAAAATTTATGCGCAATAGATTGGAGTCAGAAAACTGCCGCTTGGTATCTTAGATGGGTAAATATTTTTTTTGTCCACAAACATCTAAAAATAAAAAAAAATGTTCATCTACCTCCTGTACTGAAAATCTTGAATCCTTTCCAAACGTAATACATATTTGCGTCACAAACATTGGCAATTGGCAATGTTTTTACATTTGGAGTAATGTATTTTTGCATCATGTCGGTTTGGATAAAAAAAACATTGATTACATTACGTAAGTATACATACATATATGTTAAAGAAAAGCATAAAGTTGTCATATTTTCTTTTACGTAATTCAGTAATAAATCAAACAATTTCTTCTATATTAATAATAATAATAATACTATTTATTGTCCAGCGGAGTGAGAGACAAAAATGAATTTATTAGAACACTGCAATGCAGTGGCGGGTCGTGAGTTATGAAAGAGGGTGCACACCTAAACATTTTATGGAGTTGAACTAAACGGAGTTGTCGCTTTCCTGAAAACAGTTAAATTGTCACTAAAAATTTGTTAAAATAACATTAAAAAGAAATATTTTACACTTTTCGGATATGTTTCTAACTACACCCCATGTAGTTAGAAATTTCTAACTCCAAAAAACAGATATATAATATCTTTCGACGGTGTTACTCTTTCTTTAACATCAGACTCAGATATAATAATAACACCAACCGGAAAACAATTTACCAACTTGTGGTGTTGATAAAGAGCTTAGCAACAGCAGGGAATTGACGCAATACTAAAATGTGAATTAATAAATCATTATATTGAAATTTTAATTCCGTAAGGTTGTTAGAAGAATGCCGAAAAGTGAAGGTTAATTCCCTAAAGTTGTTAAAAACGGAAAATGCTATGTAAGGTAAAATTGAGGGGTGTTCGGTAGTTTCAGTTGTGTTTCAGTGCTTTGAGGTGGGGCAGGATCACAGCTACCGCAAGCGCCTTGTATTTGGCTGTAGTAGTCAGTGTAGAAGGTATTTACATACGTGACGTACTAAGTAACAATGGAAACTACATTATTTGCGAGGGTGAAATACCAAAACTTGAGAAAATGGATGAAGATAACAGACGTAAACATAGATGTTAATACTATTAACAAAATAGGTAAGTGTTCTCTAACTGTTATAGTATCTTTATGGTATTAGGAAATATGCTGCACATATGCATGCCGTTATAATTCACAAGGTTGGAGAATAAGTATAAGATAACCTTCAAGGAATTACTAGAGAAAGTGTCATTGTATATTGCATATCATAAAATATAAGATAATTAGATATTTCTAAAACATTTACTATTTATGCAAAATTTAATAACAATTTTTAAATGTAAGTATGCAAAACTTCAGGATCAATAGACGCTCTTTCGTTATTATCTATACAGTAGACTCACGATTATGTGACCTAAAGTTGGATTTTCCTAGGAGCAGGTTTTATGCGTCGCGTACAACGCAAAACGCCTAGTGCTTTGCGCCGTTCACCCAATTCAACAAAATAGTTGGTGTCGCGCTCCAACTATTTAGTTGGGCTGACTGGGCGGTATACTACTCTAAGCCTTTTGTGTTGTACGCAACGCATAAAACCTGCTCTTAAGCTGGATTTTCCTACGAGCTGCAGCAACATGCAAAAGCACAAAGAAATTGAGATTGTTTGTGGCGCAAAGGTTTAATTTCAGAATTAATAATTGCTTATTATATAGTTATCTTAGTAATTTGTAGTGTATGTTTCTTGTAGTTGCTGATAAATTTGGCATACCTGATGATAAAAAAAAATTTTTGAAGCTTGTTACTTTTAGTCCATTTTATATGGTTTAGTCAACGTGGCGTTACATTAGTTGTAAAATTAGAGGGAGAAGAAGTTGCCAATTTCATGCCATTAACTATTTTTTTTCTAATCGGATGTTACAATAAAGCTAAACCAAACGACGACGCAGTGCTGAAATGGTTATTACCGCACACTGTGCCGTAATGAGATATTAACGTACTGGTGAGACGCTTACCGGAATGTTATATGGGCGATTAATGTGCAAATTAGAAAAAATACTGTAAAAAACTCGTGTCACAATGACTTTGTAATGCTCCTTCATTGGATCACTCGCCGCTCCGCAGCTCGTTATTATATTATTATATACTTGTACTCGCATTACATAAACGTCATTGTGACACTTGTATTTTAAAATACTATTACCGTACATCTATATGTATATAAACTAAAATTTGTTTTGCATTTTAAGTACATATTAAAATACATGTTTATGTCTTTAGTAGAAACTTTGTTTTTTTATGCTCTACCTTACCTTTCCCATTTTAAGCAATTTTTTTTTTCAGTTTATAAAATCAATTTTTTAGTAATCCTTTTGGATTACATAAAATAGTGATTCTCACTCCATAAAACAGAAGTATGAATTCCGTAGCGGAATTTAGTTAACACCGAAGCCGAGTACGTTTAACTCCGTAACCTAACACTGTGAAGGTGTTAACGCAGCACCGCAACTGGGTTCATGTAACTCCGACACGGAGTTCACGTTACAGCATAACGGAGTGCTTGTAACTCCACAAACGAATTCATGCAACTCTGTAACGGAGTTCTGCTAATACAAAAACAAGGGGTATCTGAACTCTGCAACAGAGTAAGGATAACACCGCCTCGGGTTAAAGCCAACTCCAAAATCAAATAATTTCAACTCCATTAGGAAATCAACCAACTCCGTAAAAGTGTAATTTAACTCCGAAGCACGGATATTATTATTAAATTACACAACTCCGTCACGTTTAACTACTTGTGCATTTGGTCGCGAGGGAACTACCTACGGTGAGAAATCGGTGTTGAATCCAACACCGTATTTCTTTGTGTGTGGGCACAAAATAAAAGCTTTACATTTTTATCGCACTGTGCCACTCGTTCAATAATTAATTAATTTAAATTGATGTCCTTAAGAGTGAATATAATGTGCATGTGGAAATGTTCTTTTGATAATAGCTCGGACAGTATTTGTCTTATCACTCATCACGGACGTCCCATCAGAACTCGTAACTTTAAGCGATTAGCTTATTGTTATAAGCTCCAGAAGGATAATTTAAAATAGTTTGCAATTCATTCGGCAATCCTTTTGCTAATACATCAGCATTGTCAGTCCGGGTTAAGAAAAAAAGACCAAAGGCGCAAAAATTTGTCCATTAAACACGTATCGAAAAATAACAACCATTTGCTGATTATTAGAGGTGGGTGTCTGTAGTTTCATCGGCCACCAAAACATTGAAATTTGCAATTTAATTTTCTTTTAATATTACCTACTTGCAAATTTGCAACATTGCATCTAGCAATCCGTTGTGAATAGTTTTCGAGGCGCCTTTCAACCTTTCAATGTATCGCAAGCGCAGCGTCTAATTTAGCTGCAAAGTTGAGTTATTCGTCTAGTAACTACGGATTGGTTTTTAATTAATGTTTAATTATATTGATTATAGTATTAATATTTAATTATTTAAAACGCACCTTTATGATTGCCCGTTTTAAATTTTTCGGTATACCCCACAATAAATAACGTTTTATAACCCTTGTAGAGTTACAAGGGTTATAAAACGTTAATAATAATAATAATAATAATAATAAGCTTTATTGTCATTTACCATAAGGTATAGACATTGTCATTAAAAAGGTACATAACAAGTGCAAAAAATTCCAAGTAAAACATGTATACACAACATACTACTACTATATTTTTAGCTCAAGAAGAAAAAAAAAAAATATATCGCATATCTGTTTATCGCAAGCAACGTACAATCATGGTAAGAAATTTTTGGACACGCATCGAGCACCGAATCTTTTCGTAGCTATAGTTGTCTCTCTCATTCCCCCTCGCCTAAGTTCTGATACAATGGTCGACCTTGATAAAGCGCTCTCAGTCGGCAGGTAGCCGTCAATGCTAGGGTTTATGGTTTTGTGTTTACCTCTTTATAATTGCTTGTAGGTGTAATGTGAATAAAATACAAAATATACCGCACAAACTACAAAAACTTATGCACAGAGTTATGTATGAAGCGCGCGCTTCCGTTTGGAGTCGAGGTAGTTTCTGCAGCATATACATTTATAGTAGGAATATGACTATTTTGAGAAAAGTAATTTATAAAATGACTGCAATATATTATTGGATTGTAAGGGGTCTCGGGATGGCAATAATAAACACTTGCACTAATCTGCTGTAGGACCGTATTAAAGTTTGATGTAGCATTTTAACGATGATGGATCAAACCTCTTTAAACAAAATAAAAAAAAAAGAACCGAAGAACAATAAGGGGCAAGCTATGTATTGGATTATTAATGAACTGGTATGACGATAGGAAATTTCTCCTACTTTAAAAAATATGTATATAAAAAAGAAACTAGACCCACAGCTGATTTCCACAACAAATATAACTATATTGTAAATTTTATAAATAAACAAAGTACATTTAATGAAATTAATTTTATTTAAAATTGCAAAGTGTGGATTCATAGGCATTAAAAAAAATACGTTGGCAAAAATATGTAATATATTTAAAAAAATGTAAGTGGTCATTATTTCCTTGCCGGTTACAAACTTTGCACCGACTTTAATTATTGGTACTATTTCCTGTAGGGTAATTGTTCTTAATTATAATATAAAATTCCTTTCTCTTTTATTTTAACTTTTATAGTAGGATTAGTGGAGCAATTGTTGTTTGCCAATAGGAAGTGTGAATTATACCTCCAGAATTAAAGGGGCTAATAATACCTAATACCAAAGTGTGTAAATTACCCATGCCCTTACATTGATTACTTTTTTAATTAATGTGTGTATTTATGTATTATTTAGGTATTCTAAATTAACCCCGGACTGCAATAAATATATCCAAGAGCAATTATTCAGTAATTACTCTGTAATGCAATTAAAATAATATTAGGATTAAATTTCTTTGTATGCATAAATACTTTAGAATTGTGACTGGGGAATTATAGAGATTATTGTATATTTAAGAATTGCTAAATTCTTTTTTTTCTGAAAATCTTACAAAATATAAGCCTTTCAGCTAAGGTTTCCAAGTTAGTTAGAGGTCAGTGGTACTGTAGTTAACATGCGCGGTCCGGAGACAAGCATAGAAATAAGGGCAAAGGTGGTTACCCTTTGGGAGCGTGGTTTGTCTTATAGGCAAATTGCTGCGGAAGTAGGTTCATCAGTAAGTATTCTCTTTACATATCCTTAATTTACAAACATCGTTTCGGTTTAAATGAAACGAAAAAAAGTTGTTTTTTTTCTGATTATACACCACGTGAACGTTATTTAATATACTGCTGGTTTATTACAGAAGTCACTCGTTCATTATTGGGTGCATCGATGGCGAACTGAAAACGAAAATGTAGCGCTGAGAACTAGGCCAAGGCCTGGGCATCCACGGAAAATTACCCCTGACGTCGGAAATACAATCCTGGAGTACGTAGGACAACATCCAATCTGTACATCTGTGGGGATAGTTGAAGCACTGCATTTAAATTGCAGTGCCCGTCTTGTGAGAAACTTTCTTCACAAAAGTGGGATTCACTGTCGGCGTCCGGCGAAGAAGGTAGATTTCTTGGAGCGCCATATTGTGAGTCGACTAAACTTTGCGCAAGCAAATTTAAACCGCAACTGGGATGTGGTTATATTTTCCGATGAGAAAGTATTTTCAACCTCTCAGGATGCGAGAAAACTGGTATGGCGCCCTAACAACACTAGATTCGAAGAAAGCAATGTTGTCAGAATTCGGCAAAGTAGCCGAATTAACTTGGCGTATTGGGGTTGGATGTCCAGTGCCGGACCTGGAGAATTGACCCGGATTGAAGCACGCATGGACGCCATCCAATACATTCGTGTCCTGGAAGAAGTGTTGCTTCCCAGTGTCCGAATTATATACCCTGCACCTCATCGGATTACACTGGTGCAAGATAATTCTGCAGTCCATTCAGCTCGGATCGTGAGGGATTGGTTTGCGGAACATCGCAATGAAATAGAAGTCCTTCCCTGGCCAGCAAAGTCCCCTGATCTAAACCCCATTGAAAACTTGTGGGCGGCTATGGGAAGAATGTGGGATCTACGCGATGCACCAGTTCCGCGAAATCAAGTAGAACTTCACCAACACGTTACCGAGGTGTGGGAACGCTTTAGAGGAAGGGAAACTTGTTCGAATCTCGTGGCGTCCATGCGTGGACGATTGGAGGAGGTTATAGATCGGAACGGGTACTGGACGCGTTATTAATAATTTTTTTATTTGTTTTTTTTTAAATTTTTTATATTTAATTGTTTTTTTAGAAGAGGATTTTTTTTTTTTATATTTTTGTTTTTTTTTTTGAGGAAGTTTGACAAAAGTGATATTCTCACTGTTTACCCATCTTAGTTATGATTTAAGTTGTGTTTTTGTAGTTTTTAGAATTTTTTTAATTTTATTGTTGTTATAAGTTTTATAGTTATTATTTTTTTCTTTTACTGTTCATGCATGTTTTCTTGCTTGATCGTTTTGAAAAACGTTTTTTTTTTTTTTTTGTAATTTCAGACATGTATTTTTAGTGGTGACAACTCTCAGAGTGTAGGTTTTACCGTGCTTTTCCTCACTCCTAGGCGAATGCTGAGAGCGAACATATTAAAGACGCTGCGCGGGCGCAATTATTAAACTCTGTTTTAAATTTAATTATTTTTTTTTTACCTTGTTTTCAACCTATAACTATATAAGAAATACACTAATGAAACGATATTGGAGCTATTCGCCTTCAATGACTATTGTCCCATCGCTTTTTAGCGCAAGTACAAAAAAGATCCAGTATCTGTAGGATAATAGATATTTTGCCTATTTATAATTTCTTTAACTTATGCGAGAGATGTTCTTCTTCATCGATATTTTTCTTCTACCGTTTATCCTTTAATAGTAATATTTTAAAGTGTTATTTTTCCTTTTTTGGGTATACGGTAGATATAATTCAATAAAATTTTACATATGTTTAACTGTAATTTATTATTCTACGTTCAAAGACAAATCCGAAACGTAGAATAATTAATTACAGTTTAAATATGTAGCAACACTACGCCATCATTTATTTAATTGATGGGGATCTTTTCTTAGCCGTGCTTGTAAATGAGTGTATATCGGGCAAATTGAGCAGTGCTTGTTATGCGCTCAAAGTTATTGCACAAAATGTGAGCATTGAATCAGCTCTTTCAGTATATTATGCCAATGTCTACTCTCGATTGAGATATGGGATTGTCTTCTGGGGAAATTCCATCGACGTGGGGCGAGTCTTCATCCTGCAGAAAACGTGTCTACGATCAATTTTTGGCATACGAAGGCGTGACACGTGTAAAGACATTTTTAGAGACTTTAGTGTACTTACCGTTCCGGCTATTTATATACTTGAGTGCGCCTTGTTTGTCAAAAGTAATTATAATGATTTTTTTAAAAAATTTGAACTTGCACATAGTCATGGCACCAGAAATACATTAAATGGTTTCTTGGTGCCACCTTATACGCACTTGACTAAATTACAGAAAACTGCATTGTTCCAATGCATACGTATTTATAATCATTTGCCAAATACTTTAAAAATCCTGCCTTTCATAACTTTCAAAAACAAATTAAAGAAAATTCTTAAATCAAATATTTTATATAAAATTGAAGATTTTTTTGCAATAGAAATACGTTAGCAAACACTCAAGTTTTACATTATTTGTTATCGTAATGTGATGTATATTGTGTATGTGTGTATATGTGTATTTCTTTTAAGTCCAATTGACATTGACTTGTTCCACACACTTTTGTATCTATGGAATGAAATATATTATTATTATTATTATTATTATTATTAAATTTTTTGGTTTTTGTTTTTTTCTCTTGATTTAGCGGCTTGGTTTTTAAATTTAATGAATTATTCAATAAAACTCTTCATGACGTTTCGACAATCTTATTTTTCATTGTTGTCTTCCTCAGATTATTTTATATAATTCCCGAAATTTTGTCTAGAAATTATGAATGGATTATGTTATTAACATTTTTACAACTTTTTTATGCGTTTTATACTTACAAAATTAAAGACATTCACACAACATTTTAAAATAGTATTAAACATTTTTTTTATCTTTTCATTTTTCTTAAACATATACTAACTGTTAATTGTCATTTAAAATTATTATGCATGGCGAAACATTTTGTGTGAACACTGGAGAACTACATTTAAAATAAACCGAAAGGCACTCTCAGCTATGGGCGTTTTTCTCCTAAATTGTTGTACTAAAAATTGTTTATTTGTAAATTTACCTATATATATATTACTGACGAAAAGTATGTTGAAATGATTGGTGCATAAATTTTTGATAAGTTTTCTATTTCTGTTTTGTCGTTTACTGCGTTATTTTGTTTTTTTATTTGGATCATTTCTAATATACATCGCGCTTTATAATTTCTTTCTTTATTTAAAATACTTGTATTATTAAAATTGAATGTGTGTTAAAATTTTAAATGTAGTTCTCCAGTGTTCACACAAAATGTTTCGCCATGCATAATAATTTTAAATGACAATTAACAGTTAGTATATGTTTAAGAAAAATGAAAAGATAAAAAAATGTTGAATACTATTTTAAAATGTTGTGTGAATGTCTTTAATTTTGTAAGTATAAAACGCATAAAAAAGTTGTAAAAATGTTAATAACATAATCCATTCATAATTTCTAGACAAAATTTTGTGAATTATATAAAATAATCTGAGGAAGACAACAATAAAAAATAAGATTGTCGAAACGTCGTGAAGAGTTTTATTGAATAATTCATTAAATTTAAAAACCAAGCCGCTAAATCAAGAGAAAAAAACAAAAACCAAAAAATTATTTATTTAATATCAGATAGAACAAAATGTTCCAGTTCGATGGGCCCTTACAAGAATTGCAAGACCTGCCGCAATTTTTTCTTGAATATCTAAAGTTACATTCCATTAATTTTGGGAAACTTTTTTTTTCAATTAAAATTTATAGTCCGTTGTTTATTAAATGTTGAATAAGTACCGCAAGACATTATAACTAAAACAAGATTAATTGTCATCATTAGTTTATATCACCTCTTCATATTATGCAATTATACCTTACTTTTACAATAAGAAATTAAGGACACGGTTAATACTTTTAAATAGATATATCGTTTTTAAAAAATACTAAAATTGTTTTCAAACGGTGATTTTAATAATAGCTACAGAATTAATTACATATTTTTAAATGTTACTTTATACATACAAAACTTATCTCTTTAAGCTACCGAACGTTGTTATATTAATTGCATTATGTTATGAATAGTTATGATTATAAATATTGTATTTCAATGCTAACTTTGGAACGGGTAAGCTTCCGAACGCACAATCTGTACTGCATTATGCCTTCATAAATCCTATCGCTACTGTTTCCCGTTTTCTATAAATGGTTCAAGTTCAACATATAATAAATTTGTGATTATGAGAACGAGCAGGTAGTAGTATAGCGCCTGCGGCAAAATTTGCGGGGTAAAACGGGAGGAAGAGATAGCAATAGCTACGAGAAAGTTTGCCTCGATGCGTGTCCTAATATTTCATACCGTAGCTGTACGTTAAACAGATATGACTTGTCGGAAGTAAAAAGAGCTTTTAAACAAAATACAAGACATAAAACAAATATGTATATGTACGTATATATATATATGTAAATTATAAAACAATACAATCCATTAAACCATACTTAATGATACACAGCTAGGCTGACCCGAGTATAAAGAGGAAAATTACAAAAACAAAAAAAATATATTGTTTTATATTATTTTTTAAAGAAATCGTCTACATTATAACAAGTTTTCATGAGTAGCATTGCCTTTAATTTCCTTTTGAATTTATACATATTGGCTAGTTTAAAATCATTCGGTAACGTGTTATAGAATCTGCAACCGTTATAGAAAACATTCCTCTGATATAGAGTAGTTGTGTGCCTATCTGAGCGCAAAAGAGATTTTGTTCTTGTATCGTGTACATGGTTATTTTCATTTTTACTAAATATACTGTAGTTTCTATGAACGAAACAGCACACACTGTAAATATAGGTATCAAAGACCGTCATTATTCCGAGTTGTTTAAACGACTCTCTACATGAGTCTCTTGCTTTTAGTTTGTTTATCAAGCGGATGGCATATTTTTGTAGAACAAAAATCCTCTGGACATGTGAGCTTGATCCCCATAATGCAATTCCATAACGCATACGTGAGTGAAAGCAAGAATGATAAACTGTTATTAGGATGTCCAGGTTACAAACATCTCTAAGTGTACGCAAAGCAAAACATTGTTTCCTCAGGTTGACCGCGAGACCATGAATATGTGTTTCCCAAGTCAAACATGAATCCAACGTTACACCAAGCAGCTTAACTGTTGTGTCCAATTTGATATTATTATGTACATGAGTTACTAAATTTAAATTTGATCTTAAACTTTTGAAATGTACCGCCACCGTCTTGCTCTCGTTTAATTTTAAAAAGTTTTTGGTTGACCACAATAATATTTGATTATACACACATACAGCAAGGTTTACCACATCTGTTAAAGAATTTGTTTTTAACAAGAAGTTTGTGTCGTCTGCATAACATATATAATCCGATTAATACGAACTGAGGTCATTTTAAAATATTGTGAGGGCAACTATGCATATATCCATGGATTTTTGACAGAACGTCGTAAGTGACAAGGAGCAAATTTTGCAGGAATCGATATTTGTTAATAACTGCTTCATTTTGAATCGAAACTTATTAAAATTATTACAACATGTTTCTGAACAAGAATAGCTGTAAAAGCAAAAATTTTAAAGAACATTTTATTATCGTATGAGCCCAAAAACCATTTTGTGCTTTAGTGTCGCTCACGATGTTTTGTCAAAAATGCATCGATATCATTTTTGTAAATGTAATAGCTTTACAAGATCTTATCCACATTAAATATTATTATGTTGAGTGCGTCTTTTAGTTATCATACGGTCAGAACATTTAAAATTCTAAATAAGTGATGTTATATGATTTTTTTAGTACTGCTGGGGTAGTATGGTAAGTACTTAGAAAAGCAAAATGTTTTATTTTAGAATTCGTGATGTGAATTTCTTGATGATCGTAACTAGTTGATTAGATTAACAGTTTCTTGTCTAAAAATGCCCAGTCGCTAAAATAAATGATTTACTGATTATTTTATTGTATATTATATTATTCTCCATCCCCTAATTATTTTCCTAATATTCATACATTAAAATTGCCGAATTTGGCTTTGTATCGCAAACAGAAAATGAAACACAAAGACAGGACCACAACAAACAAAAAAGAAATGTGAACGATCTCCTCTGATTCAGGATCACCCCAGACAATCCGGAGCTCAAACACACTTCATCACACTACGTAAATAAATAACGTCTAGCATGTACCCGCACAGATGTTTTGTGATTTTATGGTAATAGGCTTGTAGCACCAAAATCGCTGCCCCACTTGACTTAAACTTAAAAGTGGTTGTATATAGCGTTGATGCAGGCGCACACCGACGCACGCGTCGGCCTAAAGCGTTTCCGAGTAATTATGCCCCCGGATGTTTATTTATAACCTCCAAAGACTGTATTTATCCGTATGTACTTTATATATATATATTGTACACCCAGGGAGATTATCATTATTGTTATCTTTATAGTTCCTTTTGGTTTAATATTTGACCAGAAAAATTGTTTGCTTCCAGACGGATTGGTTTCCTGGAATAAAATTCGAATAAACGTTTTATGGCCTATACCAATAAAACTGGTTGAAAAATATTTTGTTTAGATAACGATCGTGCCAGAGATTTAACACCCATAAAGACTGAAGCGGAGCCAAAGAAAACCTTTCTAAATAATTTTAAATATTAACAATAAACAATACCTTATGTTTCATTTAAGGTGAGTTCTGCGAAATTAGTTCGTAAAAATAAACGATCTTCCACAGATTTTACTGATGGAATTTCAATCTTATAAACATGTACAGCAAAGTTGCGATAACTTAATCAAATAGCGGTGTTATTTTTACTATCGACTACTGAAAGGAATATGGTCGAAGAAGCCACACATGAAATAGATGTCAAGTTCAGTAATTTTAAACCAATAATACGAGTATATACAAGGTACAGTCACGACACAAGGAAATTCGTTCGGGAAGGCGCGCGCGTTACTATTCAGCACGATGTAAAATACGCTACGGCGATGTATTTCAGCTGCACGTGTTCCTCGGTCGAGTAAGTCGGTTTATCTGACTAAGTTCTCCCCCAAGAAAATAAAACCAAGCACATTTGTTACGCTAAGGAATACGCCAAACCATGTAAAAAATCGAATCATCAAGAGCTTTTTTAGGGGGATCAAGAAAAAGGACATATTTTTGAGAAAAAATGTTTAATAAGTTAAATGAATACGAATAAAAGACTTTTTACTTCATGAAGCTACGTTTACTTTCAATGGTGAGGTCAACTCTCAGAATTCTTGGTTTGTATCTTACATTTACTTATTAAAAAATACTAAATTTCCTTTCCATTGGGCCATTAGTTATTCGTCTCGTACAAATCTTCATGCTCAAAACCTTACCCGAGAACGCAATACCTTCAAAAAGTCGTCCGGTTTGGAATAATAAGCAATAAACATACAGACCCAATTTTTATGTGTATTCGGAAATCTTACTACGTCAACATTTCTGGATTTCTCGGGGTCATTCCGTTAGTTCAGATGCTGAATATTAATGAAACTTGGCTCTTTTTTTGTTTTTTTATTTTGTTCCGGCCGATGGTTGGCAGATGGTAAAAACACAAAAGGAATGCTTTTCTAATATATGGGGCTCCAATTTCATAAAAGTATAGCAACAAAAAAACAGAATATAACTGTTTCTTCCGACAATGAGTGCATCCGTTAAACTACATCATGCCGAAAATTTCGTAATTATTTAAATTCCTCTAATCTTATGCCTTTGACATACTAACCATAAAATGAAATAAGTTATAATTATTTTTTTCATTACATATTTTTCTCATGGTTACATTTATATCTAAAATGATTTCGTTTTGTTGATTTAATAAAGACAAAAAAGAACATCTTACAAATGCATATTATTTTCTTTCATATTTTTGGTTACTAGGCCGATTATTCCGTCTTCCTGACACCGGTTTGTATATGGGAACAATAACTTTTTGGCTTAATGTTGGTAACTCTCATTAGTTGACCATTATAAGTATATTGTTCGTTAATTTACTGATTTACAAGGCCACTTAATTTTTGATGTAAAGCTACAGTTACCACCAACATACATAGCATAAGTTTACACACCCATACAGGTACATTTTCACCTACCTTTACGAACTGAAGCACAGCCGACCTATTAACTTTATATGCCCATATAAATAAATACAAATGAGTGTATAATACGAATTAGATTTTCTAATGATCTTTCGAAGCCTTATATGCATGTATGAACGCATGCATAATCGATAATTTGCAGCACGCCAATGCACATTATAAAACGTTTTGCAACGATTATAATCTTCTACCCATACAATCTGAGCGCATTCGTTTTAACGCCCAGTAATTAAACAAGTAACAGTATGTAAATGAACGCGTACAAGGCGAATTCACACTGCATTTGTGACGTAACGAGCCTCCTTAACGAGTTCAATTGAAGCACTGAACTTTAAATAATAAAATGAAATAAAGCAACACATGTGCCCACCATTATCCGGCAATGTCCTCAAAGGAATACGTCCGATTACCAATCATCCTCTATATACAGTCTGTTTCCGGATGAAGTTCTAAAATGGGAAAAACTTACATAAAGGTATAGTTTCGGTAGCGCGTTTGGTATCTGTGTTTGAGAAGTGCGTCTCTAGCCGGCAGCCGCGCGGCCGACTTGGTTTCCGTTAAAGCGTTTAGCGTTTGGCGGAGTGACATCTATCGCAGTTGCATGTGGTCTCTGACGTCTATTACAAATGATGGATAATAAAAATTTGTTACTTTTACTTTTGAAAGAGGAAGAAGATGATGAAGAATTGCAAATTATAATATTGAGCAAAAGAAATGTTTAATCTCAGACAATCTGAGGGTGTTTTTAGTATTTTAATTCACGTCAAGTTTTTTCTCTACAGCTTATCGTGCTGTGACCACCTGAGGAAGCACCAGGTCTCTCCTGCTAGCTGCAGTAATTTTTTCTTGAGTGGGTAGGGATGGATGACGCCGTAGCCAATTACCGACATGTTCATACTTGACTCGTGACTTGACTAAACTATTCATTTACACCTGAGATCGTTGATAGTCGAGCGTATTCCGAAGTACAGTCTGAGTTCTTGTGGAGTTAGCAGTGTTTAGTTTTTGTTAAATATGAGTTTTAGTCTAGTTTTAGTTTTTGTGACTATATATTGTTTGACGGTCCACAAATTCGACAGCTCGTCAGTGATGACCAGTTTATAGGAACAATGTCAGAACCCCAAAGAAATGCTTGGTTGGTATTCAAAGACCTGATTAAAAACTTTTTAGGAAATACCCAAGCAGAAAACTACCCCGACATTGTCCAGGAACTGTTAGAGACCTTCCACGCGCTTGGGTGCAACATGAGTATTAAGGTGCATTTTCTCCATACCCATCTTGCCAACTTCCCTTAAAATCTTGGTGCAGTCAGTGATGAACAGGGGGAGCGATTTCACCAAGATTTAAAGGCTATGGAAGCACGATATCAGGGTAGATGGGATGTATGTACATATGATGGCAGACTATTGTTGGAGTATCAGGAGAGACTGTCCACAGCTTGAGCACTCCAGGAAAAAACGGGAGGAATTTTTAAGATTAATTGAATAACATTAATTACAGTGATTAGCAGGAAAGCATTTATTTAATGATTTGAAACTGTAAGAAACGCATTTATTGAACATAAACATAACTTGAAATTCTATTAAATTTATCTCTAAAAAATCTAATAGCGGAATTTGTGAATTTGTCACAATAGATATTTTTGAGATTCTCTGAGTACTCACAGGCCTTTGTTCTTTGCTTCTTATTCACAGATGTGTTTAAATAATCTAATGTACGATATTTGTAATAAATGTTTTGGCTGAGAAAATATTAAAGGTAATGATCCATATTTTCACGTTGGAAATAACCGTCAAATAAGACAATGGTAAATGAACGTATTGTTTATTGCGTTGACTGAGAGGCAATACTATGTTTACAGTTTACGAGGCCAAAAAATACTTTTGGTCCTAGGATTCATATTGTCATTGATTTCATTATGGAATAGATTGTATATAGATGTGTACACCTAATGCCAACTTAATTGGTTAAATACTATTTCCGAGTATCAAAGAAGCCAAACTACAGCTAAAACCAATTTGTAAAACAACAGCAGTATAACTTTTAAATCTTTGCTCTCAACGTTCATGTATAATAAGCATGTGGGTCTTGCGTCTTGCTTGAAAGAGCATGTGACGAATATATTCAGGGCGTATTGAGTTAATTGAGTGCAATTTATTACAGGATATGGTGCCGGCGCTAACGAGTATTAAAATAAACGGGCTTATATGCTAGGAACCATCTGAATTAATATTGGAATATCAATCTAATTTGAGTGCGAGTAAATATCTATGTCGTCAGTGTCCAAGCAGTGCTTTACCAATCCTGAGCGGCAATAAGCTGTAAAGCAAGCGACTCTTACAATCTTAAAGGCAAATAAAAAGTAATTTGATACAATACAAATAAAATTTTATGATGCCGTAATAGAGGTTCAAAAAGGCTTTAGTTTTATGAATATGAAACAATATGTACTTTCTATAGGAAGCTGTACAATCAATTCTAAGAAGTGGATTTTAAATGGTTTGCGGCAACCGGTCTATAAGTTATTTATTAGGTTTATTTTGTAAAATCACTTTGTGCTTAAAATTACCATTTAAACTAAAAAATGTCCAACCATCAAGACAACGCAAAACCCAACACTGTTATAATATATACTTCCTATACATGTGATCCCAGCATTTAGAGGATATAACCTTACGAAATTTGGCGCAAATAAAAATTACTTAATCATGATGCAAGCAAAACATAAGGATATCTGAAAATACACCTTCGTTACTTGAAAAAAAAAGTATTAACCATTTATCAGCGATACAGGCGTTATAGACCCAATTAATAATGAAGATGAAAGGCATACGCACGACTTTGGTTCATTATGGGAAACAATGTATCACTCGAGGACAGAGCACTAAAATTAATTGAGTGCATCTGCCAACTACTTGCGGTTAAGTTTTCTTCTGCTCCGTTCGGGTAAACACATATAGAAGGACAGAGGTGTTACATGCATGCACGCAATGATTTCATATGACATTTACTATCAATAAGACTGATCTAACAGACCCGATGACGCCAATCTAAATAGAGTAGAACTTCTCGCATTGTCAGTACAACTTTTTCTTCATATTTCCGCTTAAATCAGTACAGTCGCTTTGTTATGATGTTTCTTAGAAGTGAGTGGAACGCTTGCAGTAGAGCGAAAACCGCAAGCGACTGAAGAGATCGCTGGGATAAAACGCAGTCAGTTTCAGACGACGGGGCATCTGGTGGTATTTTGAGGAATTGAGATCAGGGATGTGAGTGGATTTCAGGAGACGCACATGGTGCGAAATAAATAAAAAAAAACATGCGGTATTACAGGTCAGTATTCAACTGGCTGATGTGTGATCTTTATATAGATATTTTGTCCCGTAGTAATTTTGTCAACAGCACCTTAATCTTGCGTTAATATGCGAAATAAATTCACACTTTACAAAACGTTGATTGTCGGAGATGTCTAATTTAGCGTGTTCAATTCGACAATGATTTTTTTTGCTGTTGAAGATATATCGGGTACTCATTAAAAACGTCATGAAGTAGCGTATGAAATGTTTGAAATAATCATCATCGATCAAAACAAAAAAAGTCAAAATTTAATGTAAATGTCATTATTTAGTTTATTTAACTAACAATTGCATGAATTGCTGAAGACTTTGACCACCGGCGTCTATGCATTTCAATACTCTGCGATGAAATTTCCGACATTGTCCAACAACCACCCTGGATTTGCATTAATTTCAACAATTCTGGGGTGACCGAGTAGGCCATAGCACGAGACCACCTCGACCAATCCACTTATTTTCAAACACATTATCTAAATGTTTGCGAACTAAACGATTCAAATGCGACGGTGCGCCATCGTAAAAAAAACCACATTTATTTACGTACTTTCAAAGAAACTTCTTCCAATACTTCCATCAACTGATTTTGCAAAAATAAGAGATAATCATATCCATTCAATTGATTTTGCAACACAAATGGGCCCTTATGTTGTCCGTTGACCAGTCCGGCCCAAATGTTTATCAAAAATATGTGCTGGAACTGATTACGACGAACAGCATGTGGATTTTCACCGCCCAAATATGAGTATTACGACAGTTATTTATGCCGTTACGTATAAACGTTGGTTTATCAGTTGCCAAAACAATGGAAGAAAAGTTTGGAATTTCTGCATGTTGTTGTAGCAACCACCGGCAAAATTGTAAACGTAAAAGATGATCTTAAATTTGTAAAGCCAGTACTTTTTGTATACATGGAAAGCATAGGGGAGATCCTTGTACTTTGGGACAGTTTGTACTTTGAGACAATCGTCTATTTTGAAGCATAAAGCAAATAAACCACAAAAAATAGATAAAATGCAACTATAATTTCACTAGATATCACATATTCAAATGGTATTCAATAGTTTAACCTATTTGATTACATGTCATGAGTTGTGTTTTTGCAAGCAGCTGTATTTTTTTATCTATATTCATCCACTTCCAGGAAAGGTATGTACGTTATTTATTCATTTTCCTCTGTCTAACGTATAATTGTTCATATCTTCATAAGTTTGTTTTATACATCGGAATAGATATTAACCCATTAACTAAAAGAGAATGACGGAAAGTAATGTGGATGTACAACGCTTGTACTTTGAGACACAACAATGGTTGTACTTTGGGACATGTCCCAAAGTACAACCCCCAAGTTATATATCCTATAGTCACATGTATACTTCAAGTTCTGCATGTTTATATAATTTATTACAGATGCCACGAATTCGACAAAATGTAAAGAGGCTCAAACCAGTAGCCGCAAATATGATAACAGCAGCAGAAGCTGGTTTTACAAAATCATTTTACGCTAAGAGGGGCATGCAAACAATATAAAATAAGCAAATCCACACTCTCCCGACATTTATAAAAACACAGAAGATAAGTAGGACATATCTTCGTATATAACGCTGCACAGGATGTTAAAATAGTTTTTAGCGCTGAACAAGAGAAGGCGCTAGAAAGTTATTTGGCCGAAAGTGCAAAGATGTACTATGGCCTATCAACTAGACAACTGAAAGTACTAGCCTTCAATTATGCCAATGCGAATAACGGGAAAGTTCCAACGTCTTGGGAAAATAATAAAATGGTAGGAAAAGAGTTGCTTAGATATTTCTTTCGAAGGCATCCTAATATTGTCTTGAGAAAACCGCAACCTACAAGCTTAGCTCGGTCAACAGCCTTTACTAGAGAGAACGTCGCTACATTTTTTGACAAATTGCAACAGGTAATGGAAGGGTACCAATTTTCTCTAAAAAAAAAAATATCTTTAATCTAGATGAAACAGGGATTTCTACTGTCCACATTCCTGTTAAGGTAGTAGCAACAAAAGGGGTAAAGCAAATTGGTTGCATGATGGCAGCAGAGAGAGGTGTTATTATCACAATGATTGCATGTGTTAATGCACTTGGTAATTCAGATCCTCCACTTTTCGTCTTCCCACGCATACATTTTAAAGACCATATGTTGAAAGGTGCACCAACAGGAAGCGTTGGAAGTGCAAAAGCAAGTGGTTGGTCCAACAGTAAAATATTTGTAGAATATTTGCACCATTTTATAGTTCAAGTAAGTAAGGAAACTAGAGCTTTACTTATCATAGATAATCACGGAAGCCATATTTCCATTCACGCGTTAGATTTGACTAAAGAATCTGGAATAATTATGCTTACATATCCTTCGCGCACGAGTCATAAGTTGCAACCACTAGATAGGTCAGTGCTTGGACCGTTTAAAAAATACTATAATACATCGTGTAACAAATGGCTCTTATCTAATGCTGGAAAAGGTTCGACCATCTATGATGTCGCTGAGTGTGCTCGTAAGGCTTTTCCACAAGCGTTTACTCCCAAAAATATCCAGTCTGGTTTAGCGGTAACAGGGATATACCATATAAACAGAAATATTTTTCAAGACGATTAATTTCTAACTTCGTACGTAACAGATAGACCAATTCTTTACAATTCAGAAAGTGATTTAACAAGTGTGCATCAACCTAGCACTTCTTCTGTGCATGTTACACTCGAACAAATACGCCCATATTCCAAGGCACAAGCAAGAAAACCTCTAAATAAACGTGGTAGAAAATCTGGAAGGTGCCGTATTGTTACGGATACTCCTGAAAAAGATGAAATTGAAATACCGTCAAAGTCGGAATTTAAAAAAACAAACAAAGATAGATAGTGACGCAAAAATGAAAAAGGCTGACAACTTGGAAGTAAATTCGGACAATTCAGATGTAGAATATGAAGCTGACAAACTGGTAGAATGTCTACAAGATAACACTACGCTCTGTACTACTAGCAGGATCTTCTTTGAAAAGATTTAAGACTTCTTCTTCGGCATCCGAAATTCGTTGGTCCACCATCTCGACCTTGATGTGTTTGCAGTACATCAGTTTCTCGTGCACTAGAAACATGCGGTGAATTTTTGTGGAATAGGTGTTGGCCTATTAGGAAACAGCTCACCATGCAATCGACTTGCAGCAGCAGAATTCTGGCCTATTGCACCATAAATTAACAACATGTCAAGGTATTCACTGTTGGTGCGATGGACCATTTTTTACTTTCCTTATTAGGATTTATTCGGAAAGATTTACGTCAAACTAGCAATGCAGAAGAAACTAATGAAACAGCTCGAAGAATGGGAGAAGTTACAGACAGCAGCCATCTTAGTATAAAATTCACTAATAACTTATCTTTTACATTTACTTTGCACAAGTTGTTGAACAATAGCTTTAGCGTTAAAGACCTTTTTTTATGGTGGTTAAACTTTTGTTAAGATATTTTTACTTTAATGACTATATTTTAAGATGTTTAATCGCCTCTTGAAAATAAAATCACAAGACCGTAAACATAGAATTGAAAATTAAAGAGCGCCTTCTATGGTAAAGGAAATCACAATAAACCTGAAAAGACCGCGACGAAAATAGACCTATACCAATTCTAATCTAATCTTGTGATGTGTAGCTTTAGTTTTTTGGTGCCAACATTGTCTAATTTAATAAAATATTTTTAAAAACTTCATTAAATAATGTGCATACATGCAAACATTTATTAATTTTAGTAAAGTCAAACCGGAAAAACATTAAAATATTTCCAAAACTAATGTTTTAGTCTCATCATATACATAAATTTCAATGTTAACTAGTCAGTAGCCGGCTAGTTTTTGCCACAGGAACAGTGTCTCTGGCACAGGAAGATGCGGTCTAACGTACACAGGTATCTAAATATAAGCCACTATGCGAGACTTGTTCTTGTTTCGTCATTTACTCACACGCACACACAAAGGCACGGTTTATACGCACGCAAATACACACACAAACACATATACAGATAACTGCGTCGACGTTCACAGCGGCTTCACGGCCCGGGAATTATCGTTCCAAATGTTCACGTTAAAAAGCACACATTTAATGGGGAAAATTGGGAACACGCCCGGGATCATCGATATACGGAAAGCCAGTTTTGTTTGTTTATTCCCGTTGCGTATTGACAGTTTATTTTGAAGTATTATACACAGCAAACAACACGTTGACGGTGTTTGTTTGGTCTGGTAGTGCTCTTGCATCCGTTTGATGGTAAATTGGAGAGGAGAAAGACACATAAATCCGGTAAATGCTGTAACTTCCGCAGAAGTTTCTTCCTTTGAATTCCACACTTATTACTTTCGCTCTTTGACGGATTTCGTTAGATCTTTAATGAAGTTAGTTGTTGGCTTTCAATGTGTTAAACTAATCTCGAATAATTTACATCCGATGTTCATTGAAAAATTTTATCAAGGTTCAAAATTTTTGAAATAATTTGAGGTACCAATTGTATAGACAAACACTTTAAAGAATATCTATTACAGAGTCATTAAAAGCCTATTGTATTTTATGACCCATTATGGTAATTTCCAGAATAATCTCCACCACTACAAATAGCATTATTTTTGGGACAATATTGCAGTTACAATACTCTTTTCAGTTGGAGCTGGCCACCCCAAAAGGGTTTTATGTTATATCTATAAATGCTTTAGTTTCTAAATAAACGCGGTTCTGTGTGCGTTAGTGTTAAGAGCGTATCTTTTTGTGTGAGCCTGATTAAAGTTATTAAAATACCGAGAGAAAAACCGACAAGTTTAGAAATGCGCTCTGTAATTGTTGCATTTAATCAAGAAAAGTACGTCAAATTTCCGAAAAGACACATGTTAATAAATCGACTGTTCGTGATATGGCTGATTATGGCTTCAGTTGAAAATGGTAACTATCCAGTGGGTATTTTTTTAGATTTGAGTAAAGCATTCGATTGTGCTTCTCATGATATTCTTTTGCTAGTCTATGGCATTAGAAGGATTGCTTGTAATTGGATTGAGTCTTTCTTGCGAAACACAACCCAATATGTCAATATCTTACACAACAATACTGCCTTCACAAAATTTTGCTTCTGCAGTTTTGCCCATGAATGTTAGAGTTACACAAGGTTCAATTTTAGGCCCTGTACTTTTTTTTACTTTATATTAATGACTTTCCTTTGAAATTAGACAAAGCTACAATTACTTTATAGTAGATGGCATTGCTTTAGTAGTGACAGATAAAGATGATCCGATTTTGACTGACACTTGTAATAATTTATTGAGTAATGCATCTTCATGGTTTACAATGAATAGGATTCTTGTCAGTGAAGATAAAAGCAGTTATTTACGTTTTCATCCCTATCAGCTTCAGCCTGCGCCAGCTTTTTACTTAGACTTGTCACTGGGTGGCAGACAGCTTACAAATACGGACTATACTAAATTTTTGGGAGTGTGGGTAGATCGGTTTCTCAATTGGATTATGACAGTCTGCTACCCAGACTAAATTCACTTTGTTTTTTATTTAGAAACTTAAAGTCAATTTTAACGCGTCAGCAGTTGATTGGTGTGCATTACGCTTACGTTTTTAGCAGACTTTCTTACGGGATTACATTTTGTGGCAATTCAACCATGGCTAAAGATATTTTTATCAGCCAGAAACGTATTGTCCGTTGCAGAACCGGCCTAAAAGCTACTGAGTCTTGCAGACCAGTTTATATCAGTTACAAATTATTAACTATTCCTTGTATTCTAATTCTTGAGCTAGTTCTTTGTGCTTATGACAATTTTTATAAGTTCCAACTTAATAAAGATAAACATGATTATAACACCAGACATAGAAGTGACTAGATCTAGGTCTAGATTAACCTTATATCAGCAGTTCCCACAGGTTCTTGCTATCAAAATAGTTCTGTGCTTGTTTGGGGTTGTTTTTCCTACGCCGAATAGAAGATATTTTGCGAAAAGAAGGTTATTTAGAAATACTGCAAGAAAATACAACATCATTGCATCGGGACAACGTTTAATCGGCAAAAATTTTGTATTCATGCAGGACAACGACCCCAAACACTCAGCTGCGATATGTAAAAATTTCTTAAATGAAGAACAAGATAATGGCACTTTACAAATTATGATAAAGCCCCGATCTGAACCCCATAGAACAGTTACGGGATGATTTGGATAGGAGCACTACTTCCATGGCCCACCTGTGGAATATTTTACAAGAGGAATAGACTAATATCCCAAATAGAGTCCTTGAAAAACTAGGGAAGCGAATGCCGCGGATTGTGAACGCTGTTCTTCCCGCAAAAAGTAACAATTTGAGAGTAACAATTTTGGCTTTCAATGTCATCCAGTAGTTCAATAAAGGGTTCTAAAATTTCTGATCAGTATTGTTCAGCATTTAGTCTACCTAAAATCAATAAAATTTGAAACGAACCATTTTTTGTTACCTCGAAAAAATATCGGTCCAATTAAATTTCCGCGGTCGTTGTCCATGCTATACACTTTTTGGTTTACGGGTTGAAACCGCATCCTAGTACTTCCTCTGGCCGTCGTTTCCTCCACACTTGCATGTGATATCTTCAGGAAAGCTGAAACCAGTTTCAGGTTTCAACCCGAAAACCAAGAAGTGTCTAGTATTGGTCCAATTATTCGTCAATGACCAAAAGCTGTCCACACACCTATTTTTTCAGTATGTAGCGGTTGTTGAAGTATTTCGTGTGGGCTTACATGGCTCCAAATACTCATCTTATGGGAATTCGTGAATCCTGATAGGTGAAACCATGCTTCATCAATCCAAACCATTCTTTGTAACAATTTCACATTATTAACAATGGTATTAAATACCCAGTTAAAAACTCAAGACGTCGTGCATAATCTGCTGGTTTCAATTCTTGTACCGCAGTGACACGGTAAGGATAGAGTTCCAAGTCTTTATATAAAAGTTTAGGAGATGTTTGGATGGATAAATTGCCTAATAGATGTTTTCGGTGCATTATCCATTACTTTTTGAGCATTGGCAACAACTTCTTCAGTACGTTTTTCGGTGCTCCACTGCCAATTTTCAAGTAGGATGCTACCAGTTTCACGAAACAAACTTAGGGCTCTATCTAAAGCTTTTTTAAATTACATGTAGTCAACAGCGAAATTTGGGAACTGAAATTCTTCTGAGCAGTTTTGGATATATCCGTAATAGAGCCAATATTTTTTTATTTTTTATTCTTTCACAGTTTGACAAATACAAAAACGCATTGTAATTTACATCTATCCATGGAACAACTTCTTGTCCGTCATTGTATCAGTTCCTTTGTACGCTTATCAAGAATAATATAATCAGAGGTCGCATTACGATAAATATGAACACATGTATTATGCACGACATCAGTATTTATTTTAGTCTGAACTGCATTAATAACCAGTAAGTAATATACGTGTTGTTATTCATTATCAGATTTTAATTTCTACCTGTATCGGCGATGTATTGGGAATAATGCTGTGTCACTTCTTGTTGTATGTTAATGGTAATATTTTCATTACATAACTTTACTGATTGTTCCATCAAAGTTCAATGTACGCGTTCAATAAACAATAATATATTTCTGTTTGTGTAAAGAATACATTATTTTAAGAACTCTTTAAGCGATTATTTCGAAAATTGATGCATCCTACGTATTTCAGGATGGGCCGTCAATTGGTCTGACTGCTTAGGCGGGATGATTCTGCATCATCGACCGACTAGACGAAAAGAGGTCACAGGTCAAATTAAACGGGATACGTCAACAGTGTCATATCGTCCAATTTTCGCGAAAAATAAACGATGATGACATCGTCCTTGTAATGGAATTTACTTAACAACTCAAAATCTTTTACAAAGAATGCAAGCTATGCATGTTTTATACGTTCAAAAAGTCAATCGATCTAATTGTAGGAGGTATCCTGTTTAAAATGTAATTAACAGCGCACAACTCAAATTGTGTTTGAAATGATAAGATTTAGTGATTTATTTATCGTTGTGGCGATTGGTGGATTTATGACTTTTTGGTCTTTTTCCGGATGCATATAAGCTTAATTTAAACGAGAATCGCGCGCTATAGATCTTATAGTCGGTAATGTGCGTCCCCGGGTATGTGAAACTGTATTTTTTAGGTTATTTAACACACGAAATTTTATATAGCTATCTTGAAATACATATAGTTTCTCTAGCAAATAAATGAAGATTTACACACCTCCTGCATGCGCAATTTGTATATTTTTATAGCATCGTAAAACAGAAAAGTTTGTTACGCCTTCAATATGTGCTATCTCTCTCAATTAAAATTCTAATCGAGTCCGATCAATTGTATATCGTCTATGCAACTAAAAGTACACGTGCTTTTTAATTACACTGATTGACAAAAATGAACTTTTAATTTGTCACATGAACTTTTTTGGTCACATGTACTTTATTTTGACTTCCTAAGGTGGAAAACAGAGGTAGAAAAAATTTGACACCCATAGTTTTTTTCTTTGACAGGAATTTTGTATTTCATAAAAAATACTGATACTTTACATACAATTATACTTGATAATATGTTTTTTAAAACTTAAAGCTATGATTTTTTGGAGTATTTGACCTGAGGCTGGTCTCTTGCAAGTGTCCAACAATAATCTGCCAACATTCGAGGATTCCATTTGCCCTGGTATCGTTTTTCCATGCTGGAAATATCCTGATGGAACCTTTCGCCGTGTTCGTCGCTAACGGCTCCTAGGTTCTCAGGAAAGAAATCGAGGTGGGAGTGTAGAAAGTGTATTTTGAGTGACATATTACAACCCAATACGTCGAAAGTAGTTCTCTGTAGTTGAACTATACTGATTCAAAAATAACGTTCGACCACACCTTATTAATTAAACTGCATGCAAATAAAGTTCAATTTAATTACGATACAAAATTAAGAACACTCCGAAAATGGAAATGAGTTGTTAAAATGTGTAGAAAATAATATGTTAGTGGGCCATATAGGCATTTAAACCAGCAGCTTATGTAATTTACTGACAAAGCTTACCGAGATGTGCCTTACGATCTAAGTTAAATGAACGCAATGATAACATTTGATGAAGTTTGTTGGTACTAATAATATCATACACGGAAAGTAAAGGCACCTTGTCTATAATACTAATAACAGGGAAGAATAAAGCCGTATTACCCAATTATATTTAAATCAACGAACACGGTTTACGTTTATTAACCCAATTTCTTTGAAACTGCATCTCCTCTACTCCCTATGGTCACACTTAAGTAATCATATATACTATACTTTCTTATGTATACACGGAGTACATAAACAAACATTTACTGGATGAAAATAGAACAGGGATTCGAGTGTTGTTCGTAATTGCATCGCAATTAGGTCTGTTTCGAATATCGCATAAAATAAATCCCCCTGCTCTGTTTATGTTATTTTGCAATACTGCCAAACGTTAATTCGATTTTCTCGATGACGGCTATTGAGGTTATTACTATAGCAGAACGTTATGTGTAAATAATAATGACGTGAGTACACGGAAATTGAAAATTTTCCAATTAACCCATGAAAGTAATAAAAACACTCGACCGAAATGGCCAGTTTGTCACAAATGTTTATTCTTCTAATCTATGTTTATATTTTTATAATTACGTGGGCAACGTGACTTCACCCAAGTTTATAATGTTGGGTAAATATTTAAAATTGATTAGGACTGACGGAGATCGACTGCATAAGAATTGTAGATTTTGTTTAATAATATAAATTTTAGATATATTATTTTGATTTAATCTACAATTCCTGCTGGTCATATTTTTAGCTATGTTTTTTACTTTTTTGTACGTATACTTCCAAATATAGAATTGGGGTTTTTATTTATTTAAGTTACTTTAAATAGTATAGGTGTCCCGCATGTTTTAATCATATGTATCATATTAATGAACAACGTTTATCGCTTAGTTTTTAATTTAAAAACGTATGTGACGTATAACCACAACAGGTATGACTCATCCTTATGCCGGAATTATCTATGTTCATTTCGCCCCTTCATTATTTAAAGTGGGCGAAATGTGTCATCTCAAAAGGGTATAACATTAGATAAATATACAACATCGATTAAAGGAAAAAAAAAAATTTACTACTAGTGACGAACTTATCCCTGCATGTACCTTAGTGGATGGTACAAACAATTCTTATTGCTGATTTTGCAAAAAGAATATATACATAATAATAATAATAGGTTGTTTCATTGTACATTGTACCTGAACAATAATAATAACTTCTTTATTTTTGCTTTGGTCATAAATTAAATAAAACTATCTTTGTTCCTAACGAACTAACATAAAGACAATGATGAATCATAAATTATTATTATTATTAATATTATAAAGCAATGAAGAATAAAGAGTACGTGGAAAATATTACAGAATGCCTTTACATATACCAAATGCAAAATTCGTATATTGGAAGAATCCGGAAAAAAATTTGATGCTCTTATATGTTAAATGACGCATATTTTATTCACAGTTCTTAATTCAAGACTGGATTTTAAAGCCGTTAAAAGTTCCAAATTATGACAGATGAGAGTTAAAAAAGAACTTATATCATTTAGGATTGAAAATAACTAATTTAGGATAGACCATTAATAATTTAATATAATCTAAACAATATATTTGGCAAGTTTCGAAGGACCTTACACCTGACGGTAGAAAGGTTTTAATGGAAAAAAAAAAAGTTTCGAAGGAAACCAGTAGAAGAATCCTGAGTTCAGCCATGGACTTTGTAATGCTTTATGGGGCTTCCATATGGGAAAAGGCAATACTAAGAGAGACAAACCGGAAAGTCCGGAGAGGAGTAAAGCGTAGAACTGCCATCCGAATAGTAAGTGCATACAGAACCGTTTCTACGAGAGAGCTGTTGGTTATTGCGAGGATGCCGCCGATGGATCTACTGGTGGAGTGTCGATCAGCCGTGGAAAGCGAAGGTGGAGTCAACAAGCAACAAGTGACAAGGAGAATGCTGAACAAATGGCAAGAGAGATGGGATGCGGAAGATGGTGCAGCGTGATGGACCAGAACACTTATCAAAGATTTGAGGTTCAGATCTGGTTCAACAGATCGCATGGCGAAGTGAATTATTTCTTGACACAGTTCCTGACCGGACATGGTTGCTTTCAAACCTACCTCAAGCGGTTCGCACTGGCGGAGTCAGATGTCTGTCTATATTGCGGCCTTGTTGACACACCCAACACATTTTCTTCCAGTGTCCGAGATCGAGCCTGCAAAGGTCCACAGCAGCAAAAGTCATCGGAACAGCCACCCCCGGTAATATAATCACAGAGATGATGAGGACAAAGGACAATTGGTTGAAAGAGTGGTACGCGAGATCCTCAGCGGTAATGATACCCGACAGAGGTTTTCATAAATTGATAATGAATAGTAGTTTTAAATAAATAAATAATCTGATAGTGTATACCTACATTTTACGCAATAGGCTGTTTGGTTTAAACGGCTTCTTTATTTTTATTTCATGGACAACCGAATATTCATGCCGCTCCGAGATTTTTTTTAAGTTACAATATTTTAGAAATGCATAAACAAATAGAAAAAAATGCAACTTACTGATTTACAAAATGCTTTATAAAATAATCTCTCTCCTTTTTCCATCAGCTTAAAAAAGGAATGAATTTATAACGACTTTTATTTGGACAAATTACAAAACAATGGACGATATAATAGTAACTTCTTCTAAACACAATATAGAGCACACATTCCATTGTACATTTGTGACAGCAGCAAACAAATTCTATTTTTTTTAAGATACCACGCATTTTTATTACATGAGAAATCTCTTAAAATTATAATAAAATTATCTCTTTACCATAGACCTATGAAAGTTTTTTTTAGACGTAAGTAAATGATGTGTTTATTTCAGTCCTGACAGAAAAAGAAAGTCCGTTTAATTTTGCAATTTATTCATTCTTAGAGTGTAAGTCAGTAAGCCTATTTATTGATTATATTTATTTATTAAAGGTTATGTTATTTAACCCAGAAAATCTTTCGTACGGTGTCTTGCCACTTCCGCGCCTGCAATTAAAAAGAATTAACTCTAGCCAGCTCCGCGCCTAATTGTTCCATTTCAGGCCCCTGATATCTAAGAGCAATGCCAGACGAGCGCGTATATACGTTGACTGAAAAAATTACAATAATTTTTTAATTCAATATAGATTAATATAGCACAAAAATGTAGAACTTGAAAATGAAACAGAATAAAACTGATTTAAACAGTAAAATATATATATTTTAAGGAAAAACTTCATTCGTAAAAATTTTAGAAGAAAATCTGGTGTGGAGCCACCTTTAGCGGCGATTAACACTTCAATTCACCGTGGCATGCTACTAATGCAGTTCTGAACGGTCTCCTGCATACGTGGGTGACGATTCCAGACATGCATTGATTTCCTTCTAAAATTTACACGAATTAAGTTTTTTCTTAAAATATATATATTTTACTGTTTAAATCAGTTTAATTCTGTTTGTTTAGCTACTAAGATTGCAAATTAAAAACATAGCATTTTTATAACAAAATAAATTGTTATAAAGTCAACAGTCGAAATAACTGAAGAAAATTCAAGTCCGTCTAATAATATGGCCAGGGACTGTATATACGATTATGGTTTTATTACATAGGGTCGGAAAGGGGAAGATTCTTGATAGGCGCGGAAGTGGCATGCACCCTTTTTGTACGAACCATAATGGAACCAGAGATCGGACCATAAATATATTCCTATTGGACTTTAGAACGGACAATAATGATTGTCATTCATTACATTAAAAAAACCTCCTGAAAAAATTATTTAGCAATTAGGACAGAAAACTTATAATAATTTATAATGGTCAGTAATACAATTAAATAATTGTACTTTTGAATTCTTTCTTGTTTTTTTTTTTTATATAGTTTTAACCTTCAATCGTTCCTATTTTTATGATAGGTATTGTGTATTGTTTATACTAGGCATATACTAGAGAATTGTATGATATATGAATCCATATTGAATATGCTTGCAAGAATACTAAATTACCATAACTACAAACAAGTTTCAGGAAATATTTCTGAATGGAAGTGTAAAATTTCATAACCAAGTCCGAGTTTTGATATAGCCATCATTATGGTATACCCAGAAGCTATCAGGTGTGACCATCAAATTTGCCTTGGCCTTTACCCCGCAAAGAGACAATTAAAAGCTATTTTTACGAGCGTTTCTATTTATGTTGTGGCTACGGCCGAACGATTTTGGAACGTCGAGAAGAAGAATTTCGAATACCCGCAAACCGCACTAGCAGCAACCATGCTGGACGGCGTTAACAATTAAAGATTGACATTCCTAGACATGATGCGTACGTGTGAGTGCAAACCACGCACATATTATTACGAGCGTCTGGAAGCGCCGCCAAAGAGGCGATCCGCCATTGAGACCCTTCCCGCATGCTGACGGGGCGTCCTCACGTCCGACGCTATGGCAAAATTAGATGTGGGCCATACGTCGGGGACACCGCCGAAAATCAAGGAGGGCAGTAGTTGAAAATGGTGGGAGTTCGTTGAACTGTTTTTCGTCTCCTTGTATTTTATTTTGCCATCGGATCGGTGTAAACGTAACGTCCTGTTCCCGAAGAAAAATAACGTTCTACATAGGTGCGGAATACACGTTTGGATTGACGTTGCTATTGTTGGACGGTCCCCTCTTCTGTGTTATAATTATGGAGGCGCAGTAATTTTTTTCCCTTTTTATGTCGCAGTGTTATGGCCAGCTTCTGTTTTCGGATCAATTAATATTCTATTTTATTCTTAGGAAGCTGCCCGCGGGTACAGTCGAACTAATGCTAACGGAAACGACATAATTCGAAAAAGCGATATTGTGATATCGTCCACACTAATTAAAAAGCCAAAGTGATAATCTCTTTAGTAGAAGAAAATGACAGATAAGAGTTGTGACAAAACATTTTTCCCGATCGTACATATGTAAATCCTCTTTACTTTCTTGTTATGTTTACCACAAACCACCTTAAAATTATTATTTGAAATGGCTTTTCAGTGTTAAATAAAACGAATTACTAAACAATTATAACTATACTCTGTGATATTAGAAGTGTTACACCCAGAAGGAATAACTTCTTCAACTTGACATTTCGACAGTGTGGTTTATTTCCAATTGGTTGCTATCTGCAAATTCTGATAACCGTTTGAGATCATCATTTAATTGATGTTGGGGTTGCAGCAGCTTTGATTCCTTAAACGAAATGTAGACTTGGGTATCATCTGCTTATAGATGATAGTTGCAGTGATCCAAAACCAGAGGTAACCTTGCGGTATAGAGATTGAGCAGAGTCGTACTGAGAATTGTGCCTTGCAGCGTTCTGTGGTGTATTGCCACCAGTTTAGATATGATGTCGTCTATCATAAATTGCTTTGATTGGATAGATAGGAACGGAAAAATTCTATGCTTGCATCCGACATACCATAGCTCTCATATATCTCAAATTTGAAAGCAACGTTTCATGATAAACTGTGTCGAAAGCCCTGCTGAAGTCCAACAAAACAAGAGCAATCATATTTCCCTGGTCCACTGTATAAAGTATGTCGTCAACTATATGCGTTAATGCGGTAATGTAACCAAAACATGGGTGAAATCCAGATTGATGCGTAGGTAGGGGAATATTTTATGAGTGAACAAATCCATTAAGCTGGTGGGCAATGCACTTTTTAAGTACCTTTCCAAGAGTTGATAAAACATTTATTGGCCGTAAGTCACTCACATCAACCACAGGACTAGTCTTCGGAATAGATCTTATAACAGCGGATTTCTGCAGTACTGGTGTCGATACAATAGGTAAATATATGCAAGATGTACTCTGCAGGATATGGAGTACATAGCCTTAACATCCTCTCTCTCTCTCTTAATGCTCTTCAGTGACTTATACACATCTTCCAATGGTAGCTTTCTGAAGCTAAAAGCAGATCGCCCATCGCAGCAGCTACCCGCAGGCTACGGTGTTCCTTGAATTGGATTTCGAACGGAGGATGCGAAGTGCTGGTTCAAAGTATTAACGTCTTTGAGACTATCAGGAATCTGAGCCGTCATGTAACTGCCTCTCAAGGTCTTTTTATTGTTATATAGCGTTAACTTTGCAGAAATGTTGCATCTAAGCCTGTTTTTCGCCCTAATATTTGTTTCGTTCTTAACTAGTTTATAGTAATTGAAATAAGCAGCATTTCTTGACCTCTGATATCTACGCAATGCCTTATTTTTAGCAGAGACCATCAACCGGATATTATATGTAAACCAAGGAGCAGGCCGCTTGCTCGTACTAATATGTTTAATGGGAGCGTGTTTATTAAATAGTTGCAAACAATTAGCGTTACAAAAAAAAAAGAGAGCTTCGGATTAACATCTTGTAAATCATAAATAAAAAATTACGAGATACTATACAGGTCGTCTACAAATTCGTAATGGTGGAACTCCTTAAATGATCAAGTTTTAAAGCTGCGTTTAATTTTTGGGTTTAATGATCCGAAAAATTATTAGGAAAAAAAACGTCGTGTTTTATAATGGGGGAATTAACAATCAACAAATCAAGTAAGGCGCAACTTCCCGTGCGAATGGGACTGTTGATCAGCTGGGACAAGTTATATCTATCAAGAAGATCCAAAAACTTGTTGATGGTTAGAGAATTTGTGAAATTTAACATTTTTATATTAAAGTTCCCAAGGCAAATAATGTATTCAGTCATTGCCAAATTGCCCGACAAATCAACCTGAAAAATTTCCCAAAAAGCCATCATATTGCCGTTAGGTGGTCTGTAGCAACTGCACAATGCAGTGTCGCTGTTGCCTACAGCAATCTTTGCACATATACATTCAAGGCAATCACTCGACCGAGTTTTCTCTACTATAATTCAAAAATTAGATTTATAATAAATACCATTACTGATAAATTATTCATTTCATAATTTTAGCTAATTTTTACCACTTGCCCTAAAAGTAAGGAAGTAAGTAAGTAAAATGGCGGAATTATTACACATTTTATCTTAAGCATATCAGGATCGACATATCGTGTTTAACTCCCGTATCTATTCGCTTTTTAGTATAAGATCCGTAATGCAACTTAATTTTCGTTAAGTAATTACCATGGTGGAGCGTTGCTGTAATTGCTAGCATTTGAAAGACGATGCGGAAGTCGGGTCGGGCCTATACGGACATTTTACGAAAGCCGGCGTCGTATCGTGATTTTAGGGTTTATTTTGGGACAGCAAGGCATCGGTGGTATACCGGTGAAGTGTTGCCGCGCGCTTCATTGTTAATTGCTACCGCGAACCGCGTTAGTTATATAGACAGATGATCGCAATACGTTACTTGGTTGGAGGATTAGTAATATGATGCTATGTTACAAGTGGTAACTGATTGTTTATTTTTAATTTAATTAGTAGACACAACTACACAAAATAATAATGGAATTCGTGTTAATGAAATTAAAGTATGGAAAGAAAACTTATTTATTCTGCTATGTGGTTCTATTAATTTAAAAATCAATCAGAACAAAAGAAAATTGACACCAGATTTGTCTCAAATGTTGAATTTAACAGGAAATGACAAAGACCGATGTATACCGTATAGTCTATACTGACCTAAATATGATGCTTTATTTTTCTTATCATTATATAATATGCATATCTCTCCCTTGTTCTTTCATATACTCTTGACAATGTATTGTTTTACATCTATATGGACTTGTTAATTCAATATTACTGTACCATGATTAAGTAAACATTGTGAGCGGTGGTTTATATAAATGAATTAAATCTCAAGGGACTTCCATTGTCTACCCTTCCTTAGTTTTTTGGAGTCATTTAGCAACTAATTTGTCTACTACTGTTACTGTTACTACTTTCTGCTTTATATTAAATAGGTACCACAACAATTGTTTTGTTCAACCTGCTTAGGCAAGCAATTTTGCAGGTATGTAACGAAACTATATAATCTACAGCAACAGATAATTTCATAAATTAATAAATTATAAAAATTCTATAAATATCAAATGAACTAATTTCTATCCTCGAAAACCCAAATTACATTTTTAATGAGATACCAATCCAGGCTATTATACACACACAATCCATCGTATAGTTTACAGCAATATTTTAAAACGAAATAGCAATGTGACCCACGGCAGGTAAAAAAAAAGGCCTGGAATAACTTTAATGGTATAATATGCTGAGGCTTCCTTTCACCACCAAATTTTACCAAACAAAGCAAAGGATTAGAAAACGATAAGGAAAAAAATAATATTAGAAATAATAATATGAATAATTTTTGACCAAATTTATATAGTAGGTAGTTGATTTAATTTCTCTGCTCATCACTTGTTAATTAAAAATTACATTGAATTGTAATTTATATGCAACTAATACGATGGGATATAATTTGATACACGACCAATGCCCCTGCAAAGATAAATGTTCTAAAATCGCTTAAAAATCTTATCTATACATTAGTATGCGATAATATGCACATGAAATGATTGTTAAAAAGATCAAAATTTTTGTTCGGCCACTAATTATTATTAAATCCACCAATAAACTAATGAACTTAAAAAAAATGTCATTAATATAATAATATAAACGTTAATACAGTAAGGTAAGAATCTATCAGCAAAAATACTTATAATTACTAAACATCCACAATAAAAACTAGAAAAAAAAAATAGAAGACATATTTTCTTTAAATAACGTTAGTTTAAGTACACAAATGAATTAAAACCGAGATATTCACTATTCATTAATAAATTTCATTTAAATTCTTCTCTTTTAGAACGAATAAAATGTAATAACTATACCTATTCACAATAATAACTTACCCGAATGGACTAATAGCAGACGGTTGAATAATAGGCCTTCTAGGGGGGCTCTGTACCCCATTAGAATTAAAAAACGATGACATCGTACACACAAAAATCCTAAGCTAACATTAAGTCACAACATTGCAACAGTTTATTTTGGAAATCAAACACAACAGTTACCTACATCTCATTCTTGTTATCACATTCTTATTTCTAATTAGTTAATTAATACGTAAAATAAAACGCACTTAATACACGGTGTGAAAACGTACACAACACTGTTCGGTGCACTAAACAAGTAGTAGACGAATATTTAAATAATTTAAATGTAAGCGAAACAGAAAACGAACTACTGCTACCACGTCCTGAACTCTACTGAAATTGATAAACAAATCTTACAGCTTCAGCTGGTACTTCTGGACCGAGGTATTATCAGCGACGTGCCCGCGGGCAGTTCTTCAAACATGCGCAATAAAAACCGACGTAGCGAACGGAAAAGACAATCAAACTTCAGTTAATTCTTATTACTACAATAATATCGATCTATAAGAAGTAAACACGTGCCTAACGCAATTCAAATTACAACAGATTTGCAATAATTGTAAATAAAAGATTATCAAACCCTACGCCAATACCATTCTACTTCTGGTAATTTCTTATCGTCTAATAGGTGAATAATAATATAAACAACAAAATTGATAAAATCTTACATGACCTGCACTAATACGGAACCGTGTTTTACGTTAAATGATAAAGTTGTATCTTGGCACTAGCTCGAAGAGGTTATATTAAGTTCAAGTGAATAAAAATAAGAAAAAGGAAAAAATACTTACGTCCCATCGAAATTTATAGAAAAATCCGTAGCATCTGTGTTCGGCCCACTCATTTTACATATGTAAACTGTAATACTTCGATAAAAAAAACGTTAAAACTGGATTTATAAAAACCACTTGGTAAAATAACGGTTGCACTGACGTTTAAAATTATTTGTTTGCTGGACATTGTTGCTATTGGTAGTTGCCTAGGTAGCAGAATAGCCAATATAAAATCGTTACTAAATAAAACTTACTAAATATTGGTTCGACTAAATAAATTGACCCTATTCTGTGATTGGTACTAAAATACCAGGATAAATCACAGTTGTATGAAGCAAATAACCTATTGTTATTGTTAAATACGCGCTAAAGATACACAGTTTGGATAAGTATTATAAGTTATGAGTTATACTATTGTTATACATAAGTTATAACAATATCTAGGGCGTTCAACGATCGTTCAACGTCTTATTTTCCAACATAACTTCCGTTATCACAAATATCATAAAAGCAAATAAATATTTTTGTTTTACATATCAAGAAATATTTCAAATGATTAATATGTACCCTGGTTGAATATATATTTTATTGGCTGAATAATTATATGTAAACACAAAAGATTTTTAATTGTAAAAGTACTTTTATTTATTTATATTATTTATAATCATTAATAAATTATTTGCTCTATATTGATAATGCAACCTATTAATTAAATTTTCTAACACTTCATTTCCTTCCATGAAATATTTTAAATTATGTACATTTGCGTTCTGTAAACGATGATCTGTTATTCTATCTTGACTGAAGTTGTATGTTCTTATCTTCTCGTTTCTGGAATTAGATTTAACCTGACTTTTTTTAGTTTTCAGTGTTTCCTCTTCTTGTTTTTGTAGTTGTAAATCATAGAGTTTAGCTCGTACACGTCGCATGGCAATCTCACGATTTTTTATTTGTGAACGGTCTATTTGGCACTCTACTGATATACCCGTTGGTAAATGAGTTATCCGTACTGCACTATCTGTTGTATTGACATGTTGACCACCGGCACCTGATGCTCTTTTCGTTTCAATTCTCAAATCTTTATTTTCTAACGTTACTTCAATATCATTAGGTTGAGGTAACGCCAATACAGAAGCAGTACTAGTATGTACCCGTCCTGATTTTTCTGTAGAAGGAATTCTTTGTACCCTATGCACTCCAGCTTCATGTTGTAAATATTTGAAAGCACCATTACCATTTACTAAAATACTACCATGCCTAATACCTCCTTTATCAGTTATCAAATATTCCGCGACCTCATAATTCCAATCTTTGTATTTCACAAAGCCACAATACATATCAAATAATTCGCTTGCAAAAAGCATCGCTTCTTGACCTCCTACACCTGCATTTATTTCTAGTACCACAGAACTATGATCATCTTTATTACCTATATTTAATAGAGCTTCTTCTAAGCACTTATCAATACCATTAATTCTATCTACAAAACACTTCTTTTCTTCTTCGGCAATTTTTTGCATTTCTTTATCCTTATCGTTAAGCAGTTCATGTAAATTAGTCAACATATCAACAAGCTTCTTTCGTTCTTCTAACATTTGAATTGCAGGTTCTATCTCAAACAGAGTTTCCTTATTGTCGCTGCCCTGCTTAAGAGAATGATATACTTCCTCTAAACTATTCACAAATTTGTTTACATTTACTCCATTAATTACTAAATCTAAGTCGTAGTTCTGCGATGCATGTTGTAAATACCTTGAGATAGATAAATTAAATGAATTATGGGGCTTCACCTTGCAACCTGGACATTTTATTTGTAATAAATGACGAAGCAGTCTCATATTTGAATTGTTTTGATTTTGTAAAAAATAAAACTTAAGTAAATGTAAAGTAAGACATTGCTGAGAGCAATAAAACAACTATAACGATTCAATAACACGTGAATTACGTCAAAGTTTTAATTTCGACATATGGACATAACCTACAATTGGCTTTTTATTTAAAATTATGTGCATAATGCAATTTATCTCAGTCTTTTATTGCAGAATTGCATAAAAATAATGTATGAACAGATAAAAACATTATTTTATTTATAAAAGGCGCGTTCGAAATTATAGCTCGGAGTACTCCGAGTGATTCGATGACATCAATTTGACGTATGCCATAACTTGTGATTGGTCAGTTACTGTTTGCTTACATCAAATTGACGTCATAGAATAGCTCCGAGTACTCCGAGCTACAATTTCGAACGCGCCTAAAGTTGGCATATAATTTCAATTTTTGTATAACGGAGTATGGAAAATATATTCTTGAACAGGTTATTCTATGTTCTTGATAGAAATTGTAGAAATCCAGTATAGGAAAGGAAAAATGGAGTGAGAATACATTTTGATGCATTTAAAATTTCATGTATGCGGATGCCCGGTCATCTAATAATGAAGGCAGCCATTTTCGAGGTTGGTGATTGACCAAATTCAATCTGATATAGAATGGAGGACACAAATCACAAGATACATGATTGTAATTTATTTATTCCTGATTATCAAACAAAATAGGCCTGTTCATAGAAGACTCACAACCTAGTTACACGCGATTCGATTGGCTAAAAGAAATCCGAAACAGTTTTTTGACTAATTTCACAGTATATGATTGGCTCTGACTAGTTTGTGAATCTTCTACGAACAGTTTCGAAAACTGCTCCTAATTAAAACTGAGAAAAGGGGAAATGACGAAAGTAGGAAATAGTTTATTACAAAATAAAAGTGTGTTTGAACTTAATTTAACATCTATGGAAGTTAATCTAATTTTATACTGAATTAATGTTGTTTACATTTTCAGTAGACGAAAACTAAGATTATGTTCCATAAATCGACTTTTTATATTATCCAAGCCTGAATTGATGATTAAAAAAGGAAATTTTGGACCCGAAACTGCACGAGACATCTTAAAAATATACAATAATGTATGAAAAAGCAAGAAAATATTCTGCAGAATGTACAAAGCAGACTTCACCAAACAAAAAAGGGTGAGATCAGTATAAGGTATATACTACTATCACTTTCAAGCATTCAAACATTTCTATTCGCTTTCATTGGTATACACTTTACGCAATATATTCTAATTTCGGATGCAGCCTTGTGTTTGACAAGCAATCTTCAAAATGGCTGCCATTATTCCGTCTTACAGCTTCTCCCCACCTTATTTCTATGATCCCGAGTTTTGTGCTAGTGCTGACATCTCATGCAGTAAAGCTAAATTATAAGAATTTGTGCTGTTAATGCTAAGAATTAATGTTGCCTGCAAACAACAATATTAAATTCCCAATTTATTATAGAAAGTCATTTCCAGATGACTCCACGTATACTGGTAAACGTTTATGCCATTTATATTTTTTCAATTATTTTATTATATCACTACTGTTGTTTACTTATTTATATTATGCAATCGTTTCATATTCGAAATTCACACCAGTTTTTCTGTATAATATTTATTTGATTTTTTACAGTATTAAAATGTAAATTAAATACTAAACAGTAGTTCTTCGGCATTCTGATTGCACATAATATATCCACTTTAGGTTTGGTATATTGCAATTCTCGTACGTAATAGTTAATTTGCCAGTAAAAGGAATTAATTTGTCCCCGAAGGTTTCACATTTCACATTCTTCATCCCAACGATCACTTTCATATTATGCCTCCCTGGAACCGTTTCTAATATAGGTTTAATTTGAAAACACTCGGACTCCATCTTCAATTGGAAAGTTATTGCTTCATCAAAGGGATTTTTAAAATTGAATGTCGTGGTTGAACCAGGTTTTACTAGAATTGGTCCTTGTGGTGTTGGTAGTACACATGTTCCAACTAATGGATAACTAATATACAAAAAAGGAATGTAGGTACAGTAGGTCTTTGTTAAAATTAGTTTTATATTTACATGAATTGTCCAGCTGTTGGGGATGTTAATGTTAGGATTGAGTCCACATTACCCAGTTTATTCGGTTCAAAAATTACGTGGACGAAACCACTTTCATCGGGAGCTAGAGAGATGGTGTCGGATTCACAAGAAAATATATTCCTGTCTTGTAACTGAAAAAAATTACTTTTTATGATATACATGTAAAGTGTTTTATTAATTAACTTTGACGCGAAATTCTGAATTGGTAGGACTGAGGTTACGTATCGGTACTTTTCGTTTAACATTTTGTCCGAAGGGACATTTGAACGTCACAGTTGCTTCTGGTACCACGTCCTTAGCTTCTAGATGGAAATGGTATAGGAAAACACCCAATTCCTTAGTGGTAATCTCTAAATTAGCATCTCCTTCGGTCGGGAATAATGGAATGTAATTTATCTCAAATAGGGTTTCTGTAAGCGGTTCCACAATAATTGATTTCTGATATATGAGTTCTTCACAGTTTGAATTGACTTGGAAAGTGATTGGGACCTTCAGGGGGTTTTCTAGCTTCAATATGTGTGTAATAGGTGTTCGCACACATGTAGATAAAATTATTTCTTCAAGAGCTCCACCTTGTTGAACATTTAATTGTATTTCGTAAAAAAGATATTCTTTTGTTGCTTCGTTTCTAAACGAAATCTGTAATGTGAAATAGGTGATAATGATAAATCTGTGAGAAGGATAAGATTTGATTGTGATAAATTTTATTAAGAGAAGTTACAGACGAGTATCTTCTAGATAGCTAGTCCTTTTTTTTATGAATGTAATTAAGTTACATGGTATTCTTCTTAAGAAGAAGCACACGTTAAGAATATAACTTTAAGAACGACAAATATACCAAACATTATGCAGATAACTCAAATAATTAGTATTGCCAATACTGTTCTTTCTTTTGAATTATAATTCGTCAATATTTTTTTCGTTTTTTATTTACATAATATATTTTACCTGAAAATGCAGCTTTCCAACATTTAAAACAAAAATTCCCCATTTGTACTGACGCACTCCACTAGCTGGTACATCAATTTCACTATTTCCTGTCATCTTATACAATATGTGTTTGGTTTCTTGAGGTTTGAGGTTCTCGGTTATCACTTTGAATTGTTGCGGCGTTTTCAACCAATTTTCAACTTCGAGTATCTCGAAAAATTCTGTTTTGCAATAAATATCTCTTTCGATGGTCTTCAATACAAGCGGTTTTTCCGCCACTCCTTCTAAGTTATAAGTCAGGCAATGTCCATCTCCCAATGCCAAAGAAAGCATGGCCTGAAATTCAAACGTTTGTTAGTTTAAAGAAAATATTAAGTGTAAGCAAATAAACTTTAAGTGGATGTTCTTTCGTGGCCATTTCCATAGGGCGAAATTTTATTTCGCACGCAAAATCTGAAAGTGGCGGAACGTAGAATGTTTCTGCTGTCGTGAAGTATTGCCCAGCAATTTTCGGTACGATGCTCCAGGGCTCGCTAGAGCTGAAATTAAATATTTTATTGAAAGTCAATGATAAATACCGTGAAGATTACGAATTCGCTATTGTAACTTGTTGTGTCGTCTCAGAACGAACAGGGCATGAGAATTTAATAGTACTGCTAGCGGTTGGTCTTTTAACGCATGACCCAGCGAACTCTATTCTCAAGGGTTTGTTGTAATGTTCTATAACACATTTAGCCTGAAAGTTGTTGATAACTAAGGTACTATCAAGTTTCAGGAAAGAATATAAATGCTTACTCTGGCAGTGACAGAACATTGAACCACTTTTGGGGAATATTTTACAATGAATACAATGCTCATGTCAGGAGAAATATATCCTTCGGCTGGATGAATGCTTATGGCTGGGTCAGACTTTTCAAATTTCCATTTGTATCTACAATTTGTGCAATGTTATATTCATTTTCCGCAAAATTGAACATTTTACTTTCCGCCTATATCGCCTGTATTAAATAAAGTGAATTTTATAGAATTCGTAGTGAATATAGCCACATTTCCCAGTGCAAGTTTGTGCCTATCCAGATAATAATCAGCAGCTATGCAAGACGCTTTGATGAGGCAAAGCGGTTCGGTTACATCCTGAATTTGGTAATAGACCTTTTTAGTGAAAGTGCTCATTTTCTCTTTCGGGGCATAAATTATAGTAAACGAAGCCTTTTCATTCGGTAATATCGTGGTAAATTTCTTCGGCGTAATTTGAATTGATGTTTGAATGAGGCGATCTATTCTTTCTTTGGCTGTTTCTTTCGGTTCTTCTTCTATTGCCCTATAATGAGAACTCCGATAGTTTTGGTTACTAAACACAAAGATAAGTTAATGTTACGAAGTTTTCAGTTTCTTGTCTTTCTTTCCTTTTTTACTGCCTTTGCTGCTTTTTGTGCTTGCTGTTTTCTTGCCGCTTTTGCTTGAAGTCTTAGTGGTTTTGGTTGATTTTGTCTTTTCGCTCTTTGTCGACTTATTACTTTTGCTCTCATTCGTGCTTGATTTTGATTTCTTCTTAGAGCCCGCACTACTTTTCTTGGAGCTTTTTTTACTACTCCCGGACCCTTTTCTTCCTTTTTTATCCTTCTTGCCCTTCTTATCCTTCTTCTTCCTGCAATAATATAAAATTGTGAATAAAATTCTCAAATACTAATCACTTTACGTTTTCTTTTGAACCACTGGATCTTCCCGTTCATATTCCGCCGGTAATATTCTTTTAGGTCTGGTATGAATAGGCAAACGTTCGTGCAAGTCAAATATCACGTGTACCTTAGCATTGCCTTTATTCACGACATAAACTGTCTTAGTGACATTCTTTTCCGCTAGAACAGCTCCCAAATTGATGAACTTATCTTCTTGATCTACGAGCTCAATTTCCAAAGGCGTTCCTATGCCCTTAAAATGAATTTCCGTTTCTTTTGAGTTGACCAGAAATTTGTAGACGGCCTGGTGCGCACCTGCTGCTTTCGGGTGAAAATAAACTGGAATTCTCTCGATATCTTTTGTTGGAATGAGCTTAGATTTGAATGCGATACTAAAATTATCACCATTTTGTCTATCGTATTCTAACCTAAAAATTAAACTCTGATCTAAAGTTTTCTAATTTATTTTATACGCACATCAATGGTCGCACATCCATGTTAATGAATTCTAGAATGCATTTATAGTAGGTAGTTTTATCTGACTGCACTAAGCAATACCCAAAATCGTATTCTTCAAATGAGAATTTATAACTGACTTCACTTGTGGTACATATGAAGTTGATGATGTATTTGGGACCGTACAATATCTGCAAAAAATCTTTATTTATCACGACATTAAATAAGATTTAACTAAAGAGATTACCTGAAGATATGTCTTCAAACGTTTCTGCCTCAGTGACCTCAAAGGTTTTATTTTCACGGTACTCTCTACTTCATTGGTGCTTAAGCAATAACCTTCTGTATCTTCGAACTGTAAGTTCATGTATTCTTTAAAATACTTCTCCGCATTTTGCCAGCTGAAATAAAATCCAATTTTCCCAGGGTTTCTTATTAGGAACTTACTCGTATCTTCTTGATGGGTTACGAGCTGAAATGGGTTATTGCTAAAGCTTTATGGATATTATTGATATGTTAAATTTTGCTGATAATTTCATCATGAAATTAGAAATAATTTAATTACGAATCTATGGTGTTACCGAATTTAGTTCGATTGTATGAATTATCTTTGGATCCAAGACAATTTTGGAAGTATTATGGATGTAAACAAGTTGCGATTCCACATCGTACACGTTGCTTAATACTGATAAAATTAGACGCTTTTGCATCCTTTCTATGTGACACTTTAGTCTGAAGTTTGTTTCACCGGTGTCCGAAGAAATAAATATCAACCTACAAATACAGAATACCAGTAATTTTTGACACGATTTTGCAATAATTACTTTATTGCAGTCCTGTTTTTAGGTAACACCGTCCCTTCCATGGGCTCCACTACTATATTTCTTGTATGGTCGTTGTTGAGCAATGAGGATGTTTTGAATGCGAAATTCAACGGCATGTCTTCATTATTGAGTAAATCGACTGTCTCCGTTATTTCCACATTTACCAATGTTGGTTTGAAGGTCACATGATTGCTCGAGAAAAATACGCAAGGATTGCGCGCCACGGCAGATAACAGAAAGGTCGTCTTGAGATCATACTTTTCGATAGTGAATATGTAGAATGTTTCGAATTTTCCGAGCCTTTGGGGTACGAAACTAAATGAACTCTGGGCCATCTTGCCTTTGGATACTAATCCTTCCGGCGTATTGCATCGGAAGAGCGAGATGTCGTTGTTTTTCATTGGTGCAGGATTCCAGCGGAAACTGAACGACTCTCCAGTAGGGTTAATAACGCTGAATGATCTAGATAAGAATGGAAAGATTAGATCGTGGCGTGGATTTCCGCTGTGTTGAGAAAAATAATTCAAGGACCTATCCGAACTTATGTCTTTCGTGTACCAGTCGACAGAAATATCATCTGTTGTGTTTCTAATTAATGTTGTGTCAGGAAGTTAATTTTGCAGTCCGACTCTACTTCAATGGTGAACTGTATATTACTATTGACTGAGTTGAAAGTTTGTAAAGTATATTCCACTTCGTCATTAGGTATGGCTGTTAAAACATCATCAACATAACAAAAACAGAAAAGGTATAGGAAACTTGAGTATGGATATTATGCTATTTAAAATGTCAGTCATGACAAAATTAGCCAATGCCGGTGATTTCCCATATGTATATATGTGTTTTGTTTAACTTTGGTATACATATACAGCTATGTAATTGCTATTAATACTTACTTGGTATGTACTACATTTAATCCAACGGCATCGAACTGTACCACTTTCGTGTTTTCGTCAGCCAGATCACCACATAATTGTTGTCTATGCCTTAAATAATCACTGGGCATAATATCGAAATGATACAACGGTAACAAACTTTTAGCTTGCACAATTATCTCTAACCCTGGGTCATTGGGTTGTAAATTTTCTATTTTCGAGCGTAAACGAACGACATATTGGAATACATCAATCGGTGCAAAAGTTAATTTAAATTCTTTCTTGCTCAAAGGCGGTACTGTGTAAGTGAATGGATCAACCGTAAATGGCATGTGATCCGTTTCATGCCACGAATCTCTTGATCGATTTGATATGCTGCCATTCTCGCTGAAGATTGTTGAAGATTTGGCGCTTTCCACTGGCGTACAGTTCCCCGATAAGAAGTGTTCTGAAAGGGCACAATTAGAATCACGGAAATATTGTCGTGACAATCAAACCATTTCCGCTTAGGTAAATTGGTCTTGGATTAGCAGATTTGACCAGTCGTTTGGTTGGGTTCACAACATTTGCGAGAGTAATCGAATTGCGCTCTTGGAATTCTTTCTTCACATTCGCGTCAACATCGTAGTTAATCCTCCTTGGGAAGCACTCATCCATATTTACGCACCAGTTCAGGCTTAGGGGCATAGGCGAGCTATTAGTAATTTCAAAGGTAGCAGTTCGCTTCTAAAAAGATAGAACAGTTGGTACTTCCATAAAGTTAGCTTCGCCAGAAACATTCAATACCTCGAACATTAATGTGTCCTCCAGTATAATTTCTGATACATCGCATTGGTAAGTACAATAATCTGCTGTTATCGAAAGAACCATCTCTAATGGTGCAACTGTATCCGAAAGGGTTGTGTATAGAGGTTCCGGTCTCGACTCGATTTTTCTTTCTTTCATGCTGGTTACGGAACTATCGGTTTTACTCTTCTTAATATCACTACGGGATGATCGTAAGGAACTGATCGACTTCTTAGTCGATGTTCGTAGTCTACTTCGACTGCCTTTGACCGATTCTGAATTATCAGTTGATGGTCTCTTTAATTTTGTGTAGCTGCAATAGAATCGCTTTGACTGATTATTGGGCAGTAGACAAGAGATGAAACTGTTAAGTTAATATGTTTATTTAGGTACTATAGAAATGTATACATGATAAATTTATTGTAGTTCAAAAGCTTCAGGAGTAGACGCCTGCGTCTGCCTTTTAGAAATTTTTACTTTTAAGTTGACGATAACTTCCAATAATGAATAAGCTTAGATTAACTAAAGTGAAGTGCGGTTCAGTGACAAATTCGCTCGAGTAAATTCAGAGAATGATACACTAGATGTCGCTCGTCGTTGTCTATTCAAAAATCTTGATTCCAGAAGGTGTAAATTATTTTCACCGGACCAGTGCTTTGCCACGTGAGCTAACGATATGTACAAGTTTTTTTACGATTTGAATAATTAAATAGTAAAAGTCGATAGGACGGCTAATTTGCAATTTGAACTTGTACACCTCGTTAGCTCAAACGGCAGAGCACTCGTCCGACGAACTAGAGGTCCGCTAGAGGTGTCAGGTTCAAATCCTACACGAGATAATATTTTTAATATGAAAATCGCCTCAAATTAATTACTGTGCACTTAGCAGAGAAAGCATTATTTCATGATTTCACACTGTAAGAAGTCCATATTTGCACCCTGTACAGTTTTTTGGTATATGGATCATATTTGATATTTTACAAAATATTTAGCAATGTTTTTGGGTTATAGTTTTGTAGCTTATCACATGAGCTTATGTTTGAACCAAGTTCGAAACCACTCTTTATTAAAAGGGTTGCTTTGGGTAGTTTACAAATAAACTTGATTTTTTGTAATTTCGCAATAATCTTCAACCACTGGAGATATGAAAGCAATTCTTTGTTTTTGGTTTGGCCTCAACACTGTCTGTTCTACTGGCTTGGCTTGTGGAACCTTAACCTAGCGATGAATGTTGTATATCTAAGTAGGGATGTGCCGAGGTAAGGGGAATATTTTTACAGCGACTAGACATACTCGTGTTTTGTCGACGCTAGGGTAAGCCGGTAGGTAGCACAAATCCCTTCTCCCGAGACGAATAAACACGAATTTGTGTAGTCGGTCTAATTTCCCCTATCGTGGGACATCACTATCTCTAAGGCTTCTTAACATAATCTGTCCGTAACAACGTAACTATTGTTAAACCTGAACATCAGCAATAATAAAACATTTTTTGCTATATTGTTTGTCACTAAGGTGAGTGTGTTTACTACACCACTCACGGCAAAACGAGCGCGTTAAAATCGCAACCAACGGAGCTGGACAGTATATTCAAAATTGGGAACTTTTAGTCCAGGTTTACCCTTGAGTTCCGATTCACCCTAGTTGACAGTACACAATTTTATTGTAAATATTTCGCAAAGTAAAACGTGTACTCGCACCAAATGTGCTGTGCAACAGAGTTAGACAAATCAAAACAAAAAATGGGCGCAAGAAAAATGCTTGGCCCTATGACAATAGTAAATACGCACGCCAACAGAATCAATTCAAACTTACGATTCTTTTGAAGTACGACGTGATCCTGTGGGGGCAGACGATATTCTTTTGTCATTCAAAGACACCTCTGACGTACTTTGCCATATCACAATATTCTGCCGATCATCCCAGGACAACTGCTCAGTATCCGGATTTACGTATTCAATTCTGCTCAGTGAACACGTAAGTACCTCCTAAAACATAGACAGATCGATTATTCGGGCAAGATAATTTTGTTTAGCGTCGACTTACTTTGATGATATTAATCGGTGTTGTGGTGACGAAAGTCAGTAATATCTCTTTGCAGGCGTATGGTTTGAGATGGCCGACGCAAGGCGAAAATGTTAATTTATCATAGTTGGTGAATTCGAATCTGTACGTGTATGCTAGCGATGAATTTTTGATGCTAAACCGTTTGGTCTTGTGAGTATGTAGTACGCAGTAGCCGAGATCTAGTTGGTATCGGGAGAATCGAAGGGATTCTGGAGATTTGCTTTCGTCGTCAACTGACACCACGGGTAAATCTTTTATGATGATATCTTCCAAGAAGCTTCTCAGCTTCAAATTTATCTGTAACGAAAAATGATTTGTTAATAATATTACACAAGCTGATTCATTAAGGGTGGCCACCGGCTATCTCAGTAACGGTCGATCCTAGAGTTTAAGGAAAACAATTATACTAGTAAATGAGGTCATGAAACCATCATTAAAAATATTTTTTTGAAGTTCTCTCAAGATGGCGTAATTTGTTTTCTTTTTACATTTATTACTCTTTTTAATAATTTTTCTTTAATGGTTGATGAAGAAAAAATGTAAAATATGCAGATCATAATTATTTACAATTTTAGTTCATGATATCTTGAGGTTATCATAGAGGCAGATTAAGTGGTGAGCGAAGCGTACTTTTTGTCACACAAAAGCCCTTGAAATTTTAGTGAATGTCAACCGATATTCAGAAACTTAGACCATTGATAAATTGATAGTTCACCAGTATACTTGGTTGCAAACTAATATCTTCTGAATTTATTAAATTGGTGCCGCCCCTTTTCTTAGTCTTACCAATAAAAATTGAAGTAAAATAGGGAGGCCGTCCGCACGTGTGTGTGCGCTCGGGAATTAATACATTTGTTTAGAAATAAAAAAATCCTTTCATATATCTAAATAATAACAATACACATTTATTATCCAACAGGCGCAAAGCCCAATTACAGGATAATGCAAAAAAAAAGGAAAAAAATAAGTATACACAATACAGTGAGCTGGTGCAACAATAAGAAAATAAATTAGTATGCCATCAGGAAAAAAAAAAAACTATCACACCACACAGCACTCCTGCACTACTACTACATCCAATATCATAGAAAAATATCCAGTTCTTGTTTATTGGCCGCCCTCGAGAGAGTATACGCTGAAGCTCGTCTCATTACATCCGTCCTTGCGAATGGAACCAGCAAGGCACAATCATGTCGCGAATTTATCCTAGGCACCAGGATATTCAGTCGTTCCAATATGAAAGGACAATTGATGACATTTTTTTAGTAATTTATAAAGGAATTTTTCGTAGATCTTTTCCCTTCGTATGCTTAAGGCCAACATGTTGTGCCTGTGTAATAATTGATCCTGAGGTGTACCTCTATCAGGGTACCTTCCATCCATTTTGAAGGAAAGGAATTTCAGAAATTTGCGATGGATACTGTCTAAACTTAGGAAATCACATGCATATAAACGGTTCCAAACTAATACCGCATATTCCAGTTTGCTTAATACATATGCGAAATATAATGATTTCAATAATGAAGTATCTTTAAAGTATCTAGAGACACGCATAATGAAACCAAGAGATTTGATAGCTTCAGAACGTATATGACTAATATGCGATTTGAAAGAAAACGTGGTGTCAAAGATTACACCAAGATCCTTAAATTCAAATTTACGAGACAAAATGCTATCCCTGATTTGGTAAGAACAAATGCTAGGTGAGGATGAACGAGTAAAGGTTAGCACACAGCATTTATCGACGTTTAGCTTCAGTTTGAAAGCATCATACGAACCAGAAACAGCATTTACAGCACGTTGAAGCTTACTCACATTATCGATACAAGAAATTTCAGAAAAGATCATCAGCATATGCAAGAATGGGGAGATCAATTTGGAGAAGTAGATCATTGATATACAGCACAAACGGTAATGGGCCTAGATTCGACCCTTGCGGCACGCCGGAGGTAAGAATGAAATCTTTAGAGTTGTATCCATTGTACGAGACGTAGCATCTTCTCTGTTTCAGATAAGATCGTAAAAGACTTAAAGCAGACGGAACAAAACCGATAGAGCATAGCTTGGAGAGCAACATATCATGATCTATCAAGTCAAAAGCCAAAATAGGAAAAAAGGAAAATACCAGAAATAAAAAAAACTGTTCACTTATTGTGCTGCATATTTAAAACATGTCGCTTTCTTTTTTTTTTTTTGTGATAACAGCAGCAGTGGATGGTTCGATATGAATCTCTTTGAGATATGGTTCTTCAAACTATTGCTACCCCACATCCAAGAAAATTGTAATGGTGAAACAGCTGTGGGTTTAGGTGATAACCTAGCCTGGCATTTTTCTCCAGCCGTAGTAAAGGCTGCTAAACTGCTAAAGAAAATAATATTTACATGGCACCCTTACTCCCAAATTTAACCCACTTCATGCAGTCTTTAGACGTGGCTATCTTTGCTGCTATGAAGAAGAGGTGGAGGGCTCTTTTGGATGATTGGAGAAGGACGAGCCGCGTAAAAGGCACTCTTCCCAAGGAACACTTTCCGAATCTTCTAGATCGCTTGTGGAGATCTGCCCAGAAAACAGTGGGAAAAAATTTAAAGGCCGGATTTCGTGCTACCGGTATTTTTCCGTATGTTGATCATATAATAACAATCTTTATCCAAACTGCCAGAAATTCCAAGTGAAGCATCTACGAGGTCTATCCTGAATGATACTGTATTGGAGTTTCTTCAGGAGACACGTGGGCAAACAAGAAAACTCGGCAAAAAAATTATACCCAGCAAGGAAACTGATTGTGAAGAAAACGAAAACAGGCAAGACGAGGAAAATATAATAATTGAAAATGAAAATAGTGACACACAAAATATGGCTAAAGGAAAAGGCAAAGGATGTAACGACGATGACGACGGACGTCGGTGATGGTTGGTTGCTTTTTACCTTGCTTATGGGCTTTCGGTTACTTACTTGTCTCTTAAATGCTCATGACTTATGTGTCGCTCCTTGTAAGGTGAAAGAGGAGGTTCACATTAACTTCGTTTGGTGGCGCTGATGCCAGTTGTCAAACGGTAAATTACAACCTCGTGCCGCCGGTTTGAACAGTGTTGCGTAATACTTGTGTCGTTACAATAAAATGGGTAAACCCTGTGGTAGCAACGAGTCGGAGAAAAAAGTTCAAAGTTCGGACTACGCAACAAAACGGTAAAGGTGCATCAAAAATCAAACGTTTATTTCCAAATATCAAGTACAACAGACAAGGAATATATAGAGCAAAAAAATGTAAGTAAAATATAAACAAACATGTACAATAATATGCATGTAAATACGTACAGCGGTGAACTTTAAAATATTTACGGGGCTTCGGTAAGAAATCTCAATACGGTATCTAATAACTATGTTTCAATTAATGCGGAAATCTATGTACAGGGTCAGTCAAAAAGTATGCGATCGATTTTCGTGGTTACATTACGGTAACGGTGCTAAATTCGGCGGTACGGTGAATGACGGTAATTTAACATCCTGGGAGCACCAGAACGATGCCGGCGCAACGGCCAGAGCAGAGAAACAAAACGGTGAAATACCTGCGTCACGCCAGTAAGCTTTGCCAACGCTACGACAGGCCGGGATTAGGAAATTCCAATTGAGGCAGACGGGAAAGATGTCTGTGTTACGCCAGTAAGCTTTGCCAACGTCATGACAGACCGGGATTGCGAAACTCAACGGGTGTCAGAGGCTATGCCGACACGCCAATTGAGGGGACTGAAAAGGACTCGGGGACCGGACTGCAGTCTCTGTTAAGCGCGCGGCTTAAATATAGTCGGGCTTGCGTGAATCGCTCACCGTTAGCAGCAAAATTAACTGAATAAAAAACTCGAAATAAAATAACATGCGGTAGCAACGCTACTGCCCATGGGAAAATCAATCAAAAATAAACGGAATTAATGACTAATTCAAACTAAAATCATTATTGCATACTGAAATAGACTTTCCCATGTAAGGGCATGTTTCAAGGAAAGAAAAAGATTCTAAAAAAATCGACAACAGAAGACATAAATCAATCATCATCTTCAAGAAGTACAAATGAAAACGAATGTGGAATTTGTGCTGCTGATTGGTCTGGTTACACTGGACTAGACTGAATTGTATGCATTGGTTGTTCTAAGTGGATCTGCGGTGTTTGTAACAAAGGATCCAAAAACAAATATTATACTTATGGGGAATGGAAATATGACTATTAATATTCAAGTCATTTTGGCAAGGCATATATAGGCGGGAGGGTGTGTTTTTATTTTTTACCAAGGATGTTTTCTTAGTTCCTTTTACCCTTCCCCGATGCCAAATATTAACAATACTATTTTTTAGTTTGTGTAAAGTTTTGTTTTGTATTAAGTTTATTTATATTTATTTTAATGTTTAAAAAGTCTGATATATCTTATATTCATAAAACTGAATTTTGTGCCTTAAGAATGTTCCAAAAATATGTTATTTTTTGTAGTTCTTTAAAAAAAATTTGAATGTTTTTAAAAAAATTATATTTTAATAAAAAATATTGAATTTTTTACTTAAAATCTTAAATTGGTGCCAAATTAATCCCACTATGGGTCTACAATATTCTTTTTGTTCACCTTTTAGTTTGGGCGCCAATATAACCCCAAACACTACTTTGGCTACTTTGGCACCCACTTCATTATTTTTCTTCTCGAAAACGGTTTATCGTAAAAACCCAATTTTGTGGCAGGTTATAGGTATGACTTGATTTTTTCAAGTCCATTATAAATACAGCGTCTAGGATCAAAACTACCTCAAAACCTGCACAATGTACCCCCGTTTTACGGCACTTCATCATATACTTACAACTATCCACAAAGAAATCTGCAGAAGATATATTATGTATGAAATGAAATGGTAAACATAGTGGATTTTAAATCTTTAAGTGTATTTAAAACAAAACGATATTCGCTCGCATGCTAAATAAACATTTGATATTGGTTTATTCCTACTACTATATCTAGTGTTTTTACTAGCTAGTTTTAGTAATAAAAAAGTTCTACTTGCTATGTCTGTAGATATATAATTAAATTAGTAATTTACTACTTACGGTGAAGACTTCAAATGGATTGTTAATAATGTACATCTTAAGTAAAGCTTGTGTTGATATTTCTTCTAATGGTTTAAAAGCAACCTTCAACGTCACTTTACAGTCGGGCTTGATCTTCATCAATGCGATATGCTGTGTTCGATATTCTTTATCTGCACGAAAAATATAAGGTCAGAATAATAAATTCTATGTTCTATAAGAACTCCCACACCTTGTTTGTTTAAAGCCTTGTTTACGTGGTCATCGGGATTGCACGTTAGCGTTAACATAGCGCACATATCGAAACAGATTTCAGCAATCACCTCGCAAGTAACTAGGCCGGTATTTGCCAGCACCACGTTCCTCTCCTCAATTTTACCGATCATCAGCGGTGTGAACGCTATCTCATAGGAATTATCTAGGGGATGAGGTTGCGGTTCGATTATGCTTATCTCGGGAACGTATCCTTCTCCAGAAATATTTACGGTGAACTCGCTTTCGGAATTAATGTTGGGATTATCGTTAAATAGATGCAGTACGCATTCGTAGATCTGAGAAACCGTTGGATTTTATACCGTATAAGTATAGTTTTTCATTATACTTTACCTTTATCGCCTGTGGCTTGAAAAATATCGTAAAATAACCGTAGTTATAGCTTGGGACGATCACTGATGGAGGTTGCACTGAAAAAATGTCAGTGGGATCGACGGAAGCTGCTAGAGTGGTAGTAACAACATTTGTACTCTGAATTCTTATTTTGGTTTCACACACAGTACCGATACAAACTTTATTTAAGTAAAGAGTATTTTCTTCTTTTACGTAAACAGGATTCATACTAAGCTGAAAAACGTGGACTGAATAAGGATATATATATATAACATTCATACCAGATGACGCTCTCTGCAGATTCTGCTATGAGGAGGTAGAAACCGCTTTTGATGTATTGTCTGTTTCAAGAAGATATAGTGCGGACGTTAAGCTGCAACAGCTGTGTAAACACGGTAGGCGGCACCGCACTATATCTTGAAACGAATAATACTGTGCCACTGTGATGGCATCGCGAGGGTTCAGTACAATGTTTCCAGTACTGGGCGTAGAGAATTTTACAGCTAACAGCTACATGAAGGAGTCGCCCTCACGCATGATAGGTCTAATTAAGAAGGCAAAGTTAGGGAGCGCCTTCTTGGACAAGGGAGATCACAATAGATCTTGAAAGGTCGCGGTGAAATAGGTTAGTATAGCTACTCCAACCCTAAATTTAATCTAATCTAACAATAAGTTGGAAAACGTTAAACCATTTCTTTTTAATTTTTATTTCTGGAAAATATGTTCTGCATATTTTTTTTGTCAAAATATATACTATTAATAAAATTTATAGATTGTAACCAAAGATTAACAGTATCCCATACAAATTTAAGTAATTTTAGCACATACGCTGTTCGATATAATTTAATTACTATAGGCTAAGTGTAAACTATTATGTTAATAAATAAGTCACAAGTTCGTAGTTTGTTCAATCCAGTTAAAATATCGGGCAACTGGGACCGATATCGTCAAGCTTCAACGAAGTATAGCAAGTAGATTATAAGAACTAAGAGAGAGTAATGAAGGAAGCTCTATCGGAGATTGGCAAATATATTTGACGCAACAAGGATCTACAAACTACTTTGAAGAGATCCAGTGTGGACGTTAGATTGGTCGAAGCGAACGGGTGGCACATTATGGGTTCAAGGAAAGCAACAGAGCTTAGAGCTTTTTGCAAAGATCTACTTTTACTAGAGGCTCAAAAATTCAATTAGATGTTTATCAGTATCTATAAAAGCAAGCATATATACCAATATATCCTTAATCTGGGTAGTTGGACACCCACTGATTTAGGGAAATAAGGAAGCCGATACCCTTTGAATAAGGAATGCAGATTTTTTCCTTGTCTACCATCCACGGTAACTAAACAATAAAATAAATCTTTTAGTACATGCGAAACAATGTATTTTGCCCAACCATGATAGATGATCAAGGAACTATTTAATCTTGACCGTAAATGTGTCTCAGTAATTGTTTTTGCTCATTGCAGACACAGAAAGCAAGAATTGGAGTCTTTGATGAAGGTGAATGCCCCGGCTGTGTCTTTCAAAAACCTTTCCTTGGGATACCTGAAAGAGATCTTATTCAAAAGATTTTAGCTTCTTTAAGGGCGTGAATTTGTTGGATGAATTTTAAGATGACATACGCTTTATATAGGCCTTAGATACATTTCGTTACAGGCGTTGATTTTAGTCTTTAAAAAAAAAAAGAAATCTACAACCATCTCGATGTTTCTATATTCTGGTACATTGAAAGGAAATGCATTAGGTAAATATGCAAGCGATTCCTAGATTTCATACGAGTTTTTATAGCAGTGAAATAAATGCTGGACAGGATGAAGTTTTGATTTAGGAAAGAAGAATGCATACCATTGGTCGATAAATCACCCCATTTTTTTGATGTAAATAATTGGTCCCAAACTTAAAAAGGTATATAGAATCAATCTGCTCGAATGTCTTTTCAGGAATTTTAGAAGGTTACAGGTTTCAGTTGAATATTTTATTTGAAAAGATAAACTCAGCTGCCTTAAAAAAAAGTGATGACGAAATGATTATCCAGTACGCACAAAAGAACTGCACACACCAAGAATGTCACTAATGTCTAAATTATATTAGGTGCTTAACTAATTTTCTCCAGAAGCATTCCGCAAAATTCCCTTCCGAAAAATTTTGATCAAGATATCAACATGTATTAGGTTCGTTAGTCTCGTCTTTTTAAAGTTTGTGGCACAAGACTAGAAAACCATTTTCTCCTTTGCTGTGTCAATTAAATGTGTTTTTACAGAAAAAAGTAAGGGTTGAGCTATACGTTCACCATTTCCCAAAAGTTAATTGTCATGGAGAAGGAGTTTTGCAATTACACCTTTCATATATGGTTCATTAAATACCTGTTCTGGACAGTTAAAATCCGCCATTGTGTTTACCACGTACTGTTCAAAGAATATATCTTTAAAATTGCTAAAATTGTAGGTAGGAACCACTCCTTTAGCTGACAGATTAAAGCGAATTCCTTTTCTATCTTTGGGATCACATTCGGATATGTAAACCAAGATTGTTTCTTCATGTAATCCCACCTTTCTCGGTTTCGCTGTTACTTCAATCATTGTAGTTTCACCTGGCTCTAATATACCAGTTGACGATATTACAGTGAAACAACTTACATTTAGTTTTGTTGGTTTCGGTTTCTTCCTAAAATATGTTCACTCGTAACTTACACCACAGAAAAACTAATTTGGCAATATTACTTTTTGTCTGCAGATCTTTTGTCTTTCTTACCCTTTTTACCTTTCTTTTTACTGCTTTTAGTTGATTTGGAAGTCTTTGATGACTTTTCAGACGACTTCGTTTTCTTCGATGTGGATTTGCTCTTAGTGGTAGATGATTTTGCTTTCTTCTCTTTACTGCCCTTCTTGCCTTTTTGCCCTTTCTTGCCTGTTTTCTTCTTTTTACTCTGTTTCTTTTTCTCTAGTGCTTTTTTTAAAGGCATAATCACATAACTAAAGTCGAATCTACCAGTGTTCTCCAACGAAATATATTCCGTCTGCACTGAACCGACCAACAGATGCCCGAAATAGATTTCGCTTGTTGGGCAGATCTTGTATCTGAAATAGTTTTGTCAACAAAAAATGCTATAAGATAAATCTAAATAAATTATACTTGGCAGAATGTGCGGTCGCTGAAGCTGATATATCGAACTCCATCACTACATTCTTGGTGCTAGGATCGGATACTATGCAGTGGAATATTGGTACATTTGTGAAGTCTACAAAACGTTTTGGGGAAAATACGATATCCACAGTAGATATTTTGTCATGTTTGAGCACAACATGGGAAGGACACGCTTTAAACAGCTCTCTTATACTCTTAGTGTCTTTAGTTGCACGAGTAGTATCTATGCCGGCGAATCTAAATGAAAAATAATAAACTTTTTTGGCGATTGCTTCTATAAACAGAGGAACTTACACCATTTCCATATTGTATTTTATCTTACTCAGGATTGGAAACTTGTATATGTGCTGCACTCTACCTTTTACTTCGCCAAAGTTCAATTCCTTAGGGCATTCGACATCGATGTTAATCACTTCTGCTGATACAGTAATCACGTCTGTACGCAAGGGAAATGTTGATTCGTGATGCCCATCGAATACCTTGAATTTTTTTTTTAAATACAGGGTTGTCCCACTGAACTGACTCGTTAGAACTTTTTGTAGTAGTAACTAGTGCGAATTCGATTTTGAAACTTGTAGAACAGTCATGGTTAACTATGATCTATTTAAGGATAATATTTTCAAATTTGTAGTGTTTCCGATATACAGGATGTTGAAGTTAGCTTTGTTATTGTAAACAGAATAAAACAACTTTAAACTAATGAATTTATATCTTTATTTGTGAACAACTTGTTAGGATGTCCTATCACGAAACTGAAGAGTTTTTGAAATATTTGTGCAACAGAAATTAAACAGAGGGCTTATAAAAACAAACGGATCTGTATTTCAACAGACAGCAAGGCGATACTGAGGGCACTGGGGTGAACCCCAGCATACAATCGAGACTGATTGGGGAGTGCATTCGAGAACTGAATAGCTTGGCAGACAGCGTTAAAGTTATTTTGCTATGGGTGTCAGGATAATCAGGAGTCGAAGGAAACAAAAAAGTTGTCGAGTTGCCAAGAAAGGGATCATCGGTTTCATTCAGACGCTCAGAACATGTGCCAGAAGTACCCAAATACAGAGTATGGGGCAGGTAAGGAGTTTGGTCCAAGAGAAACACAAGAAACACTGCGACAACACAACCAGGAAAACTCATGTAAAGATATTTATCAAGAGAACACCAAAGAAGAAGACTTGAAAACTACCAAAGCTTAGTAGGAATCGTTTTAGCAGAGTAGCAGGTTTGCTAACAGAACATTGTGCACTGAAAGGACACCTACAGAAAATTGGGACGAACACCGCAGATACCAAATGCAGACTGTATAATAGAATGTCAGAGACCGCATACCACATCCTATGTGATTGCCAAGCTCTGGGCGCAAAAAGGCAAACAACGTAGAGGATTGTTTCGATCGACCCAGTTAGATATCTGTGCAGACTAATGCAGGGCACTAGGATATTATGCCAGGCATAGTTTAGTGGGAAAAAGAAATCAGAGATATGGTAGAAGATACCGATATATTGGCAGCAAATCGGGCAAATCCACGCATGGACTTATATTTCGAAAAAGTCAACGTATATTGTGGGGTTTTAGGAGCCCGAATAATTGGTTCCTGCTTTAAGAATTCGTTGAATGCTGAACGTTTCTTCGCTGGGAAAAATTCGCATGCAATTGAATACCTTCTGGTTGATACTCGATAGAATATGCGTTTGCAGTTAGATGGTGCATCAATCCACAATTGGTACATTTTCCAATGCTCTGGAATGCCCAATGGTGTCCTGAACGATCATGGTCGATCATGACTACTCCGCAAGTTTCAAGATCAAATTGTATATTTGCTCTTCCTTCCTTGTGTTGTAGCCAAAACTTACCATAATATTCAAATGTTTCTTAGGTATATTCTCCGTAGCGTGTGGAGTAAATTTAAAGTCGATCTTCTGACTATGATGTGGATTTATGCGACCGGAAAGCGGGCTAACTTTGAAATACGTTAGCAGATTGTCTACGTCAAAAGCTCGCCATATTATCTTGACCGGCGATAGATTATTCAAAACTACACTTTTCTTCACCGGACAATTCAAAGTCGTGCGTTCGAATTCAATGGAATTCGGCTCTAAAGACGTAGAAATATGCATCGCAGCGGAGCACAAATCGATCGTGTGCACTTCCGGATTGTTTCTAATCAAAACTAGCATAACACCTGAAAAGTTTCCTGGTTGAAACGGTTTCGAGTGAACATTTACGCTTTTAGTTTCGCCTGGTGGTACTGAGAACACACCAGGATCCATATCGAAGACTCCTTTACTGACTCTATCCTCTGTTAGGAAGAGTTCGGTATCGCAACTTTGCGACGATTCGTTCGTAAAATTGAAATTCACAACCGTTTTCAAGACCCTAAACGAGGTAAACGATAAATTTAAAATTGTAAATTGAGGTTCATACTTACTTTTCTGCTGGATCTTTGTAGATTGGAAGTAGTACCGTTCCAAAATCGTATACGTTCTCGCTCGTTAAGTACACTCCATAGTTGAATATACTACAAGGGTCCTTACTTTGCATAACCCTTTCAAACGTTAAGGAGGGATCCCAGTTGAATGTCGGTATTTCGCAGACACCTTGGCAATTCACGAAATATTTCGCGTAGCGCCCAACGACTTCAATTATAAATGTGTGGGTGTATGTTCCAATATGTTTAGGCGCAAATGTAGTTTTATACACGTACTTTTCGCCAGGGCTGATTACACTCCTGGGGGTTAAACTAGTTATTATATCACTTACGGTTTCTGTAAATTATGATTATGAAGAAATTAACGTTAACATCATTTAGAATTTCTCCAGTGTGATGTGGTGGTGACCTTTTGTTTTTGTCAAGCTCCTTGTTGTCGATAGTTTACTACTCCGCATACTCATTTTATCCAAGGAAGTTGCCGACGTTCCTCTGTTGCTCCTCTTGCTGTTTCTCCGTTTTGGACTTCTTACTGATTGGGTATCGAGGTCAGCAGAGACAGTAGGCTATGGGAGAAAAACTTATTTCAAATGGAACACCAGTATATCATTAGCCCATATGATTTTTCTGGTTATTCCCGATAAGATATACTGCTTTCATTTGGATATAACTTTATGCCACTAATTGTAAGATATTTTATGATTTAGGGTTTGCTTTGTTAAGTCATTGACATAAAAGATTAAAGGGCCCTATAGAGGACTAATCCTTGTACCACTCCATAACTTACTAGTTTTATCGGCGCGATTTCATCGCAATTTTCGATCTACTGCGATTTATTCTCTATTTTCTTTTAATGAATTAGAAAGTGCGGTCTCTAATGCTATAAAATTTTAAATTGGGAATTGCATGTGAGACACAATTTAAATGCCTTGATTACATCTAAGAAACATCTTCTAACTGAGCTTCGACAATAATATCTATGTAACCATAATTACCTTTTGTGGCGGAACCACCACATCGTTCAAACTAAAAATGTCAGATTTGTACTTCTCTCGATTCTTCTTCGGCTTTTGAAGGATAGAGAGCAATATTGTGGATTCTTCCAATTTTGGTGTTAAGCTATTTCTAATCTCCTCCTGGGCTTCTTTTAATTCTCGCGTTTGTTGTAAATAGCCAACGATTCGTTCTGCTATTGAGCAGAATGCCATTTCACGAGAACTGTCTACCAGCCAACATGGTACACCTAAGATTTCGATTTTAAATACGAAAATGACGGTAGGGTAAAAGAAAGTACCTTTGTAGCTAGCCCTTTCTGTTTCTTCTGGAGTGAAAACTTTCGCTGGCGTTTCTTCCTGCGATATTGCTTTTTTCTCCCCACTCTTTTTACTTGATTTACTGGATTTGGATGATTTTGATTTTCTTGCAGATTGTCGACTAAGTGGCTGTTCCGGTATAGGCTGTAAGATTTTGTTGTTAAGCACTGCGTAATGCTTTCAGCAAATTTATATAAACTTATTCGTCAGGTTACCTTTGTTAGTGTGCAACTTTTTCTGTCCCAAAATTCTAGTGTATGGCGGATTTCCCACAGCAAGCTTTCGGAAGTGGTAAACAGCTTTTTCAGTTCCTGCTCTTCTGGTGGTGCTTTTGCTGTAAGGAGATGTACAATGACATTATTGCTTGACGTGTTTTGTAAAGCACCTTTCTTTTTGTCCTTCTTGTCTTTCTTGCCCCCTTTGGAACTTCTCGATCTTTTACTAGATTTGGAGGATTTGGATTTTGTGGTTGATGTTTTCGACTTCTTACTACTGCCTTTGGATTTTGTACTTTTCTTGCCAGAGCTGTCTGATTTTGACTTTTTTTCTTTTTTCTTAGGTTTGGCGCCTAAAATAAATACGATCTTTTAATTTTTGTGTTTCTGGTTTTCACCTAACTAAATTAAAGCTAGAGAATACTTGGCTGTTCAAGTTTGGACAAGCGTCTAGCATCAACGAGACTCATTCGCCTTCCCTTCTTATGTTTTGTTGGTTTGGTTTCTTTGTCTTTTAAGCGTTGGCTGAAATATATTCTTAAGAACAGGTGACCGAAAATAACTTGAATTATTCTCACGTCAATGCTTCGTGTTTCCTTTGGATTTCTAGTTTTCTAGGTAATAAAATTTCTTCCCTAAAGAGTATTAAATCTTCTGTGGAAATGTTGGCGTAAGCGATACAATCCATGTCCATAATTTCGTCCACTCTGTTCTTTCTGGCTTCAATCGCCTTCATTTCGGCTTTATATTTCTCAGCCTCCTGCTGAGCGATGTAGTCTTTGTAAGAGTAAGTGAAAAGTACACAGTGAATGTAGCGTAAGTGTCCTGCGTTCTTCAATAACCAGTTTAACAACATTATCGGTTTTCTGATGAATATACTATTTAAGGTTTCAATTATCAAGCCATTATCGAATGCAGTTAGTTGCGAGACGAGGATTTCGTACAATAATTCTTCGGAAATTCCGAGAAGTGTAGGTCTTTTATCCACTTTTGTTTTGGCGGTGCCTTTGCTCGTTTCTGTAGCGACAGATGATGATCTTTTGGTTTTCTTATCTTTTTTTCCTTTCTTATTTTCCGCGTCCTTGTTCTTCTTTGCATCCTTGCTTTTACTGCCTTTACTTTTTGCGGAACTTCCTTTTGAACTTTTTTTAGAGCTCTGTTTTGATCTTTTTTTTTCTTTTTTTGATTCTTTAGCACTGGCTTTTTTTGCTGGCTTTTTCTTCTTTCCGCTTAGTAAAATATCGATTTTTTTCTGGAGGAAATCGTATTCATCTGAAAGGAATATAGTTGTACTTCTGTTATTTCTCTAACATACTACAGATTATATCGAATAGAGTATGTTGCGGAACATAATCTTACCAAAATCTGCTGGATTCTTAAGGTCGGTTTCTGAAGCAACTGAAATGAAGGCTTCATCTAAAATCTGGCGTACTTTTATTGCTGCTAAAGTACTCGGCCGAATTAATGCTTCAAACATTAAATTATCTACATTTACAACCGGCAAATTGAGTAGTCTTCCAACTTTAGTTGCTGCTCGTATGTAACCTAAATCGATATAGGGAATGCATTAAGAAACTTTGGGGAACATTCTCGCTATTGGATGGAAAATGTAGGTTGAAAGTTTAAAACAGATGTACTGCAATGTTTTTTTTTTTTTTTAGTAATATATCATCTTTTTACATGTTTTAGGTGCACCGTAAAAGATGATCAAAATTCCCTGATTGGCATCAGTAGGAACTCTACATTGCGTATGTCTCAAAGCGTCACTTATAGAGTCAGCAACGGGATCCACAGGTGATACTTCGCAAGTAGTAAAAGACGCGAGTTTCATACTTCGTAGATGGTCTTGAAAGAGTATATAACCAAATTCGTTTTTCCTTAATTATATTGATAAATTCTTACCCTTGATCAGTTCAAACAATTCTTGATTCGTTTTACAAGCGAGCGGATCTTTACTACTTTGTGAAATACTCGAGGAAATCCGTCTGCCTGAACTGAAACATGATAATTATTAATCAACACTGGAAGTGAGCTTCTGCATAATATAGTAAATTAATCAATTAACATCAACTACAGTAATACCACTTTTGAATACGTGATGGTATCTAGGCTATGGCATCAATTAATATCCTCTAATAATCCTCTAAATTAAGTTTTTAGTAATAAACAAAAATTATCTTTTTTAAATGTTTTATTTCGAAATAATAATTAAAATTTATGTGCTCTCTTTTAGGATGAAATAGCTAAGAATGTTCGTTTGGTAACGCTGCGACATTTTTACAGAACCGTACATTTTTTAGCCAGATCTGTTTTTGCAATATTTATCTTACGTTTGTCTTATTAGTATCATTTCTTTATTCCGACGCAACCTATGCTCATTTTGAACGATTCAATATATTATTTTTCGTACCGATTTTGGACTCTTATTGCGAATTATCAACGAGCTCTATAAGATAGAAATCGAGCCTGAAGTTGTTTGTTCCGTTCCCCTCAAATAATATTATTTCTTTTAGATTTACAACATTTTTATCTACGCGTTTGATCTACAAACAAATAAAGAGCCGTATTTTGAAATGAAATCCATTTAAGATTTGTAAAAATACACATATTGTATGTGTTGGTAAAACGCTTTTAAATTTATGTATAGTAATAATAACTTTTAAGTGGCAAAACTATAATTATAGATCGATTTTGTTAAATAGTATTTCATATATGTATACGTATTTTAATTTACTTTGTATACAGGATTCAACTTGCTATATATCGATATGCGTGAAATACAAGAAAAAGAAAATTATGGCGGTATTAAGTTGGTTTCTTGAAATAGTTAATATGAAACATATTATCTGGAATTTAATTGAAATACCTATATATAGTATTGATGGAATAAAGGTCAATTTTTTTGTATAGAATCCGTATAAAACCTCGATTCATGTCTTTTCGTATTTATAAATGGAACACATCTCCAATAATTGCAAATTCCTTTCATGCTTTTTCTATTATAGATTACGTTTTTGTGATTAATGATACCTTATTTGTGTTCGGATGGTTTTTAAATGTGAAGTGTTTTTTTTTTTTCAGAACTCCTGAAATTTGATTTTAAATTTTGTCAAAGTATTGTCAAATTGCTTACTTGCCTATACACCAGGGCTCTATATTCGTATTTGTAATATTTTTGAGATTAAGTAATTGTAAAATTAAGTACTTTTTTTAAATTAGAAATTATATAGGCTTTATACAAAAGTTATATTAATAGCACCTGTAATGTACGACTACAGTACTCGAAAATTACGAGTACTTGTGAGCTGAGGTACTTGTAGAAATGTATTCGAGATATGAGACCAGTGGGTCGGGTGCAATGGGCTTCATATGAATATTGCCAAGACGGGTTTTACAGTATTTCGCGCTGCTCGATCGAGGATGGAGGCTTTTGATGCTGATGTTAATGGCGTACAGGTTGGTCAGAAGTCGTCTGTGTGCTTTCTGGGCGTGCATGTCGACGAAAAGTTAACTTGGGTAGAGCATTGTAGTCACCTTGTATCTAGGCTCAATCAAATATGTTTTCAAATTAGAAATTTAAAATATATTCTGCGTATCGAGCATGTCTTGTCTTTCTATTACGTCGAAGCTCATTCCAGACTTTCTTATGGTATCATGTTCTACCGAGTCTTGTCGGCCGTTCTTTGCCAAATTTAAGATCCCAAAAAATTCAGACTACCATACATACAATACTAGGTATAACGACCTGCTTAGGACTTCTTGCAATAAACTGTCTTTGACTCAGCCTGGCCATCTGGCAATGGGTACACTGCTGTTCAACGTGCTCTCGAGCGATTTGAAGGCTATTCAAAATCCTAAACTTTTTAAAAAAAGAGTGCGTGGGCTTCTTCTGGACCACTGGGTGTATTCCATTGATGAATTTCTTGTAATCTTTGACAAATAATGTAGACTTGGTGCTCATTAATCGATTTGTTAAATATTGTCATTTTTACTACTACTATTGTACTCCATTATTGAATTTCTTGTAATTTTTAACAAATAATTTAAACTAACGCTCACCAGTACATACTGTATTTCCCTCAGTCACTGGGACCATCAATCGGCTTTCAATTTGTTGAATGTCTATTATTATGTCGTATTGTTCCATTATTTCCATAGTTTTGTTTGCATTGTTCCTATCATTATTATCACCAAAATTACTACTTTTTTATAACCTATCATTATTATCACAAAAAAATTACTACTTTTATATAACCTTTGTTGTAACCATGACAATGTCAATATCGTAAGATCTCTGACAATAAAATTATCTATCTATTTTGTCGTTGTACTTGTTGTTGTTGTTGTTGTTGCCATTAGCCACGTACATATTTTATATATGTATATACCAATATATCGTTGTACTTGTACTCGAAGAAATCATAGTACCTATCCTTATCCTTATCCGTACTCCGTACTCGCCCCAGTGATTAATAATAATGATTAGGAAGATCTATTCTTGATGCAACCCTGTATGTACATACTACCCATTCATTATAATTAACTACTAATTATGAAGGTGAGGTGGTACCAAAATTTGGAAAATATTAGCTTCCAACCGAATATACGAACATTTTCCATAAGCGCGAACTATCAATTTATCTATCCTATTTCCATTATTTGTATATAAATAATTCAACTTACGACAGAGAACTTCTCTTCCTCGATGGGAGTTTTTCGCTTTCCGTTTCCGCAACTAAAGGAGTGTCACTCTTCGGTGACATATTACTCAACTTTTCTCGCAAAATTTTCAGAAGACTATCATAAAATTGCACTATTGCATAAGGTAATCCATCGCCTGCTTTTCTATGAGGGACGTAAAGGCGATTTGTTTTGTAATACTCCATCAGCACGTCAAGAATCAACTCTTCGGTATCGATATCTCTTAAACAATGAAAGAGAAATAATTAGTTTGAGATTTACTTACTTATTGAAATTACTTACTCGTCGAAATCGGCGAAATAAAACTCGATAGGAACCGAACTAACGTTTTCGATTGTAAAAGTAGTTTCAACGTTTGGAGTATAGGGTAAAGTTGATGGAAAATTTAGGTCGGATTTGCATATTTTCAGCATGGGTTTTATTGCTAAACCCTTCAACCGGGCCGTAACGTTTTCTGGATTTTGTTGTATTGTAATAATCAACGTTCCTTTGAATTTGCCTTGTTTCCAAGGTTCGAAGTAAAGATCTAATAAGATCTTCTCTTTAGGTTCTAAACGCCCTGAAGTAGCCTTGCATGAGAAAACTGGCCTGCCGTGAAATTTTTGATCCATTTCGATCTTCACTTCCCAATTGCACGCAACATGTCCCCTAAAATCAAGAACCTGCTCGGGACGCTGTAAGCTTTTATTTCACTAGGATTTACATATTTTCCAAAATGACATCTTTCTTCAAACAATTTCCCAAGACGACTTCAGCAAAGTTAATGAATCTTTCGGTGAGAGTCACTTGAGGTACTGCAACGTATGCTCTTACTTCTATGGGGACCCTTTGACCGTGAGGTACCTAAAAGCTTAAATAATGAACGGGAACCTACTATACCAACGTAATTTCCATACCAATATAAATATAGTTTCGCTTATTATATTATCTGAAGTTGGAAACATTTTGATCGTGGGATTAAAAGAAAAGCGTAGCTCCGTTGATGCTCCAACTTGAAGATAAGTATTAACTAATTTTGCTCGTAGTCCGCTTCTCACCGCTGTTTTTTTAGCCCAAACCACGCGAATGTTAATGTTTGCTGGGCCATAATTTAAGATGCTCGCTGTGTAACAGACCTCTGTGTCTCTCACTACATATCCCAAATCGATTAGATAAGGTGGGGCTACTAATTTGTTGGATATTATGTTGATGTTCTTTAGGACCGTGTGGTCGTAAAGAGTCTCATAGTTGTTGGAGATGTATAGATCAACCATAAACCGTTCGATGGCCATTTGGATATCGGTAACAGTCGGATACAGATCCTAGAACGTATCAGTGAATGTTAAAGTTGTGGCTTTATTAAATCTAAGTTCATACGTTGAAAGTTATAACAACCCACTCGTTGCTTTTCAGCAACTCTCTGACGTTATATGGAATATTCGACTTCCATTTCATATCTACTTGCGTTAAAGATTTCACATCTCTCAATAAATCGGACGTGATGGTTCCTATCGCCATATACGACAAATAATTGATCATTTCATCCTGAAGTGAAGGCCTGGGGAGGGCGCAGAATATTTGCTCAATCACTCCGTGCCCATGGATGGTTAAAGTGAACGGGGGCAAGTATGCTATCTGAAATGCATGTTGTACTAGACAATGGTAAATCGGGTGGCATAGAAAAAAAAACAAACTAACCTGCAGAGAAAATTTTTCCGTGAATTCCCTAGTAGCGCCGGGAAAATATTTCACTCGCAGTTCGTAATCGTAGCCGGATTTCGACAGGTCCACGTTGAACCAACTCGTTTCGGGCAGCACACCATCTAGTTTGGCTTCAGGTGTTTGGTCGTAGACGGCCTCAATATCTAGGGGGGCATATCCGGTGTTTTTGATGATGATAGTTTGCTCACAAACTTCGCAGAATAGCTAATCATTATGAATGGATAAAAATATATGAAGCTTCTGATCGCAATTCTTTACCTGTCTACCAAATTCTATAATATCACTCTCCACTGAGAAACTAAGATTGGCCGATTTTCCTTCGACGGTAAGGGTTTCGGATTTACCACCAGAAGGGTAGCAACGCGCTAGTGCTTTTATTGCGGTATTTGGGTACGGGCAGAATTCCAGAGAGATCATTTGGGCCTCGTATGGTCCAAGGTAGCCGTAAGTCGGAAGAAGGTCAACTAATTCGCAGCACAGTTCGCAATCATCGTGGATGCTCGGCAAGCATCTTATGGCCTCCAGCTCTGACGAGTCTATGTAGAAATTCTTGATCAATTGGTAGATTACCACCTGCAGTTCGCTATTGTGTTCACTGGTGCGTTCGACGGTCGATAGTACAGCCACCTCCGTCGGTTTGGGTTCTACCGTTTCCAATGGCAGTGTGGGCGGTTGTTCGATATCGATTTCGTAACGGTAATAGAAAAATGTGCCTTCTTCGCAATCGTCAAACGTCATATTCTGCTCGTGCGCAGTGGTGGTTTTGAAGCTTGGCGTTGAAATTGTTGAAAGTGTTAACGTTTCTTCTGGTGCTAAAGCAGGCCATTTAATCTGAGAAGAGCCAATAAAACGTGAGTTCGAAAAATTTTCAAGGTTTTTACAATATAATTGAAGAGTATTGTATTATTGAAAACACGCTCAAAAATTTAATCTTACTGGTTCAACATCCAAACTCTGTATATCGATATCGTCCTTTACCCAATGCCATTCGAAAGTCAGTGGCAGCGGACTAACATTTTTTAGGATCAATTGGATGGTGGCCGAGAAGAAATTTGGTAAACATCCAAAATCGATATTAAATGGCGAAATGATCAAGTTTGGGAAATTTTCTTCGCCTATAATGGGGATTTTGTCCTGGAATCAGGTAGAATAACTTAAAAAAAATTACCATGATTTACATTCGGTGAGAAACCTTATGAGGATGGCCCATATACGATAGCACTAGTTCTTTGTTCCATACCATACATTCTAACTGTTCTGCTTTTGGTACAAACTCTACTTTTAGGTTTAAAACATCACCGTCTTCCAAATGTTTTTCAATTGAGTTGACCCGGCCATTTTCCTGTACGATATAGAACGGTTCTTCTATCATTATTAATGTGGTTATAGCTAATTTTGATACATTCTTTACTACCAAGGTGTCTGGAAGAGCTACTATAAGAAACGCTATTGTTGTAGAAGTTGTTTGCTATACCCATAAGAAATGATGTAGTTTTATCGACTCCGGTATCTATTCGAAAGTGCAACCGGTTGTGCGATAATTCTATCATAGGCCTTGCAAATTCCGCGATTACTAGAAAAGATGTGATTACAGCATGAGCTGTTTTACCCTCTATTATCGCATGGCAATAAAAATCTTCTTCTATGGGCCCAACATTCATACCACAACCTGACAAAATGCATTCGATGCTTTGATCTGGTGCTAGATCGAAGGCATTAGGTTTGATAGAGAATATCGATCTAGAAAATCATTAGGTTGACAATTTTTATTTCTTGGGTATAGGAAAACGAGTTACCCTTCGTAGAGATTTGGTACATCTTTAAAGCTTTTTAATCGCTTTAGTCTGGACCAAATGATTTTGTGCAGTTTTCTGCCCATATTCGTGAATTTAACATTCAAAGTGAACGTTTGGTGGGTAAGGATAGTTCCGAGATTGATTTCCGGTTCAATTTCCGGTTCGCAAAGTATTGAGGAACCAACAGCCGTTACTTTAACCGCGCACATCTGACTTTCTCCCTGTTCGGTTGTGAATACTATCTTGTCGGCATAATGTCCGGGCGTGCGTGCGTAAGCATTAACTGAAATCTCTAAGCTTTCTGTGGGCTGCAGGACCACCTGATCGTGACTGATGCTGCAACAAGATTTCCTGTTCTGTGGAGTAAAATCAGTGATGATTCATAATTCTATGGAACTTGTGAATTGCCTTACGTGTGTTACGGCGATCGTGGCTGGAACAGGAGAATCGTTCGTAATTTTCAGTGTTTGAGTGGCTGTTTTTAGCGTTCGAATGTCTTCAAAATATAAAACTTTGGGCACTGTTATCACCGGACCTTGTCCATTGCATCGAATTGTGCACAAATATAGTTTTGCCGGGCCACCAAAGATCGATATACTGTGAATTAGAATTTTCTTTTAATAATTATGTGGTGTTAATATGGTTCCTTAGCTAAAATCATGGATTGACAATAGATACGTGGAAAGACAAATTTTTACAAGAACGTATGCAGATTTTCACACACTGATTTGGCGAAATCGGGTATTGTAAACCACCGCTTCCCGTTTTGGCAGAATCTCACGTTTAAGAGGTTAAACATATCCTAGAAGTTAGTTCTTTGTGATGTACACCGTTGTTATGAATAAAAAAATTGCTTAGATACGTATTATCGCATTCGTCTTTCAAACAAACTTAACACGGTTACTTTTAGGATTTAATCAGCAAAATTCTGTTTATTAGAAATGTTCGCTTTAATGCTAATATTGCACTTACTATATTTTTAAGGTTGATTGACCGATATGCGTGGTGTAAATATTCAATTCCACTTCTTTGGATCCGTGAGCTTCGACGAAATCTTCCGAAGGTTTCGATTCATATATTATATCCGTTGGACCGTCCACGTCAAAGGGTAGGAATTGAAAATATCCAGAATGTTCGTTACGGCAACGTATGGTGATTATTCTGGTGTAAACGTAGTTAACGAAACAACCACGCATGAAGATATCTTGGGTTTCGCACACGACATCTGGTATTTCGCACTTATACTGTATTGGCAGGGATATCGAATACTTTGGAGTACCCCACATGACGATAACTAATCGTTTAACATATTCACCTTCGACGTTTGGCAGTAATGTAAGCTACACACGTTAATTAAATTACAGAGGGATCGGTCAACATCACAAGCTATTCTACCTCTCCTGTCGAAGTGAAATTCGGCTGCACTGTAAATTTTTCGGGGTAGAAATTGAGCTCCTTCGGTTTGTCGATTATAGGTTTTGTCTCCTCCTCTGCGTAATCGCTGCAGGACCACGCCGGATTCACCCCATCGAACAGAAATTGGGCTTCGTACTCGATAGGCACTTGTGTGGTGTTGATCAAGTTGATGTCTATCGATACCGGGTAGCCTAGTGTGACTTTTCCAAAATTAATTTCTGTGACGTCGAAGTTTAGTAGGGGGCAAACTATATTTCCTCTGGAATCACAAAAAAGAAAGTCTGAAAGAATCTATGCCGTAACCTACCGATATTAGTACCTGAAAATGATTTTGTGCACTTCACCAGATTCTGGTATTTTAAATTCTAATTCTTCACAGAATCGTCCCTGCACGTTGGACACGAATGAAAGCACGAAAGATGCATAGCGGTCTGGGTTTAAATAATTGCAAGCTGGCTTGCATGTTATATTCCCCCCAAAAGTGAGAGCTTTAGGTACGTAGGCAATGCTTCCTGGTATGAAGCCTGTAAAGAGTCATTAACTCATATTGCTAAGACGCCTTTTTTGTTTCATCAAAGTTTCTGTACCTTTGTTTCGGATGGAAACTTCGTATTGGTGTTTTGAACATAGAAAAATGTCATTAGCGTCCAATTCAGCTAGGTTAAGTTCAATAAGTGGTCCTTTACCAACGCTGCATAGTTTTAATGGTAATCTCTCTACTCTTCCGGAAACCTCCAAATACATAGTAGTTTCGTAGAGTTTTGCTTCTGATGGGGAAAATGTTATCAGGAGTTTCGTGCTATTGTTTGGCCAAAGTTCACCAGTCTAGAAAATATATAAAAAACGAGAAATATCATCTTTAAACGCTGAAGTAGTAAATGCAAAGTTTGCACCGCACTAAGACATGAAATCTTGGAAGGAATAAGCAATGCTCAAAGATTAAGTATTGAGGAGAAAATTGCATCCGTATGCTGAGACCACTAGGGCCTATTGTTAAAAAGTTTATCCAACATGTTCAGGCCCTTGGTGGCCTTTATGAATTTAGTAAAGAGATTCGAGGAAGTCGAGAAAGTAAGGCATAAGATATGGGAAAGTCTGGGTAGAAGAAGGGTAAACAAAAGACCATAACATATATAGCTTATATAGAGAAAAGACAGCTTATATAGAGCTTATATAGAGAAAGGCACGAAAACATGGGGTCAACTGTGTTCGAAACAAATGAAGGGCTGCGACAGGGAGGTGCGGTGAGCTCAAATCTATTTATTCTATGGATTATATCATAACGGAAAGGCTATTTGCAGATGAAGTAATAATCATGGCAAGGAAAAGGGGGATTTGCAAGATACCTTGCAAGACGTAGAACAATTTATTGAACATCCATAGAATTTCACTACATCGGTGTCACAGTGGGAGATAACATATTGAAGATGAGATTAAAAAACATGGATACAAGGGAAGAACTAAACAGTAAGGCAATCCCTCAATGTATTTTAGAAAAGCAGTGAAAAAAAAGTGGGACAAAATATCGGGTAAATGTATACGACAGGTTAGAATACAAAAGAAAAGAAGACGCTTTAAGAGAAGATAATAGTTGCAAAAGTAATGAAAAAGAAAGGAGAAATCGTTCAGGAGCCTGAAAGACCCGATATATACATTATGGCAGGTCTTACAGGTGGATAAACGCTCCAATTGGGATCCTGGTATAAGAGTATATCCCCTTCCTTATATTCTCTAAGTTCGTCATGGTAAATCCTTTCGTATATGACCTCCTGTGTGTCGCCGCCCTCTATGACTCCCCTTTGCACTAGATCCACGTACCTTCCCGTCTCCAAGTTTCTAACTTCCCTGAAGCCTTCCTCGTACTTTCGCGATTCCAACTGTTCAATTTCTTCATTTTGAAATTGCTTCCATTGATACCTTCAAAAGAATAATTTTCAAATTCCAGTAATATTTAGAAACCTTCCTCTTTACTTTACAATATGTTGACTCTTATTGGATAACTGAATGAATTTTTTTCTCTTTAATGTCATGTAGGTGTCTGTCACTTGCAAGTTATTACAATCAAGGAATATTTCTGACTCATAAGTGGATGATTCCAATATGACCGTCAGTTTCTCTCCAGTTTCGTACGATATAATCATACGGCCGCGATGATTTCCTGTGGTTTTCGCCATGAACTTGACGGTGAATTGCATGGAATCTTGGGCGCCCAAACAAGCACAAGCAGGGCTTGCATCATATCCTTCTGAGCAGCATATGTTGAAGATGGCTGCGGTTACACCTAAATTCCGGATAATAATGGTACGTTCCGATAAGGTTTTGACTGGGATTGGTGGTAGTTTTATTCTATCGGGTATATCCAATAACGGCCTTAATGATATACCTAAAAGTTTCGTACGTACGAATTCGTTATAGATGCGACCCGAATGAATCTTACATATAATAGGTATCATGAATGTCTCCCCTTCGGAAACAATTGTAAGGTAATGTCTATAATCTTTTTGTTCATGAGGAAAGAACGTTAAGTTAACTTGATATGCCATTCCTGGTGCTATCTTCGTGTTGACTATCCCAGGAGGGCCGGTCAATGAGAAAACAGTACTAGCATCCAATACGACACGCACAGGTTTAGATACCTAAACAGAACAGGGAAAGTCTCGAAGCAACTCTTCTTAGTTGCGGCTATTCAATACCTCGTAAGTATTCAAGATACTTATTGGAACTGTCACTGGTTCACCAACGCAATAGTTTTGAAATATTACAATATCTGGTATGGCTTTCAACATGTTCAGGGACAACTCTCTTCTTATCTTCTCCTTTCTGCTGATACTCGTTAGTTTCTCTAATCTTTCCTCTATGGTACACATCATCTCGGTGATGAATCTGGAAGGCGATACCTGCGAAGGGAGTTTAGAATGTTTAAAGGTGTTGTACGACAAGCACATACCACTGCGTCCGTTGCCATCCTATCCATATCTAGAAGGATAAGTAATATTTCCATATTTGTGTAATTGAAAAATGAAGGAGCACATAAATAGGTGGGATCCATTGCTCTAAATTAATAAATAAAAATTCGGTATCTGTCAAGTGAATGTCAATAGACTAGAGATTATACTAACTGTTGTCACGGAGATTCAATGCAATTTTTTTAAAACCTAGTTGCTCTAGTAAGTATAAGCAAAACTACCGTCATTTAGTAGGTCGTGGTATGGTTCATAGAACACCCTGCCATTATATGTTCGTGGTTCTGGTAATCATTCAAATAAGTTCCAAGCTCCGGTAGGGATTTTTTAAGCGCCAAACAAAGCTTTGACACGGGACCTACGGCTTTACTTCCAATTTGAAAAAAAGGTATGTTCTCATTTTTATCCACAATTAAAAATCTCCGCTTCGGATTGGAATCGAACCAGCGCCTACGGAGTGAAAGGTGAGCATGCAAACCGTTCAGTAGCCGAGAAGAATATGCCAATGGGGTAGAAAGGTAAACACTATTTCAATATTCGAAATAAATAAGATTCAGGTATATTTAATAGGTGAAGAATTGAATATTGAGTTGTAGAAGCGTACATATTTGATGAAGGAATTTTTACGGTATTTGGTGTGCTGAATCCAAATATATCTAATCAGCTCCAATTTTCAAAATACAGCGTTTAGGAATGTTCAATTTTCAACGTATTAATTTTGGACCATTTTCAAGAAATTTTGATGATTAGACAGACATGAATATCAATGGGTAATTTGGGTTGTCCCAAAAAATTATGGACTTCTCTCTTTGCTAGCAAAGGACTGCTTCCTTGTTTGTAAAGTAAAATAGGGTCTCTAGGAGAGAAGTAATGATTGTTGAGAAAAGAAATTTAGTTCATAAATCGCTAGTTGAATGAAATAAAAACATATTTCCTTCGTTGCGTTTACAACTAAGGTTGATAAAATAGTTTGTAAAGGCTCACCATTGGGATGGGCTATATTTTGTGCACATATCACAAAGTACAGAAAAAAACCGGATTTTTTTATGGTGCTCCCATGAGACAATTCGTACATGATCCCACTTTCGTATATTCCATCACTGAAGCTGAACAAGATGCGTAGATATCATTTCTTCTATATGAGACAAACCTTTTTAGGTAACCCTAAACAATATTCAAGGATATGTTTAATTAATTCAAACCACTTAGATGTAATATAAGCATAGGAGTACATAACTTGCGTAAACATTTGAATCGGTTTTTGCAAATTTGGGTAATACCAGCAAAAAGAAGCGAGAGATTTCATCAACATATGAAAGCCGCGAGGACTACTCTCAAGAAATATGGTATACACATAGGCTGGTGACCTACTGTTGACATTTGGTAAGAGAATGTTGTAAAAATAGTACCAGCTAACTTTTGCCTTTATATCTCTTGTTGGTCCTCATTTTTTTTCTACAAATCACTATGTAAAGAAAATAAAACTAACGGTTTAATATTTGTGTTGTTTTTTAATAGCATATCACTAAGTGCAAAACAAGGTAAAATGCAAGAGCAAATATATCATGAAAACATTAATAAATGATAGATTCCTTTGTAATGTTCAATCTATAGATCGACCACAACACCTTCTAGAATAACACCTGGAGCTATCTCCGTTGATATCTTCTTGTCAACCGATTGGTTTCCCCTAATAAGATCTAAGCTTTCTTTACTGGTTCGTCTTGATATAGATATGTGGTGCACAGCTCGTTTTAAGGACTCTCTCTGAAAATTAGTTTTCCGTAGCATTCCTTGGAAGTTAAACGGTGGTTCGTCTTCTGATGCGCTCAACCTTCTAGCTAAATGTTTGAGTTCTGATATCGGATCTGGACGTTCAATTGTTTTATCCGTTGCCTTGGATAAGGTGTTCTCAATGTTTTTGGTCTCCTTCCTCTTCAGTGAGGTGTTCCGTGAGTTTGACATTGATGGCCTCCTCCTTCTTTCTGGAGTTGCAGGCACCGGAGACGGGGCTTCTTGCATTGGTGGTATATCCACTTGCGCAACTATGGCGATGGATAAATTTCTGCTTAGATTAGAACTTGCACCTGCTAATTTTCTACCAAACGTTTCTTCTTTTAGGTTGCTAGTAATGGATAGCTTTCTTGATGTAGCAGGTATTCTGCTATATGGTGCATTTACAAATTGCTCTGCTAGTTTAGCGTCATCGTCATTTGTATGCTGTTGAGGTGTTTTATATGATAAAGATTCATCGGTTACTAAAGAGGAAACTATTTGAGAAGAAACGTTGTCTCTCCATTGGAATGGCGAATTCCAAGATGGTTCTGTTTTCGTGATGGTTCTACAGTGAAGAAGTGAATTAGTACAAAATCATATAAAAAACAATTTTTTCCACGACATACCCTATAGGTTGTAATCGATCACACATGTAGGCCGTATCGAAATACGGCACATCATCTAATCGGAAAGGTAATTTTAACACTGGTGGTTGCATCTCCTGAAGCCAAGAGCTGGCCTGAGCTTTAACCTCTACATTATCTAATTCTATCGGATTACTAACAAGTTCGAAGCTTTGCATACATTTTTGGTTGAAGAAATGAACCTTAAACGTATGCCATTAGTATTGAAACGTATCTCAGTAATTTGTTTCTTGAATACCTGCTGCGCAAAGTTAAAAAGGTCGTGATGTTTAGCAGCTCGATATTGCAGGAGAATTTGGAATAGCGATTTCTTCCTCCATCTGTCGACGTAGGGTTTTATAAACTTGCGAGTCTCCTCGTCGAGTTTATCGGTTAGGGGTTTATAAGTTTTTCTAGCGTTATGACCTCGGTAAACTACGAAAAAATACGTCTTTGCAAGGCTGATTCTTTAACGTAATGCACAATTTTCTGAATTGTTTTATTCATCAGGATCACTCCCAGAGAGACATTTAGGTTTGTCCACTAAAATAAAACAATTCTGAAAAGCGTACCTGAATTTTCTTAGGCGTAGAATTACCTTTTTGAATAACTAATGCTGCTTCCTCCTGGCTCATGGAGTCGGCTCGGGAATATCTACGGAATTCAGTTACTGAAAATTATGATGCATGTTTGAAGTATATCTAAAAAATAAATTGATATACCTGCTTGCTCTTTATCTTTTTGAATACGTTTCGCAAGACGCCTTTTCGCAAGGAAACTTCTCATCATACATTGAGTCCTAACAATTTTCTTAACTTGTATCTCATATAGCCTGAAATGTTGTGAAATTACATACAGCACTTTTAGAGTATTCCGGAAATCTTTATACCTCGACAAGTATTCCTCGTTATAATACTTAAGAAAAACCTTCGTTTTACCAATCACCCAGCCTTCCATCTTCAACCGGACTAATAATAGTCTGCAGTTATCTCTACTGGTTTCGACGTTTTCATCGAAATCAAAAGCCAAAAACTTGTATCTAATACAAAGGTAAGTGTTAATAATAGATTTTAACATTTTACACAACTATTAACCTCCGGAGGAATTCAGAGAACACGATCCTGTGGGGATATCCTTTTTGACGAGCTTTAGCCGTTTCCAAGACAGCTAAGGCTTTTAATTGTTGCTTTATAATTTCAGGGTGGAAATTTCGCGGTTTATTTTCAATATCGCTTCTTACACAACGGATGAAGTGGGTGCCCCCTGATCCTCCACCAACCGCTAGTTCTTTCATGAGATCCAGACAAAAAGCTCTGAATCTGGATGATACAGATCTCATCTTCCTAGACTGGGAATACTGAAAGTGAATGCACGTTAAGGCGCATCATTTATTTATTTGGTTGGTTTATCTTACACTATCTTCATCCTCAGAAGATGAAGATGAGACCTTCTGCTCCTTTACAGTTTTTTCCTCGAATGAAACGTTGAGGTTTCCAGTTTTGCTAAGTTTGTTGGTGAAGAACATTTTGATGATAGGGTTTTCGGATGTTCTAAGCGAATCAGTAATTTCCGGAGGTAAGAAGTCTCGATTTTCTTTTCCCATGCCGTTGACGTAGTATGATATTTTGCCAGTAAAATGGGCTATGCTAAATTCCTCAGCGTCCACCATTTTCACAAAACTGTTTTCTTTTGATTCTATACTCTCTATAATTTTATAACAAGTTTTTAAGTTGGTATAAGTGTGTTTAGGATTTATATTTACCTGTAATAAAATTATCTGCGTGATCATTTTTCGAGGTATCATCAATTATAGAAAGTAGGCCACCTTTTCCTAATATTTCCTCCATTGCATTTTTATTATCGTAGTATTGGATCGAAGTGTAAGGAATACCTTCCTCGTTTAACTCCAAGAATTCCCAAGCAAAAATTCTTTGAAGGTATAAGTAATGAAGTTGTTCATTCAATACATTTGTTAATAATTGAGAAAATGCGTTTTGCTTGAAACATTCCAAACCGCACATGTCCAAAACTCTAATCCAATATTTCTCCCCGCTAAAATATTATTTTATTACCCCTTAGGGAAAACACCATAGCAACATACTTACAAAATAGCACGCCCGAAAGATAATTTATGATTGATAACGCTAACAATATAATCGATAAGTCTAGTATATAATGCATTTGCTAGTACATCTCTAGCAATTGATGCTTCTTCACAAGTGTGATGCCTGCTAACTGCTGTGCCTTTGCTGACAAAGCAATACTTTACCAAAGACCATGATAGCTTCTTTTGATCGATTTTTAACAGCGAAGCAACCTTTCCCACTTCCTCTTCGGTTTCAATGGATGCAGCATCGTTTTCAAGTGGCCTAAATTTAATTTCACCCAAATGCAATATGGCGCACAATGTACTGTAGATAGTTGCAGTTTGTTCTTTGGAGAATTCGTATTCTTCAAAAACCCTTTCCAATTCCCGAAATTTATTGAAATTCTCCTGGGGATTCTCATGATAAACCTTCAGTCCTTCACGGAGGTATCTGTATTTATAATCTTCCACTATAAAATATCTATCCGCTGTACCTGATTTTATAAGGCCGTCGTATACATAGTAGAATATATGAAAATTCGCTTGAGTTCTGTAAATTATTCAGCGTGTTTATTTGGAGTTAGTAATTTTAGATCAGATCATACTTATCCATCATTGATACTCTCAGTTTCTCCAATTGGTAAACATGGAAGGTGCATCCACTAACTTTAGCAGTTCTTCCGTAGATTACTTCTGTCTTTAAGACACATCTGGTGGAGTTTGGGTTGATTGGAGTGGCAGCGTGTGTGAACCAATGTATGAGTTTAATGCCGTTTCTAATTCTCTCCATGCTTATATTCATGCTTTCTCCTAGGAACAAAAGATGTTCCATTAAATGTAAATAATTCGTAGTCTTTCCAGAGTAAGATTCGCCAGTCAGTATGATGTTCTGTGGTATCATATGGTGCAGCGCGTCTTGGTATGCGCTGTCAGCAACTGAGTATATATGGGGGGCATTTGCAGAGCGCGGTTTATTGGAATACCTTTTGTGATACTAAAAAAGTACAAATTAATTTGCATAAAGTTTATTGACGGTCTTTGTTTACCTCTTTGTTGTAAATTTGCTGATCTTCGTTTGGATTCAATACAAGCAGTATATCACCAATATATGTTTGAAAATTACCATCAATTATTCTTGATTCTAATTCTCTTAAAACGCTGTCTTCTGAAAGGTAATCTAATGCTGCTAGATCTTCAACGTTCATCTTCTCTGCATCTGTATTGATTGATTTCTTCAGCAAAGCTGATTTTACAAACGCTTCAGTGTGTTTCGATTCTTTTGCTGTATCTCCTAAGATTTGTATTCGCAATGATTTTAGTTCTTGATTCAACTGAAAGAATTACTAAATTTGGTTAAAATTTATTGGGGTGAATTGACTTACGTGGTGACAATTTTCAGGCACCTCTGTCAGAAATGGATGTTCCAGCACCTCCATCATATAGGGCCTGTACTCTGGATTTTTGACTAAGCACCTATTAGAAATTAAAAAAAAATGACAGAAAATTATAAAAAAGCATACTGAGATTGAGCAAACTTACTCTGAAACAAAGTCATTGTAAGCCTCACTCCAGTTACTCTTACGGTATAATGTAGGCGGTGGATTCCTTACTATTTGAAACAAGGCCCTAGTAGGGTGCATATCGCAGAAAGGAGTTTTTCCATCCCCGAGCTCTATAGCAGTTATTCCCACAGCCCATACGTCTGCTCTGTTTCCGTAACCTTCGTCATTATAATCTCCACTACTGCTTACCACTTCTGGTGCCATCCAACATGGGGATCCCATACTAGTATCGGTTCTTCCCAAGGTGCTACTTAGATGACGGCATAAACCAAAATCTACTAGCTTTATCTCTCCTTCGTGGGTCATCAGGATGTTTGTTCCCTTGACGTCACGGTGGATAATATGATTCTCGTGGAGATAGGTTAAAGCCTATGCAAACATTATGTTTTTATGTTAGTCATTATTTCTTGGACTTAATTTATTAGTGAGATACAGTTAATCGGCAGTTATTTACAGTGATTCAGTTTAAATAACTGATTGATTGATGAGATACGTGCTGAAACTTCATCGTAATAAATGATAACACAGAGTTCAGATTTCAAAAAATATTTCATCACCTGATGAAGCCACTGTGTGGTGAAACATATGTAGTGTCTACAATATATTTTTGAAACCCGAACTTTGTGTTATACCATAATGATCTTCGGGTATTATGTTGAGATAATATTCTGCTTCGTGATTGCAAGAATATTAATTATCAGAATAAATACTTTCAATAGTTTTACAATGTTTTCAGTTTTCAGATTTTTTAAAATTAGTTCCTATTTCTTTGCAATTACCAAACTTAATTAAACATGGTTGTGGTATTGCAGACTTAATTCTCCATGGAAGACTAAGAAAATTAGTATCTAATATGCATCACAATGATACTATGGACTCGGAAGCAGATAAACCGGATATAATAGTTAATGTACAATCATACGAAAGGTGGAGTTGACATGGTTGACCAGCTGTGCTCCACATATAATTGTGTCCGAAGTACTCAAAGATGCCCAATGGTGGTCTTTTATTCCAGTCTAAACGTTGCGGCAATTAATTCCTATGTGGTATATATGTCAAATAATTCTAACAGTTCAATGCTACGCAGACAATTTCTCAAACAACTTGCAATGGAAATGGTACGTCCCCACTTACTTCAGCGTTCAACTTTACAAAGACTTCCTCGGCCAATGAAACTTCGCATTCGTGAAATATGTGACATAGAAGACGCAGTAAATCCTGAAAATACAGAACCAATGCCCGAAAAGGGAAGATGTTGCTACTGCGATAGTAAGAAAAACCGAAAAACTCGTTACTTCTGTCGCAAATGTAAAAAATTTATGTGTTTGGAACACATTACCGTTGTATACGATCCGTGTTATTACAACTTCAAATAATATCAATAATATATTACATTTCTTGTTTCATGAGCTACATATGTCACCAGCAATTGTTGCATATAATGTTTTGCATAGTCTGTTAACATTTACATCTAATTAAATTTGTTGTTGTAAATTTATATGCGCGTTGTTCTTTAAATAAATACAGCTAACTAAGTTAAGTGTGTTATATCCTTTATTTTACTAACAATTTATCAACAGGAAGAATATTAGTTTTAATTCGGTCCCAAAGACCGAAACGGGTACTTGGTCATAAAATTTCAAACGGGTACTGGAGGGTTAAATAATCTCACTTTTTTCTTCAATTTAATGGTTGGTTAGGTGTTATTACTCGCTGCTGACGAGTTTTAGCTGCTCTCGAAGTAATTACAGATAAAGTAACTACTTCTGTAAGTATCCTTGATGAAGTATACTTTTCTAAAGTGTTCCAAGAAGTTGACTACTGCAAGACACTGATTGTATTTCTTTCTCCTCTGCGTTTGTATGTATATAATTAATATCACTTCACAAGAATGCTTACCTAGACAGTATATCTTTCTTCTTCTAAAACAACTGTTCGTTAATAGTTATTTGATGAAGATTGTTTTATATCTATACAAAAGGAGTACAATTGAAAAAAGAATTCCTTGTACACTTAATTTGCTATTTACAAAATATGTCCTACACGTAACGACAATACTAAATAATGCTCTTACAATGGTATTTAATTGTTACGGCCTACCATTACCAGTCAGATTAAACCAGTCGAAGGGATGTACCTTCTGTCTTCAATTCAACAGTTGCGCTCGTTAATTGAGGCAATCGCGTAGCATTGTGCGAGTAGAAAGAGACACGGGAATGTTTCGTTAATTACGTTTTTTTTAGCTACATATCCGTTGAGATATTTGACATTATTAACCATACCGTTATCTTACCGCTTTTACGGAGAATAAAACGATTGGTCGCGAGTCATACTTTGCGACGTCACCAAGCATAGCATAGAGAAAATACCTTTTAACAAGTTTTCTCTCTTGGAAAAACCGCGGCGGTTACTGCGTTTAAAGTCGTTGCGTTGTATTAAACCCGCTCCCTGTACTGTACAACGCAACCGTTGCTGTGATTTATTTCTATAAATTGCTCATAATTATTGTAATAAACCCGACGTTTCGGATGTTATTTATGGCAGTTTTTGTCGGTTTTTGTGTCCCGTCTGGGAGATAGCTCGCGTTTGACTTCTGAATAATGCATTGTTCGAGTCCGGTTTGGTTAATACAACTTAGACTTGTTAGCGAGTTATTTACAGTGATTGCCTTTGTAATAATGGTGATTTCGAATACTGGAAATGCCTCGAATCCTAGCATTAGAGGACGCAATTGTTTCTAATTGCACTGTCTTGTACGTAAACTTATATAGAGAAGTATCTAGAAGCAATGGCATATTACTATGCCATTAATTTTTTGAACACTCAAATGGTTTCCATACAGTAATTGGGGACTTACCTTTACCACTTCTTTCAATATGAAAGATATATGTTCTTCAGACATTCTGCGATTCTTTTCCAGTAACGCATTCACCAGATCTATCACGGGTCCTCCTTCGCATAACTAAACAATGTAACAGGTTACGCATGCGCCATAATATATAATTCTTATGCCTTTACCTCCATGACGAACCATATTTCTGCGGTACCATTGGTTTGATTCTTGAAGCCGCCATAAAAATCCGGCAGATTAATGTGTTCTGAAAAATCTTTCAGGATCTTGTATTCCTCGTTGATGTAGTTCTCATTCTCCTTAATCAGCTTTTGGATTTTAATAGCCACCTTCTTGTTATTTGAGGATGTATCAATTGCGCCGCGAACGATACCGAACACACCGCTTCCAAAGCATTTATCTAAGATGAAACGGTCTCCTGCTTCCTCTAAATCGCTTACTGTATGTTTCGTCATTTTGCTGGTATCTACAAATAAATCGAATGGAAACGCTTCACGGGGTGAAGTTACAAAAGGAAATATACACCTACTTGAATTGGCTTAACGTCAAACAACATTTTTTAGAATAATGTTGTCTTAAAATTTGGGCATTTCAAAATACCTTACCACGGACTTTACTGCAGTGAAGTTCGCGGTACAGTATTTTGAAGGGTGAAGTGTTATGAGTTTTGAGTATTTTCTTTTTATCTTAAACACTGACTAACGCCCATCAAACAAGATCTTTTTAGAATTGCTTTCTCGAAAAGTAATTCCGAAATGTATATAGTAGGGCTGGGCAAAATATCGATACATCGACAAGTATTCGATTCCATTAATGGTATCGATTCTTCGATACCGTGATTAGCAAAGGTATCGATGTATCGATACTAGTACTAGTAGTGGTTCTAGTTCTGATACTAGTACTGGTTCTAATACTAGTACTGGTACTGGTTCTAGTACTAGTATAGATTATCGATAGTAGAAATAATAAAAAATATTCTCAAAGACACATTATACATGGCTTTCAAAACTGATTGTTGGACATCGGTAGTTATGGAATCTTATATGTCGGTCACAGTTCATTTTATAAGTGATGATTGGAATTTACACAATGCCACTTTGGCGTGTCAGAAAATGGAATTAGATGACACTGCAGAAAATATTAAGGAGCAACTTTTAGTTTGTTTTGCTGATTGGCAAATTGACGAGAAAAAAATATCAGGATGTACAACAGATTGTGGCGCTAATATATTAGCTGTTATAAAATTTACAGATTTTAATCATCTAAGCTGTTTTGGTCATGTATTAAATACAGCCGTAAATAAAATAATGACAAATGATAGATCCAATAGTATCATTAAAAAATCCAAAAAAATACAAAACATTATTGCCCATAGTTATAAAATGGTAGCAGAACTGAAAAGAACTCAAGGAAATTTAAACCGTTCCACCAAGAAAATACCGGCTGCTTCACCTACCAGGTGGTGGTTCACCTTGTTGCTCCTGGAAGCCATTGTAGAAGAACATTCACCCTTAACTAATTTATTCACAGACTCACCTAAGTATCGAAATAAAGATCTAACTTTGACAAATGCCGAACGACTAACTGCAGAAACGTTAATAAAGAGTCTTAAACCATTTCAAATAGTTTCTGAGCAAATGTCCGCTGAAAAATATATAACGGCTTCCGCTATCATGCCTCTGTTGGAAAACTTAAAAAATACCAATGAAATGGAAGACATTGATCAGGATGATTTGAATATTATAAGGGCTGTACATTCCGAAATTATCCATAATTTTAATAATAGGTGTTCCTTGCAAGGCGGGAATCCTAAAACAAATTTACTTTTCAACATATGTACCTATCTTCATCCATGCTTTAGAAAAGATTATTTTTCTGATGTTACAATAACGTAATTAATTATTTAAAAAGTGACATCTCCGATACTGCTACACCTAGCGAAACGCCTACAGAACAAGAAACTAAACTAAAGGACTTTCTCTATTAATTAAAAAACGCAAAGCAAAGGAAAAGAGTGAAATACGGAAGTATGAAGCCATGGAAACAGAAGACATTTCGATTAACCCCTTAGAGTGGTGGAAGGCTAATGAAAATTATTTAAAAAGATTAGCATCGGTATGCAAGAAATATATTTGCATCACAGCTACCAGTGTGCCATCCGAAAGAGTGTTTAGCTGTGGTGGTAATATAATTAACTGCAGAACATGCCGAACAATTAGTCTTCTTATCGATGAATAAAGCTTTTGTTCCTAACCCGAATTAGTTTTATTTAACTATTACATATGTCTTTTATTTTTATTATATGTTCCTATTCTTGTAAGTTTTTTGTATACAATAAATGTTTACATATTCTCGATAACTGACTTTATTGCAGAAAACAAGACAATGTATTAAATTAAAATGAGAAAGGGTCAATGTCAATTACCAATAACTTATTGGTATTATTATATTTTTGAAAAACCAATCTCTCGTTCTTGATTGAAAATGTATAGAAAAAAGAAGCGGTTAATTTGAGCAATAATTTATTTTATAATATCCAATATTTTCAGCGATGTTTTTTGACTGCTTCCCCAACGTTTCTCAAATAGTTATAGAAAATTGTCAAATGAAACAAAATTTTTAACTTTTAACTTAAAAACATTATGAAATTTTTAAAATTTAAATTGAAATTTTGAAAACTATATAAAAATACCTTGAAATCAATACCCTAGTACTGCTACCTTTGAATCGCTACCCAAGTATTGATACTTCGGAATCAATTTTATGGTATCGATATATCGAAATCGATAGTCTAGTACAGTACTATTACTGATAGTACTACCGGTACTAGGACTATTAGTACTACTAGTACTAGTGCTGGGTAACGATACCTACCGTAGAATCGATACATCGGCAAGTATCGATACTAAGACAAGTATCGAATACCGATACCAAAATCATAGGTATCGCCCAGCCCTAGTATATAGACTACTTTTGAGGAAGTGAGCATATTTTAGAATCAAGATTGTCTCATTTTAGGTGCAATCAAAGAGCGAAGAGAAAAAGAAAAATTGACTGCAACAAGTTCATGATTGAATAATGTGGAGTGTACGCAGCTTGGAATTGCAAGAATAATTGCAATTTTAAGAAGAAGGGATGGCATAGTTTATCGCCTGCTAATGTAAGTGATATTCTAGACTATGATCCGCTCGGCTCGGAGATAAGATACTGGAATCTGCGCAGCCTTTTGAAATGCGAAATAATAGACAAAGGAAGGGTTGGTTTGATAAGGATTGCGAAAGAGAGCTGGAATACAGAAGAAAATTAAGGCTAGAAATGTTAAAAAATGAGCGTAATGAAGCAAGTAGCAAGTACGAACATCAAAGGAAAAGATGTAAGAAAGTACTGCGGGAAAAGAAAAGAAAATACATGGAGAATGAAATAAAAGAAATGGAAGAAAACTATAAGAACAAAGAGATCGCAAAATTGTATAGAGGGTGGAAAAGGGAAAAGAAGCGGATTCCAACCAAAAGCAAATATGTACAAGAACCAAGCGGGCGAACTGGTCGGGGGAGAGCAGCAAATATTGGAAATGTGGAAAAACCACTTTGAAGATCTGCTAAATACAACATTAGCCCAGTACGATGAGGATGAAGGGGCGGAGCAAAATATGAAACATCCAGAAGAGGTAGTAGATTCAGAGGCAAATCCACCAACAGTGCTAGAGATTGAAGAGGCAATTAAGAACATGAAAAACAATAAAAGTCCAGGACATGATAGTGTGAGGGCGGAAATGTTGAAGTATGGAGGTGTACTGGTGGCTGAGTATTTGAAAAGCTTAATCGACGAAATATGGACCCAAGAAAAAATGCCAAGGAGTTGGAGAGAAGCAGGTATAATACCGATATACAAAAACAAAGGGGAAAGAATAGACTGTAAGAACTATAGAGGAATTGCGCTACTGAATGTGGGTTATAAGGTGATGGCAACATCCATGAAGAACAAAATAACACTCAAAATGGAGAGAGAACTGGGAGAGTATCAGAGCGGATTTAGAAAAGTAAGATCAGTGGTGGACCAGATATTTACCCTACTTGAGCTTCAAGCGGAAAGCTACGAGCATGGCCTAGAGACCTGGGTTGCATTTGTTGATTTCCAGCAAGCATACGACCGAATAAACAGGCAAGAACTTTACACAGCAATGGAGGAGCTGGGAGTTAAAGGTAAACTACTGAGGTAACAAGAATGACACTGGAGGACACAATAGCGAGGGTAAAAGTGGGAGATCAGTTGACAAATGAATTTGAGGTGAGAAATGGGCTAAGGCAGGGTGATCCTTAGTCTCCGTTGCTATTTAACCTAGCATTGGAATATACGATAAGAAAGGCGAGAATGAATAGAAATGGTCTAATATACCATAACCGACACCAAATACTGGCATTCGCGGACGATATAGTCATAATAACACGGAGTAAGAAAGAATTAGCAGAGACTATTCTACAACTGGAAACAGCTGCACAACAAATGGGACTGAAAATAAATGAAAAAAAAACGAAATACATGAACTGGTCTGATAGAGAATTCAAAAGATGCGAATTAACGGTGCAGACAGAAAGAGGCAAGATATATAACTTAGAATAAGTGGACGTCTTTAAGTATCTAGGAACGAATATATATAGAAAGCCTGAGAATAGAAAAGAAATACAGCAGAGGTGACACACAAACCGCTTGCTCTTTGCTCTAAAAAGAATCCTGAACAATAAGAAAGTATCACGAAAATTGAAAAAACAGATCTATAAAACGATAGTAAGACCAGTAGTACTATTCGGTAGCGAGGTATGGACAATGGGAACGACAGAAATTAATTGACTAGGCAGATGGGAGAGGAAAGTGCTAAGGAAGATCTATGGAGGAAAGAAGATTATTTTGAAGTGGAGAAGATATTGCATATCTCCAAGCCTACAATAAAGGAGGCCACATTCAATAATTCAATCCAACCATTAACGAATAAACGTTTCATCATCTTCAATCGAAAATAAAAATATAAGAAAGGAACCGCAGAAAAAGAATTATATTATATTCTACACAAAATCCTGGCAAAGCTATGCATATACACACATCAGCAGAAAATTCCAAGTAATTCAAAGAGCCAAAGGCTAGAACTTTCAACATTTATCCCATAGAGCAGCGGTCCCCAACCTTGTATGAACAGAGACCCACTTTTAGTGAATTCAAATTTCATCCCTTTAAAATTGTACTTTTACACGAATTGAATCAGAATGATTTTGACAAGAGGTTGGAATTTTGTGAATTATTGACCGCGCGGCCCAACAATAATCGAAACTTACTGTATAATATCTGTTTTTCGGGCGAATCATCTTTTTCAATGAATGGTGAAATAAATTGTCACAACTGCAGATATTAGAGCCCCATTTGACGCGGGAAACACAACACCCACAGAAACTTAATGTGTGGGTTGGTATCTTTGGCGATCATCTCATAGGACCCCTATTCATTGACTGGACTTTAAATGATCAAATATATTTGAACATGCTAGACGATGCAATCAATCCTTTGATCACAGAAAAATTGGGGCAAGATCCAGATTTGTTGGAGAATGACATAGTATTTTGACAAAATTGAGCGACTCCACATTACGTTACCGCAGTAGGACAATTTCTGGATCATGACTTTTGCGATTCGTTTGATTGATCGAAGGAGGACTATAGAATGGCCTGCCAGATCTTACACCCCTTGTGTTTTTTTTTTCTGAGGGCATCTTAAGTTTAAGATGTATGCCACGCGTTCAGCTTCCTTACAAGAGTTACCCTTAATTGCATTTGTAGCAAGATGGTATTATTGTATGGAGGTTAATGGTCATCATTTTGAACATTTAATGAAGTAAAATCCAAACCATTGCATTCTAATCGTATTTTATTACGCAGGTTGCAAATTATGCAGTTTTTGCTTGGTAATTTTTAGATTACTTTCTAAAGCCCAAATTAGTAGACCATAGGTAATCTGTGAATCAATATAACCGAAGTAAATATTTATTAAACTTTGGATATTACACAGTTTTTTCATTTTGACCAACACATAAAGGGATTTTTTCAATTTTGAAATAACAACAGTCATATGCATATCCCATTTTAATTTGTTATCGTTATATTCGTAATTGCTCGTCTGTATGAAAGAAAACTATATTTGACTTTTCTACATTCAAAGCTAATTTATTGCTGTTATACCAGCCGACCAAACTTTGAAGAAAATCAGAGCAATTATTGAGAAGCTCACGCATGTTGGTGCCAGTAACCACCACATTATTGTCGTCGGCGTTTAATGTAACAGATCCAGGAATATTTATAGGTAAGTCATTTATAAAGATAACGAACAATAGTGGACCCAAAATAGAGACCTGCGGAACTCCCGAAACTACATCGAGCAGACCAGTAGTAAAACGATGGATGCATCCAAAACAGCCAACGCTTCCCAGCTCCGTATAATGCTTTCGATGCCCTAGATATGATTTAAAGAAATCGAGCGTTAACTCTCAAACCGTAATACGCTAGTTTGTCTAGGAGAATATCATGATTCATCAGATCAAATGCTCTGGATAAATTAATGCAAGCGACGAGTTTTTGACTGTTAATATTAGTCAAAATTTCCTCTGTTATAGCGATCAAAGCAGTACCGGTAGATCTGTTACTAAGAAACGCGTGTTGATTAGGTGAAATTATATTATGATCGTTTAAAAAATTTAGAAGTCGCGTTTTCACAATACTTTCAAAAACTTTCGACAGAGCTGGAAGAACCGAGATAGGTCTGTAATTATGAATAGACTTTTTATCTCCTTTTTTATGTAAAGGTACAATTTTGGAAATATATTATAATTTAAAGAAATCCGGATATCTACCGTTTTCCAATGAAAATTTTTGCCAAAGGGATACTAATATAATCAATTACTAGTTTAAATATTTTTATTGGAATCCCATCATGGCCCGTAGCCATGTTGTGGTGTTATTCAGGCTCAGAGTAACGGATTTAATTTCCTCAGGAAGAATCGGGAGAAAATAATAGGATCGGTCGGGAGATCCAACGCACGTGAATTCTCTGTCCCTGATATCATGCCGTTATTGTTTAGGTGATTTATTTTTTTTGTCTTTTTAAGATCCTCTCTTTATAGTAATAAAAAACAATAATGATGATCATTTTGACGATCAGATTCAATAAAAAAATCTCTGCGGATATATCTCCCAAGGAGTTGACCGATAGCGTCTTAATTATGTGCATCGCAACCGCATGCCCTTACTTATATGAACTAACTTATGGCGGATCGGCCGGAATAAAGAAACAAGCAGAACAGTTACTTTCATTAACAGACCTTTAGCGTCGATTCCGGGCGTTTACCGCGTCCAAAGAAACCGACTATTCTATCTAGGTAGTCGGACAAAAAGCGAGCCGCATCGCTTTTCCGCGATTCTACGTCGCGTCTTGCCCGTTTGCGGGCAATATTCTAGTTCAGCGACGGTTCCCGGCCGAGCGTCTTCCCGTAACACGACGGGAATTAATTCGAACGCACCTCCAAACTGATTAAGAAATATTAATCACGCTACGATTGCGCGAAGTCGCCGTGCGTCCGATCGTTATCGAGTTTTCAACGTACTCGAGCGCGTACCGATCGACATGTTTGACAAATCGTTTTTCACCGGTTACGGCCGCAAAAAAGGCATAAATACTTTTTAATTGCGGCGGATTAAAATGTTGATCTATATATGTAGTGCGTTCGACGTAATTAAAAATCTTGTCGTTTTTTTTTTTTACGCATCGACTGTGGCGATCGAAATGGAAGGCAATCTTACCTTATTCAGGCGGTAATGGCCAGCATTATTTTTTTTTTCGCAATCGACGACGGCACGTCTCGAGATTTCAATACTTCTACCCTTATTCAGAGTGGATAGACGACTGACTCGCTTCCCGCTAAGTTGAAAAAATGCGATTACCGCTTACCTGCGGCGACAAACTAAGGATTCCTTTAATTTGTCCTCGACCTGTGAATATTTTTCCGTGCTATGTACGTACTATTACCACTTAATATATACGGGAGGATAAATATCGAATTTGGTAATTGCCAGATGTCGCGTTACCGATTTTGAAATATCTACCGATGGTACGGAATAGGAGAAAGAAATAAAGAGAAAAAAAGAAACACAGCGAAGGCCTTCGCTCCAAATACAACCGTCGACCATAGATGGTAAACGGATTGCGTTGTAATCTTTATTTCTAGTATAGAGCGCGTGCCTTCTTTTGTTTTACGGAACGTATCGTTTCTGGCGGGACTATTTCCATCTACGTGTTGTTACAAACGCTAAACACTCATCTGAAAAGCAAAATTATCGATATAAAACCAAGGGAAATCTTTCTTACTCGAATTAATTTATCATCACAATGATCAGTTGAATTCATAAGAAATGAGTTCCGCGATGACGCATAGATATTTATGCCTGGAAAAACTGCAGCCTCTTGTCTTTTTGTATTTAATCAATTCCCATATCCTGGTACACTGTACCAGTCTATACATCTCTGTGACTGGTTGATGGCGAAATGTTAGAATTCTTGAATTAAATCACTTTTCATATCTTTTTAAGAATAGTAATACTTGCTTAAAATCAAGGATAAATATTTATTTCTATCAAATAAAAGGTATCTATTGTTTATGTGAAATAAATGCTTGGTTTGAAAAAGTTTTTTTTGGGAATAACAACTAGTTTTAACGGTGCCTCATTTGAAAATAAGGAGGAAGTCTTAAGAATATTTTCAGAAGTTCCGTCTTATTTGCAAATACACCGCACCATTTATGAAATGAATGCAGCCACCTTAAGTTTTATCTTTCTAAATGTTCAAATCAAACTTACAACCACATCTTTATTGTTCAGGTGCATAAAACGCTGGGTTGCTTTTAATCCTGGTGCCTCCGAATCTTTTCTTGAGAGGTGTACGTATGTATATCGCTGCCTGATCACTAAAATATGCATATGGCCAATATCAGCTATCTGTGAGCCTTATTGGTATGTCTAATTTACCTTGCACAATTGAATGTAAATATTATACTTACTTGCTAAGAAATGTTTTTATTATCCCATATGTATATAGGAATTAATTCCTTTACATCATTTTCGTCTAAGCTCATGAACTTGGTTTTATCAATCAGATTACCGTAGAAGAAAGTAGTTTCTTATTATTAATACCTTGCATTAATAAAACATAGGTTGAATGCGATGAAAAATACACGCCATTAGAGGCTGTGCTACCTGAATATCTTTACGATTCTATAATTATACTATTATACACTACCCCTACCAGCATACCGCTACTACTGTAATCTAAGAGAGATTTCCGGCAAGCTAAATCAAGAAGTTACATGTTTATCTTGGATCAGTGGAAATACGTTGTATTCAGGTTCAAATCGTACTATTCTACAGTGGGATTTAGAAAAACAAGTTCTGAGAGACAAATGGCAAGCTGAAAATGAACTAACGAACGAGATGAAAGCACAATAAGAAATACGATAAAAAGATTACCCATGCCCGTTATCGTACCTTTACTCGAAGAATTAATAAATTACATTTAAGGGAAAACAGCAATGAGTTACATAGGATCTTTATGGTTGAAGCATTTACTTGAAATCCATGCCGATTTACTGTTATCAAATCCACAACTATCAGAATTGCTAGACCCTGTTTTAGGAAGTATATAGAGCAGGTTGTTATTGCATGCTCCATTAAATAGATTAAAAGGGCGCGTGAACTTGCTGATGTCACAAATGAACGCATCTAAACCGCAAGAGAATAACGAAAATGATGAAGCATTTTTTGTATATGTAGATAAAGTTTCTAGCGATTCTGAAGACGAGAACATCGGTTTCATGGATGTACAAACAGAAAGCGATAATGAACGGAGAGAAGAGAGTGAAGATGAGAATATAAAAGGAAAGAAGACAATGAGCTCAGACAACTCTGAAGAAGATTCTGAAATGTCTACTTAATTACATTTCTACATATTATGGAATAATAAAAATATATTTTATAAAAAAAAATAAAAAAAAACTTGCGTTGAAATATCTTTCTAAGATCCTCCAACAAATCTAATTCGAGCAGCAGCTTACTTACCTACTTCATCATTAATATTATTATGTAAATTTATCGCTACATATGTTTATCAACCTTTAAAAAACTCTTCCCATCAAAAATGTTTTTATCATACGTTCAAAATCAGTGTGCGCTAATGTTTTTGCACTCATTTAAGATTTTGTTGTAAAATTTAATGGAACTGAATCTGAAAGATCTCAGAATCTTGGTCAAACGAAAGTATGGTGCGGCCACAGGTCTCCGGCAGTTGTCATACCCGGTGGGTCTATTAAATTCTTTGTCTATTCGAGTAAGCGCATATAATGCATTCATAAATCAAAATGCGCAAACATTTAAACAGTGGCCTACACGTCTGCCGAGGGTGAGCATTATTCAAAATGCTAACTCCACGCTTCTGCAAAATTTAGACCCTATTCATATGCGTAGTTCCCTTCCACAGCAGAATTCCATTACACACAACACTAGGGAAAAGACCATAATATGCTAACAACAAAACTTCTTTATTGACGGTTTCCGCTAAATTTTTTTAGTAAATATTATAATATAATCGGAATTTCTTTGTTAGGTTACTAATATGGAGTTCCCATGTCAATCTACCATCTAATATTATTCTTAGATATTTGATCGGCAGGTTTGAGCTAAGGTCTATGTGGGAATTTAAAGTAAAAACTAGGGATTTTGTTTTTTTCCGAACTTAAAATGAGCCTTGTTCACAAAAATGGCTTAGTGCCACACGGTAGAGCGCCTTCAAAACGTTCGTCAAAACACTTGTCAGTACTTGTACAACCCTCACAGAATTAATTGGGCCAACAAATTAAATGTTTTCACAAGATACGTAATCAACGTGATATATTTATAAAAATAACGAATAGAAGCGGTCCTAAATTATATCCTTCGATATAATGCAAAAGAATATGTTGTTTCATTTTATCTAAATTTAACAAATGTCCATTAGCACAATACATATTATACATTTTGTGTTGCATAGATTGCGCTATACGTACACTGTTTTTGTTCGGTAGCGGCATCGACTCACAAAACTACAATATCATTTCTAAATAATGAGAACAGTACAGGACCTTAGACTGAACCTGAGGTATCCCTATACATTTTGGCATTGAGAAAGATATTATGAGATCTAATGGGAAGATATTACCCGGCGCTTTTTTATTTGTATTTATAATCACGACTTCAACAAACTGAATTCTATTTTGCTAAACAAGATCCTAATCAACCAGCGATATTACCACACAAGTGCAATGAAATAAGTTTAGTAAATAGTAAGTCATGTTTTACGCAGTCAAATGCCTTACTCAAATTAGATCTAACAGCGAACGGACATTGTTTATTCTCAATATTCTGCAAGAAGAGAAGAGAATGCATGCTGACAATAGATTGAATATTCGAAACGTTATTAATACGGTTTAGTATTGCATATTTAAATATCTTAAAAAAAGTGGATGATATAGATATCGGTCGGTTCGACATATCTTCAACATCACTCTTTTTATGAACAGCCGTGAGTAACGTATATCTAATTGTAAGTGATTCTGGAAAAATACCAACTTCAAATGATGCATTTATTAAATACATTATTGGTTTTATTAAGTAATATTTAAATTCTTCCAAATTAAGAATAAAGCTGGAATGTCCTCAGGTTCAGAAGTATAACAGGATTATTTTCCGTTAGTGTGCTCCATGGAATGAGACACACCCGAAGGAATATCGACAATTGTTATAATTCGCAGATGTAAACATTATCTTCGCGATTCGTACAAAATCCGTAATGCCGATTTTATTGGAAGATATATTTGCAGTACTGTACGTTGTTCATTAATATGACTCTGACCGCCTCTTCGAGCTTGTGACGTGTGCTGCGCGTGAGGGCAGAGTTTCCGCCAACTGTAAGTAATTCTGTCGTGGATTTATGTTTAATATTGTGTAAAATGTTGCCATTTCTAGAAAACGCAATAGATATGAAATCATCATCCTGGACATCGTAAATTACAAAATATTTAATTTTAATTTATGCGTCTTTTATTGTGTAAAGTCAAATTAAAAACAACTAAACAGAAAATTAAATTTTATGGTCATAATCCGTCCAACGTTGTAAAAATTATTTACATTTTTATTCTGTGTTTAGATGTTCACGTGTTAGACATTCCCGGCTCGTCATTTATAGACTCGTGATTTTTAACGCGCAGTTAAATTACTGGGAACGCTTCGTCCGGTTTCGATTAACTAGAAAAGTGCGCGGCACTGTTCCTTTGTCTTCACCCGGCGCATGTACAGGAAACCTACAGGATTTCTGCGCGAAACCATCTCGAGCATTTCGGCTTTAAAGGTAAAAACGCCTAGGATGGCTACGTCTTCATAAGGATTTGATGGCTGGAATAAGAAGCGCGCGCGGTTTATTAGAAAGGGCAGAGCAGATTGAAACAGAAACGGAAACATTTAAGGCATCCTCGGGGTGAAATCCTTTTTGAACGAGCGTGGCGCTTTAAATATGCCTTCAATGTCAAGATAGCGCTACTGAAAAGTATAAAAATTCCGATTTGCATTGCTCGCGTCTTTTTTTCTTGCTGCATCGTTTACGTGCTTCAGACATGCCGCTGTTGGTAAAGAGTTGCTTTGATGTGGAATTAAAATATTTATACCAATTCTGAAATCGTTACTGAATTTCAAATGTGTTTGAATGTAAGAAATGTTTGGAAGTATGTCTCGCGGCAATGTCGTGTGTTTTGAGAGGAAAGAGAAACAAACAAGTGGGAAAGAAGAACAAATTATAAGTTTTAATGGGTTTTACTAGCTTTTTGGAATTTGGAATTCCACTATTAAATTTTGAAATGTTTAAATATAATACAATACATAATCAATTATGTATTATATACACTCGGGTCGGAAAGTAAGTTTATTCTTATAAAAATAATAAAAATTCGAGGAAAAAGTAACTTATTAGGTTCACATGGGGAAGTGACTAAACTATAAACATGATTGAAAATAATAACATTAATTTATTAGATAAAACGCAAAAATAACAGTACCTACAGGATATGATATACCCCTATTGTATTATTTAAATTAACGGCGGAAAGTAAGTTTATTCTTTGATGTGGATAAATAAATCGTGCATTATGTCGTAGTTCAAATTATTATTTCAGTATTAGTTTATTACGTCAGTGTTAGACACGTACAAAACGATAGTGCCGTCCATCTGTGCTGCGAAAAAAGAACATTGTGCAACATAATATGCCGAAAAGCAGAGAATTGACTGAAGACGAACGAATAGCAATATTTACACGAAGAATGAGAGGCGAAACATATTCATCCATTGCCGCAGATTACAATATCACTGCACCTGGTGTACAAAAAATAATAAATAAAATTCAACAAACTTGAACAGCTACAAACAGTCGTCGGACTGGCCGTCCAAGGAAGACTACGCCGCATTTTGTTGGAAATTAAAAAAAATCCATGGGTAACAGCAAAACAGCTTAAGGAAAGATTAAATTTGCCCATAGGATTAACACAAATAAAAAAACACATCAATGACAGAAACTTTCATGGTGGAGTAGCAAAGAAAAAGCTCATGATATCATTAAGAAATGCAAAGAAACGATTGGCATTTGCAAATCTACAGGCAAATAAGGTCGCAGCATTTTGGGAGACAATCATTTTTAGTGACCAATCGAAATTTGGTTTACGGTCACAAAAGCGACGAATGTTTTAGTGCAGGAGGGGTGGAAAATTTAGTGTTTATTGATGGAATTTTAAATGCAAACAGTTATGTCAACATTCTTGAAGAAAATTTATTTGAATCTGCTGAGAATGTGGGTCCAGCAGAAACGTTTGTGTTCCAGCACGACAATGATCCCAAACACACAGCGAGGGTAACAAAGAATTTTCTTCAAGAACGTAGGATCAATGTGTTGGACTGGCCACCGCAAAGTCCGGACATGAATCCAATTGAACATTTATGGGACGAATTGGACAGAAGAATTCCAGAAGACGAAAAACAAAGTAAAAACACTTTTAAGACTGCCCTTTTATGATAATGGAATAACATCTCTCTGGATACTATCTCCAAATTAATAGAAATTATACCACGACGCCTGCAAACTGTTCGTGAAAGCAAAGACATACACGATATTGATTTGAAACTATTTATTGTTGTTTTTGAGTTTTTGTTTATTTTTCTCTGAATTAAACTTACTTTCCGCCTTTAATTTAAATAATGTAGTAGGGGTATATCATATCCAGTATTTTTATTTTTGCGTTTTATCTAATAAATTAATGTTATTATTTTCAATCGTGTTTGTAGTTTAGTCACTTCCCCATGTGAACCTAATAAGTTACTTTTTCCTAGAATTTTTATTATTTTTATATGAATAAACTTACTTTCTGGCGCGAGTGTACATACAGTTAAATATTAAAGATTGAAAAACCAAATTTTTTATGGAACAGGTCTTTTCTTAGGCTCATATTGCTTTTTATTATAATCAGTATGACAAAGAATAATAATTCAAGTATACGTTTGGTATGAACGAAAAAGTGACGGTAGAATGTTGTTGGCAAGTTTTATTTTTCTTCTTTCTAAATTTGTTATTCCGATTGTTACGTCCGGCGTTGCAAGTTTTTCTCCGCGATCCGGAACGAGCTTGTTTACAAGTTCGAAAAGTATATTTGTTATAAAGAATTTCATTAAGTTCTGTTTATAGAGAGTCCTTCCATACCTGCTTAGTCGATCGGTGAGGGTATTGCGTAAAATCTAATGCTGTTCAGTTGTTTATAGGTATTCATATGTTTTTTTAAATCGTCTACTAGATGTTACCGCGGGGCTTTTGTCGGCCCTCTACCGATGATAATTTTTCGATTTGTCGTCTAAGCGCTCTCCGTTGTACAATTTTCAATAAATCGCGCTTCTTGCGCACGGCGAAATGACCGCCTTCTTTCTAACATATATTTTATGTAACTTTACCCGGTACGGCGGGCAGGTTTCATTTCTTTTTAAAACCGACGCGGTAGTACGCTTAAGGTGAAAATGGTCTTGTCGAGTGGACACCGAAGGCCATCGGAAAACGATTCGCGAAGCGCTAATGAAAAACCGACTTGGATGGTGGAATAATCAATGATGGGTTTGACGTAAAAATTGAAATTTTTCATTCCTCGTCGTACAATTAAAGAGTTGACGTGTCAGGAATTGTCAATCTTACGTAAATTCACACATACCTATCTATATGTTGTGATTAATATGCTTCCAATGCTGAAGCTGCTAGCTAATCTATTTTTGGCATGAAGACCAGGTAAAGAGTGGTTTAGTGAAATCGATCTATAATGAAAATTTAAGCGAAAATATGTTGTAAACTATTTAAATATAGAAATTGAATCGAATTGAATCAAGTAGTCTTAATAATGTGTCGTTTGTTTAAAATTTAATCTATATAAGATATCTTTTTTAAATTTATTGTGGAGGAATATAAATAGTGAACTTAATAGTCCTATTTAGTACCTATTGGTCAAACTATACCTATAATATTTACCTTTTTCCTTATGTTTACACTGGTTACAAGTCATTCATATCTTGAGATGCAGCAAAAAGTGCTGCTTTTGATGTACAGTTGCGACCATGAAATGTGCACAATTTTCTTTACAATTTGATTTTTACTTTAAATCAATGTAATTATCTAATACAGTAATCATAGGCGTCCTTAAAAACATCAACAAAAAAATTTTATTATATATTATTTGCAAAATATTATGTTTGAAGAAGACTATTAATTAGTCAAAACGTAAGATATTTAATTGATAATGTGAATATAAAATTATAGACCAAGAAATCGTAGATTTGATGGAAGTTATACTCATTCGGCAGTAAATTCTGGCCGGTTTTCGGTTAGTTTCTGGGGATGGCCTTCCAGAAATCCGAATTTAAATCCGATTGAAAACATCTGGGGGAATATGAGAAAAAGTTTCCCTCTTCGGTGGCCGCAACTGTACACAGCGATACTGAAAGAAATAATCAGCATGGACCAGAAGACTGTCACAAAAATTAATCTTCCTAGAGTATAAAGACTAACTTGTGTATACATCACCCCTAACTGTAGTTATCGGAACTATTCTTAACCTTACTTCCCTGCACATTCTGGTGGAGAGTGCAGCGGAAAAAATTATGCACAGAATGATCAGGGAAGGCAGTGTTAGAAATAAATTTCAATCTTCTAGAGCTGTGCTAAGCACCGGGATGACATTGCAAAAAAAATTTCAACGTAATGAAATAACTACATATACACAAAGCTGAGCTCTGAGTAGAGGGAAAGGAGACAAAACCCTGAAACTGAAAGAAGTACTAATGATCCAGTGATGGTTCTAAAACGCTAAAGGAAATTGGAATACAAAATAACAGATGACCTTGCTTAAAAGGAGATGGAACATCACTTTTACGACCTAAGCGTTTTTGCGGGAAAACTAGCAGCGTAATATTGGAGAAATTGAAAAGTGAAGCGGAGCAGAGAAAGACCAAACATTGGCAAAATCTCTAAGGGCTGCATGCTAAAATTGTTCTGGTAATCTAGTACAAGAAGGCATAGATAAAATGCTTTAACTTAAGCAGAAATAAGATCCGTAATTTGACCGGAATCCTATCAGAACAGTGTAAACTGCGAGGATATCTGACAAACATGAAATAGCAAACGAAGCAGGATTGTGCGGTTTTGTTTTCTATATTCTCTCAAACTGCGCAGTACTGTGCAAGTCAAAGGTGTTATACCTGATAGCATTTGAAATTTAAAAGAAACTTTTTAATGGGAGCAGCGATAAGTTGCAAACACTAGATTCTTTGAAAGAATAGGGGACATAACAGATGCTACACGACGCAGTGAATTTTTGTCCTTCTCTATTTAACTGATCTGAATCTTAATAATTGTTTTTACTTTACAAGCGCCATTGACCTCAAAGGAATGATTGTTTCTTTCGACTTTACATACTTTCTGCTTCTCTATTTCTATTTCTCCTATTGGACATATTTGGCAGTTGACGCTTTACTTGACACGAAACAATTTTTTGATTGGCGCATTGCAATTGCGAAAATTATAGGTAGGATTGAAATATTGAGTATTGATTGACATCATTTGAAATTTAAAATATCAAAAAAAAATTGTTAAACAATTAACCGAAAAAGTGCCAACGTGACGGAGCTCTGGTTTATTGTTAAAATTAGCGTACAAGCAAAAACAATGATAGAGGAGTAACACTATAAACGGACTCGAGTTTCTATCTACCAGCCGTCATCAGCGTCACTCCGAGTGTAAACTCACTTTCATCAGTATTGCATCTCAAGCTTTATCCGAGGACGCTTGTTAGGGAGTCACGAGTTTAGATGTGCGCTCCCTACGGGACACGAGCCAAACTCTCAACCTACGAGGCGATCACAGAGTAAGTCGGTAATGTAGTTGCAACTCTAGCTCGGACAATTCATGGATTGTCAGTCTCGCTAGATAACTCGCGTAAGACGAGTACCCATGACTGCGTATGTAGTGATTCCAGAAGCGGCTTACCATGACGTAATATAAAAAACATCAAAGAAAAAAGATGCCTTAAAATCTGTGACCGCAATGTCGATTTACGCTGCGGTCGTCTCATGGGTTGAGAGTTTGACTTGTGTCCTCTAGAGGGCGTACTTTTAAACTCTTGATTCCTTAGTAGGTAAGTGCGGTTAAAGCTTGAGATGCAATAGCGATGAAAGTGGATTTACACCCGCAGTGACGCTGATGACGTCTAGTTGGCAGAAATTCGAATCAGTGTTTAGTGTTATTCCAATTGCATTTCTTTTGCTGGTATAGTGATTCTAACAATAGGCCATAAGACCCGCCTTGGTGGCATTTTTTCGATCATTGAAATTTTTTAATGCCTAAACGATTATGAATCTTAAATGATTACGGTCTTTGATGCATTAAAACACTAGTTTTGCTTCCGTTTTGACCAACAGTAGTGCTTGAAAAATATATTCAAATTGATAAATTGTCTTTATTCATAAAAGACCACAATTGGGTATGTGGATAATACATAAAATAGAAAAAAAAAGTGAAATATTACATACATGTTTTTTTTTTATATTTTTATTGTAAAATCAGAATACGTAATTCCAATACACAGAAATAGTGATTTCATTTGGAAGGAAATAATTTGACACTACTTGATTGGTTTATGTATATATGTAACTTAATATATTCTTAAGTGGATCACACCCATTTCTATGTGCTGAAAGGCGTCCAAGTAAATGCGGGAGGAGGTACTTTATAGATGTTTTATTGATTATCAAATAAAATTATAATTATGAACGAAAACGTTTATTTCGACATTTTTTTTTTACAGATTCTCGTCTACAATACTGTTCAAACATTTTAGGCCACTAAGTTAGCATAGGAATTAGTAATTATTTCAGTATAAGCAAATACGACGATAAGCAAACACACATGAAGTGACCTAAAACATATGTAAACAATATCGCGAATTAATATAATATAAAGTATTAATACTGATCACGTAAAATTCATTTATTAGTTACAAAAAATCTTTCAGTCTGCTTTGATATAAATACATACTTAAGCTAAAATAAATAGAATTTTAATACATATACAAAATTACATAAGGAATGTACCTACATTTAGCTACCAGATGAGGGAGGAAATGACTTGGTCAATAAAATGGAGCTAATAATTAATTATGGAAAGTATGTAAGGAAAATTGATTGTTACCCTGTCTAACGCATAATTAATTTCCACTATGCTGACGGGAGCATCTCCCCTAATTTCTAAGCACTGGGGTTAATTTCAAATTCAAAATCAATACTGAATCGTATCAGGTACATCAAACATGATTGAATCAATTTGCATGGCTCCTACGCATTTATTTGCATACTGTTATTTCTTCATTGATCGTTTCATTGACGGATTTGACTTCACAGCACCATTCGAACCAGTATCTTTGCTGGACCCTCTGCCTCATGACTCTATCATATCCTCTGCCACAACACATAGTTGAACAATTATCCGATTCGATGCTGGTGAGATTGCATTGCCTTTCCATGGTGCCAGCTATCTCTAGATCGGGCCTGGCTTCACAGAAACTCGGCGACGGTTCGTAATACACTAAATTGTTGAGGAAATCTTTGCGTTTACCACCTTTTATGAAAAGGCGTTTAGACTTCCATTTTTTCTTGTTTTGTTTTGGCTTTTTCCTAAAATACGAATGATTAATAACCATTTTCTTTCAAATATTAAATTCACTTACTTCTTCCTCCTATTTCCATTTCCTAAATTCGATTGATCGACTAATATACCTCTCGCATATTTTCTCTTTAATTCAATTCCAATTTTACTAATGGGAGGAGTTACTTTCCAGCAGGTGCGCATCGTGCAACTCCCAGACAGGCCATGGCACTTGCAAGATCTCCCCATATTTTGTGATACGGTCTTTAACAACATTAAAATTACATGAAAATAAAATTATATAAAAAATAGCTTACCAAGCGGCCGACTAGGTTGTTGTGGAGGTTAACTATCGAGTGTGTGTCACTAGCTACTTCCCTGATGTCTAGGAACATTCTGGAGAACTTGATGCCGTACCTTAAATTATCAGAACAACCTCCCCATTGCCAGTTGGTTTCTTCTGGGAGAGCAACCGCTTTGTCGTTTATACTTCCGCACCGACAATTCAACAGTTTTTCTTGGCCACAGGCTTTGGCAACTGCTATCACTACTCCAGCTGAAGCTATAGCGTACGCAAAAGCTGTTTCTTTATAACCTGTAAAGAAAGAAACATAATTAAGGAGGTGATTTATTCATGTACGGTTCAACAACTTTTACTGTCTTTTTTCAGCATTACCTGAACAAAGTAAAATGTTTTAAAACTAGAGTGTTATAATGATTATTATAAGACGAAATTAGAAAAAGAAATGATGGTGTCAACTCTGAATTAACTAGTTTGTGAATAAGGCTTTTGATTAGCAACAGTTAATTAGATACCTGTTTAATACTATGTTCCGGCGTGTAAAACTATGAACTTAAAAACTCAAAATTGTCCTAGCTTTCTAGGCACTCAGCTGTCAACATATACGTACATATGTGAATATAGCAGTTATTTATGACAAGTAGGCCTTTTGCCGGAATATCTGAAAACTCGTCAAAGATAAAGCAAAACAAGTAAGCAAGCAAAAGAATATTATTTCTCTTATAAAACACCTATTCTAAATAACTAATTCTTTTGAACAAGTTTAAGCATATTTGTATAGTACGGGTTTGCAGACTTCATAATTCAAATAGATGATGTAGTCTACTACTTCGTTGATATAGTTTAATTATTACGATGTATTTATGATCCTTTAAGATATAGATCAACAGGAGCATCATACTCCAGTAAAATGTTACCTTTTAATCGGCCTTCCTACACTACAAAAACCTTAGGTTTACTTCTTTCCAAAATCACAGCAGAAACGCAATATTTTCCTGCACTATTACCAAGCTCAAGTTTTACAAAGATATAATGAGCTTCCCACAGGAATATACAAGTTAATCGGTTCATTAGTTAGGCGCTAATAATTTTTTTCAGGAGAAAGTATGAGCGCATACTACGAATATCATATCTTTAAAAAGCTTATTCGATTGCTAGGCTTCAGCTCTTTATGTAAGGTTATTTTGTCTTACTACTACATGTAGACGTTGAGTGGAAGCGAAATTACACTAATTTTAAAAGGTTTCTTTTCGCATGGGTAATCCAGCGTTGGTCGTTTTAGATTGAGCATTAACTCTTCCGGCCCTGCCATAACAGCGCCTCGAACCGCTTTCCCCAGTTCTATGTACATCTATAGGATACACGCCAAACAGCTGGAGAGAGGCTAGGGTGGCCTTCATTCCCAAGCAAGGCAAACTGTCCAATACGGAAGGCAAGTCGTACCAACCCATTGCTCTCACCTCATTTCTTCTCAAAACCCTAGAGAAGATAATTGATATGCACCTAAGGGTTTCGGCTCCGGCAAGATTGCCTCTACAGAAAAACCAATACGCCTACCAAATGGGAAAATCGTGTGAGCAGGCCATTCATGAGCTAGCTCGACGAGCAGAAAAGAAATTGCACTAGCTACCTTTCTGGACATCGAGGGCGCCTTCGACAGGGCATCCTTTCGGTCGATGGAAAGGGCGCTGCAAAAATGGAAACTCGAGCCAACTGTGAGGACGTGGATCGGTTCTATGATAAGCAACAGAACGGTTCATGCATCGCAGAATCTTTGCAATGTAAAGGCAACCGTGGCAACTGGCTGTCCCCAGGGTGGAGTGCTGTCACACTTGCTATGGTGCCTTGTGGTGGATGGCTTGCTTTTTGATCTACGGACGGCGGGTTTTCACGCGTAGGGCTACGCAGATGATATCACCATTATGCTTTGCGGAAAGTTTGAGGGCGTCGCACTCAGAGATGGTGTCAATAAGAAGGGCTAAAACGACTATGGTTCCGTTCACTTGGAGGAGGAAACTTCCAAACCTCCAGTGTCCAACGATCTTCGGCTCGAAGATACTCCTATCTAGTGAGTTAAATACCTAGGTGTTACTTTGGACGCAAAACTGACGTACAAATCTCACCTGGGGCAAGTGACGAACAAACCCACGAGGGCCTTTTGGGCCTGTAGAGGAATGTTTGGTAAAACGTGGGGGCTGAAACCGACAATGGCGGTAATCAAAGATATATGATGTCTATCTCCAAGCGGAGACTCCACGATATTAATTTTATAAAGATGAGCAGGCGATAGGCAGTGGCTGAAGCGTAATCTGCAATACTAATCTTTAAACCATGACTATTTATAAAATTTTGGGTAAATTTTGATAAGCTCCAACAAGAAAAAAACTGGATTCTGATTCGATCTCTTACTTGAAATATCCTTGGGTTTAACTACAGAAAGGGCACTAAATGGGTCCGAAACCTCTATTCGTCCCTTTCTTCCAAAACAACATTCTCTGCTAAAATAAATAGCAAATGTTTTTTATAGTTTCGTATGGTACCACGAAGAAAATAAAAATTGTGGGAATCATTAGAGGAAGCTGTACCTTGAAATCGAGGGATTTTACCATGATACTTTTTCACTCTCTACAGTTTCATCGAAATCAGATTTTGTGGGTTGCTGGTATCCACAAATTACATTTTTATTTAAGTAATAACATCAAACAATAGGTATGGATTGTAATAAGTCCAAAAGATGCGCCAAGAACATTTTAGTGATAGTCACCTTAATAAATCTGCAAACCAACCTATTTTGAAAAAAAAATATTTTTTTTTTTTGGCTGAGGCTATCAAATCCTGATACTTAATACCCAGGTGACAAGTTAGGACATTACTATATATCCTAAATTATGTTTTTGCTGGTGGATGAATCGATTGAAGAGGACCACTAGAATATCTAGATCTCCTAGACTTTTGATCACGTAACATGTGAGGAAGTTAGAAAGCAAGTTGCTTTTTTACTTACACTATATCTGTACAACCAACCTGTAAAAGATTGTCAATTCAAAAACGGAAAAATTTAATAACGAAAATGGTAACGACTACAATTTATTTCCTTAAATCAGCAGATAACTGTAAAATAATTATCTTTAAAATCTTTTCTTTACCGTTCCTTTTTTCTGCGACGTTGCTTCGTGAACTTTCTGATAAATTCCTCGTCAGAATCATCAGCCATCGACTGTGTTGTATTTAATTGAGGTGTCACCGGTTGTAATTTATTTGCTTTTTGCGCATCTCTCCGCGTTTTCTCAGTGAACGTTTAACGAATTTCGTCGGTTTGATATGCGAACGCCATCGGCTCGTAAGGTGCCGGTGATTGACAGCGCTCGACGTCCGTCAGTCAAAGTAGACGACGTACGGCCAACCGCGAACGTACGTCTTTCCACTCGAACTATCGCGACACCGGGAAATTCCTTGTCCGAACGTACGATTCAGGACCGTAATGAACGATTTCCGTCTTGAAAATTCGTATCTGGACATTTATTTACCTAAGCTTTACAATTTGTTTTTCCTAATGAACATTTTTGAAAATGAAAAAATATGTATGACTTATGTCTGAAGCTGAAAAACACTTTCTTTTGTATTTCGTTATTTATAATTAAATCGGGCATTTGGTAGATTCTAACGCTCCATCTTTTTATAATTGGCTAAACTGATAAATAAAAGGTCATAAATTTACCAGAGGTAGTTTATTTCCATTTATTTTGTTTTTAGTTGCTAAATACAATTAGAACCGAGAAATGCCACCATGGCGGAACTCATGGTCTATTGATGGAATCACCACCTTACACTGCGGCCGTTCTGTGGCTTGAGAGTCTGGCTTGTGTGCACAACTAAACTCTTGATTCCCCAAATAGGCGATGGTGGATAAAGCTTGAGATGCGACAGCAATGAACATTGCGTTGATGAAGCCTGGTCGCCAGAAACTTGAGTGCTATTCCCCCCTTTTTATTGCTTTTGCAATAGATCATGAGTCCCGCTATGCTGGCATTTTTCAGTTCTAAATGTATTTAGGTAATTTCCGTTGATGTTTTTATTACGTCATGGTAAACCGTTTCTGGATTCACTACATACGCAGTCGCGCGTTCTCGTTTTACATGAGCTATCTAACGCTACTGACAATCCAATGAATTGTCCGAGCAAGATTTATGACTGCAAAATCGGCTGACGCTGGTCGTCTTGTATTAACCTTAATATATGTATACCTTTCCGTATATATGTATGTTGAGTACATTTTGAACATTTTGAAAGCGAAATAGTTACATTTTTTTTAATAAAAAGACATTCATATGCTTATTGGAAATGACAAATATTATATAAATTGTCTATCTTGTTCCACTATTAAGCCATCATTAGCTGCTAAAGTTCATTATCGATATTTGCAGTTGCATACTGATTCCTTGTCGTTGTTCTTGAATTTCGTATTTAGTAATTAGTTTTTGTAAGTTTCTTTTTAAGGTTTTAACATTTAATTTTTTATTTTAATTTAGGCTAAATTGACGACGATAGCTTCCCATGTAAGTTTTATTTCTTATACTTAAACTGGTTTTGTTGAATAAGTTGTAACCTTTTTAGTGTTATCCTGATAAAGCGGAAATAAAAATGAAACAGTGAGGTGTGTAGATATTACTTATTATTAGTTTTGACCACTTTTACCCATTTAATGTTTGCTGTTGTGCATTGGTATTAATACTATTTGCTCAAACGACAAGCAGATCAATTAATTACGTTATAAAAAAAATTCATTTCGAGAATTTGACATGTCTGAATGATTTCCTTCAAAATAACTCTACTTTTTCTTCTCTTCTCTTAGGCATTTCCGTTAGCCTCCTAAAGAGTCGTGTCTCTATGCGTATAAGTCAGGCTGTGATTTCAACATTTGCATGTATGCCCAAGACCGAAGAGACGATAAGTGTCACGGGTAACTACAGAAATAAAGAAAATTATAGACGAACGACAGTTGACGAAGCAAACGATAACAAAGAAGCAGAAAATGGCACCACGAGAATGTATGAATGTATGTGAAAAAGAACATTTGAAAGGCAATGCTAAAACGGATACGCAAAGATCCCTAAAAGGACATACAGTAAAAGCTTCAAATACCCACTAAAACTTATATGACTATGTAAACCATACAATTTTTTCAGGTGCAAATTTTAAAATACTTTTTCTTTGGGCTCGGTATTATTACCATTAACCACGTCAGAATAGTATTCAATTTTAATTTTGTTAATATTTTATGTCCTGGCATACAGTTAAGCCCTACACGACCAGAAGAAGAAAACGAAGATGAGGAAAAAACAGGGACACCCACTTCACTTCACGCGGTCTTTCGTGACGACTTCAAATAGACACACATATAGTAGACCACGGATTGTAAGGTTAACATAGAAGGATAAACAAGAGGAACGACAGCTATAATTTGAGACGACACTTCCTTAAGAAAAAAAGCGATTTTATCCAAAATTTCTTTTTTGTTTAAAGATAATAAAAATGTTACACTGATTGGGAAATTTACAATGTGTGATTTGATAATTTAATACTGTTAAATTACACAAATTTTCGCATAATTTATGCTTATATGCTTATAATATTTTCGCAGAATTTAGCATACGGATTCCACAACTAGCTGTTATTATTGCGCTGAGAGATTTACTATGATCAATCCGTCGTTTAGGAACCGACTCTATCTTGTACGCAAACGGTGAAGCAGTAATTATCCCGAAAATGGAGATAGCATATAGGCCTCGCTAAGGTAGGTAACGTTCGAGCGACTGTTCTGTGTTGTTAATACAATGCAACGTGATCTTCGGTGCGCTGTTATTTCAACTAAGGGGACGCGCCTGGTTTGATTGCTTCCAGATTTACTTCAGCTACGCGCCTTCACTGCTTTTGTCATTACGCCGAATAACAATGGAAGTTTAATGGCTGTACTCAGGCAAATGTAATTTTCCCTTATAATTGTGCTAATAACTTGGAGCATCTGCGTTCTTGATTTACCAGGAAACTGGGTAGCAGTAATGTTCCAGGAAGAAGTGCGTTTTGTTCGTCAGATACAATTAGGTTTCTTTTTAGCAAATTTCTGAGGTATATCGCGTCCTTAATATAAACTCTTCCTCTCAAAATGACCTTTGATTTAGTATATGTATTTAACACATAATTATCTACTCTCTAGCCCCAGAATTTCGCCAATTCGTGTGTAAAAAGTAATAACCACACTTACGTCACTCTTTTGGAATTATATGATTGTTACAATTTCACTATTTCAAAAATAAAACATTCTAAGAAACAAAACGACATTGTTGTTTATACCTCTCCTATAGAGATTTTTTCTCTTTGAAAAGCACAGTCTTCCATGCACATTTCGTAAGATGTGAAAGAAACTTGTTTCATGTAGACAGCATATGTATTCGCAGGAAAAGAATTTTAAAGTGGACTTCGCTGGTTGGTATTGATTGTTTCCGATGGCTGTGCTATGTAAATACAAAATTGAATTACTGGTTTCGTAATGGAAATATGTAGGTAATTTCATATATTATGAAAAAAATTGACTTCGTTTTGGTTTCCAGTAACTTCGCTATGAAATCCATTAATTCTGATGTGGAATTAGAAACGCTGGGTAAAAGAGGTAATTTCTTCTATTTCGGAAAAAGTTGCCTCCGATATGGATTTCAATAGCACCGTGATGGAACAATAGTTTCCGTAACGGAGGCATTTTCGTCTGTCAAGGAGGGGATGTACTCTCAAATCTTAGAATCTCTCCTTGGCGGTGGTAATCTCATCTATTAAGAAGGTAGTTAACTCTGATATGGATTTCACTAGCTGCCTTCCGGGAATATAGCTTCTGCAACGGAGGTAATTATATCTGCCGCGGAAATAGTTTTATTTATTCCGGAGAAGATTACCTCCTCTATGGATTTTTTTTAACAAATTGTTATTGCCGTAGCAGAGGGATTTTCACCTGTCACAGCGACAATTAACCCCCCAGCGGTGTGTTTTACCTTCGTAAGAGGAGAAACATCCTCCTTATTGGAGGAAATTCACGGTTTCTAGGATGAAATTGCCTCCACGTTTCTTCCGTTGGGGTGTAAAATATTTAACTCTTAAATGGAGGCTCCTTGAACGGATGGTCGCGAGGGAACACCGAAAAAGGAAACGGTATTAAATCCGACTCCGTAGTTTTATCTGTGTAATAAATTGAGCAATGGGTTGATCGTTTTATTTAACACTCGGTAATACATAAGTTTCACCCGTTCAATCAAAGCAAGCACAACTTAGGAACGCGATTGGGTATTTTATATTTATCGCTAGTCCCTCGTTCCTCATTCGGTGCGCGCACGGTAATTAAAATATCTACGCATCGGAAACGTGAAAAATGTGGTTCCAAATACGACGCGCAGGCCGAAAAAGTGCGAAATATTTATACCAGTACGGGATATAAATAAGTCGAGATAAGAGACGAATTAACGCGAACGACTCGGGATGACGACGAACGGGGAATGGAGAAGACACGGCGAAGCCTATCGGGAAGGGAGTAAAAACAAAAAAAAAGCTAAGGAAAAAAAAGGAAACGAAAAACAAACGCAGCGCACCGGGAGGAAAACGTAGAATAAGAAGAGGAGAGCGGCTGCAAAAAGGGCATATGATTGAATTCCTTAAATCACTGTGCCATAATGCGCAATTCGTAAGCGTGTCGGACGCAGCCGAGTCTCGAACCATATGAGGACGTGCCTTTTTTGCGACAATCCCGCGGCCTACCAATGCCGGAGAGTACCTCGTAGGTCGTGAAAAGGCAGCAAATCGAAATCGTATATACCTTTACTCGCATCGGCTTATCGAATATTATTACCTTTAGACGCCATATAGAGCACGCACGTCAAACACGGTGCGCTGTACACTGTACGCGATCTTTAATTTATCCTCCACTGCTCGCGAATGATCACTGATGCTGAAGACGGTCTAATTATCACTAGACAAGCTCCGTTAATGCCAATGTTATACCGAATTAATGTATACCGTATCTTCTGGAACACTATTAAATTTTGTTTGATGATCGCTTGCTCTCAATTCAAGCATTTAAGAAGAAAGATGAATAAAGGATACACTTGTTATTCTTGACCATACTGGGTCAGTTTTTTTATCTTGAGACAACGGAATATCTCTAAAACACTGCATCAAATCAAGAAAAGATCTCAATCAGATTTGTTATAATGTAGGGAGCTTACTGAATGGTGCCGAACTCGATCCCCCACCTCACTCCTCCTAAACTAACATTTCAAAAATCCATGTGTTCGATACATTAATTTATTCGCAATTGGACCGCTATTCAACGATACAAAACGGTACTTTATTCAGTACTTCACAAGCTGTGAATACTTACACATTGTCCGATCCCCATTTAGATTATTAATTATTAATTATTAATTATTAGTCCAATATAAATTAGTTACTGTTGAATATTTGAACAGTAATGGAGGCTATAACATTACAAGAGAGAATTGAAATGATTTACATCTATGGAGAAAGTGGTAGGAATATCGATTATGCTGTTAATCTTTATTCACAACGTTTTTCCGACAAGGTGCAATCGCGCGCTTCTTTTTACCGAGTCGTTCAACAGTTCTCTAGCGAAGGCACCGTACAGCCAAGAAAACTTAATCGCCGAAAACCAATTGCTGAAGAAAATAATGAAATCGCGGTGCTAGCTGCAGTAGCTAATAATCCGCACATTAGTCCTCGAGAAATAGCCCGCGGATCAGAAATTTCTCAGTCCACTATCTGCCAAATATTGAAGCGAAGGAAGTGCGATTTTTCCAATGGGCGGTTCCACAGATACAAGATAATCCCAATCTCTTAATCTTTTTGCTCGAGTATTATTTTCTGACAGGGCGACATACACAAATCTCGGTATAGTAAATCGGCACAACATGCCTTACTGGAGTATCGAAAATGCCCATTGGTTGCGCCAAGCTGAACATCAACATCCTTGGAACGTAAACGTTTGGTGTGCAATAAGCTTATTGGTGCATATTTCATCGATGGAAACTTAAATGGTGAAAAATATCGAAACATCTTGCAGAACGAACTTCCAGTGTTACTTGAAGACCTTCCCTTGGACGTACGACAAACAATGTGGTTCCAACATGACGATTATCCGGCACCTTATTCAAGAATAGCACGAGAAGTATTAGATCGAGCCTACAATCGTCGATGGATCGGAAGAGGTGGTCGAGTGTCTTGGCCTGCAAGATTGCCAGATCTTACTTCCCCTGACTTCTTTCTGTGGAGCCACTTAAAGTCTGCAGTTTATACAGAAGTGCCAGCCACGACGGAAAACATGATTGAGCGAATCACCAACGCTTGTTCAAGGATTACACCAGAAACAATTCTCAGTAGTGTGCAATCATTCCAATTGCGAATAAATAAATGTATCGAAGTGGAAGGGTACATTTTCGAACACATTTTCTGAAATAGATATGATAAAGTAAAGTTCTTCGTTGTTGAATGGCTTTTTGAAATGTTATTTAATGTTAAAATAAAAAAAAAAACACAAAATCATGTTTGCTTGCTTCTCTTTTTTGTGTATTTTTTCTAGACGTTCACAATCAGTTTCAAACAAAAACTACATAGTTGATGGCGTCGAATCCGAATCTGCAATACTGCAAGTGGATATACTCTGTAACTTTTTTATTATTTCAGGTAAAAATTTAAATTTTTGGGGGCTTGTAATAGATTACTTTGTGAATTTTTGGAATACTTCTGAATGTCCAATTTGCCTCCGGTTTGACCGGAAGCGTTCTCAACTTTTGATTTTTAAATGGACTAGCGGACTATAGCTAAACTATAATTTTCTATGAAACTAACTCGCTAAAACGAGTGGTTTTTTTTTTTGAGTTATTTTGACAATACCCAGTGAAGACTTGATTTGTGATCGCTTGTTCATAAGAACTTTTTTATTTAGCATACAATTTCCTATCCCTTTTCTGTTGGGATAAATTATTATCGAATTATTGATAGACATGTAATATATGTGTGTATATTTGTGTACGAGTGTAATAGGAATCTGAACAACGTCATCCTTTCTCTTATGCAATGCAATGAATTCCACTAATACAGAAAACGACCCGTGTACGTGCGTGTATGTATATTTTATTGTGGTGATTCAAAACGAAGATGTCGATCGGCCACCGTTGGTACGATATCTGCGTAGCGTATATGAAATGAGCAGAATCACATTACCGATGCGTCACACGTCAACGTCTGTCAGAGTGCCTCCTAAGCGACGGCCAGGACGACTCGGCCGACGAACGGACGGACGGGCGCTCCACGTGACGGCCGAACAGAGAACCAGGAGCGCGCAAATAAGGCGGCCGAACAGCCGCCGTAAATCAGACGCGGACGCACCAGAGGCAGCTACAAACAAGGTATGAGGGAGAGATAAAAATTTTGAAGAAAACGCGGCCACCGCTTGTCCTCTACATATATGGGGCGGTGGCATTGGCTCGGAGGGCCCCCAGGTCTCCCGTTTATTGTCCTCGGGAGTCTTTATAGCGTCTTATAAATGCGGACGGACGCGCGAGACCGTCCGAGTGCGTACGCGCTCGTAAATTAAACGCGGCGGGTCCGTTGCGTCTGACGCACTCTGCTCGCTCGCTATTTACGCACGGCGCACGAAGATGAATTGGAGAACGTGCACGCTGATGTGGACATGTCGTATATCCATTGTCCGCCTCGATCTACTGATGTGCCGATAAAATATTTCGTTACAGGGCAATCACGAAAAAATAGGCTATGTTGCACTATTGTCTGCGTTATATGATTGTAGATACGTAGATTATATTGGCAAAGATGTATAGAAACGATTAACAGATAAGGGAGATACTTGTTGAAACTCCATATTAATTGAAAAACCAAAAAGACGAACAGGAAGATCTTTTGAAACTCGCATATCTGAACAAACTAGAAGCTGTACAGATAAAAAGATTAATGCTAAGAACTTAAAATTAGCCATAGATTTAGTTAGATCCAAAACAAAAGTAAATTACTGGATCTGTTAGGGTATTTACTAAGTTAGGTTTAGACCAAAAACATTTATATTACTCCTGAGTACTGTCTTTAAATATGCAAATAGAAATGTTTTCGAGATATGTAGTAGGCTAACGTCTACTATTTGTAACTCTCACTGATAGGTTATCTCTGCTCACTAAATTGTAATGAATTCTGAATCTGTTTTCATCTTGGATGAAACACTGCTATTGTTATTTGTATTAGTATTCCACTGATACGGCACATTGGAGCTGACAGATCGAAAAAAAAAAACTGTATAGTGTGCGTGTTTTTCAACGCTGACATAAGGCTGTCAAAAAAGCACTTACTAATATTGAAGTAGATGCTGCAGAGCATGTCGCTACTGCTTTCCACTAGGTTAGTGGAAGCGGAGGTTAGGCATAAACCATCTCGATTAGGACGACCAGAAGATCCTATTAATAGATAAATTCTTACGCGTTTCGATTGGTATAGGGTATGTCTAGACCAATCGAAACGCGTAAGAGTTTATCTATTAATAGGCTCAATGTTGCTGATGGTATAGAAATGAATTTTATGATTACCATCTATGACATAATTCGAAAAGGGGCTAAATTCTAACTTGGATCTAACAACCCCACCAAGACTACCTCAGTAGCCGTTAAAAAGAAAACTAAAATCAATCTTAAAATCTCAAAATTAAAGATGGTGGTTAGCTGTCTCGTCCTAATTCTAGATAATAAACATCTCGGGAATAAGTACCAACTTAAAGCAACTAGCAACGTAACAAAAATCCTTGATGGCGTGTAAGAACCTTGCAAGAGAACTTGGAATGCAACCCAAAAATACTGCTTTGCACATATATAACAATAGTGGAACCAATCTTCACTTATGGGGCAGTGGCTTGGAGCAGAAAAACTAAACTGACTACCGAAAAAACCAGTTATTGAAGTGGTACCCTTCTGTATTTTTCTGGAGAGTGAAGCAAAATAAAAGTAGTGTTGACCATAAGCTTCAGCCTTCTTAAGGTGACCAAATCTGGGACGTGCCCCTGGACAATACACTAAGATTTTTCAGCTTCTTAAAAGAATTTGCTACAAAGTTTAGCTGCAAGAGTGGGTTGGACCAATATCTCAAAATTGAGTAAAAATGCCATCAAATAGTATGGGGTTGGTTCTTCTGCCGTAGAATAGCAACCACCTCATTTGGCTTTATATTGCTGCATTTCTTTTCGTTTTCCTAAATTCAATTTTAAATCTTGTAGCGCTTATTCAGTTTTAGTTATTGTCACTGTTTGGAGGCTTCCGGTATCTTCAGGTCAAGAGTATGTCCAATTCGTGATCAATCTTTCTTAAGTAGAGTAATTTCTTAGTTATGCAACGGTAAATTCTTATATTTTTTCTTGCTTAAATTTTCCTTTCATTTGTCATCCACAGTCTGTGATTTAAGATGTTCACTATTTTGATTGGTCAGTGCGTCTTTTGACTCGACGTGACCATTTTTCTGAGTAATGACAGAACAGCGGCCATTGTAATATCATCCGATTTCGTTATTTTACCGCAAAGTTTTGTCGCGCGGGGTACACTGCAAAATCGTTCACATATTCCGTTATCTGGACTGCCAGAAAAGTTAGCGAAGGAAGCGCTTTTAGTGCAACGATATCCCTAGAAAGGGATTCAGTGAATCGCGTCGGTCGCCATTTTCTTGTAGAACGTGCCAAGAAGGATACGCAGCGGAATTAGTGGTTAGCTTATTGTTTCAGACAACGCATCTCATATAATCTGGGTTAAGTGGGCGAGAACGCATCAACCTCTCTCTAACACCGAGTCAGTCAGTACCCGCTGCCGCCTGCCCCATTGTTCTGGGCATATTACTTGGCTACGATATACATAATCAGGTCTGGAGCTGGTTTGTCCGAAAAGCAGGTTCGTATCCATCATCGCGCCAGCCGGGCCCGTTCTGCTTAATTTACGACCAACTTTGGATCACGTGCTACCGCGCTCCAAAACATTTACCTCATTGCTAGACGAAGAGGGAAATTTGAATTTTACGCCTTCACGTAACGTACCTTTTTTTATTCTTTTATTTACTTCTGAGACTTTTAATCACGAAGTGGCCAAGGTCACGTGACAAAAATTTTAATTACAGTTAATTAAATTTAGTAAATCAAATTAAGAATACCGTATTTAAATCATGTAGAATTCTTTTTGTAACCGGAAAATCGCAGGTATTGTTATAACTGTGCTTCATGTTGAACTATTGAAAAAGGCGCATAAATTCCGTATTTGTAACATGTGTTTTTTTTTTTTTTTTTTTGTAATGGTAAAGGAACAAATTGTAAACACGAGCGTTCCCCGGTCAAGGCCATACGCCAGCTGATCGGTGTAATTTCTTTAAAATAACAAAATATCTACGTTCCTTATCTTTGTTCCATTTTCTTGTAAAATCACGTTACTAGGGCCGTTATTGGTTAAGTTAGAATAAGTTCAGTATATTGCTATCTATAGCGAATCTATTCGTTTCAAATCGTACATTATATATAACACCTGGTGTAATCTTTTAAGCATAACGTTTACGCTATTCTGTGTATTTGCTGGAACTTTTTATGACTCAGATAGTTTGTTTATTGAAGTCCAGGCACTTGAGCTAGGTGCTTATTGTACCGTCCCTATTAAATCTCTTACTTCCACTCGAGCAGCTTGGTGTTCTCTATAAAGCCCAGTATCTCACCCGGTGGAAACTTGAGAACCTTCGAGGGCTCCAATAGATCCTTCCCGAAATGTTTCTGCTAGAGTACTTTCAACTCTTCACATGTGCAGATTACATGTAAACTCGTTTCCTACTGTAGCTCACATCTTCTGCACCACGGTTCGCTTACTCGACCTGTGTTGTATAGATGCTTTTTCAGGGAACGGTGCCCAGTTACCAGCCCAGTAATGGTTTTAACTTCTTTCTTGCTGCGTCTAAGTAGGTGATCAGAAAACTTAGCATCCCCATCCCTTATTAGCGTGTTGGTATGGAGTTGACCTTTAGTCGTCCTCGTTTATTAATGCGTTTTTCGATTATTTCAATTCAATTTACCTTTAAAAAACCCACGTTCGGTTGCGAATAGCCGAAACCCCGTAACAAAATGGTAGAAGGAATTGAATAGGAATATATGGTGCTAAAATCAAATATTTCGAAAGCTTAGGTAAATACCCGAGTATCTTTTAGGCAAAAGCTCAATGTTATTGGAAGGTACGTCCAGTTCAATATTGACGGAAATTTCCTAGAACAAGAGATTACCATAATGTCTAATAATCAAGTAGTCATCAAGACGGTGAGTTTACATATAGTCAACTCTAAGATGATTTGGGGACACCTAGGAAACCTGAACGAGCTAGTCAAACCCAGACAAAGTTACTATTCTATACTTTCACAGAAGAAGGCGAAATAACAAATACTTAATCTTGTCAATAAAGGTGCAGGAACACCATTATTAGAGCGCAGACTCATCTGTGCGATAAACAACACCAAAGTACTGGAGAATCTGAAAAGTGAAGTAGAGCAGAAATCTCCAAACAATGAGGCAAGCTAAGGACTTTTCTAGAAGTTTATAACAGGCAAAATAATAATAAAATGTAGGACAGTAAACTAAAATGATATCTGAGTAGGTTTGAAAGAGTATACCAAGCATAAGAATGTAGAATATGGGATGAAACATCTGTCTATATTCTCTCAAACTGTACAGCACTAGTCGAATACAAGGGTGTTATACCTGGGAGTATATGAAATCGAAGTGGAAGATTTATCTAATGTGGGGCTTTTCTTTATATTGAATATTTTTAAAGGAATAGGATTGGACGCAAACAGTAAGAATAGGGAACACAAAAGATTCTTAGGGTGCAATGTGTTATCACCCTTATCTTAGTATATATACATAGTATGAGTGTTATGATCTATTCTATTTAAGAAATGGAATACTATATGTCATTTCTAGCTAAATCTCATGAATATGTCAAAAAATTTCATTTTTGTCCTATGTACTTCATATACGGATTTGGTTTTTCTATTGTTAATATTTTAGAAATTAGAAAAGCCACTTTCCAGAGACACTGGGTAAGTCCAATTGTGGTGAACTAAAAATTTGTTGGATATTATAAAAATTGAATAAATATAAAGCAAAAAAAAAACAATCTTTTCTACAGTGCAAAAGAAGACATAGGAGAAGTATTCTATAAAATGAGATCATTATTTACAATAAGTAGTTGAATATGAAATTGTTATTACATAATATTAATGTTAAAAATGGACCTAAAAAAAAGCAGCTTTGAAATGCACATATGTATCTGCTTTAAAAGTTTTTGAGCGAATTATCCTCCAGGAACACCTGATATATCTTACTTCCACATAACATAAATATCATGGGTTTGCAAAGCCAATATTGCTTCTTTGAATTTGTGTTGCATAATATATTTCACAATCCTCATCAGTAATAGAGAAGTTATAGTCACATTTTTGCGGCAATTTTCTACTATTACACTGCTTTCCTGGTTAAGGGATTTATTAACGATTATAAACATTTAGATTGGAGGTTAGCTTCATTTGTAGAAGCAGTCCATTATACAGACATATTAGTCAGCTATTTTAATCTTTAGAGCACATAATTATTTTGTGGTAACCATCAATCGACCATAATTTCTTAAGCTCTCAAACTCGTAATTATTCAATTTCAAAATGCAACTTCACCATGCATAATTGTTATTTAGAACCGGTAGTTCTGTGCATAATACGAAAGTAAAACACAAAAGAACTCCAAAAGCAATAGGTAGTAGCTGTCGACTCGCAAACCGAGTTAAGTGTTAATAAATTCCTTTTACCGATACGTCGAATTACGTTCGCGATAAATCATTTCACCTGAAAAGGTAAAACTACTTCGCGGACTCCTATAAAATGTCCCTAGTTAAGTATTACATATATATATACTAACACGCAACCAGTATTGTTAGTACATCGTACGTAAAGGTGCGTCCGTTCATTTGTTAATAACCCAATAATAATTTCTTTATTACCTGTTTGGGATAATTTGAAAGGAAAATCGACGGAGCATATCGGATAATTGCGCTGGGAGAATGTAATTTGCGGAGAGCGGATAATTTACATAATTGTTATTACACGGCTGTTAATAATTAGGAGTAGATTGAACACGCAGGTAATACAATAATACACTTTCCTGTATGTATCTGGTGTTACAAGGCGTCCGCGGTGGGTAATTTTCGACGATTACTACTAGGTGGCGCTCTAAGTTAGAAATCGAAATAAATGCTACGGTAATAGAAGATATACCAACGCACTAGCATTATTGAGGTAATAGCATCTATATTGGAATTATGTGGAGTTCAAAGCATTCATTTTTCAATGGGAAATGAGGGCTAAAGCAGTAAAATGGTTGTTTTATAAAGTAGATTTTTAAGACGAGATAAATCGTTCTTGGGCGGCCAACCGACCATTCTTGAGTTCACGCTGTCGTCTAAATATTTATTCTTTGTTAAAGGGATTTGTAAAGGAAAGATTCTTTAAAATGCGTAAAAAATGAAGCTAATGAATTAGACGACATTTTCTTCTTCGCATTTTTCAAGAACGGCTGAGTCTGTTGATATTTCTTGATTCCTATGAATCCTTATTAATTGAGCTACATATATTTAAGAATGGCAATTAAAAGAAAAATGTGGATGCAATTACCTAATTAGAGGCGCCAAGAAAATCGTCACACATTCGGAGGGATTCTCATTTCACTAAATCAGGTTAGGGATTTGATCAAATCGCTTGATTTGCCCAGATAAATAACAACCTTCAATTTTCATTCCAACATCTCCCGCATATCTCCCGTAAGTTGATAAATTCTCATCGTCGTCTATACAGGTTGTTTTGAAACATCGTAATATTTTAAGGGCATGTAGTACAATCGAAAATATAAGGTTAAAAGTCATAATAAACATATGTCCACAAATTAACTGTTTACGAGATAACAGCGATTTTATCGCAAATGCAGAATAAGTTTGCTTTAGCGGTTTTTATTAAGATGTTATTGTATTTTAACATAAAATAGATTATAACTAAAGAAGATGTTCAAAATGACGTCCTTCCATTTCGACACAGGATCTACATCTGCTTTCAAAGGAAGCGCGCACTCTTTCAAAAAACAAGGGTTTTTCTCGTATTATCTGGCAACAGTGTTCTATTCGTTGGCACAACTCTGGAAGATCGTTTACCGGTGTTGCGTACACTATGCTTTTCAAATAACCCCAGATATTAAAGTCCAACGGGTTTAGATCGGGAGACCTTGGAGGCCAAGCAATGGGACCTGTTCGCCCTATCCATCTCCCAGGAAATTCATTGTTAAGATGTTCCCTAACAGCACGCGTAAAGTGCGGTGGAGCTCCATCTTGCATAAACCAGAGGTTCAGTCTTAGATTTATAGGTAAATCTTCCAAAAGTTCAGGTAAAGTATTTTCTAAGAACTCGAGGTATGCAGAACCTGTTAAGCGTTGTGGCAAAACAATCGGTCCTAACAACCGTTCCCCTATCATGCCTAACCAGATGTTTAGACAGAAACGTTGCTGGTGCCGAGCTTCAACGGCAGCATGAGGATTCTCGTCACACCAAACGTGATTGTTGTGGAAATTAAATATTCCATTTTTAGTAAAACCAGCTTCATCAGTGAAAAGGATGTTATCAGCGAAATCTGGCCGATCAGCAGCTGTTCGCAAAAACCACTCACAGAAAGCCGTTCTCGCTTGATAATCCGGAGCAGTAAGGGCTTGTACCCGTTGGATATGGTAGGGGTATAGGAGTTGCTCATGAAGAGTTCTCCAAAGAAGATTGCTGCTTACACCCACTTGAGTCGAAATTCTTCTAACACTAGTTTCGGGATTTTCATCAATAATATTCAAAATTCGATCTTCTATCTGTGGAGTACATGCTAATCTCTGCCGTCCAGTATCAGAAGACCGCTTCTCAAACGAACCAGTTTCTCTTAGTCGTTGAAACACCGTCTGAAACATCACATGCGAAGGCAGTTGGGGATCAGGAAACGTTTCAGCATAGAAGCGACGTGCTTGTAAAGAATTCCCATTAGCACGACCGTACATGAACACCATATCGCTCATTTCAGCATTAGAATACGCAACCATTGTAATTGCTGCAAATTGCACAAAACGTCAAATTAAACTCTCATAAAACAATAGCTGATAAGCACCTGTTTACTGGGACATGTTATATCCATGTACTACTAGGAACACTCGCTGTTATCTTGTAAACGGTTGATTTGTGAGCATATGTTTATTATGACTTTTAACCTTATTTTCGATCGTACTACATGCCCTTAAAATCTTTAAACGATGTTTCAAAACACCCGGTATACTGGGTTACTACAAAAGAAATAGACACTTTCAATGTTTTATTAATCCAAAACTAATAACGTTATTATGAATTCGTTTAAACTATTTTATAAAGTGATTCTTAAAGTTTACTTTGGGAACTCATAGGTGCTCAATATGAGCTCCTCCTTTCACACGGCACACATCAAGGCGATAGTGTAGTTCATTCCAAACCCGGTGTAACATATCTGTATCAACACTTTCCACAGCTCTCGTGATGCGTTGTTTTAACTCGGCTAAATCATTAGGAAGCGGAGGGACGTAAATTAGGCCTTTCATAAGTCCCCATAGAAAAAAATCTTCTCTCTTCTCGGACTTTTGCTTTTACATAAACACCCTGTCGTTTCAAGTTTATTGTACCAATCGTAGATCGACTGTCTAGTAGGTGGTGGGTTTCCAAAACGTGTTCGAAAATGCCGTTGAACAACAGATACGGAGTTCGTTTTGGCAAATTCAAGCACGCAATATGCTTTCTCAATAGAGTTTGCAGCCATCACATTCTTGCGCAGCACTACCAACTGTACTATCGAAACTTCTACAGTTCCTCAACCTGACAGCGCAAAATAAATGTCGATATCACAAATAACTTTTGTTTTATACAATACTAAAGGTATCTATTTCTTTTATAGTAATGCTGTATATACCAAACATTGACTAATCGATTAAATTGTCAACAAGTTTAAGAACACTTCGGGACTAAACTCTAGAAGAACTAGTATATTGGGTTAAATTATAAAGTAAATTTGTTGTTGTCGTAACATTTTTGTGTAAATCCTTTAAAAAAAAAAAAGAATCTAACCAAGAATAAATTATGATGTAAAGAAATATCGAAAAATTACGGAAAAAATGACCTATATGGTCACCCTCCAATAGTGCATAGTTCCTACCGTTACATACAAGAAGGTTCCGTCATAATTCGAGTTCATTTTATCGATGTATGTATGATCCACTTGTTAAAGTCGAAGAAATATTAAGGAAGATGCAGCAAATCGTGTCAAGGGCTTCTATGCAATAACCATTCTGTCTTGAGATTCGTAGTATGTCTACTTTTGACATTACAGTGGTACAATTGTATGGAACATGTTTACCTTCATTTTAAATTAGTATAGATATCAACGGAAGAATGCCGAAAATTTTCTGAATATCTTGAGCGTTCCAGCCTTCCTCTCTAATCATTTTTGACGTTTCTACATGTCATGTGCGGCATATACCTTCAGTTTTACTTAACTAGAGTTTAAGTTTTTTAATAATGGATATCTCCAAAATAAAATATAAACCAGGGCAACATCATCTTATACCACTCATGAAATGAATGCAGCCGGTGTGGTATTTACTAATGAAGCAAGAACTGTACATTGCCCTTTTTGCAGTCACGTTGGACCTACAGAAGTAGAAAGAAGGACTGGCGGTGCTACTAATCTCGCGGCCATGGTTCTCTGTCTGGGCGGATGTTTTTTATGTGCTTGCATACCGTATATTTGTGACAGTACCAAAGATACGGCACATTTTTGCAGTCATTGCGGTGCGTACTTAGGCAGTCACAGAATACTTAATATATGAAAGTGTCTAGTTATAATAGTTTTAAGTTTGATTGTCACCAACATTAGCTAATTTTTGAATAAAAGAAAGTGTCTAATATTTACTTGGTCTTAATGAAATCTTTACTCACCCGGTTACTAAAGTTGATTCTGTATCAAATCATCATTCAAAATATTAAATTAACACGGTATCATAAATGCAAAATCTAGGAAAACTGAGTTAAAGAATATGACAGTTTTGTTGTGTCAGCTGAACTTTTTACATTTTTTATGATAGCGCCATCTTTTAAGTTAGTTTGTTAGTTAAGAGATAGAGATCAAGGTGTGTATATACATCTTGGGATGGGGGTTGTACCTCTTCTAGATTCTGCATAAGATATAGATATAATTAACTTTTGCACATTTAATAACACTGAGAGGATACAATGCTGAATCTTGCCGTCATTTATATTGTGCTAAGTGTTAGAGGAAGTAATATGCATTAGATTTGGGTTAGAATAATTTCATTACGGCCCTAAATTGTCCGTGCTTTCCTAATACAGAACAACGTAAACTGTACATAGCTTAAATCTTCCATAGAATAACATGCTAATATTAAGCTAAACATATTACTTGCAACATTTTATGTACGTCGCAGAATGTCAAACATCTCATGATGGGCCTTGCGCATGTTCAACATCTCTCATCTACATGCTTTGCTTTACTACGTCGAAATTGGTAGGAGGAAAATGTTTGACGAGCACTATTGCTGTTGTTTCAGCGTTTCAAAATACGCAAATCTAACGCAAACAATTAATAAAGATATGTGTTTATTGCTAATATCTGTTCCGTTTCTGGAAAAACCGCTGCCTACTGTAAATAAATCTTCGGGCGAAACTCAAACGCAGACGTTTGTATTTACAAGAACATTTACAACAATAGAGACTAAATTTTAATGAGGAGCAGCACAATTGAATAAATATAAAACGAATGACATGTATGTACATAAATTTAGTTTAGTTGCTTTGTGATACCCTTTGTTTGGATTCAGAACGCCAGAAGTAGTTAAAACAATATTAAGATCTTAGTTCCCCTGTGAGTTAAATTCGTGTAAAGTAGGTAATGTATTTACTCCATTAGAATTTCCAAATTTTGTCAAACAAATCTTGTTAAAACTGTTCTTTTAAAGAATCATGTTTGTTCTTTCTTGAGTATATTTCTTCGTGTAAAATAGAAACAAAAATTATATTGAAATAGATGGGTATCATAACGTATTGGTTAGCTGCTAACGGTAATTGAATACCTAGAACAAAATTCTTTCGTTTATAGCATTTATATTTTAAAAAATATTTTAACAACAAGATGTATTTTTATAATTTTAGCTTTAGAAGACTAATAGTTATTGACTCTAGCACCCTAGATTTATTAATAAATGAATGCATAATGATTTTAAAGTCAATAAAGATTAGCGTTCCAATATTCATCTGTCAGTAGATTTATTATGTTTTTGTTACACACTAAAAAGTTTTAGTAAATTTTAAACATTTGGGGGAAAATCACCAAAAACGAGGTAATTTTACGTTTCTTAACAAAATTACCTATACTTTTGGAAATTTTCCACATATCGACCAGTACTTTTCAATTGTAGGTAAAAGTGCTACGTAAAAACGTAATACTACTAAAATTTTTATGCCTTCTCAGGGATTTTTATTAAATTACTTCGCGATTTTATCCACAGTTAGGAGGAAACATAATTAGATAAGATGATTTGATGTCGATCGATATAAAATTATGTCTAGAAACTGTTAATATCGTATGTTGGGCAAGCCTGTAGCCTGTATAATATAAGTATTCGACCTTTCATCTTGACTACCTTGACAAAATATTGAATTTCTTCAATACCATATATCATTCTAAAATGTATTTTAATTCCCGAAATCTCTGGAGTCAATTCCGCTTAATTCAGGATTGTAGGTGTTCTTGTCTTAGAGTGGCTTTATCCCGTTGAATTTTGCTGTAACTACTACAGGGTGGGGCAGAATAACGAGCGATTTTAAAAAGCCCGCGATTCGCGCTCTGTCATTCGGAGGTGGTAGGGACGCTATCGGCCATGTTTCCTTGATATTAGCATTTAGTAACAATGGATCGTTGGGCTCCTCAGCAGCGCGCGTACGCTGTTAAGGCGTTTTATCAAAATGGTCGTTCAGCTCGCCGGCATAGCACTACACTTGGGATTTCAAACCGAACCGTCAGACGAATATTACACATGGATCTCCATCTTCATCCATACAAAATCCAAATTGTGCAGGCTCTTAAAGGCACGAATTATGTGAGTCGACAACGATTCTGTGAAGAGTTTTCAGATTTAATTAATCAAGATGAAGAAATTTTACACAACTCATGGATGAGTGACGAAGTCCATTTCCATTTGTCCGGTTACGGCAATAAACAGAACTTTAGATACTGGAGTGACGTAAATCCTAGACAAATGCATCAACAACCGCTTCACTCCACAAAAGTTACCGTGTGGTGCGCTATGTCTTCATCGGGGATCATAGGGCCTCACTTTTTTGAAGATGCTCGTGGCAATGCTGTGACAGTAAACTCACAAAGATACGCCGACATGTTGGAAAACTTTTTTGAACCACAGCTTGCACGCTACGAAGTAACGAAGTAACATTTTTTCAACAAGACGGAGCAACCTCCCATACAGCGAGAGTAAGCATGAATGTTAACAGATTATTTGCAAATCATGTGATTTCTCGATATGGGGGGCCTTCCTGTTCACCGAACCTCACACCGTGCGACTTTTTCTTGTGGGGGCACTTAAAAAGTAAAGTGTTTCAAGATAACCCACCACAAACAATTCAGGCCTTGAAAGAACGGATCCGACAAGAAGTGGAAAACATTCCCCTAGCAATGCTGCTAGCAATGTTATGAATAGTTTCAAAACACGATTGGCAGAATGTGTACGCCTGAACGGACGTCATCTTTCCGGGAGTTATTTTTAAAAAATAAAATAATTAATGCTTTTTTATGTTCTTTAAGAAAATAATAAATTTATTCCTAAATATTGATTTTCTTGTTTTTTACAGCTTTTTTAAAATCGCTCGTTATTCTGCCTCACCCTGTATAAACTGGTATTATTGGAATAAGAAACGAATTCTTTACGTTAAATGCGAAATATAAGAACTTACGATGTCGGCCTTGGTATATGCAAGTACATAATAATCACACAATAAACACGATTTACATCGTGAATTGGATAGGTACCTACATGTTAAGGTATTTCCATTTAGTTGCGATCTCCATTTACGCGAAACAAAATAAATCGCGTACGACGAATGGTTAACATAAAACACGAAACAATCAACGTCTCATCACAATTTCATCTCTAAATAGCTAACTGTAATAAATAAGTAACTGTTCGGCATGTCACACGCGGACGACTGCAGAAAACAATAAAAGAAAAAGAAAGAAAAAAAAAAAAAAAAGAACGAAGCGAACGATGAATAGATCTCGGCCTACGACATCCACTACCTTAAGTCATTATACTGCCCTCTTCGAGAAGAAAGACTATAAGTAGCAATATATTTGCAAACAATGAGAGAGCAGTTGTCACCAGGTGTGACATTCGTAGGTAGAAAAATGACAGTTCTATTCATGAGCAACTGGGATCCATCAATACGGGTACGTTAAGTATCCGAGACGAATCGAGTGACAAGACGATCTCGGTCACCCCGGCCTACAAATAATACCCGGACGCGGTGTGTGAATTGACGCGACCGGAAAGTTCTAGATACGGCGCGTTAAGAACGTTATCGGTGTTTAAGGTGGCGCGATTTGTCAGTGTGGTACCGTAAATGAAGTCCGAATGAACGTTAATGGAGAGCTATTCACCGGATGACACATGACGAGCTTTGACGACTTTATTTGCTTTACCTCGGAGAGTTAACAAGTTGCTGTATTAGAAGTACTGCTGTTTAAAATCTAGTTATCTATGGCGATTTTATATGTTTTTGCAAATACCGCAGTGACAGTGCTGTTTGAAAAGAATATATTCAATTTATTTCGTGAAATGATACTTTGGTGAAAACAAGAATATCTTCTTTACGCAGTTATGACTGTTTTCTCGACTGTGCATACATCTTCTGTGAAAGCGCTTGTTGACGGCTGTGGGGACAAAGATAAGTCAGTTTTAGTTTTTCGAACAAGTTGATTTGCTACTGCAATTTTTGCTCTCAGAGAATCTTCAATACAACTTTCAGCAACTGCAGTACTTTTCCAGCCCCCATGTCGCTTGAATATTGTGATATCAGCTCCAATCGACTCCAATAATCAGACTTACCAATACCACAGAATTGGTAATATACAGTAGTGTCACTCAATGCATTTCCCTATGGTCGCGATTTTATTTTTTGTGGTAATTCTCTACGACGCCACGATTCTGCGCAAAAGCTTGGTGCAGTATCCCATTGGCTCATTTTGTCAGCAGAGGCGGATTAACTTGATAAATTATGAATATGCAAAGCAGAATTTTCAAAAATATATTCGCCAAATACATTTTCTAATAATTTTTGAATAGAAAACATGTTTTTAAGGTAATTAATTATCTATCTGTTCTAGTTTTATTTTGGCTTTCATTAATTTCTCATTATTTTAGTCGCACTTATAATCTTAGTACCTTGTCCATTTCATAATGACAGTAATTTTGTTGGCGTTTAATCGTATTTAATGAATGTAATTAAGTTATTTGTATAAAACGAGATTTTCGAAAGAAGAATGTGACAGAAACTGTTTCCTGGCTTCATCAATCTACAGTTAACAATATACAAAATTCAAAGTTTGGAAAGCTACTGTGCTTTTCTTTGAAAATCTAAAAGAGAGATTTGAAGGCACTGCGAAAGTGGAATATGAAAAAAAGGAACGACTTGAAGCTGCAACCAGTAACGAATTTATAGTAGTAATCAGTGTTTTTATATTCGCAAAAACATCCATGCGGGCGCTCGTAGGCACAACAGGATTCATTGATATCTGATCACATTAGAAACAAAAATAAATTTCATATTTACCATTATCAATTGGTCCAAGAACTAGATTAATGTGGGTACTAGAAAAAGACAATTAGGAATTATCAGAATTCCTCATAATTTTCAAATTTTCTGGTATTGTGGTGTAAATATTCGAATAAGAAATAGAATATGATCTTTGTTTAGTAAGCAGAACATCGGGATTTCTTTGTAGTAAGTATGAGAGAGTTAGTAATTAGCGTAATCACTGGTTTGAATCTACTTAATTCACGCACTGAATTGATTATAAATATAAATAGATTAAAGAAAACAGCTTGCAGGAACATTCTTCTGTTAGCGAAGGTATGAGGGTGAGTTGATTACCGCGTAAAATATGATAGCAATAAACTTATTGACTCTGCTATTTTAATTACTGAATATCCATATGCCTATCCGTGCATACTTGCTCACGTTATCGTTAATTCTTGTAAATGGAATTAAAGCAACATCAAATAATTTCGAAAATATATGTGCTGTCATGCACTCAGTTTAGATAAGGAACAAAATCGTTTCCTTGCAAAAGCGAAGCTAAGAATATCGGTCGTAAAAATAACTCGTAAAATTGCGAACACGATAAATAATCGATGTTGCGTATTAGCTGTTTGCTCTAGAGTAACTGAAATCTCCTCTCCTTATTGCTTTATCTTGGTTCGTGCTTCTATCCCAATTAAGACGAATAAGTTTTATACTGCTTATAAGTTCATTTATAACTTTAACACACACTAAGACACAACCGAAGAACTATGGAGAAACGTTATAAATTGCATGTGAGAACATGAACCCACACTATCTTCGCGATTCGTTCAAAACACGAAATTCAGTTTTTAATGTAATATATATATGAAATACTGTACGCTGTTTGTTCAGCGAGCTTCGAATGTCTCTTTGAGGTGACGTAAGATGCGCCTGAAGGCGGGCCTTCCGCCAACAGCCAATGCATGGTCTGTAGTAATTTATTAGGAACTGCTCAAAGTTCGTTTTCATCCATGTTGTAAATCTGACCCGCAGAGTAGTTTCCTTTTTGATACTGATTCTTTAAATTGTCATAAAATTGTGAAACTCCTACACACTAAAAAATTTTAGTAAATTTACCAGGATTCCTCCTAAAAATTCCAGGAACAAAATGAAATTTACCCAGTAAATTTTATTTTACTGAGTATTTTTCATACACTAGTAGTAAATTTCCTTGGTGAATTTTTACATCAAAGGAATTTTACCAAATCTTCGTTTGAGTGTACTTTAATGAAAGCAGGGATTCTCCCAAGCAAATATTTTTCTAGTTATTACAGTGCAAAATTGTGGTTTTGATAAAAACCACGTAGCCAGCTTTCTCTGGCTAATTGTTTATTCTTGTTAAAACAATTGGTAACTTCATTTGCAATCACAAATTTTAATGCGGATATCTGTTTTTTTTTGGTAATACCATAGAGTCTTTCATCCAGGTGTAAAAATAATATTGCTAATTCTATTTCTTTTTCTGCTGAGAAAACATTTTTTAATGATGAGTTATAGCTAGACTCTCACCAAAATAACAATGCTATTGTTAATGGAGTAAGCGAAACAGGAGAGTATTTGCAGCAATTTTTCTACTTTGGATGTTGACTTTCTAGATCATCCAATCTTATATCTCTTGATTTTCTTTTATTTAACCATCTAAAAGATCTGAACCGCTTGCATAATATGAATGAATTGAAAGAAGCAATTAGAGTTGAAATAGAGAATATGTTACAAACGTTCAATTAGTAAATGTGTTTGCCAACATGAAGGAGAAGTTAGAGGTTTGCATAAATAATACTGGGTCTTACTTTAAACATAGTGTGTAAACGTTGTAGGTATATTGACGAAACATGCACAGATTTTCTTAGTTTTTATTGTAATTTACAATATGACATAAATGTGTCTCTTTTCTATATATTCTGTTTAAATCTCGTATACCTTTAATTAAATCTGATTGTGTTTATTATCAGTTTTCTGTATAATATTTATTATTTTATATTTGTGTGCGAAGCATATTAATGTGAATTACTTTGACACATATCTTATGCCTAATTTCGGCACACCGCCAAGTTGACGTTACTGTATATTAAGTTGCATATACATAATGAAATAGAAATTGCAAATTACTGCATTATATAAGCTAATTTCATTCGAAACATTGAATGTAAATATTGATGTGGACTTCCTGGAAAACAGAGTAAGATTAAGAGAAGAACAATTTGTGGTTAGTACACAGGGAAAACTAGGTAATAAAAATAGTGACAGTAAATTCCATAATATCTAGCATTATAATTATAATACGACGTATAAGACTTCTGATAAATTGTAATATATGGTGAATACCAGGTATTCGATAGTTTATTGCTGTCACTTTTTTTTTATGCCGTCGGTATCACGCCTGTTTACCATGTATTGTATTTTGTACGCACGGTTTAGTACTTGCCATGGGGTAGTAACTTAAATCTGATAAAACGTCTCAGCGGTGCAAGACAAGGATAGCGAATGATAGTTTCCGCAAACCTCTATAGATGGGAGCGCAATACTATATCTTTAGTAATATTTATGAAATAACTATATATAGGTTGGTACCGCAGAATAAATTATTTTGTGGATGGCATACTCTATCAGTGCGTGAATCACTTGTTTTTTTCATCTTGTTGTTGACGCACGTGTCAAATTTCCATAATAATATTAATATCCGCTGTTTTAGTTTTATTTCTTTAAAGTATTTTTTATGTTGGGAAGTGTTTTTTTGTGTTTATAGAAAAGACTTTATTTTGAGATTTAGTTTTCTAAAGTAATATATTTGTCAGTATATTGCACTATATTATAAGTATGTAGCTATACATTTAATCCTGGAATAGCAACTATACGTCTTTTGGACGCATATTTACATGTAAAAGTATATATAAAATGTTGGTGTTCCAGCGTTAAGAATAGCCAAGCAACTCCGATTTACGATATTTTCGCAAATATGATGCAGAATGATTCCAGAACTGCAATCGTATTTTCTTATGCGCAAACGACACTTATTTAAAAAAAAAAATACGCGGCATACAAAGTGCACAGATATTTTGCAAAATTTCATTTTTATCAACAAAAATCCATCAAAAAGGAGATCTAAATTGTTGCAAGAATCTTCAAGAATAAAACATCTAAAAATAAAAAAAATAAAAATAAAACGTCTAAAAATTACCGCCTTTGTGAATAGTTCCCGCAAAACTCATTAGATGGCGCAAACGCGCGCGAACGTTTCTATATACAAAAGATTCCGCTCTATACTAACCCTTCTCTATGGGTACTTGCTGACTAACGCTTCGGTGCTAGTATCTATTTTTTGACTAATCCGATTGAAGTATGATGACGCGTTGTTAACGACAACAATTAGCCATTTTTTGAAAATTTTATACACATCCGTCATTTTTGAATTTGTGCCGTTTGCAATTGTTTGAAACTGCTTTTATCTCTTTGTGAGTGAAAAGGCTGTAAAAATTGTGAATATTATAGTAGTATATATATATAGTATTTGCAATAATGGGTGGCTTAAGAAAATACTGCGCGCCATACAAAAAGTGTTCGAAGGAAATTTCCAATTTACCATGAAGCGGTGAGAATTGTTGATAATAATTAAAAATAAAACAGCTGCCAAAGCAGTTATCGAACACATTGCATAACATATAAAGTTTTTTTTTTTTTTAGAATTATGTAGTATTGATTTGACATACTTTTACAGTGATGTATACTAGTACAGTGAAATGACCTTTGCTTATGGTTACTTTTTGTACACAGTGGGGGTGCGAAGAAAGACTGTCTTGGCACCAGAAGCTATCGGCTTATATAAAGTAGCAAGATCTTGGCAAAAACGAGAAGCGTACTTGAGAAAAAATTGTAAAAGACTAAAAGACAAGGTGCTCCACATAGAGGATTTTATGAAGACCAAGCAGTATGAAGCGTTAGAAAACATGAGCAAATCAGTATCAAATTTTATCGCTTATGAATTACGGAATGTACATTCTACAAAAAGTGGCAGGTAATTTACCAATTTCATCACCTGTTTCTTAATTTAATTGAATTACTATTTATTATTATGATAATTATTCCTTATTATTACTTATATATTTATTTAAGTAAGCCATAATGTAAGCGATTTATTTCAATTTGCTTTTTTATGTGTTGCAAATGTTTGTACTGTATAGTTATGTATTTATATGCGCATAACGAAAACGATTTCGTTCTTATTTTCATTTTATTTTCTAATCATATTCATTTAAATGCATAAAAATTTTGAACAATATATTTCTTAATTGCAAATAATATCAAATCCCTGTGTATAGGAAATAGTTCTTGCTGACTACGCGCCACCAGTCTCAAAAGATTTTAAACTTTGCTCTTGCCGCGTGATATTACACGAGAGGTACACATCTATACGTATATATATATATTTATTATCTATGCAGTATATGTTTGTTTGTCCAAAGAGTGTGATGTCGTTTTCAATTTTAAAATGTTTTATGTCTATTATTTTGACAAATTTGTGTACAAATATCAAATCAACAAATTGTAAATGAATTGTGAAGTGGAATTAATGAATTTAATTATGGCAAGATTTTAACATTCAGACAACAACGACATTGAAACGATTGAAATTGTTACAGAACCGTATATAATGAAACGTAACCTAGCAATTAGTATATAAAAGAAATATGTAAAGTATTTTTTAAAATCTACATACCCAAAGTAAAAAAAAAAAAACGGAGGAATTATAAAAAAAGGGCAAACAAAACTGTCACTGAAATAATGCCAGGTATTATAATTTTAATACCTGCACACATCTGTTTTTCCTTGTGCATGTTTCAAATAAAGTAAACCTATTTCGTATTTTTTGTACTATTATAACTATTATATTTAATTCCACGATTTATATAGTTTTTTTCAACCGATCTACGCGATTCACCACTACTTACGTAAAATTAAGATTGAAACTGATAGCCTTTCACAAAAACCAAAGCAATATTTTATCATTTTAGTGGGAGCTTTTCTGCGAAAGCCCACTGTATGCGCGTTAAAATTGATTCGCTGCTCACCAGTCATAGATACCGATAACGTTTTACGGCCAATATTTCAGCTTGTTTATTAGTATTGGATCATTAAGACGACAGTGTTGTATAGGCAACAAGAATTATGCAAAATTATTCGGTGTTAAAAGCTTCGCCGGACGTTCCTCGTCTTATTTATGCAATCATTAATTAGTGCGTTTAGAGTATAAGCACGGCCGGTGCATTTTAAAACGTTTTTGATGGCCCCGCTACTTTATAAGATTCCTATTACGCCCTAATAATGGCCGGTTTTACGACTCGATACTCGATGTCCCAGTGCGTGTAATTTATTACAATATTTCGGAATGCGTTGTACGTAGTAAATTATCAATTCTTCTTGCATAGGTTTGATAAAAGCGTCCATGTGCTAAAAAGGTTGTTCGTAGATGCAACAAAGGGATCCTTTGTTGTGGCTGGTAGTGTTTTCGCGGTTTACTCTAATCGTTTACGAGAGAGCTTTTAAAGCAGTCAGAAACATTTTGTTTGGACGTGTTTGTATAAGAAATATAAACAATAATAAGTAAACGTAATGTATAAAGTTTAAAAGTGTGATGTAATCACAACAATAAGGTAAGAAGATATAAATGTATTCTTATAGTGTATGCGTTAAAAATGTATAGCCTTTCTTGTGTGCATTATTTCTTAAATTTAATAGCTTCTAACGACGTTATTGCTTTTAAGAAGATATAATGTTTAATACAACTAAAATATCTAAAATGAAGTTGGTGTGCAAGATTTCTTGCAACACTTTGTAAGAAATATTTACCATTTGTATCATTTATTTGTATCGTCTGCTATCTATGCAAAAAGGGCAGTCATCTGTTCTCGATTTTTACCTAGAGAACCCTAAATATTTCAGTGTGTCCCGTAGATATAAGTCGCGCTAGTGGTATTACCCCGAGCGTATTTCAAGTGGTTGAATAAGGAATGTATTATATAAACATTTTGATAACGCCGAATGTTGCGGCGTCTATTCGAATAAGCCAGACTAAACTTCTATAACACTTTATGTGTGGTGAAGCCGTAGTTCGGAACGGTGACTTAAAAGAATTAGAGGTGTCGAGGTGTGAGATTGTGAGTTTGTGGTCCATTTATAGGTGAGTTTGATCACAGAGCATTTCTGTTATTATCGTGTAAGTTAGATTAAGTAATTCATGAAATATAAGAGATTTACGAAAAGGCCTGATTAACGTTAAACATGCTTAAGTTAGGGAGGTTTTGATTGTGATAGGCTAGTCGTCCTAGCGGGACCGCGACGTGACGTGGGGAATCCGCACGGCACAGTTGACCGCAGGCGCTGGGCGACCCGGGGGTTGTAAAAATAGAGGCACGGGGGAATCGCCGGGCGATTCCGCATGCACTCTCTGTGTAAAATCCGCGAGGGATTCGCGCGCACGAGCACCCGATCCACAAGGACATAGCGTTAGTTTCGTTAGTGCAGATATATAATACTTAACTATGTAATCTGTTCCTTTGTTAAATATATGGATGACCGGAATGCTCAGGCTACTTTTCTTTTACAGATAGACCCCCAGGTTAAAACGGTTACACCTCGCCAACGTCGACGCCCCATTACTCGACCGTCCTGACTATAATTTAATATAATTTAATAGTATTTAATGTTATCTATATCTCTTTTAATAAATAAAATATTGTAGCCCATTGTTTTGGTTAAATTTACTTAAATACAGGTAAAATAAGGTTACATAATTTTCAGAAGTGAATAAAGGGCTTACAACTTCTTTATATTTTTGAAAGTTATTCGAAAGAAAAGCTGTAAAATTAACAAACTAAACTAAAAACACCATAAAACCGCAATATGAACATTTTTTTTTAATTTTAAATAGGAGGAATGTGCTGGCAGTGCTAAAAAAATTTATGTTTCTGTAGTGAACTTGCAACTCAGTAAAAGTAAGTATTGAAGTCGCGTACTCCTTACAGAAATGTTGATATCGTTTAAGAGTTCTCAAAGAATGGATTACTGCAACTATTTAAAACGCCATTTCAATATTTCTGAACTTTTTGTGTTTGCTTTATGTGTTGTAAGGTTGTTATTTCAGTTATGGAGTATGTTAATTCAATATAAGATAGATCAAAATTTTACTCTTTCAAACTCTACTTCTTACTCTATGACTAATTTTATACAGGGTGTTATAATTTAGTTGGTACAAGAGGTCAAACATTTAGTTTAGGGGAAAATTCGCGGTTAGTGTATCTTTGCTATTGTTTTATTTGCATTACGGCAAATTATAAAACTGTGGGCGGTTAATGGCGTTTTTTTTTTTTCTGCCGCGTAAAAGGAAGAAAGTATCCGTGATTAAGCAAGCTTTCTATGTAAATGTGTTTTTTTTTGCATAAATCTTAGAGACTCATTTTAAATGTCAAGTTTTAATTGTCAAAATTTAAAAGTAATAATGGCCCAACTGAATTATGTCCAAAACAACTTCTGGTTTAATGAATTCAATTGGTCTGACCATTGACCTGAAGTAGTTTAAAGTCATTAATATACAGGGTTAGGCAAATGTGTGGGAACACCTGATTTCTGGCTAAATTATGGGTTCTGTTAAAAAATAACCTTAAGAAAAGTGTTTGTAGTATTTTTAATCTAGTCTGCGACATACTTTGATTTTCACATGTTTGGAGATATGACGTCATAGGTAGGTTTTTTTAAATAGATCGCCCTATATCTTTTTAAATGCTGAAAGTGATTAGTGACAACAAAATATTTAAAACAAGATAATTCATAATAAATGTTGAAACTGAAGACCTTGAGCAATCTGACAATAACCTAATCTATCAACGAATGAGTTGTGAAACACGTCTTGTGCTATCTCTTGAAAGGCCCTCCTAATTCGATCTTCAAACTCTTCGAGCGACTGAAGTTTAGTCTTATAGACGTTAGGTTTCAAATGCCCCCAAAGGAAAAAGTCTAATGGCCATTCAAGATATCCTCTTCGACCTATCTAACGCTGTGGAAATACTTCATTTAGGTATTCATGCACGTCAACTCCATAATGCGGCGGTGCTCCATCTTGCTGATACCAGATTGTATCTGAGAACAGTGCAGGATTTGCGGGGCTTGGAAATAAATGAATTAATGCTGGAGCAATCTCCTCGCGCAAAAGTTGTAAATAACGATAAGCATTAAAATTTTCCCTAAGAAAGAAAGGTACTCTGATCATACCTGGCCATACATTTAATTTTTGAAGATATTGTGTATGATTTTCTTCCATCCAATGAGAATTCTGATCACCCCAGTAGCGACAGTTATGTCGATCTACATGTCCATTTAGGCAAAATATTGCTTCGTCTGCCGCGGTGTGCTATCCGGTGATACTGATAGATTACTTTGGCAGATGATAATGTTATTTTAATTGATCTAGAACGTAGCTCTTTGGTGCCGTTAAACCTGGCCAGTATATACGGCTTAATATCCTCCTCGGAAACTCCCAATTCACTCAACAAGCCCTAAATTAAATCTGTAGCCTTCGAGACCTGTTCTTGCTTGGTAGTTTCAGTTTCACGTAGATGATTCAATTCGCGGATTGCTTACTTCTTTCCATCATTTCGCTAATAATGTCTTCGGGATTAAAGAGGGATTGTGATACCATGAAAGGAACTTTTTCTTTTAGCTTTTTCATATGATCAGTAAGACCAGCAGTCATTAGAGCAAATTATTTTAGGAATTTGGCGGATACCTTGCTTACGGTCTAAGCGTATGTACTTTAAACGCCTTTTAGAGCTTGGTCTTAACTCATAACATTTTAATTCGTGAGGAGATATCTCTGAGCAATAAAATATTATTAACAAAGTTACCATTGCGATCAATCTTAACCGCTATTTCTTGATAAAACTGCATCCTTCTCATCTTCATTTAATTCTAACTAAATGTACTTTTTACGGATGAAACTTATTTTTCTACACTATCCTTTTTACCGATCGCTCGCTAATATTTTGTTATTGACGTTTTTGGTTCCTCTTGAAGATTAATAAAAATATACAATGAATTATCTTCATTAGTTGCAGTTTTAGGTCGATCGGATTTTGGTCGATTTTTTACACTTCCCGCTTCATTAAACTTTCGCAACACCCTTGAAACTGTTCATTTTTAAATACCAATTTACCAAAAAATCAGGTGTTTCCACACATTTGTCCATATATGTAATCATTTGCCTAACCCTGTATAAAATGACATTTGAGAAAAATCAAAGCTGACATAAGACTGACTTAGAAAATGAAAATATTGCAAAACGTAACCCAAAGAGTTGTATGCATTTTTTGATTCCGCATCCGTACGTTTGGTCGAACTCCAGAAACCATCAGAAATCCCAATTCCTGTAGAATTTTGCACTGCGTTTTTTGGCGTAATAAAGGTGCCCATAACAGAAATGAGTTTTCGTATAGTCTGTATAAGATTTAGTAATCATTAGTGCAATACTTAATAAATATCCATAATACTTTGCTATCATCCACATCATGGCACCTAGTGGAGTATGCAATATTGAATTTTACTGGGAAAAGTGTAACAATCAAATCCGACAAAATTGTAAATTAAGCAAAAATGATGCGGACAATTATAGGTATAGGTACCATTTCATTTGGAATGAGAAGGTTAATTCTAACACCCTATATAGCCGAAATTGCTAGAAACTTGCCTGTTCATATTTGTTCAGTAATACCATTCGTTGTTAGTGTTAGGGCTGTAAGCTCATTTTATTACTTGGATTTTAATCTTTGAAAGTTAATGCTGCAAACTTCTCCTAAACCCCTCTCCACAAACTGCACTAAACTGGACGTACGTTTCAATAGCAAAGCTATCATCATCAGCAGAAACACTGAACTAAATAACTATACTAAAACTACCCTAATTTATACCTAAAAAAGGTCAAGGTACATTAATCACGGTCATGGCTGACTGCCGTCATGCTTAACTAGTCACTAATCCTAACTCCGTCTAATCTACTACTTATACTTAATAAACCGTAAAGACAAGAATTTAAAGGTCCTAAATCTGAATTCATTAAAATATGTTTGTTTTTATATATTTCCATATTTTCCATATTTCCATGTGGAAATATATAAAAACAAACATATTTTAATGAATTCAGATTTAGGACCCTTAAATTCTTGTCTTTACGGTTTATTAAGTATAAGTAGTAGATTAGACGGAGTTAGGATTAGTGACTAGTTAAGCATGACGGCAGTCAGCCATGACCGTGATTAATGTACCTTGACCTTTTTTAGGTATAAATTAGGGTAGTTTTAGTATAGTTATTTAGTTCAGTGTTTCTGCTGATGATGATAGCTTTGCTATTGAAACGTACGTCCAGTTTAGTGCAGTTTGTGGTGAGGGGTTTAGGAGAAGTTTGCAGCATTTCCAGTACCACAGTTTGGAGTATTTTTGTCATTTGAAAGTTAATATTTATTTATTATTATTTAAGTAGAAAAATTTTCCTTTCTCCTCGAATGATTTATCTTAATTATTTCCTTCTTAACCTATCTTAAAAAAAAAGAAGTATGAGGAACGAATACAAGTCATCTTATATCTAATTGATTGCCCTCTACCTGCAATTAATTAAAATTCGACCTCACAACAGGAGTTTTATATCTTTGATTAGCAACAGACCTATACGACATTCGAGACTGTAAATTAACGTTAAATTGATATTAAACATAGTTCAGTACATATAAATACCATTAAATAAATCTCGTAAAATACGACTTCATTAAACGGGATTAGCATAAGCGTCGTAAAATTCTTAAGTGCAATATCGAAGGTTTACACGGTTTTCTGATATGGAACACGAGTCGACGACAGGTGAGGTAGTAAAATTTACCGATAGGATTAAGTATTCCAAGGTTTTCACGAACAAAGAACGTTTCATCTTTTCTACAATACAATACTTGAGAGTTGCGAGAATTCACCAGTTTCGATGGAACTGATTTGCATGCTTAATTGATATCAGAAAAGAAGTGGCGTACCTCTGGATAGGATCTTGTGACCGTACGGAATTCCACTTTTCGTAACCAGCGAAGAGCAATTCCATCGCTCTTTCCGAAACTGTTCCTGACACTCTTTGATCGCCAATCGGATTCCGTGCAAAGCTTCTCTGGTGACGTCTGGTAGTCGCATGCAGATGTCCATTTGCGCTTTGCTAAGGCCGCGAGTAGTCCGGCATATTGATAAACTTCTGTGATTTGTTGAGGGCACTTTTCCTATAGACCTAAAACGATGAAAAGATTTCTTTAAATAATTTGGCTGATGGTCTTCGATTTATGGGCTCATTTTTAAATTCATCGATTGACTCAGTGCTTGTAGTTATATCTTTGTTTATTACATCAAGGAGGCAGTGATAAATTATTATTGCTGGATCCACCGATGAGTTTAAAAATGTGTTTTTTGGGCTAAACCAATCAATCTGGCTTTGGGAGATTATATAGCAGAGAATGAGGCGTAGAACTTTTCATAGGTTTTATTAAGAAAATATCGACAGTGAATGTCGACCGGTGTAAGTTGCTTGCGTTCTCTAAAAGGGTCAGTATACAGGCTGTTTGATTTTAGCTGCCACCTCAGATATTTCGGCTATTGTTAGAGATACGACAAAATGTTAAAGAAGAAAATTTGTTCTACATCTAATTCCCTATTATATGCCGTAGAATGTGATCTCTCGCGCATAAGCAAACTAGTTACAATAGTACCACTTTATTGGCGCACGCAATAAATAAGCAATGATTTTAAAACTAGCTTATTCCGTTCTTGCTCATAAAAGTATTGTCGTAGAAGAAATTTTAAAATTACCCACTTTTAGCTACCTCTCTACTTTATTCTAGTAGTGTTGCAAAAACAAAATATCACGCTATTCTTAGTGTTGCTAAAAGCTTAACTTCATGCTGTCATTTAAGAAAATGCAATGAGCCACCCTCTACCAATCCCAAAAATAATTCAAAATTACAAAAAAATAAAAGTAAATCTCCCTGCACCCTCCTTTGGTTTTGAAAAATAATCTCTTTTTGTTCCCGGCGTTGCCACCCAAAAATAAATACCCTCCACCAAAATCCCACCCCTTTGTTGGCATTGCTAAATAAATAAAATACTAAATCCCATCATTTAAACTAACTAATGCGCCTACTACTGTACCTTCTCACCCCTGAGGTTGAAACAAAAATAACCTCATTCCATTGTTGCTAAAAAATAAATTTTATCATTAAAAAAATAATAAGTACGCCCCCCATCAATATTCATTTGAATGAAAAAATTATTTGAATAAGTAATGAAATAAAAATTACCATTTATTATTGAATAATGGAATAATGAATAAACGGTTATATATCATTCCTGAATAAGAACATTTATTGTTATTATTATTCTAAATAATTTTGCCCAACTCTGCTTTACATGTACACCCACGGACACCCAAAATGTCCGGTCTAAGTCACAGTGTAAGCGCAACGTTCCACGCACCAGAGTTGCACGCGGCGTTTATACTACGCATTAGACCGGGCATTTTGGGTGTCCGTGGGTGTACAATATAGAACCAGCTATATAAACTTGATAAGACCAAGTACTGCGTGTATGTAAATTTGCATGTAAATAAATAACTCGTATATCTCGTAATTGTTAACGCTGTGATATCCGGCAAAAAAATAAGATTTATTTCTTCAGATTCCTCCAGATCTCTTATCATCTACTGGCCGTATTCTCTAGATGCACGTGTCTTCAAACGGCGAGCGTTTGAGTCAAATTTGAAATTGTAATTTCGATAATCGTTTAACATTGAATAGTTCTCCGTTTTTAAGGATATCAAATTGAATTATTCCAGCGTCTATTTTGAATTTTGAAGTTCCTGAGAAGCGAATCTTCGCTGTTGCCACGACCGACAGAGCTTCGCGTTCACCGAACAGGGCAGCCAAGGCATCGTTGGCATACCGATACAGGAATGCCAACATGTAAAATATGTCAGGTGCGCGTGGGAAAGCCGCTGATGATATAGAAATCATTTGTTTCTCTTTGTCCTTGTTAATTAGACGTTGCTGGGTGTTGTTTTACAGTCGGTGGATATTTATTGCCGCCGTTAAGAATTAAGGACGTTAATTCCGAACGGAAAATCTGCTGCCCGAAACGGGTCTCGTAGATGCGTTACCATTGAACCACGGACGGTGGTATTTTTCGGGTGATAACTTTTTTCTTTTAAATTAGGACCGACCGTATAAAACTGGAATAATTTAGAAATCAATCCAGTACTAATTCGATGTAATTTAACTTATTAGTTGCTTTAAAGCGCCTAAATATTTTCGAGATTGATTCGGGCAGAAGTGACAGGTTTATTTTTTTTTTAACGGAGTTAACGTAATTTGTACGTATTAAGCGAACCAATTTAAATATTCTTGGAATTGTGTAATGGATTACACATCGATGAAAGGAAATGTTTTTGTCTTTAAATTTCATGTTGAAGTATTAGAATCTATCATTTTCTAGAGAATGAATTTTTGAAATAAAGCTTAATGTTTACCAACGTAAACTTTGGAAATTAAGTGTATTGAGTGTTAATCGGCTATGTTAAGTCTATATTTTAATATTTTCATCAAATTATGTCGCGCTATACAATTTCTTAATAACTCTTATAATACAGTTTATAACTTAAAGATACATAAGTACATACAATCTGCTTATAGAAAAGAACAACTTCTCTCGATTCTTTATTTTTTTTTTTGCGCAATCCATAAAGCAAATGAGATATCGTCCTCATTACTTTGCTCACTTCGCACTCCAGAATGATGGAAGCAATTTGAAGTAGTTGCCTCGTCAAGCGATTCTAAGCTGTGAATAACATCATAACTGCATCCGGTATGGTAACTTTTAGTTGCAAGTTGCCGCCTAAAGCAGTGATTAACTTGAAAAGTAGTTGCTGTCTATAATGATCTTTTAAATCCATAGGCTGAAGTATGGCAGTTGCATTTACTGGCAAAAGAATGCAACTGAGATTAACGCCTTTTGGAAGTGCTGCACAGTTATCAATCAAGAGTAAAATCTTTCTCTTAGCTTTGACGAGTTTGCTTTCCCAGTCCTTCAAAAGTTTTTCAAAATTTTCGGAGGTAATCTATCCCAGGTTGTTGGAAAAATATGTTACAGGAAAATCATGAACATTTTTGGAACATCTCAGTGAAACCGCCTTGCCAATAACAACGAGTCTTCTCTTCTCAGAGCCATCGTCATTGAAGATATCACGTTCATCATATTTTTGCTTAAGACTTGGCTAAATTTTTGTTGACCACTGATCTGTGATTTCTAAATTTACACTAGCAGATCCGCCATGAATTGGATGTGAAATCTGTGTTTTAATTGGTCAATCTATCCTGTGGAACATTCAATTTCCCTTGCTGAATATTCTGGTTGTTGTTTATTTGATGTGTGATTTTCAAACTCTGATGCTTTAAATTGAAGAATAGGTCTAGATATTGGAATATTTTGACCCCTTTTTATTGAAAACCACATCAGAAGAGATTGTTCTACCTCTGGTTTGGACGAACTTCGACGTTTTTTTTTTGTCGAAGGCAACTTTACATCTTGAACGGTTTTTCTCTATTGTTGGGACAGTAGATTTTGGTAATTTATATTCTCTGCAGTTTGCAGCACCTTTTTTATTTTATTAATTTTTTGGCTTAAACTTATACCTTTGCGTTTATTTTAGACTTGTAAATCAAACTAACATATGCAAACCGTTACATACGTGCGATGGACTTAGCGCCTAAATACATTGAACGTTCGTTACATGCCGTGTTTGACTGTACATGGCGAAACACTGAGAAAACTACAATGCACAGTGTCACGTGATAGTGTACTATAAAATGAAAATTCCAATACATTAATGTTCCCTAGCTAGATACAGAATGTTAAAGGTTCTTTTAGCAAGGTTTTTTTAAAGCTTCTTACGAAAATATGAATACATAAAAAAAGTAAATTGGAAACTATCAATAACAAAACTTATTTTATATCTGTGGTACATTAAAACAAAAGTTAAGTAAATAAAGAAACCCACGTTATTGAAAGTAATAATAATATAACTCACACTAAGAAAGGGTTATTGAAAATTTCGTTTTTTAAAGAATCAAATATGTATGTAGTAGTAAAAGTATGCACTTTTTCTATAGAGGTAACCACTTCTTGAAAGCCAAAGTGTCTACACATGTAAAAGTGAATAAATTTTACTATTTTGCAAAAACATATATGTTTTATTATTTATTCTTTGGATGTTGTAAGATTACTTAGAAGACGGTAATTTTATCAGCGGAATTTTGGACTATGCCATTCTTGTTGAACCATCAAGTTTACAATTTTGTATTTATTTTAATTTTTTCTTGAGAGAATCCATATTTTAGAGAATAATTCTCTATATATTTCCACTATATTTTCTGTGCTGAGGTGGATTTTCGATTGAAATTTAGATAAATAGTGGCTGGGTCTATAACGGATGCACTTCTTACAGTATGAAATCATTAAATAAATCCTTTCCTATTAATAACTGTAATAAATATGAGGCAATTTTTGTATTAAAAATTTTACCTCGTGTAGAGTTTGAACCCGACATCTCCCATTCACCGGATGGTTGCTCTGCCAGTTGAGCTAACGAGGTGTACGGGCTGCGCACGATTTGAATGTCTTAAATACAGATTTTTGATTTAAGAGATTTTGGGAAGGGAACTGTGAAGTGGGAATCGAATTAAGATAGTTACATATGAATGGAAAACTTATCTTTCTCTTTTATCAAATATATCTGAATTAATACCCACCATAAAATAAAGGTTGCGATGTTCACTTATTATGCTATAAAGTTATTGACCAAAATTCACAACTTTAGGCAGTACGAATGAAGCTCAGGAAATATTTGTGTTAAACTTAATATTTTTGTCGTAAGATTTTCTTTACCATACATTTATCCCCATTTCATTACTATTTAAGAAAATATTTAATAATCTAAGTTATATGTAATTAAAATATTTTTCTTTGTGAAGCGACATAAATACCTCCCAGATTTTATTGCATATTAACTACTTAAATACTTATTTGTGATTAACTATATTGCAGATGTTATCTACGTGACATCACGGTTAATTAGTAATTATACATAACTTCACACAATAATTAGCCATATCTTTATTACCTATCTCTCCGGCTCGTTTACAAGATAGTCCGTAGAGATTTGTAAAATATTTTGCAAGTAAAACAGTTAATAATTATGCGGTTTTCAGTGCGGCTAGTATTTAATATTCTAGTAATAAAAATAGTTAGTAACTGTACATTAGGCGTCTATCTTAAAACGATGCTATAAATCATTGCTGTCTTTAACAAGTAATGGTTTGGTATATTTAGTATGCTGTAATAATATATGTTAAACAGTATAACTATAGGGAGTAGGATTATTTAAGAGGGTTCGGTACTCAAAAATTAAAAAAAAATAGCATTTTTTGCTCAAATGATTCCGCAGGGTTAAGTTCTTAACAAATAGATAGCTTTTCTCTGACTGATCTACGAGGCTCTTTCATAATCGGATTATGTCAGAGCATAAATAATCTACTACAGAACGTCTATATAAAATTTCAGAAAAATTGGATAGATTTTTGGTTGAAATCCATGTTTCTCAAGGCAGAAAATTGTGACTTTTTAGGAGAAGCATTTGCAGTTTCAAGTACAGTGAAACCTCAAACATTTGTTCTGATGTGCAAAAATGTTTTTTAAAATTTTGTTAAGTACAACACATTTAATAATTTATTATTTAAAAAAATATGTACAGTAAGTTAGAAATCATAACAATTTAAAGATATTAGGGGAACAGGGGGTAACATGGGAATGTTAAGGTAAAAAGTCGTTTATCAGTTCAAAACATTTTATCGCAAGGAATATACAAGTATAACCGCATTTTGTTCGAGCTTATTTATTTCCAAAAGAAGAGTTTAATTTTTGCGGAAGTTTTCACCATTTTGCCCCGCATATGGGGCAGACATAGACATTCCGCGTCAGATTCATCTTCTGTTTTGGATGTAAAACTATATTGGCCTTGTTTGCGCTTTTTAATTTTTTTTTTGCTTTGCTTGCCCTGGAGAACTCCACAAAAATTTCAGTCTGCACCCAGCCGCTAAGGTATTATTCTGCAAATGTTCCAGAAGAGGCTCCATTCAGGAGCTCAGGTTTCAAACGTTGCCAAGCGAAAATAAGCATTAAGGGCATGTAATTTCTATCCGTAGAGAAACATATTTCAGCCGTAACGAGCTGACCCCTTTCTGCAAACGTAAAGCTTCCTACTTGTCGTCGACCTTTAGCTGCAACTATTTTTGACTACTTTTTTGGAACAGTTGTCATTTCGGTTTCATCTGCATTGAAGATCTTACTTGGGATCAATTTGTATTTATGAACTGCTTCTGGAAGAAGTACAAAAAAAATTTGCAAGGCCTCCTTATTAAATCCCATAGCTCGTGCGGTCGATATTCCTTCAGGTACACGCAGAGAGATCCGTATGTTTCTTTTTTGAACCTGTACGCCAGTCCGTGCCAGCTAAACATAGTTTTTGATCAAATTGGGTGAAAGATTTGATTTCTCCCAGCTATGTGGTAAGCAAGACGTCTAACACCTTTAGTTGTTAGGCAAAAAAGCCGCAATACCATTTGTTTTAAATAGTCGGAAAGCTGGGTTTCCTGTCCAGTTGTAAATATTGTATTAGATATACCGACCAAGTCCTGAAAAATTCTTTCTTAATTTAACCTAGCTATGCAACTATTTCCATGCAATACCTATTCGCTTGTTACCGTATTCTTTTAAATTTTCTTGTTTTTGTTTTAAGAGTAGTTTGGGGCACAGTGAATTGTGTACTGTAGTTATGTTAACCCAAAACAAAGTTCGCTCCAGGACTGTACCTTGAGGAACTCTAATTATTATTGGTTTGACTATTATTAACAAAAACTGTATTTACTGCTTAAATAAAAGGTGTAATGACAACCTAGCTAGTTTTCATATAGAATGTTCTGTTAATTTTTTCAAATTTAATTAACCATCACATTGTTAATAGAAATCCTCTATAAATTACGAAGAACACGAAAATGTGGAAACTTTGTAATGCGTCACTACACCTCATGAATAGTTTGCTAAAAGCATAAAACATCTATGCAACTATGAATCTTTATTAATAAAATCTTATTTCATTATGCATTCATCTCACAATACCTAGAAGAAAATTACTAGTCGTTTAATTAGTCATCATTGAACCCTTTTACAGATAAATAGTTCGAATAAATTTGCTTTCCAACATCGCTATGTAGAATGTAGCATCTAATGATCTCCTGCAGATTAAATCTACGTAAATATAGCATTCTGAAATCGGCAGAAGAGGAAAAAAAACTATAGAAAAAACTTAAATTATCACCAATGATTAGAACATTTTATTACTTATAGGAGAAAGAAACAAAAATACATTTAAACATCCTTTTAGTTAGTTGGTTAAGAAATTATGCCCGTAACAAATTGATAATAATATTTAATTAAGATACAATGTTACTAATTGTTTTTCCCATGCTTTATACACGATTCCTGACTAATTAATTTTAATTATAAGAATATCCCAGCCGTTAGTTGTAGCTTTATTAGTGTCTATTTAAAATTTCCTGCTATTTTATTACCCGGAGTAAATATAATTTTTTGTGTGCGGCTGGCATAGAGAAATTAAAATATTTTCGCCTAATTATCAAAGATTAATACCCTCATTAATAATATTACTGTTGGTAAAGTTTGCGTTTGCTGGTGATATTTTAAGTTGAAGGACATTTTTTTTTACTATAGGTAGTTGTAGAAAAATTATTACATTGGCATTAGTCAAAGTAGAAAGAAGAGACTGTTTTTGTTCTATTTGTGAAATTAATTACTTCTAATAATCAATTACCAATGTAAGTTCAGATAACAGTTGGTGTCTAAAATTGATTACTGAACAGATTGAAATGAGTTAGAGCTATTTTAAAATGAAATACAACCATGTTATGCTTTTCTGTTTTTGTTTTTATATTAATGATTTTGATCTAATAATGTGAAAGTAAAGAGTTTATACTAAAATAACCTGTATGTTTTATTTTATACTTTTTTTTTTCAAATACGTTGTTGAAATGTTAATCTTTGGATATGATGGAACTTGAATTTGGATCTTAACTCATGTTGGATTGAAATGTTACACGAGGTGTACAGCAAATTTGTTAATTTTACTTGCCCAACTAAACTAAACCTTTTTAAGAAAATGACAACCATTTGCCTATAACTGCACATCTCAGGCTTCAGAGAATCAAAAGTAGCTTCCGGGAAGATATGTAGATTCAAATCCGACTTTTCATTTGTCTTGCGTCAATATGCCAGTTTGCTGTAGGAAACTCACAGATCTTATACACTACTGGATTGCTCACTCAGTATCTTGCTTTAAACGGATTTTCAAGCAATATCAACGTAGTTTCATCTAATAGTTTCTGTCAGTTAGGAAATAAGCGCCAACCATTCACAATCAACAGGTAAGTAAAGGTCATCTTGCAACCGTCTTGTAACGTGGTTATGAAGAGGTCTTTTTGGTAAATCACAAATATGTTTACGAATTGGTGAGACAGATTCCAAGATGAAGAGTGAAGGGAGGGTCAGGATTTTATAGTTTAAAAGGTATGGCCGGCAGTGATCTCTGGTCCCTAGTTGAAATGTGTAGCGAATTGCCCTTTTTTGCAATTTAAAAATTGTATTGAAGTTGTACAAACTACAGGTGTCCCAAAAGGGCAGTGCGTAGCGAAGATGGGATTCAAAAAAGGCAAAATAAGTAATGTGGGCAGTAGAAAGATTGAGCTTCCTGGCTACAGATCTGATTGCAAAGCAAGCAGAAGACAATTTTTTGGAGAGAATGTCGATATGGTGAGACCATTTAAGAATATGGTCAACGATAAGTCCCAGGAATTTAACAGATTGAACCATATTGACGGTGTCGTTATCGAATAGACAAGGTTGCTGCAGTGCACCTTTGTAAGGTAGAACCACCGTTTTGTCTTTGTTATAACAAAGGCAGTTGGAGTTACACCAATGTTTGATGATGGTTAGGTCCTTAGATATAATACTTTGTAGCTCCTCGCTATTTGGGTTGCTCCAAGTGATGCTGGTATCATCTGCGAAGAAACAAAATTTTCCACTGATCTTTAAATTGGTGATGTCATTGAAGAAAAGAAGGAAAAGTATTGGACCAAGCACTGAGCCCAGCGGAACGCCATAGTCAATTCCCATACACGATGAGGAGGAAGTATTTCTTGTCACTATCTGTTTCCTATTGAAAAGATACGATTTGAACCATTCTAGAGGAGTACCACGAATCCCATATAAAATAATTTTTCTATTAGAATGTCATGACTGACACAGGCAAAGGCTTTAGATAAGTCCCAGAACACTGTTGCAGTGAAGTGTTTATTATTAATATTGTTAAATAGTTCAGACCGAAAAGAAGGCGTCGGCAGTACTTGAATTGGACAAGAACCCAAACTGCCTGGGGGTGATAATTTATTAAATTATTGAGAGATTGATCAAAAGACCGCTAATGTTTTTAGAAAAAAAATATTAGCTGTTTTTTTTATCAATCTCTCAATAATTTTGGATAAGGCTGGCAGTAGGGTAATTGGTCGGTAATTATTGAGGTAATCTTTATCACTGCCTTTATGAAGAGGGACGATAATAGCTATTTTAAGACATTGTGGAAAATATCTTTCACAAATGAGTCGTTAATTAGAGTGACAAGGGAACCATTCGCATCATCTGGAAGGCTCCGAAATATTGTAATGGAAAGACCGTCGGTGCTGCAAGTTGACTTACTCTTAATCTCACTAATTGTTTGCTGTAGCTCTAACTTATTAATGGGCCTTAAAAAGAAGCTGGAGGCATTCATATTGGCAGCCGGTAAGAGGGAAACAACAAATCTGGGTGAGGGTATGTATGTTGTTGCTGGCAATGCTTTGGGATGTGGAATACACCTTGACACTTTCAAGCACTGACATCTATTTGACGTATTGTACCAATCTCACTGAAATTTTTCCGAACCCGAAGGAACTTGAACCTTCGGTAGGGAGCCATCGGTCCCGTGTCAATGCGATGTTTGGCAAGTAACCAAACATCGCATTGACACGAGAGACCGATGGCTTTACTATATGATAAGGGTAGATTTATATACAAGAAAATCATAGATAGTATTTTTATTTCACAGGATTGACTTCATTTAATTACTACCAATGAGCAGAACATTAGCTTAAAAGATCTACCAACAAATTATTAAAAGCATATCCTATTGTATTACTTATTCGCAACATATTTAATTTTCTGCTACAGTTGAATGGAATCGATACACAGTTGTGTGGGCCACGACAATGCACCTTTTTGTATTAATAGAGTTTTTATAAAGTCAATATCTATTATTAAAATGAAAAGTTTTTCAAGTAATGTCATACTAGCGACTAAGCAGCGATAGATCAAAAAGGTATTAAGAACAGTTGTTACAAATTACTCAAGAACTCCTAATACAACATTTTGCTGAAAATTTTTCATTATTAAATTCTTCTCCATTTTTATGCTATCAGCAGATAACTGTTTGTTATTGCAATAATAAGAATGGCATGAAGCAAGAAAGGAATGTCATCAGTTCAAACATCAGTTCACGAAACCGTTTACTTCAGTTGCAACTATTGAACTTTGCATAGCAATGGCCGGTAGGCATGTACGCATTACTTAAAAAGCAGAAATTATTCGAATTGTTAGTGATAATGCTGTACCCGAGAAGCTGCTAGAGAGTTTAACGCGAGATATCTTGAACGTCCACCCATTGCATACTTGAATAACATTCTCAACACTACTGGAAATGTTATTAAACACGTCAACGAGAATTGAGCAATCGAGAACGCCATTTCGACACAGTAATATTAGCAGCGTATAGCAATTATCTTCCTGTGAGATTACGAGATATGACTAGAAATTTAAATATCTCTTACTCTACGATTTAGAGATGCCATCGTCGACACAAATTGAAACCGACATGACAAATATTTACACAGCCTTGAAGCAGGAGATCTCAATGGAGTACTATCTAAGAGTTCAAGGTAATTTTCTAAATGACAGAGAATTTTTTCAAAAAAAAAAATAAAGTTCAGTGATGAAGCCACCTTCAGTTCTAATGGCGTAGTTTCGTCCTAGAAAACCCAAAATGGGTTATCAACCGTAAAAGGGAATATTCGCAAAAGGTTAATGTGTGGTGCGGCATTTTAAATACACGAATCATTGGCCCGTTTTTCGTTTTTGATACGCTAAATGCAGAAAGGGTTTTAAATTTTTTAAATGCTGAATTAATTGATCTGCTTGATGATTTACCAATGGATGTGAAGCGAGATTGGCACTTCCAACTAGAGCAAGAACAATGCGAGCATGGTTACGTGCAAACTTTCGGTTAAGATGAATAATAGCCATTTAATAGAGTGGCCTCCGAGATCATCTGATATTACATCTCGACCATTTTCTTTGGAGGACTATTAAAAATGTTCTGTATGCATCTAGACCCTAAAACATACCGAAACCGTGTCAGAAAATCGGACAACCTTGTCGAGGAATTTCTCCAGAAATATTACGACGAGTTGTACTAAAAAGGCGTTTGGAAAAATGTATCAGTCTTCAAGGTGATTTAGTTGGAAAAGATACTGCTTAAAATATTGTTCGTTAAATTTTTGTTTGTTCTTTAATGTTGAATAAAATTTGTGAATTGTTTTCTTGCTTCATGACACTCATATTATTGCAATAACAAACTAGTATCTACTGATAGCATAAAAATGTAGAAGCATTTAAAAATAAAAAATGAAATTGGGTGTTAGGGGTTCTTGAGTGATCCCGTAACAACTTTTTTTAAAACTGTTTTGCTCTGTATTAATCGCTGGTATGACTTTACTTGCAAACTATTTTTCATTTTAATTATAGTTGGTTAGATATTGACTTTATAGAAACTCTATTCATACAAAAAGGTGCATTGTCGATATCTACACAACTGATAAAATTTTTATATTGTTTGCTTTCTAAGTAGAAAAGTTATTTAGGTGTGCCCATGAAAAGTGAAACACACTGTATATTCTGGCTAGCTATATAGTTCAACTTTATGCTACTAGATGCTGTCAACGCCATTAAGTCATTAAGAAAGTAGCTGCTTTAGATTGTTTAATGTATATTCTTATATATGCTAAATGCATAATATTTAATTTTTGTAACACCTTTTTCATAAAAAAAACAAGCAAAATATGTTTTTTCTATGACCTGCCTTAAAGATATTTTATTCAAAAAAAAGAATAAATAAATAAATAAAAATCATGAAACATAAGTTGTAAGTTGTATTAAGTTCTGATAGTGGTTAGTTTAACTTAATTTTTTTAATTACTAAAGCTAATTCTTGAAGAGATAATTGAAGGGGTCATTAAATGTTTAATGGTGGCAAAAAATGAAGCTACAATACTCTAATTTTATTACTGTAGAGCTTCTAAATTATTAAAAGCACTTTTGCAAAATTTCTTCAAATTTCAATTTCTTGGTCTAATTCCTTGCTTAGTTATAAATAAATAAATAAAATTAATCTTGCTTCAAATTTACTTTGGTTCTATTAGTGTAATTCAGTGTAAATTGCATCATAAAATAAATTAAATTTAAAGTTCTTTCCAATCAATTATTTATTTTTAAATTAATTGTGTCGACCGGTTTCGGCTTGCGCCATCATCTGGACACACACACTGTGTAAAATGCAGAGAACATTTTCTTTTAAATTATTAACATTATTTTAAAAAATTTTCACTTACATGTGTCTTAAAGGAAAAAAGGTGCTACGTCAGCTTGATATGAGGAGTTATACATTAAATTGTGATATAACACAAAACATATAAACTTCGATAATGCACGACAAATCACAATGACAATACAATACACGTTAAAATTATTTAAGACAAGCGGTATGTGTGATGTGTTTTGGGTAAAATTTAGTACAATGTGGAATTTGACTAGTTTTTGTTGTATTTGAGTGTGTGTGTTATTTGTGTGTGTGAATGTCTAAAGATTGTATGTATGTGTCTGTTGTTAGTGTGTGTAAATCGGTGACAGATGAATATTAATTTAAAGAGTATTTATTTATGAGTAGAATAATCTAGCGAGCGGAATGGATGTATTTTAATATGTTGTTGTACGACGTACGTAAACATTAATTGATATTATTGTTTGTATGTGTGAGTGTGTTGTATTGTTTGTTTAAGTATGTGAAGATAGGTGGCGTGTTATATTCTAATTGTTCGTTTAATAATATTACATTATTGTTTTCTTTATATTTTTCTATAGTGTATGCTTCAAGTAATTTTAACTTCAAACTCTTATCACAGGGATAAATTAATTTTATGTTTTTTTCTTCATTACCTGTATGTCCATTGTTGACCAAATGCTGATAAAAATTGGATTTTGTTTGTTTTCTGTGTTCTTTAATTCTTATTTCTAATCTTCTTCCTGTTTCTCCGATATATGTCGCATTGCAATTATCACATTTTATAGTATAAACGCCGTTCTTCTGTAGTATGTTTGTGTTTTTACTTTGTATTATGTTAATTATGTTGTTAGTGGATTTAAATGTGGGTATTATGTTGTACGGTTTAAAAAATTTTGTTAATTTATTAGAGATGTTATTGTATGTGAATGATCTGTAAAATTTATTATTGTGTTCGTTGTTAATGTGGTTTTGTGAAAGGGGATCTTTATTTATCTTATATTTATTGTTTAGTTTTTCTATTATGTGTAATGGGAATCCTTTTTCAATAGCTATTTGTTGTATTATATTATATTCTTTTTGATATTCTGTAGGTTATAAATAATTGATTGGAAAGAACTTTAAATTTAATTTATTTTATCACAATCCACCAATCAAAACTTTCATTATATCTAAATTGCATCAGTTAGAATAATTATAAATTTTGTACTAGAATATTGAAAATTAGCATGTTTATAAAAAATGAAAAAATAGTAACTTTTATCTAATCTAAAAAGAAAAAAAAATAAATAAAAATATATAGAAAAGATGTCATATTTTAAATTTTTTTGGAAATACGTATGTCAAATTTAGGAGTTGAAGTAACGTGATAGCTTATGTGTTTTTATAGGCACAGACAAAATACACTTCGTATTGAACAATCACAACTGTTCTCATATGATTTGGACTTTATTTGTGACACTATAATTAATAATTTTCTAAAAAGCTAAGGAAATTAAATGTTTCCATTAGTTTGAAATATAAGTGGAATAATTCAATACAATATAATTAGTTCTTTGAACCGCATCACACAAATGCTTTCTTAAAAATCAGATAAAAGTATCGACTATGCTATTATCTTAAATTCTCTTATAGTTTTTGTTGTAGATACATATCTTTAAAGACGATAGATACATTTTCGTCGAACGGCTTTTCATTCTAACGTGGTTATGTTATTACAACATAATTATAACAAAGTTTTAAGATGTTTTTGCTAATTGGTAGTGTCTGCAAAATAATTCAGCAATGGCATGAGGAGGATACACAATACGACCGTAACGGAGTTAATTGCTATTGGAATTTTAAATTTCTAGGTACTCACCAAGTTAATTCCGCTATTATTATTAACAGGACACCGATGGGGCACGACAACAACATTCTTCGTGCATGGCACTCACGTCTAGACACCGCCGAAAACAAAAACGATTTCAATCCGATCAGCGGCACTCTTATTCTTAATCATCGTCAGCACAAATCAATCCTCTTTTATATGACAGACGCAAAGGAAAATCTGCATACGTGCGATCTGCGCCCAAATACATAAATAGACATGTTGCGGTGCGGCGTATATACCCTCCTACCCTGCGAAAGGTGAGAAAGCTACGTCTTGTCGTTCCTCTTCTTTTTATTTTTCTCGCCTCAGTGTTATTGTTTTAAAAAGAAAATATGTCACCGCGAGCGTAAACGCGACTGTCACATTTCAGCCGGATTGAAACGGACCGCTTGACTATTCCGTCCGGATTCGAATATCGGAGTAATCTCTACAGATAAGCCGTAGTCCCGTAACGAGCGCGGTACCCGGAAGCGGAGGAGCTACGTGGTCGCAAGAGGTACTCATATAAACATTTTTTTTATGTGCGAGTTAAACGAATGTTACTGTATGTGTGTATATGTAAAACTGGATGCTTTGTGGCGCAACTTTGATGAGCAATAAACGCACCGCAGGACTATACGAAGAAGACATACGTACGGGGTGGTGCTGACCCGACGCGCAGATTCTGATGGGGTGCCTCGCTGACGGTAGAGGGGTGACTAGTTTTCACCTGCGAGGGGTACAGAGGAGGGACTACAATGCGTTCAAATATATGGACTTCTCTTTTACAGTCAGAGACAGACAGAGGCGCGATGGATATATGTGCATACATGGACTGTATATCTATAGTCGTGTGTGTGTGTACTACATACACATACATATATCTACTGCGGCTTGTTGTATGGAGTCAAAGCGAGTGGGGGATACTAATTACTAGGCCATTGATTATACCGCCGACAATCTTACTCATCTCGTGGAGGACCGTACTGACTGTAGCGCGAAGCTACTTAGCGCTTTTTATCCTGCACTTAAGCCTTGTTCCATCCTACTTTCTTCCCTTTTCCGCTAGTAGGAGAGCGCGCGATGGTCGACATATAGACGGTTGCAAAAGCTTCTGTCCCAATATAGATGGTCGCAAATTATGTAATTTTCTTGATTGTTTTGTGTACAAAATAGAATTTGAATATTTTACACGGAAATTCACTTATTCCATTTTACATTTTTATTAATTTCATATTTACACTAATACTCTTAATAAATGTAAATAAATAAATAAATAAATGTTTATTAACCCAGCAGACAAGTCCATTTACAGGGCTATATACCGGGTGTCCAACCTAAGATGCAACGGTTCCTAGCCAATTTATTACTGCCTTTTTGAAAAAAAATTTCAAATAAATGTTGCCTCGAATCACATTCTACATATGCTAAAATTAGTTTCAGTAATGGCGGACTTCCGGTTGTACCGGAAGTAACTACTAACTTTATTATTTGTGTACGTACGCCATACATTGGATATAGTAATGTAGTTGTGCTGATTTATTGATATTCCAGTAATGTTATGTTTTCTTTTATCTTTGCTATGTTTGCTTGTTTCTAGTGGTCCTAGTTTGTTCTGTTGACAACTTTCTAAGCATGCCAGTATTATTGCTGCCAGTCCCAAGCCTGGTGAAATGCGAGAAGGTGACCGGCGGCGGCGCTTCGCAATACGTATCTATCGTGAGAAACTGAAAAATTGCGAATATCTCCAAAACCGTTGGAGATAGACAGAATGATACCCATATAAAATCGAAAGAAAATTAAAATTTACGTCCATTTATGTAAAAATTGCTATACCATTCAATTTAAAAAAATCAAGTTAGCTATGATTTTAGAGTTCGAAAATTACAAATCCCTATTTAATAACGCTGTAATTTAAACGCAACAATTTTAAAATAAAAGACGTGTGCTGTTTCATGGTTAAGCGAAAACCGAAAACCGCATCTTTCTAACTTTCGTATTTTCCGAGATATTTCCAAACACCGAAGACACTGCAAATGTCATTTTTTTCGAAAAACGTCATGTAATTCGGAAACGGTACAACTTAGCCCCAATGTATCCTTAACGTATTGTTATTTAAATTTAACAAGGAATCCAAAAATGCAATAATATACAGGGTGTTCTATTTAAAATAATAAAGTTAGTATCTACTTCCGGTACAACCGGAAGTCCGCCATTTCTGCAACTAATTTTAACATGTGTAGAATATGATTCCAGACAACATTTATTTGAAACATTTTTTCGAAAAGACAATAATAAATCGGCTAGGGACCGTTGCATCTTAGGCTGGACACCCGGTATATATATATATATATATATATAAAAACAAAAAGAATTGGTAGTGAACGCAAGATCAAATTCAAAGAATAAAGTAACAACAACAGAACCATAAATAAACAGAAAATAAAAAAACAAATCATACAATACCTAATCAAACCTAAAATAACTCATTAACCGATCTAACGAATGTGGCATGATTCTGGTTGAATATATCCAAATCACAATTCCATAAGTTATATAAAGCACACCTGTTGTATAAAGGTGAACGAAAATAATTGTTAAAATTAGGTCTTCTATTTATAAATGTAATTGAGTGTCTAGATTTAACTGTAAGAATATAAAAATGTATCCTTTCTAAAAACACCATGCTGACAAATTGTTAGTATCTTGTTGTAGAGTTATGCAATCATTGATATCATTAACAGTACCTAAATTTTTTAGATCATCAGCATACAGTAAGCAAGAAGAAAAAAAATCTTCGATATATCATTAATAAAAATAACAAACATCAACGGACCTAGATTCGATCCTTGCGCAACGCCACTCAGAGCAACAAAGTCCCGAGATCTAACACCCTCATACTCGACATATTGCACTCTATTAGTAAAGTAAGATGAAAATAATTGAATCACATGTCATGAAATCCGTACATTTGAAGTTTTCTTAGCACTATGTTATGACGAATGCTAAAGTCTGTATACACTGCGTCCACCTGTCTTCTATCATCCAAAGCTTCCGAAACTGCTTGGGTAAAGTTACACAAATTTGTAGTAGCTGATCTTGCTGTCATAAAGCCATGCTGGTTCCTGTGTATTAATGGATTAACGTGTTTGTAAATATATGCACAAATAATGGACTCGAAGATCTTGGCGAAATTGGATATATTTCTTGCACCAGATTTAAACACAGGTGTTATTCTTGTCTTCTTCCATTCATTAGGAAACACAAAGGAGACGTCCGGATTCTCGAGTGTTCATAGATACTCATCGGCGTTTTCGTGAACTTGGTTTACGCGCTAATAATGAACAAAACCGAAATGAAAATCACAAACAAAAAGGACTTAATAACCGTATTCTCCGGGCATTTAATGAAAACCCACGACTCAGTTTTTGCAGAACGGCTCAACGACTTGATGTAACGAAATCAAAAGTATTAAGAACATTACATGCAGACCACAGAAAAGCAACTTGTGCAAAATTTACATCGTAGTGATACGGAGAGAAGGTTGATCTCTTGTGAGTGGATGTTAAATCAGGTAGATTATTAATTATTGTACCATTAATCATTGCTTAAAAATAAATTCTTTTCATGTACTTACTAATAGAATAAACCTTGTTCTTTAGAATTCTTTTATGGAAAGTTTACAATGCGATATCTCCGTTGGGAAGCATTTAATGACAAAAGTTTATATAAACTTTTGTTGTTAGAGCACGCTAGTAAAGTATCCCGAAAAAAATTTGGATCACTCTGTATATGTCATACAAAGAATTTAGTCGAGGGAAAAAGTGGAGGAAAAAGAGTGGAGATCGCGAGATATTTAATTACTAAGTATCTTGAACTTTTCTCACAGGTTTAGTTTCTATTAGAAAGAAAGTATTGTTTGGAAGAGGATGTAAGAACTGTAGTGAAAGATAGGTTAGGTTAGGCTGCGTTACGATCAATTTTTTTATATATAAACATCTTTATTGAAATAATTTATAGCATAATACTATAATATACATAAAAAAAAGAGTACAAGCGCTAATTGTGCTTACAATTATTTCGCAAATAAATGTGTCGTCTATCCCCTAGTTTTCGTAGAGATGGCGCATGCTAATTTGGAAGAGCTGACGCAGATAATATTATCACATACCAAAACCAATTGGTCCCTATTGGTCCCTTAATGGGAAGTAAAATAGTAGGAAGCTGTAACTATAAATTGTACTCCTATCAGACGAGCATCTCGAGAAAATAATAACCCTGAACGAACTTTACGAGCTCGTCTAGCAAAGAATAATTTTGTCAAAGGAGGCATTGGTAGGCATTCCTTTTTAGGAGAAGATGCAGAAAATAAACTATGTAAACACAAAAAATTAGAGTTGTCTGGTTTTGCACCTACTAGGAAAACAGTTCGCTTTCTAGCATTCAATTTGGCGAAAGCCATTGGACTAAACGGATGATATAATATGGAGAAGAAAATAGCTGGCAATGATTCTTAAAGCAAAATCCGAGGTTGTCTGTTCGCAAATCTGAAGGTATGTCTTTAGCCAGAGCTGAAGGCATGAATAAAGATGAAGTGGAAAAATATGTTAAACTACCAACGGCGCTACTAAAGAGAACGGCTTATTAAACAAACCACTAAATATATTTAATAAATATGTATAAGGTTTTTTCTTCCTACCGATGCACTTCCCAACGTTAGCGAGAATTTTTATATTAATATTACCCTCCATCTTTGAAGGACATTGGTAGTTCTGAGAGAAAAAATAAATGTGATTTTTATAAGTTTGAAGTTTTTTTTTAACGGCGTCAAAAATGATCTTTAGCGATGTTGAAAATGTCGGCGGATTTATTATTGCTGTCACGTCGTCCCCACCGAAGCACTTCATAACAGTAGCGCAAATTTCTATATAAATATTAACCGCCATTTTTAAAGAAAATAGGAAGTTGTGTAGGAAAAAATAAATGTGATTTTTATAAGTTTGAGGGTTTGTTTGTCGACTTCAGCAATGATAACAAGTAAATCTTGAGGGATGTAGAAGATATCAGCGGGTATAATTATTACCATAGATAAATTAACATTTTTGTATGTTGGTATATTGTCTTTGAGCACAATTAATCATTTTTTTATATATTTTAAATATATTGCAGGATAAGGATAACTGGAACACCTCTAAACAATGTTGTTAGATGTGTACCATTTGTTTAACTCAATGTTCTTCTAAAATTCCTGATGTTGCTTGCTTTATGCTCTTCTATTAAAATAACTTTCGAATCATCCGTGCTATTTTGTTAAATTATATAGATACAACACGATACTACCATACAAATTGTTAAATTTTAAGTTTGAAATAAAAATGTTGTAATTACTGGTGAACAATAATGCGAGAATCCTATTCGAAAGCAAACACTTCTTATTGTGCTGTATTATGCTACAACAATTAATCACAATTGTATCTTGAATTAACTAGATGCAGATATAAAATTTAATGTCGCATATGTCATTATAAATAATTATATTCGGTGCTAAAACGAGACAAAGGCACAACGTATAATAATCGATATCCATACAGTAATAGGGTATTGTTAATAGGTAATTATCACTGGAAAGACATAAATGCAGTAAACATGCTATGTAACAGTTGACAATGTTGAAGATGAAAGCCCTACAATCTTCCCTCGTGTTATTCGTATGTGTAGCAGTGTCTTTATCAACAGCTTATCATCACGTTCATACAACTCCTCCACCGAGTAAGTGATGATAACACCTCTTACTTACAATGTCACGTCATCCTGAAACCTTATTTCTTTAAAAATTAAGTAACAATAGTTTGCTTGGTTTTTAGGGTTCAAGGACAGGACTTGACAGTTTAACTCTGAGTAATTTTTCTTTGCTCCTTCCAACGAAATGTTGTGTTTATACAAAACACATAATTCATAAATAAGATACATTTTTGGTTATTTACTTCTTTCACCATTATATTGGTCTTTCGGCAAACATTTTCCACAATATATATATATTTTAAGGTTCTAGACGATTCTATTGAGCAAAGTTTTTGGTCTAACCTATAGGTCGTTGATTAACGTAAATAATAATTTATGAATTAAGGTAATACGGGAAAATTCTCATTTTCAGTGTTATAAAGATATCATTGTCATGAATGCTTGACATTTCAAGTTGTACGGGAGAAATTTTGATAAAATACATATTTTCAATCAAGAAAAGTTCTCTAGTTTCAGAATCGCCTAATTCAAAATAAGTAATATCTAAGACAAAATGAGCAAACATTATATTGAATAGTTAACCATATATGTTTTGTTAATCCTTATAGTTTCATAAACGGTCATATTTCTTTCAGGTCACAAAACAAAATATTTCTAATGCAACCAAAGTTTATTTTTTTTTAATAGCAACTGATTTTGTTAAAGAACCACATTTTTCTCTCACACAATCAGTGTGAATTTACCACACGCGATTTTCATAAGAAGGTTTTTGTTTTAATTTGCTTCTCTATTGTTATATTTATAGTATGCCCCCCTGATAAGAAGTTCTACTATTGTGGCTCGGCATGTCCACCTACATGTAAGGACCCCAATCCTGGATGGTGTACAAGGCAGTGCGTACAGGATTGTTTCTGCGACGATGGTTATTTATTGAATGACTGGGGTGCTTGCGTTTTACCGTTAGCATGTTTCCCGCGCATTCCTAGGAGAAGAATTTACATTTAGTCTCGTATTGTAACGTATACTCAGACATAATAAATAACAAACACTAGTTGTATACTTCTTCATACCCTATATAAGCTTATTTGGAAGATATTTTCATTACATTTATGATAATGCAAACAGTTCTATAATTTTCTAAATTTGTACCCAACTTTAGCCAAGGTTAATGATTGAGGTATGTTAATTTTCTCATAACCCTCGTGTTCATTTTATGGTTTATATTTCTTAGAAAACGTATTATAAAATTGCAAAATATGTCATATTGCAGAATATGTCGTATTCCAACCACAGTCATAATCCAGTAATTGGGTTTTGGAACCTTTGGTGTAACAATAACTATCACACTGACAAAGTCAATGCTAGGTTCTCAATCACAACAATTGTTGTTTGGTGATAGTGGAAAAACCTAGCATTGACTTTGTCAGTGTGATAGTCACAGTCATAATGTGTTCTAACCAATACCTCTTCGCGTTACTTGGATTGAACTGAACAAAAATGAATACGAGGGTTTTCGGAAAAGTAACGTAGGTAACTTCATCAGGAGGTACAGCTAAAAATATTACAAACAATGAAGCAATGAACATGAAAATAACAATGCAAAATTACTTACAACAGTAGAAGTATAAATTACACATTATTTAAACTTGCAGAGTCAAACAGAATAAAATAAATTGTCGACAAAAGTATAAAACATATGGTCAATTAAAGAACTGTTTGTCCTGAATTAAAATAAAGGTGAAGCGATATACAAGGTTCAAGAATAAAGTAGAGTTTTACATTTGCTTATTTAAAATGTTACAATATATGTTGCTGAGCTGTTGAGTATCTGTTTTAAAGTTAATAGAGTCAGGACAACCCATTACATGCACCATCTCAAAAAACAATCTCGTTTTGTAATTACTTTCCATCTGTAAAGTGGAGGTGTTATCGTAATCAAAGTTATGGTCTAAGTCCTGAAAATGGAGGGCCAAGGCGCAAGAACGCTTTCCGATACGACTGTCAATCTTTTATTATGTTTTTGTTAACATCAGGTAGTTCATCAACAACACACTCAACATCGGGCAAAACTCTCTTTATGTCAATATGTTTGCCAACAAGGGACATCTTTAGGAATGTCGACATCCGAAACGTTCATGAACCACTTGGAGTTATCATTAAAAGGGCTATTTAGTTTTGAATTTAGCAATTTATGAAATTTGGCAACATGCAGTTAATAGTAATAATAATAATAATAATATTCTTTATTGTCCAACAGAAATGATCCATTAACAGGACAAAGCAATGAAAAGAAAAAGTGTACAATGCAAATATACAAGCTCAGAGTACAAAAAAAAAACAAACTACATCAAAATTTGAACTAAAACTAGGAGCAGCCAATTAGGATATTAAATATGCAATCGTTATCAGATACATTGGAAAATACTAAAGTAAATTAAATTAAATTAAGGGAAAGGAAAGCGGAAGTATGTAAAGAAGAGGAAACAAGCATCGGGTTAAGCTGAAGAGAATAAATGGAAAGGGTCTGGGAAAGATTTATTGACATTCCTGCACATGTGCGAAATGGGCGATTTGGTCATAACATTAGTCCTTGCTGCTGGAATGAAGAAAGTGTCCGTCGACCGCGTCCCATATGAAGGCATGGTTATTCCTATCAATGACAGCAACTCCCGAGCATTAATTTTATTGTTTATCAGATTGATCAGGAATTTGCCACTCTGCGATCAGAAAGTGCTAAAAACTTGTGGTTAGATAGCAATATTTTGTAGTCCATTCCTCGCGGTGGATAATCTCCACTAGTTTTGAAAGTGAGGTACTTGAGAAACCTTTTCTGAACTCGTTCGAGTTGTAACTGCTGGTATGTATAAGTAGGGTACCAAATTATGGAAGCATATTCCAGCTTAGGGCGAACCAGCGTGTAATAAAGCGTTCTCAAAGTATCGGCACTGTTGAACGCTCTAACTAAGAAGCCATAAGCCTGGGTAGCTGATTTGCAGATGGTGTAGATGTGCTCGGAGAATTGAAGTCGCTGATCGAAGAGTACGCCAAGGACTTTGAACCGCGAATGGCGAGGAATACTGCGATTATCCACGGAGTAATTAAAGTGCATTAGCTTCATGATCGAGGTGTAGGTGACCACAGCACATTTATCTATATTAAGTTTGATCTGATTTTCATAACACCATTCGTTGATGAGATGCAGGTCACGTTGGAGAGCTTCACAATCAGCAGCACCAGTGATCTTGGAAAAGATTTTGGGATCATCATTGCCTGACTCTACAATTTTTTTTATTATAAGCAAGTAACAGCATATGGTTAAAATTGTCAAAAACATGAGTCGGAATTAATTTTAAAATTTGTGATTTTAAGAATTTAATAGTGTGATTCATTTTTGTGATATCTTTAAATGTCTTAGCTATTTCCTTGGCACTGGCAAGGGACTGTGGTATGTTCTTAATGATGTTGGTGATATGGCTGGGGATAACACTATGTCGTCGACACTTCATCAGAAAATGTTTCCTGTTTGACTGATTAACCAACTTCAAATTCAAAGATGCCCATATTATGATGGTGCTCCTTCATTGTTTAAATATTACAAGCTCCCCTTCATAGAAGGACTCACTCTCAACTTAATTCAGCACTTTAAAGAATTCAGGGACTTAGTGGTCGCAAAATACAATATACTAACGGTTGGTAATATTTTTTCAAAAACTAAAGACCGAACTCCAATGCTCAATCAGAGTGGTGTAGTGTATAAAATTCATGACTGTAATGGTTGCTATATAGGTCAGACAGCTCAAATGCTAAAAAGCAGACTAACCCAACACAAGAGTGACAGTCGTATCGGAAAGCGTTCTTGTGCCTTGGCCCTCCATTTTCAGGACTTGGACCATAATTTTGATTACGATAACACCTCCATTTTACAGATGGAAAGTAATTACAAAAAGAGATTGTTTTTTGAGATGGTGCGTGTAATGGGTTGTCCGGACTCTATTAACTTTAAAACAGATACTCAACAGCTCAGCAACATATATTGTAACATTTTAAATAAGCAAATGTAAAGCTCCACTTTATTCTTGAACCTTGTATATCGCTTCACCATTATTTTAATTCAGGACAAACAGTTTTTTATTTGACCATATGTTTTATACTTTTGTCGACAATTTATTTAATTCTGTTTGACTGTGCAAGTTTATATAATGTGTAATTTATAGATCTACTGTTGTAAGTAATTTTGTATTGTTATTTTCATATTCATTGTTTGATTGTTTGTAATATTTTTAGCTGTACCTCCTGATGAAGTCAAAAATAAATTGACGAAATATTGAGGTTCATATGAACAACTAAGTTTTTCATTAACAGACCGAATTACTCGATATTCATTAAGTTGCTGTTCCCTATATGTACATATATCTTTTTTTGTGAAAATTGTACCGCTCTAATTTTTGACAGAACCTGTATAGTCGGTATTCGCACATATACGCAGCCGGCGGTGGTTCAAACAGAGGGCTTCCGCGGTGCTGAATATCCCTTGCTCGTTAAGCGGCCAACTCCAATACGCGCGTAAGTGGAAAATTGCGGGAAAGCCGCTTTCTGGGCGACCTTCTTTTTGCTCTTTCCGATTCCATTAATAATAAACGCCGCGTGAGGGTGCAATCATACTATACCACCCCGTCATAATTAGCTTATAATTTAGAGAAAAGGAAATTTTCATTAAGCTAACTGATTCCAATCGACGGTTTCCAGGCCGGCAGGCATAAAGCCGCCGTGATTAACTCTCTTGCAATCACGTTACAGGGAATTTTGAAGTAGTTATACCTGCTGCGGGAAATCCACTTATCATACTTCAAAGAGATTGTAATGAATTATTGAGCGTTTCTAGTTATGAATAAGTAAACATCTTCTCTAAGTAGAAGAAATATATAATTTATATGTTTTAAAGGTATTAGGAAAAAGTAAATATGCGAACAAAAGGAGTGCTTATCTTTTGAAAAGCAATTTATGCAAAAGAAATAAAGGTCTCAGTTTTAACGTGGGTTCCTGGGATATTTTATATTGCTTTGGGTTTTTTTTTTTAATAAGTACAAGTAGGTCAAATCTTTACCAGAGGCAAGTAGGTAAATATTCCCTAATTCCCCCCCCCCCCTTAATTAAATCAATTTTCTGTGCCTCTGCATTTTGTATTGTGCGTATACTACCGGCTACCAGATACTAATTGTGTGTAGGTACAAACCTAGATTGCACCCTTATTTAACTATTTCGGTATTATTTGTAGTGTGCTATAAAAAAATAAGCAGCACCATACACTGAAGTAACATTTTCTGAATCATCCGGACTATCACACACTGTTTTGGATGAAATTTCGTAGGACATGTTTTGCAGATCGAAAAATGATAATTATCTGCTGTTCTAGTCTATTAAATGCGCTTCGGTGAACGCACAGAGAATATTAGTTCACTCGAGCAAAAACGTTGAAGTTACATAAGTAAATTATCGGTAATGATGAATAACAATTGCGCCAGATTTGTAATTAGCATGAATAGTTAATTCAACAGAAAAATACTAGCTTAAGTATATGCTGTTAGATAGGATTCTAACTTAACATGTTTGGAAAAAACAACTGCAGTTATGTATGAATTAGTAATTATCGATTAACATTACAGTCCAATTGACTGTAATGTATTAATTAATCCTAACGTTCGCAATCCTGAAAAATGCTTAAAATTATATTCTATTTACGAGAAAATAACCTTGTTATGAAAATATGTAATTTATCATAATATATCTATAGAACTCTTTGGTTAACGGCTTGAAAAGTTTTATAGAAAAATTATATGATGTCCATGTCTTTAACAATACTTTGCTACTGTATATAATTGTTAGGAAGTTATTAATTATTTGTCTACTATTTTCCAAAACAAATGGATTGGTATAAATGGTGCTGTTAAGCGGTTAGCAAGGTTTTCTGACTTAACGCCTTTAAATTATTTTCTTTAGGGTTTGTGTTGTTGAATTGTTTTTTTATTGTATTTGTTTTTTTATTTTATTGTATTGAATTGTAACAGGGTTGAGGCACAGAAGCCTCTGCTCACGGTGATCGCTATGACAGTTCGGTCCAGTAAATTGGCCTTCCACCTCTTGTCCTATCCTGGATCCTTCTACCCCTCCAGTAGATAGAGAGATAGATTTAATATTGCCAATAAACAAATAAATGTTGTCTGACAGATAAAGATACAATAAGTAAATACAATAAATAAATACAATAAATAAAAAGGAATCAATAAACACGTTCACAACGAGGAGACAGGTCAAAATTTAAAATTAATAAATTCGTCAAAAGAATAAAAAGGTTGTTTTAGTAATATTGCCTTCAATTTGCACCGAAATATGGTTAAATTAGGAGAACTTAATACAGATGAAGGCAGTTTATTGAAAAAGGCGAAGCCCATGAAGTACAGAGAATTTCTACAGAGAGAGAGGAGTCAGTTTTCGGCAGATTAATACTATTGCAGCTAATGTTCGTTCGACAAGTATACCTGCTTCTATATTTATACACCATACTCACTGACTCATAGATAATTAATGAGTATAAAGTTAAAATATTTTGGGAAACAAACAAGGGACGACAGTGGGCTCTGTTGTCCACTGCGCTAACCACCCGCACATCTCTCTTTTGTAATTTAGAGATTTCAAATAAATTCATTGTAGTGGTGAAACCCCAACACGAAACACAATACCTCATGCGAGCCCTCAAATAGTGCAAAGTAAACTCTTCTCGCAGTATGCTCACCAAGATTTTGCCGAATAATTCTTGCTTGGTCCACCTCAAGCCGGTATAAGAGATCCTTTTTTAAATTTTGGCATCCGTATGTCCCATTCTTTTCGACTTGGAATCATTGCTTTGAATGGTTGCCTAAAATTTAGTTAGACATGCATTTGTATTTATTTTACTTCTGATTTGAGGTTGTGTAAGATTGCGAGGTGTCCTATAAGGTCACTGTCTTTAAAGTTGTGTGCCACATTTGATATAGTTGCCTTTAAATTCTTTCACACATGTGTAGTTAAACTTCTATATTATTAAAAATTTAGAAAAAGGTGTTTTATTTAAAAAAATACCATTCTACGTATAATCACGAAAATAGCTTTGTGACTCGACCATATTTTCATTATTCATGTCATATCATTTTAAGATATTTGTATTAATAAACCTTTACATTTACAACTAGATATAATCTTTCAAAATATTGAAAAATATTCAAGGCGTTCTACTTAAGAAACTACTAGTTTGCTAAGTTAACCGACTTTGTAGCATTAATAATAACGGAGATAGCAATGCTGCGCACTTATGTTGGGTCGGCCTGTACGATATCTAAATTTACTCATGACGGAAACCGTCTGTACATTTACACTGTTGCGTCATTTAGAGCGTTAAGTCAATTAGGTACTTCACCACGGAAGATTATTATCGAGAGGAGTGTTGACATCCAACTCTACACGTTTGGCTACAATTCATTCGTCCGCTTTTATGTCTTCAACAATTTGTCCAAACAAAACAAGAATAAATGATATATAAAATTAGCACCATAATGCGTATAACATACCATAGCATATGAGTTGAGACATCATCAATCATTTCTCGTCCTTAATGTTGTTACCTAATCATATTTCTTTAAACACTTTGACGGGATCTTTCCTCGCCCGGTCCTACCGAAACAAATGCGATAAAAACGTGTTGTAAGAAATAAAAGGAGCTATTACTTTCATTATTATTATTATTACAAATGGAATCGTATATGTGGTACGGTTGATTATATTTTTAAGTACAAATAGGCATCTTTCTTATTGTTAGTGTAAATCTGCATATATTATAAGGGCTTAATTAAAAGTTGATACTCATTTTAGGAAATTATAGTCAATGTAAACGTTAGATGTTATATACATTTAAGGATTGTCGCAACTAAAACTTTCTAGATCTGAAAAACTCCTCATTCTTTTTTGTTTATATTTTCTCGCATGTGTCTCTCCATTTGTTTCTGTCTTTTGCCTTCTCCTTCCATCTGTATACACCAGCTCTACCAAGCTCTGTATTCACCCCTTGAACACAGAAAAATGCATTCTGAGTTCAAAGCAAAATATTGTTTGTATTCTTTTTTTGGTTACCTCGCGCTTTTTTGAAATAATTACAATGTCGTCAGCATACGCTATTATCTGTCCTGCCTCTTATATAGTTTGTACCTATATGGTTTTCTTAATACAGATTCCAATGCCCAGTTAAATAATGTTGTTGACAGTGAGTCACCTTGCATTACATTTTTATCCATTTCAAATTCAATTTGTATTAATTTTCTTAATTTAAGTTTGATTCTTAATTTATATAGGGCTATTGTAAATTTATTTCCTTTTTTTTACACTAAAGGGATCTCAGCCCATCTGCGACGTTATGGTTTTGCTTAACTGTAAGAAAATTACATTCTCTTATAAATTTCAAAATTGTGCCGTATATTTGAATGTTGTTAGATCTTAGAATAGGTCTGATCGCAGTAAGTAGTGATACGTCCACGTTTATCAAACTTTTAAATAATTTTGAGTCGCTGTGGTTCATAATTTGGACACCAAAATCAAATGATTTAAATCCGCTATGCCAAACCCGCATGAACAAGCTGCAGAGTCCATCAGTCTCAATTTAAAAAGGTGTGCTGGATAAACGTCATGCCCAAAACTCAATCTAGCGATCGTAGTGATGAAAGGACGCGGAACTGTAATACTATTGTGCCATCGAGGATGACAAACACTATCATGGATCTTAGCGTACTGAGTAGTTCTATCGTTGTTTGCCTACCGCCATCTCAGATCCCATTTTTCTTGTGAAAAATGAGCTCTAATTTTACCGCCATCTTGGAAACACGGTTCCTGTCTATTCTACCTTCGCCAACCGACGCTACTTTGACCAAGATATCCACCTTTCCGTTGGAAGAAGTTCCCACATGGGCATTCACCCAAAACAGTTCAACCTCTCTCTGCCGTGCATTCAGCTCCGCAAAACTTGCTCGAATATTTAGTACAAACGGGTGTTCTTTTGTGAACCATTTTCGGCTTTTAATAGCTTATAGGACACTTAAGGAATCTCGCATTATAGTTATCTTTGGTGTTTCCAAAGACCTACCATACTTAAGTGCTTCCCAAATTTCTGTGGCTTCGACCGAGAAGATATTTAACTGTGCACTCAGGCAAGAGGATACACTTTCGTCTTTACCAGAGTCAAAAAAGAGCCTGTCGAGAATTTCTGCATGTATGTACTTGTCCACGCAGCTTTGGCCCGAATAATCCGGAATGGGCACCCGTACTTGTTTGGCATAGTGATGGAAATCTATTTTTGGAAATTCTGCTATAAGCTGCATTTAACATATATTTATGTTTTCAACACTTTTTTGAGGATTTTCACTATCATGATGAAGAGTAATACACGAATTGGAAGAATGTATATACATATTTTCACTACTGACTTTTATTTTATTCAAATAGAGCAGGCTGTTTGTGTCTTACACAAAATAAAATAAGGTAATAATAAAAACTTATATATATTGCTACGAAACTTGTAGATAATTCTTCATAATTTATTAATTTTTTTTTAAATTAATTCAACACTGTTTTATTAACATTTCATATAGTCAGCGTCATCTATTAAATATCATTTACTCCACAGATATGCTACGCCCCAATTGTAAGATGACACTACAGTACACAGGTACATGAAATTTACCCCTCCACTTGTACTTATTATCTTCAGTCCACTTTGGGATGTGGGGGAGGTGTTGTCACACCAGTAAGCCTCCGATTACACTGGTCAACAGTGAAATTGCTTCTTAGGTGAAAGTACCCAATCCTGAATGAATTCAACGTGCTGAACACGAATATCACATTGAAAAAAGTTGATTGGCTCACGTTCCAGAGATATTGACGTTTTGTCCATTGTATAGATGCTATTGCATAATGTAATGCAATTTAGTGAGAAATGATGCTCCACAAGTCCACTACAGACGGCAGGCCAAAAGAAGTCGAAAGCCAGAAGCAGACTAATGTTTTCTTACCATGTATTATAATATTGACATAAGTACACTTTTTCTGAAATATGCGTACATATTACAGAAAACCCGTAGCCAATTCAGCTTTTTCTTAGTCATTTTCGTGTTCAGCACATTGAATTCATTAAGAAATATTCGTTCGTGATGTTCTTATACTACAGTGAATAAAAGAGATGTTATTTCAAAGAAATTTATTTATTTCGAGTTAAATAATATATATAAAATTATAATTAAATTGTACGTCGATTGTGCATTGTAAGTTTTTCTTTTAATCCTTAGAATAAGAAAATATGCTAAAATTTGTATTTTTGTGGTCATCCTGTATAACTTTTTAAATTACCTTTCTATAGATTATGTGATCACAAAAAAGTCTATTATAACCGATTTCTGAAATTCGATAAAATAAGCACAACACACGTCATTACGCGTTTATTGGAACACCCTGTATATACGTATCTATACCAATCGAAAGGGCTGACTACACGGTACAAAGTCCGCCATTGAAACTTTTTTCTATCCCTTACCGTTTAAAAGTTATTCAGAAAAAAACAAATTTGTGCCAAATTGCAAGGGTGAATTGCACCCCCTAAAGTTGAAGTTCCGCAGCAACGGAAAGCGTCCTTGAGTAACACTCCATGGAGTCTACAAACTAACAAAGTTTAATAATAATAATTTATTAGCCACTGATCCTAAGATATGGGCATAGTCAAACAGTTTACATTTGAGTAAAACTTCTTATATCGTACAAACTATAAAATTTACATGAACGTACGACACAAACAAACATACAAACACACACACATACACACAACTCAAACAATTTACAGCAACACACCCAATCTGCACAAGCCACCAACTCAGACATCATTTAGGAAATCTCGGACGCTGTAGACGCAACTCTCCACGAAAAACTCCTTAAGGGCCAACTTAAACAATCTGGGACTATTTATATTTGTTATATTAGTTGGCAATTTATTAAATATCTTAATGCACACGTAACTTGGACTTTTTTCATACATAGATAGTCGATGTTTAGGAATGTTCAGTGCATCAGCATTTCTAGTATTGTACGATGTATTTATGTCACCATTCCGAACAAACAGCGAACGATGCCCATACACGTACATTGCAGATTCAAATAAAAATAGTGATGGCAACGAAAGAAGTTTAAACTGCTTAAAAACGGGTACGCAGGAGTCAGTTCTGTTAAGTAAAAATATATTTCTAATTATACGTTTTTGTAAGAGAGAACATCGACTGAAATGAGAAGAGGAACCCCAGAAAAGTATACCATATCTCAAACGCGATAATACATGTGCATGATAAAACATAAGGAGTGACTCAGTGTTGACACAGGCCTTTAGTCTGTGTATAGCATAATTCAATGAACACAACTTTGAACACAATGAATTTATATGGGACTCCCACGTCAACAAGTTATCAATTAAGCATCCCAGAAATCTACTATTAGTTTTATTAGGAATAGTATTAGAACCCAACCGTATAAGGATTGATTGGTCAGGAACACGTCTTGAAGATGAAAAGGGTATCAGACAGGTTTTGGAGTGATTGATCTTCAGTTTATTCATATTACACCATTGTAACATATTTCCAGCATAATTATTTCCCATATTACTTGTCTGTTCGATGTTTGCACCTGATACAATAACAGTGGTATCATCCGCGAACTGATAAATATCATTTGTGTTAAAATTTACGTGCAAATCATTTACATAAATCAAAAATAAAAGTGGGCCAAGAATGGATCCTTGAGGTACACCCTGTGTGATATTAGATGCTGGTGATGTTGCTGGAGAAGGCGACCCAGCTATCTTAACAATCTGCTTCCGATTTCTCAAGTAGGAACCGAACCACTGAAGTCCCTTACCTCTAACCCCATACGATGATAGTTTCTGCAATAGCAGTCCATGGTTAACTCTATCGAAAGCCTGGCTAAGGTCAAAAAATAAACCAGCCACCACCTGTTCATCGTCCAATAATTTATAGATGTGATTGAGAGATTTAAAAAGAGCGTCATTTGTTGAACAGGAATTCGTAAATCCAAGTTTCATCAAAATCTGCGATTTACAGTTCGCGAGGTTCCCTTGTAAGTCTTTATGTTATTAACCAACGCTTTTTGTATTAAGTAGAACTAATGTTTATTAGTAGTTTTTACCATACCTTCCCATTCTTCTTGTGTCGTTTGCGTGTTCATACTTTGTCTTTCTAATAGCTCATTTATACGTTCCCCATATTTTCTCTTTACGTTGGAATTTTCTAATTTTTTAATGTCCCATTTGCTGGCGCATTTTATTTTTGTTTTTCTTACTTTTTGCATATAATAATCTAGAACCCTTCTACTATCAAGCAGATAGTAAATTTATTTCACCCTTTTGTTTATCTCGAATCGGTGCAAATGTTTCTTGGTCTTTTGTCTCTGTTTTTCAGAATTTAAGTTATCAATTTGGTCCTTAGTTATTTTACGCTCCCTCTATGTTCTTCTTTAAACTTTTTTTTTATTCATTCATCCTTTCGAACATATTAAGAGATTATATCCTCTCACGACTTGCTAAACGCCAATCATTCTAATTATTATGTGACTCAAACGTTACGTTAACAACAAATCTCTGGTATTTCAAATTAACACTATAGACTACGAGTTCCAAGAACAGAACTCAATTCTAAATTGTCTACGGGCGATTCGCGATGAACACGCAAACCTATTTAGCTATCAAAATGCAATCAATCGATGATGAAAACGTCGATATACGAATTCTGGAAAACGTGATTACCCAGAAGAACTACACCACATACGTGTTTGCATGAGCGTTGAGAATCGCTTGATCGGCTTCCGCGTTTTATTTTATTTCACACGAACTTTCTAATTCGTTCCGTGTAGCATCTATTCAAGCGACTCGCGCGTATGACTAGAGGTGATATAAAATTATAGCAATTTAATATCAATCGACTATTTGGAATCCTTTCTAAAATAAGAGCTGACCAAATGGTGAGCATATCGCTACGGGCTGTAATTGTAGCTGGAAACTCATTTTTGTATCCTTTTTTTCTATAAGACAACACACAGAATGAATTATAGGTATGTAATTCAGGATCTAGAATAGGTGGTGAGCAAGAGTTGTGATACCATACAATTGCACGGATGGAGAGTTATTATGGCGATGTTACTTTGAATTGTTTTACGTCACACCCCCTTTTACAATTTATGATACGATCCTTAGTCATGCAAAACACAATCTTTCTTCAGTGGAAAACGTGATTTGTTGTATTTACGTTCATCGTAAGTTATAACAGCCGACACAATAGCGATTTTTTTTAGCGAAAATTCAAAGTAATGTAATAGGTTCATCTTTGGACTATATTATGTTAGCGCATATACTTTTAGCAAAAAATAAAGGAGATATAGGAAGAAATATTTAAGTAGGAAAACGGTTGCAGTTAAGCTGTGAACAACTGTTTTTGTATACGACAAGATATTAACTCAGAGTACCCTAGTGGCAAAAGTAGACATTATCAAGAACGTCTGAGAAACTATTGAATTGGCAACGTTGTAAAAGCAATTACACATTTTTATATATTTACTAATAAATCAATGGTAATAAATGTATGGGTGTAGCGTCAGTTATAATAATGTTGATAATGAAATGGATCCAGTTGATTTTATAGAGATTTTCAGCGATCTTGTAAATTGCAATATATATATATATATATATGATGGCTTAACACCCCTTGTGTGGTTGTGTCGCTTATATAAGCTTTCTAGATCCATTTCAAATTGCGGTGGATCAATCCCCATTTTCTTCCTCTAAATCGCTCTCACTATTTGTCTCCATAAGTTTCTGTCCTCCACCTTCTTCTTCCATTTGCCAAATTCGGCCTCTCTCAAATCTTCGTCCACCTCTTTCAACCATCGTGTTTTTGGTCTTCCTCTCGCTCTTTTGCCTTCCGGTTCCCACCCCAACATCGTATATATTATTGCTCCCGGTCCCGCTCTCCACACATGTCCCAGCCATTTTATTATCTGCCTTTTGATTCTTCTCACTATGTCCTCGCCTCCCAATTCTTGTGCTATTTCATCATTCCTTCTTATTCTATACTCATTATCTCCTATCTTCACAGGTCCTAGAATTGTTCTCATTATTTTTCTTTCTACGATTCTTAAGTCCTCTTCGTCTTTTTTGTAAGTGTCTTTGTTTCTGCTGCATACGTCATCGTCGGTCTTATCAATGTTTTGTAAATTGTTGATTTAGTTTTCTTGGTAAGTAGCTTACTTCTTAAAAGTTTTTTATTAGCATGGTAAGCTTTATTTACTATAATTTTTCTTTCTGTAGTTTCTATTTTATTACCTCTGTCTTTTGATAACATCACTCCTAGGTACTTGAATCTATCCACCTGCTCAAATTCATAGTCCCCTATATTTATTCTTCCATCCTTTTAATTTTTGCCATTCTTCATTATTTTTGTTTTAATTTGGTTCATCTTTAGCCCAATTTTTCCTCCTTCTTTTATTATTTCCTCTAACATTTTAGCCATTATTTTTCTTTGCTTTCTGATAATAACTATGTCGTCAGCATAGGCAACTATTTGTCCTCCACCCGTTCTGAGGTTTCCTTTGTTTATATTCCAGCATTTTATTATAGTAAAGTAATAATTATTTTAAAGGATGGTTTATTATTAAGCGCCATATGTGACATTATAAATCAGTTAATGTAAGAGAACATGTGATCGATAAAGGAACGCATATTGTTGTTGTCATGGCTGTGGATTTTTAAAAGGTGTAATGAATGGATATACACATACATATGTGGTTGTAGAAATGTGCTGCAACGTATTACTTTCTTGAATTTTGTTGTATGTATGTTCTGAATACGAATAATCCAAGGTAATAAAGTTTCCATATCGGAGAACTTGTTAACATAACCCCTTATTTGATGCTGCGATCATTAAATGTGTTCGTGTAGACTTTTTTGCAATTTTGACACACTGTTATGGCAAGTCCAACAGCTAATTAAAAAAAAAGGGATTATAGCATGCCTTCCTCTGTTATTTGAATGTTAAAGGGGAGGCATACTTGTATATGCTTTCTTGCACTTTCCTTTCTTTTGGTAGTAGTTTTATTAACAAAATTTTATGGACGACAATGTTCTACAACAATTCCTTTTGGTTACACTAAAATTTAATCCCTTTTACAGGGTGTTTAGAAACGAGCGGACTGTTTACACGCTCGTACGAACAAACATAACAGCGAACGGAAAGTGAAACGCGGCCTTATTGACACAAAGAATTAGAGCAACCGTTTGTTCCCGTTGAAAAGGACGCCACGAAAGAATTTGCGAGAAACGGCGCTTTAAAATGTGCCAATTGTAGTGTTGGGGGAATGTACACACGCTCTTAGCACCTATTTTAAAGGGTGAACAAAATGAGTTATTGCGAAAATTTCACACGATGGCATATTTTAAAAAAATGTATTATATATAGTGTAATATCTTCTCATAAGTGGAAAACTTTATATACATTTCGATATAATATTCACCCTATTCAATCACCTTCTACAAATCTTTGTTTACAAGATGTTATATTCAAATCGAGCACTCTGTGTTTAAATAATATAATCTAATAATATATAATTGAAAATACGCATACAGCAAGGATAATAACAGGGATAAATCTAAAGTTTCTTTGGTCTAGTTTATACACGGTGATTTCAAACTACACAGGCATAAAATACACACTAAAAAATATTTGCAATTCCTACAGAAAATTCCAGTAATGTATAGAGTAAATTTATCAAAAATTAGAAATATACCTAAAGTTTTCTATTAAATTTCCCAATTTTTGGCAATTTTACCTTAAACTTTACTGGAATTTTCTGTAGGAATTGCAAACCTGGTTTATAGTACAGTTTGTTAAATAAACTATTGTTGTATGTTACTTCAATATACAAAAATTGTAACTCAATTTTCATTTATCAACGAAATTTTACAGCACTACTTACAATTAGCAAATCTGGGTTTGCTTCAACACAATTTGGCATTTAATACAATTCAAATACATAGATAGTTGAAACAGCAGATAAAAGTTGTTTATTTTAACTTAAAATAACTATCACACTGACAAAAGTCAATGCTAGGTTTTTCCACTATCACCAAACAACAATGCACAATCTCTCGACGCGCGTTTCGCTAACCAAGTTAGCATCATCAGGAGATGATTAATACTATTAATCATCTCGCGCGTTTCGCTAAACAAGTTAGCATCATCAGGAGATGATTAATACTATTAATCATCTCCTGATGATGCTAACTTGGTTAGCGAAACGCGCGTCGAGAGATTGTGCATTGTTGTTTGGTGATAGTGGAAAAACCTAGCATTGACTTTTGTCAGTGTGATAGTTAGTGTTACACCAAAGGTTCCAAAACCCAATTACTGGATTAACTTAAAATATTTATTAATCAAACTCGAAAATAGTAACAAACATATATATTTTTTTTTTAAGTAACAAAACTTGCTGCTTTGATTGTATTTGATAATATCGTTAAACTGAACAAAAGTAGTTTCGTTTTCCGTTATCGTTTTCTGAGCGTATCCATCCTCACCACCAAAATCGTTTATAGATATGTTGAGCGTTTCTTCGCGACCTTTATATTTCAAGTTGCTGTTTTATTCGTTGAATTTTTCTATGTAATTGGAAATACATTCTTATGTTTGAAGACTTGCATGTAATCTTATAGGAGCTGCATATATGCATAGAATTGCACCATTACAAAGTTCATAAGGAATTTTGTTCAATATAACTGGATGGAATAGCAAAGGAGTCGCCACACGTGCTGCGAAGATATTTCTGGAATTTATGTAAATCCGTGACAATTAAGTAGGAATGTTTATGGGAGAACTGAACTAGAACAACGCGTCAGGGATTACGCCACAAATATGAGGACCTTTTATAATGCAGATTTCCATAAACAATTAGCGAATTCACGACTCGTTTCCGAGAGAGAAATAGTGAAAGAGATAGAGAGAAAGAGTGCGGGAAGAATGGCCGGTCGATTGTGAGATCACTCGACCGTTGCTAAATTTAACAGTTTACCTCTAATGAAACTGTTGTGTGAGGTCCGGTGCGGAGAGTCCGGACGCCTCCGTTCTCTCGATCTCCCTCCCACGCGTGCGTTAAAAAAAAAGATCCACTACCATAACTAATACGGGGACCCGGTCCTAAAGTCCAAAATTCATGCTTTTCACCATCGTGAGCTGTTGGCAGGACCGCGGAGGAGGGCGGTAGGGTACAGCAGGACCGGTCAACCGAAAATCTCTTTTTCTCTGGACGCACGTTTATGACGCCTATTGTTTGATGTCGGAACCACCACGTCGTCGAAGCGCCCTTTGTTGTTCAACTAAATTCTTATTATTATCGGACAATGCGGTCACTTACGCCTATTAGCGATTACTAGGAATCGGCTATAAATCGAAGTTTGTTTTACGAAATCGAGTGGCGAGGTAACGAAATGGTGCGACGCGATCACTAAAGCGTGAAAGTTACTCTGTAATGGATTCCATGATTGAGAGCAAAAATCGCGTTAACTGCGCCAATTAAAAAGGTTTAAATAAATTCACAAAAATATTTACTTTCTCGTGATATTACCCTGGATTGTTTTTGGACAATGCGACAAAGAATAAAATAAGTAATTACAATGACAAATAATCAAAAATTGTACTTTAATGATTTTATAAACATTATAAACACACTGAAGCTCTTATACGTATTGAAATGGAAAGGATTCTTTAGTAGTTGAAGTCACACAAACAAAGAATTTAACATAATTTCTTAGGTCTCTTCAGTAAATGAATTGACAGAATATATTTCTGAATTCATAGGCGAAGATGGATGTAAAAAAGGGTCTATTTCCTCACACATTCTTTAATTACGTTTAATTTGAGCTTAATTTATTTTGCATCCATCTTCTTCTATAATATTTACTCACACAATTAAAATGAATTATATATATATATATATATATTAAATAAAGGAAATTCAGTGAGGACGTGAAACGTTACACACATATATGTTTACACCGTTTTACTATTATAGTCACGTTTGAGACCTCAAACAATGATATACAAATTTTTAAACATGTTATAATATTTTAATTGTGATTGTCCAAATTTTAAATACTTTTAAAATGTGTTTTACATCTTGTCAACATATACAATAATGCAGATAAAAGTGTCATACATTGTTCAACATCTAGTTAGTAAGTATTTCATTGTATATTGATACATAATTAGTGGGTGCCATGTTTAATGTGATATCTTCTTAACCAATACTATTATTAAATTACAGATAACGTCTGAAGAAGGCTAAAAAAACATAGCCGAAACGTTACGTTACTAAAATACGAGTTTTACTTACATTTAATCCCATAATTCTGCTTATACAGCAGTAATACATCTACATATCATATATATATATATTTCTGATTTAAATATATATTTCAGCGTACTATACACGGTGGCCAGAAAAATGCGGACAAACACCACGCAGGCCAAATCTTTGTTTAATTCTGAGTTGACAATCTTAATTGAGAAAAGTAGTACAGTGTTTTCTTAAGTCACACTAGCAGCTTAAAAGAATTGTAAATTTGGCAACACCTAATCAGACAAGTACTGTGGCAGTAATCATTTTATTATTTACTATAAATCAGGTAAATACGCAAATTAGCAAGAATTTTATGTTAACATGGATAAAAATTTTATTGAAATTTAAAGATAATATGAAAAAATTATAACAACTGTTCAAATTGGTAGCCATCAGTTTCCAGACATAATTCCATTCTTCGAGGAAGCGAATTCAAAACGCGCTCCAACATATCGGGGGTGATTAATCGAACTGCCGCCGTAATTTTATTAATTACATCCTCTTCGTTAGCTGGAGGCGTTGCATAGACCTTTTTCTTTAAAAACCCTCAAACGAAAAAGTCCAGAGGGTTAATATCGGGAGATCTTGCTGGCCATATTATTGGACCGTTACGCCCTATCCACCGATTCGGAGTGTTCGTTTAACCAATCCCTCGAAATTCTGGCATTGTGAGCGGGTGTTCCGTCACGCATGTAGAACATGTTGGGTCTCAAACTCAATGGAATATTATCCAGTACTTCTTCTAAAACGTTAACGTACTGAATTCCATTTAGACGATTTGGAAGAAATATTGGTCCAACAACTCGGAGATTTGAAATCCCCAGCCAAACATTTACCGAAAATTTTCTTGGGATTTTCGTCCGCCCAAAAATGAAAATTATGGCTATTAAAGACGCCATCTCTCGTAAACAAGCATTCGTCGCTCCAGAGAATATGCAATAAAAAGTTCGGCTCTTCTTGAATCCTTCGTAAAACATTGTTACAAAACATTCTTCTGTGCACATTATCGTTTATATACAAAGGCTGCACTTTCCTTGCATGAAACGGACGCAAAAGATTTTGAGATAGTGCTCAGTGCACTGTTGTTTTGCTAGGAATATTCAGTTCCCGAGCTATTTGTCCTGTGCTGGACGTCGGATCTTCGTAAACAGCATCCAATATCTGCTCTTCTAATTGAACTGTTTGGCGCTCTCTAGGTCAACTGCTGTTACGATAATTCGGTGTAAAGGTGCCAGTTTCTCTAAGTCGCTGATCTAATCTACGGAACGTGTTGGTGGATGGATGTCGCCGTTGTGGATACCGTATTTGATTTTCCTCTTTTGCCAAGTTTGCATTTCCATTGCAAAATCCGAATACCATATACATGTCGGCGTATTCTCCAAAGGTAAACATTGTTCAGTATTAAGAACAGCACAAAATGTTTATCTTATTTCAACAGCCAAATGTCACATAAGAAACGTAAAAAATTGAAGAAATGTGTAACGTAAATTACCATGCAGTAATGCTTGAAGCAGACACCTCATATTTGATAGATGAGGAATCGCTTTAAAGGTGTTCTGTGATCACTTTTCTTCGCTTCTATCACCAACCATTGCAGTTAGTCACTAGCGTACCACCAGAAGATCGTAGACACATAATAAGGTCATCGTATATATTATAGTCCACAATTAATGTTGTTAAGAAAATCTATCATAAGTTTAACTTAATTCATATCCAGATGTGATGAATTACAGACAAACACAATCAGGAAAAATCACCGTCTTCATCAATCCCAAATATAGAACAAAGTTCTTCCAATGACTCGAGTACTTAAAGAAAATATTATTCATATCTCAAATTCTTCCACATCCACATAGTGAAGACTCCAAGATATTAATTTTATAAAGATATGCAGAAGATAAGCAATGGTTAAAACGTAATATGCAAATCATTGTGATGTACTACCTATTGTTAATTAAGTCTTCAAACCATGTCTTTTATTTAACTCTCCGGCAAGTTCGAGCATACTCCGTGGCTTTAGTTCTTGCCAATTTATTCCATTCTCCCTGCCCTTCATTTCAAGTCACTTCATTACGGACCTTTAAAATATTTATTATCACTAGACGATAGTTGAGTTTCAATCGAATTATAGACTTCCCAACATTTCCTGCTGTATTATTTCACTCAACTCCCTTATCAGTAGATCCAAATAAAGCGAATGTCGTAATTCTGGTGCGATGACCTCCAAAATAACTCTCTAATCGAAAAAATGATCTACTCCCATCCGAGATACCCCCATTAATCGCAGAAATGTCGCTAAATGACTCCGAAAAGGCCAAACATCTTTTCATCCCTATTTTCTTTATTTCTTTGAAAGACTCTAAAATGGCTATAAGCTCAGCACGAGCCACACTTATCTTCCTGTCCAACTAATGTTCTCCACTTCAGTGGAGGCTTTCAGAAAACACCCGAAATCCGCACAGAGTCGATAGCGAAGACCCATTAATCTCCACCTTGAAAGGTAGTAAACTGTACTCTTTCTAGAGCTTGCATTTTGATCGTTTCAAAAGGAAAACTAAAGAGACCAGCGTAGTCAATCTTCGATCGGTAAATAATTATTTGCAATAGAGTGCGGTCGATGTTATAAACATGTCGCTCTCACTCAGTTTCAGGAATGAGTCGAAAGCGAGTCTCTGAAAGAGTTGGATCGCTGTAAATGACCTAACGCACACATTGGTATTAGAATTTTTGGGCAAGAAAATATTTAGAAAATTTTATTAAAAAAATATATGTGATATAATGGTAAACATGGGTTGGTAGGACTGCATTTTGACAACTCGATTGTTTATATGAAGGTGAATTTTTTTACGATGATTTTTCGATAATAACACTTAAAACAGCAATAAAAATTCCGGTAAATGTGTTTTTTTTTTTAAAGTAAATTAAAGCAAATTATGCATATGCTGCAATGAACATCCAACCGTGAAATGAGAAAAAATGAAGCGCGTGTTACCGCACTAGTGCGGTAAAATGAACCAACTGTTGTTATATTGGTTAACAGGCAATGTAATTTAAAACACGTTTCTCGTAGTTTAATCAACTTGGCAATACAAATGAAAAAGCACAATATACATACAAAAATAACTCTGACACTGAGACATTTTAATTAAATACAAGTACTGATTGCTAAGCAAAGCGTTTTCTGCATCTAAACGTGTAATTGCCTATATTTCACTTTCTGTCGCGATAATCATTCGTTTCCTGTTGTATTACTGTTTACACGGCGATTACCTAAGTAACATAAGAGAACGCCACAAAAAAAAAGTCAAGTCAAATAAAATTTTATTTACCCAAGTAACGTTTTCCGTTCTGAGAAAAAGTATCCGCGTCTGTTATTTAGAGTATTTTCACATGATGTATTTTAGTTTTTTTCCCGTTATAACGAAAAATCGGCGATCCTCTTCCTTCAAATAATGAGACGCCGATTGTCACAAATTGATCAACTTAGAAGTATATTCACTTAATTAAAATTAATTAAAACAAAATACAGATCCAGAAAGACAGTATTTACGTCCGTTTTAGAAGTAATCACTCTCGTAAGAAAGCTAAAAATGGCATATAGACAAGATAAGCACGTAACGAAAAACAAGAAAATGGACAGCCTCATGGAATTTTGATGGATGAGAAATTTATTCTTCTAATAATTACGTATATGGGATGTAGCAATTAAATTGTTAATTCATTTGTGGATTATTTGTAATTAATTGCCTTTAGAAAATCAGTACTGTAGATGAGAAAGTTGTAATCAATTCCTAAGACCTTGTGTTAAATTGATGGACATTGCAGGCGATTGAACAAAAAAGGAATTTGTTACTGTAGTGTATATACATAAGAATAGTTGACATAAAATAGAATGTGCATGAAACAACTATAAATTGTGTAGAATACAATCAATTATAAAATCGTTTTTATGTTTTCATAATTAAACAATTCAAAGTTGTAAGTGCTTAAGCCTGCGTTATTACTATACGCTGTGTCGCAGATTCGATGGAAATTAATTATAAAGTACTTTTTGTGAAGACATTTATGTAGTTAATTCCATTTATTAATATTATTTACATTGAGAAGATGATTCGGAAGAAATTGTGATTCAACAATTCGTAGATTTAAAATCTCGAGTCTTATCTGCACACACTAAAATTTTTGCTTCTTCTTGTATTCGGTTAAGAAGAAAAACTATGACACAATTTTGTTCTGTAGATTATCTTTAATGTACAAGGCTGCATTTTTCTTGCGTAAAATCGTCGCAAAAGCTTCTGAGATTGTACTGATTGCACTACTGTTTTACTAGGAGTATCCACTTTTCAGGATATATATCTGTTTAAAGAATTTATTAATAAACCAAATTAGCAGTTGCGATTACTATTCACGCTAACCAATATCAAGGTCTACTGGAACAGAGTAGTATTTACAGATGAATGCTTCTAATCATTCCACAACGGAAACGTTAGAATACATCTAGTCTACCGCATTTTTGCGTTCACATTCAAACCTTTGTTAGGTGTAAAGTTCACGGCTTTTTTTCTGCGATATATTCCACTTACGATGACTGTGATATTGACTTCAGTAAACAGAGAAGAAGATTTATCCAATTGTTGAAGAAGTAGGCTCTACAGGATCTTAATCGATATTGATTTGGATTGATACTGCACATTTCGTAAAAAAAGCATGGATTGACAATACATTATCTAGACACCTCTAGACAAGTATTTCTCCAAGATTGTAATGGTCTAACAGCACCAAAATGTTGTGGCCAACGATAAGCGTTAATTGATGCTGACAATTAGAAGAGCTTCGTTTTGGGAGTCGAATACAAGTTTCTATTTATGCTAAAAAATGCTCTCTTGATGCCGACGGTGAAGTTTGTGTGGAAGCGTATTAATATTATGTTTTTGACTATACTGATGCTGATTCCGTCATAGACAACGCATTCTACCATAGTCCCAAGTAAGTAAAAATACCTACCACAAGTTGGAAAAAAATAGCAGTTTATACTGTGGTTGGAACAGAAAAATATTTACGTCAAGGAAGGGTTATTAAAGTATGATTTGCTTGAAATTGTATCACAACAAAAAAGAAATGTAATAAAAATGTGGTTGATGAACGTGCTGTTCAACTGGGGTATACATCCTATATTTTAAAGTATCCTGCAAGGATACTACCTTGCACATATTCACAAAAGTGTGATAATTGTATATATTTAGTATAGTGGTTTTAGTTTTATCCATTTTAGTTGGAGAAAATATTTGCAAATTTATTACAACATGTAAATCCAGGTATATTTTCCTCAAAATAAATACAATATTACGAACGATTCAAACATCAAAACGAGGAAATAGTAGTATATTATTTTATAGGGAGGAAAAGTGACATTCTTCATGGCGTGCTCGCGAGAGAGCAAGCCATGAAAAGTTACTTTTCCTCCACATAAAATATACTATTTTTTCTTCAAACGTTGACAAATTTATACAAGAACATCTATTTCCAATTGAAGACAAGCGGGTTTGCAAGGATTGGACGTTTGAACAGGTGAAAAGGTACGGACTGTTTCTATAGCGCAAAAAGCTGTCAAGTGGACACTGTCAACATTGAAATTATTGTTAAGATTACGTTGAAATAGACAGTTTAGGGATATTGGCACCCCTGTCCAACTTCAATTAGAGAAATTGAGTCACCTTCCCCTACGAAAGGGATGTAGTTTCGGTATCAATTCTCAGAGGCGCTATTGTCAACATGTACATAAAGTTGCCTATATACAAGGAAAGTACATTTTCAATGTTAATAGGATTGCATATAACTTAGGCGCTTTTAACATTTTGGAAATTAAATTAATATTACCATGGATCATAATGTTACTTTAAATGACAGTTTTTGAAAAATTGTATTTTCAAAAAGTATATACTTATATAAATTGTGCATATTGTTTACGTGTTTGCGTACTTTTGTTATACTTTTTGCGAGATACTTGCCGGAGGAATGCCGGTTAACAAGTGTTTAATTTGTGGCCCAGTACCCGCTTCTACGAAATTATTTTGGTTCCCTCTAAAAACAGACAGGTAAGTAATTTTATGATTAATATTAAACCACGGCATTAATTAACGTTTGCGCTATTTTTTTTTAATACGCGTATTGGATCGATTTATTGTTAGATCGGTCTGAACGGAAATACATCGCAAGCTTTTGTCCCACAAAATTCAGATAACGGATCCGGGTAACGTCCAGATCCGAATATCCGGATAGGAAATTATCCGGAGTCTTGAGGTCTTTAGTCATAATAAGTACATAGTTATATGCAGGGATGTGAATTGAGCCCATATGGAACACTCGGCGTTCGAAATTTTATTGGACGGAGTGTCCCTTTATACAGTCTCTCGCGTCCCCATCATCCTAGTCGCATCGACAAAGTGGTGGGGACGCATCAAGGGACACTCTGAGTAATAAAATGCCGAACGCCGAATATTCGATGTGAGCTCAATTCACATATCTACTTATATGCAACAATAGGTACATATATTAACTGAAACGTTTCTAACAACGATATGATTTTATGCTTATAAAACGTAAAACAACCAGATTTACGCTATCATTGCAGGTGCCATTTATGGATTAACAAGTTGCAATTACACTTCAATGTCGGCGATGTGAGCCGAAAGAAAAGACTATGCGCGGCGCACTTTGTTGAGTCGTCTTTTAGAACAAAGGAAAAATTAGCATTAAATTGGAATGCAATTTCTACTATTTTATATCCAGGTAAATGTTAAACTAATATGTTGAAACATTCTAAGAAAAGTGGCAATTATATTATTAGTAATCATGTTTTATTTTACAATAGTTTCTGTAGTTTTCAGTTCAAGCGTTGTTAATGGAGTACTCCAACAGGAACACTTTGAATGTGGAGGTAAATCAGCATAAAAACATAGTATAAGACTAACTAACCAATTTCATTAATAAGATCTATCATGCAGTGGCGAAGCGTATAGTACAGAGCAAAAAACTTAACGAATCCAGTACCCTGTTGTTTTTTTTACAAAAAGTTCAATATGTGCAGTTTGTCCATTGGTAAAAGCAATTTAATCTACGTTTTGCAATTTTAATGTCTGCATACTTTTCCAAGATTTTTCACCTTAGTTGATGTAAGTAATAACACACTGTTTTGTTTATTTTTAAGCCTGTAAAGTACATATTAATGTTGTATATTAGGTCTGAAGAAGGGACACATATATTTAGGTCCCGGAACGTAACTAAAAGCTACAATAAAATAACATTAATTTAAGTTTGTATCACTTTATATTATTCTGTAAAAAGTATTAACCTACTGTAGCATAATAAACTTTATTATTATTATTATAAAATAATGAAAAATAAAAAACTTCTTTCCCAATAAAATATTTGTTTATTTCCTAAAATACCTTACTCTGTTCCCAAACTTGACGTTAATGTTTGAAAATTGATTGTATTATTGCAATGATTCATCACGTATTTGCATAGTATTTACTTTTGCAGTAATAATACATTCAATTTTCAAACAATAATATTAATATAAAAAAGAAAAAAAATGGGGAATGCATTCAAATTACGCGCTCTTACTGACGCGTGCGCCTCTATGAATTGATACCAGAACCTCCAGAATTAGCTCCCCACCACATTCCCCAGGCGTAGCAACTTTTTATTATGAAGTTTACTATCTCAAGGATAGCTTATCTCTGATATTGGTAAGGAATTAGTGAGTAAGTTCAATCAAATAATGAAACATTTGGTCCTAAATGACTGATTTTTAGAAATACAGTGCACGCAGCCCGAAATTATCGAAGAGGCAAAAAAAGCAGTACCCTTAAAATCTGCTGACAAATATTTTGTTGCGTACCAGCATTTTATTCAATGGTGCGATGAAAAATATGTTAACAAATATTCAAAGAATCTGCTTCTAGCTTATTTTAACTATTTACAAAAAGAGAAGAAGTGGAAATACTCAACTCTTTATTCAATGGTCAAATCGGAATTAATTATAAAACAAGTAGAAGTAGATATAAATCAATACTTAAGTATAGTCACCAGCTTTCCTGAAAAAGACCAATCAAGGATATTGTGTTAAGAGGTCGAGAACGTTCACCAAAGAACAGTTTGCAAGATTCTAATGTGAAGCGTCAGACGATGTATATTTTGGAATGAAGGTAAATTCAGTTCAATTTTAATTAATAAGTGTGTGGGGCCTCTTCCAGCTCGTGACGTAAGCTGCGCGTGGGGATGGGGTTAACTTACAATTGGCATTTCAATGCATTATTGAATAAAACTAACTATTTATGTAAATGTACCTATCCAATTGTAAGTAGAACATGCCTTATCTATTATATGAATACAAAAAAAGGGAAAATCGTTCAAACTCCACTTTGACCAGTGTGCTTCCAATATATAAAATCAAAGTGATACTTATCATAGTTACAGATTATTCAACATTAAAAGTAAGCGATATTAGGTAAGTGAAACATAGCTCCAACACTAAGAAATAAAAGGGAAAAAAGAATAAACATTTATAATACACGAAATCACTGAATAAAGGTTTTATATTTGTCATTACCTAGGATAATAAACGCAAAAATACCCCGGTGAAATCCAATTAGTATATTTATGTTGTACATAACGGATTTTTCATCGTATATACTTGGTATAAACCAGAATTAAACGGTTATTCAACTACTTTAGTATTATAAACGATTATTCAAAGCATATGGCGCGGCTGAACAGTTTTCTAGATAAATTTGAAATTATTACTCGTACTCAGCATGGTTTCAGAAAAAATATGTCAACTTCTACCGCTCTAATAACTTTCTACGATAAACTTTTGCATTATATTGAACAGCGTAAGGCACCCATTGGTATTTTTTGTGATCTGCAGAAGGCGTTCGATTGTGTTCAACATGATAACCTCATTGGAAAGCTCGAACAATATGGAATTAGAGGTACTGTTGCTAACTGGTTCAAAACTTATTTACATAACAGAGTACAGTTTGTAAGACTCACATTTTCTGATGCTGCTGCGGGCATGGTTGCTTTCAGGTCTCACTATCTGCCTGTTAGGGATGGTGTTCCTCAGGGGACTGTTCTCGGTCCGGTTCTTTTTAATATTTATATAAATGATATTGCTCTCTTTCTAACAGATGTTTATACCACAATGTACGCTGATGATATATCAATTCTTTTTTCATTTGAACACCTGCGAAATGCTAATGACTTGTTACAAATTTTGTATCAATGGTTTGCTAGTAACAAGCTCTCTCTAAGTATGGAAAAAACAAAATTTTTACATTTTCATACAAGACAAAGAAGCATTCAGCCACATGACTTATTTATAGATGGTATTAGGTTGAACCGGTCGAGTAGTGTGAGGTTCTTGGGTATAACTATGCAGGATAACATGCTCTGGAATGAACATTGTCATGACCTTGCTAATCAAATTTCTGCGAAAGCTTATTTGTTTAGATCCCTGAGAGGCAGTTTATCGCGTGACACTTTACTTTCTGTTTACTACTCTGAGATACAGAGCAGACTTCAATATGGTATTGTTCTGTGGGGCACTTGCTCCCATGCTCAAAATGTATTCATTGCGCAGAAGGCTGTGTTGAGATCAATTGCAGGACTACGAAGATTTGAATCATGTAGACCCTTATTCACGCATTTAAAAATACTACCATTGCCATCTTTATACATCCTTGAGGCGTGTTGTTACATATATTCCAACAGACACAATCTTCAATTTAATTCTGCAATACATACACATGACACCAGATCTAAAGATGAATTGCATAGACCAGCTGACACTCTCCATCTAACTAGCCTTGGGTCCCATTAATATGGGCATTCGAATTTATAATAAGATATTACAATGTATAGATGTAGGGGATAATATACGAGTGTTCCGTCGAAATCTTAAGCTCTATTTACATAGCAACACGTTCTACAGCTTAGATGAATTTTAATACCAGTCACCCATGTTTTCTCTAGTTTTAGTTTATTTAGTTATTTTATTTAGTTTACTTTGTTAAATAATAGTATATATTTTTGTTTTCCTTTGATTTATTAATGATCATTCGGTTATTTTATGTTGACTTTTACACATTATTTTATATGTTTTGTGTAATAAATCATATTATTATTATTATTATATTCCGATCACAGTGTTGGTGGAGAAAATTCCACAAAAACTTTCGTTTCTCTAACGGCCATTCCTAATAGGTACGCATATTTCTCTACATTTTATTGAAAGTAATATTCTTTAAATCAAAACATAGAGTCAAATATTCTTCAGAACAGAAAAACAGTATATTTCAAGAAAGGAATCCTCTCTATTAGAGCTAGGTTTAATATTCTAAATCAGATTAATATTTTTATTTTAAGATATAATAATTCCAAGAACAAAATATACACAATAAACAAGTATGTATAAGTCAAACTATAAGCTATAAGTAATGCTGCATAGACTACGGCTTTCAACATCGCCAGAATAAAAATCGGTCGTTAACAATTCTAGTTCACTATCTGCGAAAATCAAATCAAATACTTCCTGTAGTATGCAATAGGCTATATACTGTGGATCTTCGCCTTCAGTTATATAGTCATCTTCCTCTTCGACTTCCTCTTCTTGATTAACAACCGCATGCAGAGGCGTGTGCACTTCACTCGTCATGCTTAATTGATCAGCGTTTCGGCGCCCCCGCTGATGCTCGTAAATAAGAGTTATGCTGGAGGCAAGATGTTTTCTAGCAGAAAGGCTGGTCGTCTTTTTCATGTTACGTTTCTGGAGACCTACAGTTTCAAATTTGGCGACATTATTCCGGTCGTATATCCTGTATGCGGCTTCGTCTATGGCTGCCACCGCCCTTTGGCAGATCGGATCGTCTTCATATTCCATATTAAAGAGGAGGTTGCGCATATCACATTGAAATACTGTACTACCTCCCATGGTCACTGTTAGTCTGTTTAAGTGTACGGTAGGTATCAGTTCCACTTGGTAACGTTTTTGCGTAAGAGATTTTAATAGACCGCGCAGACGGTGAGTTCTATGCTTGAGGATTCCAGCATGGGTTACGTATGGACCGTAATATAAAATTACAATTGGCATGTGAAGGTCTTTGGTAATTCTAAGTGTTTTTTTTTGTTGACAGTGACAGTTAATGACAATACCTCAAAAAGTGTATACGTATACTTGATAGGTACATGAATTGGATCTACAAGGCGACCAGAAAAATATGGATAACCGCCAGGTAGAACGATTCTACATTCAATTCTAACCTGATAATCTTAACTTAGAGAAATTATAGTTCTTCGTTAAATAACATGTGCAAGAAAGTATTGCTCGTATAAATCCAATAATGCCAATTCTATTTAAGTGCTTAAATTTTCGTATATTGTCGGTCTGAACAGGTTGACCAATTTTACATTGGCATTTCATAAATGTCAATCTTGAATTTTGTTTGTGTTTATAAGTTATGTTTATATGAAAGTTGACAAAATAATATTGATTGTATTATTTATTCCATATCAAATACACATTTTGGAATGGAATTATTATCTGTATTATACTGGAGCAGTTTTTAGTACCGGCAGTAAGCGGTTTTATAATCTTTTGAACTCATAAAGGTTTCAAGGTTAGGATTGTTTTGATTTATAATACGTAAAATCTAGTAAATCTTGATATGTGAGGTTGGACATGATGCTGTGGGTTATTCTTACGAGCGTTTTTGAGTTCTGGTCTAAGATTGAGTTAGTTTTAATTATTTGGCAAAAACCTTATATAAAAAAACTTTGACAAAGAAATATACACTTTGAAGCAATTGGACTACTTTTTATGGGGTTTTTCCTTAAAGGGGCTAGTCTAGGTAAACAAGTCGCAAGAAATCGACAAGCTAACGCCGTGTATCTTGACGAATGTAATGCAAGATGCCATAAAAAGAGCCGAAGTTTGCATAAACTCTGGTGGCGACCACCTATCATTTTCCAAACATGTAAAAATGTAATCTATTGCTTCAAATAAACATGTGGCGTTAAAAAAATAACATTTCTTATTATTTTTTTGGAAATACAGCAAAAGAAAATCAGATGGTACATTTTGCGCCACCTTGTATTATGAATATATTTAGTAATTATCTGTTCGCCAGAAACACAGCAGGAATGAATCGTAAAATGTATAAATATAAATGAAATAAAGTGTTCAGAAATACAAAAGGGTTTTAAATTAAATATCTTACGATCCTACCTAGTAAGTTTTTTCATTTATGTGTGATCTCAAAAGTTTTAATCCTTAAAGAAACTTCTACTCATTTCTAAGTGCGCTAAGGACAAAGACTGAAAGACCTGCCTCCTTCACTTAAATTGTACCTATTTAGATTATGTTCATGAGCAAGCAAGGGATGGTACCAATCGAATAAATTCCGAGAGACTTAGTTTGCAACCAAATACAAATGGCATGAAAACATCCATAAGAGTGTGCTTTTTTATCAGTGCTTCTACTCATTGATATCTATTGATGTATTATACCATGTATTCTCCCCGCCTTCTATTTGAGAGGCAGTCATATTCTGATTTTTACCCACAATTAAAAACCAAAACGTCACGCTCGTGGATCGAACCCACGGGGTTCGAGTGAAAGGCGAAAATGCAAACTGTTTCATCGTACCTAACTACTTTAGATCTTCATTTTAATCAAAGCAGGTTAAAAGAAAAAAGATGTCATGAACGTCAGAACGTCAAGACAATCAAATGAATATCTACATTATTTTATACTGACAGTTTTTTTCACAATTTATTTTTATTTTCTTTGAGTTTTCATGTCCGCGGTGATACTGCATCACGGTCCGTACGAAGCACATGGTAGTCTCAAACATAGATCTCAAAGATTACACGGCCTTTTAAAGATTCTCACCAAAAAAGGTTACGAGGTGGAGATAAGGCCCGTCATACATTTGAATAGATTGGCGGTTGAGATCCAAGGTATCATCGTGTACCAGTGTGATATCCGCAATTTACTCTTCAACATGGAATACGAAGACGACGTCGTCTGTCAGCGGGTGGTGCAGGCAATCGAAGAAGCCGCAGGGAGAATATTTAATACTAACAACGTTGCGAAGTTCCCGACGGTTCAAATATTGAACAGACTTCATCTAACAAAGAAGGAAAACATAACGGCGAAGGATTACCTCTCATCCAGCATTTATCTCATGTTTGAGCAGAAGCAGCAGGAGTACAATCAATTGAAGGCGGCAATATCTGCGGAAATGAAAGTGAAACGTCCACTTTTCCGAATAGACCGATCTGGACAGCTACACGCAAAATTCTCCGGTATCGATGATTATGACCTTGCGGAAAACATTGCAGCTAACGTAATAAATACTATATTGTCTATTGTTGCGGGATCTGAAGAGGTTCTAAAGTGTGACGACTACTTCAGCGTCTCTGAGGATTTTGACTAAGTCTAGGTTACAAAATTAAAGGAAAAATGTGTCTTGTAGGATGTCTTGTGTAGATATTTTGTTTTATTATGTTTATGAAGTACCTAATAAAAAGTAAATACCTAACATAAAATGTGTTTCATTAATCGAAGAGTCTTGCAATAAATAGTTTTGTGTAAACAGTTATTACAATGATTAAAATGAGTAGATTCCTTGTGTTTGAGAGACTAAAATTTACTTCATGCGTCTCCACAACACTATTACTAACATTTCCGAGCTTTGTCAGTGAGATATAAATGGGCGGGGTTTGTGGCTAGGCGGAGCTAATATATATATTACCTCCCAACGCGATACAATCATCTTTATACACCTCATAATTCTATATGATATTTTATATGCTTTAAATGTAATCCTTTGTGGTATAAATTGAATCTGCCGTACGAGATTTGTGAACTGCAGGGACCCTATTGTACACGCTCCTTTTGCCCTACGGAAAATCCATTACGAGTTTAGCTGGATATCTTCTGATTATTATTGTTATTATTATTCGTCTGTTCCTACGGGTGGCTCGCACAAAAATAAACCTTTTTCCATTGGCAAGCACGAAGTTATATTTACCTATAAGCGTAATGTTTATTATTTATTCTTTAATGCGTACTCAATTTGCGGAAGTTTGATTAACCTACATACGCATAACCAAGAATTAGGACGACTCAATCATATCATTTAGCAATACTGGATTGTATTAAAACTACCACTTTCAGTTTGAATGTATTTCCGCATGATTTACATGATCGTTAAATACATAACATTAAACAGTTTGAAATGGCTTTACGTGAGCAATTTAAAGCTTACTGTTATTGAAATTACTTCCGTTTTTAATACAATCAAGCTTGTTATAAAAGGAATGTAAACATCGGAGAGTATATGTTTATATCATTAATTTGACAGGTAAATATGTTGGTATTTACCTGTTATGTAATGAATGATATATGAAATATAAAATGGTGCTGGACAGAAATTTATTACGATTATATTAAATTGCTACAATTAATTGCTGATCAGTATAGACGAATTGATGATTCATTCAATGTTTTATTTTTGGTCCTAATGTAGTTATTTTTGTCGACCCACGCGCAAATAAATCCACCCCGGCAATTGGTGGAATCTAAATTGAAATCCAACCTACTTTATGTACAATTGCGGTTTCTTTAAACTGCTAAAAAACATAAGGATACAGATAATCTATCTTTTTAATATAGGTATGAACCTATTTTTTTTTTTTCGAAACGTATTTATGGAGCACAGAAAAATACTCCCGAATGTTTAAACCTTGCCTCAGGGCAAGAAATGTAAATAAAATGAGTATTCGTTACTCGCCGAGATTCGAAGTAACGATTGCCGGTTGACAAAAATATTCGGTACTTTTTGCGCGCACTATTACTTATAGGTAACTGTTTAGGCAGAAATAACGAAGTAACTGAAGTAACGAAAGTAACGAAAGCAAATAAGTAACAAAGTAACGAAAGTAACGAAAGTAACAAAAGTAACGAAGTAACGAAAGTAATGAAAGTAACGAAGCATCGACAGTAACGAAAGTAACGAAAGTAACGAAAGTACCGAAAATAGCGTTGAGGTCAGATTGTAACTGCACTTTTTCGACAGCAGTACGGAAGTAACGAAAGTACCGAATTCACAGTAACCTACACAAATAACGAAAGTAACGATTAGGTACAAGTAATGAAAAGTAGAAGAAATCCTACATCACTAGTCAGCACAGATTTTTCTTTTGAGTTTCTTAATTTTCTCCATAAAAAACAAATTTAATATTTCTGAGGTAATTTCTTAATATAAAGTTAGGTCAAGTAATATTGAAATTTGTTTTTCAAAGATTGAGACCTTCTGATCAGATCATCGATTGTTTCTGGAAGTTGTCCCATTAAGCAATCAAGGCAACTATTATTTCTTCTATGGTTTAAACTGCACTAATTCTTGACCTTTTTGCCTAGTGTATCCTAGGTCTGCTCATTCAAGCTCAGGTCTAGTAAATATGCTGACCAGTTCATTGCTGTTTTAGCCGTTTGGTTCAGGTAAAAGTCATTTAGACATTGGGCAACGTTAGGATGAGCGCTGTTTTGTATTAGTGTAAAATCTTCTCTGACATATAGGGCAAAAGGTACCACGTGGTCGTGCAGAATGCCTCTAATGTATTAATTAACGCTTTTTTTAATTGCCTGGTGAATGTTTATACCGTTGCATTGACGAGGACATTTCGTCATTTGTATGGTAATGATTGTGACAAATGTAGTGCAGATGTTTTTCTTTTTTGATCCTGCATACAAAATCGATGTTCAAATAAATTTGTTTAATCGAGTTAATGTTGACTGGTGGTCTTTTTCTATTTAAGAATTTAAAGATAGATTTGGTAATTGTAAAAGAATAAAAATTGTTATTAGTCCATTTATAATATAAAAAATCGATGGCTTTCTACCATGTAGTAAACTACATATTTATGCGTTGAAATCTTCACACTATCAAAATTTGAATTCCGGAAAAGTCTACTCATCCAATTGTTAGCATACCATTGGAATGACCATGGACGATTTTGACACTTCTGTGTTTTATTTATCCTTTTTTTTTAAACACCACTTTTTTTACTTTTTTAGCCGCTATTTCAAGATGAGTCAAGATGAGAGATCAGAAGCAATAGTTTTCTTACAACAGAGTGGAAAATCAAACTACTGCGTTTATTCAATATGCACCCGACTATGGGGATAATTGGAATATACTTAATATGTTTAAGGATGTATAAACAGCGAGTTTATAACAGAAACCTTGATAATTCAACTCAGAAGTCAGGGTTACTGTAAACAGAAAGAATAGCATGTTCTCCATTTTTTTTATGATCAAAAGCAACAGAGGAAAGATCTTATAGAAGAGTTCTTTTCTTGAACGAAAGCAGATGACTATAAAATATTACTTCAAATCTATCTTGCCACTTCTTTTCCACTCTAGTCGCATATTTAAAGCGTTCTCTTCCTGTCATAAAGATTTCTCTAAGTAATGAAAGTAACGAAGTTCCTTTCCTATAACTTTAGTGTTTTTCTTCGATTTGTTCATTTCTTCCAATTTTTCTTTTCCAAGTGTATTTGTGGTAATTACAGGTTTTCCACGCCCAGTCTTAATCAACGTTCTTGGCTTCTGAGTATGGATTTGATTGTTTTGGGGGAACGAATGCAATGGGAAAGCAATAAGTGTAGAGAATTGACATATAAAAATGGAAAGGCCTGGTGTAAGAAAATTTAGAGGAGGTGTAGCAGAAGAATTTAAAATAGTACTGGCATTGCCAGTTTCTGATATAATATTGTGATATACCACATTTTCGAAATCCTGCCTTTTTCAGGCGTTGCCACAAGTATATTTAAATGAATTTTTCTAATATGCGGTCTGAGGGTGGACCACCTTGAATAATATAACTACGTTCAAATAATATACCAAGTTAGTCCAAGGTTTTCTGAAACCATGTTCAAAAATTAGACTTTTAGTTATTCCAAAGAGCAAAGATATGCGTACTTTTATAAGGGTCAAATTGAAATTAATTTATATCTGGAAAACGCTTTTAGATATAGGGGAATAAGTGCGAAAGTTTTATGAAATTGAAATGTCCCATTTGAATTAAAAAAGTTGTTACCACACGGAGAAAAATTTATTGTTAAGGTGGCACCAATTGACGCACATTGAACAACAATTTGTGGGTAAATATATGACAACAACAACCATTATTCAATACAACCTAAAACTTGTTGTCGAAAAACTTTGTTAGAACTGCCACAAAATTTGGAAGGATATAATCCCAAAACATGTTACAATCAACCAGTTGCTTGTTGTTTAACGAATCACAAAAATATGGTGTTTTCAACAAAATTGTGTGAAATATATCTAGTATTAAAAATTGTTTATCACTACCAAAGCAATTTGAAACTTCAACAGCAAGTTGTGGATATTTAACAAACAATTGATTTTCCGTCATCATTTTCTACGTTTATAGTGTCACATGATTTTGATTTTTGTAATCGCAATTTCTGTTCAAAGCGAACAATATTTTAGTAGATTCACACACAAATTCGGTGCTGTCTTAAATGTAAGCTGTGGAGGGTTTAAGTAAAATATCAGTATAGGATAACACATTTTTTTATTAATAATTAACAAAAAAAATAAACAAGATAAATTCTAAAACTGGGAAACACTAAAAATGAAGATTAAAATTTCAAATGTCTTATTTTACAAATGCAACGTATATTCTAGATCGTTTTGCAACTTTTAAACAGGGGAAAACACTAGGTAATTTATCGAAAGGTTTAATGTACTCATCATTAACAATCTGTACTTCGTACGCATAATATTCCATTCAGCTAGCTTCTCTGTAACAAAATTATCCATATCTAAGAGTCAGAAGTGAGCCAGTTTTCTTCAATTTTAATACACTGTCGTTCTTTTACACAAAACTAATAAACTAATAAGCTAACACAACGTCACAACCGAAAATATATGGCGTGGTCTACTCCGCCTGGTAACTAGCAGACTAGTCTGTTTCTTCAAGGCTATGTAAGACCAATGAAACACGCCGTTAGCATCACGTGATACTACTGTCCATGCCGGGATTTCCCGCGTCACAAGTTGTAATATCGACAACGTAGGCGCCCTGTTGCGTCAACTACAATTGTGTGTAATGTAAATATTTCTTGACTGTACTGGTTTGAAAAATTGTGTTTACATCTACTTCACTTCATCGCACACGTTGTTCTGTATTTTAGATCTGAAATAACTACAACTATAATGTTATCGCCAAAGCGATTATTTGTACCGTAAAATATTTTAACACCAACAAAAGTGTTGTTGGTGGAACAAAACAAAAGTTTTGGAATATACTTACAAAACTTTACTGCAATACCAATTTATTTTTGAACCGATTGCAATGTAAGGACAATACTTTTTTTGTTGGATTTGCAATGTCATTTTTCTCCGTGCAGATTTAGGTAGAAGCGGCAACACTGCATGGGTGAAAATATTGTAGAAACGTAGTTGTAGTAATTTTCGATCATTTCAATAACAGAACGTTGTATAAATGTAATATGAACTATATCTCATCAATTTGTGTTTCGCTGTGATAACTGATGCTCTCTCAATAACAATTTAATTAAACTAATTTTTCAGTGGGCCCAAAACACTAAACAATTATTTGTAACAAATTTTCTTCTTTATAACCATCATTGTAATTTTCCGATTATTTTGGGCAATCATTTTAACTTAGAACTACTTTCTGGATCGTTTCCAGATCTGTTCTTCCGTCTTTGTAAACTCATTCCAACTGCGCAAACATGCGTCGTCTCTGTACGCTTCCGTCAATAATTACTTCCAGAAGTTATTTCGCGAAGTATTTTAATAATTTCTTATAGCCAGGATGTATCGTCAAAGGCATCTCGCTTTCGGATAAAAAATTTAATTGCATTTTCCTCTATATTACATTCCGTTTGTTCGGGCCTCTTCTTTGTTTTTCAACTAGCATTTCGTTGGAATTTATAATCTTGCATAACAGGCATTGTTTGTCCTCCCCACCACACCGGTTACCGTACCGCTTTAATTAAAGAGACTTGAACTCGTATTTAGGTACTGTACGTATGTGTACATGCGAACAGATTTTCAAGCAAGGAAAACAACAACACAACGAGAACGCAGAAATGGCACACACAGGCGCATAAAAATTTGTTGTTCTTGTTGCCGCTGTTCCGCATCCTAGTGTGTGTTGCTTGTCCGGATACGTTCGCTCTGTCGGCGTTCATGTTTATTTCTTTTATAATTTATACCGTGCCTATACTCGATTAAAGATTTTTATGACGTACAGGTGACACTTTATGCCGCATTACATTGTTTCACGTACAGTAAACACCATCATAACAACGGTTATCAATGCGCCAATGCGTTGTATAACTGTATTCACCGACGGCGGTAAATTTCAATACATTTGTCTCGTGCCTTTCATTCTTCTCGGCACTTATGGTTTACCGATGGGATGTAATTAACGCGTTTTATAGATGTACTTGCGTAATTTATGGATGATAAAGTCGACAGTGAGGGATAATGGCTTATACATATGTATATAATATAATTTACATTGCCATGCGGTACTTATTACAGTTATGCAAAATGTTATTTTCTTATTCTTATTTGCGAGGTTATGCCTTGATACATAGTTCCAGTAATAAACAATATAATGCTGAACGCTTAAGTTTTAAAATTTTGTTTAATTTGAAATTATTTGATTGGTTGCATATTTTAGATATCTATTTTAGCGTGTTCTTTGTGCTTAGGTAATTTGTTTTAAAAATATTTTTTCTTATCATTTTGATATTTCTTTGGTAAAGATCTGCCATATTTCTTTAACACAAAAAAAAAAACCGTAAATTCCTCATATAAATTTAATCAACAGGTTCTACAATGTTGCTTTCGATTCAACAAAATCTGAACAAGCACCTTTTTAAAATTCGTTACACTCCTAAATTTTATGATTACATTATCATCAATGTATCTAATACAATTTTTCCTATGAATGTGAATATGTAATATGAATGCAACCATATATTGCTTTAAGTTGCTTTGGTTGCATAGTAACTTCCTGTAGTGATAGCCATGTAATTCAGTATAATAGTAAATTTTGAATATTAATTTTTAAATTTTGTATAATATGTAGGGGCACTCGAGGTGCAATGGTATAACGGGAGACAACAAGATACCAGTATTATCTTAGATAAACATTTAACTAACACAACAAATCGGAAGCAAGCTGTAGAAACCATTATAGTTTTGTTTAGATAGTGTTTAATATGGTCGCTGTTTTGTCATCTGAATTACTAGATTTTTGTGATATTCGACTAAAACAAAATTATTTACTGTTTAGTATACACCACTGAGTAACATGCACTTCTAAAATGTTTGTAATTATCTACGGTTTCGTGATATTTTAAGTTTAAATTTGCCGTAGTTTGAAGACGGTAAAAATTTATAACATATAACCTGGTATTTTTCGTTGTGAGAGCATAAAATATTACAAATTCAATATAACTAAGTACCGATATGAAAGTTGATAATACCATTTAGGTACCCAGAAGGTGCGTAATTGCATCAGAGAAACTGATGGATAGACAAAAGTGGGGCTGGACGTTACATTGTTCAAAACTTTAAGTCTCCACTACAATGGTGGTCACAGATGCCATTCAGGGAAGGCTGTTGCCCTTTTCCAAATATCTTCGATCTTTGGGGCAACATTTTTATGTGCAGCAACTATGACAACTGCTATAAACGGCTTTCAGAAAACGGTGAATTGGTTCCCCAATTCTTCTTCTTCGTCTTCTTCTTCTCGGATGCAGACTACTTGCCAGCAGCTACTACTGATATATGGTTCGACTACAGTCATTGCCTTTCAGAAAACTCCACAAATGCTGGTGGTGAGAAATTAACATCTGACTTGCAAGTATCTAGCTGAACGACTTGTCAAAAAAATATGCCTAACCAAGATAAGGACACAGAGTCCTGACCTGGATGCCAGATTCTCCAAACATGATGTTCATTCTTTAGCAAACTACATCGCCTGAAGTTTTAATGCAAGAGAAAAACTATAGAAACGGGAAAATGGTTGCTTAACTGATTCCCGTACAAGATTGAGTTACAAGATGCTATCGTAAAAAGAGGAAAAAGAATTTAAAAGAAAAGAGAGAGAAAGAAAGAGTGCTAATGAAAGAAAGTTATTGCGAAGTTTTTTTAAAGAATTAAAAACTTGACAAAAGTCCTCTAAAGGAAAATCTAAAAGAGAAGAGACAATATTAGAGATTAACACAAGAGAGGAAAGAACACAGAAGCATGATTCAGTTGAAGATGAAGCTGAGTACTACTCTCACTATGTTGGATCACTTACCAGATCTGCTTTAAGTGGGCACACAACTCAGGCCCAGGCTAAGACATGAAGATGACAAAGAAATATTCATTTTTCAAAATTGTCAAAAATAGTTCTCAGCTTTAACCATAGAATGCTCTACCCCATCTGTGGGACAGACGAAACTATTATGTAAAATAAAACATGTCATCTTACGTAAGTTTTTATACCAAATGTTGGAGTTAATGAAATAAACTTGTGTTTTATGGCATTAGATATATATAATACTTGTTTTCCCTGTTATTAGTTTCTTAAACACTTAATATCTACAGTTAATTTCATATATGTAATACTACTATATTGCGAGTCTCTTATAGAACCAGTGGCACAAATTTCCGCCGATGAAGGGGGATGGAAGATACACCTCTTTGTCTAACTATGTTCTCTGACAGTTCTTATGTTTGACAGATTTTGTTTAGTCAAAAGTCACAATAATTGTCTATGGTCAGAATATATGTTATCTCTGGTGAGAATACACAAGTCATATATGTGTATGTAAACAATAAAGATTATTTTAAAGTATATTATTGAATATATTTTAACATTGTGCAGAATAATAATAATTTGAATTCTTTGGAACAAATGACATCAAAAGTTGGGAAAAGTTCTACCAGATATTTAAAATATTCCTAGAGGCTACTAGAACGGTAGACAAACCCAAACAAGAAGAAAATAGCAGTGTATTTTCATCGATTGATGATGGAGGCTTACATCTATATGATACGCACTGTTGCCTATGTCAAGGGAGAGCAAAAATTAAAATATGAGGCCATTATCAAGACATATCAACTGGTTGAATATTATGAAAGAAAGACTCAACATCGAAAAGCAGTTATTACGTGAAATTGTGCACGTGATACATAAATAAAACCAGGAAATCTGAGAATATTCTAACTTTAAGTTTATTTTTATGTGATTTCTTTTATTTTACTGACCTTGTTTTCAGTATTGTTGTAAGGAACCTGTTGCTATTTTATATTAGAGATTATTTTTTGTTGAATATACTATCTTCTCTTCAATTTTTTTCATTTTTGTTCATGTTTTCACTAGGAATAAAGTAACAATTTTATTATTAAAACAAAAAAAATATTTCTAGAAATACAAAAAAAATGTTTATTGAAATTTATTTACATTTATTGAGGAAACATACACGCATAAACTTGATCTCTGTGATATAACTCTACGACTGCTTCAAAATCTTCATTTTGGCCAGGTTGCTCAAAAAGTTGAATTTTCAAAATATATTAGTCGATAAAAACCACTGTCAACATGCCAAATGTATGTTCGATTAAAATTCTAACTTGAGCAAACCTGTATAATTGAATATCTGCTGTTCAATAAGGTGTCCTCGCCGCTAAACGGTGTAATTAACCAAGAATATGTTAGATAGGCAAAATTCCCTTTTAACAAAGTTTTCAAAACTATTTTCAGATGTAACCTTTGCATATATATCAGACCTCGTGAATACTCTTGCGTCATGCATGGTGCAAACCTTTCTTAGGGAAAACTTTTCTCATTCCGTGTGTATGTGTTGCCAATATTTTGCAGCTCCAATTTCATCATTAGCGAATGAATATGTTGTTATTATAGAATCTTCCACAAGCACTTACTGAGGCAATGATGCAGCACCAAACAATAATCGTTCTCTATCCATTTCGATAAATTTGGTTTCAGTGTAAGGAGTAAATCAAGAATATATAAATAAATAATCAAATAACACAAATTTGAACTGTCAACGTCAACTGATTTTCATGTTTATTACGTTAAAATTATGCGCATGCGCACGTTACGTCAAGAACACGTAGGAGTTTCCGATATATTTCCATTCCCCTTTGATTTAGGAATTTTTTCGGATGTGTCAGCAATATAGTAGTATTACATATATGGTTAATTTACTGTCATATAAGTTGTGCCCGTTTCATGTTTTCATATGATAAGAAAGTAGTACCTACTAATGTTATGAGATGTCGTTAGATGTCGCTACCTACCCGAATCTGTCATTTTGAGATTTGCCGTATAAAGTAAACTGTCAAAGTCATCAGTCCAATTTACTTATTTCAATGATTCTTAACCTAAGTGGACGGTTACCGACGGTTACATAGCGGCTGCCATAGTAACTGCTGGCATGTCAAACAATTAGATACTTAAATACCATTAACAGAGATAAAAGATCACTAACCATTAAGATTATTAAGTACTACTAACTAGAAGAGATCTTTTGGTATGTACACATAATTTTATTGCATTCCTTAAGTCATTTGATTCTATTTCATTATAGCTAAATTTATTTCAAGAATGAAATCATCCGAATGCTGTGATGACCAAAGATTCAATCACTTAAATTTGAATATGGATGTTACACTTAAGGATCCGATTAAACGGAATTATACCTTGCTAATGCGAACGTTATTCAGCATAATATTAATCGCTTATTTCTGCTTTACGATCTATTTGGGTCCTTTCGCGATAATTCTCACCACGTTGGCGATACAAGTGAAATGTTTCTTCGAACTGATCGACATAGCTTATAACATGTATCAAGCTGAAAATGTGCCATATTATTTTCGATTTATAACTTGGTATTTTCTGATCACAGCCAATTATTACTTTTGCGGCGAGAATGCCATGCAGTACTTTTCCATGTACGTGGAGAAGATATCTGTAGTGAAGTTTCTGGTGGTGTATCACAGATTTTTGTCGTTCCTCATTTATTTCTTTGGCGTGATTTGGTTCGTTTTGAGTTTGAAGAAGAAATACGATAGATGGCAGTTTACTTTACTAGCTTGGACTCACGTGGCTTTGTTGGTTATAGTCACGTCTTCATGTATGATCATTAAGATTATCTTTGAGGGATTAATATGGGTAATCGTGTGTGTTACTGGGGTTGCATGCAATGATATCACTGCGTACATGTGTGGGAAAATATTCGGGCGAAGACCTTTGATAAAGGTGTCACCTAAGAAGACATGGGAAGGATTCATTGGTGCTGGTATAATAACTATAATATACGAAGCGGTTATATCGACCATCTTGTGCAAGTATGAATACTTAGTATGTCCACTTGAATACAGAAACGTATCTGGAGTGATAACACTGAACGCAGAATGCGAAAGAAGTTCTTTGTTCAAATTGAAAGACTACCAAGTTCAAATATTCGATTTAATGGCCGTTACATTTACGACGTATCCTTTTGTGATACACACGTTCTGGCTTGCACTATTTGCGAGTATAATATGCCCGTTTGGTGGATTCTTTGCATCCGGATTCAAAAGGGCTTTTAAAGTCAAAGATTTTGGCTCGACGATCCCGGGGCACGGCGGAATATTAGATCGATTCGATTGTCAAATATTTATGACTGCGTTCGTAAATGTTTACATCAGCACCTTCATAAGACAGCCCAGTGTTGAGAAAATTTTCTCTAAGATATTAGCCATGAAAACCGAGCAGCAAGTGGAATTTTTCCATCTCTTCGAAAATTACTTGAGGAAAGAGGGATTAAATATGAACCAAACAAAAACAAATTTTATTTAATTTCAATCTCTTTGTTTAAATATAAAATAATTAATTAATTAAATGTATTTTAAACATTGTTAATTGATATTTTATTTAATTGATGTATCAATTTTAATATCTTTATCGAACTTCGAAGATCGACGAAAAAATGTTAAAATAATCCCAACGCCATAAAATAGATTTTAATGCCGCCTTCTAAAATCTCGATCCGACATAATTAATTCGGCCCGAACTCTCATCCGGAGGTCCTGGATAGCTCTTAGATAGTGGATACTTTGTAGATATACACTCTTTGGGCACGGGGAGTCAACGTTCGACGCCGGCAGAATCACACCGTTAATTAACTCCTCTCGGGTTCGGACCCGACCGATTTTTATAGTAATATGCTCACGTTATGCGGTTTCTCACACACAAACGGTCGGCCGTTGAGAACCTATGATGATGACGGTGCAAGTTCTTCGTATCTCCGGTGTTATTTAGTGGCCGTATCATATTTGGACGCTGCCCTGTCATCTTTCATTAGCGTCAGGTGAAGTGTTCCTAGGTTAGGCATACATCAACCACTTTCGTTCTTCGATGGCTTTATTATTTTGGTTGCTGTGAGTTTTTGTTAGATAGCATGGCGAAACGACATTGTTTAAGTTTTCTAAACAACGCCTTTTAATTCTATTCGTGCATGTCTTAGGATTTTTAAGAAGATCGTCCATCCTGTTTTACATTGTCCTTCTACTTTTCATAGATCCGTAAATACTTTTGCTTTTTATTAGCGTTGCATCTGTCATAATTAACTTTTTAAAGATCCTTCTACTTCTGGCATGTTAGTTTCACTATTTTCACTATTTTCCAAATTTATTTTATCATGTCCTTATTTGGAATTGATGAAAGGTGCATGTAATTTGATTTTGTATCCGTAATATCTGACCCACAGAACTAGCCCATTATTAACATTATTAACATAATTGGCGTATCTGTACATATGACTACGTGGGGTTTGTAAAGAACTTTGGTGCGAGCTGTAGTATAAAATTCGCAAATGATCTGGAATTGTAAGTTGGGACATTAAAAGATATTTGTACTTTATTAGCCAGTAGATCCATATGATATAGGCTTTGTCAGACATATGTACATACTAGAAAAACATAAATATAAATGAGAATACTTATATAAGATACAAAACACAATATAACCGACAATAAAACACTCAATAATCACGAATCAAAAACTCCGAGACAGTGTTGTAACACTTGTCAATTAAAAATCGTTTTACCGATATTTTAAATTTAGCAATGTTTAAATTTGTAAAGTTTTTAGGGAGTTCATTATAGATTTTAATACATATAAACTTGCTGATTCATATTCAATCCTCACCATTGAGATCTTGCTTATTATTGAAGATAGACGATAGGTTTAAATTTGGCAAAGTTGTTAAATTTTGTGCTTATTATGATCCCGAAAAGAAAGTAGACTTACAAGGGAACACCGGCGGGTGTCCCCCTCCGATTTCGATGAAACTTAACAGATCGAACGAGTACCTTAAAATAAGAGACACGTATTTTTTTTTATCGGCGGAACCGCACGATTTTGGGGTACAGCCCCCTCCAAAGTTTGGACGATTTTTCAATTTTTGCAAATATTTCCAAAATTATAACAGATATTAAATTTTCTTCTTAACATAATTTGCAGCATATTGCATGGCCCTAAGGGTAGCGTCGTCCGTATTCGCAAGAAGTTAATAACGGGGGACGGGGAACCCCGTACCCCCCATTTTTTTACATTTTTTCTTTTTCTTATTCATCAAAAGGAGGCCGATTTTACATAGAATACGATGATGTATAACAAGTTTAGAAAATTAATAATTGTAAAAATAGAAAAATAATAATAAAGCTTCAAAATTAATAAACTTGTCTATTGATATAAATCAAATGAACTATAACAGAAATAAGTTTTTATCCTTAACATGATTTCCAGCATAATACATGGTCTCAAGATAGATATCTTCATAAGAAGCTAATAACGGGGGACGGGGTACCCCATATCCCCGCATTTTTTAATAATAAGTTTATTCATTATTCATCAAAAAAAGATCGCTTTTATATAGAAAACAATGGTAATAAATTAGGAGGATTAATAATAAAAATAATTGTAATAATAATAATAGTACATTAACAACAATTATTTGTTATCGTTATTCCGCTGTTCTCCTTACTTAAATATTTCTTAAGTTAGAATTGTATCTACTCGACAAGCTATGGTCAAACCTTTCTAGCCTACTAACTTGTACTATATACTATACGAAACTTTTATCGGTAGTAGCAATATAAATCGTTTTATCAACTGCAGTTAGTGACTGCGTTTTATATATTTCCTTAATAAAATGTTATTCATTCTTAGAATACCATAATCCTTTAGTGCGTATATATGAACAAATTTGCTACACAGGACGAAGAATTAAATAATACATACATATATATTTTTTAATTTATTTCAAGTTTTTCGTCCAATGTAGGTGTACAATGTAAGTATTCAATGGAACATAAATATAACTAATGTGTTTGTAACGATTATAACATTTCGGAAACAATAGAACAGAATTAGAAAAACATTATAATGCTTATAAATGTTTAAATACATGACATACTGTAATGCGATTATTGGTATATATGTATTGCAATAGCGAACAAGATTAATATACACAGAGTAATTAAGCTATGTAAGTATTACAGTAGTAATAGTCTGTGTAAAAGTGTTTAAAACACAAATTTTGTTTGCACCATGAACACCGCACAATAGCTGGTTTATTGCAAATACTACACAAGGGTGTAGACTGCGCATCTTTGTTAAAACAAAACTCTACAGGATTTTTAAAGGGCCCCGGTCTTTCCTCAACGTATCCACTCTTATACCACGAGTACTTGAATACGTCGAAAAATCTTGGGGAAGAAAACTGATTATGGGTTAGGGATTGCAACTTAATAATATTATTTCTCTGATGTAAATCTATCTCGTAGTTCATAAGAATCACTATATCCGAAAAAGTTCTAACTAAATTTTTCCACAGTCTAAAACCATATACATCTAGAGGTTGTACCATCGCTGTCGTTTTTTTTGGTATATTTAAAATGTTCAAAGTTTTGTCTTTTGGCACTAATTGCTGAAGTTCGGCAACACAATGCCCACTCCAAGAATCAATCAAAAGGACACTCTTTGGCCCGGTATTTGAGAGAAAAACATCCGTTAGCGAGGTTTTGAAATGATTTGAAGTGAGCTTACCAGATACCGAAGAAGAAATATACACATTTACAGGTCGAAACAATGACGAGGTCCAAACGTATTCGTAGACCTTTAATACTAAAAATAGTGGTGAAAGTAAGCGTCCGTCTGCAGAAATGGCTGGCAAAACCATTGTTTTCTATATAAAAGCGATCTTTTTTTGATGAATAATGAATAAACTTATTATTAAAAAAATGCGGGGGTATGGGGTACCCCGTCCCCCGTTATTAGCTTTTTATGAAGATATCTACCTTGAGACCATTTTGAAGCTTTATTATTATTTTTCTATTTTTACAATTATTAATTTTCTAAACTTGTTATACATCATCGTATTCTATGTTAAATCGGCCTTCTTTTGATGAATAAGAAAAAGAAAAATGTAAAAAAAATGGGGGGTACGGGGTACCCCGTCCCCCGTTATTAACTTTTTGCGAATACGGATGACGCCACCCTTAGGGCCATGCAATATGCTCCAAATTATGTTAAGAAGAAAATTTTATATCTGTTATAATTTAGGAAATATTTGCAAAAATTGAAAAATCGTCCAAACTTTGGAGGGGGCTGTACCCCAAAATGTGTCTCTTATTTTAAGGTACTCTTTCGATCTGTTAAGTTTCATCGAAATCGGAGGGGGACACCCGCCGGTGTTCCCTTGTTAGAACAAATGACGCTTGAAATTTTTTTAAAAAACGGAAAAATCTCATTTTTTTATTTTGCCTCTAGCACTTTTATTTGGCCTTGCAGAGAAAAACTAAAGACACGCTCTCAATGCCACTTTTAATGTTCAATGCAATGTTGTGCTTGAAATTTTTATACAACGTTTCCTTTTCTTCTGGTCATCATCAACTTTCTTATTTCTTATGGGCGCCATATTGAATTTTGACACCGTTAGAAAGTCTTTTTTTTCTGATTTCAACCATGTGCAACATGTTGACAAAAGTTTTTGTTGTTTTGTCCTGACTAGTCGATTAAAGAAAAAAGAATTCTGGTAAAGCTCAACTTGTTTTCTTAGATTCTAGAGAACAGGTAGAGTAGAGAACAAAGTTGTTTGAACAGTTTTGGAGTTATATTTGTTATTTTTTGATACTCTTTGATACTGTATTGAGAAAAAAAAGGAAGGAATGGAAAAATGTTTTAGGAAACAAAGCTTCGCTTACCTAAACAATCTAACAGCTATAATTATAATTATTGTTCTATTTCTTTCTTTTTTAAAGAATTAATTACCATTAGCATAACAAGTAACCTGTTCTTCTATTTCTGTATGTTTCTACGTTTTATGTAGATTGTATATAGTAATGTGATAAGTTTGTGTAAGCTCTCGTGAGTAATATCAAATCCTATTAAGATTTACTTTAGATTTGCATAAAGCTTTCAAGAGTCTTGCGCACACATTCCTAATTATAAGATTGTGAGTCGAACTTCAATTAAAATAAACGTGAAACAATTACGACATACATAAACGCGATGCTAAACTATGTTTATCGGTCCCGGGCGATTTTGAGAACCGGCCTGAAATCGTTATAGAAACGCGCATTGTACAGCCTAGTGGAGACTGGAACGCTATCTATCTACCGATTAAATGTGGAGTTATTAAAAGTTCTGCGTGAGACCTTCGTAGTGTCACACGCATAATCCGTAGCCGTAAGTCCTGCTCGTAGGAGCGATCAATTTTACAAATCGCCTCGCATTATTTCACGTCTTTTGCGGCGAAGAAGTTGTTCAATTATCGGTAATTATCGAGGACTGAGATCCGGTCTATCAGGTGCTTAATCTAATTAGTTTTGGGTTCGCTTGTTTCATCACAGTTTGTGTGTGTATATTGCGCTTATTTTTCTTCGGCTGTGTGTAAACAAATGACTGTCATTTCGAATGATTGCAGAAGTTAACAAAACTAGATTAAATACCTTCCATTTATAAGAAAATTACACAAGTCAAAAGGCGTGCGACAAAAATGCTCTCTATTTTTCAATGTAAAGTTGAAATACTTTCAGCTTTACCTATGTTTAATTTTCAAAGCACATTTGGGTTAGTTAATCATAAAAGATGAAAGGTATGGCTTACAGTTAACTTTGTGGCCTTTAACTTTTGTAGATTTAGAAACCTATTGCATCAACTTTCCAGTTAAGTTGGTGCATGGGTCTTCCGAACACGCTTTCGGAATTCAGGACACCATATGTTCCATTCTTTAAGATGTGTATTCAGGATTCTCGACTCGCATAATTCAATTCTACTAGTTGTGTGGCCCAGGACTTCTCTACTTTAGAATAAAAGTTCAACGCGAGAGAAGCGTTTAAAGCTTTGATGTTAGCTTCGAGAATGTAGGTTTATTAACCTTTGATAGTTCAAATTTCAAGGTAAATTACTCCTTAAGATATTGCATAACAACTATTGAATTATAGGTTTAGACAAATAATGCATACAGCACATGTTTTTACGTCTAGAAACTGGTATTTCCTTGGAAGACCTTAGGAGGATTTCATAGAACAGAATTCTGAGTTATTTTATGAGCCTGCACCTGTTTGTGCTATGACGTTCCACTCAAATCAAATCCCTAGGACTTTCGCATGTTTTCTTAGAAGATCTATTTGCTTATTAATTTTAGAAGACAATCATTTACTGGGATCATTATTTGTGACAAACTTGGACTGTCACGACCTTTCTTGATATCTAAAAATGGTGTATTTTACTGTTGACGTCACTAGATTTACTTTTTCACCGATTTGCCTACTGGCATAATCTTCTTTATACGAACTTATTATGTTAAATCGATTAGCAACATCTATGGATTTACCACGGGGCGTTTGGAGTACTTATTTACTTCTTGTACGACTCGTCACAATAACATTAAAACACAAACTAAAATCTCATAAAACATATTAAATGATCAAGCGTGGTACGGATGAGGCCTAAGTGAGAGAGATAAGGTCCCATACAATCTTCACTTACTTGGTTTCATCGATAGGATGTGTCTAAAATCTGGTGCAAATATGATTTTGTGTTCCAGGTCATAAGATATTTCTAAAACTTTCTCCCTTGGTCAATCATCCATGGGCGGTGGTGTATTTTCATTTTGTTTACGTGCTCTTGGCTTTATTATACTAGATTAAGTGAAATAGACAGTTACAGTTTATTGTAAACAATATAAAATGATAGTTGTAATTTGAAAAAAAAAAGCTTTTGATTGTGTGCAATATGATACTCTCTTGGACAAATTAATGTTGTATGGAATTCTCGACGATATAGCTGACTGGTTTGCATTATATTTCAATGGCAGAACTCAATTTGTCAAGTTAAATTTCACAACTCCGGAATGTGAATCGAGTAAAGATGGCGCTACGCTTGTTTCATAATCGTTGGAATTCTTACTCAATGTAAATTGTGTTCGATTTAAGCAGCTATGTAATATTTATTTGATGCTTGCACATGGTTAATATCGTACAAAAGATACCGTGGTTGACAATCATCCACGGTACGAGAATTAAGAGATGCATCCACACCGGTGTTCCGTAGTTAACGGCCGGTCTGATCTCCGCAATTATGTCCAATGCGACGGCAATTTGCGCGCAATCACAGGGAAATAAAATTATACACGACTATATTAATTATTTGCAATAGAGTAGCTGATTTCTGTGCAAACGTTTGTTGTCAAAATTTACTACAGGAGTTTATAATATTTTAATAGAGTGGTTGCAATTTTTATCACTGGGGTAAACGTAGTATTTGCAACAAGTGACTTATATGTTATGCTATTATAATATATAAGTTATGTCAACATAAATTGTGTTACGAAATTGCGCATTTTGTTGCATAAAATGCAATAATTTAAATCAACAATTTTGCGGCTACCCTGTCTTAATCCTCCCGCTAATTCTGACTTCCATCAGTACAATACTCGAGAAAACTTTCGTCTAGCACAATACACAATGGCTATGATTTATTACTTTCTTAAGAGCTGTTTCTTCCTTTTCCATGTAGTATTTTAGTTTCTAGTTCATTTTCTGTTTCTTAGTTCTTCATTTAATTATTGTTTTTTTCATCTTTATTACCATTTATTTTTCTCAGTATAGTATATGTGACTTATTATATAGTGTCATATAATAAATTATATTATATATATTATGGCCGTTTTTAACTTGTTTGGCCAGAATCTATTAATAAACAACATTTTCTATTACTGCAGCATATCAAGCTGTTAGTGAATAGAATTTAATATGATATAAACCATTATTTAGATGAGCTACGATTAATTTTTTTAAATTTGGGTGTTTAAGACATGGTAAAGATTTTGTGGTAAGATAAACTATATGAAACTAATTACATTTTCACATATAATTTTCTGTTAATTGAATTCTGATTAACCGCCATAATAAAATAACAATAATGCAAACATTTCTTCATCGAAACCCATTCATTAAAAGTTAACTGTTCAGAGAAATTGAATGAAGAAGTGATTTGAAGCTTTCTATGCAGCGATGTAATTGAATATCCACACACATACAAACAGAACATGAAGATCCTTTATATCGATCGAGTAATATGCGATCTCTAATCTGTATAATTTTATTTATAGAAATTCATTATAGCACTGGTATAAAGCCGTGCGTTCGGGCCTCAATTATTAGACGTCTATTAAAATTATTGAGCAAATGGTACGCCTATAAGCGAGATAATGAAGGTATTTCGGTGTCGTGATTATTCCCATGTCGGCCGCAGAGGTGTCCGAGGGCGGCACCGTCGCATCTGGAATTCGGACCTCACACGGAGGTCAGTAAATTAACTTTTTTAGAAGACCCTCCGGCCTACATATAAAAATTATCATTTATTGGAAACTTCGATATTGTTATTAAAAAGGAGGACGGAGATCGGATCGGATGCGAGTCCGAGTGGGATGCAGGGAAGAGCGGATCGCCGTTCGGGCGGAGATTTTCATTATGGACCGAGTTAATGATCGTTACCCGTTTTATTGATTTTAAATTGTTCCCAAATTGTCTTTTAATGGTACTGATGCGCGGATGCCATGTTGAAAGGCTGAGAATAAAAAGAGGACAACTTGGAGTAGAGGGTTAAACATAACAACAACAAACAAACGAAAAGAAAGAAAACAAAACAAAGGAAAACGAGTCGTTGACTCGTGCTGCTTTTCTACTTGAGCTTTATTGTTGTTAGCAATGGTACAGGGTAGGTACTTTAGCTTCAGTGCAGTCCCTTTCATTGAACTGTAAATAGACGGAGAATGTTGAGAGAATCCTATTTAAGTACAGTAGTACCCAGTTATCCGCTGACTCCGTATCCGCGGTTTCAGTCATCCGCGATTTACCTATGATGAGCAGAAAACGCGTTATATCAATAAATACAGAAACAAATAAAGACATTCGAGCCTTATTAAAAGTTATAGGAGCATTTGTCGATATATCGTCGTATATATGAGTCATCCCCTGAATTCGGCGCTCTCTTATGATAAGTTAAACAAGTTGGAACGTGCTTAAGGTGCCACTCGCTTTTACTTGTACATATAAACGCTCCTGTTAACTATGAGTTTAGTACTATTCGAATTGTCGGACAAGACAGTTTTTAAATAAAGCAAGTAAATTTGAAAATCATTTTAAAATGGCTTTTAAACCAAAAAGAAAACGTGAAATGCTCACTATTAGTGAAAAAATAAAAATCATTAATATGATTGAAATAGAAGAAAAATCTATTGCAACTGTTGCTAAAATATACAATAAAAACGAATCTTCGATACGGGAAGTGTTAAAAAACAAAGATAAGATTCGAGCTAGTTTCGTTGCAACCACAATACGTAATAAAGTGTTACTTAAGGTAGAAAATGCCTTAAATTTATGGGTGGAAGATATCACAAGAAAACATATTCCTATCGATGGCAAAGTGCTATAACAAAAGGCGTTGGTTTTATATGAAGATATGCAGACCCAAGATTATACTCAAGAGGAAGGAAAATCATTCACAGCAAGTAGGGGGTGGCTGCATAGATTTAAAACTCGTTTTAATCTAAAAAATATAAAAATGACAGGGGAATCTGCGTCGGCTGATCATGTAGCTGCTGCCCTGTTTCCAGAAAAATTTAAACAAATTATTGCAAAAAAGAATTATCATCCTAAGCAAGTTATTAACTGCGATGAGACTGATCTTATGTGTAAAAAAATGCCTCAACGGACTTATATTCAGAAGACTACTTACCTTGATATTTTGTACAAATGCAGCTGGTCATATGATTAGACCTGGACTTGTTTACCGACCACAGAATCCACGTGCTCTTAAATACAAAGATAAAGCTTGCCTGCCTGTGTTTTGGCAATCAAATCGAAAGGCGTGGGTTACGGCTGTTATATTTACACAATGGTTTCATCAATGCTTTATTGCGGAAGTGGAAAGATATTTGGAAAAGGAAGGATTACCATTTAAAGTGCTGTTGATACTAGACAATGCTCCTGGGCATCCTGTGTCACTAGGCACAGAAAATAAAAATGTTGCAGTGGTATTTTTACCACCTAACACGACCACATTGCTTCAGCCCCTTGATCAAGGTGTCCTTAGATGCTTTAAAGCCATATATATTCGACAAGTTTTCGAAATGCTGTATACAATGGCTAACGAATGCTCTGATATCGGGCTCATGGAATGCTGGAATTCATTTACAATTGCTGACGCAGTTCTATTTATCAAAGGAACGATGGAGGAATTAAAGTCAGAAACGATAATAGCATGTTGGAAAAATCTGTGGAATGACATCGTTCTTAGTTCTGAAGACACAGATGATATTAATTCACATCTAACAACGATATTTAACATAGCGCAAAAAATAGATGGAGAAGGATTTAACGATATAACCAAAGAGGAACTCAGTGATTACATAAACGAAGAGGATCAAGTATTCACCAACGAGGAATTGGTAGACCTTGTGAAATCTTCTCTAGAAGCGAGTGACGATGAGGATGAGGGTCAACAAGAACCGCCAGCGTGGACGCTTGAAAAAATTTCAGCGATATTTCGAACTGCTCAAAAATTAAAAGAACAAATAGTAGACTATGATCCAATAATGGAACCCAGTATAAAAATTACTCGCACTATAGCAGACGCCTTGAAACCTTTGGCTGATTAGTTTATTGAAATGAATAGACAAAAACGACAACTACCAATAACAATGTTCTTTGAAATAGTCGACAAAACTACCGATAATGCACAGCCATCAACATCGTTTGCTTCGGTTCTAAGTAAACAATCGACTGCTAACTTGGACTTGGAGGAAGATGAATGAATATGTAGTTCACGATGATAAAGTTTTTCTTGTTGTATATTTTCTTGTTGTGTATGTAAATATGTACTATATGTACATATGTATGAACTTATATATTTATTAAACTTAAATTCTATTTGTGCCACAGCACAGGAATATTTATTTATTTATTGTTTATTTATTTTAAATAAATATTATATAACTCATTTTTTCTTGTTTCATTGTTTTAACTTTGCTTCATATTTCATATTGTATTCGGAAATAAAGCGTTCGCGACTATCCGCGGTTTTCACTATCCGCGGAAGAGCACAGAACCAAACCCCCGCGGATATGGGGGTACTACTGTACTCATCATTAAATGCATTGTCCTCAATTTAAATCCGTCCGTTTTCTGTATTCTTCGGCTTACGCTTTACTTCATAATAAATTACATTTTTTGAGAGTTTTTTCATGCATATTTCTGGTTTATTTTCAGAATATTATTAATGTGTTTTTATTTACGTAAAATTTAAGGACGTATTCAGCAAAGATTTTGGCCATAGGTACTTCTTTTAGCATTATGTAATCAATACCTAATTTCAGTGGAACTTTAAAAGACAATCAGGAATACGTCAGCACAAATAATAATGGATATTTGTGCACATGCAGTATTTCAATGGATCGCGTCACCCCTTTTTTTTATTAAATTGAAACCTCATAATATTTAAACATCTCAATCAAGAATTTTCCAGAATATTATTATTCTTATTCATACTTCTACGATAGAAGCGATATAGTTGTTGCTGAAACTGACATTTAATTATTATTGTTAATCGAGCGTTGATACTAACAATTTATAATAGGGTCTCTGCTTTTAGTTTACGAATGATTCAAGTATTCGAAATATTTTTCTTTCCTAGCAACCTACGTACCTATATCGTTTTACATAAATTATTTTGAGATTATAATTTTTCTACTTCCTAAGTATTTATAAAACTACACGTTCTGTGTTCTTCAGAAACGATTCATCGCTGATAGAAAATTTAAAGTTTAGGCGTTTGCTTTCAGTTTTATTTATTTATTTTAAAGGTGGTTACCTACAGTAAAAATACATTTCATTACATTCTTTAGAAATGATTGTCTACTAAGCATTTGCATCTTATGAACGCTCTTTTTTACAAAGCAGTTACTACACAAGCTTTTTCGGAATTAATATAAATAATATATAAAATAGTTTAAGTATCTACTAGAAACACAGTGATGACACTATGATACGTTATTCATATACACTCCCAGACCTTATAAGTACCTAAAAGTGCATGACAGTTGGCGCAGTAATGCTCCGTGTTTTTTGAAGAGCGGCAACAATATGGTATCCAAACGCAGCACCAACATCCAATAAAGCACATTACTAGAGAGATTATATGTGTTGCTGCTCCAACATGAGAGGCCGCAATTGTTAGTCCGGTATGGTTACAATATGGACATTTTGCTAGTACAGGCTCTCTACCAAATCCAACCCCTGCTACGTTCATATCACAGAAGAATTAGTTACTCAAATTTTACATTGTAAATGACTTTAAGAGTCGATACGTTTGTAGAAAAAAGCCTTAAAACGTGGATAACAAATATGTAGGCATATACCTGCACCCTGACATTTACGTCAAAAGTGGTCAGAAACATTTATGTAGAATTGAGTGATATAGAGTAACAGATATTTATTTGTAAGAGATAATAGTGTTAATAACTACCACTTTCTTATAAATAAAACTTCAACACTTATAATATCAACGTTTACTTCTCAACTGTCAATTCTCTCACGTGATTACATTACCTTACACTCCATCTATCTGTATATTTTGGCGGTTAATTTAAAATATAAGTTCTCTAACAATAGTTTGTTAACAGTTCCAAATAGAACGTGATAAATAGTGGGATCTTGTGGGATAGAAGCGAATGAAAAACTCTTCAAGTAAGGGATAACTGACAGAACAAAACCGACGGTTTTTTGTACAATTAAGAAATTAATTCAAGAATGAATTCTTTTTTTTCGTGATAGGTCTCTCCATTTCTCTGCATGGAAATGTTAAAAGAAAGTCTTTTTTTGTAAGATTTGTTTTAGTTTTAATAACGAAATGTACATGCTAATCAAATTGAGCCCAGAAAAACCCAGCCAGGTTTGACTTTTGTTATTCAAAGATTGTTGTTTTACTTGTACTTCATAACCTTAAAACTAGTTTCACATAATTTTAGAAAAATCAAGTCCACAACATAACACAGTAGCTATTACGTCTAGTTTTTCTTTTAGAAAACAGTTTTATTACAGTTTCGTCAAGGTTAATTAAAATAAGTAAAAGTAGCACAAAGAAAAAAACACTTAAAAATCTACTACCCTATGCCTACCTAAATGCGAGTGACAATTAGAGCAATAATGGTCAGTGTCTTTCGTACAACGGCTAACATAAGGTATCCAAATAAAACAGCTGAATCCAAAGCAACAAAGGACAATAGCGATTATATGCGCTGCTGCACCAGCTCGAGTTTTGATATACGTGACTCCAGTAGTGTTGCAAAATGGACATTTCACTACGATGGGATCTCTACCAAATGCTACGCCTGCTGCATTCATATCGGCGAAGAATTAATTGGAATATATTCCGCAATCGTCTCTTTCTTGTACCATAGAGGACACTTGAAAGCAGCTACCCTTACGAAAAAGAGAATCATCAGGAGATGGTTTGACGCGAATTGCTGTACTCACATAGTGACTTTTTAAACGTCAAAAATCTGTAGTAACGGGAAATTACTTTATCGTGGAACCAACAAAAATGAGGACGTTAAAGAATAAATTACTGCAGATTCAGATACGATGTATTAAGTGACTTTTTAAAATGTCAGAAGCGTTTACATGAAATATCTGTTACGAGTTCGTCTATACAACATATTTTATTTCATAGTCCAGTGAACCAAGAGGTTTTAACCTTACAACAGGTTAGTGACTCCTGAATTCTTGGTATCATCTTATGCGTTCTCGAGATATTTTTGATCAAAGATGGAATTTTAATTTTCAAAATTTGACTGTCCCATAGTCTTTGAGTTTATAAAAAGATTGTTTATGTATATCACATACTTTGGCAGGTGTCATTTAAAGTTTGGCGTATTTCTGTCTCGTAACCTCAAAGCCAAAGCGGTCTGTTTTTAAAAGAAATACAATTCAATCCCTGTAGTTGTTAGCTAGTTTTGAATTATATCTGTTTTTTTTTTCTGTTTCATTCGGTCGCTTCGTTCGAAATTCGATACAGCAACGTACTCGAAATTGGATAGCGTAAAGGAGCTTTATTAATATAAAATAGAAAAAATTCGTAATTTAAATAGAAAGCAAACAGTGCAATATGTCAAACAACTTTTATATGTCAAAAGTCTTGCGACTACCTAAATATTGATGACAATTAGCGCAGTAATGATCGGTATCTTTTGTGCAGCGGGAACAATATGGCATCCAAAAACAAAGGCAGAATCCAGTACAAAAAAGTACTAGAGAGAATATATGCGTTGTTGCCCCAACTCGATTCGCTGTAATCGTTACTCCAGTATAGTTGCAAAACGGACATTTCACTACCATCGGATCTCTACCAAATAACACTCCTGCTGCATTCATACCGCCGAAGAATCAGATTTGGGAATACATTTTGAATTTTTTTCTTCCCTGTACCGTGAAGGGCAATGGAAACTGATAAACTCGCAGAAGAAAGAACCATGAAGGGGTGCGTTTGACAAAACTCAGTGCGTTCACACAGTGACATTTCAAAATGTCAAAAACTTTTGTGTGGAATCCATATATAGGTTATCTCTGCCATATATGTAATACGACATGTATTTAATACTATATATATGTAACATTACATATATGGTGGAATTTACGAAGATGTTAAATTGAAGACCTTGCTGCACGAAGGAAATAACTTAATTTCTTACTGAAGTATTACCTGACGTTTTATTGGCGGAATTCATGACATTGTAGTAATTTTGATAGTTTTTCTCCACCAATATAATCATATATGTAATACTACTATATATAATACCCTATATGTGTCCCATTCAAGTGCACTTACTGACAATTACATTATAACCATAGATTGTAACAATGAGTTGCTGACATAATACATTCGTGACAACGGTGTATTTAATTGGGCGAAATAAGCGGTCAGGGCATGGGGACTCTCGGCTTCCCGCCGATTACTATTTGTGCGCCATCTGGCAGCTAAATTCACAACTAATAGAGTTTGCACACGTCATGCATCCGTATACGTTTGATTGTCACGGGTGTATGACGTATGACGTACTCCATCATTTTCCTTTTGTCGTCAGCCGTTTGTTGTTGTGAGACTCGTGAGCTGTTTTGCTATTGATCTTTATTTCAAATAATTAACGTTTATTATAAAACCTATTTTGTGCTATAATACTGTCATATTTAGGTGAGTTTATTTGTTGTGGGATTTTAGAAAGAAAATGTTAAGATTTTTTTTTTAATCCGTTAAACAGGTAACCTCTACGTTACGTTATAGTTGGAAATTTCCTTCAAAATCGAAGATGTTTTCCTCATATCGCATTAAAAAGTGTTATGTTGAAGGATATAATGATACTTGTTTTTTGTTAAAAATATTGAAGTGCATTACTAGGTAAAAACTATTGTAATTCTACGAAGGATAATAAATTGCTGTGCATTGTAATAGTTCAATTTACTTATAGCTTATGTTAAAGTTAGGATATTTAGAATTGCTTTTTGTGGACAGTGTTTATTTCCATTATTAAGTGCGTTGACCATTGTAATTTTATAAGGGATAGTTTTGCTTGACATATATATATAATTTATAATGATGTTTCGTATAATGTTAATAAAAATAAGCAAACAACTTGCGTCTTACTGTAGAAACTAATTTTTCCACTTTTAAATCGTTTGTATACAGGAGATTGTCTAAGTGCAAGATTTTAAGATTTTGATTCTCTTTTTTTACATAGATGGAGTAGGAAGTGACTTTCGTTCCAAAATTAATAGCAAAGGTATTTTTCCTCTTTTCATTTCTAGGATATTTTCAATTAGTGTTTCTATTATGGTTATAATGAGAAAAGTTAGTGAGAGTGTTTAGCCAAGTAAAGGAAGTTGGAATAATTTTGCGGAATATTTCTGGCAAACCTCACCATTTCAATTGTATAATTCTCTATGCTTAGTTAAAATTCGTCCATATTTGTTTCTATGAAACTGATGAATAAAATACACACCAGGATTTCCACTTTTTTGAATTCTCAAAAAGAAATCCATCCAGGAAATACATTACTGGTTAGTTTCTAGTGAGGAGTTTTGCGTGTTTATTATTTACGCAACATTTCGCCAATTTAATGATTCAACGGAAACTATTGGCACTATCTTGTTTCAAATCGTTGATGCACGAAAAATAAACTAGAATGTACAGTTTGCAGAAAACATCAGTTAATGGATTACGGTGATGATCAGAATTTGTTATTCTGCAGCAATAAACCCCACGATGTGCGAATGAAACAAGCAATAACCGTGGGTGGAATTTATTTTTTACACGGGGTAGAAGAAGGTCATCTCGCCAGAATTCACAGAGCGATAATGTACCTAATTCTATAACATACGGTTTCCTATTAACGCATTTGTTATTAATTGTATAATACAGGGCTGTACAAACAGATTCCATTATTTTTGCAAATTCTTATAGTAAAGTTGTACTGTAAGCGCTGCTTTATTAAGACCGACCTACCGTATATGACAGGTTGGGTAGTCTTCCTTGTCCTATTTTATCGAATTAACAAGAATTTTTTAAATGTACACAGAAAAAATAATTCTTGAATCAAACAAATATATATCTTTGATATTATTTTTTTGACTGAACAATAGTTTATTTGTATCAAACGATATTTTTTTAAAGCAACAACTTTAATTTGTTTGAGTTGACAATTATTTTTGTTTGATATATTTTTTTAGACTCAAATAAATATATTTTAGAATGTAGGTATAATATATCACTATTTTCCCTGAAAGCAAAATAGGACGTATTACACCATCAAAGATATTTAACAATGATTTATTTTAAAAGATTTCATAATACATAGGTACATATACCTCAATTATTCTAAAAGGCGAACATGTAACTATGGTACCATACTACAACATATTCACTATTTTTATTATAAATTTATTAACAATATATTTACATGAAAAATGTGTGATAGTGTAGTACCGGCCATGCCAATATATGTTGATATTACAAGCATTGCATTATGGGATTGATTAGCGTTAGCGAATAGAAACCCTTGTATTAGTTTCGCGACAGTTAACCGTTGCAGAAGTGGTGTTCGTGTTAATTTGTAGAGGGTTGTGAGGGTTGACTTCTGAGTGTGAAAATAATAGATAAGCATCCTAAAATACATATTCATGGAAAAGAAAATTGCCCATCACCGATTAGTTGTTTAACGTGTGATATGCAATTTGTGGTAAATACAAATGTACTCTTCTTACTAAAAATAATGTATAAATATGTTATTCTTTTCTTCAATATAATAAGTTAATAATGTAGTACTTGTTTTCAACGGTTATTCGCCGATAAAAGAGCAATTTTTCGACTTCGACGCATTTGTGTTGACTTAACCTAAAAAACCTTTATTTATAAAAGCCGTAATCATTCTACACCGTATTTCCAAAAATTACAAATATCGGGATGATTACTCTTAAGTTTATAATTTTACAATACGGGATCAAATTGATCTACCTAATTAATCTTTTTTTCTATGGCAAATAAATTGTTTCATTTCACAACCTAGTTATTATAAGAAACCGAAATTTTATTTAATATTCACGCAAAAATGTTATGCAATACCTACACCACACTACTAAAGAAATAAAGATTAATTCATGAAATTTTAGTTACCTGCTTGTATAATGTATATATTTGCTTGTCGAGTATTTCATATTCACAACAGTTAATACATTTTTTTGATAAAAACAGTTGCCATTTAAAATTATAATTTGGTTGACGCAATGCAAATTTGTTTGGCTCAAGAACTTTTTTTTCTTTGTGAAGTGCTTTCAAATAAATATACTTTGGGGTGACATATCTTTTATACTTCTACTTTGCATGCATAGCTTCTATTGTTTTATCATGATTACGTACCACCCGTCTATCATGCATTTGCTATCCTAACAATCTTCATATTGTTCTAAACTATTTTGGCCAGTCTTACCTATGTACAGGTTCCTAAGTAGATATCCGTTCACACCGTGTATACCGGGTAGGAAATTTATCTATTCTACCCATTTCATAAAAAAAGAGTATTGATTTTACGAGTGGAATAATGTATTTTTTTTCAAGCTCACTTCAAGGTCTAATAAAAATAATTTTATAGGAACAAAGGAACTAAAGGTGAATGATCCATCTGAGAATGTGATTGTTGCTAAAATCGTTTGAACTGTTACGTTTCACGTCTTAAATCTAATCTTCTTTGATGAATTATTATTAGGCAGGAATTCGCCTCATTATTCAAAGCTTTGGAAAAAAAAAACATACATCTGCCAATTATCTTCACATCCACCGTTTGAAAACGCGTTTATGCGAGTTCTTTCAGTGCGTTTCGGAAATAACGGCAAAGATCTACAAGAGAGTTAATAGCCGCGTTACAATATAATTTTATTGGCGCACTTCTAGCCGTCAGAGAAGTGATACATGCGTGTATATTACAGTAGCATTTGTGAAGTCCCTAACTCTTCCGGCGTGATCTTACATTGGCATTAATTGGTCGTTGATTGCGCAATTTGTTTTGTGTATATGGAACATTTAGGAGCGTAATCACTTCTTTCCAGTCACTTAAAATGTCATAAAATAGTTAACGTATGTAGAATGATCACAAAAATAACCGGGCCAGTCCGAGAGATATAAGGCGGTCCCGTTTATTTGAACAGTGTAATTAAATATACAAAAAATACGACACGCACGGTCATAAATTCGTTTTATTTGACAGTATTATAGTGAAGATTTAATGTAACAATAAATAGATGCGCACCGATAATGTATAAATTATGCACTTTACTGCAGTACGGTGCCTAGATGCATCTTATTCTGCCGTGTTTATCAACAGTTTAAAACAGTGCGTAGCTACTTACATTTTATTAACCTATTGTCAACGCTCGACTATTTCACCATTGACTTTAAATTGTGGTCCCTAGGTTTCCCCGTGTGTGCAATGAGAGAATGTGTGTAATTCCGCTACCGACCGAATCTTTGTACATATTATTTCGACGGGTACATTAAAAACTGTAGCTGATGTATGGCAGTAAATAGCGGGTAAATTATGAAGCGTAAAGGAATACTTGCATTGCAATGCGAGACTAGAAATATTAAACAGTTTACAACTGTCCGCGGAAGCAGACATTGGATAGTTCTCATGCGGTATTTACTAAAAATATTCTCTTTCTTGGTTTTAATTAACCATGCCCAAGTGGAATTTACTGTGTTGTTAATAATTACTAGAAGATAAATTTAATAATAAGCAGGAATTAGTTATACATATTTGTTGTTGACATTGCTATCTACTATTCTCTAATTATATCTTGAATATCTCCGGGTATCAGGTTTCGAACATTGTGCATTTTTATTTATTCTTTGATAAATATAAGCTTATGGATATTTATTTTCTTATTTACCAAGTATATTTTCACAAATACAATCAGTTGTGCTGGAAGCTACAATACAGGATAACAGTAAAACGCTTCTCAAACAACTTTGAGAAAAAAGGGTGACATAGGCAAATAGAAGCTTGTACCAAATATAGCAAAAAACGTGAATTTCAAAGAAAATCGGAAAAGTAAACTTATCTAATTCTTAGGCTCTTTTTAACTAAAACCTTACTGTCGCATCTTTTAAGGATACCTAACGCAAATATCAAATATGAATGCTCTGAAAGATTTCGTTCTTGAGAAAGAAAAGAAATAAAAACATTGTGTATGGGACATTTTGTAGTGGTTGTAATATATGTATATGATATTTTGGAAAAAAATGATAAATTTTATTTTTTAATGTTGTTTATGGATTAGAAAAGAAATATAAAACCCAGCCAAATTGATCAAATTGAAACGATTCCTTCATATATTAATCTGAGCTTTCGCTAATTCTTTATTAGCTTCCTCAGAGGTACAATAATTCTACAAATTAGTAAACAATTAATTGACAAGTAAAGTTAAAACATAAATTTGCATACGGAATGGAGGGAACGACGTACAATCCGAAACTTGAAGACACATGAGTAACAATGCATTAATTACATCGAAAAGTTTAAAAACAACAAACTCATCCAAGAGGCCACGTTGTCCGTAAGGTTAGTCAAGTCACCGGGTCCGGATGGTGTGCTCCCTGTTCTGCTTCAGTGGGCTAGGCCTGTTGGTGACTTTATTCAGGGGGTGCATCGCTTGGAAGTACGTACCTGAGGTAAGGAGAGAAACAAAAGTAGTCTTTATACCAAAGCCAGGGCGGGCTGACTATACCCTAGCCAAATCTTTCCGGCCAATAACCTTGACCAGTTTTCTGCTGAAAACACTGGAACGGCTGTGTGACCGTTACCTTCGAGAAGTGGCCTTACTGATGTATCCACTTCACACAAATCAACATGCATACATTCCGGGGAGATCTACCGAGTCTGCCCTCCACTCAGTGGTGCGGCGGATAGAAAGATCATTGGACAACAAAATGTCTGCTATGGGTGTATTCTTAGATATAGAGGGAACTTTTGATAAAGCGTCTCTCAACAGTATTGTTAATGCCCTGACTCGGTACGGCGTTGAGCCAACTCTCGTAGGATGGCTGCGCCATATGTTAGAGCAGAGGGCAGTAGAAATAAATGTGGGAGATGTCAGGGTCAGGGGGCGTGTGGATCGAGACTGTCCCCAAGGAGGCGTTTTGTCACCACTTCTGTGGAACCTTGTGGTAGATGATCTTGTCCGTATGCTCAATGTATCCGGCTACTACACAATCGCATATGCGGACGACATCACGGTCCTAATTGATGGAAGATTCGAGGGTGTGCTCTGTAATGTAATGCAGACCGCCTTAAGATCTATCGAAAATTGGTGTAGGGCAGGTGGTCTCTCTGTAAACCCAGATAAAACATAGATGGTACTCTTCACCAACAAAAGGAAAGTGGAACAACTGCAACCACCACAATTAGTTCTAAATGAAGATACAACTCATACCAGATACGTAGATTTTACATTTTAGATTATTCATCCTCACAATTCGAAGTTGGTCAAGCTATAGTATGTATTTAGTGGTTTATTTGAAATACTTTATAGATAAATTTTACATAATTTTAGGCTCAGTATGACAACTGGCGTTTTACGAGCATATGTTCGTTTAAACAATTTTGAAGAATATTCTGACAACACTCTTCAGATAAATCTTATCAGTATTACAATCGAAAATTCTTGTTTGCGCCGTCACCTAGTATAATTTATGTCAAAATCCTACCGCTTAGAGAGGAAATTATCGTGAAAACCTAGGGATGAAAAGAGATAATTATTTACGTACACGTTCACAATATAACCGTCATCGTTCTTTTAAATCGACGACGCTATTAATGACCTTATTAACTTGAGTTACCGCGTACGATGCGAACGAGAAGAAGAAGGAGAGAAAAAAGGAAACGTAAAAAAGAACGCGGTGGAAGAAGAAGCGAGGAGGAATAAAGAGGTCGCCGTGGCCGTTCCCACGCGATCAGCTTCGCTCCTAAAAGCTGCTGGCCCACGAACAATGGAACTTTTGACATGTCCACGCCCGAAATTCCCGATTATCCATTAGCAGGCCGTGTCAGTTCCTCCGACTGTTAATAAATTACTTGCAATTTCGCCCCGGATAATTGCCTGGGAGAAGGTTCCTCTTGCTTTGACATCCGTAACGCACTTCATAAAAATCCACTCGAGTGCGAGTCCGGACAAAGACGGGCTCGGTGAACTTCGAATGGAAGAGACGTTGTTGGTCCTTAAGAAGGAACCCCACTCCTGATAGGCTCTTGATAAACGAAATGTTTGCGTTGATGAACTTGGTTGACAGTTTCAACAATATATCACATACTGTTTATTCGAGCATCGTCAATAACAAACTATTGCAATTTCTGCATACAATCTAGGATTACTAATTATTAAACACTCTTATAATAATAATTAACTATCTCTACCTATAATGTAGAATTTAAAAAAAAAAACCTTAAAAGAGAATACCCTGAAAAGCTAGTGAATACAAAAATGGTAGACAATGATGACGTTTGATAGTATATCTCAGCACATATTGCTTCAAAAATAATGACACTGGTTTTCGGGGCGTTCCACAGCACATATGGCTCTAGCATGCCTACAGGCATACCTCAAGGAAGTGTTTCGGGCCCAATGCTGTTTGTAACTTTTATTAAAGATATTAGCATACATTAACAATCAGTTAGAACATAATAGTTCCAAACAATTTTGGAAGCTTTTGAAAAATCTTTCTATCACTGCAAATAATAAAAACGCAGCTATTCCTAATTCTTCATGTGTCATGCGGATTTACTCGCTTATTATCCTGGAAATCATTTGAGTTGCATAAATGAATTTTTCTCGTTTAAAACTGTGACAGAGAAGGAGGTAAGTATCCGATTTTACTAACAGTATTCTCTGTTTGCTGGTTTGGACCACATACCTATAATAATAATAATAATAGCGTTTATTGGAAGAAAATGTATAAAAATGTAAGAATAAATATAATACAAATAAGTAAGCTATTCCCATATACACAGAGATTCAAAAAGATTGTCAGTGTAGGTATATGCCGCGTGTTTGTAATGAAGGTTTGAACTAAGTCAGTGTTGAAACATAAGAAAGTAAACGGATCTGTCATAAATAAGGAAAACGTAACCTATATTTGAACTCGCATTATATAAACGACTATGGATTGGTGTTTCTGCTTATAAAAATGAAATGTAATTAATTTAACTCCTCAAGAAATTATGATCTTACAATTCAGTACTAACTGGTGTTCAACTAAATTTATTTCTTACTTTAAATTATAACATACAATAAGTATAATTATTAAGTGACAAAACTTAAAAATTGTTTAAAGAGCGTGTTCAAAATGTCCACCATGAGCATTAATGCAAGTGTCAACTCTTCGTTTCATGCTTTCGAAGACATTGATTAGTTGTTGTGCAGTTATACTCTGTACTGCATTGATAATGGCATCTCTCAGTTCTTCTATGGTATGCATGCGGTTTCTATAGATCCCATTTTTTTAGATAGCCAAACATGAAGTAATCTAATGGGGTTAGATCAGGCGATCTTGGTGGCCATCTTTGTGCTCCAACGACCCTGTCAGCAAAAAACTGTTGAAGATATTGGTAGGTTTGTCGAGCAGTATGCGCTGTAGCATTATCGTGCTGAAAATAACTTGCTTCCAGCTCATTTTCTTGCAACTCTGCAATAAACAATTCCAACATTTGTTGGTAACGTTGGGCTGTTACAGTTTCCTCGAAGAACATTGTAATGGCGCGTGAAGTGCTATAGTGCTATACAGGCACAAGGCGTATTTTGGTCATATACTATACAGTCCTGCATGCAGAAATTTACACTGGAATATCCAAGTGAAGACATTGAATATGACCGATTTGTTCAACATCGCAACAAGTTGGCATACCAGAAGTGTTAATTGAGGATGCGGTAAATGACATTTCTGATCGTATGACAACTAGTCCCAATAAATCAGTTAGAAAATTATCTGCTCAAATAGGAATACACTTCCTAAATTATTAACAACATATTTAAATCCTTTCTTGCAGGAATATCATATAGGAGCTGTCGCACAGCCTTAAAGAAGCATTTGCATATGTTACCGTATAAATTCACTGTACGTTCGTCGGGATTTCGAACATGGGCGAAATTATTGCTTATGGTTTAATGAATATTTAATTGAGGTGTAATTAAACATAACTTTCTTCTCTGATGAAGCTTAGTTCCTTTCGGGTTATATAAATAGCCAAAATTATCGTACTTGGGCCATAGAAAATCCACACGTTTACAAAGAAACGATATTACTTCCTATTAAAACTGATGTGTGGATTGCAATGTCACGTAGACGCATTATGACACCGATATTTTTTGACGATACGATTAATGATGTTCGTTATAGACACAATATTTTAGAATCGTTCATGAATGAACTCCAAAATGGGTATTTTAAAACAAGATGGTGCTACCCCACATACAGTTGACGCCTTGAAGAATATTTTCGCAATCGATAATAAGTAGAGGACGTTGGCCAGCACATTTCTCCGATCTAATATCATTAGTTTTTTTCTTCTCTCATTTAAAGAACGTACTGTTCCGAAACCCTCTCCATACTCTTGGTGAGGTGGAAAATGCCATCACTGCAGCGGTAAATGACATGAACGGAGAAGTTTTAACCAACGTGTTTCACAATATGCAACGAAGAATCAATTTATATTTACAGAATGATGGTGGTCATTTCAAGCATTTATTGTAGAATTTTTTTATTCTATAAAAATATTTACCAAAGTATTTTTGTTTTAAATGTGATCTAAAAAGCAATTTATTCTTGAAAGTAAAAATATATATGACACGTCTCTTGTTTTATGGTTATGTTATAAATACATTGCGACACGATGTCCAACTTCAAGTGTGACAACTGTTACAAGGAAATACAATAAACTTCACTGCAGCGGAGAGTGCCGCCACTTCCTTTGCATGAACTGCACTAATTTATATAAATCCACCACAAAGATTCTGTTCTCTCATAGGCATCATCAATTAAGATTTTTCTGCGTTCTTTGTGATTCACCGAAGCTGAAATATTTCCATGAGAAAGTTGCTGACTTAGCCAAAGGCCAGATTTCCTGCGATAACTTTGAAGCCTTGACGGCCGTTACTTCCAAAATAGTTACAGTCCTACCGACTATCACCGAAATCTATGCAATCTATGAGATCTGACAAATCAGTTGGTAATATGGCATATCTTGTACTACCAACTTAATAATGTTGCCACCTTAAAATTTGAGGTTACATGGTGGTCACATCCGATTACTCACTTTGTATATATTCCCTACATATTTTTTTACCATAACAAAACATATGCGCAGTGTATGTATATGTTCAGATAAATACCTCTACAATGTATTAGCTTGTAAATAAATTTTATTAGTTGCAAGACGTATCTCATACGCATGTTTTAAAACCAGCATTTAAGAATCGTTTTCTCAATACAGCTTTCACGGCAATGATTGGTTGTAAATGGCATTTACCAGCTAATAATTTAATGCTAAAATCTTAAACCGCTGATTAGCAACTATTATATTGACGGATACAAATGCGTACCTATATTTCCTGGCCAGTTGTTATTGAGTTTCTCAATTAACACAGGAATTTTTTTTTATAGAAGAGGGTATACTGTAATAATACAGTTGTAATAAAGTTTTGACAAACCGAGCATGATGCAATTATAAACTGTAATTTTTAATTAACAATGCTATTTTTATTTTGATCGAGGAACGTTCTATATTATTTTAATGTAACACAAAAGTATCAATAGAATGAAATTAAGACAAAATAGTAATACTAAACAATGGAACTAAATTCTTGGCAATATCAAACTTTTAAAGTTATTTTAAACTTAAATATAACTTAAGATAAAATATAGGTATTATACATAGATAGATAGATAATTTTAGTTCAAACAGCCACAAAAACATGAGTGGGTTGAAACAAGTCAAAAAACAATTTACAAGTCAGAAAAAAGTGACCAATTGAAATGTACCTATTATGTATTAATTTAAGAAACCGAAGCATTAGGTATCGAAAAAAAAATTTAAATAAAACCTATATGATTACTAAAAGTTAACTATTAAGCTACAATACAACCAGAGGTAAATATATCTCTTAGCAGCAAACTCAGAAACTATGTACGTCTTGAAGTAATCCTCAAATTCATAAGATTCCAAATTAATTAGCAAATTAAAAGTGTCTTTCTTGAATAATTTCAAATTATTTATATTTTTAATTCGTTGGGGAAGTTTATTGAAAAACTTTATACTTGAGTAGCAAGGACCTTATTCAAATAAAGACATGGTGTGCAACCGGTCATTATAATTTCTTTGAAATCTTGTATTATGACAATGGTCTGGCAGAAGATGTTCGTATTTTTCTTTATATTTGAAATTAAAAATTAAGCACTCATAAATATACAGCGCAACAACTGTAAGTAACCTATTAGTTTTGAATTTCCCACGACACGATTCCCTCAAAGGAAGGCCAAAAATTGTACGTAACACTTGTTGTTGAATTCGAAACACTCTAATGATATCTGAAGCATTGCCCCATAACAGGATAGCAAATTTCAGTCTTGATATAAAAACTCCGTAGTATATAGTAATTAATATATGTTTTTCACAATATTTACTTAGAATTCTTATGCAATAGCTGAGTCGATTTAATCTTTTTACCAATATGTCCAGATAGGGGCTCCAATTTAGGTTTTCATCCATAGTGAGGCCCAAAAAGGTTACTGATTTACTTGGAGATAAATTGTCATATATCTTAAAACTGTCAATTTCCATATTAGATTTTTTTGTATGAAATATTATAATTCTAGTTTTGGCTATGTTTAGTAATTGATCATTTTCAAAACTCCATTGTCTTCTTCTATGCAATATTTGTTCTGCCTGAGCTTTTAAAGTAATTAAATCTTTTGATGTTACAAGTAATGCATTGTCGTCTGCATAATTAATATGTGTATGCAAAGTATTAATTAACGTGTTGCACAGATCAATGATATAAATATTATATAATAGAGGACCGAATACGCTACCCTGCGGCAAACCTCTTTCAACTAATTTTGGAACGGACTTGACTATATTTCCATCTAAGTTTACTTTTACAAATTGCTTTCTACCCTTCAAGTATGATTCCATCCATTTCAAAGTTATGTCTCTTACACCATAGCTTTTTAATTTAAGTAATAACTTATCATGACTTATGCAATCATAAGCTCTCGAGAAGTCCAGGAAAACCCCTAGGGGAATGCTACCATCCCCCAGAGCCTGATAAATTGCGTCCAGGTAGTCAAAAAGGGCGGTTTCAATAGATCTACCCTTCATAAAACCATGCTGGTTTGCATAGAATAAATTGTTCTCATTGAAAGAGGCAATAATGCGACAGCTTATAATTCTTTCGAAAATTTTTGAGAAACAAGAGAGAATGCTGATTGGTCTGTAGTTCTCTATCAAAGGCTTTACTACATGTATGCATTGTTTCAAAAGTGAGGTAGTGACTTTATCATTACCAGGACAACTATTATTCTTAAAATTATTAACAATATTAATGATTTCCTCCTCAGTAGTTAATTCTAAAGTTAAAGCTTCATTAACATTAACTAAACTCTGACTAAAAGGTACTTGTGGAATGCCTTTACATAGCTTAGTTTCAATGTTTACATATATTTTAGTATCATAATTTTATCTAAATGCTAACTTGATTTTTTCATGCCTTAAAACTCCGATTATAGCTCACCGTTTATTGCTTTCTTTTGTTGTTCTATAAATAATTTCAACAGAGTCGCATTAATTGCGCCATTACTGAAGATCGATATCAGATCATATTAATATCGCACCTCACAATATTTTTCACCGCAGTGTCCTTGGTGCGTCTACTCAAGCTTAAACCTGTTCAGTTGTACTACAATACTATATCCATATACACAGCAATTAATGTTTTAATCCTAAATTTTTTGGTTAATATAAACATAAGCGTTGGTAATTTTAATCTAAAGTAAAACTAAATTTAAAATTATTGATTAGCAAAGGTAAACAATTTTTCATTATTCATTATAGCCGTAGTTTATAAGTAACTCATCTTTGTATAAAAATACACAGACGCTATAAATATTTATCGTGATTGAAAGGTATTCAGTGGTGTTGTTTTATCGTTGGATGTCTCTGATTATAAACAGTTAAACGACATTTTCATAATATGCAACCTGACAGATAATGACAGGCGTTTACATTATATGAAGAGCTTTTCAATGTTATGGTAATGATATTTTCATTTATAGATGACGTTTTGAATCATAATTGGTGTTGAAAGTCTAAGAATTACAGAGGTTTCTTCAAGTAAACATATAAACGAATTGTTTGAATATTGTAAAATTATCTGCGCTACCCGCTAAGATTAATAACTTAATATATTTCATGAATAGTGTCTTTGCATAAAATATCGCTTATAAATAAGTACATGCAACCTCGCTAACCTATTCCAGAAGTACTTCGCAGTTTTGCAATATTAATCGACCTAACAGTTTCTAATATTCATTCATTAGTCACGATTACACTCCGATGAATAATTCATGATTTCTTCGATAAAGTCATAGATAATTCCACGTCTCTTGATCAATCACACGCGCCTCCTCTACGGTTGCTGGCGGTGCCCGTTTCACGGAAATCTATCCGGTGCGACGTAAGCGAATACTATGTATTACAAGTGTAGTAGGTAGGAATCTATGCACGTGAAAAAATGACTCACCGAAGAATGGGGGATACCTCTGCGCGAGACGACCCGAAGATAATGAAGTGCGGCGAAAAAAAGAGGAATTATCACGTTGTACGTCAGTTTCACGGGAAAAATAGTAATTCGCAGAACTACGATGCGTTCCGTGTTTTATCTCCGGCATCATCAATAATATACAGTGTATAAAACTCTGCTCGTACGGGCTTCTCCGTGAGCTATCTCATCGTTTAATCGTTTTTATCTCTTGGTATGGCAGTGGCGTCCTGTAAGTCTAAGAGGAGATTATTGTATATGTAGCTGAGAAGCTCCAAGATTTTTATATTGTGCAGTATGCAGGTATTAAAATAATATAAATTTAATTATTGCACAAAGAATGTTTTCGTATTTTGTTCATATTGTTCCTGATATTTTAATTTTTTCATAATTGCTTCTTCAGAAACATTGCTCCATTAGTAGAATGTTTACTAAATTCTCAGTTTGGGGTATGAAACCTTCACTTAATCATCGACAATAATCAGAATGCTAACTCACAGTTTTCCATGATATGCATTTTTCATTCGATATCAATTTAAAACTTTAGAAAAGCACTTTTTAATCTTATTTCATTTGAATTTAGCCTCAATTAGAGGAGCCCATGGTTCAGTTCCTGGGTTTTTCCAAGATTTTCACATCAGTCCTAAGGCAAGCGAGCTTTTTTATGCTGAGTCGTACATATTTCATTATACAGGTTCACCTCCAAAGAAGAAATTAAGAATTGATTAATAAATTCTAATAATAAATACTCTTCCTATATTTGCAACTGGCCGTCCAATCTGATTTCCTTTAAAAAGTGCAGAATATCCGAAGGGCCCAGATGAGGTAACTCTCCCTCTTCAATTCCACATGCTCTTAGGTACAGGGCCCTTAAATTGCACGGTTTAGCGCAATTTGAGAGTAGGTGGATGTATGTTTCATCCTGCTGTCCATAAAATCCACATTCGGCTTCCTCTGCTATTCCAAGCCTGCTCAAATGTCCTTCAGTTTACAATAGACTGATCTGTCAATTTGTGAATATTATCTTTACATGCTATACTCAATGATATCCAGCTAAAATGCTGTTAAACCTTTCATGATGTCGCGCAATCCCTCACAAATAGTGAACCTCAATAATAATATAGATCTCCCGATTAAAGGTGCACAGAAGAGTTTTAGCTTGCCTCATTCCCTAAAGATTCTCCTAGTATTTGCATTTTCTCTGCTCCACTTCATTTTTGAGCTTCTCCAGTACTGTACTGCTATTTATCCCACAAAAGGGTTCAGCCTGTACAAATGGAACTCCAGCCACTGCTTAGAAAGATTATCTGTTATTTCGTTTCCTTCCACTTATGCGTGTCCCGAAACTTTTTCTAAACACTCCCAAACCATGTTAGAGCTGATTCTATTTGATCTCAGCAACCTGATGGCTGCTTGACTAGCAGACATTATGATAATCTCTAACGTTTCGCCGTAGATGTTATTAATTTTTCTGTAAAATCCGGTGTCACTTTCTGCCATGTTCTATAAAACTTTAGTCATCTCTGTTTTGCTTTGCTTTTCCTTAAGACAAAGGTGCTCAATGGGATTTATGTCGGGACTTTAGTGTGTTTTCAATAACGTGTGAAATACTAATTATACATGATCCATTAACGACACAGGCGTGTGCTAGTGGTCGTATCTTGTTGGAAAATGAAATCTCTCTCATTACCAGGATTTCGAGGACTTACCTGAAGGTGTTCTCTAAAAATATTTAGGTTGTTTCATTAATTATATAGTAATTGCTGACCCGAGTTCTTTCAAAATTAATTTCAAAACCATAACTACAGATCTGTTACACAATCAACTATCCCATGTTACCTATTATTAATTAAATTAATACATATATGTGACAATGTTGATATGATGAACTTCTTTCCTATCTGTTTAATAAAACCCATTTGGACCAACAATTTTCGCCTTAAAACTTTTTCTCTACTTCTTACTGTTAGCGAGTTATGCACATAGCATCGAAGTAATTGCAGACGAAATAAACGTAAACAAACTTTTGAATGGAGTTACAAACGTATTCTGTAACTTTGAACCGTTTACGTTGGGATAGTTGCAGGGAATTGCAGACTCATTGAAGTTCAAGTCAATAATGGAATTGATACAAATATGATTAGTGATGCATTTCCAATTATTGAACATACATCATTGGGAATAATTAATGGGTCCTTCCCAACGGGAGCATTTCCGAATATTTGGAAAATAACTGCAATAATACTGATCCCTATGAAAGAGAGTACCAGAATATGTTCTGAATTTAGGGCCATCAATATCTCCCCAAGTTTAGAGAGTCATAGAGCATGCAATTAGAACATTTTCTGCTCAATCCGGCCTCAGGAGAAATCACACATTTGAAGCAGCATTAAATTTGGTATTAGGTACCTGGAAGAAAGAAATAGTCCGCAACAATAAGATATTGGCAGGTTCTCTCGACCTTAAAAGGGCTTTTGATAAATTGGACAAGGACATTCTACTAAAAAATATTAGCAACTTTGGAATGAGAGAAATGGCGTTGGAATCGATAAAGGATTACTTAACAGACAGCAAACAAAAGACTAAGTGTGGCAATTAGATGTCAGAGCTTGGGGACATTCTTTTAGGAGTTCTACACGGATCTATTCTTGGGCCGCTTCCTTTTATTATATACATGAACAATATAACGATACAGGGGGTCCTGTTAAGAACTGCAAAATCAATTTTTCTGTGGATAATTCGCTAATAAGTGTAGCAGACAGTGATGCTAATTTAGCTATTGCGAGCATTAACTGTGCACTTGAAAGTATTAACAAATGGTTAAAAATGAATAAGCTAAAATTGAATATTTGCGAAGTTTAAAATACATGATACTGTAAATTGTAAACATAAAAAAGTGACAAATAAAGTGTCTATGTAGATAGTTTAAAGGTAGAAAGGAAAATTCCTAATTTTCAAACATTTATTTAACCCAGAGTGTTTTTCAGCAGAGAAAAACATTGGGTAGTATCTACATACTTATATATATATATGTGATCTGTGTGTTCTCTAGTTTCATAATGGTTTGAATATCAAGGTTCGGGATCGTTCCTTGTAAGTTCGTAAACCAAGCATGGGTATGAATGAAGAAATTATAAAAATATTATATCACCAACGATTTTACTGTGGATGTTTTGTCAATTCTTGAGCAGAGATAAAATTTTATATCTAGCAAGTGTGGTGTTAAATATGACATGAATATCATCATAGTTTTTTTTAAATTGCTAAATTTACCAGATTTTATTTTAATTTACATGTTTTGAACGAATTTCCTTTGTCCAAAGAGAACCCCACGGAAATTATTAACTTGACGCCTATGCTTAATATCCCCATATATATCATATCGAATGGCCATCTCATCACCATAATCGCCTCCATCTCTTCATCCACATAATGATCATTGTGCTCGTCCGTGTCCATCCTTGACCTTGACTCCACATATTTCATAAAACGCCCTCGAAAAGTATGCGAATTCCCGTCGGAACGGTAGAAAAAAAGCGCGCCGACATTCTCGGGCTATTAATAATAACATACGTTTGTCACACTCTCGACGGCCGCCAGACAGAGACGGCGCTAAGGACGGCACTATCGGCGGCGTATAATGCTGAGAAAAGGAGCCCGACCCAGAGTTGGAGGAACGAAACTTGCTGTCCGCCGATCCGAAGCCGTGGAACGCGAGCTTTTCTCTCGAATCCGTGCGGTGAATTATCGCCCTGTTGTTTATGCTATTTTAATTAGTTGTAACTGATTGAAAATGCGTGAAAAATGAATGAGCGTGTGACGCATTTAAAGATGGAAATGCGTTAGATATGCATTAGGTCGAGAATTTTGCTTTGAATGCCTGTACTCTACAACTCCTGTGCTCCATGGAAATAGTCTTGTATTAATAATAATAGGTTATTAAGTCCAACAGCTTATACCTCTATAAAGGACACCTAGTAAATTAGAGCAACAAAACATTAGAAGAAGTAATTACAAAATTAATATATAAGTAATTATAGATAATTTACAACACAAAAAATCTATATATTCCTTAACAATGTACGCATATTGTCTACGCAAATGTCATTTACATTTACAACAAAAAGTCTCAATAAACGAGTCCTGCTAATTCACGCAAGTTAGAACCTCCGACAAGCCCGAAAAATGCAAATCACATGACGCTGAAACATCATTAAAAAGTGTCACCATATTATAAATAGGAGATCTACTTCTAGCATTCGCACGCGCAAAAGGACAATAAAAAGTAGACGCCTGTCGAGTAGTGCTACCCGGTACGTAATAATTTAGTCGTGATAACAAGTAAGGACAATCTATAGCATTACTAGCTAATTTGTACAGCATACTAACAAGCTGGTCTTTCGCCTAGATTTAAATGAGGGCACCTGAGATCTATCCAACAGGTCAGCATTGTCCACGCCTCGACGAGGTTACACTCCATCGGATCTGTAAGCCAAATACTTCATAAAGCGCCTCTGTACATTTTCAATGGCAGCTGAGTGAGTACTATACCGGGTGTCCAGCCTAAGATGCAACGGTCCCTAGCCGATTTATTATTGTCTTTTTGAAAAAATATTTCAAATAAATGTCGCCTCGAATCATATTCTACACATGTTAAAATTAGTTTCTGAAATGGCGGACTTCCGGTTGTACCGAACTAAGCATGCCAGTGTTATTGCTGCCAGTCTCAAGCCTGGTGAAATGCGAGGGGAAGGTGGCCAGCGGCGGCGCTTCGCAATGCGTATCTATCGTGAGAAACTGAAAAATTGCGAATATCTCCAAAACCGTTGGAGATAGACACAATGATACCCGTATAAAATCAAAAGAAAATTAAATTTTATATCCATTTATGTAAAAATTGCCATACCGTTCAATTTAAAAAAATCAAGTTATCCATGATTTGAGAGTTCGAAAATTACAGATCCCTATTTAATAACGCTGTAATTAAACGCAACAATTTTAAAATAAAAGACGTGTGCTGTTTCATGGTTAAGCGAAAACCGAAAACCGCATCTTTCTAACTTTCGTATTTCCTGAGGTATTTCCAAACACCGAAGACACTGCAAATGTCATTTTTTTCGAAAAGCGTTATGTAATTCGGAAACGGTATGTATCTCTAACGTATTGTTGTTTAAATTTAACATGGAATCCAAAACTGCAATAATATACAGGGTGTTTCATTTAAAATAATAAAGTTAGTACCTACTTCCGGTACAACCGGAAGTTCGCCATTACTGAAACTAATTTTAGCATACGTAGAATACGATTCGAGGCAACATTTATTTGAAATTTTTTTTCAAAAAGGCAATAATAAATTGGCTAGGAACCGTTGCATCTTAGGTTGGACACCCGGTATATAGGATGCCATACTATCGCGCAGTATTCCAGACGGTAGCGAACAAACGCGTAGTACAATCGCTTCAGCGTTTCAGTGTTAAACTCCTTGCCATTGCATATCACAAAGCCCAACATTCTAGATGCTGATCGTACAATAGTCCCAACATGCGGTATGAAGCTCAATGAATCAAACTCCACACCCAAGTCACGAACAACACTCCCTCTAAGGAGGAGTTCAGAATCAATACTGTAGGGATAATTTATCTGATTCAGCTTACGTGTAAAAGTCACGCACTTACATTTTTGTGTATTGATTTCTAAGGAGTTATTACTGTACCACTGTACTATTCTATTAAGCTGCATCTGTAAAGATCTGACATCATCAGCATTTTCGACGCGACTAAAAATTTTAAGATAGTCGGCAAATAATAATCTGTGACAGGTAACGGAATCAGGCAAATCATTAATAAAAATGAGAAAGAGCAAGGGTCCCAGGTTGGACCCCTGCGGCACGCCACTCGTAGTCTCAAACAACGGCGATACTCCACAAACTGGGTTCGATTCGATAGATAGTCACGAAATAAATCGAGAGATGTTCGCCCAACTTGTTCAAAATAATATTGTGGTCAATTCGATCGAATGCTTTCCGCATATCCGTGAACAGGACGTCAACCTGGCCGCCGTCATCAATCACGTCAGAAACAAAGTCAGTAAAATAACTGAGATTCGAAACGGTCGATCTACCACTAATAAACCCGTGCTGCGACTCGAAGAACTGTATTTTATACATGCATAAGAATTACCAATTAAACAAAAAGTATACCGAATTTTTTTACCACAAACGAAGATAACAACGGTATAATCACAATTTTTGTCGCAAAATATGTTTCCAAATAGTAGTCAAATGATTAGCAAAGCGATCGTTAGTACGAGTGAGACTTCTTTTTTACAGAGACTTTCAAGTGAAATAATCCAAAATAAAATTGTGTCGGGTTAAGCATGGAAGTGCAAAAGTACCAAAGCCACAATAGTAGATACAACTTCTCCAAGATTTGAAGAAAAATTAAGAAATACTTTTATGCAACTCATTTTATTTTATAACAACTCCTACCAAATAAAATTACACGATTCTCAATAACAAATACCTTTTTCGTAATACTGAAATACCTAGATACACAAATCGACGAAAGGCGCAGAAATTTCCTCAAAATGTATTTTCTCAACATATTTATGCAACCACGTAAACAGGATTATTGTGTAGGTGTTGCATGTATGTATTTGGGAAAAGCCTGACACCTAGGTAAATTGCTTCTAAACAGACAGATTCAAGTTTAATCATTCGCACGAGCTACCTGTCGAATTTCACATCTTTCGAAAAGCGCTCACAAATATTTAAATGTTGTGCGAATGTGCTATGTTAAAACAGAATGCATCTCCGTTCGTACCTACGTCTGTATATATCTAACTGGTGAGTAGTTGTATCTAGAACGTGTGCGAAACTGCAAATAAATAATTTTGGAAGATTTGTTGAGAGAAATGCACACCTGTTTTTTTTTTTCTGTTATGAGTTTACTAAATGGAAACTGTGGAATTTTTAATGAATATGTCGAAGTATTTCGAATAATACCCATTACTCAGAAATATGATGAAATTTATCAGTTATCAAAGCAATAGTCATGACTATATTTGGTCAGACATTGGAATCTATTAAATTAGCATTGCCAACTAATGATTATGTGTGTGGTATTACTTTATAATTTACTTTAACCTTTAGATATTTGGGGAATTGCTTGTGAACTAACCCGTCATTATCAAACCGACTATTTTAGTCATTTCAATTCGCCAAAGTCCCCGTATTAAAACCTAACTATCAGACGGTTTCGGAGGCAGGTTTCTGAGGCGCTATCCTTCACGGTCTCTCTGCCACTCCGGTACTACCATTTTAAAATATTATGGACAAAACCAACCCCCACATTTTCGAGTTAATTATATCGAGAGTAGCCGTAATAATAGAGTAGGCAATGCCGTGTTTTGGCACTTATGCGGGTCAAGCTGAGCCCGTTCAGGGCTCTAGGTGGAATATAGAGGGCCGGTGTTTTGATTACAGGCCTCCTGATGGCTTCATTAGGCATCTAACTTGCCTCCATCGATTCACGACCGCGCCTGACGGTGGATTTTAATATTTTCATTTTGCGGCCCGTCAATATAAGATGCACATACTTAATATTGGAGTTATTTTTGGGTAAATATTTATTTTGATATTTACAGGTACCTAGTTCTAAAATTCTTGTTAAAGCTTCAATTCGTTCTGCATGAGATTTATTAAATTTACTTCAAGGCTTAGTTTTTGAGAATTAATACGGTCCTAATTACTCTAATGAGCAAGCAAATTTGGATACTTCAATATATTTTGCTAAATTTTGATATTGATATATAGATTTTGCTAAATGTTTATGTCATATACTAGTACTGTCCCTGAATTCAATGGTTGAAATTAGTATATAAATATACCAAATCAATTGCAATAAGCCAATATAATAGGATTTTTAATAAGAATACCCTTCATTTACTCCTTTAGTGTAAAACCGAATAAGAATCGTTCAAAAATGATGAAAGAGATGATCTTATTTCAGGCCCAAGATTAGGCCTTTACTTTTCTAAATAAAGTTTTTGAAATAAACATACAGGATGTGGCAGAACAAATTAGGTGTTTTGGAAGCCCAATACTCCTATTGCACTAACTAACGTGCTTTGAATCGGAGCACGTGTCTCAGCCTGTGGCTTTGCCCTGCACGTGTATTTCGAAAACAATCGATCTGTGGTCGCAACACAGAAACATTTCAGCAGCATTTTGGCGCAAGAATGCTCTTCCTCATGGAAACACAATTCATTCCTGGGTTAATCAGTTAGGAGAATCTAAGTGACAATGAAATACTTAATATTACCTTGAGAATTTCATGCAAATCGTCTGCTGGTATTGATGGAATCCCCTGCAATATTCTAAAACATGTTGCTGCTTATATTTCAAAGCCATTAACATTAATTGTTAATCAATCGTTTTCTGAGGGTGCATTTCCCGAAAGATTGAAGAATGCTAAGCTGGTGCCAATATATAAAAAAAGCAGCAAATTACAGGTACCAAACTATAGACCCATATTAATACTATGTAATTTTGCAAAAATCTTCGAGAGGGCAATCTACGAACGCTTAATGTCGTTTTTAATTAGTAATAATGTAATTGCTCCTAGTCAGGATGGGTTTATCAATGATAAATGTACGGATGACGCGATATTCGAAGCACTTGACTTAGTGTATCAGTCTTTTGATGAGGGAAAACTGGTAGGTGGTTTATACTTTGACTTATCAAAAGCCTTTGATAGTGTAAATCATGCCCAGCTTCTGAGTAAGGTATCGCGCTATGGTGTTAGGAGGCCTGCTTTGAAGTGGCTATCCTCCTAATTATCGGGCCGTTTGCAGTTTGTTTATATCGGAGACGGGGTGGGTGGTGTGTATTCATCAGCTATAAATGTTACAAGAGGTGTCCCTCAGGGATCAGTTCTTGGACCTCTGCTATTGATCTTGTTTGTGAACGATTTGCATCATCCCTTTGCAGATGGTGATCTGTTTCAATTTGCTGACGATACTACTGCGGTCATCTCAGGTCGCACGGACCCAGAGTTGGCACAGGTTGGCAATTAGTATGCTGAAGCAATGAGAGCGTGGTGTTGCAATAACGGTTTAGAAATTAACCAATCCAAAACATGTACGTTAACGTTTAATACAAAACGATGTTTGCCAGATACATCTCCATTAGTACGCTTGAGATCCAAAACTATCCCAGTCACCAATAATACTAAATTTCTAGGCTGTTACATTGACATGAATCTCACATGCAATACCCACAAAGATGCTCTATGTAAAGAATTGTGTTCTCTTCAGTGTGCTGTACGCCAGTTGAAAATTAGTGTCAGTAAGGAAGTGGTTTTGACGTATTACCACTCTCATATCTCATCAAGGTTGAGATATGTATAATTAATGTTCTTGGGCTTGTCTTTCCAATTCCCACGATGTTCTATTGTACAGAAGAGGATTTTGCGAAATATATTCATGTTAAGAAATACTGTTAGCTGTCATCCACCTTTTGTGGGCCATAACCTGCTGACTTTACCAAGCATTTTTATTTATGAGTGGGCAGTATATCTCAAGAAAAACTTTAACCGTTTCATACGTAACTGCGATATTAATAATATATATGAGACACGGAATGCTTGTGGGCGGTCGGCTCCGAGACATAGAACAACACTATATGAAAAAACCCTAGGTTTATATGTATTCAAATCTATAATAAACTCCCTAAGAACTTAACAAATTTAAACATTGTTAAATTTAAAATATCGTTATTTTTAGTTGACAAGTGTTATTACACTGTCTCGGAGTTTTTGACTGAGCCGATTCGTGATTATTGAGTGTTTTCTTGTCGGTTATATTGTGTTTTGTATCTTATATAAGTATTCTCATTTATATTTATGTTTTTTTTAGCATGTACATATATCTGATAAAGCCTATATCCTATGGATCTACTGGACTGGACGGCCAGCTGTAAATACAGCGAGAAGAGGGGGACACAATAGATCTTTTAGGTCGCAGTGTACTATCACCCTAATATCACACATACATACATACATACATGGATCTACTGGCTAATAAAGTACAATACAATACAATACAATCTAGTAATACGGTAAGAAGACGAACATATGACCGACGTAGGTCTGTCAGAACACCATAAAATATTCAGCATGTGACAACAGCGAAGTGCATTAAAAATAACAGACCGCTGTATGAGAAGGATTCTGCATTGCGATTTCATATTTCATCCCCACAAAATAATGATGTCCCAAGAATTGTGTCCAGCAGACTACGCCAACCGCCGAAATCTGTGTGAGCAAATGCTTGCACATGTCACTCTTGACGCAGCTTTCTTTAGTAGCAACGAAACGTATTTCCACATCAGTGGGGTTGTGAATAGAGAAAATTTCTACTGGGGTAAACATAACCCCAGAATTATTCTCGAAAAAAACAGCTACATTCCCTATATATTTATCTTTCTGACGGTGATGTGGGATGTCTGCACGGTCACCAGATTTCTATAAAGTATATTAAGTACGAAAATATTGTGAAAATTTATTTTTTATTTGCAGACAGATTCGATTACAAAACGAAAACTTGTTTACTGTGAAAAATGACAAGTGGAAGTATATCAGTTTTCGTAATACAATTAACTTATGCTTGTATTATATTTACTTGTGATAATGTGGCGATTCATAACTGCAAATACTCTTAGAAGAAACTAATTACGAAATCTAGTATTTTTTTTCTTCTGACATGGTTGTGAATTCCTTCCACATAGCGTTAGTCATACACGTATATGACTTGTTAAGTAGTATCCGAAGCGGGAGACCCGGATATCCCCATAACATCAATTGAAATGTGAGTCATAACACTTTTGTAAATATTCTTGGAAAATTCTATCTGTTTCGATTTAGAAAGGTGCAATATCAGGTCAGTTCATGTCGATACAAATTCTTTCTTTTCATTGTTGTGAATGTATGACGTCAGTTTTGATACCTGGCAACGCTTTGGGTATTTCTGTCCGCTGCTGTAGTACATAATATGTGTTTCTAGGTATATTTAATAATCATTTTTATCTTTAATTTCTTAGACTTGTATATTCTTTCACAAAAATTCGTATAGTAATGAAATATTTTTTCTTAACACTTAGAAATTAATGAAATATAGGATCTTTCTTTATAATATATAATATAAATCAAGCAGTTGATAACATTGATTAAAAAATTAAAGTTTTTTCTGGTTGCTAGTTATGCATAGGTGATCTTGATTCCTTTTTTTTCATGCCCGTCACTCACTGCTCCTAAATTGTTTGGGAAAAACTCCAAATGAGATTGTAAATAATGCATTTTTAGCGATATACTACTTTTATGGTAAATTGGCGACACTTCATCGACGAAGTTCTTGAAATTTTCTGCTTTGATGTTGCACAGAAAACCAATTAGATACTACAGATTTGAAACAATTCCACCCCTCCTTTTTTTTTCTTTGCAGAACCGCATCGAAACCACTGTCATTCATTAGTTGTCGAAATTGTAAATCCACAAATGTCTTCTCCTTTGTGTTGACTTCTCTGACTTTTGGAAATTTGTTCAGCCCTAATTTTATATGCAAAGGAGGCAAATAGATATTGTTTCTAACCACAAGGGTTTCATGTAAAATATTTCTTTTTCAACAACCATCTGTCTGCTTGACCAACTTTTCACAATATAATGCTGCACTTTAGCATGCTCGTTGTGTATGCTCTTCATTTCATAGATTCGCAAGATTCCGTAAGGTGAACTGCATATGCCATGGGAAGTGAAGTGTATTGCCATTATGTAACAGAACTGCTTTCAAACTAAATTTTCATGCACCAATGAACAGTCGCCATTCTTCAGGTTTGTGGGTTTCCATCAAACCGCCAAAATTACTGCAATTGGTAAGATTGTCGTCCATAGAATAAAATCTAGAAAACTTCTCGCGGTTACGGGAATGACTAGTTTTGGTATTGGGTTCCAGTAAATTCCAACTTTGCAATCTGGAGCCAACCAATTCGGCTTTACTTTTACTTAAATTCAAATCACGAATTAAATCGCTTAGTTTTGCGCGTGTAATAAATTCCAGGAATAAATTCTGGATCACTGCTAGAAGCAGTGTCAACATTTTTTTCATCTGATTCTTCAAATGTTTCTGGTGGCATAGGAACTGGAAGATCATCACAATGGCCAACGGGTCTAATCGCCGACGTTAAATTAGGATATACTACAGATGTTTTTGTTTTTCCAGAGAAGCCTGTTATCTTTGTTATGCAAAAGTAACAGTTGGTTAGATGATCCTTTAGTTCCCTCCATAGCATAGGTGCTGCAAAGGGCATACATAAACCTTTTATCAACTGTCGAAGACGATTTGCGTAAGAAACACAGCAAATGTGTGTTGCCCATTGCTTGTCTTGGTCTACAACTCTACATCCAAATCTTCTTCTTAGCGAAGTAAAACATTATGTTTAACAGTAAATTCTCCACACAACATAACAAAAACTATCATTCGCACATTTACAGGACACAGTACTGTCACTCAAAACACAAAAAATACAAGGAATTTTCTTTGTTGAGCAGTTATAATGCAACTTTATAAATTAAACTTAAGTAAAACTTCCTTCCTTCGTAACCACAAAAGAATACTGCAGGCCGACTAAATTTCGTCGCAGTGCTGAAGCGTTCTACGCTTGCTCGCCGCAAAACTTCAAATTTATATAAAATTCAGAAACCTGTGAATTGTCATATCAAGGGGCACAACTTCTAATGATTTAAAATCATTTTTGAGGGCACAGCAGCCTCCACCCTTAAAATTGGAATAGGGAAGATCGATCTTGTGACCACTCATTCCAAAAGTCTACTCAAAACCTGATCAGTGTAAGGTAAACCCACCTTTGTTCTTCAAGCGTGTGCTTCATAATCCTCGAAGTTAAAATCTACGTAGTTTCTCACCCAAATTCATCCAATCCATGAGTTATCACTTCTGTGATAAGAAGAGCCTAATGTTGTACGGTAATTAATTAAAGTAGCAATTAGCGAGTTTTCTGCGAAACAACTTTTAATCTGTTTGGGCTACATTTTAGCGTAGCCTACGCGTCTCTAGGGTAATCTGAAAATAATCAGTCGCGTAGGTAACGACTGCTCCCAGTCCCAGTTTCATTAAGAGTCACTGGCGACTAATTGAACAATGAATTAAGGAATCCGGGTCCGCTTGTCAATTATTTACAATATAATCGCCGTTAAACCGGAGTCGCACAATCGCGTGGAATTATAATTGCCCCACGGTCGGGCGTATAATATCTTCCTGGCCGCAATTTCGATAACGTGGCATTTTTAAAATACGCCAAACGAGTTTCTGCCGACGCGAAAATATGTGCGCATCGACTGGCTGAAATATTTCTGATCGCATTCTTTCCGTCCGACCAACGCATCGGCAACGGCAAAAGTGATTGAAACGGATCGAAAATTTTGAGTTGTCGAGAATTCGCAAATTTTTTTCGTCGTTCCATTGGCTGAGTGCTGTTTTTAATTAAACGTAATACAAGTTTTTTTTTTTTTTAGGGAGAGAGAGGTTTATTTCAAACAGGATTAAATAGAACGATTTGCGATTCTATATTGATGGTGGATGGTATGGTGATAGTTGATGAATCTTTTGTGAGCGGAAAATTTGGTCCTTTGGTAATTGTGCAAAAATTTAAAGCAGAACAAGTAAAAGCATTTAACTCATTTAAATCAAAATTAAGAGATTATTTAGTTTTAAATTCCATTTATGAAGTCCAAAATCTTTTTAGTAGGCAAATTTCATATTTTTCTGCTTTTCATATTAAGTTTGAAATAAAATGGTTTATTTATTTATTTATGTTGATGATGGATGAAAAACTTCAGAATACTTTGTATGATATACTTTGAAAAGGACTGCCAATTAGTGGAACTTAATGTCAACTTCACTAAGACTGGTTCAGTACCTTCTCCAAAATATTATATTTTAAGTAAGAAACTTCTCTGAAATAAGCCGAAACTTGAAATAATTAAAAAAATCCGAAAAGCTCTAATGGTGTACAAAAACTTTGCAGGAGCAATCGAGGTATGCATCCCAAACATATTGCTTTCGTTGTATACAGCAATAATAAAACCATTCATAATGCGCAGTGGTTTAAAGCAAAAGAACTAAATTGGTTAAAGATTAGCCTGTGAATGCATAACTAGGGCAACTAGAGCATATCCAACGGTGCTATTGAACCGGTACTAAACCTCACTTCTCTCCACATGTTGGTGGGGAGGGTAGCAAAGAGACGCAAAGTGACTAATTATTAGTCTTGGACTTTCCCAGAGTCACAAGACAAAAAGATTCAGATTTGTGAAAGAGGACAAAGCTTAATAGTAAGATAAATGGGATCAAAGCAATATCTTTAAATTTAATATAAATACCATCAAATATTATACGGGTATCTCCAAAATAAATATATCCGACATTGCAAGTTATCTCCCAATTTGTATTTTCTCAAATTTCTCAAAAATTTATGAACTTTTATTATACACAGATATTGTTAGAAATGATAAGTCACTAATTTCAGATTTTCAACATGGCTTTATGCCTAAAAGATCCACTGTAACGAACCTTGCTTAAATCACTCAATACATGAGTGAAGTTATTGATAATAGAGGCCAAGTGGACGTAATCTATACTGACTTATCTAAAGCTTTTGATGTTGTTAATCATTTGTTATTAGTACAAAAACTTAATTATTTCGGTTTCTCAGATAACTTGATAAACTATAAATGTATTCACTTTTGCAATATTCAAATGTATGCGGATGATACGCAAATTTATCGCAGCTTTGGAGTTGATGATATCCAGACCAATATAAATCTCATTAACTGTGATCTGGAACGGATTAGTATTTTTTCTAAAAATCATTCTTTAAAAATTAATCCTTTAAAATCCGTAGCAATTTTGTTTGATAGGCAGAAAGATGTGGAAAGGTGTAGAGCATCTATTAACTTAGTATTAAATAATATCTCTATTCCTCTATCTCTGGAGTCAAAAAACTTAGGTTTGTTGATTGATAACTCTTTTAGATATAAAAGTTATATCTCAAAATTAATTAGTACTGCATATTGCAACTTGAAGGCGCTATATCCTTATAAGGCAGTTTTCAGCGAGAAGACAAAAATCACATCATGTGATAGTCTCGTTTTATCTGTATTTAACTATGGGTGTGTTGTTAATGGTCCTTGTTTGGATGCACGCGACCGAGATAGAATACAAAAAGTTCAAAACAGCTGCTTAAGATACATTTATAGGATCAGAAAGTATGATAAAGTTACATATAAACTTGCAGTGACTGGATGGTTGAACTTGGCAAATCGTAGGCGGGTTCAAGCAATGAAACTGTATCATAAAGTAATTTGTCTTAAAACTCCAGCATACCTATATGCTAAGATCCGATTTCGCACGGATGTTCATAATATCAACGTTCGGGGTAGGGGTCTCATATCACCACCACTCCACAAAACGACCTTTTATGAGAGATCATTCTCATATAATATATATTCACTGTATAATTCTTTACCCACAGAGCTTAATGCCTTAGGTGTGCCTATGTTTGCAACGTATATTAATAAACATGTGTTTAGGCGACAGTAGCAGGGCTAATCGATTCCATTATCTATTATATATTGTGATCCCTTCGGCTATGTTCATTATTATTCTCTGTAGGATATGACAGAATTAGGTTTAAGTTAGTATGTTAGGCATAAATTTCTACTGTGCTTGTTCTTAATGTATGTAAGGATATGGTTGAACAGGGGGCAATATTGTTACCCAACTGAACCACTCCTTCTGATTTCTTGTACCTCCGATTATTGTAATTAGTTGCGTTATATTGTCACTCTTTCATGATGGGCAAGAAATAAAGGCATTTATTATTATACACGTACCACAGATAGCCTCTTTATTCCCAAATATCGTCGCAATATTCTTAAAAAAGCTCGTTTAATTCATATGGTCCGTAATTTTAATGTCTTTTATCCTTACCCTTTCTAATTACTAAGTTTGCTGCTAAGTTTATCCTGTTTTATTAGTTAAGTGTTAATATAACTATTATTATTCCTTTCATTGTTTTTTGTTATTATGTTGCACTATGGAGTAAGTGCATATATAGTCTTAATTTCATTTGTTAGAGCATGAATTATTTTATAATTTATTTTTTAGTACACTGTACTTATATGCAACATTTGTAAGTGTCCTTTAAGTGGTGTTTTTTGTAACACTGTTGGACTTTTATTATTTTTTTCTTAAGATTTAGTTAAATTGCAGCAGGTTTATAATAGGTAGTTAGAGATCAAATTTAATCTTAGATTACCTATTCAAGTGTGTTATTCAGATCTCCAGAATGGAGATTTTGAAAAGTCGGCAATATACATACATATATGCCAAGCCATAATGCCACTGCGTAAACAATGTAAACTATACGTTAGATATACACCAATACGAAGCCGAAGAATAACAAAGACTAATAAGAATAGCAAGAGAAAGAAAAGGAAGCGGTAACAGAAGAAGCAAAAGACACCGAATCGGAATGGAAACGCATGACATTGGTACGCACCGGGTTCGGGGGCACTAAATCACCGCTCGGATATTTATGTCGAGTCGACTGTCCCTTTCTGAAACTATAGCGTTGATATTCGTATTCCGCGAATGCATAATTGTACAATTCATGCGGCCTGTCTCGTAACTCCTCTCTGAATAGGTAATTACTAACCGTGTACGCGCCCCGGAATGAACCCGGCCGGATCGGGAGGTCGGCGTGCGGCTGTATTTGGTCGCATCGCAGCTGATACTCGACGGAAGGAGATGGACGAAAGTCTGAGGTGCGTACCACCGCCGCTATACTGACTACCGGTCAATATTTGAAAGAATCGCAGGAGAATCGGGAAAGAAGTCCGTTGAATTACTGGAAATGTTGCTGCAGATTTAACAAGAATAAAACACACTTTTTAATGTAGGACATAAGTGTATGTACATTTTACATATTTTTATTGAATATTTGTTTTATAAAATAGGTATTTAACAGAGCGTGAAGTGATATTCACGCAAAAAGTACTTCACTTTCGCGCATTTATTGACGCACTGCTGTCAATAATGCCATTCTTTACTAATGGAACTTGTATACAAAATGACAGATTTACAAATGAGAATAGATAATGGCCGGAGAAAAGTTTGCGGCCGATCTAAAGTAATGCAAAATCAGTGTTTCTGGCCGGAGGAGCAAAATAGTATTTTTTCTAAGTGGATGTTACAATAAAGCTAAAACAAACGACGACGCATTGCTGTAATGAGTTATTAACGCACTGGTGGGGTTTCTACCGGAATGTACCGGAATAATATGGGCGATTAATGTGCAAATTAGAAAAAATACTGTAAAAATCTCGTGTCACAATGACTTGTAATGCTCGTACATTGAATCACTTGCCCTACGCGGCATGCGATTCAAATTTGCACTCGCATTACATAAACCTTATTGTAACACTCGTGTTTTTAAATACTATTAAACTATTAATACTTTTAAAATACTATTAAAATATTTCATATCGTTCCGTAATGTTGAGATGAACGTAGGTGTTATTTACATATTGCAGCGGGAAAGTGAACGATGAATTCTAATTCTTAAGGGTGCCTTCACGACGCACAGTGGTGCAGAACGCGAAAAACGCGATCGAATTTTACATTAAAAGTTGAGTAAGTTTATGTTTTCAGGTATGCTGAATCTGAAATTATGCATAAAAAAACCCGCATTTGTAAAACCTATCCTAAAATACAACCCTTAAATGCAAAAAATTGATAGCACTTAATACAAGTACGAAGAATATTTTTTATACAAATTATACAGTTTAGTTTGCAAATTCGAAGTTTTTGTTTGTTATAACCACCCCTTAATGCATTGAATTTGACATGTTTAGTAGTTTGTACTTGGTTAATAACTTGAATATAATTTGCAACCACGTTTTAAAGCTGTTGCTCTAATAAGCATATATTGCTGCCTCGTAAAACCACGCCAGATAATAAATAATAAAGCCTCTTCAGGTGTCATAGAATTTTATTCTTGTTCGCGACTCCTCCATTTTTCCATTATACGTTTGCCTCTAGTTGGTGTAGTATTTTTATCTCGACTTTCTCGTACTTTCATTGCCGTAGCATGCACAAGTTCTTCCACAGAAGTACTTTTTCTGAGCTCCTCGGTTTTACGCCTTTTTATAACATCAGAACTTTCAGCAAAACACTTTGAAGGACAACCTCGAATGCCCGAAGTTGATGGACGATCGCAATAAACAGATTCAGGAAAAATAATTTCTTCTTGCAGCCAAACATTATGCTTTTTCATAAAGACACTTGATGTTCTATTGGACGATTTCCAATATTGAAAATATCTTGGAAAAAACATGTGTTCAAGCCAATACAAAATATTTTTACTTGATTCTTCTTCTTCGGCAAGCCCGTATGTATCAAGTATAAGCCGATACATTGCTCGTATTTTACTTTCAGTCAATTTATCATCACTTAATGGACTTATTTTCTTCGCGTCCATTATGTTACAACTTTTCAAAAAAACTATTGCAACAAAATCACAATCTTTTACAACCACTCTAACGTCAGAAATTTCGAAAATAGAACACAGAATAATCTGCGTAAAGTTTCGACTCAAAGTTGAGTTTCAACTGATCGGGTACCAAGTGGGGTTTTCTTTTATATGTTCTCATAGGCAAATATTGGCAGCTAATTTTCTTGAATTTGCAAAGCCAAATAGCTAATTTACGCATAAATGAGGTAATTACCCTGGAGGGTTGTGTAGTACTAAACTTAATCCACTTAAGGCAAATTTCTATAATCCGATTACCTGTTACAAACAAGTAGTTTTCTTGTACTAGGTAAACATTATCCGATAATAAGCAATGCAACTTAATAATACACTTAGCAATGTTTAACAATATTATAATGACATCAGTAAATAAGCGCATTTGCTTGTGGTACAGTCTTTTTATTTACACCTTAATTTCTATATAAAAGAAACGTCTTAATTTTACTGAATTTTAAAAGCAAATATAGAAAAACTTATGTACATAAGATGCATATTATTTACATCATCAAATAGAGCAACTATTCAAGATTAAATTACTGCAATTTTAACTTTGTACGAAGAAGTTGAAAATATGATTTTCGATCGCGTTTCTCGCGTTCTGAACCACTGTGCGACGTGAACATCCATGTACCAATGCATTTCAAGAAAGACAGAGAGCAAATAGTTGGTTTATAACGAGTTACATTTTAATTTTTAAACAAATAGTATCAGAATTACTTATTCGGAATTTGTTTTTTCCTAAATATTAAACTGTTTTTTATTCTCAAGGAGGCATATTTACAAGAAAACATAAAAAAACTGATAAAAAATACTGAAAGTGAGGCCTCGTCAACTGTAAACATACGTCAACCAACGCAACAGTACACTGAGAGAAATAGATTGTACTCTTTAACATAAATATAGTATACTTTAATATATTTTATAGCTCCTATAGGGACAATCATATTTTATATTACCGGTGACAATATCTGTATAGTAAATTTCTGTGAATAGTTTTTATTAACTCGTATGGTAAAGTTGGTGGACTATATTTGTATTATTAATTTGAGCATACATGTTAGTAAATGTGAAAAAAATGTCTAGTAGCACTGACTATATTTGATAATAACTGTTAAATTTTTTATTGTACCCAGTTATATGTAATATTTTACTATGTACGATACATGATGCTCATACTTACCATATAGCCTTGTAGTACTTACAATATTATTTTCTACTATAATAATCTAACGTCTCTTAGCATTTAAAATAGTAGATAGTAAACAATAATATAATGGATCATATGCGGGCACTATACAGCGATACTTACCTGTAATTTAAAATATAGTACTATACAAGGTTTTACCCAGTTCATGCATAAGGAAAGTGGAATATTACACAATAAAAACTATAATATTGATTTTATATTTTTATTTGTCCTTAAAACCATTATTACAAAAATCCAACGTGTATTACTTTCATTAACATAACAATCACTAGTAGGTTAGATTTAGGTTAATGTTCTATCAAAGCATAAAGTACCCACTACGAAGTATATGCATATAATATCTATTACTTACCTTTGAATACATTAATTAACTGTGGAAACCCCACTCGATTAAAATGTTTTCCACGTTTGCATTCATTTCTGCTTACGATGCACAGAAATCAACGAACGACCAGACACAAACATGCACCGACACGAATATGTACACCTGTATCACACGTACGTAACACGTGTCAGTAATTTTGTCGCAGCAAAACAGCTTATTGGTCGATTTCTTCGGTAAAGATCGACAATGAATAGAGCAAGGGGTGGGAAGAGCGTTACAAACATTTATGTTAGAAATTGAATATGCATGGAATACCTGATAATATCGCAGTCAATCGCAGCGACTATCTATATAATCCACGTCATTATATAAGCTTTCAGCAATAGAGTATATTAATTGTTACATCCATAAGATGTATATGGTAACATCCAGATTTTACCTCTTACTATAATCATGATAAAATCTGGTTATTTTACTCTTAACACGCCACATATTGTCGTTTTGACAATAATTATTTTAGTAATTAACATAAAGAGATTTACTATCTAATTTCTACAATCCATTTTTCTCAGTGTAGGTTTAATTTTTTCTCATTCGTAGTTGCTTCCAATATAAAAAGGTGTGCATAATTTCCTTCAATTTAGTCTAAGAAACATATTTGCCGGTATTTTTATTGCTGTTTTAATTGATATTATCTAAAAATCGTTGTCCAAAATGGTACCTAACATACTAAATGCCGCAATGCATTAATGTAACTCTCTCATAGATTTTTCGTATACAAACTGAAATAAAAAATTAGGCACTAAAACATAATAGCGGCATATAAGTAAAACACATAGGCATAAATTCCATCGGACTGATGGAATTGTGTCAGAATCGATAGATGTGGCAGCACTGTCTGCGACCGCCTGAAATATTTATGGATTTATACATTTGTAGCCGTTCACTTGTTTCGCCGTGTGAGCGGAATCGAGAATGTCTCGTCGCATTGTCACTGTCGATACTCGGGCAGTCAACGCAACCTTCGTCGAAACTCCCCTCTGGAATCGCGAATCCCGTGTATCGGTATTTGTGTGTGTACGTCTATCGTCGCCCTGTGAACAGTTTATGCGGCCTACATTTTGACAGTTTTTGAGACACGTTCGTCGATAAATATCGAGGTGACTGGTAGACGTTTTCAGCCAGTTATTTTTTTTCCTCTCAAATCCGACCTGATTCTCTCCGACTGTATATGTGTCGTGATTTTGTTTCTCACGTCTGTCGTAACTGTACATACACGCGAGTAAATAAATATGTAGGAGGTGAAGATTGACGTTTGGTCGATTCTAATGCAAAACGTTTATGATACAATTAAAATGTTTTTGAGAAAGAAGAGTTCTTACTAAAAATAATCTACCGTTGTTATCTTTTCTATTTGGTACAAATATATCTTTGCTACTGATGAAAGAAACCGGAAAAAAGGTTCTTTAGAACCTTTACACTGAAAAATCGGTTTATTTACGTCAATAAGATATATTGACAATAAAAATTTATCAATATTGCCTTTTGGTAATAAATGGAGTAATAGTTAGTCCATGGTCTAAAGGAATTACTTCTGTACGTTTCGTTCACAGCTACGGTGAACATCTTCAGCGGACCTAAACTAACAACTTAAAAACTAAATGGCATTATGTCATACAAACGTCACAACAAAATAACAATACAGTAGGCTGGCTATCCATAAAGAGGATGATTTTCTTCCTCAGTAATGTTTATCGTAGTTGGTGAATCAACTACACGCCGAGTTCTGCTTGCGGTGCGCTGAGCACCGGGTACTAAACTTTATTTATTGAGTCTGTATCCTCTGTTCTCTTAAAATTATTTTGATGTTTAGAAATTTCAATTTTCCATGGGTAAATCTATTTCAGTGTAAAGATTTGAGTTTATTTTGAATTAATAATTAATTCTGTTCTTTTGATTGATTGTCCCATGGGCGATAGCGCTCAACGCTCAACTCCCTCCATCGCGAGCGCGTAGGGGAAGTGCAAGTGTAAATAAACCGCGCGTTTAACCCAAGCAGAGAGTTCCCGAGTCCCTAGATCCCTTTCAGTCCGCTCTGGCTGATGTGTCGGCACAGCTTTTCTGATACACTAAAACCCTGAAACATTCACGCACTCACAGTCAGAGCTACCACTTTGGGGTTGAAACTTTATTGTAACAGCATGAATAAGACGCAACACCGTTTAGGCTATCACGAGGTTGTAGTTCACCGTTTGACAACTGGCCGTACGACCAGCGCCACCGAACGAGCTCGGGGCGAACCTCATCTTTCGACTTAGAGATCAACGCATAAGTAATAAGCATTTTAAAAATAAGTAGGTAATCGAAAGCCCATAAGCAAGGTATTAAAGAATAAGCAGTAAAGATCAGTACGCCGAACCGAACTGAAAGAAACGTCGTTACATTCTTAAAACGAGTTTCATTACATGATGGCAAGTCCTACATTATCTTAGAATACTTATCCAAAGACGGCGTCTCCATTATCGACAAAGCGCGTGTCGTTTACTCGGTTTATAGAATACCAAAAAGATGGCCATGAGTTCCTTTCGATAATCTGTTCAATATTATTTAAATTTGTCTGTTCAACACGAGCTCCTAAGCATAGACAAATTTTCCTTAACCAAGGGAGAGAAGGAAATCCCCAAAACGAGGTATGCTGTTTTTTTGTTTGTTTGTTGTGGGAGCCTCTGCAGCCTCTTGGCTTTCTGTATTTAATCTGCCATTTCTTTTACCAATTGAAGCAGGCCAGGACAAATTCCTGGTGTCCTGTACTGGTCTATACAAGTCTGTTGCTGGTCGATCCAAGTCATCCTTTAGGTTCATTTCTGACTTGTCAAAAATTGCCTGTCTTTTCACATAAGATATGGTATGCGGTACCTGTCATCTTATCACACAGTGTGCAGTTGGTATCGCCAGTTGTATGTGTCCTTTCAGTCCACAGTGTCCTGTTAGAAGATCTACTACTATGCGAGGATTACTCCTATTGAGGTTTAACATTTTTCTCATGCTCCCTTGATAAAGGTTTTCCCATGGTTGTATTAATCCAGTCCCTCTTTGGCCCAAATCCTTATCTGCTGTCGTGCTATGTTTTTGAACACTCCTAGAATAGATTCTGGTCCTATGAATGAAGCCGCTGATCCATGTCGTGCCAACTCATCGGCTTCTTTATTTCCCTTGATTCTCGAATATCCAGGCACTCAAAGTAAAGTGACTTTATTGTGGTTTGCCAGGCGATTCAGTTCTCGAATACATTCCCAAACCTGTATTAGTTGTACTCTGGGGTTCTCTAATGCCCTTAGTATCCCCTGCCTATCTAGGTATGCCAGCCATGTGTACAGAGAAAGAAAAAAAATTTCGAGCGTCAACAAAATATTTCCATTAGAAATGATTGACGTGCAACAACCATTCCGCAGGTGATATGGAAGTCTGCAGCAACTGCATGTATGAAGAATACTTTCTCCATGAAGAGGTCGATGAAATATAATGAATTGAATTCACACAACCGTTTTTTTTTTGTTTAACTGTCATGTAACGTTTTTTACATCCCTTTAGCAATTTCCTAGCATTTAAGTAAAGGAAAATTTATTAAGTCAGTGACCGTTGGCATTGTTAGGAATAAAATATTGGCGATATGACATTAGGTAGGTAATTTCATTAATACATCTTACTGCTGCTTTTTGTTTAAGTAGAAGTCAATTAGCGAATGGGCTAGATCCCCAAAAGAGTATTTCTTAGAATAAATGAGATTGAAAGTCAGCATAGTAAATAGGTCGTATCGACTCTACACTCACAGAATGAATATAAAAAATAATCTTATTCAACTTAGAGATTAATGTATGTATTACAATGATCATCGCATGTTAAATTTGAATTAAAAGTAATGCTAAGCACAATATTTTTGTTTCAATACAAATTATGACAAGCACCTATTTATTTCTGCAGAGTATGAAAAATATTTATTTGGTTTTATCTAAATTTAACGAAAGTCTGTTAGTATAATACCAATTATACATTTTATGCCATATAGATTGCGTTATCCTTGTACTTTCTTGTTCGCAAGCGTAGTAGAGTTTTATCATCAGCGTGCATATACCACACAAGTCACATGAAGAATCTACAATATCATTAATAAACAGTACAGATCTAAAACTGAACCCTGAGGTAATCCTATATAATTTGGTATTAGGGAAGAACTTACTCGCTGCTTGGTATTTGTACTAATAATAGCTACTTCAACAAATTGCATTCTATTTGGTAAATAACACGCTACTCAAAAGCCAATAATATTACTGCGTAACCTAATTCATTAATTTTAGTTAGTAGTGAGTTCCGTTTTACAGGAAAACGAATATATATGCTTCCAGTATTATAATGTGCATAGAGGTTTGCTTTTATAGTTTTTGCTTATAGGTTATAAGAAAGTAAAGAAAAATACAATAATGGTATAGCTTCCTAAGGAAACTTAAATATTCAAAAGAATAAGTAAACGATTTGCAAATAAATGCCACTAAAGAAATTGAAGTGTTGATTCGAAAGAATAAAAAAGTATAGCAGCAGAAATATGATGGTGTCAGTTTTCTCAATCCAAAAATACATCAGTGATATGTTGAAGTTTGTCAAAGGCTTATTTAGTTTCATTTCAATATTATGCTTGTGTTTTATTATGCAAAAGTAATGTATTCTACGATACTAAATCCACATTACGTTATATTCTATAAAAACGATATGATATAATATGCAAACAAATCAAAGCATAACGTATATCTTTGACTACATCATCTCTCATATCTCCATATCATATCATCACCACGAAACCGAACGTCTGAGCTTCGGTTAAAGAGAGAGACGAAAACAATGGTAAAAATAGCCCCGCACGCAATGGGTAGATCTTTATTCGCACGGGGACGTTGTATATTCACTTTGTCAATTTCATGCCGTCATTAAATCTTTCAGAAAATCTGCATGGCGATGCAGATAGTACGTACGAGATACACCACCACTATTTCGCTTGAAGATGGTCTGAATTAACCTTGGCAAGAGAATAAAATACTCTCTCGATGTTGCTGGTCCGTTGTTTTTTTTGTTGTTGTTGTGCTCTTTCTTTCGTCGTCCTGCTCCTGCCTCCTCGTATTCTCCTACTTCTCTGTTCCATTTCGCTCCGCGGCCGGACTGACAGCAAAATGCGACTGTCTGAACCGTCAGCAGTAGCCACCAAAAGAATTCGCAATCGCAGAATAGTTGTCTTGTTCCCATGCGTACCTATAGCATTCTCGTCGGTTGCGATGGGACATTTTCTAGCCAATTCCTTTGAATATCGAGCTGTGTGCGAACTTGAGGATTACACGCTCTTAATCGTGTATTTATATTGTGATTTACGTACAATTACTGGGTTGCTTAAAACGCATTTTTAATCCTTTCTGAAAGAAAATGTAAAGAAATCACGCTAGGGTATAAAACAGAACAGTTTACATGGCGTTAATAAATTAACACACAAGGTTCTTGACTTTGTTATCAAGTAATTTCTTGAAAAACGTTGGAGCGCGTCAATTTTCTTCCATTTTTGCTCTTTTAAGTAGCTGTGGTATTTCTTCTAACATACATTTTTTTTTACTCGTTTTTATATATGGTGTGCCCCCAATTCTTTAACGTTCAAATGATGTAAGCAAAAAATACTAGAAGTCGACGATTATTATTTTTGACAAAAATAATTTTATTGGAGGTAATAACAGTTCTAATAAAAATTATCTAAAACGTATCTCATTAATAAATTTACAATGACGTACGTACAAATTCTGGAGAAATTGATCATTTATTGCTGATCTGATATTTTGTTTTGTATAACGTCAGTTTGAAATAACCCCTCGTAAAGCAATCTAGTGGATTTAGATCAGGTCGTGGAGCTGATTGTACACTTGTTCCCCGTAACCCTATTCATCCATTAAGGAATGTATGTATTAGAAGATTCCTCGCTCAGCGATCATAATCTTGAACTATCCAGTAATAAAACCAAAGTCATGTTTTTTGGTAGACATAAGAACCTCCCACAAAATAACATCAAGATAAACAATTCAGTTTTCCCTATCGTATCATCTATCAAATATCTGGGCATGGTCATAGACAATAAATTCAAATGGACTGAACATATTAACCAAGTTGTACAGAAATGTAATGCCAATATTAATATTTTGCGTGTTGTGACTAAAGTCAAGTGGGGGGCAGATTTTACAATCGCCAGAAACTTTTACTATGCATGCATTAGGTCGCACATGGATTATGGATGTCTGTTTTATGCGGCAGCTCCGGAGAGGCAGCTGCGTCGTTTGAATGTTATTCAGAACACCGCCCTTCGTATTTGTGTTGGTGCCATGCGCTCTACGCCGACGGAGGCCCTCAGGGTGGAGGCGAGGGAGCCATCTTTGGATTTGCGTCGAAATATTGGAAAAACAGAAAGGTGCCCCTTATTGGAGAAGCGTATAAATATGTCAGTAGATCAGAAAAAATTATCATGAGAAACGAAAGCATTAATGTTAACTATTTTGATTTCTTAGTTAAACCAGACGTACATTTTCCTGCTTATATAGGCATTCCTACTTATGACTCTACCTTACACTATAGAATAACGGCCGACCTAAATAGCAAATTATTGATATATACAGACGCTTCTAAAACACTTAATGAATGCGGATGTGCAATATGGGTTCCGAAACATAACTATAGCGAGACGTTTCGCCTGGACAGTAGAGTGTCAGTTTTTGCTGCTGAGGCGATGGCTATAATTAAAGCAGTCGATTATATCCAAAACAATCGAGTTACTAAAGCTTGTATTATGTCGGACTCGAAAAGCGTATTGAGGGCGATTCTTAATAACGAAAGATTTCAAATGCATCCTTTAATATATAAACTAAGAACTAAAATCATGGAGATCAGGAGGGATGGTTTGTTTGTCAGTTTTTATTGGATTAAAGGTCACTCGGGCATAGAACCTAATGAAAAAGTCGATGGGTTGGCAAGGTCGGCCGCTTCCAGCGGGATGGGTTGTCAGATTCGGATTCATTGGAGAGATCTTTTGGTTTCCACGAGAACTGAACTTTGGAAAGAGTGGGAGGATCGATGGGAGCGGTTGAATGCTGCTCGACCTACCCAGTACGCTTTGATACACCCGTTGATAAGTCACAAGGTCTGGCATGATGGTCACACAATCTCGAGATGGGTTTATTCAACGATTGCTAGACTTAAGTTTGGTCATGGTATATACCCGGCGCCCACCTACATAGATTAAAAATGAGGGAGTCGAGCGCATGTGCTTGTGGCCATGACAATGGAACTCTGGATCATCTCTTTTTTGAGTGCGCATCGTAGAATGTTCAGAGAGCCAAACTTATGAAGGATCTGATAGAACTACAGATTGCATTACCTACGAACATGATTCAAGTCTTGAGAGAAAACAATATTAAAGTATTCTGGGCCGTAATAAAATTTATGAAAGCATCCAACATTTTTATATAGCTTGTCGTTTTTGTTTTCCTATCGTTTCAATCCTACGTGGGTAATTCCTGTTTTCCGTTGGCCTGACTGTGTTTGTGTTCGTTTTAAGCCGCTTCGATGGGCCCCGAAGCGTGAAAAATTGTCCTGCGTCCTCCCTGTATAGGTTTGGTGGTAATGATAGGTGGCTGATGGGCGAGGTGCTCGAAAGGCAAAAAAAAAAAAAAGATTCCTCTGTGTTCTAATATCGGCAAAAAAAAAAAAGAAATTCCATGCAGCTGACATGTTTCTGGATCAAACCATTGGATTCTGCTGTGGCATTACTTGGTCATGAATTTATCAAGTTCAAAACGAAATAGAAAATATCAACCAGAAGGAATTCAAGGCACCAGTTCGTGCTAACAGGAAACTTTTTTTTTTTATATGTAATGGGTTAGATGAAGCCTAAGAAAGTAATGCTTGTTAGGCACTCCCGCAGAGCCAAATTTTCTTTCTAATCATCATTACAACCCCAGAAAAAAACCAGTTATCGTAATTGACAAGAGTGAGATTTGAACCCGTGACCGCATGACTGATACCCAAGCGTGCAAGCCACTATACTATCAGCTGGGTCAAACATTTTAAATAATTACAGGAACCGTCATGAAATTATTTTTGTTAAAAGATATTATTTTCCGTGCATGTATTTTTTTTTCAGAAAACAACCAGTATCTTATGAACAAGCTACAGTAAGGACTATATATATATATACAGCGTGTCTCATATTCACGTTACAAGAGGTGTGATGTAAAAATGTTTGAATGTTATTTTAAGATTGTAGGATTAAGTTTTGATGGAAGAGAATTTTAAGAATATTTTCAATTCTTATAAAACAAGTTGGCTTTGGCAATGAGTCGGAAACAATTTTCTTTGCAGATAATGTGCCCTTTCTGGGTATGATTTGTAAAATATTATTAAGAAAAGTTGTTCAGAATGAGAAATTATTCCTCTAAACAAAATTTCAGCAAGAAATACCGACTTTGTTTATATTGTAATTTTTTTAGATTAAACAAGATAAATTGTATATACTAACAAATTAAATTTACAAAGGTTAATAACAATATCGCGAATTCGCGCCCGCGTGAAGCGTCCCTTAGTTTGTTTGATCAAAAAAATCACTACATGATAAAAATAGAATTTTTGTGCTGAAATTTTGGTTTGGGTGATCGATCTGTCTAATAAAGTAAAACTTTTTAGACTTCAATATTTCGGCATTTGTTTATACGACTTCATCAGGAGGGAGGCTAGAATATTAATACAGAATCCGAAACAAAAATGTACAATTAGTATGTAATAATACAAATTAAATTTGTTGAGAAATCAATAAGAAATTTTGTCAGTAAGGTAAACGAACTAAATATTATGCAAAATGTTGTGCAAATTATTTGTATCTGTTTTAAAATTGTTTGAATTTTGGCAATTGTTACTGTGTACCAATTCTATAGATAATAGTCATTTACGTATCAAGGTTGGAAGTGATATTTTATTGAACGAGTTCAATAAAGACACTTTACAGCCGTGGTGCGTACAATATTTTTTCGACCACATGATTACCACTTACTCAAATCAATTTACTTGCGTTTGTAGTGTTCAAAATACAGATCGCACATATTTGAATGACAGATTGTTTGACAGCTATTTTGACAATCGAACCCAGAAAAACTTGAGAACCTTCGCAGAAGAGTACGGTAAAGTAACGGAAGTAACGCGTTGACTGTTCAATTCGTAGTTCAATGATGTGACAGAATGAGTGTAGTTAGGTTGAACTTTGGGTTGTGGTAGTCGAGAAAGGTTTTTTTACACAGGGAATTTGGTATTTTTGACGCAAGGATACAAAGAAAAAACTGTTAGTATGAGCAAATAAAAAAAAATATGTCGGTCTCTTCAGTAATAATAAATTAGTGATTTTGATAATCCAGGGCAGTTAACTGACCTTACTTCGGTTGCATTTTTTTTTACCCGGTTTTGACAACATTTCTTCATTCGTAATTCTTAATACGATGGTGAGTTTTCTAAATCAATCAAAATGAACATTTTAAGTTCTACTATTAAAAAAAAAAACTAATAACATACTAGGAATAAGAAGTTAAATAATTAGGAGTGAAACTAATTGTAAAACCAACAAAGTCAACAAAGAATATGGTTTTATAGTTAGCTTAAGTTTTTATTTATAATTCATTTTCGATACTACAATAATTGGTATTGAAGGTCGACTTTATTTCAATAGTTTGGCAAATGAAATTAATTTATCAACTTGACAGTGCGGTATGTTTCAATTATTCCTTTGAAAATATTATTCTGACCTTCAGTTATTCTTAAAACTGGTCACCAATATAATCAATGCGCACATCTATCTAAAACGCTTTAACTATCATCACCAAGCGTGCCAAAATCGTCGAAATTACAAACTTGAATTCTATTTTACGATTTATACAAAGAAAACCTAATAATTAGAATAGTTCTGGCTACTCGAATGCATTCCTCAAAGTGACCAATTAGATTTGGCCGTAAATTATCCTCGCTTCTATATTTACGGATGGACTAAATATACTATCGCACGGGTGGAATGTATTTGTGGACTTTAAGGTGATATAATTGCTAAATTTCGATCCGATTTCCGCCATTCCGTCGAAAATATTTACGTTTTGTATTTGGCCGTAAGTTTTTCATAGTAAGTCAATTTCCCGTACAGTAACAATAAACATTTCTGCTTTTGATGTTTCCTCCTCCTTCTCTTTTTCCCATTCGATTATACAAACAATGTAATATTTCAACTTGTCAATGAATGTAATACAAGTAACTCTGTCCGAGAGCCAATACCGGTAATTCTGTCAGGGATCTCGTAACATTTATTGGCCCCTTGTGGCATTTAAAATGAATATTTACTATTGCCGAATACGCGCCCACTTAAATTTCGTACAATTTACAATAATATCCCTAAATTATTTATTCTTTCTTCAAAGGAACGCCGGGAAATTATGGGACGAGCGCGACTTTACTCAATATTTCTTTTTTGTTATTATGGTAAACACACGTCAATAATAAAAGGGAATGCAATAATATATGATCTCGGATAACTGACTAAATGAATAATTGTAGAAACTAAACAGGAAACATATAAAGTATTTCGAGTTGAACGCACTAATTTTTCCTTACACAAACAGTGTTGCCCCGACACATTTTGTAACGAGATATATCTTTCCTTCACAAATTACTTTTTATAATATTTACTACTGATGCGGACGAAAGGTAAATATATTTTAATTATGGATTCGATCAAAGGAAGAGCAGTTTAAATATGGAAAGGTGAGGCAAGAGTAGCGTAACCAACAAGCTGCTTTAATATTTCCGTATATAAAGGAATTCTTTACGGTAGCGCTGGTTGGAGCACATTCGTGGATATGTCACAATAGAAGCTGTGATATCTTCAAAGCCAAATTTCAATGCATTCTCAAAATATTTAATAGAGCATGTATTCCTCTATATTAGCAATTCACCAGCGTGGCAGACTAATTAGAGGTATGCAAAAATAATTTTGTGGAAGTGAAAAATTAGCAACTGGCTGTAAAACGGCACGCTCAGAACAAGAAGATGCTTTTTATGATCTGAACTTTCTTATTTTTGAAAATAAAAGTTTAGGAAAGCTCAAGGTATTAAAAGAAATTTACTTGTATTTTGTCTTGGCTGCCTTTCCAATATCTTCTCGCTCTGAACCAGCATTGAAGATGTTGTTTAATGTATGCTCGATGAAGAACATGTCGTCAAAGTAACAGCATTCCTCTCTCAAACAGAACATTTCCTTGTAAAATTAAGGACACATCGAACGATGTTTTGTATCAACCGTTGTTGATTGAATAAAAAATACGTATTTAATCCTTTTTATTCAATACAGGCACGTGAAATCCCGGATAAATGTAATTTATAGATCTTCTTGTTAAGAAATTAAATATGTGTGCTTGAAGCGAATCTGCAAATATACTATTCCTTCACTCAGAGAAAAATGATTAACCTAATATTGATGTGTTGTTCGCACAGATGCGACAAAGTCTACGTCTGCTTGTTATACAGTACGGCTTAAGTAAGAATCTGTAAATATTACTATGTTTTTTTAAAGAAGATTAGTCATATAATCACATAACCATCAGATAATGCTAAATAGGTTTTAAATTTAATGATCTAAGTAACCCAGTCCCTTCGTCGAAACCACTTGGTATATCTTCGCGTTTCAGCTCTTGCTTCCTTTGGTTCTATTTTCGTTTTTCTATCTATAATAAACAGATCTTCTTTTGGGCTATCAAATCCACCATTGCTCCAGTTATATCTAAAACAGTTATCTTTGAAATTGTAACTATTAGCACCCGTATTTGCCGGGGCCCTGTATTTTTGGACCGTCATTCTCTTCCCACATTTCTGATCAATCAATGAAAGAAATCATTTGTGAGTTACAAAATACATTATGTATATTGTTATTCTGTTCTAAAACTGAATTCCGCATCATATTACTGTTTCTCATGTAGGTGGTAATCGTTTCCGTACCCTACCCTCAGGGTGAGTTCTATGGGAATCTTATGTAGTCAATTGGAAAATGTTTTGTTTTAGACATCGTAAAGCATCGTCCCCTGAAGATCAGAATGAAGAGTAAGCAAACCGTGGTGCAGAAGGTGCAAACTACAGTAGGAAACGAGTTTATATGTAATATACACATGTGAGGTGTTGAAAGTACTCAGGCAGAAACATTTCGGGAAGGATCTATTGGAGCCGTCGAAAGTTCTCAAGTTTCCACTGGGCAAGATACTGGGCTTTATAGAGAACACCAAGCTGCTCGAGTGGAAGTAAGAGATTTAATTGGGACGGTATAATGAGCACTCAGTTCAAGTGCCTGGACTAAAGGTGTCCAGCCTAACCTTATGATTGAATGAATGAATGAGGCTTCGTAAATTGTAACCTAAATTTTTCCACTTTACTTGATTTAGCTTGATTAAGTCTTCCCTGGGCATCCATTACATGTTTGGCAATAATTACAGCTGCAATACCGTCAGCGTATTCTATCAAATGTCATTTGAGTCATCTGACATTTCCATACGAAGTAATCCATGATAAGTTGCATTACAAATATTAAGGAAGGATAAAATTGACTCTTGGGTTTGTAGACTGCCATTGGTAAACGATAAAGTGGCATTCTAAACGTACTTTCATCTGGAATTATACTTTATCTCGCATTGTTGCACGCGCTTCTCACATATATCTGCGTTTCTGCCATTGTTCCATCTTAAAGATCTTAACCACTTGCTGTACGGCACTATCTATTAAGTAATCCTCTGTCTAAATCAATCGATGTTGCTTTAAGAAGCGCATCCTTCACATTAAGTAACAATAAGAGTCGCGTTCTAAATAACCACTGCAGCAGTTTTCATAGTGTATCCTGCATGAAAATAAGCTTATGTGCATAATGCGAGACTTGTTCACCTTTTCCTTTACTGACAAGCACCAGTTTTATTTTCCATTCTTCTGGGGGAGAGATTTACTTTTAAACATTGATCATTTTGTATGTGTGGCTGATGGTCGAGTGACTAGCGCGCTTGGCTATCAGTCACGGGGTCCGGGGTTCGAATCCCAGGGCCTGCTCTCAGAGTGAGGTTTTCGTGGTTTTCCTCACTCCTTGGCAAATGCTGAGAGACAAACACCTTAAGTCGCTCCACGGGCGCAGGCGTAATAATAACTCATGGCCGGCCGATGCCCCCTGTAATTGGCGAAAGCTGTTGGGGGATGTGAAGGCATGAATTATTATTATTATTATTATTATTATCATACATAATTAGAAATAATTGTGGAAAAGAAGCCGTAACACTTTTAAGTACTCCGCTAGTATATAATGACATCCAGGGGTTATTTTGTTTTGCAGCCGCTTTTATCTATTCCTTCTCAGGCCAAAGTAGAATCTTAAAATTTATTTCAGTTTCAACTTTGAATTATCTTCTCGAGACAGTAAGGAACGGAGCTTTAATACGTTCTATTGTTGAAAGAAAATTTAGGTGCGTAGTCTTTTACACTAGCAGAGTTTGTATTCCACAATTGCCATTTTGCATTGGTAAAAGTAACACAATAATATAGCTTTATAAACACTAAATAAGGTCGTAAACTTCATAGCTTTTGCAGAAAAGTTGTACGGGATTTTGAAATGATATTTTGGTATTTTCTCCACTTAGTATTTGAAGACAATTTTGGTGAACAAATTTGATTCTGGCTTAACGAGCCACGTTACTATAAGGTATTAGTATTTCCGGTTCATTTCAGTTTTACGTTAATTTTATTATTACGTTTATTATAGTCTGTTAAGATTGTTTTATTTTGACAATTTCGAATTACTTTACACGGAGGAAAATGACATTGCAAATCCAACAAAAAAAGTATTGTCCTTACATTGCAATCGGTTCAAAAATAAATTGGTATTGCAGTAAAGTTTTGTAAGTATATTCCAAAACTTTTGTTTTGTTCCACCAACAACACTTTTGTTGGTGTATAAAATACAACATTATAGTTGTAGTTATTTCAGATCTAAAATACAGAACAACGTGTGCGATGAAGTGAAGTAGATGTAAACACAATTTTTCAAACCAGTACAGTCAAGAAATATTTACATTACACACAATTGTAGTTGACGCAACAGGGCGCCTACGTTGTCTATATTACAACTTGTGATGCGGGAAGTCCCGGCATGGACAGTAGTATCACGTGATTCTAACCGCGTGTTTCATTGGTCTTACATAGCCTTGAAGAAACATACTAGTCTGCTAGTTACCAGGCGGAGTAGACCACGCCATATATTTTCGGTTGTGACGTTGTGTTAGCTTATTAGTATTGTGTAAAAGAACGACAGTGTATTAAAATTGAAGAAAACTGGCTCACTTCTGACGTCTACTGACTCTCAGATATGGATAATTTTGTTACAGAGAAGCTAGCTGAATGGAATATTATGCGTACGAAGTACAGATTGCTAATGATGAGTACATTAAACCTTTCGATAAATTATCTAGTGTTTTCCCCTGTTTAAAAGTTGCAAAACGATCTAGAATATACGTTGCCTTGAGACATTTGTAAAATAAGACTTAGATACATTTGAAATTTTAATCTTCATTTTTAGTGTTTCCCAGTTTTAGAATTTACCTTGTTTATTTTTCTTGTTAATTATTAATAAAAAAATGTGTTATCCTATACTGATATTTTACTTAAACCCTCCACAGCTTACATTTAAGACAGCACCGAATTTGTGTGTGAATCTACTAAAATATTGTTCGCTTTGAACAGAAATTGCGATTACAAAAATCAAAATCAAGTGACACTATAAACGTAGAAAATGATGACGGAAAATCAATTGTTTGTTAAATATCCACAACTTGCTGTTGAAGTTTCAAATTGCTTTGGTAGTAATAAACAATTTTTAATACTGTATTTCACACAATTTTGTTGAAAACACCATATTTTTGTGATTCGTTAAACAACAAGCAACTGGTTGATTGTAACATGTTTTGGGATTATATCCTTCCAAATTTTGTGGCAGTTCTAACAAAGTTTTTCCACATCAAGTTTTAGGTTGTATTGAATAATGGTTGTTGTTGTCATATATTTACCCACAAATTGTTGTTCAATGTGCGTCAATTGGTGCCACCTTAACAATAAATTTTTCTCCGTGTACTAATGGCAGGTTCTTTCTTGTCTATCTTTTAGTTACTTATTGTTTAAAACTCAAGATATTTTAGCTTTAAAATAATGAATGGCTCGTTAAGTTGATTTTTATTACTTAATTATTCATTGCAGCGTTAAATTCTTGATTATATATTTCTGTGATGTAAATCTGTGCCGCGGTTTATGTAAATGTTTGGGTTTACCATAATCTTTTCAGATCTAGTGTAATCCTCTTTGTCCAAGAAGACGCTCTTTAATCTTGCCTTCTCGATTTGATCTGTAATCTTTGAAGGCGGCTCCTTTATATAGGAAGGCACAGAACATGATTTGGGGATTCATTTGCCTTACCAGATTCTTTCCTCTATCAAGCCTATGGTGTGCATATGCCCGTTTAGTTTACAGTGACTAGTTAGCGGACCGACTATTGTTTTCAACAGTTTTCCTGCGTCTTTTCGCATTTTCAGCAGTGTTCCACTTTTGCTTTTGAATGCATTTGAAATGTGTATAGTCATATCTTTTGGCACAAAAATATTTGAATATCAGAATTCGCGCGAAGAATTAATTAGGATAACATTGTTTAAAAAGCATGGGGTGGAGGAATATGTTTCATCCTTTTCTGTATCTAGTATATACATATATGGGAAACATCTGTTATAGTCTTTGAGATAACAAAAATTTAAAAATAATATAAGAGTCGCCAGTGTTACCATATGTTATCATGACAGTTTCATTTTATAAAGAATTATATCAAGGTATGTATCTATCGTTTAATCTCAGTTGACAGTATATGTAGATTATGAGCATTGTCAATTCGAACCTGAAGAATCGAGTATCTTTTAGTATTTTTATTTACAGTCGATTTTGAATTAGCTTCTTCTGTTACAAGATGTAGTAATATCAACATTGCTTTGCTATTGTGCATTCTAGTATATCGTTAATCAATAAATTCGAGATTTTTGTGGGGGTAGATGATTATCTATTCTTTGAAATAAATGTTTTTACTTCATTGTTCTTACGCTTACTTGCCACAAATACATCCAATTATTTTCAAAATTCCCTCTGCACGTTTGCTCTTGTGTCACTACAATATCCTGACGCAATCTATAAGTACGGCTCTGGCGTAGCGAACTGACTGGTTAAAATACCACCGATCTGCTGGTACGCTTATTTCAATTGAGAAAGAAGACGAAGTATTTCAAGTCGTCGGATCCCTAAAGGTGAGCAGAGCTAATGGAGGCGCATTCAACATTGTCTCCGTTTCGTATCACAAATCAGTCGTTTCGGGTTCGTCCTGTCTTCCCTACCCCGTCCCCCGCCCGGCGTCTTTCCCTGCTCCTCTACGTCTTCTCTTCTACTGCTGCTGCAGCTTTCGCTGCTCGCCCATTAGGATGCCGATATGCTGATAAATTATCGGCGGTCCATGGTTCTTCTTTCTCCGACTGTCGGCCATGCAATGAACCGCGATTGTGCCGCCTGCGCCCGCCTGAGCTGTTCTGCTCAGCTTCCGTTGATATGTAAATGATCGGACGTACGGCGTACCTGATGTACCTGTCGCAATACGTCTCGCAAATTTGTCAGACAGTCGACCCGAGATGAATGCATATTGACAACGAACACTCATTAGTGAGTGATGCTAGTTCCTATATCTTCTGGCAGATGTCCTTCACCGATTGAAGAGGACGATTTACTTGCGAATCGAAGCCGTCGGCTTACGCTGAGATGTTTCCCATGTTATACTAAGTAGAGATTTCTTCATTTCGCCAAATTCGACTTGATATATTATTAGACAGAATTAATGATAGCTAAACAGTCCCAGCAAGAAGTCATTGATAAATAGTCAGTAGTTTTGTCCATTAAAGCAGACATTTCTGAAATATAATCTTGAACTCCTTTTTTTTTTGCTCACAACTTGCAGAGTGTGATAGGTTAGCGATTTTGAAACGTTTGCCCTCTCATTTAGTTAAGCTTTCTACACTTGTGCATACTTACAAAATTTTTGTGCAAGATTCTTTTTTTATAGATTCATACACTTAGAGAAATAGATTGTACTCTTTAATATAAATATAGTATACTTTAATATATTTTATAGCTCCTATAGGGACAATCATATTTTATATTACCGGTGACAATATCTGTATAGTAAATTTCTGTGAATAGTTTTTATTAACTCGTATGGTAAAGTTGGTGTCCTATATTTGTATTATTAATTTGAGCATACATGTTAGTAAATGTGAAAAAAATGTCTAGTAGCACTGACTATATTTGATAATAACTGTTAAATTTTTTATTGTACCCAGTTATATGTAATATTTTACTCTGTACGATACATGATGCTCATACTTACCATATAGCCTTGTAGTACTTACAATATTATTTTCTACTATAATAATCTAACGTCTCTTAGCATTTAAAATAGTAGATAGTAAACAATAATATAATGGATCATATGCGGGCACTATACAGCGATACTTACCTGTAATTTAAAATATAGTACTATACAAGGTTTTACCCAGTTCATGCATAAGGAAAGTGGAATATTACACAATAAAAACTATAAGATTCATTGCATATTTTTATTTGTCCTTAAAACCATTATTACAAAAATCCAACGTGTATTACTTTCATTAACATAACAATCACTAGTAGGTTAGATTTAGGTTAATGTTCTATCAAAGCATAAAGTACCCACTACGAAGTATATGCATATAATATCTATTACTTACATTTGAATATATTAATTAACTGTGGAAACCCCCACTCGATTAAAATGTTTTCCACCTTTGCATTCATTTCTGCTCACGATGCACAGAAATCAACGAACGACCAGACACAAACATGCACCGACACGAATACGTACACCTGTATCACACGTACATAACACGTGTCAGTAATTTTGTCGCGGCAAAACAGCTTATTGGTCGATTTCTTCGGTAAAGATCGACAATGAATAGAGCAAAGGGTGGGAAGAGCGTTACAAACATTTATGTTAGAAATTGAATATGCATCGAACACCTGATAATATCGCAGTCAATCGCAGCGACTATCTATATAATCCACGTCATTATATAGGCTTTCAGCAATAGAGTATATTAATTGTTATATCCATAAGATGTAGATGGTAACATCCAGATTTTGCCTCTTACTATAAGCACGATAAAATCTGGTTATTTTACTCTTAATACGCCACATATTGTCGTTTTGACAATAATTATTTTAGTAATTAACATAAAGAGATTTACGATCTAATTTCTACAATCCATTTTTCTCAGTGTAGTTTTGAGTTTGTGCAAGTAGTCGAAGCGAACATGATTTTTAGCACAAAATAGAAAAATAGTGTTAGAAGTTTTCATATTGAATTCAAATGTGTTGTCAAAATCTTATCATCACTTAGAATCTACCATAGCAATTGCCTATTTGTTTACATTCTTCAACAAATTTGCAAAACTTTATAAAAAGATACTTTTTGCCACCACACCTTCCCAATACCCCACAGAAAATGCTAAATCAAGCTAAGAAATCTTCCGCAGACTTTTGCTGCCAGAAAAATCAGAGGGGAGGTGTAAAGAAATCTATGCAAAATTTAAGCAAAGGGTTGTACCAAACGCTTAATAGGATCTAAACTCACAAGCCGAATAGATTACTGAACCGTACCATTTGCTATGAAGCCAGATTCTTAGAGCTGTCTGTGTCATACAAAATATGTCTGCAGAGGACGATTCTGATATTTAAAGCAGCTACTGTTTAGAAAATTAAAGAAGCATATGATCTCTCTTTTAAACGAAATATCTCCTGTCAACCACATCTCTTATCTCGGGCTGAGTTAAATGTTCTTGGTAGAGGTTTGACCTTATCTCAAGTGGAGACGCTATACTGAAGAAAGGAATTCAGTGGTGTTTGCTACGAGCCAATCTGTCAGCAGTTAGTAGCAGCTAATCAATATAAAAAAAGCTCCTACATTCTGAAGCAGTTTTCTAATATACTATTAGGCAACCAAACGGTCGTCGAGTACCAAAAACAATTTCCCAACCTGCTACAAAGCATGTAGCAGGTTGGGAAACATAAAGTTATATTTATATCAGTAGCATTTTGTACATATCCTGCTTCGAAAACTGTCTCTTTGCATTAGATATTAGTCATAGCATCGAATAGTAAACAGCAGCTGCATTAGGTGTACGTATTGGTCCGTACTATGCAGGCATAAGAAGGCATATGTATACGTATATAGTTTGTTAATTTAGAGCATTTTATAGTGGAAGCTTGGATGCATGTGTAATAAAATCCTTATTTTTATGAGATTATTAAATCCACAACTTATCACAAAAATTTTGAGTTTAAAAAAAAATTAGCTATCCCGCACAAGACTTAAAGTTTACGACTTTAAAGTCGTGGTCCCTATTGATAATTTTTTTTAACTTGGAATTTAGAATTTAAAAAAAGTCAAAATCGATACACCCTAATACTCAATCAGTAAATTCAAATATAATTTTACTTGCCTTTGCTCTGTATAAGCTAGGTTTTTTTAGAATCTTTTGTAAAGCTATGAAGAAGAATGGCAAAGGATTTTCGTATCTGAAGCAATTTCTTCATATAAAATTCAGGAAGACATTTTTGTATGCTCCTGAATAAGAACTTTGGTTAGGCATAAACGGTTCCAAAATACGTTTATGGAGACTTATGGGCTACCAGCAAAAACAATGGATGGGGATACAGTACTAGAAACGAATTCAAAATTTTATTTACCAGGCATCACTAGCATTACTTTGATCGGATATCAAATTTTATCAGCTTTCTCACGTAAACTCAAATTGAAAAATTTCCGTCATTTAGTGTAATAGGGTTTGTTTTTCATTGTTTAGCTCAGCTCACCTCATTTTTGTAAATTAAGGTATGAAATACTCACCAAGAATTCAGTTAGTCGATTGGGTTTACTATCCCTCAGATAGTAAAAAGAAAGCAATTAATGTTATCAAAACTTTTTTACGAAGTAATTATAAATTCCAGAACTTCCAGAAGTTGTAGCAAGATTCTTGCCGTAGGTAGGTAGCGCAATAAGTCCCTTAAGGGGAAGTTTTTGGGAGTTGTACCTAAATTCCTTTGTCCAACATTTTGGTAGAGTCGGTGTCTAACACAGATAAGAGTGACTAGTATCTTTATAATGAGAATAAGCTATCACAGAAAATAGGGTGCAAAGATGCATGCGGGCTATTGTTGTATATTGAATGTACTTATTTGTCAAATTTTAAATACTCGAAGATTTGCAACTGTATCGTTCTAATTAAAATAAATTATATGCAAATGCAAAATTTTCTCATATTTAACCTTGATATAACAAGAAAGTGGGGTTGTTGGAGAAAAGCTGAGTTCATATTCAAAATCAATCACATTTCTTTGTGTGTTAAAAAAAAAGTACCATTTTATTTTGCAGCGTATTCAAAGGATTCTTCTTCTTCTTCTTCTTCTTCATCTTCTTTTTCTTCTTCTTCTTCTTCTTCTTCTTCTTCTTCTTCTTCTTCTTCTTCTTCTTCTTCTTCTTCTTCTTCTTCTTCTTCTTCTTCTTCTTCTTCTTCTTCTTCTTCTTCTTCTTCTTCTTCTTCTCGTATCCCTACACGCTTTTTGGTGTCGAATCTGTCTTCTGGTTCTTCTTCAATTCACTGCTTCTTTGCTATTCTTCATTTTTTTTGTTCATTTTGACTTCATTAATTCCTGAATCTGATCTATTCAGTTTCTTTTTGATCTCCCTCTTCGCATTTTTGGTTCCATTTAGTATATTATTATTAGATATCTTCATGTTTGTGTCAATCTTTGTGTTGCAGTATGGTCATCATAGATATTTATTAATTTGCATCTACTTCTTCATTTTCTAGAGAATCTCTAGAGAATATAGTCAATTCTCTAGACATTAGGATGCTGTTACTTTATCCAGTGTTTCATTTTTACGTGTAATTGTTCAGTCAATTGTCTTGGTTTTCATTTATAATTATATTTTCTTATATCTATTCCTTTCATCAATAAATGTTACTTACATTACTTCTCTTTTATCTATTTTCTGTTCTGCTAGATTCCTTAGAATACATATTGCCATTTGATTTTGTGAACTAAAGACTGGGTGTTCCTCCTCTAGTTTGTGTTCTGCATACCTTTTTTTATTATTATTATTATTTCTCGTGTAGAGTTTATAGATTATTTGCACTAAATATATTGCTCTATAATGTTTGCATTTGCATCAAACAATCTAAAATTATAAAGTCAATGCTTTCCTGTTGGTGTTTTCAATTATTCATTCATAGGCAATATTGAAAATCATTATGTCGTTTCTTGGATTGATGATAATCAACAAAATTAGTGCCTTTTTCACAAATTGTTCCACGAATGGTACACAAAAAATCACAAACAGAACTTCAGTTAACTATAAAGCCAAAAATATTTATGCTTTTAATAGACCTGTCTAAACCTCGACAGTTCCCCTTCAAAATCCGAAAACGGTCAACTTCTTACCAACCTTAATTATGTTTACTTAAAACCACGCCTGATTTACTTTCCATCGGTTCACACCACCTCAAAAATGCGGCTCCCTTCACAAAAAGGAAGCACTTCTCCCATTAAACAGCGAACGGCAGGATGAATAGGAAGGAACAATAAAGGAACATCTATGCGATACAAAACGGTTCTTGACGCATCCTGAAAATGAGACAAGTATCATATTAAGAGACACCAACCACTACACCTGGAGATCTTAAGCAGATGTTTATTTCAATCACCTTAACATTCTACCGATGGATTACAATCGAACACCAAACCTAAGGTCTTGCCTCCTGTTCGAGTAGGTATATTGAAGAGAGATGGAGGTATTACAATTTTAAATAACTACCTAAACATTGTACTTATTCGCATTATTGGGCAGATTATGCGGAGGAGCTCGAGAAGCTTAAGGTTGTTTGTAACAGTGTCGACATGTATAAAGGAAAGATCCGTGTTTTATCTTTTCAAGTCGTATCCTTCGGTTCTTTTTGTCAGCTGTTCAATGTACACCTCTATTGAAAGAAGTATTCTAGGGAATAAAGTTAATAAAGTAATGTGTATACATTACCGCATTGCAAAAAAAAATATTACTGACAATCTACAAATATATACAAGATATAATTACTATGTATATAATTACTATTGGTGTAGATATAATAAAATGATACTTAGTACCGTTATTTTGCTATTAATGTAGAAATAATTATTTTCAATAACATGCTAGTATTTGTTTTTCTCTAGTTAATCGATGTTATAAAGTAATAATCATACTTATTGCTCATTATCTTCAATCAATGGTTGTGTAATTACATAAGGAATCTAATTTATCTTTTCTAACTATTCTGCAATGTACATTGCAGGAAATATGTACCTTAGTTTTATTTTATTGCGGTAGGATACTAAAATAAGTGATTCAAACAGATGATAAGTAATATTAGTAACAGTAGCGGAAAATATGGATTAAGATCGATACGCATATTATGAAGACCATTATAAATGCTAAAGCCTAGGTACATTAAAATGTATTTTTCATATTTGGCGATTTCAAACTCAGACAGACTGCATGGTGGTGTGATTAATGCCGATTTGATCAAAGTTTTGGACTTGGTCAAGCTAGTGCACCTGAGCTACTTTGGTTTTGTTCTTTGAGTGTACTGAGATTGTACCTATAACAGATAAGGTGCCACTTTAAACAACGCGTGAAAGAAATGCTGGCATGTAACTGTTACTATAGCATAGAGGAATATTTACAGTCCTAGCTGATAGTTCATTTAGTAATATATATAGTAATATATATAGTCAATAGCTGCATTCTTGAGGGTGTTTTTCCGGACGCATGGAAGCAGGCTCTTGTGGTACCAATTCCTAAGTGTGCTGATCCTCAGTTGGCGTCCGACTTGAGGCCTATAAGTTTACTGTCGGTTCTGTCGAAAATATTTGAGAAAGTCATAAATCAACAATTAATTGAGCACATAAATAGGTACAATATTTTGCCGACTCACCAATCTGGATTTCGATCCGGTCACAGTTGTGAAACAGCCTTGCTGAAGGTCACTGATGACTTGATTGCTGCGTCTGACAAGGGGTATGCATCCGTTTTGATCCTGTTGGACTTTACTAAGGCCTTTGACACAGTAGATCATGAGCTGCTTTTATCTACTTTTCGTTATATCGGTCTTTCCAATAGTGCTATAAACTTGTTAAGCAGTTTTTTGCGTGGCAGATCTCAGGTGGTCAAGATAAATAATCAATTATCTACCAACTCTGCTTTGATGTCTGGGGTGCCGCAGGGGTCGGTCTTAGGGCCGTTGCTTTTTTCAGTGTATACTTGTACCCTATTGGAACAAGTAAAGCATTGTAAGGTTCACATGTATGCTGACGATACGCAATTATACTACTCCTTCCGTAAAGAATCCTACATAGATGCTATGTATCGTGTTCAGCAGGATTTGGATACAATTCTCCGTGCCTGTTCTCTCCGCTCGTTGCATATTAATTCTAAGAAGTCTGCTGTTATGTTTTTTGGTACTCAGCAATGTCGGATGGAGTTGGCGCGGGATTTTAAGCTGTCCATTGATGGTGAGGCCTTACCTGTGGTAAGCCAAGCTAAAAGTCTTGGTGTAATCATTGACCACAATTTTAGATATAGGCTACAAGTGTCCAAGTATGTTCAGCGTGCATACTGCAACTTAAAAATTTTATACCAGCATAAGTATTACCTACCTACAGACATTAAACTTACATTATGTAATGTTCTAGTATTATCTCATTTTAACTATTGTTCTGCTGTGTACGGTCCATGCATAGATTTCAATGATCGAAGTCGAATACAAAGGGTCCAAAATTCGTGTTTAAGATTTGCATATAATATCAGAAAGTATGAACGTATTTCACATACCCTTTCTTATTGCAAGTGGCTCAATATGCGTAATCGGACATTGATGCACATGTCACGATTGTGTTATACAATTATTAGGCATCGACAACCCCCTTATCTCTACAATAAGATATCGTTTCGTACGGATGTCCATCATATAAATGTTCGGTCACGTGGGTTAATTACACCACCACTGCACAGGACTGCACTATTCGAACGTTCATTCTCTTACGTGATATATAAGATATATAACGCTATACCCCGCCCGTTTAAAGAAATGTCGCCAGCCATGTTTGGGAAATGTTTTCGTCAGCTCATATTTGATACACAATTACTTGGAACAAGTTTTGTTTAATTTTGTTTAATTTTGTATAATTTTGTATAATTTTGTATAATTTTTCTTTTAATTTTGTATAATTTCGTATACAAATATGGTTCAATTGTTTAGTTATGGAGATCGTGTTCATCGCAGAATATTAGTTAAGTTATTGTAGGCACAAAAACTCGATTACATATTTTGTTTATTTATACAAGGATATGTGGAAGAATGGTAAGAGTTCATGCACTCTAACCAAACATATCCTTTGGATTTTCATTCATTAATTAATTAAGATTGCATTTTATTATTCTGGCATTGTATTTTCTATATAGTATTATCTCTTTGGTTGGCTATGTATATTGATTGTGAGTGGATGAAATAAAACATTAAAACATTAATACTTACTTATCTTTTGTAATACCTTTTCTGTTAAAATTTTCTTGTATTCACTTTCTTAATATTTAGATTACTTTTTTACTATTGTTTATTTTTCCTTGTTTCTTTTTCTTTTTTTGACTGATTCAACTATTATTATAATTCTATGAATCAATAAAGATTATTATTATTATTTAGCAATTTAATTCTTATTTTTGGCGTTTCTCATGATCCTAGAGATCTTGGATCATCTGCTGTTGTTTGTGTTAAAAATCAATGATTTGCTTTTCTAAAAGGATAGGTTCTCATTGCTCCATTGCATCGACAGGCTAATCTTTGCATGTAATGATGTTGATTGTCTAATTTCGTCAGTATCTTCCAATAGTATTAATTTAAATATTTTCCATAACATTTTTACTATGAATGTTCTTCCCAGAACCAAGAAATAAATAAGCCACCTTAAAATCACAGAACGGAACGATATGATTCTAAAACATAAGATGATGCATCCAGAAAGCACGTTCACAATCCATGAGTAGTACTATACAAAACCTTCACTTACCATCGCAAAATTAGTACAGCCATCAAAATTAATACAATTGTCCGGCTTCCCTTCAAATAATCTAAACATTTTATATAAATAAAATGGTAACAATGGATGAAAATATTTACATTAACGAAGACAACAGGAACATTTGTGCATCTGTTTATTTTACATCTACCTCCGTACGGCGCTTATGATTTTCAAAATTACCCCTACTGTAAATAATTACACGAAAATTGGTGTTGAAGAAAATAAATTACATGCGTGACATTTATAATTTGTTGGAATTATGCGGAGATGGCATCCTGTGTTTCTCCTAGAATAATTGTATGTTACCTATAAATAGTATCGCGGGGAGAATTGTTTTTCTAAACCTGATGGTTTTCTGAGTTAAAACATGTAATGTAGATACGTACGAGTTTATGTTTATATTCGAATGTTAGAAAATAAATGATGTTAAATGTTTCCAGTTCTTGGTTCGACGAATTCATTCTCTTTTTTTTTTTTAGTTTGTATTTGTCATAATTGTGTTCAAAGCTTTTGGTAATTGAAAATTTAGAATCCTTTGCAATGAATCCTTTTAACTTCAGGGTTCCTACATATCTTTCAAACTAATATAAAATCCTGTAAAATATTACTTTCATTATAGGTAGAATGATGTAATTAACATATTAAAATTTTAAGATTTCATGTTATAGTGCATATTTGTGGTAGATAAGATAAGAGTTTCTTAGTTATTTGTTGGTAGATTAACGTAAAAGGTGTTTTATTTAAGTGAATTATCTTAACTGGTTTTAACTGGCATTTTTGACGTATTCTTCTTAGATTACCAACTCATATTATTTATTTACTTTCAGTAGCGCAAATACCTGAATGGAGTTGGTTCTTGTGTTTATTCCGGGGATGCGTAAAGTGGGATTTGTATCTCATGTACAGGCTGTCCCACCGAAGACTGGGTCTTGGATTACAGCTCTATTTGTCATTTTAGAAAGAAACTTTTTCTACAAGAATGTTATAGAATCCAATGCTGCATCACCTAAAAATATTTTTGACTATACAGAGTGTCTCAGAAGTAGGCAAACGGATACTTACTTCGTTATTTTAAATGGAACACCCTATATATTATTTCATTTTTCAATTCTACGTAGAAAAATAACATGACTTCATATAAACTACTATATGGCTATTTTTAATAACAACGTTGTTATTTACTCTTTTGTCAAAAGTGGTCCCGATGCAAAGCATCGGTTAAGGCGGCGTGGTTTATATTTGCATTTGTTTTAGACATTCATATTTTAAATATCATACATACATACTTAGTCTGATTCAACATTGAAATTAAAATCGATGTAATTGTATACAGGTGTCCACTATAGCTCTGAACATTTGCTTAACTTTAATCCAAGGTAACTTGATTTTTTTAAATAGCACCTTATATTTTTGCTTATGTTAAATTAATCCTTGCCCAAAACTCTATCAATTCATACTAAACATTTATGATGCCTCATGCACGACTTCATAGTGAATTAATGATTTTAAATAAATCCGATAATTTTTCCGTTAATTTTCAGGTCGCCTTGGTATATAAGCACTAAACAAAGGAATAAAGCTGTGAATTAGTAAGTATACGTCGGCATCGGGTCATAATTTAAAACAAACAACACTTTTTTTTTAAAAAAATCAGAAATTTTATGTCATTTAACTCTGTGATTAGACAAAATTACTTAAATATTTATATATATTAAAAAACCGTTAAAATAACAAAAAACAAACATTAAAAACGGTAAAATACATCATTAAATTAATTATTAGAATGTAAAGGAGATGTCCAAAAATGTCCTCTTTCTCTGAAAAATATTTCTATCTCCTTTAACGTTACTTTTTGTATGTGTAAATAGTTGTATCGCTCTCCGTTTAAATTATTCTCGAAGAAAAAGGGTCCCACAATGTGACATCCAACAAAATTCCTCCTCATACATTTGTTTTCCATCTACCTTATACCGCACGTGTTGTTACAGATCTAGGATTGTCTTGTGCATAAACGTGAGCGTTCTTTCTGATCGGTACACCATCACTCTGGAAACTACCTTCTACCTATGAGTCACAAAGTCTTATTCGCCTTCCGTAATCATCATCTGTAGGCTGCTGATGTATGGATGCGTGATAAGGGTGATATTTATGTATCTGTAGAATCCTTTGAACAGTACTCTTATATACACTTGAGCGTTTCTGCTGATATGCCTCGTGCTCACACTCACACTTGACTGTTTAACCACAGAAGCAAAAACATTGAACTCATTATTTTCATTAATATGATGATAACGTTTATTAAACAGCACAGATGCTTTCAAACCGGTGTTTAACATTAAAACATTACATTTTTGGATACCGTTGTCTATATATTTTTGAAGCCAAAAGACAATTTCATCCACATTCACCTAAATGTAAAATGTGAAAAATTGTGTAAAATGGGAATATAAATAGATATAAATATATGTAATTAGGAAAATGATATAAATGGTTACGTACCAATCAAATACATCATATCAACAAATTCTTCTTTTGAATATTGCATATTTTGAAGTATATAACAACATGTATAAGAAAATAATTAAACAAGCAATGAGAGAGCAGTAATTTCTGATCACACATAAATGACATACAATTTTTCTTTTTTTAAAAAACTTCTTATTAGTTTTATATTATGACCCGATACTGACATGTATCTAGAAAGAATGTCTAAAAAAGTAGTGGAGGTTGCAACTATAATGTCAACCAGCAAACAATCTCGATTTAAATGTTCTGGTACTCGAATTTTTTAACGCGATACAATCATTCCAACATTAGAAAGCCACAAAAAATATTGACGAATTAATTGACACAATGGAAATAGCTTTCCGTACAAGGGAAACAGAAAAACTGGGCAATATATTTCTAACACTGCAAACATCTATGGGAAACATTATGTTATCAGCTGAAAGCAACTGTTAGAAGACAATAATGTAGGTATATGAGTAAAGAGAAAACTAGGCGGGAAACTCGTCTTCCGCGAAGTCTAATGTGTAAACGTGTTGTTACAGATCTAGGATTGTCTTGTGCATAAACGTGAGCGTTCTTTCTGATCGGTACACCATTACTCTGGAAACTACCTTCTACCTATGAGTCACAAAGTCTTATTCGCCTTCCGTAATCATCATCTGTAGGCTGCTGATGTATGGATGCGTGATAAGGGTGATATTTATGTATCTGTAGAATCCTTTGAACAGTACTCTTATATACACTTGAGCGTTTCTGCTGATATGCCTCGTGCTCACACTCACACTTGACTGTTTAACCACAGAAGCAAAAACATTGAACTCATTATTTTCATTAATATGATGATAACGTTTATTAAACAGCACAGATGCTTTCAAACCGGTGTTTAACATTAAAACATTACATTTTTGGATACCGTTGTCTATATATTTTTGAAGCCAAAAGACAATTTCATCCACATTCACCTAAATGTAAAATGTGAAAAATTGTGTAAAATGGGAATATAAATAGATATAAATATATGTAATTAGGAAAATGATATAAATGGTTACGTACCAATCAAATACATCATATCAACAAATTCTTCTTTTGAATATTGCATATTTTGAAGTATATAACAACATGTATAATAAAATAATTAAACAAGCAATGAGAGAGCAGTAATTTCTGATCACACATAAATGACATACAATTTTTCTTTTTTTAAAAAACTTCTTATTAGTTTTATATTATGACCCGATACTGACATGTATCTAGAAAGAATGTCTAAAAAAGTAGTGGAGGTTGCAACTATAATGTCAACCAGCAAACAATCTCGATTTAAATGTTCTGGTACTCGAATTTTTTAACGCGATACAATCATTCCAACATTAGAAAGCCACAAAAAATATTGACGAATTAATTGACACAATGGAAATAGCTTTCCGTACAAGGGAAACAGAAAAACTGGGCAATATATTTCTAACACTGCAAACATCTATGGGAAACATTATGTTATCAGCTGAAAGCAACTGTTAGAAGACAATAATGTAGGTATATGAGTAAAGAGAAAACTAGGCGGGAAACTCGTCTTCCGCGAAGTCTAATGTGTAAACCCGGCGTGTAAGCTGCAAAAGTCTCTATTTGTATATTTTACATCTAAATAACTGATAAACTGTATACTATATAATGGTTTGTATGAACTTATGATGTATGAAAATAATGTTCCACAATTTTAAACAAGTATTGTCATCTAGTGACAAAATTTTATCACCAATATTCAATTATAGCCAGCTAAAACAGTTTTCTGTGAATATCTCGGGACGTAAATTTTGCACATAGTTAGTTATCATCTGTACGCCTCATTTGTTACTTGCATAATATTTTGTTTCGTTGTGCTTATTTTATTATATATATAAAATTGTGGCATGGCCATTTATCCCGAAACGCGTTTAGATTAAGAATAAAAGGAATGAAAGGTAATTACCTTTTATTCCTTAATGCCTTAAACGAGTTTAGTCAAAAAGTGCAAGAGTTTAACTAAAAGTATCTGTCCCCGACTTACCCTACGACTTTGCCTTATCTATTCGCATGCACATGCCCCAAATTCTGCTTTAATACTGAAAGATTTACCTATGTTAATAGGCACAATTTTAAATCATATTTTAGATGATTGATAATGCGTAATAAATGTTATATTAGATCATATAGTTTCGCTTTTATAGTAACTCTCTATCCTTGTTTAACATAACAACACTTATGCATTCCTATTTATCTATAATTTGTATTTGCTACCCCCAAGAATTTGCTGCTAGTAGGTTCGATAATAGTTCCCTGTTCGCGCTAAATTCGTTCTTTTCACTTTGTCGCCCCCAACTGTCGTCACCGAATACCGATTTCGCGATCTCTTTTTTCGCTTGGACACCCCGCCTTCACGGTTCGCCGAAAATCCGCGTGGTCGTCGCCGCTTTTTGGCGGGGTTTATGGGTCGCCGGGCCGGGGGTCACGTCGGGTCGGGCCCTGAGTTGCGCATGCGATGCCGGACCAGGTGAGCGAAGCCGGTGAGCGGACGCCTCGCGATCAGCGGCTCCGCCAGTCATGGGGCTCGTTTGGGTGCAGTGAGTGCGCGGTCATGCACGCCGTGCTCGTGCCGGTCTACCTACTGCTCGTCACCCCCATCACGTCTTCCTGGTGGTAAGTACCAACCCCTGATGCTGATGCTCTATCTTTGTCTGCCTTCGGTTGGTTCGCTCGCCTCTATTGGGGGAACAGTCCCTATACTTACCTTTGTCCCACGTACTGCGATTTTAGTTTTAGTTTGTTGTTGTTTTTTTTTTTAAATTAATATAAAATAAACCCAAAAAGACTAAATAATAAAAGATGTTATTGTCAGAATAGTTTAGGAGATTAAAATAACTTTTAAAGCAGAATCAATCCTTGAATATTATTAACTTAAATAAATTATTGTGAACTTATAATGCAAGTTAAATTAGACCTAATTTACCTAATAGAAAAAATTAATTAAAAACACATTGCCGCGTGTAAAATTAAAGGATAAGAAGCAATACAGATCAGCTACGGCCGCAGCAGAACTCCTAACCTAAAATAAATATTTAAACTCTCACGAATAACGTTCGGTCAATAAATATCGCGTACCCCAACTTAAAAAATATCGACACAAAATATATTATTAGGTACAAGAAGAAAATCAGTCCTTCGCCGTTTAAATTTAGCAGGAATAAAAATCATCAATTTTCACGCCGAAAATATACGCATTACAAGCGGTTGTCTTCCAAACGAGAAGCGTATTTCGCTCGGTTTTCGTTACATGCTATAAACCTCTTTACCTGTTCCGTGATAAATGGGTTACCAACAAGACAACAACATACAAATATAACGTCCCGTTCCTTTACGTGCTTTTGATACGCTTATGACACATCAAAATATTTGCTTTTACCTCGCGTTAGAGATTACTTAATTACCAGTTACAACATAGGCTCTTAATCGCGTTGCTTCGTTTTATGTGGCCGGAATTGGTATACTTAGCGGAGTAATTTTTGTGTACGCTGGTTCTGACATTCATTACTTTTGCTCGTTTTAAAATTTGCAAGGTCGCTAATGTATGTTCAATTTATCTCTTTGAAGAATTAATAGCGCAATGATTATGATGAAGATTGATGTTCTATTTAAATGATTTTTATCGGCTGCTTCTTTAACTTTAGCTTTATAGTCACAATTTTTTGTAAACACACACTTAAGTTTTCATCTCACCTCCAAACATACATTTTCACCGCTTTCCAAGAAATTTATCTATGCACGAACATTGAAAACTTTCCACCTCTTTTATAAAGGGATTCTGTTAAAGCGCCAGACATTCTCTATATCAGCTAGATCGTTTGGATAATAGTATTTGTTTTTTATATTGGCAAGAAAATGCTTTGATTGATTCACGCAACATTTATCGCTAATACCCTGGCAATCAAACTGACACTGTATCTAACTAATAAAGACTTTCTGATAGACAACACAATCGTGTATATGACACAGTATGAATTAATATATGATAAATATAAATTGTTTCTATAGTAGTAATAATAACTATTTATATTATCGTAACAAACCTATTTATTTTCGAACGTTGCAATGTAAAAAACATTGCAAAGCTTTTCACTATTAAAATATAAGCCTGCATGTTAATTAAAGAGTTTTTACTATACCACTTTCGAGAATGTAAAATTGACAACTTGACAGGCAACATCTGTATTTCATATAGTCGCACATTTTATATGTGTAAATATCTATTTGTAACGCGGATTAACTTAAGCCGAACGATACAATCAAAGCATTAACTGTGTGCTGTTGTTTTATCAATTTCTGTCAGAATGTGGACTGTATGGACTCATTTGTAATTTGTTGGTATTGACAACATTTCTAATTATAAAGTATTAGTTTTATAAATGATGATTTCATTTGGAAATTTCTAAGTATAAATAATATTTAAAAGAGGAAATGACGTTATTTGTGAAATATTGCAAATTAAATTTGGGTGTTTGGTTCCTATCAGTTTAAATAAAAACTTTTTAAAAAGAAATCATTACAGTGAGAGACACGGAAAAGTTATTTCAACAATTTTTGTAGTTTCAAATATTGATATGTTGCTAAAGTTTCTATATTCAAAATGACATTAGACTGTTAAGCAAAACTCTAAAACAATATAATGTTATTTTTGTGTTACCAGAGATGATTGAGAGTGATTTATAACCTAAAATAAGATTCGCATTGACAAATATCTTGTATAATTAATAATGTTGACGAAATGTAGCATACAGACTAGTGTTGAGCACTATCAAACGATAAATAGAACTATCAATAGATATTTAATTAATTATTCATTTGGCCGGTAGCATTGCCAAACAAATAAAGCAAAAATACATATACTTACATAGTAATCTATATTATCGACTGGAAATACTGGGTTGCACTTATAAGAAACAGATGGTACTGTTATTTTTCATAAACATAGAATGGAAGTTATCCCTGTATTTTGTCTTAACAATAATGAAGGTTATACATATGGTAAGCGATTACTTTGCAACAGTTTATCTATTTTGAGGGAAATGTTGCTGTCAGACACGAAATTAGTATGTGGTACAATTACGTTATTATTTTTATTCGACACCTATTCTTGGCTTAATGAAATAATTTTCTACTCTAACAATAAGTGCAATATCTAAAGATATTCAATTAACATGTTGTTCAAATATTACGCCAACCATGAGGAAGTAGCATTACAAATGTGAGAGTATTAAGACAAATTCACCTCTAGAAATATTGAATACAATTTAATATTTCTATGAAGTGAATCAATAATAAAATGTTCGTAAAGTTGAATTAGCAATTACAGGGCATTGCTCGTATTTAAATATTCAGTTAGCTGAGAAACAGCTGAGGAAACAATCTTTTCTTTCTCTGATACGTAAAAAGTGTTAAAACAAGGAATCTATATATTAATTTGAACATCTTGGGATGCTAATTAATTAAAATTCTCATATTTTGTATAAAATTTAATGTTCTGAGTTTTCGTTATTAATTTTCATAACTTTTTCATTAATAATGATAGTTCTAAATAAGTATCAATTATAAAATGAGAATGGAATTATATTAGTTATTAACTTAATGTAGGAAAGCCGTGCTTAATAAATATTTATTATTATATTTTCTAGTGTAAAAATGTATGATATTAAAAAGGTTGTTATGTAACCAAAAGAATTTTTTTTTTGTTATAGTCGAAGTGAAAATTTATTTTATATGTTGGTATTAGATAAATTATAAAAATCTATGAGTTTGAGAAGTCTTACTATTTTCATTATTTATTCCTGGAGATGTAAATAATTAGCTACACATAAGAATCAGAAAAATTAATTAAACGCTTATAGCTAAATACTAGACACACACGTACATAAAAGTAATATTCAGGGTAATAATTCTTGTCTACTATTAACAGAATTTGTTTTTAATTTGTATTAATTCTAAAGAATTACTAGTATACTTATAACACTTTAATGTATTATAAATAAAAAACGATCTATTTTGAGCAAAAATCTAACTTTATTACATTCTTCTAATAAAACAAGACGATTGGCTTTCTCAAGCAACGGAAGAATTTATTTGAGTTTTTGTCGAAACGTCGCATCAGAAGAATATAATAAAGTTAGATCTACTTTGGTCAAAATTTGTCGTTTTTTTTTAATTTCTAATACTTAATCCACGAGGGCGTTTAAAAATATTTGAACAAACCTTTTAGTCTATTCGGAAGATGTTTCATTGTTTGTCCAATACATATCCCATTACAATTTTGACATGGTATTTTATATGTAACGTGTTTGTTTGTCTATTGAGCAATGATTTTCGTAGACTTCCGTGGTTGTTGTCCCTAGTATACACTTCTTGGATTCCGGGTTGAAATCGCGTCCTAATACTGCATCTGGCCGACGTTTCGTCCACAATTACAACCTGCAGCCCTGAAGATGTCCTGTTGTGAACGAAACGTCGGCCAGAGGACGTATTAAGACGCGGTGTCAACCCGGAAACCAAGAACGGTATGCCTTGAATAGAGAAATTTTAAATTATTTTTATCTTGATGGGCCACTCTCCGATTATATAGAATTATGTTTTTTTTAAATTTTTCTGAGTGATTTTGGACACACGGTAAAGAAACATATTATTTAATATCTATTTTCTTCTTGTTGTTGGGAATTGGTGTTTGTATAAATATATTGGACGAACAATGCAACGTCTTTCCGAAGTTCTGTAATATTATTGCTTTAAAAAACCTGTAATTAAAGAAAACTTACACTCAATCTTAATTAGAGTTTTAATAAAAGAAGCATCACAAAGCAAGTTGCATTTTTGAATGAATACAAATTAAAAATTGTTGTCACCTCGAAAAAAATATAATAATACTGTAATATATACAGTACTCAAAAAAAAAATTCTGTAAAATTGCTCGTAAAATCGATGGCAACTTTGTTTCCATCGATTTTACGACTAAACTTACTGCGGTATCGGTATAATTAAACAACACTTGTAAATTTCATAACAATCCCGAAATTTACGCTTGTCTACTTAAGCAAATAATTACTTTTTGCGTGTCAGAAACTGAATTGAACAGTTTGAATTCAAAATTTTCTCCATACACATTGTTTTGTAATTGACTAACAACATGTTTTTGTAATTTTTAAGAAAATGTAAAAGTTTATAAAATAAGTTTTAAAATGTCCTTGTGATTGTCCTTAAATGTATAATTTGAATTATATAAAACAATTTTCTGAGGCAGAATAAATAGATTGTCGAAACGTTAATGAAGTGTTTAATTGATTAAAAAATTTAGATCATTATATAAAAATAAGCCGCTAACTCATATGAAAAAAGAGAAAACATAAAATTGCATTAACGGCTACGAACAAATCCCCAGCAAATTTCATATAAATGGTATTTTCTTCGAAAATGCTTTTGTTTTACTGTGAATTGTGACTAAGGTCGTGTTAATCTATTTTTTGAAAAAACCTAGAAAGAAATGACGATATCTTCGGCATTGGAAACATAAACGACAAACAAATATAAATATTTTAATTTTACTGTATATTTGTAATTCTACTCCGAGCTCAATGAAATTTTCGTGCAAGTCCTAAAATTTAGGTTTTCATGGAAAATGTCTGCACATTTTGTCTAATTTTACATCGAGACTGCTTTACGCCTTAAAATTCCTTCAAATAACGAGGAATTTATAAAATACACTAAATATCGGTGTGGATTTGCTTTGTTAATGAACGTAATTTTACTGTAACTCATGGGTAAAATTACACCCATTTTTTAGAGTGTGAAAAACTATTTTTGAACGGATCACGAAGATAGTAGCACAACGCTTTCTATTATCAAACTGCTAGAACTAACATTTTGCAAAGATCCCCTACGTACTCAATGTGCACAACCTGCAATGAAATTCTTATGGCCGATAAAAGCGTCGATCTATTTTCCACCCCTCTCCCCATCCTATTAACCAAATATACCCGTAGTAATACTACCGCTTAGTGCTTCTCACCCTAGTTTTTCACTATTACTTAGTATGTACTATAGTTACTTATATACTATACTTACTTATTATGTAAATATAAATACAGGCTGTCTTATCATATTATTATTATTGTCCTGTAATTAGATGTACATCTGTTGGGCAAATATATATATATATTATTATTATATTATTATTATTATTATAGTGGGGGTGGCTATGTTCTTACGTGCGAATTATAACATTTTTATTCGAGTGTGTCTCACTCCATTGAGCACGCGCTCATGCTAGTGCGCATTGGCCAGTTGATTTTGCGTAAGCTGTAGTAGGCAAGAAATAAATAAGCTGTCAAATATATATAGATATATTTCACAATTCAACTAATACAAGCAATTAAAAAAAAAATCTTCACTTCAATTATTACAATAAAAACAAAGAAAATGATTTACATAATGATATTTAACATTATTAATGTCGTACACGGAAAAATTACAAATATTTATTAGATACCTAAGTATATATGGGTTTTCTACATTTAGATAATAACATCATCCAGTTCTTATATTATAATGTATACTTATAATGTTCTTTTACAGTTATAACTATTTATCTTCGAAAGAGTTCTCAAAATTGATAACGAAGCGCCAGAAAGAAGTTCAAATTAATATGATAATTGATAAAGGACAAGAAGAAAAATCAAGAAAACAAGAAATCCTTTCTTAAGGAAACAAGTCACGTGAATAAGTCTTCATAGATATTCTTGCTAATAATAATTTCACTTATAAATAGTAAAAAAAATTGCCAGTAATAGCTGACCTTTGATATTATGGAAGCAATTTGGAATAATAGTTTAAAACGATCCTTCTTATTTATTCTATTATAGAGGTTTGGGAACATATCCAAATTACCCACGAAATTTGCGATTTGTTTTATTTAATATATTTAATTTATCTTCACCATAAAACTGTACGGCGTAAACAAAAGGTCAGGAAACATAATAATTGATATTACTCAACAATTTTCCTCTCAGCTTTATAGAATGACTAACCTTTCTCCGATAGAATCGCAATATTATGACAATAAAATCTTACTGCACGTTTACGGCGAATTTAAATCTTGCATTCATCGAATTATCGAATATTCGAAACTGAAAATACTGTTTCCAGTTTCGAAGAGTTCGCATTTGGAGGCTATAGATAATTTTGTACACAAACTTTTTTACCACCTATTAGATATACGGATGATTTCCCAACGTAGGACGTTGATTTTAGGTGAAAAGGCTTTGGTTTGTGTAGTCTAATGATCTATAAAATTTTTACGGTTGGAGTAATTTATTATTTTTACATGATTTGATGGTTATGAGTCAATCTGCGTTAAATTGCCAGGAACACAAAATTCCAGAGTTGCACGTCTACCATTTCGCCTTCCGTAGGTAGGTAGGTATTCAATGTAAACAAATAAAGCTTTAAAAGAAAATAATTTATCTAAGTTTCCATGCAAAAATGAAATATCCTCTATTAAAAATTCCTTGCGGTATCATGCTGACGAATTTGCTATCTGAGATATATCTAAAATTTCGTCCAATCATCTAAAGTACCTATAAATTTTCCTACTCAAACAAATCAATGACAAATGTTTTTCAGCAAAGCTCTACTCGTCTTTTGTAGATAACATCTCCAGGTATCCTTCTAGAAAGGCTTTATTGTTAGGCAAAACGATTTTTAATAAGTAATACAAATGGGCAGGTAAGGTCAAATATCCAACTTTCGTTTCTTCTAGTATACAATACTTATCAATACAGTTCTGTCTCTCACCGGTCTTGGAAGTGATAGTATCACTATGTTGAGAGGTTTCGAAAAGCCACATGGATAGTGGTAACTTACAACTAGTAAAAATAAAAGTATTATGGGGTTTTTAGCGAGCTACTAAAAATAAGTGTCAACAGCTATACAAAATTAGCTACACTAATAAGCTACACGGTAGGACTAGTTTCTCTAGAAACTTAATAGTGACTTTAAGACGAAATTTCTTATGCTTATCTAAAAGTAATGCCTGTTTTAGTTGAGGTATGCTACTGATTTATTGACATTGCAGTTGTCTCTTCTTTTTCTTCCTTAACTCGGACTCGTCCCACTGATAGTGCCCGAAAACTACCGCAGCTTGCAGGCTTATTTTGTTTTGTCCGTATTTCATACAACCCACCCCAAAATGGTGGTCTCCTCTTCTAATTTCTATAGGTCCTTCACCGGGCGGATACGGTACGTCTATGATTTGCCTTTCGGTTTCCCAGATAAACCTTGCCCCTGTGCTCCAATACTTCGCAGTCATATAGTCTTGGGGGTTTCTAGTTCCCTGCTACAGAGTCTGCAGTTTGAGACCCCATTATACACGCCGATTTTCCACAAGTGTTCCTTCGCCGGAACATGTGAGCTGAGTTGTCACCTCCTGATTGTCTATCATCATATTAGAAGGGATTGATCCAAAACTTACAGTATTATAAGGTACCATATTTACAGCTGGTTTAGCACTAACAAAAATACCAACACATCCTAAAAATACGGTAAACGATGCTTATGCGCAAGACAATAATTTTATTTTCCGTTTTTCTAAATGTAGAAAGAACATTGAACAACAGATAAAAGCATCTTGAAAAGTAAGCGATGTTCAACTGTTAGATATATATTAGAAATATTACGCAAAAGCATTATGTTTTGAACACCATTAAGGAAAAGCATATTTATATCTCTTTACACAGGTGGGGCATATCTTTGCTAAAGGATGAAATTAACGAAATGGCAGTTATGGTGGCATATAATTTCTCTCCAACTCAATACAACCTTCATATCTTACTTTTTGTACCCCAGCAGTTTTTAAGATTTTAACTCATAGTTCTAAATAAATATAAAGCCGTATTTATCTTTCCACAATTTTTGTATTTAATAATTAAAGTTTAATAAAAGCTAGATTTAGATTTAGTTGAAAAGCTGCGGAATAATTTAGCGAAATACCTAAAATAAATGTTCAATTAGCTGTTTTATTCTTCTTCTAGAGAACATCTACAATCAAAGAAGATATATCTAATACATATTTCACCCTGTGTGAAAAAAGTGGTTCTGTTAATAAGATACATGTAATTATAGGCATATCAAGTGTCTTCTCAATATACATATGCCAATTGGTTTGCAAAAGAAACAGTTTTGCTTCAAAGAACGCAATTCCGGTAGTCGTAAACTAAAGTGGTTGTTCTATTTCGAACTTTACGACAACGCCACATGTTCCTGGAATTCTTGAATCCTTTAGCAGGTTTCAGTTGAAGGAATTGCAACACAAATATCTAAAATTTGCAGGAAATTCTATATATGTGTGTCTATGCACTTAAGAATAGGACAACTAGGAAAAAGAAACGGTTGTTATTGATTTTAGAGAAAAAAAAACAATGTATATATATCGTATAATCAAAAACTGCGCTTTTTTAGAAACATATTTTATTCTAAAAATTGATTTAAGATACTTTAGTTTCATTATCAATAAATTAAGGCACCAAAAATCGCCTTAAGTATAATATAACCCTACTTTTACAAATATCAAAAATTTGCAGTAAAAGAACGTATTTGAAATCCCTGCACATGGGCAAATATTCTACCAATTTCAAGACGAATTCGAAAAAAAAAATAAGTTTGAAACACCTCATACTTTGTGTCTGTTTCGCATAAGTGTTGTTTGACAGTTATTTTATTCATAACCTCAAATTGTCACATTGATTATTAATAGTAAAAATAAATAGTAATAAATGTGACAATTCGAGGTTATAAATGAAGTGACTGTCGAGAGATACATATCTTGTTATACGGAATAGATAGAAATATGATTTCTAATATGATTATACAGGGTGTCTCAGAGAGACCGTTAATTAGAAGTTGGCAAAATATAAATTTGATCCGGCCGTTTTGTACTTATTCGATTTTTTCTAAAAAAAATTGCTGTAACAAACATTTATTCAAAAAACTACAGAATATTAGATTTTTCGGATATCAGTCAGGATTCATAACATGCTTAAACAACATGTTGCAGTATTTTCGGCGCCGAGAACAGCAAAAAAACATCAAAAATTTGAAATTTACTAATCAAGCCTATATCCATCAATATCAAAATATTTACCGATCAAAATTGTACTTTTAATTTTGAATATCTGTGTTAATGCTAATTCCTGGCATTTTTCAGATGGTAATTGCGATTTCTGCATAGTTCTTGCAATGTACTCAATATGCATTTAGTAAAATATATTTGCCAGTTAATTCGCTACTTCTATATAATGGCATAGTGTTTAATCATGTCGACATGCTTTAATTGTACTATAAATATTTAGCATAAAACTGCAGAAAAAGCATTCACTTTGCTAATGGCCCATTATAAGTGATAGGTGTGCAACCTAGTTAGAGCAGAACCCATTGTTAATGATATATTACCATTTACCTGGTAGGTATACAATTTACTCCGCGTGCTCGACATTAAATAATTAGAGACCATTAATGAGGTATTCCAAAAAAACGACCCACAAAGAATTTATCCACACTTAAAAGTGTGTCAGATCTCGATGAAATATTACCTTTTCCGTGCACGGCTGGGACATTTGTGTTTTCCTAACCTGATTGAGAGTACGTGTGCATTTACGACATTAGATTTTAGCTTTCGATAATAGGATTTATTAGAGAACTGCCGATGTGTTCTGTTGGATTCGCTTATATTCTGCGTCTTCTTCGTTGATATGCGAACTGCGGAATCGTGTATCATGTATTCCTGTCTTAGATGAAGGATTTATTTTACGCATTCATGGGAACGCGAGAAAAATCTATAATTCGAATCCTGTAGAATTCTTTCGGAGTGCCTATCGCGTAGTCTTTGTAATTGGTTATTGTTGAAAATAATTTTATATTATATTATTTCAAATAGATGCTGATATGAGATTGATTATTATCTTTCTAGAGAAATTGTATCTAATAAACTTCTTGTTTGACACTAACAGTAACAAATGCAAAGTAAAGCGATAAATATGTATTGCAATGATATTATCTGATGTTAAATTATGCCAAGAATTAAATGTTAATAACATTTAACTTATAACTTGTGTAGAATGTTTTATATTATTATATTATCGTACAGTATTTTTGTAAAAATCTAGTAGTACTCACTTTGTCGTACAGCTTTTAATGTAACTAGGGACACGGATGTACATTTCTTTCTTTCCCGTTGGTGATTGTATGTCCAGTTTGCGTTGCCATAACATTTTACTTCAGCGGAACTGTGGATACTGCAGCACGGTTTCCTTATCGTGAAGGGGCTTCCTTGGAAAAGTTTGTTCATAAAATAAGATCTTTGAGAAAAAAAAGTTGTTTTGTAACGTTATTCAGTAAATTTAGTTAGAAATTTGGTTATTAACGTATGGAATCTCAAGTATAAACTTCTTTACTCACGTTGAATGCTAAATCCTTCTATTTAGCTCACAGTTTGAATTAAACCTATTTATTTGGATGGTCCTGAATCTTTTGTATGTTATCCAGATTTCTAAGCTAAGATTTATTTGAGGGTCAGAGGACCTTTCGCCACTTCTAATTGAACGTCTGATATTTGAAACGTACGTTTTGGAGGTGTTTTATAATCCTACAGTAAGGTAATTTTTGTTACATGCGCATACAATTTCTTTATATAAAAATACCCAAACGACCTCTTTGCCTTTTAAAATAACTATTTCTTTAATGAAGAACATTTTGTTCATTATGTCGCTATTTGAATTAATCAGTAAAGTGTTTCAACCTCCTTTATGCATTTAGAAACATAATTGCCAATATTGAGTTAAAAAAAAAGACAAATCTGACGTAGATAAATGATCTTACATTATTACCTACATTATAGTGCCTACAGCAAGCACAGTAGATAGGTTAAGTATCTATTGAAATGCCATTTACTTTGTGCGTTACTTCTAAGAGGCTGCATTTTTCACTCGAACACATTCAACACTGGCATTAACGAGATACTTGTAATAAATTTCAACGACTTTGCAACACAAACAAATAAATGATTTTAGATTTGGGTTTAAAACTAAATTGCATGCATATGTTGGTAATTCAATTTAATTCAATAACGTATAAGAACCCATTAGCGAAATAATTTACATTAGATAGCATTTATGCTCATGTTCGTTTTTCTTAGAAAAAGAGTTTTCATCTGGATGAATGAAATATTTGGGTATATAATATACAGTACATTGTAATTGAAACGGGCTACCTTAAATAACTTTTAACCTGCTATGATTTAAATAAAATTCCGAAACCTTTTAATTGTCATAACAAGAAGGGCAACTTTTAATCACGGGACGGACGATTTAAAATAATTCGTGGCGTCGTATTTCCTGAATAGGAAAGATGGGGTCTTGTTACCGCTCACTCGAAAGGTCTTTTAATTCTTTTTACGGTAACATGTACCAAAAAGTCATTTTCTTAATCAGTAAGCAAACACTATATAATTTGCAACCTGTGTAATAAAAAACGATTGAATCAAATGGCTTCAAATGTTCTCCTTATGCGCTCCCCTGACATTTCGCAATTTTTTTGTGGCAACCAAAATAACTTCTACTTGATTTTATCACATTCGCTTATCATTTTCAATGTCGTTTTTCTTCACTTCATTTACTGACGGAATATACAGGGTCATCCATTAAGGATGACAACCGGCCATATCTCGATTACAGATAGTCCTAGAATTTAGGAAAAATAAATTTACTAGCAAACGAGTATTATGTAACAGAGTAATAAATGTAAAAAGAAAACAAATTACGCTATCTTGCGGAAAGTTCAGAAACTTTACATTTACTAGTTTATTTTTTTCCCTTAAGGTTACGTACCAACCGTTATCGAGATATGACCGGTTGCCACTTTTAATGAATAACCCTGCATAAAGCGCGCCAGAACTCCAACGACAAACTGTCAGAAACGTATCAATTTTTTACGCAGCCAGATGAAGCAATTTTTCTGTCATATACCTTATTCAGTTAGATGTACTTGTAGTCTGCAGTTACCAGTAATTCCAAATTAGCCTACTTAGATCTGTTCCTATTTTAAATATTACCCTCTCATACCTTGCATTTTAGATTACTGGTAGCAGATATTAACAATTGACATCGTCATAGTTTCTCCAAATCTAAGCAAATTTCATCAAATTATGTCCTATTAATTTTGAGACATTGCCCCTTCTTGCGTAAAATCGTACTTCAAATGGAAGCTATATGCGTATATTTCATAGAAAAATTATTTTCGCTTCTGGAAAAGACAATATTGTACTTTTCCGATCAAATTTGGCCCAAATTTCTAATGATTCTTTGATTTTTGAGAGAAAATTTCAATTTTTCAAAGTGCGTAAAATCGTACTTCTAATGGAAGCTATATGCGTATATTTCACAGAAAAATTGTTTTCGCTTCTGGAAAAGACAATATTGTACTTTTCCGATCAAATTTGGTCCAAATTTTAATGATTCTTTCGAAGATTGAAAGAGGGCCTTCAATCTTCGAAACTCTACTCTTTTGATTTCAGCTTTATTTTTTACGATATCAGTTTACGTTTGCATTGTTTAGTGGAGTGTTTTTTAATGGATTTTACTTTTAGTTTAATCGTGAATTCACAATAAATTAATTTGGTATATTCTACGCAAGAATGTACGGAATTAGTGACTACAGCCAGACCTACAGTTCGCTTATTCAACAAAAGTAATGAAGGCCAAAATGTGCGAACAACTACGTACTCAAATTAATCCAAAAATTTACGGAAACAGGCCCTATACATAACAAAAATCAAATTTTTATCGGGTTGTCAATAATGAAGATATTAACGTGGAAGTCTTAGCACGTCTTAGGTCAGATCGCAGTGCTTGGAAATGCGACGTCTTTACAACAGGTATCTCAGGCATCAGGAGTACGTTCGTCAGTTTGTAGAGTAGGTATATACTTAAGAAGTTTAAATTTCATTTCATTTCAATGATGAACAAAAGTGTGTTGGAGTATTTATGGACCTAAGCAAGGCGTTTGATCTAGTTGATCATAAAATTTTATTAGAAAAGTTATCTAAATATGGAATACGTGGCCAAATCTGGATCCAAACGCGTCTGGATTCTCGTCAGCAGTAAGAGGGAAAATATCGACACCATTGTGTATTACTAGAGGGGTTCCACAAGGCTCAGTAATTGGACCTCTATTATTTATAGTATTTATAAATGACCTGCCAAAAATTTCCACGTATAATAACATCATTATATACGCAGACGACACTAGTTTCTTGGTCTCTAGTGCAACTATGCCTGATGTGCTTCATGAAGCAGAAACTATGTTAAACAGGTTCCTAAGTTGGTTTGAGAAAACAGACCTTGCTTAAACACGAACAAGCGAAATTTTTGAAAAATAGTGATTATCATTCATACCACACGAAATAAAGATCATTTATGTATTCCTTTGCATACATTAACAACATATGAAAGATCGCCCTTGTACATGGGAATTAAAATTTACAATGCAATTCAACTATAAAAAGTATAAGTCTATTCAAAAAGGAAACAAAACGATTTCTACAAAATCATATTTTTTACAGCTTAGATGAATATTTTAACTATAGTAATGATTAGTGTAGTAACAAACTTATGGATAATACAAATCCTTTTTTTTTTCTTTTTTGCTAATACGTGTAATTTGTAGCTTAATTATTTTTGTTGTTACTTTGTGTTTTTAATTTTTCTGCATTTATCCTGTTTATATATGTATTTGTAACTTGTCCTATACCTTTGGGTCTATTGGATAAATATATTATTATTAATATCTGTCTTTCGGACGAATCATCTTTTCATTGAATGGTGAAGTAAATCGTCACAACTGCATATATTGGAATGATATTATCCCTATTTGAGGCTGGAAACATATACAGAACGGCCACACCAACTTACCCAAAGATACCACACTATGTTGGTATCTTTGGCGATCATCTCATAGGACCCTATTCATTGACGGAACTTTTATTAATTATCAAATGTATTTGAATATTTTGGACGATAGAATCAATCCTTTGAGCACAGAAAAATTGTAGCAACGTCCAGATTTGTTGGAGAACAAGATAGCATTTCAGCAAGTTGGAGCGCCTCCACATTATGCTGTCGGAGTACGACAATTTCTGGATCATCACTTTTGCGATCATTGGATTGGTCGAAGGAGGCCTATAGAATAGCCTGCCGGATCTTACACCACTTGATATTTTTCCCTGGAGGTATCTTAAGTCTAAAGTGTATGCCACCGGTTCAGCAAGCTTACAAGAGTTACACCAAAAAATTGTTGAAGAATGCCGACGAATGACTCAAGAAATGTTGCGAAATTTCAGGAGAGGATTTGAAGCACGATTGTACTATTTGTATGGAGGTTAATGGTCATCATTTTGGAACATTTAATAATGTGAATTCTAAACCATTTCATTCTAATCGTATTTTATTACACAACTTGCAAATTATGCACTTTTTGCTTACTGATTAAAAAATGGGTTTTTGATATATGTTGCCGTAAAGAGAATTAACAGGCCTTTGAATGAGTGCTCAAAAGATCCATCTTCCCTATTCAAATTTTAAGGGTGGGGTCTGCTGGGCTCTCACTTGCTCATTAAAACTTGATATGAAAATTGACAAGTATCGGAACTTTATATAAATCACAGCAGGTAAAGACTTATTTGAAGTGTATAGGAAACACATCTATAAATAAAAAAACAATATGTTTTTGTGTTATGGAAATTTAGAGATCATAAATTGTGTATAACCTTTGCATGACGCTTATTTTCTAAGTAGCACGATGTAGAGCTAAAATTGTCTTTTAAAAAACGTATTTGCTTTGTTTGCACAAAGCAATAATGAACTATTAGCTGAATCTTTGAAGTTTTCATTATAAAAGCTTTCTGATATAAACAAATTTGAATTACGCATAAATTGTTCATTCGAACGGTCACAAAAATTACAGGAAGTTTATTTAAAGTATTACGGATTTCAATGGCTTTGCTTGCTTTTATTCGGAAACGCTTTGTTTCATTGTGCAAAAATAAATACCTATCCGCTCCGAATAGTATATTTGGAAATTATACAGATAATTTAGTACGGTCTTGGTTTTTAGCCCAATGGGTGCTGTGTTATTAAGTGTGAAATCAAATGTAACATTTCTCCATATTTTCAGTCGATTTGTCAACATGAACTCCTTTGTAAGAAGCTTCCTGGTAGTGTAAGGATTAATAATAATAGTCAATGAGATGCTTTATGCTTCCTTTTAATAGATACCCCTTTTAGTGATGAAGATATTAGAAAAATTTGCTTTTGTATTTATACACCTTGGATATAAAATAAAAAATTGTGACCATCGGAAGTGTATAGAACGCATAATGATTTAAAAGTCGTAAAATAAAATTATAAAATTATTTATTATCAGTGCAGACACGGATGAGTTTAACAACTGGAATAAAAGAAACCAGCAATGCAGTATAATAAATCTGCGTTAGGAATAAATTCCGTCGTGTCATTTACATGGATAATAAATGTTTCCGCTTCTTTCAAAACCGCGAAAGAATAGCCAATAACTTTCCTTTATTTCTTTTATACGCGATAAATATTTTCAATAAGTACTAATTCCACGAGCCGTCCGAGAAGTATGTAGAAGTGCATATTCACGATTTAGAAAAAGAAAAGTCTTTTATATTTATTACGCATCCACTTATTAATGAGGCAATGATCATGAATGGAAAGTCAAGGTGCACACAACTCATGCCGTACTGGGATATGGTGCAGATACAATAATACATTACCGGCGATAGTAATATAAAAGTATAATTCATGCGGTTAGTAATTGTAAATCTATCCGGTACATGCGTTAAAGGTGCAATTACTAATTGAGAAACGTTGTAAAATTGCGCGATTTTTCAAAAGGATTTTTCTCCGGCGAGAAATTGATATTTATGCACACATTGGTATTAACATTCCTCGGGGTAATTAATTGCATGTGAGAAATCACCCGATTAAACCAGATAAGCATGTTGACACATACCTGGTTATAATTGTTGAAAAATTGTTCCGTCCCCGCCTAACGAGATAATGCAATAAAACTTTTTATTAATTAAAATAGAACGAGTTCTCTTAATAGCAGCAGATTTGTTGCCAATGTATTTACTTAACAAGAAAATGAAGCAAAATGATGCATGAACTAATTTACATACCTTGCCACAAGGAAGATTGAATAAAGTACCTATATATCTCTCGAGACACTAGTTCAGTTTCTTAGTTAACTATACAACATCAGAATCTACAGAGTTCCTTAAATCATTTCCTCTATTTGTTGAGCACTGACGTCTATCCTCGCAAGTTTATTTATTTAATCTATTTGACCAGGGGATCGACATAAAGTTTTCAAATAATAAAATAATAAAAAAAAAACAAAATTAGTTGTCAGAAATATTTTGTTCAAAATTAAATATTGCTTCTACCGCGTAAAAATTGTTTCAATCTTAAATAAGTATATATTTCTTAATACCTTTATTTTTTTTAGGAATGTTGTTGACAATTTTGATACCCCTGTACCAGGTTATTCAGTTTGGTATTCGTCCACCTGTAACTTTTTTGCTTTTGGGAAAAAAGTATTGCAAACCATATATTTTCGTGAATGCGATGACAAAACCTAGTAATTCCGAATATGTATCACACTATGATAAACAAATAGAAAACATTCAGATGCGAAACAAGAGGATCGCTATCTACAATTGTTAGAAAAATTTATTCAATAATTTTAGCAAATACATTTTTTCCTTATACACAAAAAAAAAATGTAAATTTTAACATAATTGTAAAGTTTACTACAATGAATTGTAAAACATATAAACAACACAACTTTTATTTTATTAAAATTTCCTACAAAATTATTGACAAAAATTATTGCATTTATTGCATAACATACAGACTTGTTTGCATTTTGCATACAAATCAACTACGCTAATTGCAATAATTAATATAGTTGCATATAATTTTATTAGCCTGTGAATGCGCGCGAATTGCCGTCGCATTGGGTGTGATTGCAAGGTCAGACCGGCTGTTAACTGCGGGTACCGGTGTGGAAGCACCTAGTACTCGTACCGTGAGTGATTGTCAATTACAGTACTTTTATACGATCAAATAAGTATCACATAGCCGCATTTACGGAACACAATTTACATTGAGTAAAAAATTCAACGATTATGAAGCAAGCGTAGCACGACAATTTCCGTAGTATAACATATTGTGGCTGATGGTCCAGTGACTTGCGCGCTTGGCTATCAGTCACAGGGTCCGGGGTTCGAATCCCAGGGCCTGCTCTCAGAGTGAGGTTTTCGTGGTTTTCCTCACTCCTTGGCAAATGCTGAGAGACAAACAAAGCACCAGTTTTTGAAGTTTAAGTGTGCTAAATGTTGACGCACCCCAAAAGAAAATAGCATAGGCCATTATTGACTGGAAAATAGCATAATAATACGTTCCTAATATATCTCTAGATACTTACAAAATTGCGTAGACGATATATTGTATAACACATCGAGGATAATTGAGGCTCTAGAGTAGTTATATGAGATTCTTGATTTAGATTATTCTCAATATGTAAACCGAAAAATTTAGTTTTCGTTACCTGGCTTATTGTTTGTGATTTTATACGAGGCAAATATAATGCATTTAGTATATTTTATCTCGGTGTGAAAGCAATGAAAACAGTTTTTTTGACATTCAAATATAACTTATTATTATCAAAGCGCAGCATCAAGGTATTGAGCATAACTGGTGTATTGATAATTAATGCATCTAGAGATGAGTCCGACACTAAAAAGCAGGAGTTATTCGCGTATGTGACCAGCTCATCATTTGTAGTTATACTTATCAAATTATTTATAAAAATAAAGGGCCTAAAACAGATTCCTGTGGCACTCCAATGACAGTAGTAAAAGCACTAGAAACTACATCATTTATCTCTAGAATTTGTTGTCTATCAGTGAGATACATCAATGAATTCACTATTTTCCGGCATCTCACAACAGAATAAGTAAAAAAAAGGTGGAAATATAGCAAAAGAGGATAAACTCTGGAGTTTCAGAATTAAGTAAATCATTCTGTAAAACATTGTGTAAAATAAGAATGTTTACAAATTTTAAGGTTAATTGCACTTATAAAAAGTAATGAATTCTGGATTCATTACTTCTCCATACTATTGGATTTATAAATATGTTAGGAATGCAAAGATACGATAATAATAAACCTTCAGTAAGTACAGGAAACTTATTAATTCTCAATAAATTACTTGTATCCTTTCAGAAACATACGATTTGTTTTCGTAAATTTGATACATCATTTATTTTGATCCATTATTTCTTTGTGTAAATTTTTATGGCCGTTGTATTTATTACCCTGTTAATTTGTAATGTTAAATTGCTTTTACTTTTATTACTTGCACTAAATTTACCTGCTTCGTAATATTGCCAAAAAGTTTTGTTTTTCTTTTGTCAATTAATTAATACTACCTACATGCATATCCCATTTAAATCCTAATTGCATAGAAGTGTTGCTATTGCTCATTCTAAAGGACAAACATTGTTGATGTACAGATAGGTTGGTCCATAGGGAAAATGAAATATATATTGTGCCTATAAATCGCATGTTTCTATTTCCATATGAGGTGTTCCATTTTGTTCACTATTCTTCAAAAGACTCTCAAAAGATCTTTACCGGGCAAAAGCCCTTCCCAATGCGTCCACGGAATCCTGCTTGGGGCCGCGCTAGCAATATTCTTCTATTATTCTTCTTTTCGTTGATTGCAGGTATGTTTCTGGCCGTTGTTTGAATGAGCAGCCATTTTTAGTTGTGTCCAATTTAATGTTTCCTCGATGATATTTTCAGGGGCAAATTTCCAAGAAATTTCTTGCTCTACTCTATGCTTTTGTGAGTCGAATTTTTTGCAGCAAAGGAAGGTGTGCTCCATAAATCTTAGTTTCCCCAACAATTATCCAAATCCTGTATTTATATGAAAATAAGCAAAAAGCACCCATATCCAGATAAGATCTGTGCCAGGTGGTAATCTATTTCCTTATGTGTTTTCAAAAAGTAAAGGTGCTATATATTTTCTTAATATTGCTCTTCATCGACTGTATTGTCATCATGAGATTCCTTTCAACTGTCTGTTACAGTTCTATTCCCAATCAATTTTAAAGGGTTGTTTTCCAATAACGGGGCGTGGCGTTCTGTTGGTAAGGCATCGGGGTAGGTTTCTGCCAGGGCTAAAAAGGCTTTATGGAGAAGATTTCTTTTGCACGGCTATGAATCTTTTTTATGGATATTTTTGCCCATTAATTTCAACTTATTGAAGTGCCATACGTCATGGTGCATTGTGAATCAGAGACATAAATTCGTATGTGTTTCTCATTTGCTACATTCATCTTTACAATAAGCTGGATGACCCTACTTGCTGCTTTGGAAGCTTTTCCGGTTATTTTCCTTATGTGGTTCACACAATACACAGAAAAATGCATGATTACCTTAAATAAATTTGTCTTAGATCAAATAAAACTACGTTTTGAATATCCCCACGACAAAAACTTCTTAAGGCAAGAAAAAAATTGTCTTAACAGCATAATCTTGACGTAAGAGGTTAGCAGTCTTCGATGAAACTACTTTTAGTCTTCACTTAAGAATATCGTTTGCTTGCATTAAAAGCATAAGTTTTGGAGCAAAATGTTAGAATTCTTAAATTAAATCACTTTCCATATCTTTTCATATATAGGAATTAATTCCTCTATATGGTTTTCGTCCGAGCTTATGAACTTCATCAATCAGATTATCGCAAACGAAAGAAGTTTCTTATTATTAATACCTTGAATTAATAAAACATAGGTTGAATGCGATGAAAAATACACGCCATTGGATGTTTATAAATATGCATCCAGCCTACCGATAATAAAGGGTTCTCCAATAAGAGGTGTTATTTTGAATAGCCCGCTATTTCGGTAGATGTCACTTTTCAAGCTGTCATTTTTTGACATTTGACAAGTAGAAACTACGCCATTAATAAAAATGGAACGATACACGCTTCAACAACGCATTGAAATTATTAAAATTCACTATACAAATGGTGAAAATTTGGCAGAGACGGTTCGTAAAACTCGAACATTTTTGGGTCGTCGTGAAGCACCTTGTCGGACCGCAATACAGAAATTGGTGGAAAAATTCGAGCTGTCGGGACAACTTAGTGATGTGAAGAATAAAACCCGTGCACGTCGCTCAAGAACAGCCGAGAATATTGCTGCTGTAGCCGAAAGTGTTGAAGAAAACCCAGGTTTGTCCATTCCTCGTCGTTCTTTGGAATTACGCATTCCACAAACGTCATTACACCGTATTTTGCAAAAAGATTTGGGTCTTAAGGCTTATAAAGTTCAGTTAACACAAGAACTCAAGCCGGCCGATCATCAACAACGTCGTGTCTTTGCTGATTGGGTCGTTGAAATGCATGAAAATGATCCGGCATTCCGTCGAAAAATCATCTTTAGTGATGAGGCCCATTTCCACCTCGGTGGCTTCGTCAACAAGCAAAATTGTCGCATCTGGGGCTCGGAAAACCCAAGAGTTATTGTTGAAAAACCTCTCTATCCTCAACGTGTGACTGTTTGGTGCGGTTTATGGTCCGGCGGAGTCATTGGACCTTACTTTTTCGAAAATGAGGCTGGAGCAACAGTTACGGTGACTGGATTGCGCTATCGAGAGATGATTAATGATTTTTGATGGCCGGAATTGGATGGTATTGATCTGGACAACGTTTACTTTCAACAAGACGGCGCTACGTGCCACACAAGCAACGAAACCATTGATCTTTTACGGGAAAAGTTTTCGGATCGTGTTATCTCTCGAAGAGGTGATCACAATTGGCCACCGAGATCTTGTGATTTAACACCTTGCGACTTCTTCCTTTGGGGCCACGTGAAAGAGAAGGTCTACGCCAACAGCCCAGCGTCGATTCAAGACCTCAAAGATGGAATTCGTGAGGCTATCGAGAACATAGGGCAGCCACTTTGCAATTTAGTTATGGAAAATTTCATGAAAAGGATATGGTCCTGTAGGCGTGGTCGTGGTGGTCATTTGTCTGATGTTATTTTCCACTATTAACGGCATACGTTCCTCTTTATAATGAAATAAACATCCGAACATTTATATTAAAAAACGGCATTTTTCTTTGAATATCAAAATAACAGCTCTTATTGGAAAACCCTTTACTATAATCTAATAAAAAAGAACACTTGCGTTGAAATATTTTTCTGAGACCATTCAGCAGCTTACCTACCTACTTCATCATTAATATTATTAGGTAGATTTATCGCTACATATGTTTACCAACCTTTTTGTCATGTAATTAGACATAAGTACAACTTCTTTAAAATAAATTCACACAACGAACTGTAAGGTAAAAAACGATCACACAATTGACCGACAACGCAGATATAGCGTTTTGCTGCTGCACTCTAACCGATTCTAACATTTATTTATTATATTAAATAAATCCCACGTACTGCTGCGCATGTAAATACCATAAGCTGCATTCTCTATTTTGTTGCACTAAGCAAATGTATTCTCTAGTTACGAAAATTCTTTGAAACAAAATTTCTTGAATTAAAACTTACAATTTTTTTAGTGGTAAAAGATTTAGTTACAACAAAAGTATTTCATTTTCTCTATAAGAAAATTGTGTTAAAACAATAATTTGCTTTGAACTCAGAATGCATTTTTCTCTGTACTATTCAGATGTTGACTTATTAATTATATTTATGATATTTTTTAATAACTTTATCCTCTTGTGCACATTTTCTACGTATGTATATCTTTAACTATTTATCATACTTTCTCATCTAATCGGAGTAAAACGTAAATTCAACGTTGTACAGCAGCGCATTGCTTTGGGGTGCTAATTTCTAGTGCATGATTATTAGAAATTACGTACCAATCCAATGCGGCTTAAGTATACACGCAGAATCTGTTATTATGACATGGAAGCCGCAGCTTCGCTGTAGGTTTAACTCCTATCGACATCTTAATTCGCATACGTCAATTATTTATTCAAATCGTTTACAAATTGCGAATCAATTATGCATGCGTAATAAAGCGTTTTGCATAATATACCCGTAACGGAAGTAGTAAGAAACCAAACTGGCCGCTTAGCAATATATTATTTGGTGTAAATTTAATTTCCATTAATCACATACCTACATAAAAACAGTACCCTTCACGCCTAATAATCTAAAGATAATATCGAACAATTTTTGAGTTATTCTGATTATATATACTGGGTGTTTTGTATCGTCTAAATATAGCAAATTGCTTTTAAGTATATGTAGTTCAACCTCGTTGTCTTGATGGTGGTAACGTTAATGGGAAGGTATTATCCTGATCCTAAGTTAAAATTGTGTATTATTATTGCTAGAGGAAAGTGAAGGACTGTTATAATTCGATACTAAAACTAAAACTAAAACTTGAACTAAAACGACGTTTATGCCAAAATGAAACTCAAGAGTAAAGGTTGTAGTTTTATTGCTTTAAAAACGAAGGAAGCTTATAGAACCTATAAGAGAATCTTCAGCGATGAATCGCTAATGGGAAAAATGATCGAAATCCAGTATAAACTTTTATTTTAGGAATTCATCCTAATTCATTCTAATTTAAACAATTCGATTAAAATAGTATATAAACCGTTGAGTAAATTTTGACCTATCTTACAAGCTAAATAAATTAAGATTTGCAACCTTCAGCAATAAACCATAAAAGTGTTTTTGCTTAAAATATCCGGCTAAATATACAAAACTCGCGCTTCGTTTATATTAAATCATCTCAAATATCAGATGAAAAATTTAAAGTCGTTTTAAAGCTTATAATTTACGTTAACGTGCAATTTCATAAATTGTATAAATAAATTACGGACATTGTAATTCAATAGCCGCTGAATGCGCATAATTGAACGTAAGAAAGATTTATGTGCAGGAAGTGTTATTCTTATACGTAATGTGTACTTACAGATGTAGTAAATAAAACTGCGCGTGAAAGTTTGTAAAAAGCTGAGTGCCATTTGCGGTTTCTAACGTGAACATATCTGAAAATACTTCACTGAAGTTTAGGTGCGCGAATAGTAAACCTCTATTTAGTCTGGATCGGTGTTACTTAATGCTAACACGTTGTAGCACACAGGTTGTAAATGGGTAGAAAAATTGTAAGTATGTGAAGCAGTAGGGAATCCCCCAAAACTTGTTCGAAAAAATATATATGTACCGTTTATTAAGGTATTTAAAGACGTAGATTGTTGAAAACAATCAAAATTCATAGGTACCAAGCAACTCCATCACCGTTGAATAAATGTTTAATTTTACGTCAATAATTTAATCAAACGATTATAAAGCATAAAAGAACTAAATAAACGTTTCATATTTGTTAATATACCTAGTATAATACACCTAAAAATATCCCATTGAAATACAGTTTAACATAGACCAATAATAGGTAAGTATATGATAAACTGTCTTTCTGCGTTTTATATCATGGATCCTTTATTGTTTATTATACTAGGTACGAACCAAGATTAAACATTTGCTCAACGATTGTGTATTATATGTGGATGTATGTAAAAAAAAGTTTGTGGTATCTACTTCGATTTCAGTAAAGCTTTTGACACTATTGATTATCTAGCACTATTCGACAAATTAGAGCAATGTAGTGTTCGCCGCATCGCCCTACAACTGCTTAAGTCGTATCTCTCAAATAGAAGCCATTGTGTGTGTGTGTGCCTACAACTAAAAATAGTACGAGAACGCATGTTTTCTCGCCTGATTCAGCACTAACTCAGGGAGTCCCGCAGGGGTCAATATTGGGTCCTCTGCGGTTTGTTATATATGTCAATGATTTAAAAAGCTTCGTCAACCTTGATGGATTGCTTTACTACGCAGGCGATACTACTTTTGTAGTCCAAGGTGACTCCTTTGAAGAATATTTGGTTCTTGGTGTTCCATACAATATGCGTTTTTCTTTCAGTATATAAGGTGTCTGTAAAAGGTCTTTACACACGCCTACCACATATTCCTTAGACCAAAATAAGCCGATTTAAGTAAACTTACCTTAGTCCAAAGTCGCTTAGTTTGGGCGCTATCTGGCCTTGAAGTTAAAATTTTGAAATCGTTTTTTCATAAACAAATGAATTTCGCATGGCTAAATCTACTGCTCAAATAAAGACTACAGGTAAACGAATAGGCTTCACGGTTTCGGAGATTCTGGGTGATTTATTTACTACAAAAACGGCACTCTTTATAAGAATTGATTACTCTATACTACTTTTTGCGAAATTTGTATTTTAATAATTCTCATTAGGTTATTTTACACAAAAATTATTAACAAAATTAAATAACTGAAACATGAACACAAATAATAAATATGTCACAAAAACTGTTGAAAGTGTTCTCCATTTACACGCATACAAAGATTTATACGACGAAGGAAATTAAACTGTACTCTTTGCAAAATTTCTCCAGTAAGGTCATTTATTGCATGTTGAATACGTTGCCATAGTTGTGCTTCATTAGCCACAGGTGTCTTGTAAACCACGAACTTAAGATGTCCCCATACAAAAAAATGGTGGCCAATTTACAGGAGCGTCATTACCTCTACCTATCATCCATTTCTTTGGGTATACTTGATTTAGGTAGTTTCTTAACTTCAAGGCCGTATAGCGCCCAAACTAAGCGACTTTGGACCAAGGTAAGTTTACTTAAATCGGCTTATTTTGGTCTAAGGAATATGTGGTAGGCGTGTGTAAAAAAGGCAATGTTAATACAACTCCAATTCTAAGTTTCCATAATGTCCATTAATATACGTAAATAAAATTTATACTACGGACATAGTTAAATATAAAAATTATATAGTAAAATTTATTTCTAAAATTCTTTGTTCACAGTCAATTTGTCAGCTCCACAACTTAAATCGTTACATTAACTGGTTTATGAGAAAAACATGATGTTTAATAAAAAAAGCTGTCTTGTCAATGTTCCTGAAATAGTATAATTTTATACATATTTACATATTTAAAAGCACTAGTAAGCACTTCCTTGCAGGACACAAGCAAATATTATAAACCGAGCCGAAGATATTTATAATTGTCCTAAGTCTGCAAGAGCACTTTCTCACGAGGTTTGAATATAGGTATACAATCTTTTTCCAACCAGTACCACTTTAACAAAATGTATTGTCTAAAAATAATGAAAAAAATCAGTTTGTTGGTCAGGGTTCAATATTTATAAGCCTGGATTAGAAAATAATCATTAATATTTGTGGATTTTTTGTTGTTCTTTTATACTAGGAAGTTGTCAGTAATGTCATCTCATCTTGGATCTTGCATACTTAACATTTACAGTTTTATTATAAAAATTACGTCACTTACTTGTTTGGTTATATATATAATAAAATAATATTTTCTTACGTCAAACGAGGTTGGAAAATGTGTTAATATTAATATTTACTGTAAGTACCTAACTTACTATAAACATTTTGTTAAATTCTAGTAAAATTAGCAAAACATTTTTTACGGTGTAGGCGTTGGTACTTGCTCCTAGGTGCTTTCGTTAAGTTTTATATTTACTTTTATCTCCCTAATTTCTGCTTCCCCCATAACATTCCTTTTAAAAGATAAAATAATATTTCGGTTAGGTTTTATTTTGAAGTTACATTCAATATTTCCCATTCATACTTGGATCTAGCCTATCTAAACATATACTTCACTGTTATTGGTAATAAATTATAACTTTTTCTGTATTACATATATACCAATAAATGTATCCCAAAAACTGTTTAAAAAATGAATGCAACAACATAATTTAATTACTGATAGATTTTCAATTTTAATTTATTTTATAGGTACAACTTAAGCTGCAATATCTTACAATTAGCATTCCCTTCTTGTTGCTCTACAAACATGTTCCTAATGAAAATTATTGAATATCTACGATACATATATAAAATATCAGTAATAAGTGGAATCTTCTATTGAATTGTTGTGTTCAATCAAAGGTTCGATTAAGATGTATGACGCAAAACCGCTCATTTACGCTAACGTTGTAAACGAAGTGAATCGCAAAGTAAATTGCCGGAAAATTAAGTTGTTAAGTCGTTAGTTCTACCGCAGTAACAATTAGTAAATTGATTTAATTGGTAAAACGACGCATACATAATACACGCTAATAAGCTATCTCCGCCTAATACAGTATCTTTACCTTACATAACGATGCGACAAAAGCTCTTTTTGTAGTTCGTATACGTACATACGAATGTGATCGAAGTAAATAAGTATAGGTGCTATTGATTAGTTATATGTACTCAACTAATTGTTGGTACCGAGGTATTTAAACACAATGCCGCATTAAAGTATCCGTTTCCTCATTCCAAGAGAAAAATTTGCGAGTCAGTGCTAATGATTCTTTTCAATATTTGAACCTTAATTTTTTGACTCGTCTTCCTTTAATTAACGCTAATTTTCGTTTAGAACACGCTAATCGTGAACATAATCTGTACAATTATCCATAGATTAATGACTTTTCCTTTCTTAAGAAATTCTAATTCTTTATTGTAACAACTGCAGATATATCGTTCATGTTACAGATTAATTGCCTTGTTGAATTTTGTCACCATCGCGACCTTCGGGTACAGGTGGTGGTAGTACCTACTTAGCAAGCAGGTCTCGTTACATTCTCTTAACGGTGTTGGTTGATTGAAAAAGTTACAAACAGTATGCAATTGTAACGTTAGTAGCAATCAAAGTAAAGTAAGTAATAATTAACTGGGGCAATTGTTTGCAATTAAGTTGCTGACGGATGAAATGAACTGTGTGCATATAGATTAATGAGCTATGTAAGATGCGGTAAATGATTAACAAGTATTCAGAAGAAAAACTTATAAATTAAAGGCCAATCTGGACGGATAAGTGTACAAGGGAGAAGAAGCATTCCGTTTTTCTAAATTGTATATTTCTTAAAATATTGTTTGAAATTTTGCCAATAATAATTAATTTTATTTTTCTTTCTTGGTTACTATGTAACGGGTACTTTTTGTCTCGCATAGATCCGGCAGGTTGTTTTTGAATGCCTCTTTTTGTTGTTTATACTTCACTAACTGAAATTATACAAAAAATTATTCTGCTATGGGATTCGTGGTACTCCTCTGGAATGGTTCAAATCGTATCTTTTCAATAGGAAACAGATAGTGAGAGGAAATACTTCCTCCTCACCGTGTATGGGAATTGACTATGGCGTTCCGCAGGCCTCAGTGCTTGGTCCAATACTTTTTCTTCTTTTCATCAATGACATCACAAATTTTAAGATCAGTGGGAGCAATTTTTTCTCTTCGCAGATGACACCAGCATCACTTGGAGCAACCCTAACAGAGAGGAGCTACAAAGTATTATATCTAAGGACCTAACAAAACATTGGTGTAACTCCAACTGCCAACAAAACGGCGGTTCTACCTTACAAAGGTGCACTGCACCAACCTTGGCTATTCGATAACGACACCGTCAATATGGTTCAATCTGTTAAATTCCTGGGACTTATCGTTGACGATACTCTTAAATGGTCTCACCATATCGACACTCTCTCCAAAAAATTGTCTTCTGCTTGCTTTGCAATCAGATCTGTAGCCAGGGAGCTCAATCCTTCTACTGCTCGCATTACTTATTTTGCCCTCTTTCAATCCCATCTTCGCTACGCGCTGCCCTTTTGGGGTACCTGTAGCTTGTGCAACTTCAATACAATTTTTAAACTGCAAAAAAGGGCAATTCGCTACACATTTCAACTAGGGACAAGAGATCACTGCCGACCATACTTTTTAAACTATAAAATCCTGACCCTCCCGGCACTCTTCATCATGGAATCTGTCTCACTAATTCGTAAACATATTAGTGATTTACCAAAAAGACCTCTTCATAATCACGTTACAGAACGGTTGCAACATGACCTTTACTTACCTGTACCCAGTTCAGAGTTAACTAAGAACTCAATCTTCTAGCATGCAATCAAGCTCTGTCAATCCAACTAAAAACGATACCAACATACGTCCAGTTTCGCAGAAAGGCAAAATCTTACCTTCTTCAGCAACCTCTTTACGCTATTTTTGCGATTTTTGCGGAGAGGGGTACCACTAAATTTCTTTTCCTTCAATCTTACATCTCCTCTTTTCTTTCTTTATGCGGGCAGCGCAATCTCCTGGTTTATTCCTTGACGACTAAGTGGATCTGGCACTTTATATCTGTGTTTATTGTACATGTATCTTTTCAATTATTAAATTTGTTAATTACTCTGCTTTGTCCACAAAATTAATTTATAATTTTTCTTGACAATAAAGCACATACAAACGTGCTGCTATGGTACCCTCGGAATTAGATACATAATAATAAGTTCATCTTTATTTTCCGTAGTATTTTTATTAATTATGTACAGCTAGATCCGCTTTTGTGCCAAAATGCAACGAAACTGATAATATTTCTTTCCAAAAGAGTACAAAAGTACACTCCGCCAAAAAAGTATCGCATAATTTAGTTTTGAATCATAAAAGTATCGCATAATCTTTGTTTGTAGCATAAAGTTGTAAATATACTTTAATGCGCTCTAAGATATAATTTCTATGATTGTTTAAATAAAATACAGGCCAAATAAAAACAAGAACTCATACTTGAGATTTTTATTAAAACAAGAAATTATAATTTTGGAAAGAAAAATGTCATAACAGTAGCTTTTAATACTGAGTATTGCCACCTCTGGCTCTTATGACCGCTCGCATATGGTTTGGCAGAGATTCGATTAACCTCCGTATATAAGCCTGATCCAAATTCTCCCACTCGTCACGGAGAGCATTTTATAGTCCATGCAGGTCCGCTGGGGCAACATTTTGGGTTCGTATCCGTCTGTGAAGGAGGTCCCACACGTGCTCGATAGGGTTCATGTCCGGACTTACCGCAGGCCAATCTAAAACTGGAATACCAACATCGTTAAGGTATTCCTGGACGATTATTGCAACATGCGGTCGTGCATTATCGTGCATTAACATGAATTCGTTTCCTATAATTGGCGCATATGGTACTACATGTTCTTCTAAAATGTCCGTTATATACCTGTGGGCAGTCAGTGTACCTCTGTCTACTGGTACTAACTCTGTACGACCTGTTAAACAGATGCCTCCCCAAACCATAATAGAGCCACCAGCGAAATTAGGTCTACGTCTGATATTACACTGCGAATAGCGCTCACCGTCTCGTCTGTACACTGAGATACGCCTATCTGAGGTGTAAAGACCAAATCTTGACTCATCTGTGAAGAGTATATTGGCCCAGTCATTAATGTTCCAATTTACATGTTCTCTGGCAAACCTTAAGCGAGCCACTCGGTGGTTCCTAGTGAGACGAGGGGCTGTTACAGCTACTCTAGCTCTTAATCCACTCTGTCGTAACCTATTCCGAATAGTTTGAGTACTCACACGAGTATTTCTGACTCTAGCCAAGTCGTTCTGCAATTGTCTCGCAGTTACATGTCTTCGACGTAATGCTTGAAGTAGTAAATAGCGGTCATCTTGGCGAGTAGAACATCTTGGACGACCTGGTACAGGTCTTCTACTGTAAATGCCTGTTTCCCTATATCTGGCTACGGCTCTAGAAACACTTGACTGATTGATGTTCATCAAATTAGCAACGTATGCTTGAGATCGTCCATCTTCGATTAAAGCAACTATAGCAGCCACTTGTTCTGAAGTTAAATTGCTCATTTTAGTTTTAAAAGCGTTGGTACAGAACTCTGACTTCGCACTTTAAAATTTGTCCGTATAGGAAGACTTTCAATAAACAACTGAGCAAACCTTACACATATGCATTTTTCTAAATGTGTTCTTTTAGGAAAAAAATAAAGTAAAAACGCTAAGTTCCATTATTTTGTTAGTGTTTTTATAGTTCACATACACGAGGCAAACTTTTTGTGAACGTATAAAAATATTTTGGTTCATAAATGCCCTTTTTTAGTTTATGCGATACTTTTTTGGCGGAGTGTATGTTAGAAACGATGAGACACTATAAATGAGTTAGGTCTATAGTAACGTAAAAATGTTGGAGATTTTATTGATATTGCTTGAAAAAAATGCTCGCAGCTTAGTAGTCGAAAATCAGCAGTGATTGTTTTAGAAAAGATAATTCATGCATTACACTATGTAAATAATACTCAATAAAAAAGAATATTAAATTATTCTTTTGTACGCATACTATTTATATTAAAACTAATAATAGCTGAAAACAGCTACAAAAATAAAATGTACGTGGAAACACGTAAATACGTACACATGTAAGTATGTTTGGTGCTCTTCAGATATGATATCTGCCCCTTGCGACCATGTATCTGTAGTTTCTACCACCCGCTCTAAGCCGTGCGCTTTGGCTATTTTCGAATTCGCAGGTAGCAAGCTATATCTGTCGATATGATTTATATTATATATTAACCTTAGGTTTAGTTTACGATTTATAGATATGTAAGTATAGATAAATCGATGCTTATGTGTTTTTATCAGGTGTTATTATGTTATTTTTTTTAAGGTTTTACTATTTTGATTGTAATTTCATACAAAAGAAATTAATTTTAGGATTGTACACCTTTCGTATCATGCTAATTAACAATAGGAACTAGGTTACATTACGAATATAAAAAACAAATGTCTCAAAATGTTATAAATCATCTACAATTTACAGTGATAAAATGTCAGCAAAGCCTAGCAAAGTTGACCCCAACTATGTCAGTGAACGGATACTGCAAAGTAAAAAAGAGATAGAACAATTGAAAATGGAGCTACAAAAGCTCATAAATCGCGAAGTCGAATCTGATAAAACTAATACTAACACTAAGCATGTATCTGATAATAAGAATGTCGACAAACTGGAAGAAACAAAGAAGTCTGTTCCAATACAGTCAAGTCGTTATCAAAACTTTGTTACTAAAAAGCCGTCCACCACTTTTATACCGAAAAGGTCACTTAAGCAAGAAGAGAAAATTGAAAATTTACCAAAAAAGGTTAGACATTATAACGTAGAGGAAACTAGGGAATATATTAGAAAACAAAATGAAAAACGCTTAGAGAACATGAAGATGCAAATGAAAGAGTCTCAAAGTGTTAGACGAACGCAAAGAAAAGCTTCGAGAATTGCAAAAGAAAAGTTTGTAAATAGTGCAGAAGAATGTGAATCATAAAAGAAACAACGTTTGCGTAATAGAAAGATTTTAACCCCCCCCCCCTCCCCTTTCCCCCCACAGATATCGTCCACAAATATTTTCTGGTTTTTGAGAAAAAAGCCGTATCCTAAAGGTCGATCTTAGAAATTTTTTGAAACAACTTGTATATATCAAATTACTCAAACGATTCTTCTGGAAACATGATATCAATTTTAAGACGATTGGATCAGTATTTTCCAAGTTTTCATGGAACAAAGAGGAGTCGCCAAACAACAAACCCGCGGGCCATGGTCTGCAGTGCCCGAACTTCTTTAAAATATTTTGGTTAGTTGGAAAACAACTAAAAATTTTGAAAAAAAAAATCCGCGCTATCTACTGGTAGAGAATCTTACTAAACGGTTGTCCAGATTTGCTTTTACAACTAATACGTTTATTTATCATAAAGGTATCAGCTTACTGCGTAATTCAGAAGAAATTGAATAACCACTGTTAACTAGTCATCCAACAAAAATTACTACCGCTACATCACTGTACATAAATCTCAACTTCTGCTTAGATATTTATGTAGATATCTTAAACGGTGGGTAATTGTCGTTTATTAGCCATCAGGTATTGCCCAATACATTATATCTAACGTGCTTGGATAAGCTTACTTACAACTTGTATACTTTGTATACGTACGTAATAAATTTTATTACACTGACAGCCAACGAGTGTTATTAAAATTACATTACCGTTAATGCCATTACCTATTTACATGTATGTACAAACTTTTGCAATAGTGAAGATAAAACAATAGTTTACGGTAAATAGGTAGGTATTGTATAAATAATTGAAATAGACATGCCTTTGATTTATGTTTAATGCTTCATCCTCGAGATATTGCATAATAATTGTTGAAATTGCTTTCCAAGTTTGTTTATTAGTTGGGTGAAACTTTATGTCAGGTGGTAATGACATTTGTTATTGTCTTTTAGTTTCCCCTGAGGCAATTCTGTTTTGTAATAAACTAAGGTAGAATTGAAAGGTTTATTGTCAGTAAATGACAAGCTAGCATTTATTGAAGAAAAAAAAATAGAAAGAAAGTTTTATATGCACATGCATAAAGATATTCGAAAAAAAAAATAGATTAGAGAAATTCTTGAGAATAAACTGGATAAGACACAAAGCGGATTTAGAAGTGGAGGAAGTGTAGAGCACCATATATTCACAATATAATCAAATATAGTAGAAATCGGTACAAAAATAAAGGAAAGCGTTTCTAGTATTCCTGGACATGGATAATGCTTTTGATAAGGTAGAAGAGAAGTATGGAAAGTACGGGAAGAAGCAGGAAAAAAGGAAGAAAGAAAGTCCTGACATTATCACATTTAAATTATGCAATCTTTTCTAAACGTATTTGTTGGAGTATTTCATTTATATACTTTCCGCGCTAGCTAGTAGTGGTTAGTAGTGACAAACTCAAACTACTATGTAGATGACTCAAAAACCTGAAATATACTTAGAATTGTTATCCGGATCACCTTCAATGACGCTACAACAGTGTTCCAAGCTAAAGTTAGCTAGTAGACTCACTATCATTTTGTTAGTCTTCTTAACCAGTAGGTCCTTTGTAAAGTTTGTTCCTTTAAGAACTATTTCGTTTATCTTTGCTCTGGTTATTTTTGTCACTACCTCTTGCACTTGTTATGAATCCATTCCTGAATGGGCTATCTCTCTGTTTCGTATTTCCGAAGCAAAAATAGTATTACGCAGAACCAAACAAGTTTGAAGCTAACACCTGCAGAATTAATTTGTTTGAGTGTTAACATGTTGTCAGGGAAATAGCGATGGGTTTCTTTTTCTAACACGATATTGAATTGCGGCAACCTCAGTTTGCAGACGGTCGTGTCTTTGCTAAAGTTAACCGAGATACCCGTTCTGAGCTTTTTCCTATACATTACAGCTCCTGTACCATTACCAGTATTTTACCGATGGGCCCTTCTTCCATATCTTCTTGTCTGGCTCGCTTGGTATCCTTGCGAGAGGAGCGTCCTTTAGATCGCCTAGCAACTTTTGATAGTCAGTGCTGGTGCAACATGCTCTTAGGTGTTTGGCTGTAACCATCTTGCAGATCTAGGCATTCCGTTTTTGGTTTACTGGAATTTGATTATTTGAAATGCTCGTGTACTTCTTCCATCTCCAATGAACTTACGGTAGCTATATGGTGCCTTATACTAGTGGTATAGAATGTGTTGCTGTTGATATCAACAGATAATCTTATTAAAAGCGTGCCTAGTCAAATAACAGAAAGTTTTCTTTGTAAAGAGTATATAAATTTTTTAATTAAAGTTTAATCATTTGTTATTCTCAATTCATTTTGGGCGAATATGAGCACTACAAAACTGGAAGTAGCAAAAGAAACAAGTAGAATCATAAGAATAAGTAGTAACACGAAGCAAACAAGTTGGTGGAATAACGAACTGAAACAGTGGTGGAAGAAACATTTGTAAGAAAGGTAGGAGGAAAGCTACTTAGATTATAAACAGCAAAGAGCAAAGGTAAACGAATAGTTAAGACAACAAAACAAAAGTCGTGGTAGGAACTTATGGAAAAATGGAAAGTGACAGTCATGGTAATCAGAAGTCATTCTTTAAGGTGCTCCTAGAAACGACAAGAAGTGCATCAATAAATATCAATCAATATTAAGTCAAAAGAGGGATAATTACTTGGTTATCAGTCGTGAGGCCCAGGGTTGAAATCCCACTCTGGTCAATCACGATAACAGTTTTTTCTCCTGGGTCGCAATGATGATGAGGAAGGAGATTTGGCTTAAAAGAAATCAAACAAGGCAAAGGCAAGAAGAAGAAGACCAGATAATTATTGAAAGGACAGAAGACCGAGAACAGGCTATAAAGAGTGAAGAAGTAGAAGAAACAATAGTAAAAGTAAAGTTAGGAAAAGCGAATATAACATCTGCAATGATAAAAAAACAATGGAGAAGGAAGCATTGAAATTATAGTAAAACTACTTAATAGAGTATGGATAGAAGAGAGAATTCCGGTATATTAGGAAATAGGTATACCACTACCTATTTTTGAGAAGGATAATCATCGTGATTACAAAGGGGTTTTAAGAGAGGAAGAGGAGTGCAAGGCCATATATTCACAATGAAGCAAATAATGGGGAAAAGAGTGAACACCAATACAGATATGGAGGAGTAACCAACGAGTTGAGGAAAAATATAGAAAGCATACATAAGGTCGCCAAAAATTACGAACGAACGAGAAACTTACAATCAGATTTATTTTTAACCAAAGACGGCCCAAGACAAGGTGTTGCGCTGAGTCCTGAGCTATTTAACATACTAATGGATAAGGTTTAGAAGAAACTAAAAGGCCAAAATAAAGAAATTTTCCAGTAGAATTTAGAAATATTGAAAGGTCGACAAAAAGTGAATGTGTCTACGCGGATGACCTAGTGATATTTGCAAAAAGTAGGATAAATCTATACATATGGAATAAAACCCTACATAACAAAAACCTAAAAATTAACACGGAAAAAACAAAACTAATGATTGTTGGAACAGAAGATAACTAGTTAAGGGTGGCACTAAACAACAAACACGTGGATCAAGTAAACATGCTTAATTATCTTGGCGTGAATATAGAAAAGAAGGCTAGGAATGAAACGGAAATAAATGAAAGACTAGATAGAGCAACCCGATTGTACTAAGCTTTGAATAATGTATCACAAGGAGTGACAGAGTCTGAAACGAAATAGTGATGGTAGGTTTTGGACATCTAATTCGAATGTGCTACTCCATTCGAGGCACACAAAATTAATATGGCAAAAAAAACTACTGGGGAAGAGGACAAGAAGAATACCATGTAAAAGATGGAATGACGTGATGGTGGCGTGCTAGGTGGAGGCAAGAGACAGGAAAGACTGGACACGTTTTGCAAACCAGTGAAAACATTAGACGCCTTATACCTGCGAGTATACGGCTTATCGATTACATATATATTCTCAACACTGTAAAGATTTGTGTGATCTAAAATATAAACCATTTTAACTTGAAAAGAGTTATGAAATTTGGTTTTCCATTAGTAGATGTTTGTATTTTATTTGCGCTTAATCTATTTACCCAAAATATTTAATTTCCTACAACCATTACATTCGTTCGGAAATTTTTCAATATAAATAAACAGATATACTTACACTTGCCTTTCACGCAGCTGTACTCCACGGTTATAAATCGAGTTCAAACCGAATTAAAAATTACAAATGATAAAATCTAAACAATCCATAATGTTCCCACGAGATCTATTCAACAAAATAAATAGATACGCTTTAAACAAATGATCGGTGTACACGAAGAATGCCGCTCGCGGAAAACTGTTATTCTCCTTTTGTAACAAACGGCGCATTATGGATTCTCAGAGAACCATTCTTCTGTACGGTTAAGTGATTCGTTTCTCGGGCGGACGCATTATGAAACCAATAATGGTATAACAAACGCGAGCCACGTGGACTTCTACTGCTCTTCTGGTCTTCGTCTTTGGCAGCGATACTTCTACCAATTACTCATTCTCTATTCTTTACCTTAAACAATTGCGGTCGCTATTCGTATACGTCGCCGTTTGCGTTTGAAAGACGGTACATTTCATTGCGAGTTATACGGAAATTATAGCAGATATTTCTTGATACATGTACTCTAAGCGAATGTTTAGGAAATAATTTATATTCTTGAAATGCTTTGTTTTGACGTCGTGGCAAATATGTATGTCAAGCGAACATGTTGAGAAAATGTCGATCACTTGCCGATAGTAAACATTCATTCTGACTTCCTATAGTGAACATTTTAAATAAACTGACGTCTGCCTATTAACTAGAACATGTTTTTCTACCTTTAATCGTAAACTCACGATACGATGCTTATTGTGATGTTTTAATGTATACATATTTGCATTTAATAATTCTCAACACTCAAGAGAAACTTCCTGCATTTCTGTGTATTATATTAGTTTTTTCTTACCAAATTTATATTTTTAAGACATCGCTAACAATTATTGTACATGCGGCCAAACCCATGGAATTTTCGACTATTATGTGCATGTTCCGGTAGAAATCTTACAACATTTGCAAGCAGAAAATATTTCCTATTGAATATGCAGCTCCCTAAAGTTTTGTTTTAATTATGGATTATTTCCTTTATCATTTTAAGTAGCGCTGTTTGATTTATTTGAAGTGGGAAATAATATACAAAACAGTTTTTATGTAGCAACTAAATATGCTCACAGCATAACTTACAATTTTGTGTATGTTATTACTTCTATTCATAGAAAATTGTTCCCAATAAATAATTATCAATGGAATGCCGTAAAAATACCACCATGTCGAAATTGACAATTCCTGCATTATCCTAGCTACCTCTGCGGCTGCATTAACGGTTTACGCTGCGGTCGTCTTGTGGGTTTGGGAGTTTGGCTTGTGTATCCTAGGGAGTGTACATCTAAACTCTTGATTCCCTAACAGACGATGGTAGATAAAGCTTGAGGTGCGACAGCGATGAAGACGACCCGACGAAGAAACTCGAGTCTGTTTCTCCTGCTATATTCTTTTTTCATTGCTTTTGCTAGAATTTATTCCAGTTATTCCAACAATAGACCATGGTGGCATTCTTCGATTCTAATTGTATTTAGTTTTTGTTTGATGTTTTTGTAGGAATGCCGTCCTTTTTGTTTTGATATATGTTGAGACACTAACTTTCATAACAATATCCAAGAGCATTAATGAATTTCTAACGTGTTCTCTTTCTACTGATTGTTCTAAAACGGCAACTCTAGCAAAAGGATGCCGTATTTCTTATCAAAAGTTTCAAATTATCTTGGAGAAATTAGATGTTACTGCTTGAAAAAAATTAATATTTCAGTAGCAGTTGGCAGAGTAAATCCACTTTGTGCTCTACTATGATTATTAAATAAAATACTGCAAGCATTTGTTTTTCAGGAATAGTTCTGTTTCCAATAATTTAACACCAAAGATGAAGAGAAACATCTGATCCATAACACTTGTACCCTAAATTATTAGCATTTTCTTTAAACGTATGATAATTATATAGATATTAAAGTTACCTACATAATAGAAACAAATTATTGTTTCTTGATGATTTGCGTTTCCTCTAGATACTCTTGCATGCGTTAGTTTTGAATTCTAGATTATAGATGCCCGAAAGTGGCAAAAACAAAGAGGATTTAGCTCATATTTACTGGACTGATTGTGCTACTAGATCACTATCCTAAGTTTTGCGAGAGAAAAGCTTTTAAAGACAGAATCATTCAGATTTCTGAGATTATGTGTATAATGTATATAATATAGCATCAAGCGCTATCTGAAGGTGTTGTGTTTTGAACGATATGCTGATTCTAAACTTAGCGTCACATTTGAATGCTGTAATGGCTATTTACATTGGAGTGCGGTAGCTGTCATTTACGGCGCGATAACGCAATTTGAAACGAGTTAGAGCGCTGTAAATCACTTAACGCATGACATTTGTCATAATTCTTTTGGCTGAGAAAGTATTTAGAAAATTTTATATATTTAAAAAGTATGTCGGTATCTGTAGGTGTGGATTGGTACCACTGCATCTTGAGAACCCTAATCTATGATAAAGTGAATGTTAGTTATCATGATTTTTCAATAATAACAATTAAAACAGCAATAAAAATAGACGGGTAAATGTGTTTTTTTTTTAATCTAAATTAAAGGAAATTATACATATTTTACATTGGAAGGAACTGTGAAATGAGAAAAAATGTAGTGCGCGGTAAAAATTTATAATATTTGCATATTTGTATTAGATTCTTTGACTCAAAAAAATACACCATTGCGTTTTGACAGTTTTGACAGGGTTATGTCAACGTCAAAGTAAATTATGATTATCTATGATTTTCCATTAATGCCATTAAAAAAAAAAACAATTTATAATAATACGGTAAATGTGTTTTTTTTAAGTTAAATTAAAGGAAATTATGCATGTTTTATTTTTGAGGTAACTGCGCAATGAGACAAAATGATGTGTGCGTTACTGCTTGCGTGATAAAATGAACCTACTGTGATGTTGGCCGAGAGGTAATAACTGTGTTTACAATTGCTGCAGTCAAGAATTTTTCGTTTTATGTAATATAAATCTGATATGATAACAATAACAATTTAAAAGCTAATATCTTCTAATGCCTTCTCTTAGACGTTAGTTAGGAGAAACGTAGGTTAGTGTATTAAACTTTGAATATATGTATTTTTAATATGTTGTGTGCTGCTTTATGCGTTCCCCATACATTTCTTTTTATTATTTTGATTACACCATAAACATCTACACGGTTCTGCAGTCCCCACCTTGACTTGTGTAAACATATTTATGTATTTAATCTTCATAAAGAATTTAAATTTGAATTGTACTCGAGAGAATTCCTTCTGACTATACTTCCTGTGAGAATTTGCCCGGAGATGTGCACTTACTTAACTATATAGGTAACCCCACGAGAACATCGATTACAGTAAATATTTTGACAGGCAATTGATCGATTGTTGATAAATCCGCCGATATTATTGATTTTTTAATGATGAAATAATTATAAATAATGAATGGAAATCCGTTCCATCATACCCGGGACGAAGAACAGATTTGTTTGTTTAACATTTTTTGTGTTTTGTGTGTGTGTGCTGAACTCGACTATCGCAGAAGAACAACTCTCCTTTGACGTTCAATTTTTAATTGCCTTACCGGTTGCGCAACGGCTCATCTAACGCACATCGTCAGTTCGGTGTGAAAATCACGTCGGCCGTTTCAGCTTGGTTGGTACATACTTGGCGAAGTAGAAGAAGAATATGCTGTTTATTGCCCCGTGCATCTCGAGATAAAACAGTTATTCGGTTTGCACCGTGTAAAGGTGGTATTACGTCGTACAAATATCGTAAATCAGTGGTAGACTTTTTGACGTTTCGTCGTGAAATGTTTGCATGTTGCGTGACCTGACAGCTACGCTTTCCGTAAGCTGCAGGTACTTTAGGTAAACCTGTAAATCCTATTGAAACACAAATATTTGATTGGCTCTTGTGTTCGTGCGTTTGTCTGTGAATTTGTGCTGGTTTTTCAAATTTTAGTACCATTGATCTTATACACACCTGTACGAGAACCCTACCAATTTGTTGTTAGGATAAAGATTAGTCTAACTTTGGAATGTCGATTTTTGCAAGTTAAAAAATCAAATGTACTCTTTGGGAAGCCTTTTTGGAACAATTTAGAGTTCTTTTATTCCAGGTCCAGCATACATCCAGCAGTGTCTTTTGAATAAAACAATTTTATTGCTATTTTTTTAAACGAATTTCTTTAATATCTTTTTCAGAAGTAACTCTCTTGCTATAATTGAAATAGATTACAAAAGCATTGTTATATCTTATGATACTACTACTCAAACAACAAATGCTATTAAAACGTTTTCAAAGAAAAATTGATAAAAATGCATTGACAAATAAAAATATCTATTATTGCTGAAAGCAAATCATTTACTTTAAATATCATTCGAAAAGCACACCCAAGCAAAAGCAAAAACGTTTAATTTTAGTCTATATCAACAGTATCATAAACGGTAGAAAATCCGTACTATAAATGTTGAATTATTTATCGAACTTTTCAAAAAATTAGATATTTTTTGCTTTTATTTTATTTTATTAGGTATATGTAATAATTACAGATAAATACAGGATGCTTTTTAAATTATTTTCGTATCTTATTCTAATTAAAACCACTGTAACCCGAATGATTTTTCCTTATTGGATAATCTACTATTTTAGATCTTATTGCTTTGCTGATGAAAATTTCTTTTAATTCTGAAGCCTTAATTGTCAATAAGAAAATAATGAGTAAATATCTTTAAAGAGAAATTGATATCTCCAAGTTTGGACATGATGGATCCTTTGGGATGCTATCTAGAAAAGGGTAGATACATTTGATTCTTTCAGCCAATTCATTTTTAGATTTAAAACTTTCAGTGGTGTATATGTTGTATAACGTTCACAGTGAAGATGTTTTGCTAATTTTTCCAGAATTCAACAATACACGTATAGCTTAAAAATTTTATCTCTCCGTTTTTGCAATCTGTCTCACACAGGCCATCGGGATTTTTGTTATGACGAAGAAAGATTTGCAGAGTTAAATATTGAACTAATAGACTATGGTCAACTAAGATTAAAATATGAATTTAAATTAATATCAAAAAGCAAATGAGCTTAACTGCCTGTGTGTATCAAGCCCGCCGATTGATAACCTATATGCACTATACCGTCACTAATACTAATAGTAATAACTTGGTAGCGACTAAATTTGGATTGTTTCCGAGTCTATTGTCGTGTCTAAAAAAGTAAACTGTTTTATCGCCTTAGTACTTGTTGATAATGATATGTCACGCTAAATACCTTCACAGAACACGTAGTATTGAGCATCAACCATCATACCCAAGACTTTAGTTTGGAATCTTTAGAGGATTGTCATGTTAGACTTGCTAGCGGGATTCCACAGTTGAATTTCATAAGTCCAAACCGGCCTCAGCATGGTTTTGTATAATATCTTGTTTTCCAAGGACAGCTTTGACCCGCATCCAACACATTTGTTCTAGTTTAAGTTCCAATTGCTTTGACGATCCAGATACATTAACGAAAAAAGTCTTATTGCTAAGGTTGAAAACGTTCCCGAATAGAAACTGCGTTCCCAAACTAATCACGGTTGACGTATCGACATCACTTGTATGCACACACCTTCAGAGCTGCTACTTCTTTTGACCTAAAACTGAAGAAATACATATGGGATTGGGATTACAAGGAGATATTTTTCACTGGGTATTACGGTTGGATTGTTTGAGTAGAGGAAGTTTTCTGGTAGACTATGGAATCAAGGTTAAGTTCAGCAGGATGTTTATGGATTTGTATAATTTCTATGAATTTGTTTAATTTCTATGGATTTTTCGGTTATAATAAGTAAGGATTCTAATACAGGATTTGCAGAGAATGGAATTTGATTTGTTGGATGATCTCCAATTTATGCTTAGTAAATGCAAACTCGCAATGATCGAGTACAATGCTTATGTTCAGCAAAACAATACCTACCAAACTTTTGTTTGTTTTTTTTTTTGCATCAATGTAAATACTGCGGCACGAATATGGAATTTGGTAAACACTGGAAATTTCGAAAGAATTATGGTCTTTCATAGGAAATGAATCTGGAAATTTGTGGTCAGGTTTAAAAACGATTTTGGTATTATGTGTAGGCAGAATTTTTTTATTTTGATGTGTTGAATCAGGGAATTTGATGTATTCTAATAAAAGTAATGGTATAAGTGCTAGGATAATTACTTTATGATGGAAAAGTCCTTTATGGATTATTGGTTAATAATAATAACCTTTATTCATTTGACACACAACAAGGTGCATATGAAACGTCATATAATACAATAAACACAAATAAAACAGAAAACAATAAAATTACAAATCCGTTAGCCGTCACTAGTCGCTGCCATCCGTGCAATACCGTCAAAATACTCTTCAGTTGAATAAATGCAGTTTTGTATGAGAAAGGATTTAATTTCAGATTTAAAACGTGTTTCCTTTGGAATTGATTTAAGGTTAAATGGTAACGCATTAAAGAGACGTAAACCAAATATGCGAGGTGAATTACCGCTCAACGTTAATGAATACGAAGATATGTGGAAGTTAAACTTAGATCTGGTATTATATTGATGAATCTCATTATTTCAAATAAAGTTTTCTCGTATATATATATATTGAACGCAATGGAAGAATTTTCCATTGCTTAAAATACGGCCTGCATGATTGCATATTGCCAATACCAGCCATAAAAAACTTCACTACAATCGGGTGATGTACCCCAGATTATTATACCATAAACTAGTCTGCTATCAACATTAGCATAATAATAACACAGCAAACCGTTCATGTCAATAAAATTTCTCAGGTTACGCAGCAGATAACACGTGGAATTCCATTTACTAATGAGTTTAAAGCAGTGTGTACGCCATGTAAGTTCATCGTCAATATATAATCCTAAAAACTTAATTTCAGAGTCACGATTTATTTCGACATTATTTGAAAACACATGAGTATTAAACTGCGTCTTGTTACGAGCATTGTGAAAAATAAGATATTTTGTTTTGTCTGCATTCAAAAGCAACCTGTTCCGAGCAAACCAATAGTTCATGTTACACAAGAACGAATTTACTTTATTTTCACTATCTGATATATTAGCACATGAAACTACTGCATTAGTATCATCCGCATACATAATGGCGTCATAATTCGATAGAAAGGTAAATGTGTATTATTATTATTATTATTATTAAAAAAAAAATAGAAAAGGTCCCAATACACTACCCTGAGGAACTCCATGTTCAACTTGTAAGTTAGAAGATTTGATTGGAGTGATATTTAATTCCGACTGATACTGAATTCTAACAAACTGACTCCTACCCACTAAATACGTTTTAAACCACGATTAGTTTGATTATGGTGATCTATTGCAATGATTAGCAATGATTAGGATTGGCCTAGATTTAAGACGATGGCATTCATTAATTTTTAGATTTTGAGAAGTGTAAAACTACTGGCCTTTCTTTAATCATTATTTTCTATTGTTATACAATAAGACGCTTATGTGGCATTCACAATTAAAATACTTGTTATGTCTACAACTTTCTGATACTACCGCCAGTAAGTTATAAAATCTTAACGAGATTATCAACGAAAACAGTCCACGTAGGTATATACTTAACGAATAAAAATAATTTGAAATCCGACCCGGCTTATTCGTCTCTTACTGGTCGGGATTGAACCGTAAGCAACCGCATCGAACCTATAAAGAGAAGGGTGTCAAAAGGGTTATTAATAAAACGGGGTGTTGATGGACTTAAATCGGAGAGCGGAGGCCACGCACATGCCGCTTTACCTACACTACATGCCTCGCACATACATAGAACGACCTCCATCGGATGTCAGCGTGTGCGGAACCGCGCAGTGAAGCCTTCGCTGTTAGTAATACATGTTGCCCAAGCGTGTCTTTGTTGGGTGCTGCGCGTAGAACTCGTTTTGCTCATTTCATGGTTTAACGTTTTGTTTGCTGTAAGCGTACACGGGGTGAAATTCCCTTTTTAACGTAGAGAATCGACGTAATTGAGTCACCACGTGACATACAATAGGCGGAAAATTGAGAAAATGAATGCCATTTTTATCGGACTCTTTCTTGGGCTTTCCAGTACGTTTTGGGCATGTTCCTTTAAGCTCAGCTTCGAACAGTGAACATAATTCCAAAATATTTATTTTATTTATTTAAATCTGAAACAAACTTAAATCTTTATTGATATTATTGGAAGAACATTGAATTCCGTCATTGAAATAAGTTGAAGAAAGCTGGAGTAACATAATTTTACTGGTATAATATTTTCCAATTATCAAATTATTAACTGACAAGAAGAAATATAATTGCAAAAAAGTATCGGAACCAACAACTTTTAGTATTGGAATCAAACAATTCACTCGCTACCTTGGCTGAGGAGTTTACTTCAATAGTTTTCTCCATATAATATAACCTAGATTGTTCTTTTTTCATAGTTGTTAAACTCTGATGAAGTAGGATAAATTATTACGAAATCCTAGTTAATAACGGAAGGAATTACTTATTGCTTTCCTCGGTTGCTCTCCTCCAAAGCGGTAGAATTTAAGCCTAACACGTATAAACGTACTTTCTCCAAAGATTTCGTAACATTTTCCGTTGCGACTTTGGTTGTTGGGTGCGAATTACCAGGAATTTTTTTTCCTCATTTACTTCTTTCTCTTGGCAATGACTTCCAATTATCACCCTGTCACTCATTTCTTCATAAGTAAATTAATCCCCTCAGCTAAGGTTTTGTTAGTTAATTCTAGTTCATACAATACTTTGCGCATAGGAGTAACCTCATTGTCATTAAATAAGTTTGCTTTAGATCGCCAGATTTATGCTCATTTGCATATTAAGATATATAAAATCCCAGTGGTGCTTGTAAAAGATTGTGCTCCGAAGTTGGCGGTTCTACTAGAACCAAAGATTTTCTGGAAATGGCTGACTTTCCTAGTGCATTAAAAAGTCCATAGAAAAACTTAGTTATAAAAAGAGCGATATAGAAAATTATAGACCGATAGCCAGTTTAACGCATTTGTCAAAAAGCTTTGAAAAAATTGTATTTGGACGTCTTTTTGTATTCTTGACTGAGTGTGCTGTATTCGATAACAAACAAAATGGACACATATCAAGAAGGACTACTACAGGAATTGTGTATATAACTTTGGAAGAAATAGTTAAAGGCGTAAATACGAAACCATTGCGTTATTTGTGGACCTCAAGAAAGCGTTCGATTGTGTTAATTACAACATCCTGTATAGGAAACTACAAATAATGGGTATTAGAGGACATGCGTTGCTATTAATAATGCCCTATTTGATAGATAGGAAGTTGATTGTTCTTGATAATAACAACGAAACACCATCTGATTGAGTGATCGTAAAGAGAGGAATTCCGCAGGGGATAAGTATTGGGTCCTCTTTTATTTTTAACGTATGTGAATGACTTACCGAAGCTGATACCATAAAAAACGATTCTATCTGCCGTGATACATCGGTAATTATAAAAACTACCAAAACCACGATTAAATACGGTATAACGGAGGCATTTGATCAAAATGAATTAAAAGGGAATATTGAAAAAACTCACCTTTTACACTTTAACTACTATAAGGAGGATCAAATCAGTGTCGGATACAATAATCACAATTTTGTGAGTGAAGATAGCGTAAAGTTTCTTGAAGTGTGGGTGAACATACAGCTAAATTAGATGTAACACATCGAGTATTTGGCTTCTAAAAATCTTCGTTTAAAGCATCGCGCATAATAGCAAATACAGTTAAGGAACAAGCTAGCCTACCTGTATACCATGCTTATTTTGAATTTCGATTACGGTATGGTGTTGTTTTCTGAAATGCCTCTACGGACGCGTCCAGCATCTTCTTGCTGCAAAAGTCTTGTGTGCTTAGCAGGTTTTGACTGAAACAGACTGATTCCTGTCGGGAGGTGTTTAAAATAAAGGCTTATTCACACGTCGTCATATGTGGTAGAATGTATAGTATTTCTGAATGAAAATTGCGCATTTTTCACACTCTTATGAAAATCGTGGAGTGTAAAAATGTACATATTGTCCCAATGCAATCTCCAAAAGGTATTGTAAAAAAGTGCAATTACGCAAATAATAAAAATGTTCAATCACTTACCTTTGAATATAAAAAAATTACCAGTAAAGCAACTAAAAAAGTAATTAAAAGATATTTTTACCGCTAATGTCTTCTATAATGTACATGAATCCATTAAGTAGCTAAGTCTAGTTATTGTTATTATTATTATTACTATTACCAATCTATCAATTGACAACCTTATTCAATTTGAATATGGTTTTTTTTATCATATAGTGACTTTAGTTCATTGTATAACTGTATATAAATAATGTGTTGTTTTACATGTTTATAAAGTACTATAATATAACATATGGCATATTCAACACATAATTATATATCTATTACTAAATAAGCGGCTATTATTATTATTGACACACACTTTTTCCAATAGCTTATATTTATATTTCTTTCTTTTGGATTTATACTGTTTATACACTTCTGTTACTGTGCATTAGAAGATTTAGTTCTAGGCTACTATTTTCATTAATAAAACAAAATTTAGGCTTTGTTATATATTTTTTTTATTTTATTTTAAAAACGTTTCGACATTACTTTATGCCTTCATCAGTTTTCGATGTCTATTGTCAATTTATATAAATTCTCAACAATTAAATAATATCGAAACGTTTTTAAAATAAACAAAGAAATATAATTTAAAAAGACTACGACGATACAACTATAATTAGTTCATCTTTACTAAACTTTAATGCTTCTCTCTGAGCTTAAGTAGCAGCATTCTAAGATGCAATGATGCTATTATGAATCTGTGTGTTCATTCTACATTAACATAGGCGCCCAACTATTTTGAGAAATGTCGCAGCTTGAGCATCACTTGATTTTGCTTTACCCGAAGCTGAAACTTGAGATATTCCATGTTTTTTCTCTCCATTTTCATAACCAACCATTACATTCGTTCCCTTGCTTCGTCGGCATTTAAAGGTGGACACAAAACTCCAAAGGAAGTTCAGTGAATTAAGAACGCCCAAAAATTAAACAAAGAAGGAAATCTATAGAACCAGTGGTATCGTACATTTCAGTATTGGAGTACTTATTGGCATTGAAACTAGGGCAATTCAATATTTACACTTGTCCATTAACTGTAATTATCCCATTGACCATCCTTATACTGGTATCTTCTCTCTAATTTTGCCGAATTTCTATTTTTAAATTATCATGTATTTCCATGAGTATACTGAAAATGTGACTATTTTTCTAAGCAGCGTCACAGCAACCAAACACTTGACCTCGTTGGTGAGCGTACTACGCCGTTGCAAAATAGTTTATATGAAATTGTCTAGTGCATCTATACGAATTGGTAAATGTTTATAAAGCGTACGCTTCCAGTATTTTTAAATTGACCTGCGTCAGTATTTCTAAATAATTATAGAACATTAACAGTAGCGGAAGAAATAGCAAAAAAGAAAACAGATAGATACATGTCAGGTATACACACCCACATCTGCCTTATCTTAAGGTTTAACCATAACACACTCCATTAATATGTTATTTACCTACTTAACATAGATGTGCACATATATTCGGTTAGGAATTCGGGGAAACATTGAATTGAGCGTCGCAAACGTATTTATTTAAAATTTTGAATTAAAGGTATACATCTGACAATATATAGCACTCATTACACCACCAATAATCCACTTTGCAAGTGGCGTTTGTGTATAATAGAAAAATAAACTCTGCGTTAAACTTACTGGGAATGCCATAATATGACGATATAGGTTTAATAAGCGATTAACTTGTCCATATATATTTTCACCTAGGTATTTATTTATCCACCAAGGAAAACTTCTTTCACAGCCAAGGTCATTGGTATTGTTTTAAAGGAAACAGATCATCTCGATAATAACGCAGACGTAAATGTTTGAGTTTGAATTTTGGAAGCCGTTATTTCATTGTAATGGGAACTCACACGTCTCTCGACGTAAAATAAAATAGTATATTTTTACTTCAACGAAAGGTAAATAAACTTTGAAGGTTTACATATATTTTTTAATGTTTCTTTCTTGAATTTTGGGGAACTTACGCGGAAATGCTGTTACTGCATAATGGTAACAAATTATCCCGGCTTTTTCTTAAAATAATTTGGTTATTTTATATATTGTATATAATTTTGATATTTACATGCTTATTTTTTATGTATTGATTTACCACAGAATGTAAATAAAGGCAAGACCATTATCTTCATTTACTTCTGATTAGCGCATATATCATAATAAGTAAAATTAAATTTTATAACCTTTTCTTTGCTTATGCATCTACGTCTCTATCTATTGAAACTGATCATTGACTTTTCGCTAGATGTCCTTCCTCCACTTTACCTGTTTTAAAACTCTTTCGCTATTGTGTAATATTCAAACAGCATTGCTTAATATTCTTATACATTTAGATTTCAGAATGTGGACGTATTTGTCGTAAGAATAAAATACATTATTATTTACCTAAATACAAGGTGTAAATAGAAAACGCATTCGGCCGTTTTCGAGGCGAAGAATAAATATTTTAATAAATATTTTCGAAAGTCAATACGCGGTAATGTATGGTAAAAATTGCTTTAAAATAGACACGTTTGTATTGCATTTAACGGCCATACGGATATTGTTATTGTATTATAAGCGCGTCCGTCGTTACAAAATTGTTTGTGTTGTAAATTTAGGTCTGTTGTGCCTGTGAATTTGCAGCGTATTTACGTTAAAATGACAACTATGGCTGTACAAACAGCATCTACTCTGTAAACAGATTAAAGTGACACAAGGAAACGTTACGTCGACGACACGCAAGACATTAATTGGACAAATCTTCATTAATGCCCATCGTCGAAACAGTCCACTTGATCTTAATTAGAGGTAACGAATGAGAGAAAATTATATTCATATCTAGAGTCAATTGAAAGATTAATTAAACGATCCACTTATAGTAAAGTAATATAGCATTTATTGCCTTAAATTCCATAATCATTGACATTGTCATAAAAAAATGTATAAAAAAAAATACAAAAAAGTAATAAAACATATAAAAAAGAATATAACAAAAGACTTTAAAACACAAACAAAGTAAAACACAAAGAATTATTGTAAAATTCGTCAATGGTGTAGAAGCACCTCTCGAGGAACAGCGTCCTAAGATCAGATTTAAAAATTTTGATGTTTTTCGAATGTTGCAAGTACAATGGCAGTTTATTAAATATTCGCAGACCCACATGTCTGGGAGCTTTAACGCCTACTTTATATTATACTTTAGGTAGATGAAGTTTCTATTTATTTCTAGTGTTAACGTTATGTATATCAGAGTTCAGAGGAAATTCATTTTTATGTTTATAAATATAGACACATAGTTCAAGGATATATAGACAGGTAAAAGGTAGAATTTTGTATTCCATAAACAATGATCTACAAGAGTGTGCATCACTAACTCAAATTATGTTACAGAGCTAAGTTTCGAGATTAGTTTGTTACAGTGAGGTTTCCAATTTAAATTTTCATCTAAATAAACACCCAAGAACTTACAGTTGTCATTACTATCATCGGAACATCAGCACCAACAGTCAATTCCAAAGGTTCAACATCATTTTGCCAATCCTGAAATTGTAAAATATGCATCCAAAGCGATATTAAAAGACAAGTCATGTCAATTAAAATGATTAACAGTATCCATTATTGCGTCTCCACAGACCTTCACGCTATCCTTATTGCTACCAATAATGTCACCATGAAGTCATCAGCATATACAACGTACAGTAAAAAGAGTACAGAGCCCAATATGGAGCCTTGAGGTACTCCAACATCAACCTTTAAAGGTGCTGAATTAATGTTCACATGTACATTACTAACAAGATAAGCCAAAGAAACAAATTGATTACGGTCTAGGAGATAAGATTGTAACCAATCCAATGTCAAGCTCCTAACCCTGAAGTCATGTAACTTAGAAAGCAAGACAGAATGGTTAACGCAGTCAAACGCCCTGCCCAAGTCACAGAAGACAGCAGCAGGACACTCTCCCGCCTGAAGGTACCCCACTATCAAGTCAAAAAAGGCAAGCATAGCGGTTGATGCTGACCTGTTCTGACAAAAATCATGTTGATGGGGATCCAAAATTTTGGAGGCAGTAATAAAATTTAACAAACGGTTTAAGAAAGCATATTAAAACATTTTTGAAACTGTAATCTATAATTTTCCAATAAATTACGGTCACCTTTTTTAAAGACTGGTGTCACTCTACCAAATTTTGCTCAGAAAAAATTCTTGTAGTAAAAGAAAATTAACGGTTTAATAATAACATGTAAAACTTTTTTGATAATAGAAGCCGGTATTTGATCCGGCGCCGATGATTTCTTGTTTTTTAACCTATTCGTCAGTATCCCAAGCAACTCTGCCTCAGCAAAAGGCTGTAAATATACAAAATGACTGTTAGACAATTGTATATGTTTATACAGACTATACTGTTAGTGTCACAATTTTGCCGTAGATTATTGACAACCATAGCAGGCACATCATTGCAACATTTATGCCGGTCACTGTATAATAAATTTTCAAAGTGGTTCCCATTTGTCTCTAAACACAAGCTTAAACGATTCTTAAAGAACTTCTCCACTGCTCCTAATATTTGAACAGTAACTAATTGCTAACTGCCATACCTAGGACAGTAGGTAATTGTTGGGTCTAAATAAACAGTCTTTTATACATTTATTATTTACATATTTGTTGCGAAGTACATATATTTATACATATACAAATAAGTATTTCCCAACGTAGTTCTTTGTTTTACGTTCGTTGATAACTTTAGCTACTAGTACAGTAATATAAAAGCTCTCATATTGGCACTCATAAATTAGAAGTCTACTATTTTGAAAACATGTTCGCACTTAAATGCTAGTAAATAATTAACTGCTACAGTCTGTGTAAAAAGTAAAAGCTGCTTGGAAATTTCTCCTTGTATCTTTGTATATTTGGAACTAACAAAAAGTTCAAATATAAACAAATATTTTCTACCCTTTTTTAAATTAAATGCAGTCATTGTTTGGTAAAACTAATAACAAATAGTAGATCATTTCCCGTTTTAACCTACAAAATGTCAAACATTTTTCTAGCTTTTTGTAAATTGATACTTTTGTTGGTTTGAGCTGAGCGACAATTGAATTGAGATGGCTATGAAATGTATTTAGTTTAACTTGACTAACTAAAAGTCCTGATAATATGACAAAATGTAAGTTTTGTAGCAGTAAATTTTCCATAAGAACGGTTCTACTGCTAAGTTACTGCGACCTATGCCGCAGAAACATCCCACTTTTAAATAAATTTCTTCAATCATGATACACAGAATTACATACCTATCTATATAAGTATACCATTTTATAATTATTCAAAATACATTTCTAAACAAAATAGTATCGATTTTAAGGTGAGTGAATCAATCATTTCCAAGTAAACAGGAATTACATGAAAAGCATTGTGGAAAGTTTCCCAAATTTTGCTCACACAGGGAATTTTTTTCTTCGATTGGTCCTGTGGAAATGTTTTGTAGTATATCAGAACGTATGTACATACAAAAGCTTAGCCAATAGAACTCAATCGTTTAGAAATTACGTGTTTCTGAAGTGGGAAAAACCCAACTTTTCAGGATAGTGGAGTGGTCTAAAATTGGGCAGGTAATAACTTTACTTTTATCGACTGACTTCAGTTCTATTTTGTAAACGATTTATTTTTATATTGCCGGCCATGACGTTGAACTAAATTCCCACTAAAAGTATGGGCTATTCTTTCAAAATTTTCCTGTTACAAAGGTAAAATCTGAAGTAAGATTTCTCATCACAGATGCTTTGGTGTTTAAGTTACAAAAAATGCACTCAAAATGAAAATATTAATCGTCCATAAAAATCTAAACTATTAATTAAGACAATAAAAAAAAGTATTGTCTTTTTTTCTGAGATTTTGTTTTTATAGTTACACATCACTGATTCATTATTGCCACAATGCAATTTGCTTCTACGCCATCATAAACATAAACATTCCCGCACGCGTAATTTTAACACGCAAATTAAACAAAATGTACAACTTCGGCAGTGATTGACAATCTTTAACCTATCAATAAACTGTTACTTATAACACTGTGGCACTTGATTGGATCTATCAACTGTAGTTGACAGCACTGTTGAAGTTACTATCAAAATCTTGATTTAACATGTGTCTTTGAGTGTGTAGATGTATACAATGTGCACCCACGTGAAGTTGTAGATTGATGTGCTCTTGAAAATCTGAAAGGAATTCATTTACGTGCGTTGTGCATAATTTATAGTTTTCCCAAATTTGAGATTTCAATTTTAGTAGATAATTTAGTTACAAAATTAGGTGAAAAGTTAATTCATTTTAAATAGTATTAATCTACTGTGAGATTATATTCAAATAATTTAAAATAATCTAAACCTTAAAAAAATAATATTTAAGCATATAGAATTTACGATCCACATGTGAGTATTTTATTTATCGTTAGAGTATAAAAATATATTGCTGGAAACTGCTAATATTTTAATATAACTACCATGATAAATTCACTTCTATTTTAAATCGAGAAACTGTTTCATAAAATTTCAATTAATTATATAAACATGGAATGAGTGTTGATATATACAAAAAAAAAAAATTAAATAACTTTAAGCATCCAATACAATTGATGAAAATTTGAATAAAGTTCCTCAATCAAATTTTAGTAAGAAAAGGATGTGAATAAATCGCTAGTGTAGTAAAGCTGTAGTAACAAGCGGAGATAAAATTTTGAGTTGTGACTAACGTCTCTTCTTCACGGACCTGTGTTTACGTCGACATGGCAAACAAAGTGAACCAGTTTTTCTCTGCCACTCCAGGCTAAACAAGTTTCTCGCGTTGTTGAAAATCCGAAATATCGCCGACACAGAACTAATAACCCACGATATTTTCTTTTAGGGACTCCAAACCATTGTTTTCTACAGCTAAGTTCAAAACTAACGCCCTAATATTGTACTATAATTCGAAAAAGTTTCAAAACGCAGTTCACTTATATTCTGAAAAAAGACAGGTCCTTCTAGGATAATATAAGTTAAGGTTTTTAAGTAGTCATTGATAATATCTAATAATAATTAGGGGTGAGTCTCTATTTTTTTCCATGTCCAAGTAGAAAGAAACGACAACGGCATAAGCGTTCAATAAACAATTTCCGTTATGTAAAATAAACTGTAAGATGTTCCCGCAATAAACATTGAATTTACAAATGTTTTAGTTAGTTGAAAAAGCAATTAAATATTAGTTCACACTTAGTACAATAAACGTAAAAATATCCCGTTAAATTACAGTTTATCATATACTTTAAAAAGTTTTAAAACCATTTTGTTTAATTTTACCTTTTTCTTTGATACGCATAAATATGTCGCTTCTTTTAAGTTAGGATTCAAGTTTATGAGGTGAAATTCCTTTTATATTGTATTTCTCTATGTCTTCTAACTTTTTCAAGCTGTTACTACAGCTCATGCATCGACGGTTGGCGGAAACCCCACCCTCACGCGCATGTAACGGCATCAGCTCGAAGAATCAGGATGAGCCGAGTTAATGGCTGGCGTACACTACTCAATATACGTATTATAATAAAAACTAAATTTCGTATTTTGTACGAATCGCGGAGATAGTTATAACATTTCTCTATATTTCTTCAGGTGTGTCTCACTCCATTGAGCACGCCCTCTCGCTATCGCGCATCATTCAATCATTCAATTGCTTGATCTGTAATAAAAATAACAAAATGATGGTTTATGGAATTTAACATTGTTCTTTTAAAAAATATAAAGTTTGTCCATTTATTCATTAAATTTTTTTATATAGATGTAGTCATCTATGTGTAAAGTGTGTGGTTTTAATGTAAGCGGTTAGAATAGGACAGAATAATAAAATTACTGGCAGAGACAAAATTATCTAATCCACAATTTTTAACTTGTAAATAAATGGCAGCGGATTTAATTTTATCGACAGCTTGAAAAAGGTAGAAAAGAATACCGAACCGTTGCGAAATACAATATAAAAGGAACTTTATCGTTTAATTAATTACATGGCCTTCAATTCTAAGTTAAAAGAAACTATTTACATGTATGTTTATCATATAGAAATTGGAATAATGATAAACTTTATTTCAACGTTTTCTTTTTACCAATGATATTTTACCTAGTTATACTAGGTATAAACCAAAATTAAACACTTATTCCATATTTATCATTCTATTAATACCGCTTAGGTTTGGTACCGGACATAAAATTGCACCATGAGGTACATTAGTTGCAGAAAAATACAAAACTGGTTGTAGACGTAAAAAATTCATTATGAACAATCATAGTGTCAAAAGTTTTGACAAACTTCGTATCTAGGTTGATTTATATTCTGAACAATACATTTATAATCTTTGGTATTGATAGTACATGTTACCTTAATAAAGTTTATCCAACAAGTACAGACCCTTAAGATTGCACAGAATCTTAGAATCTTAGAGTATGAAGTCTATATCAGGTCTTTCGGCGAAAAGTCAACATTCCGAACACCTTATTTCAGACTGTTACAGAATCATTCAGCAATTTTACTGCCTAAAATAGAAAGCTACATTTGATTGGTGAGTGGTGCATATTTTTGATAACTGATTAAGAAAAGGTTTTATTTCAATATTAAGTTTACCGTAGGTGAAAATAGGTTCCATAGATATTGTTTTTGTACGGGTTTTCACGAAAACATATTTGATCGTCAATGAATGTTAAACCTTTAAACAGTTAAAGAAAATTCCATAATGTTAACTTTCGTCTGTGGAGACGCAAATCATTTAATTATTTTAACATAAGTTAATAAACAGACGCGGTATAGCTCACTTCAATACTCATAAAAAGTTATCTTCTGAAATCCCCATAAGTTTGAATGATTTTGCAAATGTAATCGAAAATGAAACTTTTAAATCAAAAGTAATTTGAATATGATTTATATTTATAACAGGTGGAGAAAAAATATTAGAAAAAGCGCCTTCGCTTCATTTCTAAACACTTCCTTCGCTTAAAAACATTTTAGATTCATTAATCGCTAAACAATATTCTATTTAATAACATTAATGATATGATTAAAAGCTTACGACACAAAATATGTTTATTTCGTATCGATAGCAACTTAAAATATTGCGTATAGAATCTATTTTAGTACTAATACTACGAAACAACCGAACCGGAACTGGTCGGTTCATCGCTTCTATTTTCGATTCTGAAATCGCGAACTATAAATCGAGGACCCGTCGACACCGTACGGATTTTTTTGAGCGGTCGTGTAAATCGGAGGGAGCCCGCCTAGAATGAGCGGACTGATCGCATGATCTATGGCCGGTTTATTTTAGTTGGCGGGATGTGATATGGCGCGAAATCATTGTATCCAGATGCTCCTGACGCCCAGTTTATAAACACCGGTTTTAATGCTCAAATGCAGTGATTAGTTAATAGGCTCATTAAGAACGAATTTAGAAACGCACGGAACGACGACTATTGGGATAGGGTATGTGGGAAAAAATTTAGAGGGCACTTAAGTTTTGGATGAACGCATTCGACTACCTTACATTGCGTAAATGTGTGGTAGATATACAAGGGCGACGAAAACTTAAGCTGAATTTTTATTTTTTATGCAGTACATACGAATGCGTATACAACACCTAAAGTTATATAAATTTATTGTGGAATAAGTAATTACTATGAAAATAGAAAATCTTAGGAGGCTATATGGTAAGCTTTAAAGCGTCGCTAAAAAGTTGTGTGTGTAATTTAAGGATTAAGTTTCAAATTTCATTGATAGTTTAGAAAGTAAATTTGTTTCTATTCAGTTTTTCGCAGGCTTCTGATTCTAATATACAATAATAAAGTCTTGCACAGAGAAAAATAGATGATCATTGCAACGAAAACTATGGTAGCTTATAGGAGAATTTCTAGTAAAACGTGCGACAGCTCCGCGATTTAATATTTGTTAAAACATAAATTATTATATGAGTATTATAATCAATTCGACTAATAAGGAAATACGAGCAACTGGCATATACAAACTGAAAAGCTACGTTGGTATACATAGAAAAATCTTTATAGTAAAATTTACACCACCTCCCTCTTTGATGGAAATTATAGTAACAATTGCTAGTATTTTCCGAAATGTTACAATAACCCACTGCAGTTTCTTATACCACAGTTAGATACAAGAAGAGCAATAAAATTGTTAGAAAGAATTGTAGGACAATCTTCTATAAAACATAATGAAATGCTTTACAATATTTTAGAACTAGTAAATATAATAAATTGTGAAAGATTTTTTGACGATTATTTGCAATCATTACCACTACGCAGAGAGAAATGTCTAATAGCTTGAAAGAAAAATATTTGTACACACTAATGCAATTAATTACTTCTATAATACAAATATATAACGATCAGTTTAATATCAGCAATTAAAAATTTTTGTTGATTATCTCAAACTGTATTATAGCAAAGTTTTATACCTATATAATAATAAGTATAGTAGAAGTCATGATACTTATAATTGGTTTAGCATAAATACATATGTGATACTATAGAAACTGTTGTGAAGATGGTTTCAAAACCGTTGCAATTCTTACCCAATGTAATTGTGTTCGATAAACGCGGCTATGTGATATTTATTTGATGTATTCACATGAGAAATATCGTACAAGGTACTTTGACAATCGCTCACGGTACGAGTACGAGATGCTTCCACACCGATACTCGGCAGTTAATAGCCTGTCTTGATCTCCGCAATCACGTCCAATGCGACTGCAATTGGCACGCACTGCAAGAGTTTATATTTGAGTAGATTTGTTGTAACATTTACCACTGGGGTAAATGTACCATTTACTACCACTAAGTTGTCTCGTCATAGATTTTATAACGAGATCGCACATTTTGTTGCAAGAAATGCAATAGTTTTTGTCAACAATTTTGTAGGAAATTTTAATAGAAGTTATACTCGCCCCTATATGCTGTACAATTTATTGTACTTAAGTTTAGAATTGTTTTAAAATTAACTTTTTTTTCCGTGTACATGAACAACAAAATTTCTGTTCCTTGAAGAACTCTTTTATCCGTCATTGTCCTGGTGATTTTTGCCACCATTATTTAAACTTGATCTGTATCCATTCGTTGATGGACCTTTTATTTGCGTTTTGGTAATGCCAAAGGAGAAGCCAGCTCTAGCGAAGGACCTTGCCGAACCTCGTCTGGTCAGATCTTCTGCCGCCGCATTTCCATTTACGCCAGTGTGGTTGGGAAACCATCAGGCCAATGTTAATTCCCTTTGGATGTTCACCTCATTTAGAGCGCTTACGCAGTTCAAAACTAGCTTAGAGTCAACACTTACGGAACAGATCGCTTTAAGTGTTGCCTGGCTGTCGGAGAAAATAGCAACGCTTTTACTTAACTCGGACTATCGTCCTACGTCTCTGACACTGTGATGAATTGCAGCAACATCAGCCTGAAACACTATCGTGTCTTTCCTGAAGCTGGTTGAAATTGCCTCTCTGGGCTTTTTTTCATATATTTCCATTCCATAGTCAGTCTTAGAGCCGTATATGTACTAGTTAGAGTCCGCTAGTACATAGAGTGTTACTGTAAATATATGTGTTCTCTGTTGTTCTTCTTGGGTTAGCTAACATCTCCATATATCCAGATCCAGAAGTAAGTCCGAGAAAACGTGATCTTATTAAATTTTGATTTCCCATTAAAGATTTTCGCTTGAGACCATTATCGGTTCACACAACTATTGCTTTCGGGCAAAGTCTGAAATATTTTTGAGAAGGTGCGTAGACGTAAAACATTTTTTTTTATATATCAAAACTGGAAAATGTAAAGTTAGTTTGCTCGCGTGGCTCGCTAATAATATTTCTGCATTTCAATAGCACGATAATTAGGAAGAAATAAATTACAAATTGTTATAAGCTTTGTTCGCTGTGCAGTCAGCAACTATCCACAACTGAACGACGCATGCGTAATAACAATTACTCGTTCGCAGTGCTACAATTTCGTATTTGGACCGTTTGCAATTTAGAATTTGGTGTTCGCACAGTGTCAAATTGTAGTCAGTAACAGTTGGTGATTAATCCAAAAAGTTCACGGATTTCTTGTGGATTTCAAATTCGCACATGCGCATTAAACGAAAGAGATAAAACAAAGCGTGTTGAAATATGTTTTCTTGTGTTTGTGAGGCGATAATCAAAAGATCGACCATACCGAAACTTGTAAATTATATTTCTTGAGTGGCAAAGCAATCAATAAATACTTTCATATTAAAGATTTACCATCCATATTAATCCTGTTATTTTCACAAAAATACAAGCCAGTATTCAAATTACTAAGGCAAGATAACAAACACAAATTTGAGGTTATACCCAGTTATACCGAAGTTCACGCTGCGCGCATAAATGCCAATTGTTAGGCACAGATGGCACTATTGTCGGTTTTGGATGTGTTCGCAGAATAAATTATCAAACTAATTTCAAACTACAATCCTTTTTTGAATCATGCCCACTGGTAAAACCGAAATAGTTTCCAATTAAGTTCTGATTCGCACAGCGAACAAACCTATAATGTATGTGACGCGCGCTGTATATACACTTGTGTACCTGTTAGTATTTCTTCGAAAAATAGCTATTTTCAATATTGGAATTGGCCTTAATGTCCAGCCGTGTAAGCAATAACCAACAATTTGATTTAAAATTGCATCTTTCCTTCTTTGAATAGCGATTTGTTTGTATGTAATAGGTAACCCTTCTTGAACGTTGTAACCTATTCGCCGCAATTGTAGGAATACCCTTTTATTACCAAAAATGGTTACCGACGGCTTGTGATCGGGTATTAGCGTAAATTCGCGCCCAAAAAGGTATTGGTTAAATTTTTTAATTCCAAATATAATTGCAAGTCCTTCCTTTTCTATTTGAGAATAATTTTTCTCGTTATCATTTAATGTTCTTGACATCGCAAGACAAAGTAACTGGCAAATTCAAATCATAATGGACTAATACATTGGAAGACTCTAATTTTTAACCGAATCAAAAACGGCTTGCGCTTGCTTAGTCCAATTCCATTTGTTATTCTTTCTTAATAAAAGATATAAAGGATGTAATTTGGTACTGATTATCTAAATATTTCGCGTAGTAATTGACAAGTCCCAGAAAAAATTTTAACTGCCTTACATTTTGCGGTGTTTTGATATTCAATGATTTGCATGACGTCGCAAAATCTTGTTCTCATCCGCCTGTACATCATACAAAACATTACCTTCTTTATTAATTATTGTTCGCGGAGTCCAAGTAGAATTAGCAAAACCTTTAACCAAAACATTGCTGGTTAATAGACAAGATTTTATTGAACTAAAGAAACATCCTTCAAGATATTTCTTTGTTTCAGAGCAATATTGTCTATAATAAAACATTTATTTGAAATAATAAATTTCAATAAATTTCGTTACCTATATATAAATATTTATTTGAACATATTTTTCTATTAAATAAAATAGTTTTCTATCATTGCACAATTACAAAAATATATAAAGCCTATTCAATGATTATCTTTTCTTGTTATTATAATATTTACAAAAAAGTTAAATTTTGTTGTATTGGAAGTAATAAGAGGCCTTGTATTTCACTAACAGTCTAATTGTTTGTCAAAAAGTTTTCTTTTCTCAGATCCGTTTTTGTTGACTAGCGCAACAAAAAAAAAACATCTTTGTGAAAATTAGTATTGATTAATAACGGGTTCAGGTTGACGTTTAGTTTTGTCAGTTAGTGGTTGTATTCTCATAACGTTCGTTATAAAATAACGCATTAACCTTAGGTTCTTTTGCTGTTGGTTATGGACATACGCGCAATGTGCATGTAATATGCGATTACAACGCTCGCCTGCACATGAATGGTCGCTAGATTGTCACTTCCTCGACTGAAAATCTCTTCAAATTATTGATGCAGACATTATGAAGGTGACATTCACCAGCAGAATGTATATCTTTAAGAAAAATTATTCGCAAACTGCCACACGCGAACTGGCATCTCATTATATTTTTTTGTTATACATACTTACTCATTCTTTTCTCTAATCATCCTCTTATTGTTATTTTTGCTGTATTAATGGCAATATTAGATGATCAGATTAAAGCTGCTAGACAATTCTGCTAAATGTAGGTCGCACATAATTTATATGCCGTCTAGATAAATAGGAATAATGGTGCCGTTAAAATTAATGACTATTTCGAAAATTAATTTGAGAGTCTATGAAATATGTACGCCGATCAACATCTAAGAATATCGCATCATTCGACATGCTGTTTATTGTTACATGGTCCGAAAGTATTTGTGATGTTTATAAAGTATCTGAGGAATAATTTGCCTATATCTACACTTTCTTGGTATAGTGTATAGAAATCTGGGAAGCTAAACAACATGCACATACCATATTTACTAACTAGTCAATCAATATGGCAAGAATTAATCGATTAGGGAGATGCGGAATATCCAGACATAACATCCGTTTACATTTATGCAGATTTAGAAATATTAACGGTACATTCTTGTAAATAAGGCTTAGGGTAATTAATATGTTCTACATATTGTCTGTAACTTAACCAATTTTCAAATAGAAAAATCTAATCTTTGTATTTCAGTTCTTTTCTGTGCATATTTCAACTACTTATGTGATTTAATAAAACCTATGTATACTTCTGGTTAAATGTAATTTTATTGAACTTGATTTGCTGTGTGTTTTGGATTGGGTCCAACTGAAACCTTGATTTTGAAATTTTAAAATAAATCTTTTGTAAGTATTAAAGCCTTACAGACTTAGATTAAAACCGTCTGTATAAATAAAAAAAAAGCTAACAAAACTAAAATATAACAAAAGAAATATATGAAAAAAACGGCTCTAATAGTTGGAATCTTTTCAAGAAGATATATTTTTGGTTTAAAAGTTTTTTATTAATACAAACATTTGTTCCGGTAGTAATTTTTTAATGGCACTTTTATGGATTTTGTGGATAACCAAAAGCTCTATGCAATTTTACACTTTTTCATGACAAAGAAACATATATTATATATAAAATGTATTTTAAATTTAATTGCCACACAGCCTAGCTCGAAAGATCAAGCCTAAACTGAGAACTGCTTGTTGGTGACGTAAAATACGGGGGTGCAAAATCTCCCAAGAAGTTCCAAATCGGTTTCAACTCCAATAGCTATAATTGAATAGAAGCATCAATATATTCATAATAAACAAAAGTTACAAAGTTACTTAACATATATACCTATATTTGATGTGCTATGTATCCAATGAACGTTATATATGTAGGTTAGGATAGAGTAATAAAACTCGTTCTTTCGTTCATCTAATATTTAATATGTGATTACTAGTTTCGGCTAAAAGCCATCTTCAGATCAACGTCAAAAGGTAAACTTGTCGATTATCAGATAAAACATTAAACATGAAAATAAATTGTAAAAATTAAATTGAAATCGAACGAACACCAACTTTAATAGAACGACAATTGTCCATGTATTTAAATCTATTTTACGGTAAACATGGTCTATATTCAGCATACAATACATAATACTGTGGCCCCTGCAAGTGTGTCGTTTCTAATTCTATTTATTGTTTTATTAAAACCAACATCGTTATTATTAATTATACGAATGCGACATTGTCACATACATTTATTCAAATTCATATACTTATAGCGCGGAATACTAATGTCGTATTATTTGTATACCTGGTCCGTTGTTCGCGTTCATGCGGGCGCACGGTGAGACCACAGTCGGGCCGGTCAAATGGCCAATGGCTAAAATCCGTGGGCCGTACCGGTCGCCGTGTGTCCTATTGGAGAAACTTATCGGATATCAATTTCTCGCACCTCGTTCGACGCGCACTATCGATAAGGCATCTTGTTTACTTATTGGCTATGCGGGTAAATCAACACGCCACCACACACCACACAAATACTCTCCACTATGCATAGAGGAGGCGAGGACGTTTCAAGCGGACGTGTAGGCAGGCAGCGGCCGGCAGACCGTCTCACGGTCGGGTCGGCCGGTCGACGCGTTCGACGAGGCCGTGACCACGAATCGGTGCTATGCCCGCGCTGTTTGTGCACTTCTAGAAACCTGTTCGATGACGACCGGTGACCGGATTTCGTGGTGTACCGCGTCGCGTTGGATAATTTGATTTAATTAAAATTGTGGATATTTACATCTTCTATGGTTTTAATATCTAAATTAATTTTGTGTAGTACTATTTTATTGTTTTAAAAGGTTAAGATACACATACTGCAATAAACGAAAAGGCAAAGTTTTCTAAAACCTTGCAATAGCTTCATCGCGTTATAAAGAGGTTATTATCCTAAATACGAAATTTACTGTGTTTAAACCTTTTTTAAAATATTGAGAAAATTATTGACAAGGGTTATCAAACGATAATTGAACACACGAATGGATATAGGATATACAGGATATAGGCGTTATATAACAAAAACTGTATTTCGAGAAAATCTTTTCTGTTGTATATAAGTAATAAGGAATAAACTTTTGTTCTTTCAAACATCTTACAAATTAATAAGTTTCTTGGTATTTTAACGTTACCATATGAAAAATTCAAATATTTTTTGATAAAAATAGGACATAACGCTTTTATCCGCCCATATATCTTCAACTATCAAGAAACAAAGAAATTGTTGGCGATAATGCTACCTTAGCGGAAATATACAGTGCGTTTCTGATGGATTGAGTTTGCTATACTATATTATGTATACCTAATAAAAAATAACAAAAAAGAAAACATGACAAAAGAATTAAAAACTAAACAAACCAATTTGAGAGGGTGATCCACGGACATTGGATTATTATTTTTTTTTCTGGCAACCTCCAAAAAAAAACTGAATATTTTCTTTGTTTTGTTTTTTATTACATTTCGATCGGACAATCCCATCGTGCGATAGAAATTTTCAAACAATAATAATTGTTTTCATATTTTTACTCGAAGACTGTTCTTTATTCAGAGCTGTGAATTTGACTGTGGATCACGTCTAAGGGTTCAAATATATGCTCAGTTTTCAGCCAAATATCCATTGGGGCGATTTTTAGCTAAGCCCTTTACATAGTATTTTTATTACGTACAGTCAGCGACAGAATTGAGTGGACGTAGGTATTTGTTTGTTGTTGGGCGAAGCTTCGGGTTGTGGAATACACCTTGACACTTCTAAGCACTGACATCTATTTGACTTATTGTACCAACCCCACTGAAATTTTGCCGAACCCGAAGGAATTTCAATCTTCGGTAGGGATTTTTTACGTGCCAAACATTGCATTGACACGGGACCTACGGCTTTACTTCCTATCCGAGAAGAAGCCATGTTCTGATTTTTATCCACAATTAAAAATCACCTCAGCCTTAGCCTGGGATCGAACCAGCAGCTGCAGCGTAAAAGGAGAGCATGCAAACCATTCAGCCACCGAGACGGCGGTTACTATTGCCTTATCTATTGACCTATCAAAGGCTTATGATAATGTTAGTCATAAAATCTTACTATCAAAATTAGAACGGTATGGAGTTAGAGGAACCCTGTTAGCGTGGTTCAGAAGTTATTTATTACTTCGGAAAGAAAGAGTAATCACAAACAATTATGAATCCAAAGTGTCTGTGCTTAGAAGTGGTGTTCCCCAAGGGTTCATTCTAGGACCTACAATGTTCTTGATATATATAAATGATTTGCCACTGCATATTGCCCATGTGAGTAATATTACTCTGTTTGCTGATGATATTACCATCGCGTTTAGAAGTAACAACTTTGAAGATTTAATTCACATTGCAAATGTAAGCTATACTAAGTTAAGTCAGTGGATATCTTTTAATCACCTATGTATAAATTCAGATAAAACCCAGTGTATAGTTTTTCGTAATCGGTTCAAATATAATATCAGTAATTTCACCCTTAACGGTGAATGTGTTAAATTCACGGAATCTGCTAGATTACTTGGCGTCTTTCTCGATGAAAATTTGTAGTGGAATTGTCATGTGGAATACCTTTCTAAAGAACTATCAAAAGTATGTTACGCTCTTAATAACTTAAAAAAATCGTGCTCTTTATCTACGTTAAAAATTTTTTTACTTTTCAATTTTTTACTCGAAGACGGCTTTCGGCATCATACACTGTGGACACTTTAGGATCGAAAGCTGACCGTATATTCTTATTGCAAAAACGGGCAGTTAGGATCATGTACAATTTACCACATCATGAATTGTGTAAGAAAACATTCAAAAATCAGGGTCTGCTGACCTTTTATGATACCTAAGTTTTAAATACGGTTGTTATTTGCTACAACTACAAAGTTATCCAGAAAATATCCAGATAAGAAACATAATTCACATGATAATTTGGTGATTTCAAACAACGCTATTACCTTATTAAAATAAGTTTTATAATTCTACAAAAAGATACCCAAGAAAGGCCATTTAAATGACATATTAGCAAATTAAACAGGCTAAATTATTATCAAGAAGCATGTGAAAAATTTCGAGCTAAGAACAAACGACGTGGAAATAATTCCCGTGTGAATTAAAATCGTAACAAGAGGACCGCGCGCGACATAAAATACAACCGAAACGTGTCTACAAGTCTACGGCACGCTGAGAGAAACGTTCTGTCTTTGGTCTAGCACTCGACACCGTTATATTTCAAACTTTGCCCGAACGTGCGCCTGGTCTATATATCATACATTAGCACCGTTCATCAACACGTTCTCGACGTACGCTTCAGCTGGTACGAGAGATGGGGTACGTCCAAATAATTGTATGTATGTATAATCCCATAGGTATTCATTATAAGCTTTCGGTTTGTCTCTTAAAGCTACTTTGATACTCTACTTCGTATACCGTGACATTGGTAGACAGTAGATTGACAATTGAACAGTAATTTATCTAAATAAGTCTATATTTAAATGGGTGTGGGATGCATGTATTTAAAGAAGCGTTGCCTAAGGGCACAATATTACCACAAGAACTACTGTGGTAACAAAACAAATTGAAATGAATATTTATGAAGTAATAACCAGTAGTTTATTACAATCATTCTATTTTCTTCTTATTCGCAGAATTCTGAACATATAAATAGATTGAAAAGGCTTGAAATTTTTTTAGTAAAAATAATCAGAAATCTGCTTTATATAATACATAATTCCAAATAAACTATAAGAACTTTATCGGTAAAAGAGATTTATTATTTTTGCATTTTAATATCGGTATTTCCAACACTTCTCTTGCCTAGAAATCTTATTAATAAACCGATAAATTGATTTTGAGAAAACCCTCTTGCAGCTAAACAAATAAATCTTTAATCTATTCCATAATAATCAAAGAAATATCGTAATAATCAACATAATTGATTATGTCGATAATAGTAAGAAAATACGCAACTGCAATTATATTTACATTAGCTGCTGTAAATTGCTCCTTTGAAGTTTTATTATAAATATCACAATTTCCCTTAGAGCGTAATTATTACAATGTGGTTAAAATGAGTCGTGATTTCTCGCGATCGCATGAAGGACAAGTATGTGTCTTCACCGTTTATTGTTTACCTAACCACCAAGGTCGTCTTTTAACTCTAAATTGAATTAGTATAAATATCTAAATACGCATATTCACAGAAATATCTCAGTAATTGCGAGAACATGACCGGTAAACATTGACTAATGTAAAGAATTTCGTATGATATAAAACACGACGTTGTCACGACGCGCTCTTGCACAACTCTTAACCGTTGTATTTAATGAGTAAACAATAACATGTGCTCTTAAGTAAATATTAATATGACCAGGAGTATATCTGTGTAGATATAAGAAACTAAAATCTGAAATTAAGTATGCCTTACTTGTACGTCGAACTTAACCACACGAATTGGAGCCATATGGATACTATGCGAGTGCAAATATTGAATATATTGTACAATGTTGACGATTATGTCAACAATCGGACGTGTATTTTCCCGTATGCAAAATGGAGATTTGCGTAATAACGTGCGACCATTTACTCTGCCACACGAACTGTAAAATTCCCTAATTATGAGTTACGATAATATATTGATCAATCTGTTTTTATTTTCAGGGCTGCAGGTAGTAACGTGGCCCTCGATCCGAACCAAATTTGCAAGAAGAGCAAAAAACTCCGAGGGAAAATGGCCGAAATCTGCAAGAACGAATCTAAACTGCTGCAACAGATTTCCAACGGGGTGCAGCTGGGGCAGCGCGAGTGTCAATACCAATTCAGATTTAGAAAATGGAATTGTACTTCGACGAGAAGGAGTATGAAGAAAGTATTATTGAGAGGTAAGTTTAGATATCTACTAATTTCGCATACCTACACACAGAGTTGGTTAAAAATGAAGACGGAGATTTACTTAATACAGTTATTATTAATTTAGTGTGCTGTCAAATTTTTATATAGTGTGGTTGATTTTTTATTATCCACTTATTTATTCCATGAGCATGAAAGTACTACGTAAATGCCATTTTTTTTTAATTGAACAGCTTGTATTTCTTGTTTATACACTCCGCCAAAAAAGTGTCGCATAATTTAGTTTTGAATCATAAAAGTATCGCATAATCTTTGTTTGTAGCATAAAGTTGTAAATATACTTTAATGCGCTCTAAGATATAATTTCTATGATTGTTTAAATAAAATACCGGCCAAATAAAAACAAGAACTCATACTTGAGATTTTTATTAAAACAAGAAATTATAATTTTGGAAAGAAAAATGTCATAACAGTAGCTTTTAATACTGAGTATTGCCACCTCTGGCTCTTATGACCGCTCGCATACGGTTTGGCAGAGATTCGATTAACCTCCGTATATAAGCCTGATCCAAATTCTCCCACTCGTCACGGAGAGCATTTGCTAGTCCATGCAGGTCCGCTGGGGCAACATTTTGGGTTCGTATCCGTCTGTGAAGGAGGTCCCACACGTGCTCGATAGGGTTCATGTCCGGACTTACCGCAGGCCAATCTAAAACTGGAATACCAACATCGTTAAGGTATTCCTGGACGATTATTGCAACATGCGGTCGTGCATTATCGTGCATTAACATGAATTCGTTTCCTATAATTGGCGCATATGGTACTACATGTTCTTCTAAAATGTCCGTTATATACCTGTGGGCAGTCAGTGTACCTCTGTCTACTGGTACTAACTCTGTACGACCTGTTAAACAGATGCCTCCCCAAACCATAATAGAGCCACCAGCGAAATTAGGTCTAGGTCTGATATTACACTGCGAATAGCGAATAGCGAATGTTCCAATTTACATGTTCTCTGGCAAACCTTAAGCGAGCCACTCGGTGGTTCCTAGTGAGACGAGGGGCTGTTACAGCTAGCTCTAGCTCTTAATCCACTCTGTCGTAACCTATTCCGAATAGTTTGAGTACTCACAGGAGTATTTCTGACTCTAGCCAAGTCGTTCTGCAATTGTCTCGCAGTTACATGTCTTCGACGTAATGCTTGTAGTAGTAAATAGCGGTCATCTTGGCGAGTAGAACATCTTGGACGACCTGGTACAGGTCTTCTACTGTAAATGCCTGTTTCCCTATATCTGGCTACGGCTCTAGAAACACTTGACTGATTGATGTTCATCAAATTAGCAACGTATGCTTCAGATCGTCCATCTTCGATTAAAGCAACTATAGCAGCCACTTGTTCTGAAGTTAAATTGCTCATTTTAGTTTTAAAAGCGTTGGTACAGAACTCTGACTTCGCACTTTAAAATTTGTCCGTATAGGAAGACTTTCAATAAACAACTGAACAAACCTTACACATATGCATTTTTCTAAATGTGTTCTTTTAGAAAAAAAAAAAAGTAAAAACGCTAAGTTCCATTATTTTGTTAGTGTTTTTATAGTTCACATACACGAGGCAAACTTTTTGTGAACGTATAAAAATATCTTGGTTCATAAATGCCCTTTTTTAGTTTATGCGATACTTTTTTGGCGGAGTGTATAAATAGTTTATGAAATTCTGAATACAACGTCTCTTTTATTTACGCTAGTGGGCTATGAATTTATTGCATGCAAAAAAATTAAATGTATTCTATGTATTTGAAAAATCGTTCACACAATCCACCATTTTTGTTCATGCATATTTGTGCTCTACACAACAAATTATGCATAATTAAAAATTAAATATGATATTTGCGTAACATTTTCGTGGTAATTTCTAGGGCAGCTAATTGTATTTTATTCCTTAATTTTTCGAGACAGTGCTATAAACCTTATTTTTTATAAAATCCCACACAATCTATCTATCTTCAATTTCTAGCTTTAAGACATTTGTTACACCTTTTGCGTTATGCGGTGGTGCACCGCTATGTTGGCACTACATTTGTCTTCGGAGAACCAAAGGTAGATGTATCTCTTTTGATTAGATATACCATTATGAAAATAAGCCATACGTTTGTAGTAAAACGTATAGTCGCCGTCATGATACTTTAAAATGGCCTCAATTCGTACTAATCGAATTATACAAGAGTTATAAAAGGTTTACAGTATTTGTCTATTGGGGGGTATTGCGAACAATGTAAAAGGGGCTTACAGGTGCAGTTTTAAATAATTAAATATTAATAATATAATCAAGCATTATTTAAAAACCAATCCATAGTTACTACACGAATAAATCATTAGTTTAAATGTAAAGTGCAATATTATAAAATGTAATTGAAACCCGTAGCCCCTTGCGAATTTTAGACAAATACTGTAAACAATCATAGGTAATCCGATTAGTACGAATTGAGGTCATATTAGAATATCGTGACGGCGACTATACTTGATGTCGAGTTACTTGCATTGGCATCATCTCATAAATGATAATTCTTCCAAATTTTCTTGACTTTTTAATATATATATGTGTAGATCTTCTTGGTTTTTAAAGTCATATAGTTAAACAACTATTAGAGTGAGTAAGACGTTTCGGTTTATTAATAAAACCTTAATCATTTATTTAATTAATTTATTAATAAACCGAAACGTCTTACTCACTCTAATAGTTGTTTAACTATATGACTTTAAAAACCAAGAAGATCTACACATATAAATGATAATTGTGTTTAAAGACGCCATTCCGATGGAAATTTTATTCATCTGTCCATAAACTGAATGACAAATATTGTCTACCCGCATTTAATAACCAATTGCAAAAATGTATAGGTTTTTGGAGATCCAGTGGCTGTACACTTTGTACTAATAGTAATTTAAATGGTTTTATTTTATGTTTTTTCAAGAATTTTCATTAACGTAAACCTTGTGATGCCAAGTTCTTAAGCAGCATTTCGCGTAGAAGAATATGGATTGGCTCTAAAATATACCAAAATGTTTATTTCATTATTGTCTTCTGCCACATTCTGATTCCTATTCCTGCTCCTTACGTTTTCTATTTCTTTAAATTTCCATAACGCACTAATAATTTGTGGAATTTTGAAAACGTATTATTGTGTATGGTTGTCTTAGATCAGACTACCGATTAGCGTACAAAGCTGCTTGTAGGCAATTATCGTATAGCGGCCTAACGTACTTAGTTTGTCGTCATTTGCAAAAGCCATTTTTAAATATTTAATCTAGTAGAACCAACAAATAATTTACTAATCACTAAACTATTATTTCAAGTGACGTACAATCTGACATTTAATTGTAATAATTGTTTTTTTTTTCACACACATTTCCGAAGCCTACTTATGTAATTTGCGTTTCTGTTATAATTGAGTTATCTATTGCCTCAAGAAGAGGAATAAAAGAGACATTGTATTCAGAATTTAATAAACTATCTGAATAAGCAAAAGATAAGATTCAATATATAAAAACCATTTGTGCTACTTTAGTTTTTCAAAGTACACGATTTTGTCTTACCTGCTTGGAAAGAACACAAACTATTGCAAGAGATTTGCTTTTAAATTTGAGAGTATAATAGAAGAATATAAAAAATATAATAATGTGTGCACAATGAAGAATCAACCACTCTGTATATAAACATATGAATTAATAATAAGTAATGATCCGTTTTTCTTTTTCTTTTTTTGAAATACCGTATTAATTTATTTACGTACTACTAAAAGGATTACATATACGGTTGTATATTACAATTCATGGCTATTAATTTATATTCTAATATTGTGTAAAAAGAAATGTCTTGGTCATGCCATACATGATTAAAAAAGGATTGTTTAAACTTGCACCGAATTGGTGTTTTTATTTCTTATTTTTTGAAGAAAAAAACACAAAATTTAAATTGTAAAAAAACATAAATTAAATATGAAGCGGTTATGATAAGTAAGTAACTCTTTTAAATGTAACGAAGCTTGACTTTAAAATGTCACATCGTGGGTAACATAACTAAATTGTTTAAATTTTGGTATTAAAAGACAATACAACAAGAAAGAAAACTATACTCAGTCAGCGGTGACATTCGCTTATGCTACCACTAAGAAATAGATAAGTAGCACCGAGACAAGAAGAAGTCTTGTAAAGAGATCCCATAAAGACCAATAATCTCCATTATCTGGAATCATTCCGGACAGATTCTCGGTAAGAACACGGCGCGCGTACGGGGTCCTTAGAGGTAGTTGTGCTCCCTCAGCGGCACTCACGGCAGCAGAAGCAGTAACAATGACGACAACAGGAGCAAGTGCCTTCCATCGAAACTGAAACGGTGCAACCAGACGGGGACAGTGGACTTTTCGGTAGATTTATGGGCGGCAGTCGCATACCTGTATCGGACCATTTCCAAATCCGAAAACATCAGCCTCCGCGTTTGGAATTCGGGTGCTTTTTTTGCTTATCAATCTCTCGAATTCATCTTTATCTTCTGGCTGCGTTCGGGTCGCGGACGTTTGGCCTTCTTTCTCTTCTAGATTCTGTTCACCTCGTCCCTTGTGATTCCAGATCGTAAGGATGCTGGCATAGTTACGTGATACTATTTAGGGCAGAGATTTGTGAGATTCGGTGAAGGTTGTTGAGGTTCACGCGGTGATCTTTAGTGATTATTTGACGGTTACCCTTTTTATTTATATTATTTGTAACATCTATAGCAGAAGGAACGAAAGGAAGTATGTATTTTTTTAAAAGGAGAAACCAAGACCGCTCGACTAATTCGCATTTGTTTAGAAATCAACTTAAAAATACTTTGTGCACAATGGCGTTCAATTTACCCCTGTCATCATTAAAATTGGATAACGTTGGTATATTATTCTTACCGGCATCTCAATGCATTCTTTCTTACAATCATTTTGTTTTTGGCTTCTACCAAACGGATTGCAAATTCCATTTCTTGCTAGTTTGTTTAAAACAATTGATTGTGAGTTTTAATTTATTTTATTTTAGTTTAATGTAGATAGAACAAAGTTGCCGTCAAAGTGTTAAGACATGCCTATGCCATAATGTTACTGTAATATTAAAGTGAAGGGGTTGATTCAGCTACTGAAATTCAACAAATAATAACAGAGTTTAATAAACATAATTTATCAAGAGAGTTTATCAAAATGGTTTATAAACTATATCTTTTGAACGCATTCCAAATCGTAATATTTTGAATATCTTACATATTTCTTGGACAACAAGTTATGCAGTTTCTTCTGCAGCCTCAGGATCCAGAGTTGTCTTTATTAGCTGAAGACAGTGCTGATATGCCTGGAGAATAAATGTCGACAGTTCCCTCCTATCTTGAAGTTTTAAGGGATTTATTGGAACTGGTTTCTTATATAATAGCTCTGGTGCCCAAATAAATTGGCTGGGGATTTTATCTCTTATAACGGTAAAGGTTTCTGGTAGTGCTTCTAAAGTAAAGGGTCTTGCTTAAAGTGTTTCGAACGCAATATATCAAAATGATTTTTACTTTATGACAGAAGAGGTTTCATTATTTCATTATTTCGTATCGATTGTACACAAATTTTGTGAACAAAGCTGCTGATATTTTGGATCCATTCACTGGGACACGTTTTTCTTTTCTTGCCTTTGAAAATCCGTTCATCCTCCTGTTCATTCTCTTTATAGGCAGAATCGGCATCCGAATCATCGAAAGTCGATTCACTCTTGTTATGATTATCTATGATTTCATTAAATCAAATAAATTAGTCAAATCCAGTTCATACACTATACTGACAACTGTTGACAACCTGTTCTTAACTGCTGCGGTTAGATTTAGTTTAAAATGCACTTGGATAAATCCAGCTTCTGAAGATGCTTTCAATTATAGCGCGAATAAAAACCGTATATATCCGGATTTAACTGCTTTTCAATCATTTCTTAGACTTTAAATTTGGATATAACAGAGAGTCTTCTATTCGCGAATAAAATAAGCATGTCTGCCTCGTTCTCATTACAAAGATACAGCTTCAGTTACATATACATATTTAAAAACTAGTGAATCTAAACATCGACAAAAAATTGTTTTTATCCGCTTTTCATTCTCAGGCATTCAATTATAAAATATGTATTGAAGGGAGGCCATATATAGAACTTATGCCTTAATCTGTTTACTTTTGAATAATTGAAGATGTAAAAAAAATGACGTTTAAAAAAAAAATTGAAAGAAAAGGTTTTATTTTTTTTATCGAAAATGTCCAAAGTTCAATTTACGTTTTTTTCCTAACTTTTAGAGCTATTAAACCGATTTAAAGAATTTTTTCAATTTTATATATCTGGTGAAAATCTTTGAAATACTAAAGTAATTTTTTTATAAATTCTAGCGGTGGGGGGGATTAATGGAGATAAAGAATTAGTGGAAAGATTCGTCTTTGTTTCTATCAAGAAATAATTATACAATTTGAGCTTACGGAGTAAAAGTTCTAAAACTACTTTTAAACCTTTTATAAATAATGCAATTAATGCAATGCAGTTTTTTTTACAGTGTGAAATCATTAAAGGAAATAATGCTTTTCTGCTATCATTGTAATTAAATTGAGAAGCAGTTTTTATATGAAAAATTTTTCGTTGAGTCAACGAGGTCGACATGTTCCTACGATTTGAATCACATCAAATACATTCTTAGAAAGTCGGCTGTACGGCAATTATGCATTACTACAGTATTACTGCATAATTTCGGTACTGCCGGCTTTCTAAGAATGTATTTGATATCATTCAAATCGTAGGAACATGCCGACCTCGTTGACTCAATTGGCAGAGCGCTCGTCCGGTAAACGAGAGGTATCAGCGGTGTCAGGTTCAAATCCATAAGATAAAAATTTCCTTTTTCCTTTACAGTATTAGCAGAACAGTAATATTTCTTTAATGCAATTAGTTTTTTAAAAAATGAAGAATTATGTTTTTAGGATCATTAGTGAGTAGGGTGGGGCATCACTGGGGAGGGTTTCATTAATTTTTTTTCTAGCTGATGAAATACATTTTTTGCAACACTAATGAGTGACGGGGGATTAGTAGTAGGGAGTAGAATTACAACGTTTAGTTTAGGGAGAATGCTGGATAGAGTCGCCTATAGTTACCCGGAAAAAGTGGGATTAATTTTGCTTTTTTTTGAATCAAGTTTATTGTATATTTCATTTTTTAACATTACCTAGAAAAAATTGACAAAATATTATTTCTACTTTTCGGTACAACGTCAAGAGTCGACTTGTAGTTCGTAAATTATAAAACTGTTTCTTATGAAGTTCTCCAGATTATCCTTTATTAATAAATTGAGATTTTTAAAAGAAACCAACCAATTTTACATTGAAAATGAGGAGATTCATTCCGATGTATAGTTAATTTCTTCCTCTTGAATCAATTTTATGCTTATAGGATTCATAATGCAGAGAATATATATAAAAGAGAATTGTTTTCTAGCCGCACTGATTCTAATCGATCTGCAAGTTTTACAGTTCCCCAACATTCATTAGAAGAACTTTTGATGCTCAGATATTTATGATACTACCACTACTAGATACAGAAAGAATTTTGGAATATGCAATGATAATGCCACAGTAGTGTAGGTGCTAATAATTACAAACAATATTATTTTAAAAGAATTGTAATTGTTCGTTTCTCTTTAAGCAAAAAATTTCGCAACTTTTATTATAATTATAAGTTCTTCTATTTTTCCAATTCATTGCCTAAAGTAACAACTAGGTAGATAATGAAAACGCAAGTGATTGCAGTTGCAGTATTTAGCATCTCTCCATCTGAATACGAAGAAAACTATTATTAAATCTCAAGTATGGGACGCGGATGCATAGAATAATAATACGCGTTAATGCGCAGCAGAAATTGCAGTGATCTCGATCGCACGCAAGTAATTATAAACGCAATAACTACCAGACAACGAACAAAAGCAGATGCATACGTATACCAAACGAAAACCCATCAAATCCTTCACGGAATAGCAAGCAATACGACGTAAATTTAATATCTCTGTTTGTACGAGTTGTATAAGCAATAAAGGTCACTCAAAGAGTAATTTTAACATGGAACAATATTATCTCGAAGCTATAAGACGTTGCGAGTCACAGAAACGTGAAAGCCCACGGTGACAAGACTTTCCGATCCGATGCCAGGTTATGTGTATCTGGGGATCCGAACAGGCTACCTGTACGTCTCTTATCTTTCGGCCGCATCTGTTCTCACAGCCGCCTATTAATTTACACCTCTAATTTTATGACCCCCTTGTATTGGGTGGTTCAGAAATATACAATAAGTCACTTTTAGATGTTTGTCGCCATCTCGCGTGTGTATTTACTATTAATAAAGCTAATGCACCGAGAGTGGAGAAGACGTATTAAAAGCAAATAATGCGCTTTGGCTCGCTGTAATTTTATTGTCTTCAGTAAACAGACGAACTCTAACGTTATATTACGTTCTCTTTAGTCGCAGGTTGTTGTTTGTGTGTACGTTTAGAATTTGTGCGTCAATTAATCTACTAGGTTAATATGTTGAATTATCACTTATGCGACTTGATGTGGGGTAAGGTAAAAGTTTAACGGCAGTAAACATTGACTGACATCGCCTTTAATGTGATGTCTGTGTATGGGATTCGTCAAATCTGTTGATATGATGATAAAAGCTTTTACGTGATTCAATTATCTAGGAGCTAAAATAAAACGTAAGCAAAATGTTACCTACCTCAAGGAAATCTTCTTTCACTAGTTCCTTTAAGCTGTGGCTTAGAAAGTGTAACGTAATAAGGAAAGTCAATACCAAGAGATCCGGTATTTTGTATGGTATATGTGTAATTAACTAATACCTAGCTCGATGGAATAAAACTGAGTGTTAAAAATTAACTGGATATCACTAACTGACCCAAAAATCGACATGTTATATGTTCCTATAGATCATGCACGCATATGAATGTGTAGATCTGCAGATTCTACGCCATAAACTGATTACTTTCGGCGTAATATCACAAATCGTTGCCACAATGTGCCTACTTATAGCATAGGAGAAAGCAATGTTAAGCTTGGTCCAAGATGTCGCAGATATTGTGTTCAAGTCTTAGCCTCTTATTATTAAATTTACACATGTTTGGCTTACACACTACCTTCCACAGTACGGTTAATATCATACAATATACAGATAACGTCTGTTTATATGCAAGTGACAGGAATATTGACAACCTCATTTGCAATATATCTACGTCAGTTGCCAAATTTATGACATGGTTAAGTGACAATGCTTTACAACTTTTGATACGCAAAACAAACATCATGTTTTTCACAAGGAACAGAGTTTGTCCAAGTGAACGATATAATCCTAAAAACAATGAGAAATTTTCCATTCAAACACGTGTACCTGGGAATATTCATTGACAATAGATTAAAAGGGACAGAACAATTCAATGACGCAGTTTCAAAATACGGAAAAGCCTTTAGCGCTATACGGTGCATTACGAAAGTCGGATGGAAATTTGATTTTAGTACATTCATGTTTATATACAGAGCTTATCAGTTCTAGAGTATGATTCTGTTATATTCGGAAATACCAGCAAAAACAACTTAAAGCGATTGGAAATAGTTTACAACAAAGCTCATCAGCTCTGTGTGGGACCAAGTATAGTCTGTCCATCGGTATAACGATTTGACTTTTAAGAATTATTGGGGATTATACACTACCTGGTGCCGCAGGTACCGAGTGATTATGTAAATGAGGTAATGGGCCGTATTAGGAGAAATTTCCTGAAGTAGAGAAGTAATTATGTAATTTATAATTACCATTTTCAATTTAAACTTTATTATTCTAAAGTAAACAATTCAAATTGAAGACAAGATAATTATTTGTATATTAAATTTGTGATAATCTGTCACTGCATTTTAACAGTTTATCAGCCTGTATGTAGTAATCTTTCTGAATACGTCGCTGTAAACCACCCGTGCTCGAAAAGTATTATAGCGGTTGGGTAGCATTTATTTTCTGAAAATTGGGTGCTAATAAATAAGTCAAATCGTTATATCTATGGACAGACTATACCTATAAGTCTCCTAGATAGGTCCCTAGGCATGAAATAAGTGCTTCTTTTGTCAAATCCCTCTGCTTTTGATTTTGTTTATAAACATTTATTAAATTTTTTGATAAAAATAAACCGAAGAAACTCTGATGATGGAGCTTGAAGAAAAAAATCGGTATCAAAAAGAAATTTGTTTGTTTTGTTTTCGTAAAAGAAATCATTGCATGCTTTTAGAAATCACCTTCTGTCATGCGAATGATAGAAAAGTGACCCACATTATAGGGTATCACGATAATGGGAAAACAGCGGGGAATTTATTTATTATTATTTCTATTAAATATAAATTTTTTCTGTCATGCGGATGATAGAAAAGTAACTTACATTATCGGGAATCACAATATTCGGAAAACAGCAGAGAATTTATTTATTATTTATTTTAAATACAAATTATGTAGATCTAACTGCCTTAAGGTAATGATAAATTCCCATAGGAATTTCCACATCTTATATTGTACAAGATAAGACCGAAATTTTAATTAATATATGGCCCCTTCATCTCTCGCATACGTATTTTATGCGGCAACACAATAGCGTTAATTACAACCCACGTTTTTTCTCTTAATAATTATTATACACTTTATTGCATTAATAAATATGAATAATCGTGCAATTAGTAAAAAAAAGAATCCATTAAGCGTCTACGGCAACGGCCTAAGAAGAAGGTTCCTCCAAGATTTAATTAATTTAACAGTGGAAAAGAGGATAGTGGACCTGAGAGGTGCTAAGGAGAACAAAAAGATGTTAATTAAAGTGTTAACTTATAAATAAAATAGCGCGCTATGAGAACTTTAGGAATAAAAACTAAGGTGTGTCGTATTTATGTGTTTAATTATACGTTTTTTTGAAGGTGTAATGTGCGCACACATATCTCATACGAACGTATTATTTATTAAATGAAAAATGTAAATATTTCAAATCCTTTTCACCGGGGACATTGGATATTTATTAAAGGTAAATAAACACTTTAGATCCCAAAGTGATTTCAAACCGTGCATTTTTCGAATACTAAACGTTTATATTTTAGAAAAGTGTGCATATTTCTACGTCAATCAATAAATAAATTTTCCTTAATTGATAGGCGAATACCAATAGAACCAGATAAGGAAAAGCACTAACGATCTTGGTCAAGCTGTAACGTATGCAAGTGGGTGCGTTTAGGATGTAAAGTGTGGAAAGGTTGTACGTTATGATGTGATAATATCAGCGCACAGTTCCGCGAGTAATGTCGGCTAAACTAATTTGTACACTTGTTCGCACATGGTTCTATGTTTAACCGTATATAGGGGACTCGTGTGCGCGTTCCGCAGAAAGTCCACCGGCTATTTCTAACGGCACGCAAGATCTACCTTAATTTCTAAAATTATGAAAAAAAATGACTCATTCTATACGTATTTTTCTCCGAAGGGTATCTAAATATTTAGCTCGCAATAAATACAACTCAACCTATCTACTAAGTGTTTACCAGCACTAAACTTCATCTGAAGATTTACGATTGCCTATGGTCTGTACCTTGAAAAATATAAACAAAATTACATGATATGCATATGTATATACCTGCAGTAGAAGGTGGTAGGTATATGTTTATGATTAATGGTGTTGATATATTATATATAGCGTGAGAAAAAACAAGTTTTTACGTAGGAATGAAATATGTAGATTCAATATTTATATTTTTCTTGCGAAATACTGTATTCAATACTATTCCAGGTTGTAAATTTGCCCATAAATATAATTTATAGTCACTTATGTTTACACTAATAATTCTGGTTAATTTTCTTGTTGCACTAATCCCTGATTAACTTGTTTTTTAATTACTGTTCTTTCCTGATAATACTTTCTCGTGAGATAATTACAAAGGTCACTATGTGAGACAAATCATAAAATTATGTCTTTGTTATTGCTATTATCGTGTAATTCTTATAAAATAGAACCAAGTACAAAGCAAAAGCTTTTTAACAAATAGAAGGAACACCTATACTATAGGAAAAATATACATATAGGGAATCACAATAGGTGAAATGGGAAAGAACCAGCAACCTTTTAGTTTTACTATTTAAAAACATTCTGCTGGTGTAGACCGTAGTTAGTGCAGCGTAAGATCTCCGCAGACACACGTCAACGTACTCCCGAAAGTTCAGCTGATCATCAAGTACAACTCCCAGGCTTCTAACGCTACGTTCTAGATTAATGCGAATATCATCTACCGTAATATTAATTCTGTCATGAAACAAGATATCTGACTTAAATTTTTTAGGCCCAAATAAAATTAATTTGGATTTAGCGGGATTTAAACAAAGTGAATGGGCTTTCGAAATGTAAACCAATTGCTTTATATCCTGATTTAGTTTTAGACAAGCATCTTCTACTTTATTTGGGTAAAAGAAATAATGAAGTTGGGTGTCATCCGCATAAAAATGACATTAACTAAATTTTAAAAAGTTGATGAAGGTGGAAGTATATATTTAAAAAAGAAGTGGTCCCAGGATGTGTCTATCTACAGATCGTTCAGATGTCATCAAAGACTACAGAGCTTACGGGAGTTGGACATATGTATCTATAAATTGCTCGTACTGTTTTCACCAGAACGACCTATAGTATAGATTTATACTAGATTGCAGAATAGATCAAATAAGTCATGAAACGTAATACAAACTATCTTCGTATTTTTCAATTATTTCCCTATAGACACATTATATATAACGTCAATTTATACGGCAAGTTTCAGCACGAATCTCGCGTCGTAGACACAAAAGCGTCTCTAGCTAAGTGCGCAATGAATAATCGCTTTTTTTCTTCTCGACTCGCCTTTTGTTCTCCTTTCTGTGCCTCGTTTCTTTTCCTTAACGACGTTTCATGTTTGACGTTTCATTTGCGATAGTTCCAATAGTCGAACGAGTAAATCCTATATACCTATACGAGAGTGCAAACAATGCGAAGCGTACATACTTAACCTACACGACATCCGACGATCACAAGTCGATTCTTATCTGACAGAGGTGACGGTCGACGACAATTATCCATACCTGGAGGTATCTCTTGTCCCAGACCGAGAGACCGAGGAGGAAATCTCCGATTGAGACACGCCATCAGATCCGAGACGACCGATACGGTCTCGTTCTCAGTCCCAATTGACGACTCGCCTGGACTGCGTTCGATATATCAAGCCGGTCGCTAATAAATCCGGTCAGATCGCTCATTTAGATCGGTGGCCTTCCGTGGAGGGCATATTTGTACCATATAGTAAACATCTGGCGGGGTAAGACGCGGCACGAGGAAAGAACGAACGCTGATGAGAGTACATAGAGGGGAACGATAGGGCAATTTTTGCGCAGCGCTTACTAATTTGCATCCGAGCGTAAACTGCGAGAAAATCATGATTGAAGTTTTCCGTCAGATCGAGCCGAATAAATTAATATCTTCTGCTCGGGTTGTGTTTTAGACATGCGAACGTGTTTGTATTTAAAATATCGTCGATTATACGAGACCGAATGGATAACACATGGAAAATATTATTACTCGGTTAGATGCGTACGCTTGTGTGGGTATTTATAAACGTCCTGATGTGTAGTAACGAGTCGCAAACGGGATATTTTTACAGCTAGATCAACAAGAATTTCAAATCGATCGAAAATAAGCATATTATCTAAATGATATATTATTATTGCCGACGTGCATGCGATAATTTTGCTCCAGATTGATTATAAACGTCAGAATTGGACACACCGAATTTATCTTTCGCATGTTTTGACATCGTTTAAATTCGTTCAGACCAAATAAACTATCGAAACAAAATTTACTGGTTAAAAGTTTAAAATATAGGATATTTCTTACATCATATACAGTACAATCTCGATTATCCGAAATAATGTTGACCAAAGTGATTTCGGATAATCGAAATTTTGGCTAATCCGATTTTTTTTTGGAAAATAGGAGTTTAGGATGCGTATATCATTAGATCGACTTAAAAACATTTATGAAATATTTTACTTGAATTTATGTATTAATTTAAAAATAACATCAACAAATAATTTGTTTAATTTTTATTACTTAATTTTTTTTAACATAGTATGTACATAAATGCCTAAATATGTACATATTAATAATAATATTCATAAAAGACATGTGAAATGCAACGTAAAATATAAAATATATATCCCATTCTACACTTTACTGTTTAAAAATGAGGTAATTTTTAACTGCACTCGTTTAACACTACTTCTATTTTTGGCCGCAATGTCTCTCCAACGTTTTATTAAAAGAACATCCGCGGCAGTTGCATTTTCTTGTTGTTCTACATAAGTTAACGCTTTCTCCAAGGCTTATAGTCCTTCTGAATGTGACATTTTTACTAGAATATTGTCAGTGCATTCTACTTCATCATCATCATCACTGCTTATTTCATTAGCATTTTTGCAAACACTTTCAATTAATTCTTGGTCAGCCATTTCATCTTCTACATTATCACTGTTTAACCATTCATTAACTTCTGTTTCCGTAACATTTTCACATCCTGGTATTTTCGTGAAAATTTGCTGTAAACTGTCTTCATGGTCGGACCCTGCTTCTGTGATACGTCCCTCCTCGTATTGAATCAATTTTGACCAAGATTTTTCCAGGGTTCTACCTTTTACTTGATTCCAAGCTGAAGCTATCCAATATACAAAATTTTTCAAGTTTAACTTCTTTAGACATTCAGTGAGATTGGCACCCTCATCTACTTCTTCCAAAATATGCTCCAATAGCAAACGCCTGTAATTTCGTTTTAAATTTTCCAGCACACCCTGGTCCATGGGCTGAATGAGAGAAGTTACAGCAGGAGGCAAAAACATTGCTTTTATTTCCCCACTTTGAAGTTGCTCCGCACTTGGGTGAGTGGGAGCATTGTCTAGTAACAAAACACATTTTCTGGGGTATCCGTGCTCTTTCAAAGAAGACTCTACTTTTGGTACGAAATCTTCAAAAAACCAATTTTTGAATAGATTTGCATTCATCCAGCCTCTTTTTTGATTTTTATACAAAACAGGTAAACCATTGGGACGAATATTCTTGAAGGTTCGTGGTTTTGCTGACTTACCGATACATAATAATGGAAGTTTGTGTCTCCCAGAAGCACTAGCGCATGCAAGAACAGTGATACGTTCTTTGCTACGTTTGTAACCAGGTGCTCCAGCTTCCGTTTTTTGAAGCTAAGGTACTTGAGGGCAAGATTTTGTAGTTCAAGCCGGTTTCGTCGCAATTATAGATCTGGTCTGGTTGTAAATCATTTTCTTTCATAAGCTCCATAAAATTCTCTGCAAATTTTTTTGCGGCAGATACATCGGCAGACAACTTTTCTCCACAAACTTTCAGTTTACGTACACCATGTCTTTTTTTCCATCGGTCTAGCCATCCATCACTTGCAGAAAAACTTTCAGGCGCTTCAATGACCGGCAATTCTTCGCTTAAACTCACTGCTTTTTGTTTTAAAATGGTCCCCGAAATTGGTATTCCACGTTCTCGATTCTGTGTAAACCATAAAAATAAAGAATCATCCACTTTTTCGTATTCACCTCTTTTCATACTTTTTCGTGCCGGGGTCGGCGATGACAAAACACTACACCATTTTTCAAGTTTTTCGCGATTTTTTCTCCATTCTGCAACCGTACTCACGCCTACGCCTAAATCCTTTGCTATATTTTTAAGAAATTCACCATTATCTAATCGTCGAACCGCTTTAAGTTTTTCCTGCAAGCTGATAACAACGCGTTTACGTTTATTGCTCTGACACTGCATTTTGTAAAATATTTGAGAATAAAACTACTCTTTTTGCGATAATAACAGACGTTAATACATATGTACTTATAACTTATAACACTCTGTCGGCTAACCAAAACTATTCACATTTTAGACCGTCGTATTGCCGTGAAACCCCAAGGCGAACCACCTAGCAGTATATGTGAATCCCGGGCGCGTTTCGTATAATGCGAATTTTTTCGGTTAATCGAGATTTTTGTTTTTAAGTAGGATAAACCGGATTTCAGATAATCGCGATTCGGTTAATCGGGATTGTACTGTAATTGGAAACCGAATTATGATATTGACTTTTGTATAGAAATACTGAATGACACATTAAATGAAATTTGTGAGAAATATCCCAACTATAAATGGATAATCGGCGGCGACTTCAATAGTCGAGTAGGAAATCTCAATCAGTATGAAGAAGAATTACTAACTGCAAATATAAATCACCAAAGAACAGCAAGAGATAATATAATAAATAGCAGAAGAACAAAGTTGGTAGATATTATGGAAAAAAATGAATTAATTTTGCTTAATGGTAGAACGAGAGGTGATTCACCAGGAGAGTACACATTTATAGCTAAGACAGGTAAAAGTACAATTGACCTTGTATTTACAAATAACTCGGGTTGTGATTATGTGGCCGACATGAGGATCGAGAAATTTTTTATGCCATCGCCCCACTTACCAGTGGTACTGAGCTTATTAACTAAACAAAAAGATAATGACGACCACGACCACAATTCGATAAAAATCCATTTTAAATCTTTACGCGCAGTTACGGAGACCGGCCATCAAATGAATTTCAACTCCGTCCAAATCCTATTGTTATCGATGAAAGAAATAAAGAAAAGAAATGCTTAAGTGTCATTGGCAAACAGATTGATATGTTTATTAATAGGTACTATATAATGTTTCTACATGCATTTATTTATAATTATGTCGCTAACATGTTTAATTCAAACATATCACAAACTAAACTAAAGGCATTGAGTGACAGACTCACGCCTGTTTACCTTGTATTGTATCTTGTAGGCACGGTTTAGTACTTGCTGACTAACGCTTCGGCGCTAGCATCGATTTTTTGACCAATAAGATTGAAGTATGATGACGCGTCGTCAACGACAACAAAAAAAACATTGAAAATTTTATACACATCCGTCATTTTGAAATTTGTGCGTTTTCAATCGTTTGAAATTGCTTTTATCTCTTTGTGATTTGTGAGTGAAAAGGCTGTAATAATTGTGAATATCCGTATTTGCAATAATGGGTGGCTTAAGAAATTGCTGCGCGTAAGGATGTTTTGGTACAAAAGGTGTTCGAAGGAAATTCCCAATTTACGATGAAGCGGTGAGAATTGTTGATAATAATTACAAATAAAACAGGTGCGAAGAAAGACGGAGTTTGCACCAGAAGCTATCAGCTTATATATAGTAGCAAGATCTTTCGAAAAACGAGAAGCGCGTCTAAAAAAAAATGTAAAAGACTAGAAGACAAGGTTCTCCGCATAGAGGATTTTATGAAGACCAAGCCGTATGAAGCGTTAGAAAACACAAGCAAATCCGTATCAAATTTGATCCCTTGTCAATATCGGAATGTACACCATACAAAATGTGACAGGTGATTTACAAATTTCATCACATGATCTTAATTTAATTAAATTACAATGATTACTATTTATTATTATGATAATTATTCCTTATTATTACTTATATATTTAGTTAAGTAGTATTAAGTAAGCGTTTTATTTTAATTTGTGGTTATTTATGTATTGCAAATATTTGTACTGTATAGTTATGTATTTATGTGCGCACAATAAACGATTTCGTTCTAATTTTTATTTTATTTTCTATGCCCATTCATTTAAGTGCAAAAATAATTTAAACAATAAATTTCTTAATTGTAAATAATATCAAATTTCCCGCGTATTGGAAATAGTTCTTGCTGACTAACGCTACGCGCCACCAGTCTTAAAAGGTTTGAAACTTTGCTCGTGCCGCGTGAAATTACATGGGAGGTACACATCTATTATACGTATTTATATTTATTACCTATGGACAGACTGCCTCAAGAATTGGTAGAGGTGACTACAATTTTAAGATCACTAATATGCGCTTTTGTTGTTTTTATTTTATTTCATTGTAATTGATTGACAGTAGGTACTTGCGTTAGGTTAGGCTAAGAAAGATTTCGAAGCATTTGTGAGTCAATTAAAGGATAAATTTAACGTATTTTATAAATCAATAGAGAAACAAAATTGTTGACCATCAGAAGAGATCTAATATGCATATTTATTTTCTTTACGACATTAATAATTCAGCTGGCAATTGCTGAAATCTGTTTATTCGTCAAGTCTGTAAAGTTTTGTCCGATGTAAATATTTGAATGTATAACTGTATGCATTTGATCTTTTCAGCAACTAATTTTACCAACTAATACGTCATTAATATAAAAGCCTTCAAATATTTTTTCTTTTTGTTGCAGATACAAGAGAGACGGGTTTCGTGAACGCCATAACCGCAGCGGGTGTCACATACGCGGTGACAAAAGCATGCACTATGGGAAATCTGTTGAACTGTTCCTGTGATAAGGCGGCCAGACGCTACAAGAAGAACGGCAAGAAGAACAAACTGAAGGGCATGAACTTGCCCCAGGGAGAGTGGCATTGGGGCGGCTGCAGTGATAACATAAACTTCGGGATTAGGAAGTCCAAAGACTTCATGGACACGCGGTACAGGCGGAAGAGTGACATGAAGACTCTAGTGAAGTTACACAATTACAATGCCGGTCGATTGGTGAGTCATCACGAATAATCCTTTGTTAAAAGTGAAGTATTGTAAACCTTCCCTTTTGTTTCAGGCTATAAAGAACCACATGAAAACAGAGTGTAGGTGTCACGGTCTTTCCGGATCCTGTACGCAACAGACGTGTTGGAGGAAGATGCCCACGTTTCGAGAGGTGGGTAACCGCCTTAAAGATCACTTCGATGGTGCTTCCAAGGTCATCGCTGGTAACGATGGGCGTAGTTTCATACCGGATGGGGACACATTGAAGCCTCCTGGTAGGGAAGACCTAGTCTATTCGGAGAAGACTTTCGACTACTGCTCGCCGAACATGACAATAGGATCCTTCGGTACACAAGGAAGGGTTTGCAACGAGACCTCGAAAGGCGAAGAAGGCTGCGAGATCCTTTGCTGTGGTCGCGGATTCAACACGACGAAGGTCACCGAGGAGGTCAGCTGCAACTGTCAATTCAACTGGTGTTGTGATGTACAGTGCGATACGTGTAAATACGAACGAAACATTAATACGTGTTTGTGATTGTATGAAATATAAAAAGAAGTATTATTAATACTAATTACTAAAAGCAATAAGTATGATGATGGTAATTAGAAGAAATTTAACAGACTGTATAATAGTGAGAATGTGTTTTTGTGGAAGAGCAAACCCGTGTACCATAGAGACTTGTATATAGTTGTTAACAGGTATATATATGTAAATGTATGTACGTGCAGAGTATATCTATATACATATATGAAACTCGTAACTGGTCTATTTATAATTGGATATAAATTTGTCGAAGTGATTATTTGTATACTAATAAAATGTTGTATATTTAAATGAGTCTAATGCAATGAATTTTCATTTTTATTACCCAGGTATATATCTCCTTCTGTTACGCTGTTTTTAACGGCGTACCCTTCTACGAATGCCGATTGATAATAACGTTTAACGCCGCGAGTAAATTCTCCTATTAAATATTTACCACATCCGCCGAAGCAGAAAATACGTTACATATTTAAAGCTAAGAGCGCGTTACGCTACTCAGAGAGATCAGTATTATCCCATTTATCACATGATAACTTCGAATTATTGAGTACGAAAGGCATAAATTAACGATTTTTTTTCTTTCGGGAAGTTTTCCACAAATTTATTTTGCTTTAAATAAATAGGGAGAAACAGCACCTGTAAAACAACGGCCCCGAGTTATTATTGTGTGGTCTGTTTTAATTACCTTACCGATGACGCATTAAATGTGCATCTGGAGTGGGTCGTAAAGATTTTTTTTGCTTTTGCCTTAAATTCACGTCCCTAATAAAATAATTGGTTACTGTTTAATTTTTTTTTTTAAAATCCTTGTGCACCCGTATATGTGCTGGTAAGCATGCTGATTACTAACACGTTTATTCCTCAAAGTATGTTACGTTACTAATATGTGCAGACGCACTCGCGCTTGAATACAAAATAAATATACGAGGTTCATATTTTACGACATCATAAAATTTTAATAGGTTTGTCGAAAAAGAAGCAGGGCAAATAAACACGCCATGATGAAATAACATTATTTCAATTAGTACTACTTGGTACTCATGCATGCATGTTCTGATATGAAGTGCTGTTAGTCGAAACAGATTAAGCATACATAGCTACAGTTTCAGATTATAGGCGACGAAAATATTGGAAGATCATAAATAAGTGAGGCCTTTCATGATCTTCAAAAATTGTAGGTCTCAAACGATATTGTGACTCGTATAATTATCGGTTTTCAAAGTTTATTGCATGTTAATTATACTATTGACATAATCAAAATTAAACATTTATTGAACCGTTATAGTTCCACTTGAAATTTTTAGATCCAAACTGTAATATAGAATACAGAATTTTATAATAATTGCGAAAATACCTTACTAAAACTGTTTTAAGAACGCTATAGAGCTTATCTTGCAAAACAATTTCCGAAATTGCACTGTTCAAGTTCCTCCCCAGAGATGTATTCACGGTTTTTAAAAGTTAAATTGTGCTATATAATTCCTCCATGGTAAACTTTTTATATTTCTTTTTCCTTCAACCACTTATATTTGAACAATAATATTATCTACTATAATATTTGTAGGAATAGAAGCACATTTTAAGGCGCAACTTGATATCATAACTTATTCTAAATTAAAAAAAAAACAAATGTTTTCTATGATTTATATTTACGTCACTTGATCTAATCGTTTTCAATTAATTAAATGATGTGCTGTTTCTCAATATTTCAATATATTACTATGCCTCGAAAAATATCATTCGTCATAAGATTAGAAAGACAAATAATCATCATATTTGGAAACCACCATACAAACTAATAAGTTTCATTGGTAAGTATCTGCATCCTGAGAATTGACTGAAAGATTTACTAAAATGTAAGGTAAGTAACTGTTGATTCAAAGCGAAATGAAAATATTCAATCGAGATCCCATTTTATCTAAAAGCTCAAATATTTTAGAATCCATCCAAGTTTTCTTTTAAAAAGGCGATTAATTTCGTGTAATCTTTTGTTTCTACTTACTGTTAAAAAATAAACTTATTATCTTTGAAATCAGTTTCTTTATCAAGCTATCCACTCGTAGGTTCTCTATGTCCAGTAGTGGAAAATTTAAGCGATTGCTTTGTGATGTAGCCCATTATACTAGAACTGGTTGTAAAAAATATGGTATACAAGTAACTTTCTGCCAGTTACCAGTGGTACTGCCTCAGTTTTATGAGGAGGAAAACTTAAGATATTTCATCTACAGCAACTAACCAGCACTACCCAGCATTCTTGGCAGCAATAACCACTTGCAGATCGTCCGTACAACCAACTAATGTAACTCTTAGAGGTACGGGTACTCTAAAAGTGCTGTCGTAATAGATATTCCATGAAGTGGAACCTATAACCGGTCCTTGCGGCACTCCGCATATTTATCTCTCCTCAAAATAGGATTTAGGGGGGGGGGGGGGGGGAGGTGCGAAATTAAGAATACATAGAGGTTTTTAATGTACAGGGTTGTTTGTAACTGTTTGGACCAGGGGAGATCTTATCATTCTTTCATCATTTATCGACTTACCCTTTTCTGAATCCACTGGTCTTCTGGCCTCCTTTTGTTCGTAATTTCTGTCGGCAATCGAATATGCACGAGATTTAGTGTAGGGAACGAGCAGATCAATCGCGATCTGCAAATTCCACTTCTTCGAGACTTTCTTAAGCAGACCGCTTCTTGGGTTCGAGCGCAAGACAGGGACAACCTCTATATTCAGGCACTCATATCATACGTCTAGCTGGTTTCATTGAATAACATCTAACGCTTATTACCATGACGACCGCCTTCAACAGTCAAAGATGAGATAAATTTCTTTCTATATTTTGTTTGGACTCATGAAGAACAATAATTCAATTTATCCGATGGGTAATATTTCTAAAATCACTAACCAAAATCCTCTTCATGGCTTCATCGTGCCGCATTTTACCAGAGATGAAAAGGTAAAGGACCTCAAGTTCCCCGCCCGAATTGAGAAGTTCTGACCTTCAAGTTTTAATAGCTTTCTCATTATATTTGAGATACGTATTGAACGATTTTGGCCGCCAGGCTTTTTCCATTTCGAGATTAGCATCACCCTGGCAATGTTTCCCCTTTTTTGAAATGTCCTTGACACTAGGCATCAATGTAAAGGTTCTATCTTTATATACCGTTGTTTATTTATGGTGTAGTCGCCTCTCAAAAAGAAAAAAATAGAAGCAGTGAGTTTCATGAAAAAGAGCTGCAAGTAAAAGTTTTAATACAAGAATAGTAACCATGTAATACACTGTTGTAGCCCTACGGAAGCGCTTGAAGGTCATGCGAAGGTCAAGTTTTTATTTTTTAAATGGAACATGGGAGCTTTTTAACAAATGCTGAGAAAGGGTTCAATTCTGAGAAGAATAAGAAAAACTGAACCTGGTCAATAGACCAGCCATGACAAATAGTCATGGCCTTCTCCAAAAATTAGGAAAAGCAGTTAGTGTTTTGAAAAAAAAGTTTCAAGAAAATGTTTTAGCACAAGAAAATATCTATAAAACAGTTCCACACTCATAGTTCTAAAAGGGCGCCTGGAGATCATACGAACGTTAATTCGTTTTTTTTAACAAATTCTTAAAAGTAGATCCATTTTTCTCTTTCCATGATTTTCAAATAATCTGCCTTTTTTGTGATTGTCACCCATTAATTAAATTATGTAATGAATGTGCGGAGCACAGCAAGATAGTTGATTGTACACCCAGTTTTTAAATGCAAACCCTCCGTGACATTTATCTTTGACAGTTATATATAAATGTTAATTTTAGACCATGAGTTTTAGTAATTTTCTACTCAGAACTAAACCCTCTTTAAAAAGCTATAACCTTCAAGCGCTTTCCTGGAACAATGAGTGTGGAATCATTTTATGGATCCTTTGTTGTGTTCAAATATTTAGTTGAAACACTTTTTCAAAAAACTGACTACTACCAAATTTTTGGGAAATGTTAGTTCCCCATTCATTTTAGGTTAATTTAGGCTCATTTGAGGCCATATAAGTTTGAGTACCTTTCTATTCAGAATTGAACTGTTTTTCAGAATTTGTTAGGAAATACCGTGTTCCCTTCAAACAAAGCCTTATGACGGTCAAGTGCTTTTCTAAGGCTATGATTGTGTATTAAAACTTTTACTTGACACTTTTTTCATAAAACTGACTGCTTCCATTTTTTTGTTTTTTGAGGGTGGCACGATAAATGACGCAGCCTATATATATTGTTTTTGGATTTAGAAAGGTTCTTTTTAAGATCATTCAAGTTTCAGTTGGATCTCATAAGCTGTATACTGTTGCCTGAACGATCCATATGTTATTTACTTGCTGCCTACTGTTGCTCTTATTTTTGACTCATTTATACCTCAATAACTCCACACAGAAAATGTTTTTCAAAAGAATGAATATTGTGGCAATTCTTAAAAGCAATGCCTTTGATGATAATAATAATAATAATAATAATGGCTTATTGATTCATATCATATATAATAGATAATAGAATCAGTCATAACAAGTAAAGGAAGAGAAAGACATAATAATAATAATAATATAATAATACTAATATGGAAACTTAAACTCAAAATTACAAAATTAAAAGACCAAAAGTGCTCATTCTGCCCAAACTTCTAAATCTTTTTCCTTCTACAATTGTTCCATGACTAAAAATTTATTGTAAGGTGTTATTTAATGTTTCCAGATAGTACCTAATGTAAAAACAAGATTTTACTCGCTATTTAAAGAAATCTTAATCTAATTATTTAATGCTCCAATAACCTCTTTTTCTCAATTGAGTGGGTATCGATTTTGTAATCGACGCATTTAGCTTAAGTATTTTAAGCATACAAATCATTCGTTGTGTACTTTCCGTCACCAACTTTCCTAACATTTTAAATCTGATGTTTATACTACTCTACTGAATGAAATTTGCTTGGTCATACCATAATACTGACATTCCAAAGTATGTATATACAAACCTAAAGGAAGCAAAAATCTTCGATTAATGGCAACATTAAAATTTTATTCAAAGAAAAGAAACGTACATAAATCCCCTTGCCGTAAATATCTATTGCCAGATTCGTTAATAGAAACGTAAACACCTCCACATTGCCAACACAAATACCAGTCATAACTCGCTTCACGAAAAATCGTTGAGGTTTCCTTTCTGCAGAAAAGAATTAATCTAAATCGCTTAGCGCGGATTCCTGTTTAGATTTACTGACATTGACCCAAACACGTCCCAGACGGAGTTAATGAGACAAATTGCACCTTTCCATCAATCGTGCGCTTGCCTGATTCTCGTCCAGCGCACGCCTCTGACATTAGGAATATCATTTGAAGATGGTGTGTTGTAAAATTAGTGCGAATAAACGCGGTAAACGCGTACACCAGGTAACTACGTAATCCTAATAACTAATTTAAATCTGCTCTGTGTTATCGAATCGGCATACTCACATGTCTGTCAGAGGTGCTTAAATATAGAGTGCGAACGACGTTTTATTTTCGTTGGGAAATTATCAAGGATTTGCGAAGTTGCAATCTGTAAAACGCGATGTAATGTGGGGTGTTTATGTATATGTACGCTTATTTAGTGGCAAAATTTATTTTATAATTCAATACGCATTAATATTATAAATTTAAACTCATAACATGAAGAACACACTCACCAAATTTGTTCAGATTAAAGATTTTGAGTTCATACAATAACATTAGGAAGACTTATGCCTATGATCGTTAATAAAAGAAATTACGGCCATTAAACAGTTCATAAATTCACGAACGAATGACCGATATATTTCCTCATGGATTTAAAATTGGAAAACGATTCCGTTAATAAAATCCAATGTTTTTTCTTTTTTCAAGTAAATGCTATCTATTGCCCTCTATTGTTCCAATGGATTACATAGCTTAGATTTACAACTTAATACACGTTCCAGATTTTCTACGGACGCGCAATATTACATAAATAGTAGAAATCTCATGAAATATGGATGACAGACGGTAGGGATTTATAAACACATCTTTTTACCGATAAATTGTGATTCATGAAATATATGAATCTACACATACGTATGTGTTAATAAGACAGAGTAAAGCTGCTTGCTGTTTCATTCATTAATGTGATAGATGAAGCCAAAGCTATATGTAATAAGTAGGTACTTATAACGCAAGTATCATCTCTAATGAGCTTCTTCATGTCGAGTAACATTAAACTAATACTAATTTCTAGACGAGAAGATATAATGGTAGTTAAACAGTTAATGTTAGGGAAGCGGTTCTTAAAGCTCTAATTCTTCTAGTTATCGGAAATAGTCAATATTATTTTGTTTATTTAAGTGCATTATGTTTAATTCTATTTGATTCAAGTATTTTTTTTTCCTTTAATTATTATTGAGAGTTACATATAAAAGTATTAAGAGAATATTCAAGAGTTTATAAAGAAAAAATATAATACATATGTATAACTGCAATAAGTATCAGGAATACATATTCTATAACACACTTAAAATTGTGAATCCAAGTTTAAAATGTGACAATTTTTCATATCAGTGTTTAAGGTATCATAAAATGTATTTTTATGCTATTTTTTGTAAATACCGTTTTATACGCAGAATGTAAGTATAATGTATATTGTATATGTATACGGTTTTCCACGGTAGCCGTTCGTTTGAAGTTTCCGAGGTTAGAAAAAACCTGGAACTCTGAATTTTTGGAATCCGGGGTTATTCAAGATTCTCTTTCATTTTAAAATATTTTCAGGCTCTTACCACTTCCGGTTATACCGGAAGTCTCCATACACTTTCTTATTTTAAATGGAACAGCCTGTATATTATTTCATTTTTAAATTCCTGAGAAAATTCTATGATGAATTCTAATAGGTATCCCTATACCTATTTTCAACTGCTACTTAGATATCTTGATTTTTTTGAAAATTTTGAAAGATGTAGCGTTATTTGCAACACAGTATCTTTTGCCCATTTTCGACTGGTAATAAACACTTCTAGGGTAGATGGAAGCACAAGAATGACACTTTCGAAATCCACATTGACAATTCATTTGTCGCATACAGGGTGTCCAAAACTGCATGACGAATTACAAAATCTTCAAAGTTGAAAAAGTTCTTTTTTTCAAATGGAACAGCCTGTATATTATTGGATGATCAGATGCAGAATTCAATTCTGCATCGATTCGCTATGACTTTCCCTATACCTATTTCCAACGGTTTTCTTGTTATGTCAATATTTTCTGTTTTAATGTGATTTTTGACAGAAACTGAAACATCGTATGTGTTTCATTTTAATTAGAAAATGGAAACAAAACATGAACATTTCAAACGTAGTAACAAATGAAAAACAAAAAAATTAGGAACATAATTACAAGAAAAAATAAGATAAATTGAACGAAATAACTACAATAATTGTTCCATGTGACCATCATTTCGGTTCAAACACTGAATCACTCTATCATGTACTCCTCGCGAAACCGATCTCCGAAGTTCGTCTGGGGTTATATTGGTGAACGCATCGTGAACACGGTTCAATAGTTTTTCTCTCGTTAATGCAGGTGTAGGTAAAGTCCAAGGGCGTCAAATCGGGTGATCTGGGTGGCCAGTTCCAGGGTCCCTGGGGACCAATCCACCGATCCTCGAACATCAACGTCAATTGTTATTGTCAGTTAGTGTGGAGTGCGCGGGAGCACCATCTAGTTGATACCAACTGTTTGCTCTCTCTCCTGGAGGTAGAGTATTTAAAAAATCACCTAGATATCTAGCCCCATTTAAACTTTCATCGTAGACAATTATAGATGAAACTGCGATAAGAAGATGAATGAGAAAATTAAAAAGAAACGGGAAGGCTATACAATTGCCTAAAACGTACATTTTTTTGGAAAGAAAGAAATTAGAACCGAAAAATGCCACCAGGCGGGCTCATGCTCTATTGTTGGAATCACCATATCTACTTCTAATTGTGTTTAAGAAAGAAATTTTAAAAAAAGACAGAATAAGGAGCGAGTCAGTAATAGCCGATTTAAACATAAAACCGATAGTCATTGGTGAAAAACAACTGAGCTGGTTAGGCGACATGACTCGAATGAAATATGAAAGATGAAAGATCAACAAAGAAAATCAAAAAGCGCAAGGAACGAACAAAATAGGACGCTGACAACTTCGATAAAAGGGCGGTACATTGGATTTGTTGATTAAATAAATAAATAAGTCATAAGAATATATCATCAATATCAATAATATAAAATAAAAGTTGACCTTTTTTCAAGAGCGGTTTTGCTCTCCTTAAGTTAACTTAATAAATTGAAACATTAAAGTAACGTCTTAACTGAAAATCTCTATTAAAAACTTTTTCCTTTTAAGATTTTTGAGCGCATCATAAAATCATTTTAATCTCAATGAAAACACAATCAAAAATAAAAAAGATAGGTATGATTATATTTTAAAACTTTAAAACTGCACCAAACGCATAAAATAACATTTTTTCGGTATTAACGTCCGCGTCGAATTCGTTCACCTTCACTTAATTACAAACTTTAATGCCCGAAGTAGGAACAAAACGAACGAACGCGGAGGTGCAGCGGTGCAGAAGGAACGCGAACACACACATAGAGACATCTGCACACGTGTACCGGTACATTGGCGCGAGAAGCCGATATAATAAACTCGGACAAAAAGGAGAGGAAGGAGCTCAGAAACGACGACGTCTTCATTTCTCCGAGCAGGGGCCACCGAAATAATGCATTAATATATGCAGTAAATGGAGGTCATATCTTCAACATGTTATAGTTAACAGTTGACAAACGGAGTGATAATTATGAAATGAGTTGTCAGAGCGAGTAATCGGGTATAATGCGGATGATAAGGTTTGCACCGGACGCAGACCACACAGATTGGCTCCTGGGGGGGCACTTAAGCCATCTTCATGGGTCCGGGATATAAATTTGCCGTGGACGTGCGCTGATCACGCAACCTGAATGGACCGATTGATTAAAAGTTCTAAATTTTGAGTCATGATTATATTTAGATTGAGCCGAGCCAGGGTCCGTTCGTTGGTCCGGTTGAGCGCAAGGACCGATCGATGCACGGTGAGTTCCTCTCGATCGTTCCGATACAATCGGTTAATGTACCGGTATTTACGTCTTTATTTAATGCGCGCACAGGTACATACCGAGATATGCCTCTTTATTTGTTCTGTTTTCTTTCAGTTCATATTCGATTTATAGTTTGTTTTTTTTTTAATAAATCAGGCACTTCATTTGCCCCATTTTCTATCAAAAATACTCACTATTAATAAACTAATTTCTATTTACTGTTATAATATCTTTCTGATCATCGAAATTAAAGCACATGCTTTTTATGCCAGAGTTAATGCCAACAATCTCTTGAGCAGTTATACATCCTCAGGATAAATAATTAAACCTTTTTTAAAAAAAAAAGTAATAGAAGGATATACTGCGAAATTGTAAAGTCAAACTTGAAAATGGTTAATGGCCGTTTCAAGATCATTCAGGGTTTGTGGAGAATTGGGATAAACCATATCTTTCAATGAACCCCACAAGTAAAGGTCGCAAGGATCTAGATCAGGGCTGGATGGTGGCTATGGTATCTCTACCCCTATAAACTCGGAAACGTCAAGAGCGCCGATTCTGTTGGCAAGAAATGATCTAGGAATTGGACAACTGGAACCTTCTTGTATAAACTATGCATTCTCTAGCATATTTAATCCATGAGCAACAGCAACAAAAAACTCTTCAAGCATTTCACAATATCTTTACGAAGTGACCGTTCCATTCAGAACCATAGAATACCATTGAAGTCAGCAACAATGATACTGCGGATTTTTTAAGAAATGTTTGTCGCAATTTTTTATGACCGGCTGGGTTACTGCTCTTAGGAAGAGGGCGGGTTATTCGAACATTTAATAAATAGTTAATTTAGTTTTTAGCATTTGTTGTTATATTCATAGTTTTACATTTGTTTGTAATTATTGCTTTCAAGTTTGAATTGTTATATTCACTGAGTTTTTATTTCCTCTAATAACAATTTGTTAAGTTTCAGATCACTTGTATGTGATAAGAATTTTTATTTACTGCAGAACGTTTAATATTATTTTATTTTTCATGATGCTATGGTAAATTTTGTGATTGAATAGCTGTTATAAGTTACATTATCTGAGGCTTCGATAGAAAAGGAATTATGTAAAAAATAAATTATTACTATACACACTAAAAAATTTTAGTGAACAGGATTCCTGCTCAAAATTCCAGTAACATTTGGGGGAAAATCACCAAAACTTGGGTAATGTTTTTTAACAAAATTACCTATACTTTTGGATATTTCCGACATATCGACTAGTATTTTGCAATTTTAGGGAAAAGTGCTACGTGGAAACGTAATTTTACTAAAATTTATATGCTTTCCCAGGGATTCTTATTAAATTACTCCGTGATTTTATCCACGGTTAGGAAATTTACGTAGGAAACCAAATACTTACAATGCGCGCATGTTCAATTTGATGGGTTCAATTTGTAGATAGATAGCACATACCACGCACGGAAGTGGCAGAGCTCGTTCTTTTTTTTATCTGTAGGCATATTTAGGTAAATGACTAATTTAAAATAAGTCTAGTAGTTAAATAATACATTCTTACTACTGAGGGTGACCTACAGCTGCATTTTCATAATTTACAAACGTTGGAACATAGGTTTGTGCACCCACCAACACACAATATACTTAATTGTGTTCCAAAAAAACACGTTAATATGCCCCGACAGGGGCATATTTATCCATGAGGATAAATATGTAAGATACCATTGTTCTGATATCATGCATAATAGCTTAGGAATACCCCAGGAATCTGTATTGGGCCCTTTGTTTTTCATTCTATATGTGAACGACCTTCCTTCGTGTTTGTCCGGTAGTGTTGCGCTGTACGCGGATGACACGACCCTAATAGTTACTGGCCGAGATCGCGGCGAACTGTTAAATAATTCGAGAACTGTCTTATAACAGCTTGACTAGTGGCTCTTAATGAACAAACTTACCCTTAATTCTGAAAAGACTAAATTAATGATATTTGGAGAAAACGAAAATGACTCCATATTAAACATCAATAGTTGTACTTCAATTCAAACCGTAAATGATTGCACTCTGCTGGGCTTAACTGTTGATGTGAAATTGAGTTGGAACTTGCATATCAATAACGTAACTTCTAAACTTAATAAAGCTTTATATACATTAAGAAAAATAAAAAAATGTGTGACATCTCAACTTTAAAGATGATATATTTTGCTCACTTTCATTCGCATTTGAGCCACGGCTTACTCTTTTGGGGCTCAAATAAAAACTGTTCTACTTTTACAAAAGAAAGCAGTGCGTATCATCAATAATTTAAACTCTGTTCAAACTTGTCGAAATTCTTTTATAGATCTGGGCATTCCAACTGTATTTAATCTTTATATCTTGGAGTCAGCTTTGTATATAAATAAAAATCTCAGTAATTTTAGAACTAATGCCGAAACACATAATTACCCTAGTAGATATCCGAATTACGTTCGCAGCGATCTGGCTAAAATGAATAAATTCTATAATTCATATATTAGCATAGGAACAAGGATCTATAACACGTTACCAACAGAAGTCAGACAGGGCTCATCAGCGCAACTTAAACTTCGTCTTAAGATTTCTTAGATGCCATGCCTTTTATAACATAGACGAGTTTTCTGATTTATGTGCAGGCTCTGCATGTTGATTATTTATATGTACTGTGTAGTGTAAGGTTTTGATTTGTAAGGCAGAATTGGGTTTGCGGAGATACACCTTCCTTCGTCTATTCATATCTGGATGCATGTTGTTGTTCTAAATACTTCTTTTTTAAACACTATATGTGCAACATAATTTATTTATTAAACTATAGAAACATGCGTTTTGGAGTGTATTACCGGTTAGATTCAATTTTGTTTTGTTTTGTTTCCTTTTATAATTTTACGAAATTACTTTTACTTGTGTATCATTTATCATTATTATCGTCTTTGAATTGTTACATATATATATTGTATGTTGTCTGTATGTCCGTAGTATTCGACACCTCTGGTATAAGAATATATACTAATAAAATAAAATAAATAAATATTAATATTTATATAACACTTGCAATACATTACTGTATTTGTGTCCTCTTTTGGGTCTGTACCTGTTGGACATCAATTAAGAAGAAGTACTTTCACCAGCTGTACATACTAAAACTCTATAGTAATATAGGAGTTTTAATCCATAGAATTGTCTGTCCAGAATGGAAGTGCTAAAGCATTCCTAACAAGCCTTTGAATATCTATATTCTCCACCTCTATTACGCCATAAATATAATTGTTAATTACAGCATAATTACTACCTTTTGTGTCGTTTCACACGGTTAATTACAAGCCATTCCCACATAATCGTTTCGCTTTAATTACTTAGCAATAGTTTATGCGCGACCGATTTGACAAACGTAAAAATAAACGGGAGCACCGGCTTCCATGGTAGCTCCTTCCTGGAAAAACCGCACGGTGAAATAATCGCCGGTCCGTTCCTATTCATTACGCTTTCGTGTGAGGACTTATTCAATAAACGGCGGCTAGAGTCGAAGAACGTGCATATTTATGCCAATTCATTTTACGCGGCAGTGGTATTAATTTGCCCGGCGCAAAATGAGATCATTAAGACCCCCATCAAGACCAATTAAAGGAAAAGAATGTTCAGCGTATACGTTGTACATGTATTTATACGTATGTATCACTGGCGTGCGAGAGTGGACACACAGATTAACCGTACGTATACACAACGGCTGTTGGTCGTATGTACCTCGGTTGCTGGTAAAATAAGTTATTAAGGAGCGAGGGCCAGTCGATTGCGTGCTGGAGACAATTTCGACGCAACGGTCACGATATCTTCTTCAGTATTAATATCTAGGCATTATTTATCCATCGTACGCGATACATGGAACTTGAGAGGACCACGCACATGCTGAGGAGAAAGAAGAAGAAGAAGAAACGAAAGAGAAAAGGATGGTTAGAACATATACGAGGATTTGTTAAAAGATAAAGAGTCCGTTTTTTTCTATCAAACATTTACACATGATTCCCGGCAACTATGGGGGTAAATTGCAAGCAGTTCTGAAGATTTTCTTCTCATTATATAGCAAAAAGTAAAATCCCTAACTTTGATTGAAGCAAAATATTGCGAAACATGTTTTAAATATTATTGGTTATAAAGGATCATTCCTGTATAACCAATGAAGCCTGCATTTATACGATTACCACTTATGGGCATTGGTATCGTCCAGATCGATTATTAGTGAATATTTTAACTTATTAAGGGCTTTTATTGAAGGCATTAATAATACAGGCATTTTTAATAGATATAGAGAAGTATTTATATCCGATATTTTTTTTATCATCTCTTCAGATCTATACAAAAAACGTTTTGTTTTGTAATAATAATAATAATATTTTTATTTGTTCAGTAATACATATATGTGTCAATAAAAGAAATTTAAGTCTATAAGGAACATTCACAACACATTAAAAGTATGATACATATATATATAATACACATCAAAAGATCAACATATTAAAAAACATTCTTATAGTACAAGTAAAAAGTAACAAGTGACATCATTGGACCTCTTCGGAAAAGAATTCATTTACATTATAGAATGCCTTACCAGTCAAATAACGTTTTAGGTAATAATTTTTTGAATTGTACATCAGGTAAGCTTTTTAAAGAATCTGGCATTTGATTAAAGATTTTTATCCACTGATGAAAAACGTTTTTTTGGATTTTTGACAAATGAGTGAATGGCGGACACAGTGTCTTATGGTAAGTACCTCTCGTTTTATATACATGTTCTAATTCATATTGTTTAAAAAAGTCTATATAATGTGTTTTAACAAAGACAGCACATTCTAGTATATATAACGATGGCAATTAGCTTTAAATATATTCACACAAGAGTCTCTTTGGTTGAGACTGTATATTGATCTTAAACATCTCTTTTGTAGAATGAAGATCCTGCTCGCCTCAACCGAATTGCCCCAAAAGATCAGTCCATAATTTAGTCTGGAAAACACACAAGCATAGTACACCGACATCGCGGCCTCCACACTCCCACTTTTTGTCATCGAATTTAGTGCATAACACTGGGTGCACAACTTGCCAGCAAGGGCCTCCACATGAAGTCTCCAACTCAAGTCACTGTCCAGAGTTACACCCAAGAACGAATAGGTAAGATCCCTACTCTCAACATTGACAAGTATATCCTCACTATTGCCAAATTTTATAAATTTTGTTTTGTTTATATTTAATGTAAGATTATTTTCTGTAAAACAATTTTTATACGTGGACATCGTGTTTCCTAATTTTGTCAGTAAGCGCTGCGTTTCATTAATTCGTACCACCGCGGAAGTATCATCCGCATACATAAGTGTCAAATTCTCAGTGACGTCCGGCAAATCGTTTAAGTAGAGCAGAAATAGTATCGGTCCTAAAATTGATCCTTGTGGGACACCTATTCGTATTTCCTTCCATACGGATCTCAATTCTTCACCGGATTCATTGGCCGCTACTACGCTTTGGTACCTATTTGATAAGTATGACCTGATACACTCCGATGCAACACCTTCGCTTCACACAGACTTTTGAAAGCCAAACTAATTCTTGAGATAGGGGCACAATAGCTACTGACTGGACAAAGATTTAATCAACCGTCTACAAATAATGAGAGCTCAAGCATTTGTTGCGGCAATTGGTCGGTATCAGGGACTCCTTAACGATTTAAAAAATGGTTAAATTAATAACATTTTGCTAGTGTTCATACAATTGACCAAACAAATATTTAATAATACCGTAACGGCTTATAGAGCTAGCAGTATCCCCATGTCTTCTGTCTTCTATATATAGTTAAGAGGAATAAAGGGTTTAAGCTTTGGTATGATTAGGAATAACCAATTCTAACAATATACATTATTATCACCTACATCACACTAACACTTCTATCTGTTAATTAATTTTTAAAGCAATTCTTCGTGTGTCTGGTGCACTCATTATATAAATGTATTTTATAGATTATAATAGATTAGAATTCAGGTGGCCACAAAAGCTTCTTTCAGCACGATCTTCTCAGGTATTAGTATATCAGCGCTTTTCAATTTTGTCTTCTCAATTAAACCTATCATCTTTAAGAAGGGCATATTTACCTAGCAATCTGCACTGAGATTTTGCGAGCTCAATAGTTGATTGAAACTTTGTCCCAGGCAGGCCATCACATTAGTGTATAACATTTTATAACAATTTCTTTTCTTCTTCCTCTTGGGAGAACCTAAACCTAGCGTCCCCTGCCTGGCCTGTAGTATGCATATGCTTGTTAAGTTTACAATGATCAGTTAGTAGTCCTACCATCATTTTAACTTCTTCCTATCCTTACTCAGTAAGCATTTAGTAAATTCAAGCCCTTGTTCTTCCAAACTTATCCTTGTCCTAGTAATTTTGGACACTATTTTTTGGATTTTTAATCTATCCATTTGTTGGTGGACTTTGTAACTTGCGATTTGGCAATACCAAAAAAAGGCTTACTCCAACAAGAAGTTTTGGCGATCTGAGTTTGATTAGATCGTCTGCCCCCTCATTCCCTTAGATGCAAGTGCGGTTGGGAACTTGCGCCAATCTATGGGTTTTATAGCTGATATAGCATTTCGCGTTGGTCTATTTAATACATGTGGGAAGAAGTGAAAGAAGGAATTATTGTGTAGAAGGTATTCGTCGATCTTTGATAGAAAAGGAATTTCAAAAGTTTGGAGTTAAGTTCAGGAATCGTAATCCTTTCAAAGCTCCTTGTATTTACCTAATTACATGTTCGTGCGACAGTGTTCACATTAGTCAAACAAAGTGTTCAGTTTGGGCACTCGTGTTGTAGAACCTGAGCGTTGTACTCGGGCGTTGCGTGTAATTGGGTCTGCACTTTTGGGGTTATATCATTTCTGGTGGCAGTTTTCTTGTGCAGCTGTAATAAGGTCTACCATCGATGTGTAAAATGTGTTTTTCCTTTGTTTCTCATTTTTGTCGTTCTGTCGTTACTAGTAGTATTCTATTTTAATTGTAACTAACATACTAAGATTCCAAAAAGTCGACAAATTAATAATAACGAAAATGCTCTTTTGCACTAATTGTACCAATACTATTTGAAATTCATCTGTATTATTTCGCGATAAAATATCTGCTACGATATTATCCTCACATTTTAGATAATTTTGATTTAGATTTCAAAATCATATTCTGAATTTTTTTTATTAACTTGTATGAAATCAAACATTTTCTATTTCCTAGATCCCCGATTTTAAAAAATAAGCAAAATGGATGAAGACCACGCATAGGTGGTTTTTTTTATATGATTTCATCTTGCAACATTTTACTAATTTGCTTGTGCGTTGTGTAGCGAAGTAATAGACTAAATACATAAAATATCCGATTACTTCGCGCCACACTAGTTTACGTATTAATTCGGAACAATTATTTTGGAAATTCATGGATTTTCATCTTAATTCGATCTTCGGTTGAAAATGGAAATTTACGAATTTTAGTAATACATGTATGCTACTGACAATTTATCACTATCGAAATATAAATGCACTTGCGTAGATTGCATAAATTCATCATTAATTTTTTTCTCAGGCACTATAAAAGTGTTTTGCGTTTAAAATCTCTTCTCGTCGTTTTTCTAATTTTTTTTCTAATTTCCAACCAATTCTCTGCTATCTTTCTTAAATGTATTTCTCACCTCCTATTTTTCGACATATCCTCGTATAGCATCTCGGCCATCGTGTGAAACGAAGAAAAAACCTACACACACTTTACAAAACAAGTTGTAAATAACTATTTAATTAACAACAAAGTATGTATTTGTCGTTGTAATTAATGCCTTTGGACCGCTTTAAACGCACGTACGTGTGTGTGTGTGTATACTACATGACTTCTTCACGCACACATGCGTTCCTGTGGTATGCGAAGTAACTTACTGATCGGTTATGCGCGAAGGCAAGAGAGAAACGTACGTTGTATATTGGATATATGCATGTGTGTGCCTACCAGCTCGAACGCGGTATAGTAAGTATACCTATGTTTACTACAAGGATAGTGGATCGTGAAGGCAAGCGAAAAAAATTCGTCGGGGAATATGCATTCAAATCATTTTGAATAACAACAACACCGAATCGTCCCGGGAATGGAGAATAAGGTGATTTGGAACAAGTTTCGAAACAATATTTTAAAGTTTCAGATTATCGCTTTGCTTATATAAAAACTGCTGGTCTATCGTAAGAATTATCATACCCAGTAGAAATAATGAACGCATATTCTACGTCAATGATTAGCTTACAATTAGTCAATAAAAGTTAGCAACTACGAACCAAAAGAAGTTCCTCTTGCAGAGATGCCAAGTGATGCTATTTTTCGGAAATATAGTCTGGATAAAAATCAGGGTGTAATACCTGACAAGGTTTGGAAAAAAGACCCTGCAATAAAAGCGAACTGCTAACTGTTAATGGTGCAGAAGCCCGAAATGTGATGAAAGGCCTAGAACTGGTTAATTGTTTTAGATTAGGATTGGGGTGACAATAGGAGCCTGTTCAACAGCGACCTTTTCACTTCTATTTTGATTCCTTTTACCCTAGAAAAGGCTCTGTAATATTGCCTTCTTAATTAGACCTATCGTTTTCGAGAGCTCCTTTGCGTAGTTATCTGCATTGGGATTCTCCGACTTCAGTAATAGAAACCTTGTCCATGCCAACTCAACAGACTGGAACGGAATATCAAACTGGGGTTTTTCTTCTGTAAGTAGCAGCATCCTCTACTAACCCTGCAGTATCCCTACGCTTATTTAGCTACAGTGACCAATAGCAAACCAACTATCATATTAACAGCCTTCCTGGTTTTTTGTAAATTTTACATGTCTTTGCCCTGGTGACTTTTGCTACCACTCTTTGGACTTATTATGTATCGATTCGTTGATGAACTTTGTTATTGTTGATTTCGTAATCCCGCAGGAAAGGCCGTCTTTAAAGATCAGCCTTGATGTGCAATTTAATAATATGGTTTTGGTGTCCACCTTGTTTTGGGCGCTTATGTAGACCCAGAACACTTTGGAGACAACATTTGCATTTAATCCCTTTATGGGTTGGTTGGCTGTCAGAGATTATAGCGACATCTTATCTAGGTACATACGTCGACCAGTCTTTCTACTTTTTTATAGTTGACACAATATTCAATTGCGTCAACATCAGCTTGTTGTCGTGTTTCTGCTGAAGGTAACCGAAATTTCCATCGGGTATAGAATGGACAAATTCGCCTTGATTTCCTCACTCTGTTGCAAGAAAAAAATTACTTGTAGAACAAATATGCTAGGAGTAACTTATCTTAAAAGCCTAATCTAAACATTGGCATACAAATGTGCTTCCTAAATGATGAATGCGAAATTCGTATTGTTTCATCAACTGTACTGAAACTTTTTATAACGTGCATTTAACATTTTAGTCCTTATGCATAGTAAGTTTCTGGTCTGGAATTTGATTACAGCTGTTGACAAAATTACAATATTCACATGTATCTTCAATTTTCTAAAATTTGGATAGAATTTATTAACAGCGAATCAAATCGATACAAAAAAAAAATTTGTCTTAGTTCACTTCACATCTTATAGTCTACCTTCGAAAAGCTTTTTAAATGCAAGAGTTAAATTTTGAGGTAGGTACACAATAGTTACTGGTAGTTTCTCTAGAGCCGATTGTCACCTTTACTTCATTCTTCTTCTTGTGAACTTTTATCGGCTGTCCCATTTCATTACAAAACTTTGTTTGGGGTTTCGTAATATCATAGGGATCTCATGTTAGAATTGTCTGTCAGCGGCAGTCAACAGCTAACCAGAATCCGAATGTTTGGCTGGATAATTGGTCGGTATCAGGTACCGTAATGGCATATGGGGCTACCAGGATCCTCTTGTAATGACTTTTGTAGGTAGTTAGGGGGACAGAGGGATTTAAGTTTTGGTATGATCAGGAATAACCAATTTTAACGCTAAATATTATTATTCACTTATAATACACTAACACTTTTATATGTTAATTAATTTTTCATAGCAATTCCTCGTGTGTTACCCATGATGTAAATATATTTTATAGATTAAGTTGGATTGGAATTGGGGTGACCATAAAAACCTATGTCAGTGCGATCTTCTCAGGTCAATTAAGATCCCTTGTATTCTACAAAGAGCTTCTTGATTTTGCCGTCTTCATTAGACCTATCATTTTTCTGGATCCTTCCTTACTTAGGAATATGCTCCGAGATGCGAGCTTAATTGTAAAAACCTTATCCTGGACAGGCCATCGTATTGGCATATAACGTAAACTATAGTTTCTTCTTTCTATTGGCAGAATCTACAACTAGCATCTTCTACCTGTCCTAGGTCTACAGTGATCGGTTAGTAGCCCTACTATCTTGTGCCCTTTTAATTGTCTTCCTTCCGTACTCGGTAAGCCTTTCGTAAATTAAAACCTATGTGTTCTTCTAAACCTGTCCTTGTCCTAGTTTATCTAGGACACCATTCCTTGGACTTCTTGTGTATCTATTCGTTGATGGACTTCTTAACTTGCGATTTGGCAATGCCGAAGGAAGACTATGCCCCAACAAAAAGTTTTGGCGGCCCCTCATACCCCTAGATGTAGGTGTGGCTGGGAATCAGGTCAACGTATAGAATTTATAGCTAATGCAGCATTCCACGTTGATCTATTTAATACATGTGTGGTGTGTTCAATAAAAATATTCACTCGTCAGCATTTCCCATAAGCGCATTGTGTCGTGCATAGTTTTGACACTTTTTAAGATATGGATTTCACATTTAACTCCTTATGCGTTGTAACTCTCTGGTTTAGCATTTGATAGATGCTGTTAAAAAAACAAATTCCATGTACAATCTGCTAAAGTTTCAATAGAATTTATTTTGATTAATCATTGGATTGAATATTTAATTAAATCATACATAATACGATGGAATAATAAAACATTTAAAGCGTTTTTAGGTACTATTTTAATTATAATGAGTTGAAATAAGAATAATTGTCAAACAGTAGAATTTTATCACAGCAATGTTATTAATGACGACATAATAATTTTGTTGAGACCATTTGAAACTTAGTAGTGTATTCGTTTGTTTCGCAATGAATAACTATCGATAAAAGATTAATTATTTAGGGTTGTCGAAAACCTTTTCGAAACAACTTCGGATCCATTCTGCGCCTACGCTTTGTTAACAACAGCGTGCTCGTTGCAATACAAAAAAGCGGCTCGCAGCCGGATTCCACGATATCGACTAATAGTTCTCTAATTAGACGACAGGTAGAGATTCCAGTAACCTTAATCGACTAATTCGACAATAATCCGAGCAAAACATATATTACAGTCGCCCTTATCTTAGATATTCATGAGCGGAGCAATTTACTGCTAATTGACTCGCTGCCTAATTGATACTACATTGTTCGATTTTAAAAGTTCATTAATTTTAATTATTATCACACTTAAATGAATTTCAATTATGGACAGAAACGTCGGTCCACCTCCGTGCGCGCCGCAGATTGCGGTGCGCGCCTATCGGCCGCGTACGACGATATACCATTTATATAAATTACTGCTTTATCGGCGTTTGTAGCATTTTTCAATTTGCGGCCAATTAGACGGTACGCCGCTGTGGATTTTCTCCTTTTTTATGTTTATTCTTGGTGCTGCGATTGGAATATGCCCTTATTTATGTCTTCGGATTCGCGTCGGCCGGACGATACACGAAAACGAAATAAATTTTATAATCTTCCTTATTTAATTTAATTAATTTTTCGATATCATCCGCTCGGTTCGAAATGAAAACATTTATTATCTGATATGACTAACCGAAGGAGCGCGTACGAATATTAATTTGTGTAATTTAAAACGTTTTAACTTAAATATACAGGGTGATTTATGAGCTCACCGACAAACTTTGCCATATGAAAGCGCTTGGTATTTTAACAAAAAAACATTATAGGAACATATATCCGATTTCAATTATTTAAGGAAATAAAAGACTGCAAATTTTTTTTAAATTTTTTTTTATAAACACTTACATATTTAAATAAATTGCTCAAATCTCAAAATCATGTGAATAGTTAATTATATTAAGTGTTCAAAATGTCCTCCTCCCGCTTCAATGCATGCTTCACAACGACGAACACAATAACGGTTATTTATGAGCTCACCGACGAACGTTGCCATATGAAAGCGCTTGTTATTTTAATAAAAAACATTATTGGAACATATGTGCGATTTCAGATTTTTAAGGAAATAAAAGACTTCTCAGTTTATTTTAATTTTTTATTACTTTGGGAATAATGCCTATTGATATGATTTATTAATAAGAAAACAAAGTGTACTTAGAGAGAAGCGCAAACACAATTATTGTCAGTCTGTGTCAGTTTAATGTCAGTATTCAATCGTTGTTTTCTGTTCCTTCTTCAAATGTACGCCTACAGTACTGAAGAGTATGCCGACATCATATTCGTGTATGGTTATTGCAATGGAAATGCACGCGAATCGGTGCGCGAATATCAAGAAAGATTTCCATTTCGTCATCTACCGCATCACTCAGTTTTTGGGGAATCTTTCCGTAGATTACGAGAAACAGGTAATCCTGCTCCTGCTAAAGCTATTCGACCTCATGTAGTTAATGTAGAACAGGAAGAAGCTGTTATTGATGCTGTAACTGACAATCCTTCAATTAGTACTAGGAGAATAGCAAACAATCTACATGTAAGTCAAAATTTTGTATGGCGTACTTTGAACCGCGAAGTCCTTCATCCCTACCATCGACAAAATGTTCATGGTTTACAAATTGGAGATGCTCAGCGACGGCTAGCATTTTGTAATTGGTTATTGCAGCAACACGCTCAAAATAATGACTTCATTACAAATGTTCTGTGGACCGATGAAGCATGCTTTACACGAGACGGAATAAACAATTACCATAATGATCATATTTGGTCATTACTAAACCCACATGCGATTAGGCAACGTAATTTTCAACAAAGATTCAGTATCAACGTATGGGGTGGAATCTTCAACGATACCTTATTACCTGTGCATGTTCTGGAAGAACGTTTGAACGCAAAAACATACCTTCTTGTTCGGGTGAAAAACTCTGTAGTTCGTCGTTGTGAAGCATGCATTGAAGCGGGAGGAGGACATTTTGAACACTTAATATAATTAACTATTCACATGATTTTGAGATTTGAGCAATTTATTTAAATATGTAAGTGTTTATAAAAAAAAATTTAAAAAAAAATTGCAGTCTTTTATTTCCTTAAATAATTGAAATCGGATATATGTTCCTATAATGTTTTTTTGTTAAAATACCAAGCGCTTTCATATGGCAAAGTTTGTCGGTGAGCTCATAAATCACCCTGTATAACTAATCGTTGGATTCTTTTTTTGTATTCGTTTTTATTTTCTGAAGATTGTAATCTGTCACCGTGCTTTCTTTAAAATTGTTCAACCAATAAGAGATTATATATATATATTGTTCTTGAAAGCGAGAACAGTAGGTAGCTTCTTCAAGAAGCGTATAATGAGGCTTATTATTCACGAGGGTGAAACTAACATGAGCCGTTAGGTGAGTGTTGGAATCACCCGAGTAACAGGTATCATTGCTAACTCAAGATGAAAAAGATTAACTATTACACTCTATATCATCCATATAAAATCTATTTTCATATACCTATCTCAGAAGATGCAGAATGTTTGAAATAACTCGTTAACTATCTTTTTCTTTGATAACAAAAGCAGATTCGACTTTTTATTATACCAGAAATTCCAAATTTCTTATTTTTAATAGAATGTTTAAATGAATTTCGTAGTACTACTTAAAGGCAATAGTGGTAGTCTGCATTAAAAGAAGAATTTACTTTTTGCTCAAACATTTTGAGTGCTTGCTGGCTTGTGGGGAATTTTCTCCATGTTTTGAAGGCTGTTTTAGATAGAGTATTCGTGGGAAACTCTCCACGAATAAGCAATTACTCCAAGTACATGAATAAAGAATAAATGTTTTCTTTTATCTATACCACCTAATGTGTATCAAGCTAATCTATCAGTAGCTTTAAACTACAGTTAACTATCAAAAGAAATGCAACCATCCTTTGATAATGTTTTATATTTTCACAACGCATTTGCGATAATGATAATGAGAATTTTGTCTTAGTGCACCAAAGAGAGTAATTAGTCTAATAGACTCGTCGTTGAAATAGTAACTAAACTTTATGATTATAAGGTTACCTTTGATTTTAGAAAGCTTATTGCATTTTCTCTTTCAATTCTAACATAATATGTTTGATTATGACCTGAAATGCAGGTATAAATTTTCTATTGAAAAACAATGCCTGCCTTCGATGATTCTCGAGACAATTTTGGATTCTCTGTAAATGAAAGTTAAGCTTTACTAAAAACAAAACACCAAAAATAAAAGATTACACAAAGGTGTTTAAAGAAGTTTTTTTTACAATTTTAAAATAAAAGACGTGTGCTGTTTCATAGTTGAGCGAAAACCGAAAACCGCATCTTTCTAACTTTCGTATTTCCCGAGATATTTCCAAACACCGAAGACACTGCAAATGTCATTTTTTTCGAAAAACGTCATGTAATTCGAAAACGGTACAACTTAGCCCCAATGTATCCCTAACGTATTGTTATTTAAATTTAACAAGGAATCCAAAAGTGCAATAATATACAGGGTGTTCCATTTAAAATAATAAAGTTAGTAGTTACTTCCGGTACAACCGGAAGTCCGCCATTACTGAAACTAATTTTAGCATATGTAGAATGTGATTCGAGGCAACATTTATTTGAAATTTTTTTTAAAAAAGGCAGTAATAAATTGGCTAGGAACCGTTGCATCTTAGGTTGGACATCCGGTATGTAAATGCAGTGCCTAGTCAAAAAATTATTTCAGGAACTTTTTTTTCCCAGAAAAATATGAGTTCGACGTCACACTAGATATAGAATTGGTTATAGTTTAAGAAATGAATATAAAATAAAAATTGATTTTTCTCAAATACCATTTGTCGCCTCTTGGCTAGATGAAAAACATAAATTACAGAGCGGATCTTCCAGTAAATAATATTTGGCCTGTTTTTAGTGCCTATAACAATCATCATCGTGAGACATTATAGGATCTCAGAGAAAAACAGATAATATTGCATCAAACATATTGATGTCGTTATTTAATATTCGTAAACACGCAAGCAGGCTTGGGGTGTCAAAACACCAGTCTGTAGTATTTCACAGTTAATCATTATTTACTGACCTCTAAAATGTTTATATACTTTTTGCAGTGAGCTAGTAATAAAAGAATCAAGTGCACAAGGAACGACATTAGATTGGTGGAGCAGAAGTACTGACTGTAAGTGTTTCCTGTTCAACTTATTAGCTAACTTGATATTAAAATTTATTAGTGTTTTCATGTTTTGACCCAGCTTCAATGTCGTTGGTGTTCTTTACTTGATAAAAAAAACGCAGCTGGTATAATAGGCTGAGCTGAAGTTTTTTGGATTGTAAGATGCTATTGTCAAAGTTATTTAAAAAAAAATTTGAAGAATTTTTTATTATATATGCACGTCATCATACAAATTCAACAATATTCATTAATAATATAATACTATGAGAATTATTTGTTTCTCAAACTGGTCAATGTCAAAAGATAAAGAAATTCTCTATTGTAAACCGAAGCACGAAGGAGCATACCTCACATACGTAGGTAATTACACTAAATAACAACAAAGGCAACACCAACAACCGCATTGACAGGCGAACGAGAAACAGAGAAATAAAAGGTACATAGGTATCCGTACACGAAAGAGAAAAGAGAAACGCGAAGAAAGAGAGAGAAGGAGCGATTATCCGTATCCCGTGTAAGATCTTAAATCTTTGCCGATATTTAACTAGCGTTGAAGATGAGTTGCGGCCGCAAGGAAACCCGAGAACCCTAATAGCCATTAATAATACGCCGCCAACGCGATACCGTGCTAGACCTCTTAATAACCGATCTGTCTTGTAGCCTTGCCCATGAACTAGAACTTGTTGCATAGCACAACGCGATTTATAACATAACACTAACATACATTCCCCTCTTCGTCGATCGACCGCGCACAAAGACGAATGGTTCGCCTTCTACATTGACGCGAATATCGTGGAATGTGAAATACTGCACGTGATGTATGTTCCTATATACAACATACCACTACGAAGATAATTAATGAAAAAAACTTTTAGTTAAATATTTTGACAATAGTGATTTCGGATTGTTGCTCCTGTATTATAATTTTCGTTAAATTTTTCATTTCCTTTCAAGATATGAATTTAGGCTCCTTTAAAATTTCCTGCAACAATACTTGATACAAGCTTTTTGTGCTGTCTTATTTTGGTTCGGTACCAAACGGCATTAGAAAAAATATATAAATAATAACCACACGATCATCGCATTCAGGCGCCATATTTGAAAATTGCATTTGGAAAAGTACAAGGTAAGGTTTCCTTATGGATTTTTCCAGACATATATGGGAAATCTTAGAAACCATTTCTAAAACTAGTCCATTGGTTTTATGCGATTGTAAATACGTGCAATCTTTACTTGCGGAGCAATAGCATGGTGGCAGTAAACGTAGCATCCATCCAATGAATCGCAAGCTGACAAATTACCTGACTGAAATTTTTTTCTGGATTTTTCTACCTTTGCAGATTTTGGTCAGGTTTTTTTTTTGTGGTTAGTCGAAAGGACCATACGCAGAATGATGAGGCATGGAATGATTACGCATATGTCTCAATCTCCTGAAGTGACCAAATATATAGATGCCTGAAAAATCTCTTCTTTGTGAAAGAATTTACCGCAAAGCTAAGCAGCAAAAGCAAGTGGGATCAAGGCATCATCTTGACACTCAACAGAAATGCTATCAAGTGGTACACGGATGGCTCCAAAATGGCAGAGGGAACCTATTCCAGTACCCCATGGGCCTAGAACCAAATACGTATTTCAAAAGCTTGGGGATGTACCCGAATATCTTCCACGCTATTGAAAGATGTGACCAGTTCAACATTGACAGAAACAACGAAAAGCAAGAGATTATTATAATGTGATCTGATAGTAAAGCAGCCATCAGAGCGCTGAGCGCAAATATAATCAACTCCAATATGGTTTGGGGGTGTCTAGAAAAACTAAATGAACTATGGAAAAGGTCTGTGGTTTCGGGGATACATAGGAGTGGAATGCAATGAAATAACAGATAATCTGGAATACCATAGTGTAAATAGAAAAATATTTAAATAAATAGATAAATTAAAATAAATTTCAGCTGAAAATTGAGATTATTGAGAATATTTATATTTTGTTTTTATATTGACTTGTTATTCTAATTTTTTTTCTTGTTGTTGGTTAGTTTCGTCATTTCATCTTAATTTTATATTCATTTATTTTTTCTTTTTTTTCTTTTATACTTAGGTACAATCCTGAGTATGTTTATTGATATTTAAAACGTGTGTGAAATAGATATTAACAGCTTAACGTTTTGATGGTTTTCGCTTTTTCTGTTTTCAATTTTCTTTCCCAATTTTTGTTGATAGATGATATAATTTTATTTATTCTTGGGTGTTGTTTTTTTTTAGCATTTTTTACATAATTCTTCTATAGCTACAACTGTGCTGTTAGTTGAAAAGTCAATATAATTTTAAGGGAACTTTTAAAATAGTCTGAACTTCTCTATATATTATATATTTTTGAATTCGCGCTTTTGTTGTATTCAATGTTGTTGGAGCTTTGAAAATGTATGTCATTCGGCCTGAAGGGTTCATGTTATGTTAGATTTTTAATACATTTTAATTTAACTTTTATTAAATTATAAAATAGTTTAACATTTTTGTTGTTCTTACTAAGATACTGATGAACTGTATCTGTATTCTGTTATGGGGCTCGAGTGCATTTGTTAACGCAGTTTTTCTTAAACAAACAGCTGCCATTAGATGTATGTGCAGTATCAATCAGCTCACCTCATGTAGGAGTTATATCATTTCGTTAAATATATTGACTATTTTTGAATTATATATCTTGGAAGCTAGTTGTTACGTTTATAAAAATAAAGAGAAATTAATAAGTCAAAATAATAGCGGGCATTCTTACAATATTAGAGATTCCAAAATTCTAGTTTGGATGTGTTGGGGATAAAAATTTATAACAAACTCCCTAATACTTTTAAGGCTTTCAGCTCTTGTAAATTCAAGAAAGTTCTTAAGTCATGGCTGCAGACAAAATGTTTTTATTCATTGGAAGAATACTTGAATGTTGATATTTAATAATTTGTATAACATTGTATTTCAACAGTTGTATTTTATTTATATATTTTTTTATTTCTCTTTCTTTTTCTTTTGTCTTTTGAAATTTTTTTCGTTTTTGTTGGCATATTTTTCACATATTGTAATGTTGGAAAAAAATTAAGTTCTACTTCTACTTCTACTTCTACCCAACAAAAATAGATAGATAAATTTTAAGAGACTTATAACATTGACTTTACCTCAGTTCCACAGAGTAGAATACAAATGTGGTCACAAGAGAAAAGTTTTGGTTATGTAGTATTCTGGTATACTTCTTCTCCATATATTAAAAAACTGAATATTTGGAAAGTATTACTCGTTAATTTCAAATATCAAAGTCAAAATCAAGAAGTTTTAAAATATTTTTTACTATCTGCTTGGGTTTTGTTAATTTGAGACGTATTCTTAAAGTAGTGATGGGCATAATTGAACGACCGAAAAGGAATCATTCGATTATTAACGAACACTCGAGAACTCCATTATGACGTTTCGATTATGAATGATCAACCATAATCGATTATGAATGATCATTCGTGCAAAACGAGTGATGAATGCTGCATAATTGATTATTAAAATAAAATCAGTCATATTAAATATTTTAAATAAAGAGAACCTGGTTTTGTATTCTAAGGACCTTGTTTTTAGTTCGGCAAGACAGTATGGGCAGTGCCAGTATGTAATCATTCGATCATTGATCATTCGATTATTGAAATCATTCAATTATGTCACGTATCTTTAAATATTTTACAATAATCTTGTAATTTGGAAGAAGTCGGTTTGGTGTACGACAGTAGTACATCATAATTTGAGTAGTTTCGTTGTTGATAGTGATTTGTTTTTAGTAAATCTTCTGTGAATGTAGTGTGTGTTATTTTTCGCTCGCCGAAGAGAGAAAAAAACCATCATCATAAATGTAAAATACAAAGTAAGCGGCGTTTTAATTTTCTTTTCTTTTACACGTGAACATTTCATTTTGCATTCCCAGCATTCGAAGGGGCGGTAAATAATTGGAAAGGGAGACTAACGTGTACACACACAAACATAAGTCTTTTGGAGGAAGAGAGACAAAAGAAGATCGCGCAGGAGAGCAAAAGACATGTATTATACGGTCGCTACACGAAAGATGGAAAGACGACGCACCACCACCACCATAACCACCACCAATAACAAAACAACAGAACAGCAACAACAACAACAACAACAACAAAGGCCAAGGAGACGAGAGAAGAAGGTGTGAGAGATAGAGTGGTCGGGTGTTCGGACGGGCAATTAGAACGCCTTTTGCAAGAGCCTAATGATGGGTCACACGGTCGGCCCGGGGCTATCGCGGACCACCCAGGCCCAGCCGCGGCCTCGGCGGACCTGCCCCCGTGCCGTGCTCCGGAGTGCACCTTCTTTATTATGTTATTATACAGATATCATTGATGGCTTGATTCCGTATCAACCACCTGGAGTCGGACGCTGACTTGCAGATGTATTGGTTGTCATCGGCGGCTATCATTTATCATCGGTGACCCTCTATCTGTGTGCGCGAGTTTTATGTTCCGGAATAGATAGTTACCGCCCGCCTGAGCATTCAGTTGATCGATTTTTTTTTCTATCTGACTTCTTCCACTACGAACCAGTGTTTTTTCGTTGTCCGTTGTCGATAGATGATCGATAATTTCTTTTTATTTTCATATAAGACACAGCCAGATAATTCTATACCGGAACGTACAAAAATAAGAATTCCTGGAAAGATGAGAAATGAATTACAATTGCCCAGTGTAAAATTAACGACCATTTCACTGTGATTATCGTTTTGGTAGTAATATTTTGGTCATGCGTTAGAAATTTCCATCGATGGGTTGTATAATGTCGAGTAAAAGCTTATATTATGATTTTGAATGCTAAGTTTTCTGTGCAGATGATTTAATTAAGTTTTGGACCTTCTACTAGTTAATATGAAAAATCTTAAACTTTAAAAGAAGGTTTCGGGTTTATGTTGACATAACTTATATATTAAAATAGCATAACATGCAGGTCACTTGCTGCAAATAGTACGTTTACCCCAGCGGTAAAAATTGCAACTAATCTACTGAAATATCAAACACCTGTAGTAAATTTTGTCAACAAGATTGTGGAGATCAGACCGGCCGTTAAAAGCGGACTACCGGTCGGAAGCATTTCGTAAATTCTCGTACTGTGGGCGATTGTCAACCACGGTACCTTTTAGACGACATGAACCATGTGTGGGCATCAAATAAATATACAGCCGCGTTCACCGAACACAATTTACATTGAGTAAGAATTCCAACTGTTATGAAACAAGCGTAGCGCCATCTTTACGGCAAGTTCTGTAGTATGACATATTTAGGTAGCTAAACCACTTATAAGTACTCCTACTGTATAGGTATAAAACTTTGCTATAATGCAGTTTCAGATAATTAACAACCATCTTTAATTGCTGATACTAAACGGATCGTTATATATTTGTAGTATGGAGATAATTAACTACATTAGTATGTACAAATATTTTTCTTTCTACGTATTAGACAGTTTTCTCTGTGCAGTGGTAACCATTGGAAATAATCGTCAAAAGATCTTTCACAAGATTTCCACTTCCTCATGCACAATTTATTATATTTACTAGTACTAAAATATTGTAAAGCATATCATCATATTTTGTAGGAGTTTATCCTACAATTCTTTCTAACAATTTTATTGCTCTTTTTTTTAATTAAAGGAAACGGCAGTGAGTAATTGTAAAATTTCGCAAAATATCAGAAATTGTTACTACAATTTCCATCAAATAGAGTAGTATAAATTTTACTGTATGGATTTGCCTCTGTGTAGGATTAATTTAGGCATCGATTTAGATTTTACTACGTTGAATCGTTTAATAGATCGTTAAATGTAGTATTTACGTGTACAACTCTACAATTGAAGTGTAGCTGTGAATTAACAAAGGAATATTATTATTACTATTATAGAGAGGGTGCAAGTTTATTTTCTAAGTTTTAGGTATATTAAAGAGTGTATGACATCGAATTCAGAATTGTTATACCGTCTACCTTTATGGATTAAAACCAACCAAGAATTAAATAAATTTTCGTAAACTCCATACTTTTTGTTATTTATTTTCTCATGCTAATAAATTCTGAAAATCCGAACGTGGATTCTTCGAAACATCATTTCCTACCAGATAGTTGAAATTGTAGGTAAAACGCGTCAACCGTGTACATATATTTCGGAGCGAATCGAATTCGAACAACATCTTTCAGGAATCTCGATCGAATTCTTCTGTTTTAATTGCTTCACCACCCATCCATATACACGTCGAAATCCTTTACCGTTACCGTTACTATTATATTTTTACGTTTCCGTTGCTACAACCCTAGACGAAATCTTTCACGGTGACGAAACTTCGAAGGGTCGTCCAATAGTTTAGGCATGGGAGAACGCCCGCAGGGTTATCAACACATAGCGCAGTTCACACGGCCGGACAAATTTGTGTTTTGTGAGGATCGATCCGGGATCCACATTCCGAGGCGGTGGAATTCGCGACCGAGTCGAGAAAGAAACGCCGGGATACCGGAATTATCTTGATGATGAGAGAGTTATGAGGAACGGTGCCCTCTCACGGGGGATAATTAAAATATAAAATATGCCACGTATTTCGATTGGATTATTTTCTGTGTACACATTGGTCGCCGTTAATCTTAAGCGACTCTACAGTTACGTTAATCGCTTAGCAACGTTACACTTTTATTGAATTTGGTAATTATTAAAAGAAAAAATTGAATTGAAAGAAACGTTTTTATAACTTTAATTTTTCTTGTCAGATTTTGAAGCAGAATAATCTTGGTTCCAGTCAGTCATATAAACATCATTATAATTTGGACTTAAAGTATAATTCAGAAAACTGCTAAAGTGTAATAAAAAGCCCTTGTTGGTAATTTCTTCTTCAAGTTTCTTTTTATTTTTGTTAATAGTAGTTTTCTTTTTCTTAGATATCTGTTATATATAGGCACAATAACATGAAAATGTTTCTCTCTTCCGAACTTAAGGTGAAAATGCGCTCAGAGAATAAAGAATAAATCTCTTTATATGCCAATTTAAGACTTGTGAAGCCAAACGTAGCCTTTAAAGTTGCTTGTTCCATTATTTTGGGTTAATCGAAATTTAATATTTCTTCGATTGCCCCTATCCATTTGACAGTAAAAATATTTTTAAGGAATAGTTCAATATTCATACTAATACGAAATTTGTGATTGTGACGCACCTCGTGCGGTTGATCTTACTCTTCTAAATCCTTTTCTAGCATTATTTGATTGTAAGGATCAATTTAGTTGACCAAATAATTTAAACGATAAAGTTCAAAACGGAATAGAGAATGTCTTCTAGAAATGTTAGTCAAATTAAGTGCCAGTTATTGCCAAGTTTTAAACGGTGGATATTTTAAACCATTGCAAGGTCTGTTGTTACTTCCGTTATAGATCTTAAAGTTATTTTTGTTAAGAACAATCATCGCTTAGTAGATGCGTTTTCTTTTTCAGAAAACACTTTCTGTCTTATGAACAGTAAGAAAGTAATTTGCAGTGTGAGATATCATTGTGCTAGAATGGGAGCAAAGAATTTATTCTGTCTGGAAAAAAGCTGCCTTTACAATTTGAGAAGCAATGATGACCATATAAGGAGAAAAGTGGAAAAGACAAAAAGGATATTGCTTTGTTAACTAGTCGGATCGGATTTGGTTCATTTTCTTGTGGTCTTGCTCTTAGCGTATTAAACCGTGTAAGTTTGTTCTAGTCGTATTCGTTCTCGGGGAATTTTGACGAGTCTACAGAATAACACCCGCTCTCTCAAAAACCTGATATAGTGTTGTTTGGGGGCAAGTGGTTTTTCCATGCATTTGCTAACAATTCAGTAAAGATTTTTCTATTTAGAGTATGTTTTCTTTTCTGTGCCACTATATCGCCTTGTAGTACTAATTGGTTGTAAACCGTAACAGATGGAAGCAATTGTTACCACAGAATTATCAACCTATTTTACAACAGTGATGTTTTCGTCAATACAGGTTTTCTGCTCATATGTTCCCCTATTTTCCTTTTTTTTTAAACTTTTGAAGGAGTTAGAGGACATTCCTTTGGAAGTCTATTTTCTCTAATTGTACCTGTGAGTATAACCACGCTCCCTGAGATGTTTCAGTAACGACATACCTGTAAACAGATTATCGAAGTATAATTTAATTGGTAGATTTTTAATACACTCGTGTATTAAAGTCACATAGTTTTTATTTCCTTTCAGATTCTTGCCTTGATACACATCAAAATTTACCAGGTAGTTAGAGGGTGTATTGAAGCTGCAAATTTTATATCCAAAGCGAATTGGTTTTCCTCGTATGAACTGTTTACAACAGTATCTTCCATAATATGCTACCATACATTCATTAAAATTCATGTGTTCTTTTGGCTGGTACAGTCTCAGAAATCGCGTTTGTAACTTATTCATTAGTGGTCTCAACTTCCACATCGTATCAAAATCGTCACATATATTGTTATCCGCAAAATGGATAAATCGGCATATTTCTAATAATCGATCTCTTCTCATACTGTTAAATACAAGTTCGTTTCTAGTATCTTGAGATGCTTCCCACAAAGACCGTTTACTAGGGACAATGATATATCCTGATAGATACAAAATTGCTACAAAAACTTTTATTTCTTCTTGTGAGATACGTGGATCTCTGTAATTTTTAAAAAGAGCACATTTTGAGGATTCGCTGGTTGTATGATTTCTTCATTAAATATTAGGTGAAAAGTTTCTACTGATGTCATGCCGCGATAGCTAGAGTAATTTTGTTCGGGGATCATTACCATACTGTATACAAGCAATTGTTTCACTTTTAAACACAATACATATGTAAACCAACACGCACTTACGAAAATTGATACGTCAATATCTGTACTTGCACTCAATTCCACTGCACACACAAAACTAACGAATCCCCAAAATAATATTCTAAATGTATATCTAGCAGGTATAAACACCTCCCCCCTAGCCTCTTGAGCGAAAGGTTCGCCTTATCTGTTAGTAAGTACACTTATCTGTGTAGTAAATGTTATAAACTTTTTTTGCCGCTAAGTGCTTGCCGTGATCATAAGAACAAGCACGGCGCTAAGGGGTTAATAATCTGACTTATTCATGCATGCTATTTCGAAATAGTATTAAGAAACATCTGTAATAGGTTTGTAATACATTGAAAGAATTTAAATTACCTATTTATCGTCTAAAATTTGACAATGTAAGATATTTATATGCAAATTTAGATTATAATTTACAAAATAGTTTGTCCGTTTTTAATTCTATAAGTAGACCTTATGCCTATTTCAACATAGGAGAAAATTCACCTGTTCTTGATTAGCCAATCGATCGTTAGTGAGATAAAACGATTCTACAAAGTGTTTACATTTATTAACTAGTCACATAGAAATTATCTGCATTTATAAATAAAGCAGCTCCATAACTAATCTAATAATAACAGCGATAAGAGAGGACTAAATAAATCATTTGCTGCCAATTGAAAGGAAGGTATGTAAAGAATACAAAGCAACATGCACACGATCTTACAGTTCATTACTTATAAATTTATCAAGTTGTCCGTGAAGTGATCACCGCAAAAAAAACTTCTCAATTCATTGAATGGCGTTCCCAAATAAATAAATAATAAATAACGGCGCTTGCGGCGTAATTATTCGCCGGAAAAAGAAGCGACATCCAGAATGGTAATCAAATCACCGCGATCCGTCCGACAAAAAGGGGCGAATATTAGCCAAACAAATACATGTCGCTTTTTGCAGTTTTAAATTCTGTACCTACTCGGACGATCGGGTAGTGCGGGGAGGGGAAAATCTTTACTGGTCCTTGCATCACCCTGATTGACAGCCGAGACTCGATATGTATGACATCAGATTCCCTGACCATATCCAGTGGACAGGTTCATCTTAATTCAGGTCACGAAGACTCCACTCAAAATCCAAACATTCATACACTTTATGTTACACACATAGTTTTAACGTGGGGAGTAGGAAAAAAAAGAGGTGGAAAAGGAGAATGCACTAGATTTGACAGAGATATGGACACGAAATTTTTCATGAGCGGTTTCGTTATGCTCATCACGAAATATTATGTCAGTCCGTTACATCGAAATTTTTACCAATCATCGTCTTAAAGGACCAGGTCGTAGTAGTTGCGCGGTAGATAATTGATTTGATTAAGATACGAGAGATGGAGTTCAAGGAAACGGCATTAAAAAAAGGTATATACACGGGATGAATCTTTATTAGCTACATCTGAGAGAATTTATTACATTACTGTCTTGAGATTGTTAGAACTATGAATTGTAACTAGTATTTTACCACTATAATCTCTAGATGTATATAAAGATGTGTATAAAGTTAGAACACTTTAGATAATTTCACTAGCTAATTATTTTTTCCTGAGGTAAGCCTGGGTAACTTCCAGACCGACAGAGTGACTTCATGACCATTAAGATTTAAAATCTTCTTTTCTTTGAATGAGATGAAAAGACGTTCACTCAATTCCTTTTTATTGAAAATACTTTAAAGCAACATGTTTCGCTTTATATAAACCATCTTCAGGCATTTTTTTACATATTTTACTTTAATTAATTATGCGTTGATTTAAAGAAGCCGCTAGTTTAGTAGCTATGACTGTGGTATTGAGTTAGTTATGACATCAAGAACTGATCGTTAAGGATATAGCTTTTTTAATTGAAGATAGGCATCACTTAAATATTATGTAATCTGCTTCTTATATCTGAAGGTAGTGTCCAAAATCAGGCCAAGATCGCTCACACTATCCCCAATAACCATCCTGTTATTGCTGAGCATTACATTAACTTCGCTTTTTAAGTGATTACATATTCGAGTGTTGTCAAACATTACCATCTGCGACTTACTGGTATTAATGTTCAAATTTCTATCTAAGATCACGTTAATACAATGCACAGGCGTCCGCCACTCGGACTGGCTAAAGAATCGTATCAATTCCCCATCGTCAGCAAGCAACACGAGTTCACAATGAGTTACCATTCTGACAATGTCAGTTATATATAATGAGTAAAAGAAGGGTGCCAATATAGACTCTTGTGGGACACCTTGCAATATAGGTAAATATTCTGATTTCTTACCAGTAAGCTGAACACACGGCTTTCACTTAAACTTAAAGTAAAAACTTTGCTGATCATATGGAACTATATGTAGAAATTGCCCTAAAATGCAGTTTACCGTATATCCTTACGTTAGTCTCCAACAATTCTCGGCAGGCAACGATGACAAACAAAAGATGATGACAAAAGTTAACAAAAACGCGATTATCATCTACTACAGCAACCGATATGCATGTACTGGGGTACCCACACACACAGTCACTCTTCGTCTTGTCTATTCAGATATGTCCGAGCTTTCATTGTCACAATTATTATCTTCCAACAGCGATCGCGATGTAGCTGCACATCTTCATCCGTGGATAGAATCGATAAACGAAGATGAGGATAAGTAGAGAAGGGAAAAATAAGACAAGACGAAATAACCCGGCGGCAAATCGAAAAATAAAACGAAGATAGATGAAAAATAAAATTGAAACAAAAACGGTACAGGACAAAGATGAAGCAGGAATGCGTCGGAGGAGTCCGTGGCCGGCGGCCAGTGGTCGATTTTTGATGCGATCGCCTCCCTGCGCGCGCGACCTCTCTCGTCGTCTCGCCACGCCGTTAATGACAAGTGAGCAAATGGAATTCGATGGTTCCTTGATGGTCGTACCGCAGAGCTCACGTATTTATATCTGTGACAATATTGAACGTTCCCACGATCAAAACGGTTTAGGTCTGGTCCCATCGTCGCTCGTCGGTAGTGGCAATGCGCTCCGCGGACGTTCACTGCGATCAAGATGGATGCACCGTAGAAGTTTTATATTATCTGGAATTCTCCAAATATACGGTAGCGTTATACAGAGTGTTTTATTTGGGCTTAATTTTATGCTGCTAGTGTTTTAACAGTAAATCTTATAGTCCAGTATAAAAAGAAATACAGTTACACACCGCTAAAGTAACTACCAGCTTGGGTATTTATCCTTAAAAATTGATAACAGGTAACTAACGCTAACAGAGGTTGAGAAACAAAAAAAAAGTACGAATCAGAATCTTTCTCGATTAGCTAATTAATTTTTGGGAACATGCTAAGCATGGTGTTCTTATGTTGTCATTACTGCGTGTGTGGTGTTGGTGGTGAAAACTGTTTAGGGGAAATAAGTCTTTGTTATTGTGTACATCTGAGACGTTATTAAGGATTTAGATAGAATACAAAGTAAGGATACTTTTACTTTTGAAATGGCCTCGATTCGTTGTACTTTAGCTGCTCGTTTCTGCAGCAATAATATTTTGTGTTTATCTATCGCCATCCCCCAAAAATGTATACCATATGATAGGAAGGAGTGAAATTAAGAAAAGTAAGCTTGTTCTTGTGACTTTGTGTGTCACCATTTTTTCCACTCTCTTCTTGCAAAAAGACAGTATGTTGAAGAGCCCATCAAGGGTGGTATCAATAGTGTTGCCCAAGAATTAAGCCTCCGTCAGTAAGCAATTTTTTATAGTAAATCTTAAACTTTGCATCTTCTTCCAGGTTTATTTTCGATTTGTTTACTATCGACCCTTGCGGAACTCCACACCCGATGTTATGCCGTAGTGAATGCATACTGTTTGAAGACCTAAATACTGTTCTGTTAGTAAGATAGTTACTTCATAGTGTTCCAGTTTCCTTAATAGGATGTCGTGATTTATTGAATCTAGGGCTTTCGTCAGAGCAAGGAAGACCATTTCAGCAACTCAGCAAAGCTTATTCTTGTGTTCTGGTAGCACACTATACAAGGTGTTTTCTAAATTATGTCACAAATTTTAATGTTTAACTTGGGTTAATGTATAAGTAATAAAGATATTACTGTAGTAAATGTATTTCATTAATCTTCTACATCCCTTATTAAATTGAATTTCCACAAAAATTATATTTTCAGAACTATTATAAAACCGTAAATAAAGACGGAAGTATCGCTTTTGCATTTTTTGGTTTCGAGGCATTCTCCTTTTCGACAACGTTTTCTTTAGTATACTAAAGAATTTCCCTATTTATAAATGTACATTAAAACGTTTCAAACGTATTCACATATTTCTGTAGGATAAACAAGGTGTTCTTTATTTATTTTCTTTTATTTATTTGACAAATCTATACTGAAAACATTATTTATAGTTATTTTTTACTACATTAAAAATATTTGTTATTTACAAACAATATTAATTCATTAGCAATGATTTCTATTACTACATTACAAAAAACGAAAACAAATATTTATGACAAAAATATTAATACCACATACTTCCAAACTTCACTACCTTAGAGGCAGCAAATTTATTACCGACGATGGCAGCACTTGTATTGAAACGTACGTCCAATGTAGTGCAAGTGTGTAAAACGAATAGGTATTCCAAGATAAACAATTTTTTCTTAATGCTTTTCTTAACCTTAAGAACAAGTAAACAAAATAATTTTCTGATAAAATTTCTGAATAAAAACTCTCTAGCTATTACTTCATTCTATACTTTTATTGTCGAAAAGAATCAAAACATTACGTTTACAGTGTATGATTGTGAGTCAGTGTATTGCGGGAGACAAAGGTTACTAGGCAATCCAAAAGCGTACCAGCAACATACGATTTTCATTTCGTCAAAGACGTATACAAACTAGCAAAGAGGTCTAATTTAAGTGCAGATACCACTGAATAACGTTGTTGTTTATTAATAAATAAATAAGGAAAAGTAAAAAAGATGGAGGAGTAGAAAGAGTATTCTATAAGTATTCAAAGTTACATCAAGAATTTTTTATTTTCAATTTTAGAAAACTCTTCCAGCAGTAGTTTTAAAATACTTTTATTAGCATTTCTATAAACCTTCAGTGAGTTGATTTAAGTTTTCTGGGAAATGAGCGCCAAAAGAAGGAAATCATATGTAACGATAGAATTGATATTTTATAACAGTACAATAATTTGAAATTATTTGAAAATATCTAATGTAAGAATTAACTCCGCCACTTTATTTTAAATAGTGAATCTGGAGAAGTTTATTTAATAGTTTATGATTACTTGAAATGGAAATGTACAATCAATGGACTTCTTTCCGACAAAGCTCTGCATGAGGTACTCCACTAGAAGCCTGCGCTAAAAATGAAATTGAGTTCAACTTTGCATTTTGTTTGAGCCCCATCTGCCAAACGTTAGAAAACTAAAAAATTAAGAGAAAAATAAATTAAATATAATAATAAAATTATTGACATTATTACTTAGCGTACCGCTCCATCTGTCGTGTGCGCGCGCAAGTATCGAATCTATACTAAGGTGGCGGTACAAATAACAGGTATCCAAAAAAAAAAGTACTAATTGCTGGAAAATGAAAAAAAGAAAAAAAATTAGATATTTAGAATTGTCTGAATAAGATGAAATCGGCCAATATGTAGAAATATAACCGAAGATAAAAGTAAAATCAATTCTGAAGTTTCATTCGACGACTTCAAACTCAAATTTAAATAGAAAAAAGACGAAGCCAATTTATTATTTCATAACTCGAACTCACATAGAAGCTTGGATAATGGTTTTACCATAAATTTTTATATTTATTTACATCAGAATGAAAAATATATTTTTAAACAAGTAATTTCACATACGGATTTATTCTACATGACAGGAATGTTTTTAATGCTCAGTTCAAAATAAGTCTTAGAGCTTCCCAGCGAGAAACAAAAACTAATTATTTCCAAGAAGGATAGAAAAAGAAAACTTAATGAAAATTATATAAACAATAGTTTTCACAATATACTTATTTCGATTGGATTATTTAAAACAAAAATAAGTACAAAACTGTAAACCCGATAGCTGAATGAGAATGACGCAGTGCAGTACTCCTCCGTTGATGAACTTGCTGTCTATCAAATCTTGTCGGATTTTCAGAGCACAACCCTATGCAAAATGAGAGCCCCATGTTTGCAGAACCTCAGATTATGAATCTATATAAAACTGTTTGTTTTCCTGTGAGCACTTTACATAATATAGCTCAGAGTGTGTTGTATTTGCTTGTTTGATAGTTACAGCATCTGAAGAGATCTCCACAGATGGTTTTTCAGGTAACACCTTCTCATTCGTATAGAAACTTTAATTCTTTTTAATTACTTAATATGTTGGTATATTTATCGTGAATGTTATAAAACTGAGAGATGTCAGAGATAATAATTTTAGACTTTTCTAACGGTAATTTTAACAAAAAAGAGAAATTTTATGCGGATGAAGCTGTGGACAACAGCTAATAAGTCACAAATTTGCATGTACCCAAAGTTTGTATAACCGCAAAAATAGGTTATCGATCAATTAATAAGTTTCATACTTTTATACCATTCACTGAAATATACAAAATTCTTTAAGCGTACTACAAAAACGAAATACAAAGCAGACGGGACCACCAAAATTCCTACCAAAACGTAATTACAATTCCTCCAATCGTTCTTGGATGCTGTAGGAAAAAAAATTGATCAACGAAAACGCACGGTATATATGGAATTCTCTGTAGAGATTGTGGAGAACGGTAGTGATATACATCACGCGCGGAACGGTCGAAATTCGGATCGTTTCTCTTCAAATTTCGGACATCAATCAACGTGTCAACTTACCCAAAACTACACGAAATCATTACCAAGTCCGGGTCTTTCTCTCGTTTTTATTTATTGGAGGGCCTCGCAGAGATGATGATGATGGTGGCCGTGGTACGTTCTCTTCGTCTTTCGGCTGGCACTCCTTCTCTTCCACGGTTCGACCGAAAACGAGCGCTTCGACTATCCTTCCTCGATGATTTGCGGTGATTATCTTTTGCTTAAATCGGCCCGTTTATGCCGTTTACGCGACCGGAGAAAATCAGATTTATTTTTTTGTCGTTCTCGATGCCTCATGCTTGCTCATAATTCACCACGTCGGAATGGGAGTAGCTTCGTTCATTTTGTTACGGGAAAAAATGTATCTACCGCCTCCGTTCTTATTAGCGAAGCAAGGCTTTATTATTCCTGGTGAGTTTCTCGGCGCAAAACATAAATTACCTAATAACGTCAGAGGTAAGAAGCTAGATGGTACATGTTCATCAGGAGAGCGCGTCCGGCTAACGCAATTATAATTTCAAAACCGCTCCCATCGCGCTGACGACCACGGGATCGACGAACAAAGGGAAGGTTTTTTCATCAGGCGATGGCCGGAGACAGAGACGACACTGTTCGCGAAAAAACGGAGCGGACGTAAATTTATACCGTGCGAACTGGTACGAAAACAAGCATAACGTTTCTTTTACGGTTTTCTCCGACACCACGCAATTTCGATGATAATTCCTCCGAGACAGTAAGCCGCAAAAAAGGTCCACCTTTTTGAATTTCAAAACGCACTCGACTTGCCACTTACATACATACATTTACAAGTGAGCCTGTCACGATGCTACAAAAATGTTCACAAGTAGAAAACCATTGTAGCTGCCGTAACGCAAAAAGCCTGAGAATATGCTGATGCCTCCAAGAGAAATCGATTAAATTTTTAAACTCCCACGGTTCGTTGTTTGACATTATTTTGATTATGTAAGGAAACAGAAACGTACAACTTGTTGATTTAACATTATTAAGTTCTTACTGCATTGTTGCTTATATAAACATTGCATAAATTTCCTTACTTAGCTTATTGAAAGACTATTCATCTAATTATTTATTATCTCAGAAGGCAAAACATGATCACAAAATGATATTAAGATACCTTGACGCCAGATTACTGCACTGTTTTCAACAACCGTCAATACTGCACTATCATAAATTTAACGACCACTTTTCTGGAGATATACTGCTATTTTCTAATAAATATGATTTATCTAAAGAATTGAGTACCATCAAATTTTATTGTATTAAGTTTGTATGAATGTTTTATTTTACTGTATCGTTGTATTGTATGTTAGTAAAATTCTGACTATATAGCAACTTACTTGGTCGTATAGATTTTAGTAAATATAACCACGGATATGGTGATGTTATTAGTATTATTTCAAACTGCTACTCGTCGTTGGGAAGTTTTAATGCGGCAACGACCTTTTCTTTTTCCTATTTGGGGTTGCCCGCTAGAGTTTTCCTTGGTAACGTGTGGCTGTTGAAAATAAAAGAGAACTGTTTGTCCTTTTCGATCTTCTGGGAATTTTTTCGAAACATTTATTCAGAAAATTGTTAGAAAGTTGTTTATTTCACATTTTGGAATCGCAAGTATATTTTAATTTACATACTATGAATGGTAAAGCCTGTTGTTTGGTGCACAATTTATATGAAACCAGTTATTTTGATGGTCTGACATCTTCTCGGAGTTTATGGTGTTGTTTTGCTGTATCTAACAGTCAGCTGGTAATCATATGTCAAATTGTGTAGTGAATTTTAAGAATTTGTATATTTATGCTTGCTAGCAATCCTTTGAAATAATCTATGTATGTTTTCCTATCACTAATGTTTTATTTTAATGCGTTGGCGCATTGACTTATGAAAGGTCGTCCGTTAAGATTTTGGTGGAAAATTTAAATTACCTAGTATAATTTGAAACGACTTAATTGAGTTCTTGTTCTGAATTAAGAAAAAGAAATCTTCATTATTGTGTTTTTATATAGTAAATGAACCTACTCACCTGAGATCTTATGTTAAAAGACTATTTCCTTGTAACTTTTTCGTTGGTATTACACTAACACAAATATATTTGGAAATTGTATTTAAATTTGGTCTCTTATTTGATATAACGTATAAGAATGACTCGCGTTCATTCTGTAAGTGAACACATTAAAAGATCTGCGGTACTATTCACAGTTTCGATGAATTATCTATTCCTTTACTTCACATTGAATTGTTGTTTCTGTACTTGCCGGTGGTATTATTTACTAAATGCTAGAAACTTGAAAATATTTAAGAGATTCTAGTTCCATAGCTGAAGTAACTCGATAAAGTAACTCATTCAAAAATTATCAAGTATCTTAAAATATGGTTACATTGAAAGACAAAATCCAAACTACAAATGGTGGCACAGAATTTATAAGTTTAGACAGAAATAACTAACCAATTAATTTGTTACAATACTAGTCCAGTATTTTACATTTTGGAATCGCAAGTATATTTTAATTTATATACTATGAATGGTAAAGCCTGTTGTTTGGTGCACAATTTATATGAAACCAGTTATTTTGATGGTCTGACATCTTCTCGGAGTTTATGGTGTTGTTTTGCTGTATCTAACAGTCAGCTGGTAATCATATGTCAAATTGTGTAGTGAATTTTAGGAATTTGTATATTTATGCTTGCTAGCAATCCTTTGAAATAATCTATGTATGTTTTCCTATCACTAATGTTTTATTTTAATGCGTTGGCGCATTGACTTATAAAAGGTCGTCCGTTAAGATTTTGGTGGAAAATTTAAATTACCTAGTATAATTTGAAACGACTTAATTGAGTTCTTGTTCTGAATTAAGAAAAAGAAATCTTCATTATTGTGTTTTTATATAGTAAATGAACCTACTCACCTGAGATCTTATGTTAAAAGACTATTTCCTTGTAACTTTTTCGTTGGTATTACACTAACACAAATATATTTGGAAATTGTATTTAAATTTGGTCTTTTATTTGATATAACGTATAAGAATGACTCGCGTTCATTCTGTAGGTGAACACATTAAAAGATCTGCGGTACTATTCACAGTTTCGATGAATTATCTATTCCTTTACTTCACATTGAATTGTTGTTTCTGTACTTGCCGGTGGTATTATTTACTAAATGCTAGAAACTTGAAAATATTTAAGAGATTCTAGTTCCATAGCTGAAGTAACTCGATAAAGTAACTCATTCAAAAATTATCAAGTATCTTAAAATATGGTTACATTGAAAGACAAAATCCAAACTACAAATGGTAGCACAGAATTTATAAGTTTAGACAGAAATAACTAACCAATTAATTTGTTACAATACTAGTCCAGTATATCCGATAAATTTTAGTCGGTAAAAAGAACGATTATCTGCACATTCATCCTAATCGAAAAAGAAAAGTAAAAACCCCAAGGCAAAAATAATCACAAAAGTAAGTAATGAGCTTATATTAACCCTTACAAATTACACGATCGCCTCATTGTACTGCCCATACTACACAAACCAGCCGATATTCAAAACGTTCATGTCTTGTGTGAATGTGTTGCGTACGTGCCTCGTGAAACCCGAGAAGTTTTCCGTTGGCATGAGCCCGAAATCGACCCGTAGTGTAACAGTGGTTGAGATTAGGTAACTGTCTGATTGATGATTTCATTAAACCGCTTAGTGATGAGTTAATTACCGACCGCTCACTTATCATCGCCGGCAATTAGTCAAGTGCCAAATCTTCGTCATATCATGCCTGTGTCGGTGTTTCTTCTTCGGCCTTTTTTACCTCTCAACGTCGGTCGAAGCGCCAACATCCATAAGTAGATGCATAAGTAGACTCACTCAAGTTGACGTATTTGAGCACCCTCTGTATGTAGTGGAGAGCATAAGTATTAAGCTCCCTTTAGAAGTAATTAAATTTCTGTTTAAATAATAATAATGATAATCAATGTAATTTATCTGTACTATCTTTCCTCTTGTTTGAATATAAATACGTACACAGAGAAAAAAAAGTTCTCGAATCAAACAAATATATAAGTTTCATATTATTTGTTTGACTGAACAATAGTTTATTTGTATCAAACAAAATTTTTTAAAGCAACAATTTTCCCTGAAAGCAAAATAGAACGTATTACACTATCAAAGATATTTAACAATGATTTATTTTAAAAGAATTAACAATATATTTACATGAAAAATGTGTGATAGTGTAGTACCGGCCATACCCATATATGGTGATATAAGGATTTCATTATGGTTAGCGTTAGCGAATAGAAACCCTTCTATTAGTTTCGCGACAGTTAACCGTTACAGAAGTGGTGTTCGTGTTAATTTGTAGAGTTGTGAGGGTTGACTTGTGAGTGTGAAAATAATAGATAGCATCCTATAATATATATTCATGATGAAAATTGCCCGTCACCGACTATTTGTTTAACGTGTAATATGATATGCAATTTGTGGTAAATACAAATGTACTCTTTTTACTAAAAATAGTGTATAAATATGTTATTTTTTTCCCTTAATATATAAGTTATTAATGTAGTACTTGTTTTCAACGGTTATTCCCCGATGAAAGAGCAATTTTTGGTCTTCGACGCGTTTTGTGTTGACTTAACCTAAAAAAAAACCTTTATTTATAAAAGGTTGTGTACGTAAGACGTAATTTTCGTACAAGAAATGTACTTATACTATCGTGCCTTCGTAATCATTCTACACTGTATTTCCAAAAATTGCAAATATTGGGATGATTACTCTTAAATTTACAATTTTCCAATATGGAATCTAATTGATTGATCTGATTAATCTTTTTTTTTCATGACAAATAAATTGTTTCATTTCACAACATAGTTATTATAAGAAACCGAAATTTTGTTTAATATTCACGCAAAAATGTTATACAATACCTACCACCACATTACTAAAGAAATAAACATTAATTCCTGAAATTTTAGTTACCTGCTTGTATAATGTATATATTTGCTTGTTGAGTATTTCACATTCACAACAGTTAATAACATTTTTTGTTAAAAACAGTTGTCATATTATGTGTTCATCAAAAGTAAGTAATGAGCTTTGATTTTTTTATTCAAGAAAATACATTTCGAAATGAAATTATGTAGATGATTAGATACAAACAAATATATGTTTGAAACAAATAAATGACATGGACAAAATTATTTTGTTCAATTAAACAAATATATCTTTGCCGCCATTTAAAATTATAATTTGGTTTTACCCAATGCAAATTTGTTTGACTCCAGAACATTTTTTCCCTGTGTAAATTTGATTACTAGCTAAACTTATCTAGAATATAATCCTTTATTACATAGGATTACATTGTAAAAATGTTGTTGTTTTTCCAATTGTAGATAGAACCCAACCACCCCTTTAGAATGATTAAACTACAAAAGAAATTGCTATATTCCACCTTTTGCTGAAAGTATGACGTAAACAGTAATAAATTTGGGAAAATCCAAAAAAAGTACAGTAAAATATAATTAAGGAACAGAGAAAATTGTGGGCGCTATAAAATTTTAATGCCATTTTCAATGGATTATGTACTTTGACTAGTCCATAAAATTGTAAACCTCTTTCTTAAAGTGTTGTTCTGAAACACACAATTGCATTAGTACCCCGGAAATCGATTGCCATAAAATCCAGTTTTGAGTGATAGAGCAGTATTTGTCTGCCGCCAATAAAACCAGTAGGATCTCAAGCTTAAAGTAATTTTAAACAGGTACTAATAAATTTCGTCTACATCATTACAGGAAAACATTTTAAATTTACTTGTTTACTTTGAAACAACAACCGGTCCTTCTATGAAAAATATATCTATTGTACACTTCGATTACCAGTATATAATCTACGTGTCCGCAGCAGTACTTGCTGCCTTTAAAAATCATAATTTTGTTTTTTTTTTACTATATTATGAGTTATATTCAATTTCTGTTCTTCACGTGAGCTTTTTCAAGTAGGTATAGTCTGTCCATATTTCTAACGATTTGCCTTTAGAGGGATTAAGAGTATTACCTGGGACTATCCACTACCTGGTGCCGCCAAATAATGCAAATGAGGTAATGGGCCGTATTAAGAGAAATTGGATTTTTTTAAAGTAGAGAAGTAATTATGTTTCGTTTAATATAATCTACCGTTTACAACTGAGTTCCTTGTTTGAAGAGTGGTTCGTGCATAAGTTACTACCGTCTTTACCACCAAAAAGTGTCATTGTTATGGATAATGCCAGTTACCACTCTCGACAAATTATTAAAATACCTAGTGGGTCAAGCACAAAACTTGAAATAAAAACTTTTTTGGAGGAGAATGACCTTTATTTTGAAGAAGGTTATTCCAAGAAACAACTCCTGGAAGTCTTACAGACGAAAACATTTCCGAAGCAATACTTTATTGACAATGCTGCAGGTCACACAGTACTACGTCTACCTCCATATTATTGTATCTTCAATCCAATAGAGTTGATTTGGAGTTCACTAAAACAACACATTCGTCGTCAAAATACCGCTCCCACATTTAGCGAAACAACAATTAAGACGCTCCAAGAAGCTATGTTTTTAATAACACCAGATACTTGGAAAAATTGTGTACAACATGTAATCGGTATAGAGGATGAATATTTACAATACGCAAACTCCATACCGCAATTTATAATACATGTAGATGATGTAGACGATGAAAGCAGTGATTCTGTTGACTGAAACGGTATTTAAGTTTTAAATTTAAGATAATGTACATATACATAATGACGAGTACTTCTGAGTTGATAAGGTACAATTTACTATAGCAATTTAGTAATGATCATAGTTTCTTTGATTGTATTGTTTAACATGTATGTTATTGTTGTTGTAATTGTAATATTATAATGATGTTTCCTGTACTATGTATCAAGAAAATAATTTAATTATTTCCCAACAATGTATGTATGTTTATGTGTATATAAATAAATATATTATTTAGTCGAATATTAATCTCTTTATAATACTTAGATGATGTAGACGATGAAAGCAGTGATTCTGTTGACTGAAACGGTATTTAAGTTTTAAATTTAAGATAATGTACATATACATAATGACGAGTACTTCTGAGTTGATAAGGTACAATTTACTATAGCAATTTAGTAATGATCATAGTTTCTTTGATTGTATTGTTTAACATGTATGTTATTGTTGTTGTAATTGTAATATTATAATGATGTTTCCTGTACTATGTATCAAGAAAATAATTTAATTATTTCCCAACAATGTATGTATGTTTATGTGTATATAAATAAATATATTATTTAGTCGAATATTAATCTCTTTATAATACTTAGATGATGTAGACGATGAAAGCAGTGATTCTGTTGACTGAAACGGTATTTAAGTTTTAAATTTAAGATAATGTACATATACATAATGACGAGTACTTCTGAGTTGATAAGGTACAATTTACTATAGCAATTTAGTAATGATCATAGTTTCTTTGATTGTATTGTTTAACATGTATGTTATTGTTGTTGTAATTGTAATATTATAATGATGTTTCCTGTACTATGTATCAAGAAAATAATTTAATTATTTCCCAACAATGTATGTATGTTTATGTGTATATAAATAAATATATTATTTAGTCGAATATTAATCTCTTTATAATACACTTTTAGTATTATAATCTTAGTGAATACGTCCCTGTTAACCACCCGTGCTCGCAAGGGATTATAACGGCCGGTAAACATTTCTTTTGTGAAGATCGAGTGCTATTTAAAAAGGCAAATCGTTAGAAATATGGACAGACTATACCACAACGATTTCATAACTTTTGTTCTAAATATTGATTTACTTTGTTTATAAAGATTTGATCGCTAGCTTCCACAAGAAGTGTCAGATCATCAGCAAAACCTATAATTATAGCATCTGCTGCCAAGTTCAGATCCAACACAAAATGTTCTACAGAGTCGGTCTTTAGCACAGAGGCTTACGGTAGTCCAATTCCAGTTTCCGTGAATTAACCATTACTTGTGAGATTATTTTTACGCAATGTGTAATTGAAATCTTTACTTCATTAATTATGATAGAAAGCAAGATATAATCGATTTAAAGTTGATTGCAAGAACATAGAGCTTGGTCCAGCATTCATTGAAAAATACGTTGTTATAAGGAAATAGAAAAATAGTTAATACTTTCATAATGTAAGCTATTTGTCATATTACTTATACTTTATATATGTACTTAAACACCGTTTTATAATTAGTTACCACAAAGGATGTTTACCGCAAAGTTTTCAATAATTTGACTCAAAGCTATTTAATTGGAAATCAAATATTCAATTAAGCGTAGTTAATCTACGATACCATGGATATAATTTATTACCTTTAAGCAATTTAAAAGGATTTACCTGCTGCCCAATACTTTATACACAATATATATGTTGTTGATTATTTTTTGTTTGAAATAATTTATTAACGTATTGTTATGTATATCGCTTGAAGGTTTGCCATTTCAGAATTCCAGCATCATTAGAAGTTTTCTCGTTAATTTTTGTCCTTGAACAATTTATTCGCACACGGATATGGTATAGGATTGGTTATTACGCATTGTGAGCTGAAAGCATAACTTCGAAGGGTCATATTTTTACCGAATGACGAATAAATGATCAATTTTCTTTTACCTGGTATCCGATATATGGAACAGGTCTATACAAGCATCGTCTTTATTACGGACTCAACACCTCACGCAAATGGATATTTCAATCTCAGCGACCAGGAAAGTGTGGACTCATGGTATGTAATGCAATCGGTGTAGCCGTGACAGGTTCACAATGGCTGACGATCAAGAACAATAACTTGGTGACTAGCATAATGTGTAGCAGACCTTTTTGTATTGGGTTGCTTGCTTCATAACACGCATATTTGTCTAATTAACCCGAGAGCTTTTTGTATGGGGAGTCCACCATCACAAAGGAATTCGTTCGATTTACTATGCGTTGCAGAGGCTCAAGCTGGATACAAGAATGTGTTCTATACCCATACGGGTATACCACGGAACCCGTTCATTAGAAGTTTCCAGCGTTTCCTACTATTTATTAATTTGAAACTTTCAGGTTAAGAATAACCCATAGCGTTCTTTTGTTCTAAAATATTTTCGATGTTGTACAACTTCCGGAAGTACCGGAAATTGCTATCAACTTTCTTAATTTAAATGGAACATCCTGTATATTGTTGCATTTTTGGATTCTACGATCGATTCTACAATACACTGTATTAGGTTAGCCTATACCTATCTTTAACGGTTTTTGAGTTATTGTGATTTTTAAGAAAAAATAGTGTTTTGTTGAGGGATTTTTAATAGCTATTTTTTTGTTCTTCTTTAAACGCAAAACCTTCATATTTTACAAACAGCTAGTAAAACCATAAGGGTTTACGAAATACATTTCCAAACTTATCGCAGGTTATACAGGGTGTTCAAAATTTAGTGGCAAAGCCGAAAAACTTCAAATACTAAAAAGTAACTTTTTTCAAATAGAACACCCTGTATATTTTTACATATTTAGATGACAATTTAATTCACGCATCGATATGCTATAGGTATCCCTATACCTATCTTTAGCGGTTTTGACATTATTAGCGCTTTTTATAAAATATTAATTAAAACTGTACTTAAAACCTATGACCATTTGAAAGTAGGCTGTGGGTATGATTAAATAAACGAATGTTTATCTAGTTGTCATTCTCATTAAAGTCAAAAGTCTTTTTTATGAAATGGAAGCAATTAACGAGTATTCCAATACTGATATTTTAAATTTATTCTACATCCATGGCGAATGTGGAAAAATTCTTAGCAGAACATGCAGAACATTTAATGAACGTTATCCTAATTTACCGCCAATTACCAAAGGTAAATTTAGACGAATGGAGTCATGTTTTTTAAATACTGGAAGTGTTATGTTAAAAAAGCACTACGTAAAACCAATCGTTGAAGCAGAAGAAAATAAAATAAATGTGCTGGCTTATTTTCATGCTCATCCCCGGAGTTCGATAGCTGTAGCGTCTAGTGAACTGGATATCTCTCCAATGTCGATTCAGCGCATTTTAAAACGTCATAAATGGCATCCCTATAAGGAAACATTAGTACAAGCTTTCCGCCCTGGGGATGAACAGAGAAGAGTTGAATATTGCGAAATGATTTTATTAAAACTTCAAGAAGACGAAAATTTGTTATCAAAAGTTATTTGGAGCGACGAATCTAAGTTTAGTCGGGAAGGAATCCTTAATCGACGGAATAATCATTTCTGGGCAAAGGAAAATCCTCACGTTTTCAGAAATACACATTTTCAAGATCGTTACAGTTTTAATGTGTTTTGTTGTCTTTTAAATGATTCTGTAATCCACGAAATTTATGATGATAATTTAAATGAACATAAATACTTAGAGCTTTTGAGGGGACCAGTTACAAATTTTCTTCACACTTTACCTCCAAACATAAGGCAAGAATGTTGGTATCAGATGGATGGTGCACCTGCCCACAACACCAGAGAGGTTTATCAGCAATTGACCGAAATGTTTGAAGACCGGTGGTTTGGTTCCAATGGACCTTGGAGTTGGCCTCCTCGATCACCAGAATTGACGCCACTTGATTTTTATCTTTGGGGGCATATAAAATGTGAAGTTTATAGTACACCTAGTCTTAATAAGCAAGACCTATTAAATCGTGTGAGAATAGCCTTTCAGCTACTAGATCGAAACGAAATAGGCAGAGCAACAACAAGGGAAACTAAATTAAGAATTATAAAGTGTCTTGAACAGAATGGGGATCATATTGAACATTTATAGTATTCCTCAATTAGTTTATATTATTTTATTTTTGGTTTTCTAGTTTTCTTTGTCGGTAAAATTATCTTTATTTGTTTATTGTGTTAATATTATTTTGTATTTATTTATTAAATTTATTTTGTAAACGTAACTGTTTTTCCTGTTGTCATACTCACAGTCTACTTTCAAATGGTCATTTTAAGTACAGTTTTAATTAATATTTTATAAAAAGCGCTAATAATGTCAAAACCGCTAAAGATAGGTATAGGGATACCTATAGCATATCGATGCGTGAATTAAATTGTCATCTAAATATCTAAAAATATACAGGGTGTTCCATTTGAAAAATGTTACTTTTTAGTATTTGAAGTTTTTCGGCTTTGCCACTAAATTTTGAACACTCTGTATAACCTGCGATAAGTTTGGAAATGTATTTCGTAGACCCTTATGGTTTTACTAGCTGTTTGTAAAATATGAAGGTTTTGCGTTTAAAGAAGAACAAGAAAATGGCTATTAAAAATCCCCCAACAAAACACTATTTTTTCTTAAAAATCACAATAACTCAAAAACCGTTAAAGATAGGTATAGGCTAACCTAATACAGTGTATCGTAGAATCGATCGTGGAATCCAAAAATGCAACAACATACAGGGTGTTCCATTTAAATTAAGAAAGTTGATGGCAATTTCCGGTACTTCCGGAAGTTCTACAACATCGAAAATATTTTAGAACAAAAGAACGCTATGGGTTATTCTTAACCTGAAAGTTTCAAATTAATAAATAGTAGGGAACGCTGGAAACTTCTAATGAACGGGTTCCGTGGTATACCCTGTATACTTAAATACATGTTGCTACGATTTTAAACTTTTGTATTTTATTTCAATTTTTTTTTATTTTAGAAATTTCTAAGAAATTTGCTAAATTTTGAAATACCTATAATAGTTTTACAGGAAGCTTAACGTAGGTGATCATCTTCATTTACTAATATAAATGTATGTATGTTTGTATGTACCACAGTGTGACCCATTTCAAAGCAGGGCACCACCATAAAATTTGTATTTATTTTCCGATTTCGACCAACGTTTTTCTTCTTTAACTTTAGTGCGTATGAAACTGTACTAGTGGATTAAAATCCAGAATCCAGAGGTAAGATACGTGAACGGAAGCATTTTGGTCCAAAAACAATAATAAATAATCTGAAAGCTTAAACGATAAGTAGAGTTGAGTATCGTTTGCACATACATAACTTAACACTTGGTCCTTTGCTGTCTTCAATTTTCAAAGAAATCACAAAAGAATGTTAAGAAAAAAAAGATTTATTTTCAAGATGTTACAGTTAAGAGAGATGCGATGCGAATGAATACAGAATATGTTATCTCACGTGCAGTTGCTCCCCACCGCATTCCTTGCCTCCAACCTTGGATCCTCCAACATCGTAACTCCTGCGGCCCTAGATGGAAACATTGCCTTGGAGTGGTAGTGACAAGGGATGGTTCCTACCCTATTCTTTGGGGCGGCTAGATTTGCTTTCAATCACTGTTGCCTTCTGTTTCCGTTGTACATACTTCCATAACACGGCTCCAGACCATATAAGGATTACCAGAGTTATTAATGTAACCCAAATTGAAAGTACATCTTCATGAAATTCTACGTCGTTGATTCTTGCTGAAGGCTTTCCATTTTATCATAAATTTTCGTTAAATTTTGTAAATTTACTTCATTACGTTTGTCAGTTATTTTGATTCGATTAGCTTTGAGTGCATTTTTATTACCACTATCTAAATTTGGTATTTTAGGAAATTTTAACTCGCGTAATGATTCTTGTGTTTCTAACGTAATATGTTCGATTTTTAATACACATTGCTCCGTTATCGCGAGAATATATACACCAACTAGTTTTTCCATCTCCTGATTCTTATTGCAAATCTTTTTTACTGGTGTAGAGTTCGGTATTAATAATAGCCAATGATTGTTCAATAATTTAGTAACTTTTATATCTTCAAATTTCTCTACTACTTGTGTGCATTTGTTGTATTCATCATCAATTTTCTCAAAGAAATCACAAAAGAATGTTAAGAAAAAAAAGATTTATTTTCAAGATGTTACAGTTAAGAGAGTTGCGCTGCGAATGAATACAGAATATGTTATCTCATGTGCAGTTGCTCCCCACAGCATTCCTTGCCTGCAACCTCGGATCTTCCAACACCTTAACTCATATATAATACTTTTGGTTACTGTAGCTAAACGTTTTACATAAATACTAAACAAGAGAGGAGAGAGTATTGCGCCGTGTGGCACACCATGTACTAGATACACCTCCTGAGAGAGAATATCACCCCAAAGCAATCCTCAAGATCCTGTCGATTAAATACGACCCCATACTCCAGGACTATCCAAACAAATACCAGAGAGCTCGTCAACCAAATATGATGATGTATCAAATGCTCCCGTTAGATCTAATAAATTTAATATCGTTATAATCATCACAACTCTTCAAAATATCGTCTGTAATATGTGCTAAAGCATTCGTACAGCTACAGAATGGACGAAATTCCGATTGCTATAAGGGTAATACGTCAGCCTTATAAGAGAAACTCCCAACTGACGCTTCAATCAACACTAGAATATCTTGGGAAGGACAGGTAAAGTACTAATAGGGCGCAAATCCTTAAATTCCTGAATGTGATTAGAATTTGGAATAGGTTTAATATGGATAATTTCCATAGCGGTGGATATGTAGTCGACTCAATAGAGGTATTAAAAAAAAAAACAGTATAATCTCCTAATAGAGGTATTCAAAACTTTAATTTTACTTTAGTGTTAATATTAATACTGTATGCATTGGTTGGTGTTTAAGAGCGGTGCGAATACATCCACTTGAGATATTTGTTTGAATGTAGATTGATCGTCTGAAGTTTTTGGTAGATAACCTGACGTGGGCGCTACGGAAAAAAAAACGGTTGACGCAAAATGTTTATCTTATCAAAATGATAAAATTAAACCCGGCTGATAGTCTAGTGGGTTGCACGATTGGCTATCAGTCATGGGGTTGCTGGTTCAAATCTCACTCTGGTCAATTCAGATAACCGGTATTTTCCGGGATCGTCATGTTGATTAGGAGGGATAATTTACTCTGCTGAAGTGCCTGATAAATACCAATTGCTTGGACTTTATCTACTCTATTAAAGAATTAATTGATATAAATATTTAAATAAATTTTGAAACTTATTCCATCATCTCACTTATACTTTTTATTCTTTTCCAATTTCATCACAATTCTTCATATAGTTGATATGATGATGATGTATATAGTTGATTCCATTAAAACATTCAAGCCACATTTTATAGAATTATTCAGACAAAATCATTAGTAAGGATTAGGAGTTACTGTAAATGTTTGTTGTAGCTGTGGGAAGGGCAAAGGTTACTGAAAAACGAGCAGCTGCACGTGGAATATGAAAATCAAAACGTGATAAAAGGGGAGGTGAGTCAACCAAGGCATGAACCACTTTACGCACAAATCGCGCGCTATGAACTTTACGAAGTTCAGCAAGAGACTGCATATTATGTCTGTTCAGAAGGTGAAGGTAATCAATACCTGTAGGAGGATACACACCATCAATTTTAAATGATAGAAATTTTAAGAACTTGCGCTGTACCCTCTCAATCGCTAATTCATGGCAAACATAATAGGGTGACCAAACAATGCAGGCATACTCAAGGGCACTAACAACAAAAGAGAAATACAGTGCTTTAAGTGTAGAGCAATTGGTGAAATAACGTGACGATCGCATAATAAAGCCAAGACTTCTTAAGGAGTGGCGCACAAAGGTTATCAATATGAGGTGAAAAGCAGAGAGAAGCGTCAAATAATATACCTAAATCTCTGACCTGATTAAGTTTCTCAAGAGTGATGTTGTTAATAGTATAAGATGAAAGAAAACTAACTTTCTTTCGACAATAAGAAACCACACAGCATTTACTGAGATTAATCCTCAGCGAACCAAATCATGCTGCAATAAGTCAGGATCCCCTGCAGAATCAATAACTCTATAAATTTTAATATCATCTGCATAAGCTAAAACTAAGCAGTGAACTAATGCAGTGAACTAATGATTTTATATAGGCAGAATAATAGATAGCCTAGTGAAATAGAATTACAGGATGCAATAAAATGACACCACTGATGCAAGTGCTCAACTTCCTTTGCGTTAAAAAAAACCGGAAGGTTGATGATATATTTGCCATCTCTTCTTAATAAAAAAATAAAAACTTTCTATTTTCATTCATGATGTCTTTTATTTGAATTTTATACTAATAATTTTAATGTACTGTCTTCATCTCTTTAATCAAAATAAAAATTGTAATTATTTGCTTTTTGGAAAAGGACCAAAGTTATTATTTTTTTGGTTTGTACGCGATTGTAAGATTATTATAACTAAGCAATAATTATACCTACAGCAACTAACGATACCATCAAGTACTGTCTTTAATATAATCGAGTCAGTTGTTTAGTGTGACTAAGCAGAAATAATTATATTACATTAGGATACTATATAATAAAACAAGTTGTTACTAGTTTTTACTTATCACCTGGCAATCAGTACTAATTATGTTCCGAAAGCGTGATTTTAAATCTTTTTTGTTATTTTTTTTTATAATTATCTAAGATAATTTAATTAATTTTTTCTTGTATTAAATATCGTGTGCTATAATTAATGTCATAATATAAAAAAGTCCGGAAATTACATCGAATAAGCTCACTAACAGCTTTTGCTCAGCCACAAAAGAAAATTAATTTAAGCATTATTAGTGTTCTTTCGCTAAATTCGATGTGCGTGGTGTATTTTGGCCACACAAGTTGATTATGTAATTATGCCATAAAATTACAATAAAAATCGCAGAAAGATCTGAAAGCAGATTTTTTTCTGGATGCCAAGTCAGTAGAATGTTCTTTTATATTTAATTAGTATATTTTAGATTTTTATTTGCCATTTAGAATCCTCCAGTGAAGGTTAATTTATAATAGTGTTTAGCTAATAAACCATAAAATACCTGAAAGTCGTTATGGCGAAGATGAAATGAAAAAATTGAAATTGAAATTTTTGTGGTTACACAGGTGTCCACCGTAACACGCCCAAAACGGCGACCACCAGGGAAATACATCACGCGAGCAGCGATTGGAACAAAACGAAATGGTTTAAGACGAAGGCTATTAAAATATGCAAGCGGTAGTATACCTACCTTTATATGTATGGAATGAAGAAGTGTGGTATCGTTCTCCGGCTTCGACTTTTTGTTTTTACTGGACGCATCCACGGGAACACCAACGTCGATAATTGGGCTTACCGAGGAATGAGAAGGATGATGATGATAATGATGCTGTTGCAGCGACACCCGTAAGACCTTTAGTTGTTTACAGAGGTGTCTAGCATTTTCACTAAATTACAGTAATAACAGATCTTTTGTTTTCTACCCAACCGACACGTACGAAAGTTATGATCTTAATTAGCTTCTTTTTGGTCCTTCTCGTTAAGCGTCTATCTCTATCTTTTTTAGCGAATTGAGAACTGCCAAGAGGCGAACCATCAAGGTTCTAGTAGTGATTAATATTTTAAGTGGTCGATACTGTTCTTAATAGAACAACAAAGGCAAATTTCTTTTGTTGTGATGAATTCTGAAAATAATTCATTAACCAGGGGATTTTCTATATACATGTATTGGTACCGTATAGGATATTTCTTTACTGATTCATCGGGCATAATCACGAACACAGATACTGCAATTCAAATACAATAAACCGCTCAAATTCAGTTGAAAACGCAAGCGATATATATAGACGTAAAAATGACAGTATTTTTCTTTTGGTTTTCCTCTTTTTTCAAATGTATTTTACTATTTCTCCAAACTATTTAACCTTTTAATTAAGGAGGGTGCTCTGTATGTCCAATTATTTCCCTTTATGTCAAAATTGTTTCGCTAATTGTCGAAAATATATCACATTGTTATTACATGTATGTAAGAATGAATACTGAAAGAAGGCAAAACAATAAAATCTCAAGATATACGTGCTTTAATAATCAGAGAAATGAACGATGGTAGTTCACCAGTCCAGATAGGACGACAATGTAATGTTTTCGCGAACATTGTAAGAAAAATTTACAAAACTTGAACGAGATGAAGAAAAAAAAGGAGTGTTGGCCATCGTCCAACAAATTTACTCAACAGGAGCACGAAAGAATCAGCAATTTAATTGGTGAGGATTATACTTTAACACTAACACAAATAAAAACCAATTTGTTAGAGCAAAATCCACAACTAGAGGTGAGTTTATCGACCATTGACACCATTCACTATTCTGTAAAACTCGTTTCATTTATGCCAGTAGGGCGTAACGCACCGGATATTATCCAAAATAGGTTTGATTATGCTGTTCTGTATAACAGAATAATGGTCCATAGAGAAAAAATATATTTTTTATTGACGATTCTAGAAGATCTTATGGAAGATCATAAAAAAATAGCATTGCTGCTGAAATGTGTATTAATTGGTTATATTTATTCACCATTCAAGACAGTGCTCACGATGTAGAGCACTTCGGAAAATTCTTGGCATCTTTGATTGACCCCTTAGTCGAAGATATATAAAGTGCATATTTTGTCATGGACAACGTCTGATTTCATAGAACGGATGAAATTCAACAGCTGATCAGAGCTCCATACCGGTATTTCTACCCCCATGCAATCCAATTTTAAACATAATTGAAGAGTTGTTTGCCCAATGAAAAACGATCATAAAAGGAAGACAACCTACGGATGAAGAACAACAGTATGTTCACATTCATAACGCTTCTGAAGGTGTAACACAAGAACATTGCCAAATGTTCGACATATGGAAACATATTTAGGAGATTGCCTCAAAAGAAATAAAATTTTGAACTAGACTATGCAGTATGTTATTAAAATTATTGCATTACAAACATAATATATGCATATGTGGTATAGTCAGTAAATTGTTGTTATCTTCTTCTGTTTCTAATAAAACAAGTGTCTCGAACTTTTTTCTTTTGTTTCTGAATTTATAAATTAAAAAAAAAGGAAAATCGTTTGCAATAACGTGAAAGAGGTTTGACTAATAGTGAATTTCATTCGATATATTAATGTCAAAACGCCGTAGGCGGGAAATAGTTTTGAGAAATAGTGATATAGATTTGACAAAAGAAAAACACTGTAAACCATCTATATGATGCGGAAAAACAAAAAATTCGAGATAGATCAAAAATAGATAGTTGTTCCACTGGAAATAAAAATTCTTTGGGCTAGGCAACTTACAATACCTATTCATGTTATAAGCAAATGGCAAGCATTATAATGTGTAATCTTCTCATAAAATGCATAAAATTAAAAACGAACTAAGCAAGTTGTCCCCGCATGGGTTTCCTCCCTCCTTAGCGTGTCAAATTTCTGTAAACTTCTGGAGTTTCCCTAGGTTCTAAGGCTAGAAGTATATTTTCTGTTAATGAGATGTAGCAATTACTTTCGTGTTGGGTTATACTGATGGTGTTAAACTATGCTCCAGCATATCTACTGTTGATGATCTACGGATAGTTATAGTTACCATAACAATTGAAACTAGACATCATTGTCTCCCAAGTTCTGCACCAAACTGGATATTGGAAACAAAATCGACTTGAATCCTGAGTAGTAAGTAAATGTTTTATTGTGTCACATACATTAATTTTTAAACAGTTTGTGTTTAAACCAGTAGGTATCCAACTGTCCTTTCTTGGTGCTGTTAATCTTCATATACCTTACATTACATTGAGAGTTGTACTAATATTTCTTACCCGGCTCTAAGAACAAACCTTCCTTTAAGGGCACCTAGATCACATTATCGTTCAATGGAAACTATTATAGCTCAAAAACTGTTTTTAAGTACATAATAAGTGCTGAAAGATCGGATTTGAAAAAAATCGCAGGTTATTATTGAAACAGTCCAAAATCATTTACAAAATTAATGGCTGACTGATGATCCATGTTGTAATTGGTGAAAAACATGGATTATTATTCTAATTTGCATAATAAATAATATAATTTTTGAATTACAAACACAACAATCGAAACTGCATACAGAGTGTCAATAAATGGTATCCGTTATTAAGTTGGTAAGCTTTCGCAAAATGTGTAAACACAATTTAATTTTTGTAAAAAAAACACGATTTAACGAAAAACATATTTTTTTTTTTGTTTCTTTTTTTCTAGCTAAGACGTTGTTTTGTTTTAATGCCAGTAGCATAGTTTCCTGGCAGAAATAAATTCTCTGGCATTTTTCAAGTACAATGGTGCATTACTACATTATGAATACACTATGAGTGGTTTTCCTACAGTTCACAAGGTTTACGACGACTTGCGAAAAAAAAAATGGTTGAAGTCAACCATGATTATTTCTTAACAATAGATATCCCGTTATACATTGACAATTACCAGCATCTTGTTTCGGAATGGTTGACATCATTTAGTTTTCAGACCTGCAAGAACTGAGTATCATTTTTAAATAATCCGTTACAACGAAATTTAGTAGATATCACATCAGGTAATGAATCTAGCGCTTCAATTATTCCTTGTCACCCTACCCTTCAGTCAGAGAAAGTATTGCTAAGAAACGTTCCAATATTCATTCAAAAATGAGAAGGAGCTCCATCCTACTAGAATGAAATTTTGTAGGATAAGGATGTAAGTTTACTGGATCCTTTTGTGACATTATGGTCATGAGAAGCTATATTTGAATAGACCAAATATCAGCCGAAAATGATAGAACAATCTATTCCAAATGCCGGGTAGTGCCAAATTGTTAACGGGGGATATTTTAAACTACTGCAAGAACTTTTGTTACTTCCACTTGCAATCTTAAAATTCTTCTCGTTAAAAATAATCGTTACTCATGAGTTGGAATTCGTGACGGTTGGTTAGAGGTTGGTGTTTGGCCTGTTTCCATCGTGTGTTGGATTGTTCAAATATGATTTTTGGCAGTGGTTCTACTGCCGGCATTGGGGTGGTCCTCATAAGGACTATCAAATTTCAACAGTTTAACAGAAGATGGAAGTAGTCCAAGCACCAACTCATAAAAATAATCTTTCAGTAAACACTGTGTTTCTTATGTGCGGTAAGAATCTGAATGGAATATCATTGTGCTCGTAAAAAAAAACAGAAACGTTATTTCTGTTAGAAAAAAGACACCATTTTGAATTAAGAGGGAAAATAATTGACGAAATCATGGTTGGAAAACAGCTAGGTTGTCCTTTTTTAGAAAAATAGAATTGTCGTATTTCAGCGTTTTTAAAAAAATTATTTAATAAGAAAGAATATTGATTGTTACTTCATCAATACCCTGTATAGTGTTTGATTATTTATCCATTTATATTTAATTCCTGTGACCATATAAATGGTATGGAACATGTCAAATTTTATAAATAATAATAAAGTCACAAAACAGATAAAAAAACAAACAAGAGTAGATTAACCGTAAATGGACATAAGTACATTACGACTACAACAAACACAGTTCAGACGTACCGATCTGAGATATGCCTATCGCTCACAAAGTCACTAAAAGAGTAATAGCATTTAGCAATCAACAATTTTTTTATCTCTATTTTAAATTTCGCTATCGGCAGACTCTTGATACTTATGGGAAGTTTATTAAATGAAGTTATCGACAAGTACAGTGGACTCCTCTTATAAAAAGACAATCTATGTCTGGGCACCTCCAAAACATCACCCCGTCTCGTTGCATATTCATGGCGATCTCCAACTTTTGCATATCGATGTAAGTTTTGTTTGGCGTACGTTAATAGTTGGTAGATAAAAATACACGGTACTGACATAATATTTAACTGAATGAAGTAGTCTCTACATGACGTTCTCGTACTTATACCCACCATGTTCCGTATTGCTCTTTTTTGCATTCTAAAGACCCTCAAGCTCTCATTTGAGGAGCCCCATGCAACTGTGGCGTACGATATCAAGGAGTGAAAACTTGCATAGTAGTATTTTTTTAAAATATCAATATTGATAGAATATCTTAATTGTTTCAACGCAAAGCAAACCGATCCCAATCTCTTGCACAGATCGTCAATATGACTCTCCCAGTTACATCTCGAATCAATAGTTACACCTAAAAATTTTGCTTGGTCATCTTGCGTAATACTACTTTCACTTGTTTTAACTAGGTAACTGTATTTTCTTTCTCGATTTGACGCATAAAAGTTAACAAATGTCGTTTTGCATGAATTTAGGTATAAATCATTTTCATTGAAATACGACTCCAATCTCCGCAATTCTTCAGTCGCCAATGCGGCCACATCATCAGTCTTATCGCAGGCCACAAACACCGTTGTGTCATCTGCAAACAGCAAAGCCCTGTCTGTAGGAACGTCATTCACATATATTATGTATAAAAGTGGGCCAAGGACGGATCCCTGAGGTACACCCGAAACAATCGACTGTTGCCGAGATCGACATCCACCAAGCTGTACATATTGTACTCGGCCTTGTAAGTAACTTTTAAACCACTGTAAGGGTATTCCCCTTACACCATACCTATATAGCTTTTCCAAGAGCCGCTCGTGGTTAACATGATCAAATGCTTTGCTCAGATCTAGAAATATAGCCAAACACTCATTTCCTACATCAACGCTATTATAAATGTTGTTTAATAGTTCGACTATTGCATGCATTGTTGAGCGCCCCTTCCTAAAGCCGTACTGCTTCTCATTCAATATGTTACATCTGTTTAAGAATGATAACAACATATCAGCAACTATCCTCTCAATAACCTTGGAAAATGTAGGTAGCAACGAGATGGGTCTGTAATTCTGCATAAGGTTTACATCGCCTTTCTTATATATAGGTATTATTTTAGCAAGCTTCAAGTCGTCTGGAAATACACCAGAGCTTAACGAATTATTTATAATGGTGGTAAGTGGCATAATAATATAGCTTATACATTTCTTGATAATTATAGAGGGGATTTCATCATAACCTGCTGAGAAACTTGATTTTAGCTGAACAAGTGCTCTGTGTACTTCAGACTCAGAAATTGGATCAAAGAACAACGTTAAGTCATTCATTGAAAATCCCAATTTACAATCGTTAGACTGATTTCGGGTATTTACAAAGTAATCATTGAAATACTCCGAGACTACCCCAGAGTCTGAAATTTTTTCATTATTTACTATTATTTTAATTTCTTTACCATTATTAATCAAGGTTTTACCCTTTATTATCTCCCAAGCTGTTTTGTTTTTATTACTTGAATTTAACATTAAGTTATTGTTGTACATTTCTTTTGCTTTCTTAATAACCGAGGTATATATTTTCTTATACCGCCTGTAGTAGACCCTATTTTCCTCATTGCCAGTTAATGTTAACAAATATAAATCTTTTAGTTTTTGTGACGAGACTCTAATACCATCTGTTATCCAATATTTCCTAGGTGTACATTTATTTATTCTCTTTGTCTTTAGTGGAAATGCTAAATTAAAATTATATTGAATAATATTTATAAACTTAGAATACTGTCGATTTACATCCGTTTCATAGTACACATCATGCCAACTCTGGTGCTCCATGAGTTCCCTAAATATTGAAATATTATTTACCTTGTTCAGCTCTCTACATTTTGACTTTTGACTGATATCCGTCACAGTCTCTAAAGGAACAAGTAATTTTTGGCCAGAATGGTCAGAAAAACCGTTATGGATAACAGTAGATTCGAATTGGTTAAATGCCTCACTTACGCAGATATTATCCAGACAGTTGTCTCCACGTGTAGGCTCATTTATAATTGTCCTTACACAGAATGAATTTAATAAATCCTTGAGTTTCTTCGCCACAGACACATACCTTGTAGTTTACAAGGATGCAAATATACCACACTACAATTTAAATATAAGCATCGCAAAACATATTCAGTATTATATAGGCTAACTACCTGAACTCCTCAGACTGGCATTCTTTCCCATTGTCATTTATCTTCTCTCTTGAAAGAAGAAATCCCCACGAATTCCGATCTAATACCAACGCATCCCTATCTACTCAATAATTTGTACCACGAATGCACTTACTATCTCCTGTCACCATTTTTTCTACGTACGTTCGTAGAGTCTGCCATGCCTCTGAACATTCTTTTTTTCTTATAATGAATCGTCGCGTACTCCTCTACTTCTCTATAGCCTCTTCGTGGAGCTAACTTATCCATAAAATCCTGATAAAAACGACCTGTTCACGCCGAAAGGGAAATCTAAACGTGATGAGGACGGCGATGCCTCTCGTGTTCTCTTGAATACGCGGAGCCGCTACTCTATTCTTTTCCGTACACCTATGCTAGTTTGTATACGTATGTACCATTTTATAAAGGCACGCACACGCACTCTGACTTATACATACGCAGATACACATACTTCTTGGTCGTTGTCAGTCTTTTAGTCGGCCGTGCTGAATGCTAATTCGAAGGTTGGCCGCGAGGAGCGCGATGGTGTGCGCGATAGCGGCGCACCGCGGCGTTCCCATGTACTAAAGCGACGTTTTACCGGTGTTTCACGGCTCGCAGCCTACTTTGACGCTGATGGATATCATGAATTGTGGTGGTATATCGCCAACGCGATGTCTTTCATCTTTTACTCGTTTACCCATTCCTCAAGACAAATGACCGGCCTGTCACGGGGACAAGTTCAGCTTACTAATTGCCCACAATTAGTTCGGTAATATCATGGGGCCAAAGTACCTCATCACTGGTACAATATATGCCTAGTGTTCTTATTAGTATGTGCAAAATTAAACCTATTTAGTCCAGTCATAGCCATAGCAGATATTGTATTGGCAAAACATGTTTGTTTGATTGTTGCTGTTGGGCTTCAACATTGTGTAAGTTATTCGTGCCCAGCCAATGTATCTGTAAATCTATTAAAAATAAGGGTAAACGAAGGTTTCTTGTTTATGAATATGACATGATGACTTAGATAAAAAGCCCTCACCGAATTTCTTTATAAATTTGAGAGAGTAAATAAATGTTTTTGTAACTTTCTACATAGGCACGCGTCACTGAGAAGATATATAACTATTTGAGTTGGCTATTAGATTTTTTCCTCTTAACATTAGTCTGCCGTAGTAAATAACATAACAAAAATTCTTGCTTAGCCTTTGAAATAGTAATTCAGAAGATGTCTTGGTCAACACTTAGCGACCGAAAATTCCAAATTGTTAAAGAATTTTGAAATAAAACGAACATACGGCTGCCAATATCACGGATGACAACAAAATAAGTAAAGAAATCAGTTGTTAGAAACCAATTTCCTAAATTCTTCAATATACTCATTGTGGAGATCAGTTATGGAAAGCTAATTTTTATGAAGAATTCGCCATTAAAAAGTCATTACAATGACACCAAAAAACTTATGAATGGATGTACAGAAAAAGAGCTTATAACATACTATCTTCCTTTATTAAAAATGAAGTGCTTTTATTTAGTAGAAATAGATTTGCATCATACTAACTTACAGTCGGAGATGATTTAACTTCTCCCACAATAATCAAAATCAATAAATTGAAAATATATTATCCAATCAAAAATAATGTCAGGTTCCAGTTAGTAGTCACTTGAAGCAAGTAATATAATTAGACTTTGTTTCTTTACGCATATTCACTGTACTAATTTGGCCACTACTATACGTTTTTCTGAACACAGTTCCGTTAAATGAATTTTAGATACTTGCATTGTTCTTGAATCAATTCTCAAGATTTAACTTGTAACGCAAGAATAGCGGTTGAAATGTGACAATAGATCGTCAATAAAAATAGGCAATATCTAATCGATTGTACGTATTTTTTATATCGAAAGAAACACTAGATCAACACAATATTATATTAGAAGCTGTTTCCGTTTGGAAATTTCCCATGACGTATTTTCATATTACGTGAAATAAAACCTCAAGTTAGCAAATTACGACAGCGAAACCTAACAGTATTGAGATATATGCTACGCATAATGTATTGCTAATTTCATAAATTTAAGCAGGTAATTTACTATTCAACCACGACAGTTACAAATAAATTTATGAGATGCTATAACATTTAAATTGTCGTGCAAGAACATTTACCTGCGAAAATACATGAAGAGACAAACATTCTTTAGATGTCGTGTATGATAAATGGTGAGAAACTGCTAGAAACAAGCATACCAACATATTATACTTGGTGTAATGACTTCATGATCATGTTCTAAGAAACGTATTTCGAATAATATCATCATTACTGAAGATACCCTATAAAAATTCATAGGAAATAAAAAGGGTCATCGTTAATATTAATTTACCAATATTTATTACAAAACTCAATATCACTTATTCGAAAAGCTTTAATTACGACCAAGCGACAATTTAAATTACTGCGCCCCTCTATATACTTGGTTGCATACAGGAGCGATAAACAAACGAGCCCAGATTTATAACCCGGAAAACGGAATCAATGGCCGAGAAGCGAAAAAGAAAAGGCAGAAGAAAGAACGCAACAATTCGGTATCACCTATAAATTTCACGCTCGAGAATTCCATCCACGACATCAAAATAATATCGCTAATGAGGTAGCACTGCCAAGCGACCGCTGCGTCAATTACTTACTGCGATGACCTATATTTAAGGTTCTTCCGTGAGTTCGTTTCTCTTATAAGGTAGCGTAACTTATAGGTGCGTGTTTTTCTTTTTTAATTACTCACACTTCGGGATTTATAACTTTCAGATGTTTCAAAATCTTCGTTAAGATAAATCTTTTACGCTTCATTTTTTTTTTTTTTCTCATTGAAAATTTGTCATGAAACACTTTTTTTCAGCAGTAATACAAGTTCGAAGTAACGCGTTTAGAGTGGTAAGGAAATTACTTCTAATACTACCTATAATTTGCGAAGAACTTGTAATTTTCAGTTCTTCTTATTCAGCCGTTTCATCCAAAACTGAAGGATCTATCTGAGATCTACTAAATTTACTACCGGAATTCGGAGTTATTCTAAAAACCTTCTTGCATTCAAACAATTTTGCAATAACTAAAGCAAGTGGTAAATGCTAAGAGTTTAAAAGAGTCCAAAGTTGCTTTCCAATCAAATTGCTTCAGGTGATTACTAGCGAAGATCTAAGGTATTTTCAATAGAAGATTGCATCTTTGCGATTTCTTAGTTCTAGGTGTTTGGTGTGGGTTCATTGATCCATTTTTATTAAATGCAAGCAGCATAGATTGAACCAAAGAACCCAGTAGATTATCCAAACAAAAAGTTAACAACTAAATTTATTACTTAAGGGAGGTAACAGTAGAGAGACGAATAAATCGACCTAGTTCAACAACTAGGTAGGCACTGGAATTTAAAGGTAAGAGCGCCAAACTATGTAATTGTTTTTATTTTTGCATATCATTGCAAATTCAGAAAGCACCTACACAAAATCGAACTCCCAGATAAGAAATACTATTTGATATTGCTTATAATCCCCAGAAACTAGACTATTAAGAATATGAAAGAAGATAAGAAAATAAGATGTTAGAAATAATATAAATCGTGAACATCGAAACGCACTAAGTGTTAGAAGTGATATAAATTTATTATGTAAATTATACCTACTCAACAATATGTTAAGTACACATAAAAAAAAACCTGCCTTTATCAATAACCGCAAGAGAATAGGATTGGGAAATTTCCACGTTTTTCTGAAGGCAATGAATATGGCGATCACACATGCAATTTTACCCCAAATTCTATTAAGAACAGAATTTGTATAAATAATGCGTACGTACGCCATATTTAATATAAGTATCTAAATACAACCACGTAGGCATATTCCAATATACTATGTACTCTTGCTTGTACATAAGATGCGCTGTTTGTTGCTATATCTTCACATACACTCTCACACAACATTGGATATTGTAGTGTACCATTATTATCGGTATTAAATAAACATCGTTATTGTGCATGAGAATAATAAATTATTTATATTCCAAACATTTTGGTATTGCACTCCGAAAAGGATCCACTTCTTCGCAGGCTTAAAATTCGCTCGTAATTTCAAATAAATTCAGATTAAGTTCTATCAAAAGTAAAAGTTTTGTGCATGATTCGTGAATGCTTCGAATACATTTGTTTTGCTTGTTTACTCAAGTGACTCGCTCAATCAAAGTAAACTGGCTTTTGCAGATCTTTGAAGACCAATTACAATCTGATCTAGTCTAATATTTTAAAAGTCTCATTATATAATACAAAAATTGAGAAAATTGTGCTTTGGTCTGTAAGGTGTTAAAATTAATCGTTCTACATTAGGGCTTCTCAAGGTGGTGGTCCACGGACCCCGTGCCGTTCTGTGAGCAAATTGTCCGGGATCATACTACTCTTGTTTAAGTATATTTATAGTTATTCAACCGTTTGGAGGTACAACAGGAGGTCTCCTAGATGGCATACTGCGTAAATAGGATTTTACATTGGCGTCGTGCGCCATCTAGGAGACATCCTGTTGTACCTCCAAACGGTTGAATAACTATAAATATATATAAACAAGGACATTACATTTTACTCATTATACTCACACTATATTATTGGTTACTGGGAAGCAAATTCTCTGTACTGTCTTTTACTAATTGTTCATGTAAATAGATAAGTGGTCCGTTGAACTCATTTCTGAAAAAGACAAAGGTAACTGCACTGAACAAGAAAATGCGGATGACACAGGATGCCAAGGATTTGAGTTTTTGTCAACATCAAATCTTCTTATATTCAGTTTGGTTTCATTGTTTTAAATGATGAACTGGAACCACAATGCTCGTTTTAGTAAATGACCCTAAGAAGCTGTCGAAACTAAAGGCACTTAATCTGCAAACATATAGATTTGCATTTGAAACCAGTGGAATTTTTCGAAAGAAGGCGAGCTAACATAGAGGGTCGTCAGAAGCAGATCTTCCAGTTATCACATACAAAATTTGCTGCTCTGTAAGTTTCTTACACAGTAGCTCTTCGAATTGCCCGGGCTAAAAAGCCATATATAATCCGTGAGGCGCTGGTGTTAGGGTGTATGCAAGATGTTTGTTTGGTGATGCTGGGCAAATAGAAAGTAGCAAAGGTATCGCCGACGATGGAAGATCAGATAATAGAACAAATAAAACGAACAAAATATTTTTCTTTGCAACTTGACGAATGTACAGACATCGCCAATGAGGCTATCCTTTTGCCTCATGCATTTGAGATATCAACGATAACTCAAAGGAAGAGATTCTATATTCTAGTTCTGAAATGTTCAAAGTTTTGGTGGCTATTTAATCAATAAATGTGGATTGGACTTAAAATTTTGTGTAAAGGTATGTTCTAACGGGTTCGCTGCAATGTCAATTTTCTGGTGTAAACACCCTGATTAAAGAGATAGCATCCGAACGCAAGTCAACATATTACTCCATTTACCGCGAAAATTTGGCCACGAGGAAAATGTCGGTGGAATTAAATGACGTGCTTGTGAGGTCGTGAAGATTGTGAACTACATAATGAATGTCTGCAATTCGCGACTATTTACTATATACTTACTATGTGATGAAATGATAGCTGATCATAAGCAGCTCTTCCTAAATGCTGAAGTGAGCTGACTATCAAAAGGAACACTTTCGGTCAAGGGTATTCGAACTGCGAAACCAAAAAAACAAATTAGATGCAACATTTTCAAGATGTAAATTGGGTGGCAAAGTTTGCTTACTTGAATAATATTGTTTCCATCTTTAATGAACTCAACGCCTCGATGGTGAAGAATGGTTTACTGTCTCACAATTGCAGATTAGATTGATCAACAGAAACAAAGTTGAGAGCTTGGGAAGATCGCATATCGCGGAATTGCTACGATATGTATAACTTAGGGACATTTATCGAGAACACAGAAGAAGAACTTAATGTTAAATCTCCAAAAAATATCATGAGTGAGCTATTAACCAACTGTATGCAATGTTTCGAGTTTTATATGCCAACAGAAGAAAATTCGCGCAAAGTGAATGGATGGGTCAGTAATTCGTTTACTCCACTTAAAGGTGACTTACCTGTGGATGGAAAACTAATATAATCGGAACCAGCGGCTGATGAAGGATTGAAGAGCAATGCCGAAAGTATGTCACTCGCATTATTTTGGATAAAATTGAAACCAGAGTATCCTGATCTCTCCGATATTGTATTGAAAAAACTTCTTACTTTAGTCACTATTTACTTGTAGTATCAGCTTTCTTGCAATGAGTGCAGTGAAAACGAAATATAGAAATACTATGAATGTTTAGTTGAACCATGGATAGAAAAACTGACCAACAATAAGCAAACCCATTTGTCGTATTAAGTTAATTTTTTTGTTTATATGTATTTTTTTTATATATGCTTCAACAATGTAGCATTTAAAAAAGAAACGGTCACATAATAGTGAATGTTCTAGATTATGATAATTCATTAGTTACAGAGGTTGATATCCTTAAAAAAAGTTTCTCTAGAAGCAAATTTGCTTTAAGGATTATTTATTTCGCTACCTCTATGGTTATTTTGTGACTTGGTATTTTAAATCATTTATTTTCGTCATAAATACTTTTTAATAATCAATCATTTCCTTACATCTTCAAAAGTATTGATCAAACTTTACCTCGTATAGCTTTCATATTCTGCTTTAGGTTGATAAAATAAATAAATTATGAAAATTTAGGAAATGATTATAGAACTGCTTGCACTACTCTTAAACACCCTTCTCTTTTTTGCGTAAATAATAAATAAATCCATGGTTTTCAATTTGCTCATCATTTATTGCAATAGAAACTTTACAAATAATATATACTATACAGTACGTTTACAATTATAAATTGTAAAAATATCATATATATATCTACACTGATGATATAGGCTTAACTAGAATTATTATTTACAAAAAAAAAAAACATCGCAATATACAACACTTACAGACAATAAATTAGTCAAAAAATAATTAAATAATAAAACTATAATATTTATATATATAAATAGGTACATCAAATGAGATACACTAATGCTGACACATAATCGAATATATATATATACAACAAGATCAATAAATAATTGTAATTAAATTAGTAAGGGCAATAAAAATGTATACGGGAACGAAGGAATAAGACAAAGTTGTCGATAAATTAATTGGATAAAAAGTGAAAAGGTAGAATAATAACGAGTAGGTAGGGTATATATACAATAATGATAAATAATACAGTGATGTGTTTTAATAAAGAAGAGAATTAACGTGATGCATTGGTTTTTTTGTTATACTGTTATATTTTAATTTATTTAATTCGAATTCAGTCTTGAATACATTCACACTTGCTACAAACTGCATTTATAGTTTATAATCAATATTTCTATTGAAATATTGATTATAAACGCGTAATAAATATATTTAGATAATACTGATTTGTTTTCAATATTTCTTTTCCAGATGTCTCTCTTTATCACAAACGACCAGCGTCAAATATAATAATAATCTATGATCCAATAACTCTAATACTTCTTTCAATATAATAAATAGAAACATCTAAAAAGAAGACACGTCAAAACCGTTCACGTCCAATTACAGGCAGGTATGTATTTTCTTTTTGAATTTACAAACATCGCATTTTACTTCGCAACACCACTTAAACGTGCAATTGCACCTCTCGATGATGACAACCTCTTGCGGCTTCGATCCCCTACCGCAGCACATTAAATCGCAACCATCAACTCCGGGCGATGACTCGTTGCAATGGCGACCGTACGTGCCTTGGATACCCAGCTTAGGATCCTTCTCGCAGAAACCAGGTGACGGCTCCAGATAAACCAAGTCCTCGGAACTGGGTGGTTTGTGCTCGGGATTGTAGGGTTTCAGTTGGAAGCCGTACTTGTACTTTCTGCCTCTGGATCCGCGAGGGTTGTGGATGCTGTTGTGAATGGTATTGCTGTTGTCCTTCTTCGGTCGTTTGCTTCTCGCCTCGTTCCCTGTCCTGGTTGCGCCTGAATTGCTGATCATTACTCTAGAAGCGCCATCGAATCTGTCTTTCAAGCGGTCGCCGATAACTCTGAATTGCGGTATGCGCATCCAGCAAGTCTTTACCGTGCAAGAGCCGGACATTCCGTGGCATTTACATTCTTGACGCATTTGGGACTGGACGTGCTAGAAAGAAAAAGAACGCTGATTTGATTTTGTATTTAAAAGCCACAAATGCATTGATTTTGTTTGTCTCAAAACTAATTCGAAGTATGCAGTGGACTTATTATTTCCTAGCGTTAGGGTAGAAAGCTAAGCCATGCAAATCAAAGTAGAACTATCTATTGTAGAAATTGTTTTGCACTAACTTATCACTAATGTGTATTGCATATTATCTCTATTCACACTTTATATGTATTGTACTTAGAGAGGATTCTTTAAATCAAAGAAATATTTTTTAAGCATATTTCAATACAGTGTTATTTATGCACAGAGAAAATAATTTTAAATTAACGTTGGTTGTTTTTTATTGAACGAATGTACCAGCCATTAAATAAAGGATCTTCGTGTTTGAAATAAACGTCATAACTTTTATAAACATTTACTTCTGTTGTAAAATCAAGTGGATCAAACACTTTAATGAATTCAGCAGTTTGTACTTTATACACTGCTCTCCTAGTAAAAAAATAGTGATCTAAAGGGAATTGTAAAGAAGATTACTATGCAATCTTAATCGCTAACGAGCACACATATAGCTGGCAACACGGGATACTCATACTAACAGGTAACAATTCTTCCTGCGTTCTTTGTTAACTTTTCGGTTTTGTGTACTAGCACGAGGCACCCTATGATCTGAGAACCCAACTCCAATGCGGAATAACCTCAAATTAGGTGCAAATCAAGTATTCTATATTTATAGATATAGGTAAAAAGAAGTCTTTGTCGTTAGATCTGTGGATATGTAAAATATATATGAGTTTATATATTAGGGTGGCTCTCTATTTTTTAACTTTACATATTTGTAAGCAGGACCCTACCAATTCGTTCCCTTATATAAACAATTATTCCTTATAAAATTTGGACCAGTTAGTAAATGCTAACCCGTGCCCCACGGGCCTCAAAATTCAAAATAATTGTGAATTAAGTGGCTATAATTCTGTAATATGACAAACATTATTTTTCCTGGTGAGTAATCCTCTTTTGGTCGAAAAGGTGCTTGTGAATATGTCTAAATCTATAAAAGACGAATCTCAAAAACAATTTCTTTTACAGGTGTGCTGGGCCATTTAATTATTTTATTCTATAATTAGTATTAATATCTATAATACTCCTTATAACACCCAATATAGCATCTAATATTTATGTATCTTTAATGTTACTGTATTGTTATTCATTAGTGATGTTTTTCTGTACGTTATAATCAATAAAGAGACAATTTACAAGTAAAATTAATTTATTTTAGTTAGTATCCAAAATGTAACAAAGAAATAAATCTTCTATAGATACTCTCAGGTGAGTCGATTCATTTACTATATAAAAACCACTATTATAAAGATTTCTATTATCTCAATTTAGGCTAAGAACTTAAATTTGTCGATTTATAAACATAAGTAAAATTCAAATTTCCCGCCGAATTCCCATCAACATTACTTCCAAATTAATCAAAGCGCCAACTCAATAAACATACAAAACTGACAAGTGTCACGTAAATGGAACCTACAGAATCATGACCAACCTCACATATACAAAACTACTAGGTTTTACAATTTCATACATCAACAAACCCTCACTTTGAAATCTCTTGTACGTAATACAAAAATTATAAGTTCAAAAGATGATAAAATCGCTTACTGCTAGTACAAACAAATTTTCCAATATAAATTCCTTGTTCAATAAATCATTTCAGCTCCCATGAAGTGTACCAAGATGCCAGTAGAATCCTACAGCCAGAATTGCTGTGAATGTTGATCTCCAGAACCCCAGGATTAGATTAAGAACCACTCCAAACTGGATACTTATCATCTTTGCACAAAACACGTAGTACTCTCATCCAAAGTAAATAAATTACACCACTTTTAGAATTTCATGCTAATGAATAAAATAATTTCTAGATAAAGGTTTCGAAAAGCTATTCTACTCTCAGGAAAATCTAAAAAAAAAGAAAACCCTTCTCCCATTTGTTTCCAACAAACTCCTATTTCCAAGGCAAAACTAGCCCGGCAACCTCCAAATAAAAAATGGTTATTACAGACACGTCTGAATTAAAATTTCCAACGTCGAAGATTCATCGAAAGACACGAACATAAATTAATGAAAGCTTTTTCTTTTTTGTGTTTAGAGATTTTATGTTCCTTGCTTTCGTTTTATAATTATACTTAATGTTTATAGATATGTCTCAATTTTATATTTTAAGGTACCTATTTGTAACTTCTTTTTTTTAAGCTATCGTTGAGCCGTTTTATTGGTACTTCCACGCCACAGTTTTTTCACGAACTTGCACGCCTGGTTCCAATCTGAGCTATTATTTTATTACAATTCCTATCCCCTACTTCATAGTTATTCTTTTGTATCGTTTTCTTAAATTTTCTTTTCTGTATGTTACCTAACGTACACAAAAGCGAAAAATGTTGATCATAAAATCTACGTAAGGAAAAATGAACGTAATCAAAGCCTTTCGCAAGGAATTTTCGCTTTCTCAAACTATAAACGGGTGGGTTGCTCAATAGTTCAATTTATATTCAGATAATTGCAGCCACCATTTAGGGCCACTTCTTTTTTCTTCCCAAGTTAGCAGAAGCGTTCGTCGTCAATTCGCTTAATTACTTCCCCGATTTGTAGGAATTAATTTTCGATCGGAGGCGGTGCTCATCTAAGACCGAGCAGAGATGGCAGCGTTAGAATGCATGCTGTCTACGTGAGTGAATTTTCTCCAAGTATCTACCGGTTGCGCGCTCGCTAACCGGGTGATGGATATGCATCGGCCGTCGCTGCCTAACCGGCCGAAGAACACATGTACCGCCGCGGCATTATCTAGTGTAACACGGTGTCGCGCGACGGGACGCCGCCTCATCTAAAGGGACATCTGCGGACCGCGGGGGGCCGTATTACATGGATATCGCACGGTTCATGGCGCACTACGCGCGGCGAATTTTAATTTTATCACTTCTTGGGCGCTCGGTCGCGTTCTGTGCGGTGGCTGGTGATTTCAGTCGCAGACATTTTCGTTTTTTGCTCTATCCATACCGCGAGTTTACTTTCGGATTCAAAAGAATCCTAAACAGCAATCATACTGTCAATTACATTCGGGTAGGATGCATAAATAACCCTAACTGAATGCACACTGTTGTGGTGTAACTCCATGATAATGCTGGTTTGGTTGAAAATTACCCAAAATAAATTAAAACCATTTACAAGCAACCATGTGGCTGCAATTCAGGAATGAGTGCCCAATATATCTGCATACTCAGCCGACCTCCTATCCAGAGGTTTCTGCCGGTAGCATTAAAGCAGCAATTTTGTGATGGAATGACCCTGAATGGCTAAAGCAAGAAGAGTGTTTTTGATCAACCAAAATCAATTCAATCTCAACAAAAGATCAAGACCTACCCGATAAAAGGAAGGTGATTTCAACTTTACATATCCAACAGACAGAAGGTTTACCAGTTGAAAGATTTTCAAAATTAAATACGTTAAAACAAGATAGGATACTAGGATTAAAAAAAAAGAAATATTTGCAAAAGTCAGTGTCTATCACCAAACAAAATACACAATATTTTAAAGATACTGTTAAAATTGTCACAGGCTGAATACCTTGAGAAGGAGTTCAAGGTTTTGGAGAGTTTGGACAGTGGTACAGACGTTGCAAAAGGCACAGAAGATTTTAAACCTCAACCCAATTTTGGACGAAATTAAACTGCTCAGGGTTAACGGACGTTTAGAGAATTCTCTACTAGCACCTGGCACAAAACATCCTCTTTTAATACACCATAAACACCATTTCGCACGTCTAATTACTAAAGAATGACGCAACAGCTGCTGTTAGCAAACGTAAGAGAACAGTTCTGGATTGTGGGAGGATGTACTATTGTAAAATCAGTGGTAAAACGATGTGTGACCTATTTTAGACATCGTCCATGAAGTATTCAACCCACAATGGGACAATTACCCGAAGAGAGACCAAATCCGCCATTTAGTATCACCGGCCTAGATTATGCAGGTCTAATACTGATTAAAGACAGGTAGGGACGTGGAGCAAAAACTAGAAAATATTAGATTATATGCTTCACCACAAAAGCTATCCAGTTGAAACTTATACCCGACTTCACAAAAGATTCATTTCTTATGTCCCTAAGGTCTACAGGGAGACGTATGACTTCGTAAAAATCCATTATAACTACTGAAGGTATACTTATTCTAAAGAGAATATTGTTTGGAAATTCATACCACTTTGGTGGGCTATGGAGGGTAGGAATAAAGTCATGTAAATATCATTTAAAGCAAGTGTTAAGTAACGGCAGCCCAACATTCGAAGACTTAAACACTATACTCGTACATATTGAAGCAGCGTCCACTTTGCCCAAAATCCTCTGATTCTCATGACCTGAATCCTCTTACCCCAGTTCACTTTTTTGTAGAAAGAACCCTAGGTGCAATACCAGATCCCAATTGATGGCAGGTTCCAGAAGACAAACTAACAAAGGTATCAGCATCTTCAACAATGCCATCAACATTTCTGAACCCGCTAGCAAAAGGAGTATTTAACAGAGTTGCAGTAGCGTATATATACAAGTCCACCACTGATATGGAAGACGGGTAGAATTATCCAACTACACCCAGGCAAGAACGGCATTACCAGAGTGGCAACAGTTCGTACTATAATCGGCGATACCAAGAGACTATATTCAAAATTCTGTTCCTTAGTAAATGCAAAAAAATTAAGATAGCAACCGCACGGAGATTGGAAGGCATGTTTAAGACAATCAACGTATTTATCTGTGTAATTTTAAATAATGTCATCGGTTCATATTTCGCGATAAACAGCGCCATCCATCCTTATCCTCGGTTTGTAAAATTTTTGGAAAGGTAGAGTTGAAGAATTGTATTAGTGTGGCGCAATAACCGGAAGTTATATAAAGTTTTTAAATAGGTTGATTGAAAATATATGTTTATAATTCAGTTAACAGGAGTAGGTACACAGAAAAAAAAACGTTGTAAATTTTAAAACAATTGTAAAATTTAGACAGACAATAAATTGTAGAATATATAGAGACGAGTACAAGTTCTATTAAAATTTTCTACAAAATTGTTGACGAAAAATATTGCATTTATTGCAAGAAAATGGGCAATTTTGTTATATAATTTATGTAGACATTACTTATATATTAAAGTAGCAGAACATACAGGTTACTTGTTCCAAATAGTGCGTTTACCTCAGTGGTAAAAATTGCAACCAATCTACTAAAATATCAGACCACATAACCGGTGTGGAAGCATCTCGTACTCGTACCGTGAGCAATTGTCAGTCACTGTACCTTTATACGATATTTTATTGAACTTTGCTATAATACAGTTTCAGATAATCAACAAACATTTTTCATTGCAGACATTAAACCGATTATAAAGGTAATTAACTGAGTTAGTATGTACAAATATTTTTCTTTCGAATTAGTAGACAATTTTCTCTGTGCAGCGATAATAATCGAAAAGAATCGTCAAATAATCTTTCACAGGATTTTCACTTCATCATGTGCAATTTATGATATTTACCTACTAGTTATACGATATTGTAAAGCATTTAACCATATTTTACAGAAGATTGTCGTACAATTCTTTCCTTTTGTAACTGTGGTACAAGAAACTGCAGTGAGTTATTGTAAAATTTTGTACAATACTAGGAATTGTTACTACAATTTCCGTTAAACTGGGAGGTGCAAATTTGACTATATGGATTTTTCTCTGAGTAAATTTTTGCTAACAACTTTATGGGTAAATTAAAAAAGAACCTCAATCATACCTCCTAGTCTGTATTTCATACCGAACATGCTCTTGCTAAACGTACATATATTCTATGTAATGAGCTAAGCGTCTAGTTAATATTCTTGATCTTTTCAGTTTACGTTAATAAATAGATACCATGCTGAGAGACAACTTCGTGTCGCTATCAAAACTAGGAAGAAACATGCAGCACTATATTTCAAGTTGAGAAACGGCGGTGTCAAATGCGGTGATTTGCTAAAAGAACTTATATCAACGCTAATAAGTTAAAATAGTGATATGTAAATATAATAAAATAGTCTTAGAACGGTAATTAATGACTAAGAATCTAAATATTTCTTATTCATGTGTCTTATAAATAAATACGAGTTGACACTGTTCAACAGAGAAACATAATCTAATCTTTAACGGACAACACTTGCAGAATAAAGAAACTAAAACCCTAAACAAAATCGAAGATGAAAAAAAAAATAACTATGTCAAGCCGTCATCTTAAGGTAGCCAACAGACAGTAACAAAACATTCCTCCATCCACTCGTTCGTGGGTTACGCGGTGTGAGAAAAAGAAATGATTTATGCAGAACGCGATCATTACTACCGGGTGGTCTTATCAAATTAAAATGCATATTAACTTGTTACCGGCCGCCCATCATCTAGTGACATTCGCTCGGGGCCTCACTTTTCAGATACGAGATTTCATTAGCACCAATGACGATAACGCGACGTGCAAGGTGACCGCAAACGGACCGTACCGCGTGCTAGAAAGAGACCGTGCGTTAATGTTGTGGTGAAAAGACGGAGACCGCACTGCGCCGGTCGCCTGGCCGCTATAAAAGTTCGAAAGAATCAGCTAATGCTGATCCCATTAAATAATATAGATCTCAATATACAGAGTGTCTTCGAACGAAACGCACTGAATAGGGAAACTGGATAGATGCAATTCTAGTAGACATAAATCGAAAATGTATTGCGCAATTCCCTCACGGACGCAAAAGAATACCAAAGATATTGCTCACCATTGCACTTCAACGAGCGCATGATACGGCAATAGCAACGACAGTGTAGGTAAGCAAAAACCATAGATAGCACACAGTCGAGATGAAAAACTTAACGACATAAATCTGTGACGGTGTGGAGGTTTTTGAGGTACCAATATCAACTCAGAGGAGCAAATCGCTAATTTCAATACATTTCTAATAGATAATCATTAATTTTTAAAAACCAGTATTTAAAATAAAAAAAGTGGAACGTTTGTGGTTCTAAAGAATAAAAATAGTTAGAAAAACAGGAGAAAGGGAAGCGTCTCATTTTGACCTATACAAGTTAGACAGGGGTGGCGGAAATAATTCAGTAGGCGGTTCACGATTCACAACTAATTGTCAATGTCAGTCTATTTTGATTCTTACATGCGTGTAGACGTTTCGAGTATGGTTTACGCAACATACAAATTGTTTGGTATGATCTACATTTCCGGCAAAACAGGTAGAAGTGCAGCGTTTTCAAAATCGTCGTACGCAATGGATGCCGTGTCCAAATTAAGGGAAACAAATGGTGTTACCAAATTACGAAAGTTGTGGACGTGAAAATGCCTGGAAAGGCGTTGAAGAAGAGTTACTGGATCTTGTTGAGAGAAATCCAGGTGTTAGTACACGAGATGCAGCAGGACAGGTAGTGATGTCTCGCAGCATGCTACACAACATTTTCAGAAGTAACTTACAATACCCGTAGCATAGTCAGCGTGTACAGATTTAACTGAATATGATCGTCAATTGCGCGTTACATTCTGCTCCTGGTTGCGTCAACTTCTGCAGAAGATATAGATTACTCTGCTACAGTGTTTATATAAGAAGTTAATTTTTATGTAAATTTAGTTCATAGCGTTTTGCAGTGTCCATAGCTAACATGGTTCACGTCAATCCAGCAAGTATTATTCATCTGCTAATACTTTCATACAAGTATAATGAAGATCAAGAAAAGCAAAATAATCCCAGTGAATTACTTTTTATGTAAATTTAGTTCATAGGGTTTTGTAATGTCCGTAGCTAACATGGTTCACGTCAATCCAGCAAGTATTATTCATCTGCTAATACTTTCATATAGTATAATGAAGATAAAAAAAGAAGCAAAATAATCACCGTGAATTACAATTACATGATGCGATAGGAAGTCTGATCGATACAAGTGTTCGCGAAACAATTTTCCTAGTTGGAACTATAGGAAGATTAGAATTTCAAGATAAGGATCGTTCTTGCGTTGTTGAAATAGCAGTTTCAGACGATCCGTCATCATCCTACGATTTAGATGATGCTGAAAGAGGTTATCAGGAGACGTACTTTGGCAGACACACAGTTGAGTTTCTGACTGGTTCGAAATCAAGGCGATGATTTATGAGTTCTGTAATAAGCGAATTTAAGAGAGGTTCAGCCAATATAGAATTTTCTCACAAATTGAAAGTTTTTAAAAGAAAATTATAAGGTAAATATTTGGAGGGAAGAAAATAGATGAAGATTATTATAGAAGATTAACAAACCAGGATATAGACAGAATATTGAAAAAGGAGAGTATACTGTTGATAACAGTAGTTTTTGCAATGACTTTGAAAAAGTTATGACATCATGTACTTTTTTTTTTCAAATGGCTATTACCTATAGCATTTTTGTTTCATTTCTTGGATAGACGCTTTCATTCTTTAAATGACATTTAAAAACTGCTAATACCTTACATAAGAAATTTTTTGAACAAACTGCCAAATTATTATTCCAAAACCTGTAAACTTCGTTAACTAATACCTGCCTAACATCTAAGATGTGTCTTTCTTGGTAATAGCTGTACTAGTACCATTAAAATAAGTGGGTGGTGTTTTAAACATTTTAGTTATTTGTCTGTCAAATACATTAAAGTTCAATTGAGCTTATATGAAAATTATAAACAATGGGTTTATCAGAAGCAGAACATATCGAAATACTTATGATGATTGGTTTTGGAGATAGAACGCGTTCATTTAGAGAAGTTTACCATTTATTTAATGAAACTCATTCAGGCCGTGCTTCAATTAGTGTTTGCGTCATCAGTAAAATTTACAATAAATTTCGAGAAGAAGGCCATCTTCGTGATCGGTCTCGGAGTGGTCTTCCTTTGACCAGTGAAGATACGCAACTCCATGTTTTGTTGTCGTTGAATGAAAATCCATATGATACCACACGACATCTTGCTCAAGAATTTAATATATCAAAACTGACAGTCAGTATTATTCTTCGCAAGAACACGTATCATCCGTACAAAGTCTGGTTGGTACACGCACTGTGCGAAGTCGATATCGATCGACGTTCACAGTTTCGTGAAGAAATAGTGTAGATGTGTGACAATAACCAGAATTTTATTTTCCAACGAGGCTACCTTTACTTCACACGGAACTGTCAATAGACAAAACTGTAGATATTGGGTACGTCAGAATCCACACTGGTTACGTGAAGGACGTACTCAGTATCGTCAAAAAATTAATATACATCGCGAGCATAATCTGTGACAGAGTGATGGGTCCTTTCTTCTTTAATAATAGTTTAACGGGAGAAACGTATTTGCAGTTTTTAAAGAACGAGCTAATTCTTGAGTTGGCAGAACTCTACCCCAATAACGTAAATCCCGATCTACTTAACGAGATAATATGGATGCAGCAAGATGAAGCCCTTCCACATTATACAGGAGATGTACGTCAATATCGTGATGAAACGTTTCTAAACCGATGATTTAGAGGAGAGGCTCAGTCGAGTAGCCAGCGAGTTCTCCCGAGTTAACTTGATTACTTCTTGTGGAGTTATTTAAAAAATAAAGTATACGTTACTAAACCTCATAATATGGACGAATTGCAACAACGAATACCAACAGAATTCTCAAGTGATACCTCGTACCTCCAGAATCAATACGTACCGTTCAGACTGAATTTTACTATCGTGTTTTCAAAATTTGATCTAATATTTTTCATGAAAAATTCTTTTTAAAACTTGGATTTATAAAAAAAAAATTATGTAAGGTATAAGTGTTTTTATGCGTCATTTAAATAAATAAATAAATAAATAATCTTTACTGTCCAACGGTATACACCATTTACAGAACATAATAATATTCAAATGCAGTACTACAAAAGTGAATAAACAGGTAAAATAAGCAACAACTTCTAAAGTAATGTAAAGTGGGTGGCATACTAAAAATTTCACAATAATTCACGAATAATCCACGCTACATAAATAAACATGTGGATAAACATAAACATAACCTACAGCAAGTAAGAAACATAAGTTCGTACCATAACTTAAAATTACTTATAACCAACTCAAATATTTGAAATACATAAATACACACAGGGATGTACATTTAAATTACATCAACATATAACCAAGTAACTAGGTAAATAGCAAACATTTACAGCATTATAAGAAAAACTAAACAGGAAATTTATATGATATCACTATCAGAATACAGTTTGTTGAAGTTATTCACCATGTGAAACACCGGAGATTTAACCAACACATTAGTTCTAGCCCTTGGAGCTCTAATAACATCATATGATCGTATATTTTGCACTGGCACATGGAAGCTGATACAGGCGAGCAAAGAAGGTGAGTCCACAACATTTGTCAGTACATTGTGTAGAAACTTGGCACTGTATCTGTCACGTCTATCTGACAGTGAGTGAAAATTATGCTGCATTAGCAGTGCACCATAGTCCGCACCACGTTCTGGATAGGTGCCCGACATTCTGAATGACAAGTATTTCAGAAATCGCTTCTGGATCTTTTCGACAGCTAATACTTGGTAAGTATAGTACGGATACCATATTAAAGAAGCATATTCTAATTTACTTTGAACTAGTTGAAAGTACAAACTTTTTATTGCGTGTAGATTAGTAAAATTGCGGCATGACCTTATCACAAATCCCAATGATCTGGAAGCGGACACACATATTTCAGTTATATGGTCAGAAAACATCATCCGTGGATCAAAAAGCACTCCCAAGTCACGAACCTTACTATATCTAGGAACTACTCCGGCTTTAACTGAGTAGTCAAATACAACTTTCGAGGAACATCTAGTGTAAGATACGACAGAACATTTGTTAACATTCAACAATATATTGTTGCAGGCACACCATTCATCGATCAGTGTAAGGTTCGTCTGCAGGTTAATAGTGCCGTCAACAATGATGTAGATTTTTATGTCGTCTGCATAGCCCAATCGATCACACTTCAATTTCTCCAGCAAGTCATTAATAAAAACGTTAAATAGCAGAGGGCCAAGATGAGAGCCTTGCGGTACTCCGGACGTTACTGCGAAGATAATTTAGAGAATGACAGCGTCTAAACAAAAATGAAGCAAATATGCTATATTGTCATTTGAAAAAAAAATACATGACGTCCTAACTCTTCCAAGATCATTACAAAAACGACACTACTGTTATTAAAAGATAGCGTTTTTAAAACATTGACTGGCATGTTTTATGATTTTTCTAAAAAAAATATTAATTACGTTGTTACTTGGGTGTTTACAGACTTTTCGGACGGACTGTCTATCAGCACTACTTTGGTATACGGTTGAAATTCGGTTCCAAATTATTGATTTAAAAAAAAGTTTGGCTGAAATTAGGACAAAAATCAATGCCATTGAAACATTAAAATAGGATACTCCCTTCAGATTATACATCTCTGGATGACCTAATTCCAAAACTTCCACACATGGACTACTCATTAGAAAAAGTATTTTATAGGAAGTTGTATATCAGGAGTTTGTAGCTAATAGGTTATTTAATCTTAAACTTTGCATGTTCCTTTTCTTTATTTCCAGTGTAAATTATTCTTACTGTCATATTTATCGTTCTATTATTGACATCTAAGGCATTTTTATGTTCAATCGAAATCCAATTAAATAACTAACAGCGTCTTGTTCCACTAATGAGTAGCCCGATCGCTTCTGCTCGATCACTTGTTGAACTTTAACGAACCAAATTTATTAAACAATAAAACATATTCAATATCCAACGAACCTCCCCGAAGAATTCTTTTATGGTGACTCTGATACGTGGCACGTATGCGCGTCAGAAAACGTGTGCATAGCCCGCCAGATCAAATAAGAGAAGTGTATCAAATGAAGTCTTCAGAGAGTGACATGCCGTAAAATATTTCATTAAGCTACAGAAGACCGATCCCCCACCGTATGGGTAGAGGTAGTTACCGCCGTTTACGGGCGCGAACACGCCGAATTTGACGGACGAAAAAACGACGACGATAAATTAACATAACACGAAAATATCTTCATAATAAGCTCTTAGGCGTTATCTCAATTATAATAACGTTAAAGTGATAGGAGGTGAAGTGGTGCGACCGGGCAAACACCTGGTAGTTTAAATGGATGGTGTACGACTGTGTATACATACGTTGTATACAGGATACACGGTTAACGTCTCCTTTATGTTGGTATAAATGTATGTACCTTTGAGTATATTATGCATGTATACACAGCCGCATAAGTACAAGTTACTAATTATCCCTGATGCGATTAATTTTGATTAAACGGTCGTTCAATGGCACCGCGTGAATGCGTTTTGTTAGTTCTCCTGGAATTCATTTGTGATTTAACACTTGTGCTTTGTTTAAATGATCTTTGATGGTGCAAGTGATACCAGGTACGAAAGGATTCTGTTTCTGTTTCTTTCACGCTCCAGTTTTTACGTATGGATTTTCCTACTATTAAGCAAATATATTATACAGTTAACCCTCCTATAACGCGGTACTCTCAGAACGCGGTTTCCATAGAACGCGGAGCTGAAATTGCGACAGCCCTCCCCTAACGCGGTACTCTTACAGCGCGGTTTGGGTTCAACAGAATTATATTGGAAAAAGCTACCATCTAGGACTTTCACTCTGAAAAATTTTAGGGGGTTTAAACTTTCAAAAGAACGTATCACCCTTTATGTGTGCAGCAATCTATCAGGGAGTCTGATGATAATACCAATGATAATAAATCGTCCTTCAACTCCCCGTGTAATGAAAAACATTAATAAGACCTAATTGCCTGTATTCTGACGATCTAATAAGAAAGCTTGCATGACTCAAGATTTATTTAAGGATTGGTTTTATAATTGTTTATCCCGGCAGTGGAAACCTATACGATGGAAAAAAATTTGTATTTCAAATTTTTATTGGTTCTTGATAATGCTGGTTGCCATAACATAGAACTGGATCATCCAAATGTGAAAATTGTCTTCCTTCCTCCTAATTGCACGTCATTAATACAACCTTTGGACCAAGGAGTCATTCAAACTTTAAAAATGTACTACACACGCCAACTTTTCCAAACCATTTTCGACAGATTAGAAAATAGTGAAAATAAAACTCTTACTCAAGTGTGGATGGAATTTTCTATTTTAGATTGTATTAGAACCGTGTCATCGGCTTGCGCGGATATTAAACCATCAACGCTTAATGCGTGTTGGAAACCTCTTTTACCTCAAATAGTTCAAGCAATACAAGATGATTCTACAATTTCACTCCGAGTTACAGAAATAGTAAACATTGCTTCTCGTTTAAGCGATGAAGAATTTGCAGTAAACCATCAGGATGTAAGAGAACTAGTACTCGGGGAAGAAACTTTAGATGAGGAAGAACTGATGGAATTAATTGATGCACCCACCTCAAATGCATTAGTAAACGAAAATAAGGAAAACGAATGGGTGTCAAATCTCGATTTACAAGATGTGAAAAAAGGGCTAAATTTGGCTAAAGAATTAGAACTTCATTTCATTCAAACTGATCGTTCAACGGTGCACAGCGCAAAGTTTAAAAGAGAGTTAAGAAATTGCTTAGCTCCCTATAGAGAGGTTTTAGTGGAGTTAGAAAAAAAAGCTACAATCGAAAACCAATGTGAAGAAGAACCAAGTGAGGAAGACATTTTGCCCATTAAAAGAAGACGAGTTAGGCGACTCATATGTGACAGCGAGAATGAGTGTTGAAAAATAAATAATTTTACAAAAGTCTTTCTTGTTTTTGTTGGAAAACAGTCTTTTAGTTTAGTTTTTGTTTCATTTTTTTATTAATCCTTATATGAACTCTTCAATTCCATAAAAATAATTTATAATTTATCTTGTCTTTTGTATTTATTGGTCTCCATATAACGCGGTACGAATGATGTGATTTGTACTAATTCCGAGTTTCTTATAGCGCGATTTCCATACAACGCGGTAGACGGTTTCCATAGAACACGCTACGAATTAGCCTGGTTTATACGGTTAAATCCGAGTTTCTTATATCGCGGTTTCCATATAACGCGGTACGCACTCACCGCGTTATAGGAGGGTTGACTGTACTTTAATTCACAGTTTAATCAAAAACAATAATTCCTACACAATAGGCAATGCTGGTATGCAATTTTCTCTACGTTCGAAATTCTGTAAATTTGGTTATTTAATAAACATAATTTCTTTTAATACTATATTTGGTCGTCGCATATTAAAAAAATACTTCTCCTGAAGTATTCCTATTTTAGGTTGTATGTTTTTTCTCTTTTCATGTTTTTTTCTTTTTCACATTATGCTTTTTGTTGAATTTCAATAATTCTATTTCGATCTGTAACTGGTAGAATTTGTCCCGATTCCCGCAATTGAATCGCTAATCTTATAAAAACTTTCCGTGAATAATGACGTCTTGCAGAGTATCTAACTGCATATTCTCTTTCAGCAATTCCGGCATTTTGCAAACTTTTGAAGTATACGGCTAACATATCGAAACCTTCACCGTTCGTAATCAACATTTTTTAATACAAATTTCACCTTTTAATTAACTGCGATCAACCTTGACACATGAAAATTACAGAAATAAACAATACGTGGAAACCATCCGTCGCCTACTTATAAGGCCGTCTGCGAAATCAGCGGTAAATGTTGTGGAAAGGTGGATGTTTTTAGTGATAAATTGAACAAAGCTCTAAGCGGCTTGGCTAGGTGAGTTGCGCATTTATGTATTAAGAAGCAGGGTATAGAATCGTGCCCTGCAGTTGACTTTGCAGTTGATTGATGATGTACGTTTTTTGTTTGCTAATCATATTTTTCTCTATTCTTTTTTTTAATTTTTTACTATATCTCATTTCTTCTGTTCATTTTCCATTTGGTGTGTGCCAAAATAATAGTTATAAGTTGATCTGTGCATTAGATACTATCTCTCTCTCAATTCTAACGTTTAACGTAGCAATAATTTCACATTACCTATATTTTTTCGGCGTGGTTCCAGTCTTAAATATTATCAAACTGCACGCAAGCATTATATAACGTAACACCTGAGAAGTATCAGATATAGGTACTGCACGTAGATATCATTGCATATTCCGCTCAAATTTACGCAATAAGCTAGTATTGCTAATAAGCACGGCGCATTATAAACGATTACACAGTTCTATAAATTATTATAAACGTTGAAAATGAATTACGACCGCGATAAATTTAAATACAAAACTGATAATTAAATTTATTTACTTTCACTTAACGCGCGCGGTTTGAAATTATGCCAACTTCTTTTCTCGGAATCACCGGATTCAAGCTTATTTCTAGAATGCCTACAATCGCATTAAGTGCTCACTATATCTCACTATACCTATACAGATTTGTAATGTACGTCGTAAATATGCATACGTTTGTATATTAAAAATCTAATCTAACGTTACGGATGCGTATTATGTAGCATATACAATGGCTATTATTAGTATGTACGACTAAGTGGTACGTTTACTTACAATTCTGCCCGCCTCGTTGTTATGCAAATTCATCTTCTCCCTTAGGCTTCTACCCCTTTCGCCGGCGTCCACGAATTCCCTGCCAAACTTGAAGCCGAAGTCGATATTATCGGAACAGCCGCCCCATTCCCAATCGTGTAAGCTATTCACCGAAGCCGCTGTAGCGGCAGAAGTGGATGATGCGTGAGCTTTCCTCCTGTGACGGCTGTAATCGCAATTACAAGTTCCTATGGTTCCTTCGCTGCACGCCCTGGCTATCGCATGGGTCACAGCGGCGCTTGTAATTGCGTAGATGAACGCTGTTTCTCTACATCCTGCAATAAGGAGAAAAAATTATTCGGACGCCAATTTATCGCAAAATTTATGCAGTGGAAATGAAATATTCCATAGTTTTGATATTTCTATAAATCTTAAATTAAGTTACTAGTTTATATTTTCTAATTAACTTGACTAATTAACCGGCGCCCAGAGTAATTCTGTACAATTAAATTAGTACTGAATACAAAATCTAATAAGATTTCGTCATGTGATGTAAAAGGCTACTGGATGGCACTAATGAGCCTTGGTTAGGCGAAACGCGTCCCCTACTAATGACTGTTGTTTATCAAATTTAAATATATAGCGGTCATATTTTGAATCATATGTGTTAGTGGGGCTTTTCGTAAGATATTAGTATTATACATGGGAACGCGTAAAGTTTCAAAAGATCGTGTGTTATAGCTGGGTATTACGAAGTATAACTGACATAATAGTCCAGGTGAATCCAGGTAAATGAGGCACTATACCGTTGCCTCCTTTGTTCCAAAGACACGAAATTATGTCGTTGAAGAAGGTCGCTATAAATTGAGCATCTATCAGGGTAGTATCAGTTCTAAACGACAAATATTAAAAAAAAGCTTCTGTATGCGTTCCAGAGACAAGTTTAGGTAAGTATATAGTGGATACCAGATGACGGATGAATATTCCAATTTGGTTCTTACCAGTGTGCAGTATAGTGTTTTCATTGTTAGAGGGTTATGGAAACTGCGACAAGGTCTAATCAAGAATCCCAAAATTTTTAATGCAGAACGACAAATGAAGGCAATGTGCGTTGAGAATGAAAGTTTGAGAATGAAAAAATATCAAATAAAATAGTTATTGAGAAATCTTTATCTTTGTTTTGTTTGCATGAAATCGATATATCCATGGAAAATTAATTGTGTTGTACATTGTTTAGTAGCTGTCAAATTATTTATATTTGTTGTTGTTAAAGTTACTGTGCGGAAAAAGTACTGTTTTTACAATTTTTTCAACCATAACAATGGCATTTACTCATTTGGAAAAGTGTGATATGTTGGAGTTGTACTTGCTGTTTAATAAAACTTCAGATAGAGCACTAGATATTCAGCAATTTCCTGATCGTGATGTACCAGACCGTTATTTTTTAAAACTTTATCGAAGATGAAGAAGCAACAAAACAATTTTTATAAAGAAGAGGGAAAAAAGATGATTTTATATTATCACCAGAGATAGAAATAAATGTGTTGGCATATTTTCAGGTACATCAAAATAATTCTGTAAGGGATTTATCCAGAGAATCAGGTATTTCTCGTAGCACGATCCATAAAATTCTGAACAAATATAAATATGTTCCCTTTAAATATCAGCCTGTTCAAACTCTACTTTTGGGCGATTATCAAAGACGATTAACTTTTGCTCAATGGTTTATCAATGCTTTTGAAGAAAATCACAATTTCTTTAGACACATTTTATGGAGTGATGAATCTAACTTCTCTAATCGCGGGATGTTCAATAAAAGAAATAATCATTACTGGAGTCGTGAAAACCCATTTGCTGTTTATGCTTGTAATCCCCAACACCGATTTAGTTTAAATGTTTGGTGTGGTATAATCGGATCCCGAATTGTTGGACCATTTTTCTATCGAGGTTCTTTAACAGGAGAAAGATATGTGGCATTATTGACAGAAATTTTAGAAAATTTTCTGGATGAATTAAATTTGGTAGACGGACAGATTATTTACTTTCAACAAGATGGAGCGCCCGCACATAATCACCCTGACATTAGTGAGTTATTAGAAAGATTATTTGGAAATAGATGGATTGGCGCAAATGGTCCTATTCAGTGGCCCGCGCGTTAGATTTCTTCTTGTGGGGAGCAGTAAAAAATCAAGTGTACAAACATAGATATACAACAGTGGATGAGCTTCAGGAAAAAATTTCCAACATCATTGACGACATCGACGGTAGGACTATTTTAGGAGCTACTCGTAATGTTCACAGAAGATTGATAAAATGTATTGAAATGGAAGGAGATGTCTTTGAACATTTAATTTGAGTAATTTTCTTGACTATTTTTGTATTTATTTTTATTTGTTTATTAAATTAAACGCTTTAATGAATGTGACGCTTTAATTTTCCATAGGTATATCAATTTCATGCCAACAAAGCAAAGATAAAGATTTCTCAGTAACTACTTTATTTGACATTTTTTTATAATAGTGTACTAAGACTTTTTTGTTCAGTTTTGGAATTTTCTTTTAAATTGCAAAAAAATATACAGGGCGTTCCATTAAAAAAAATAATTTTGGTTTTCTGTTTTCACAATTGTGACCGCCATAAAAAATAGTACTACTTTGTCCATTTGACCGATTCTGTACCTCCAAAGATAACAAAGTTATCAATAGTGCACACTTAAGTGTTGACACCCGGTATATGTTGTATATACCTATATATTTCCGACAAAGGACTAAAGATATTTTAATTCTTCTTAATTCCCATGAATCATTATCAATAAAGCTAACAATAAGAATTTGAAAAGGAAAAGAAAATATGGATGTAATTTACTAATTACAGATGTCAATAACATCGGCACCAATTCTAAAGAAGAAAAAGTTTCCGCTGTGGTGACTTTACAGTAATGGTTTCATGTACCAAACTTGCACCAGAACAATATTACAAATGCTATCTAGTACAAATAATGGATGCAGTTATACACGTGATTATAAATGTTTACTTTAAACAAAGAAAATACAAAATGTAGTGTGATATATGTACCTATAATAAATAAATAAATAAAATATGACACATACAAGAATTTCTTTATATTTCCTCGTCTTCATTTAAAATAAATTGGGAATGAGCTGGGCAAATCCATGATAATTTAATAAGCATTTTTTATAGCACTTTTAAAACGCTTTTACATGTAATACGCGCGTATTAAACAGAACGATGTTGGTTGGGGTGTTAGAGGCAATAAATACTGCACAGCCCTAGCATTTTATTTTAAAATAGCCAATAAAATATAAAGATTTCTTGCTCCATAACATTACTTTATTTCCTCTTATCTCACGCCCAAACGGAAAGCTAAAATTATCTCCAACCTGACACGAGTGAATAGTAGTAAGTGAATACATGAACAGGAGACCTAATCGAAACTAAATGGAGTCGTAATGTACGACGGAAAAGGGGTTACAAGCTATAATTAGAACTCTTAAAAAACCATCTGAATGCCGTTTGATCTCGGCAATATAATGGACCTGGACAAAAGCAGTGACAATGGGACACAACATATATTCAATCGTTCAAACATCTGGACATGTAAATATATTTAATCTGTGTATTATGTATAGGAGAGTGGTACCCTTGTATTCCCTGGCATGTTGGGGACGCGTTTTTGCGCCCTTTTAAAATCGCGTTTGATCGGCGCGAATAAAAGTTCTTATCTTCATTAGGTATTAGCTGAGCAAATGCGAGATTTTACATAGCTATTTTGCATAATTGGATTCAATAATCTCTCCGCGGTAATTGTTTTGCTCGTCGTGATGGAATTTAAAGTACACTCACGGTAGATTCTAGATTATATTCTTTTGTTTGGGTTAACGATTATAAAACGCTGCTGTCACGGCCGTGAATAAATCGTATTTGCATCGAAATTTATCAGTTTATGCATGTAACACGACTACGCGTATATACCACCTATGTTTATGCACTGCGTTTTCCAGAGGTTTTAGAACCTCGTGTGAGTCCGGTCGAGTAAGATATGAGTTATAGTTATTTCGTTAATCTGTGGCCCCCTGCCGGCCGACCGGGTAATTACGTCATCACGATGTACCCCGCTGTTTCTCTTGATATATTCCTACCTGGTCCACATGTAAGGATATACTTACAATGCCACAATACGATACTTACTCACACACTAACACACAAGCAGGCACATCCATGAGGGCGCACAAGCGCAGCACACCTGAAAAAAATGATCCAGATATCCGTGTGTGTCTCTCTCTTCTTTCCTTTTTTCTACTATATAAAGTTTATATACGCAAGGCTTGCACGAACGCTATTCCCACCGCGGGAATATAGAGATATCAACGAAACAAAAAAGAAAATCGGTGCGTATTTCAATGCGATCGCACGGACAAATAACAATAATAAATAAAGTATGAGGCGGTATGGGGTACGTAGATAGTAATTTGTCTGTAGGGGTCCAACCGTCCATTTGAGCCCTAATCAAAACGTATTGATTCACGGCGTAAGGAAACCGTATACTTATTCAATATTAACGTGTGTTCGTTATGTATGTGTTTTGAGTTTTATTGAGGGTAGCATTGAAATCGCAGGGGATGCGCTGTTGTACGTTATAATTGGATTTTAAATTAAATTCCATTGGATGAGAGAGAAAAGGTGTTTCGATATAATTTAACATAGTTTGTTTTCACAACTGAAATAATAAAAGAAAATAACGAATTTAATGTTTAACTGATTAGGTAATTTTTGAAATTACCGAATTAAAAAATAAAAACACAAAGTCATACTATAATAGTTCAACTTAAAAGTTAAAAGCAAAACGACCCAGATACCATAAAATGTGACAGCCAAAATATTCCACCGTACGGAAAGCAGGTTTCGTTAGCTAAACTAACAACTTCAGTAAAACTAAACTAAACCAGTTCAGCTCAAGGACATTTATGTACTTTAAATTGCAGAACTCTCCCGATCTGGTATTATTTACTTCATTAAAGGTTGGTAACTTAAAACAAATACACATAACACGTGCAGAAATTGTGTATTATGGCGGAACACAAATTCGTGAAGTCTACTTTAGATGAATACTTTTGCTATCAAAGTAAATAAAAAAATATTTTAAAAGCATAGACGTCAACGCCTAAGACTCCTCACAATCGTTTGAACTTCTTTCTCTTTTACGGTGGTTTATTTAAATCAAATATGCATTTTAAGCTATACATAAGAGCATTTCAGAAGTAACACCAAACAGGACACAGAGAGCACTAAAAAAAAACACCTTTAGATTCCATCAAATTTTGGATTTGACTTCTGAAAAGTTTTTATAGCACAATCAATGATCACATGCTATAAACTATTACACAGTTAATAGTTTACTAGAAAAATTGCTACAAATTTGGTCTTCTGTTTTATCGCTTTCCATAAATTACTTCACTAGCAAATTTTGTTGTTGTATTTGGTCGTTGTTGAGTAGTAAGTTTTCCCAAAATTTAAATGAAGCGGTTTACTACACCATTGTCATAAATTCTTTTACAATTTGTAATTTTTGGCCTTTAAAAATGACCTCTTGTAACTATAAAGCACATTTATGCATTACTACAAATTATAGTAACATACTTTGTAATTGAATGCACAAAGAACTTATATTTCTGCTTTCACCTCACAGACTTCTACCAACTATATAATAACATAGGCATTTTTCAGTATTTAAAAATCTTTCTAACAATAATATTATTATTAATCTACTTATCTACTTATTTGTAGCATGTATTATGTATTTTTATGAACTGACAAAAGATTTTATAAAGTCATCATTTTCTTTTCAAACAGATTAGCTCCTAGGGCAAAACAAATAGAATTTATAATAAAGTTTTTTTTTAACGCTCTTTCAGCGCTGCAAAATAATAACCATACGCCCATTTTTGGAGCCACATTAGAGTCTAGTTCACCTTTTCTCGGGTCTTCCTGAATAAATTTTACTTGGATTTATACAAAAATGCTTATGTTTCAAAAAGAAAGAAGTTATTCAGAGCAAAGAAAAATTTTGCCGACCACTATCAAGAAATATTACATTTTGGAATATATGGATCCATAGGTCTTTGTTTCGTGATTTACTTAATACTGTAAGCAGTGATTTTTAAGAAGATTTTCTTTCGTCAAATCTTTTCTTGAAGCGATTCGGAAAATTTTCTCTTTGATTTTACCCGTTTAAGGGTCTTGTTAGTTTCCAGTGGCTTTAAAATAATATCATTACTTGTGATTTTAACATTGTTGAACCTAATGAAAAAGTAAAACTGTATGAATGACTCAATTAGTTTTTGACAAATGTGTTCTGAATGGTACGGAAGCTCGGTAACTTTTTAAGAAAACGAAGTAAGAGATTTCAGGCTATTAGGCCTTGGTGTAAAGGAATTACTTCCGTACCTTTCATTCACAGCTGCGGTGAACGTCTTCAGCGGAAACTAAACGGCGATCTGTCACACAAACGTCACAATAAAATATAATGCAGTAGGGCGGCTATCTGCAGTGAGCATTTTCTTCCCCAGTAATATGTGTCATTGTTGGTGAATCAACTACACGCCGAGTTTTGCTTACGCTTCGTGCACTGAGGACTGGATACCAAACATTATTTAATAAACCTGAATCTTCTGTCCTGTTGCAATTATTTTGATGATTCTTTAGCTTCTCAGTGAAATGCGAGGAATCTTTCAGTCCTAGAAAAGTCTTTCCTACGAAAGGTCGTAGAAGGATACCCAGATTCTTTAGGATTGAATATGTCCGACATATGTGTCTTGGGAAACTCATAAAGACGAGGGGGCAAAACTTCCGATTTAATAACCCGCACACTATCCTCTACAGAAATCCAAATATTCAATTGATTGGTATTTCGAAGTATCTCGTTCGTGGATTCCTTGGAGGTTTCTTTTTTGTAGTTCGACGGGTCTAACTGTAAACTGTATTTTTTGTTTTCAGGTAAAATCAAGATTCATATATATAATTGATTTTATAAACCTTACACAATTTCCTTTTTATCTTCAACTTTTGCATCTATTAAATTCTGGTTTTCATCTAGAAAGGTAATATATCACACCAAATAAACCGCCTACGATGAAATTTGTGAACCAATAGATGCGCACTTCAAATAAGTATTTACAACAATTCTGATGCTCCGTCAATTTTAAATGAAAATCCATTCGGGCAACATGTTTCGCATGTTCAGTTAGTTTATTTGGAGAAGTTTCAAAACTTTCAAATAGAAATGAATAGAACGAATATCACAAAGCTTGTAATTTTGACCCTTTTATCTGCACCTCATCTATACTGTCAATCTCATTGTGTCATAAATGTTAGATGTACCAGAATAAGCACTTTTAGAGAAATAGGAGATCACTAATTAAATCCTAAAGCATTTATTGTGCAGTTACATTTTTTTGAAGGGTCTGAAAATATAAAGTCTGACAACTAGGTAAATACCTAATTTCATAAGCTACCTTTGTTATATTTCTGTTCATGATAAAAATTAATGAAGGCTTAAGAATGCTAATGTTTAACTAGCCACGCATTGAGAATTATTTTAGTGTCTATACATATCTTTTACAGTATTTCTTATGATGCTATAAAATTAGAAAGAAAGCAAATACTTTTATAGTGTTAAAAAAGGAGTAAGTTATACTATACACTGGTGGATGGCTAAAGTAATTTCCGAAATCACAGTTTAACATTTCAGTTCACATTGGAAGCTTAGTTTACTAACCAATCGTTTAGACTGTGGCTTGATAAACACATTAGATATCCTACAGCGGACGTGATACCAGTGGCGGCTTCTCAATAAGTGCACATGTGCACGTGTACCCCCAACTAATATCTTCATCTAAAGGAATTTACTTTGACGTAAACCTAACGTTTTCTATTGGGTATTTAATTTTATTTTTCATTTCCGATGTTCGGTTCAGACTCCAGGCGCGAACATGCGTAATGCGGCTCGTACACTGCTCTCTCGAACTGGCCCGTGATTGGAGCAGCAGCTACCCCTCGCCCACCCACACCTCCCGTAATAGTCCTCAGTACTTAGCTACCATATGTACACATTTACTTTGTGTACGGGCGTCTGTTAGTGTGGTGTTGTATACTGGGAACCGGGAAATTACTTTTGCTGTATTCGCGAGCAATTATGGCGGATAATTTGGAGAATCCGATTTGCACTAGCCTACAATATTTAAAAACAATTTGTTTTTCTTCGCTGACATTAGAAGAAAAATAAAAAATTAAAAGTGCCGGTCGTCCAAAACCGAATTTATCGATCACGCATGTAACAAAATGTAAAACACGCGATTATAAAAGAACCTTTAAGATAGGCACTTATGAAAAAGCCGCCTGGTTATGTGGTTGTGAAATTAGTAACAGTCTTTATTGTTTTCCGTGTTTATTATTTGCTGTTGATGTTCAAACAGAATGAACCACATCCGGTGTCAAGGATTTAATCCATTTAAAAGAAAAAATTAAAAAACATCAAAGTTCCAAGACACACCTCTCTGCTAAATTAGATTTTAATTTAATAGGTAAACAAGATATTCGACAACAATTAAACAGTGCGTACCGACCGAATATCGAGAAACATAATGAGCAAGTAAAAAAGAACAGATACATTTTATCGAAAATTATAAACTGTATTAAATTTTGTGGTGCTTTCGAATTAGCATTACGTGGCCATTACGAAGGAAATGATTCGATAAATCCTGGTATATTTAAAGGTCTTATCAATTTTTCAAACAATTTTTAGCTTAAGTGATTTTTGATCGTTTATGATGCGACTGTTCTGTATAAAAAGAAGAACTAACAATTTCGGATTTTTGCGCTATGCCCTTTTCTGAATATTATCCCAAGATAAGGCGACAGAACGTCACAAACTGCTCTAAAATGCGAGTTTTGAAGGTTAATTTTCAAAACCGGACTCCCTGGTACCTACCAACATGTGCACTCCCAAAATAAAAGTCCACGCGCCGCCACTGCGTGATACTTCTTTTTATTTTTCTTTGTACTTACATATTATATCCAAATGTTTTTGTAGCAGTCTTTTGCCCGTTTCACCGATACGTTAAGCGTGGTTTATCTTTAACTAACGCTTTGAATGTGATATTCCCTATTTAAAACATACAGCGAATCTCATATTCTAAATATCACTTAGAGTTAAACCAAGCTTAACGTGTCGGTGCAAACGGCCATATGTAAGATATTATTTTACTACAAGATCAAGGTGAATTTAGTATAAACAATAATCTAAGTATTCAACTCTTTTTTTTCCGAATGTCAGAGCGAGAGATACGAACACCATTCACCGTTTCATATAAATTGAATTATAAAAATGTGAGTCGACAAAGGACTGTCATATCCGATAAATGTGTCCCACCGACTCTAATTCAAGGGCTCGCGCGTGTGATTCCGAGTCGGGTAAACGTAATCAAGATATAAGAGTCAGAGCGGCTTTGCACCTGTAACACCAACGACCTCTAACCTCTCCACTGTATAATTAATAATAATTACGTCGCGGAATGCATCTAACGTGATCGCAGCGCCTCGCGGCTTCGCATCTTCGCGATCCATTCACTCTCGCCTCGTGAATTTCGTTTCTTTTTATTTTCAATTAAAATATTCCGCCGTCGTCCGTCGCGTCGGGCGATTTATTCATTTTTGAACGAGCACACCTGTTCGTAATGGTCGAGCAGAGCGCGACAATGAGGCTATTTTCACTGAAATTATAGGCTTAAATAGACTCTTAAACGTTCGGTTTTATTGGATTGCTTTTGTTTTCCTTCTATGGCGGCTCTGGTGTTTTGTTTGCGTCTTGTTTTCTTCGAAGTGCGGCCTTTGTAAATTTAGTTCTAACATCTATGGGATGTTGATTTTATTGCGGAAATTGTCGTTCTTTTCTTCGCGTTTCATTTAAGCGATTTATATGATTTCTTCAATCCCCAAACCGATTTTGAATTTGGTGTATGAAGATGCAACAATAAATTCCTTTTTTTTTTCAAACAAGTTTTATATTTTTTTTTTTGAAAATTAAGGAATCTGCAGTAAGATTCCGACATCCGCGAGGATTTTGTTCCAAATTTTGGGCGCACATGCCAAAATTGGGCATATCGACGTGATATGGTTAGCAATGCACGGTTTTGTGAAATCCACATGTTTGCAGATGACACATAGCTGGACTTTCAACGTGCATGATTGGCGGGTTGCCGTTGATGATATGAATTCTCAGACTTAACATCAGTATACAATTTCGCTTAACATTAGAAATTTAACAATCAAAAACCTAGGTTGCACCTTTTGCAAAAGTGTAGTCTGTGACGAATTAAAAAAATCAATTAAAGTAATTCTTAATGATGTGATATTACCTATTCATTCATTCATTCATAAAGTTATGGGGACACCTTTAGTCCAGGCACTTCAGCTAGGTGCTCATTGTACCGTTCCTATTAAATCTCTTACTTCCACTCGAGCAGCTTGGTGTTCTCTATAAAGCCCAGTATCTTGCCCAGTGGGGAGACTTGAGAACCTTCGAGGGCTCCAATAGACCCTTCCCGAAATGTTTCTGCCGGAGTGTTTTCAACTCCTCACATGTGCAGATTACATATAAACTCGTTTCCTCCTGTAGCTCACATCTTCTGCACCACGGTTCGCTTACTCGGCCTGTGTTGCAAAGATGCTTCTTCAGGGGACAGTGTTCAGTTACCAACCCAGTAATGGTTTTAACTTCTTTCTTGCTGCGTCTAAGTAGGTTATCAGAGAACTTGGCATCCTCATCCCCTATTAGCGCTTTAGCTTGGAGTTGACCTTCTGTCGTCCTCCATTTGTTTGTGCTTGCATTGTCCAGTCAGGTCCAGATCTCCCTTTTAGCAGAATCCCTTGTGCTAAAAGGGAGATCTGGACCTGGCTGGACAATGGATATTACCTATAAATGATACAGTAAAAAAATTGGGTTTCAGCTTGGATGATGCATTTAGATACAAACACAAACTCACAAAATACATCGGAAACGCTTACCTACAGCTGAAGAAACTATACCCCTATAGATATACGTTGAATATTGATATTAAAACTAAACTATGCGATTTGTTTGTACTTTCCCAATTTACTTATTGCTCTACTGTTTGTCACGGCGCACAGTGGTCAATGAGAGGAAAAAACCTATAATTTTTTATTTTCTCTAAACATGTTTTTATTTTCAGTACGTCTTACTTAATAGTCTGCTACTATATTTATAACAAAAGCATATCAAATTTTGATGGGCCGGTGGTCGTCCTGAAAAGCCGTTTAAAGATTCCTGCGAGAGGGCTAAACGTTTTAAAATCAAACAACTAAATGAACAATATTGAGAACAGCTAATTAATTCAGCTGCAAAAAAATTACATGGACGTGACATAGAACCACCCCGCTTTAGTCCGGTAAAAGCTTTGGCTTTGATATTGGATGCTTCACTAAGTAAATACAAGTATAAAGTATTACGAAAGTCATCAAAAGAATTTGGATGTGATATTTTCCGACCTTACTACCAAATACTCGAGAAAAGAAAAGAACGTTATCTGAATGATTTGGAAGTTACTGATGGTTATGGTAAGGTCATGTTACAAGGGTTACTTGATCATACTGTAACATGCATTTTATTGACAAAAGCCGAATCTGACGTAGTCACTATGGAAGACGAGCTAACGCTTATCATAAAATGGGGTTGCCGATGAAAATACTTCGGATTCCGATATATTTTGAACATTGTTTGTGCCCTTAAATTTGTCAAACAAAAATAACGACTCGCAAGTTTATTGGATCAATTCAAAGCCATCTTCGACAAGGTTTTGTCGACCACTCACGTTTGAGTCCATAAAGGAAACACCTAACACAATAACGACTGAAGTAAAGAAAGTGGAAAATGAAATAGCTTGTCTAACACCATCTATTATCAATATTAATAATCCAGTGTGCGCCGTATTTTATATTCAATCTTTTTCTCTTTTATGTAACCCAAATCCCTTATATTTAATCTCATTACACTGAAAAAATCATTTAAAAATTACCATTCTATAAAAAGTTACAGACTTTTTTCCGCAAAAGCGCTTTTCTAGACGCCCTAGATCATGACACAGAGTACATAATTCAAAAAGTGCAGAACTCATGTCTCAGATTCATTTATGGAATTCAAAAGTTTGAACACATTTCTTTTAAATTGGTCGAGTTGGTTGAATATGGTATCGAAGAAAGCTACGCAATTTGCGCTTATATCATAAATTATTGCAATCAAAAACACAACCTTATCTTTTCAAAAAGATAAGGTTGCGGTCAGATGTCCATAGCATTATGACCAGCTTTAGAGGCCTTAATTCTCCTCCTCCTTATAGGACCGCTCTATTTAATACAATAGGGTGCCTAAAAGTTTAAAGTCATTGACTGATTCCGCATTTAAGAAAAAAAAAAAAATGTTAAAACGTTATTGCTGAGGAGAGAACAGCACAGAAACCTACTTGGGGTGTAATATCTCATTGTGCTTGTGCAAAGTACTACCTTGCTGTCTTATTTTGAATAGTGATGCTGCCAGAAATAGGTATAGAGTACATGATAGGCAGCATATTTAGTAATTACCTTTTATTTTATATGCCGGGTCGGGTTGAAAAACAGATTTACACCCTGAACCCCGCCTTGTGACTGAATTGCAAAAATAGTGACAGATTTAATAGTGTTTATTTCCTTCAAAAACATTACTGAACATGTTTTAAACCTAGTGTAGATACCATACACGTAAGCGTTCTTGATGGTTACAACAATACATTTTTACAACTATCTATGAAATTGTAGAGTAGTCACAACAACGGCGTAAAAAGAAAACATACTTAATCTGGTGATGAAAAAATCAGGATTTAAGAAATCAGCTATACAATTATCCAATAAAACGTCGATAAATTCTAACGCACACAGAATTCCACTGCATATTGCTATATGTATAGTACGAATTGCACTTCTATTACGATTACATTTGGCTCGTGGTGTATACGCAGGTGTAGTAAAAGAACAGAGATCCAAACGACCCTAAAAAAGATATCGATAATGTAAAGGCATCTAAATCATAAGGCGATATTAAAAACTTGTACTCTACGATGCACAAGATATATTAAACTACCGATAAAGGATCGACGCTTGGCATATCTTGTAACGCGATTTAGCATTCCTATAGTCATGTAATAAACAACTAGAGAATCATATACGACCTGTCACACATGACATTTCTCTGGTATTCAATGCACGCACTCGTACGCTGCGTTTTTATCTCCAATACGTATGCCGAGTACTTTATGGATATGATGTTATTATTATTTTGTTATGTTTTTGTTCCTTGTCAGACAAAAATATCTCTGAGGCAGTTATTACTTTTTTAGCATTGAACAAGCATTTTTTTATTACTTATTAAAGATCGATGCATATCTTGATGCTTATATTAATATTACATCCACACTATCTGGTGAACCAAAACTTAAGGATATAGTTTTATTACAGATTTAGTGTTGATTTCATTTACTGGGCAGATGTAATCTCGGCCGATTAAGGTGTTTTAATCTGTAATGGCAACGTGAACAATCTAAGTAGGTTACTTTAATTGACAGCTAAACTGTAGTATTTTCTACCGTCGGTTTCTAGATATTTTTGAACATGTAAATGCAGATTAACTGAAAAGGTTTTTAAATGAAAAAAAAAAACTGCTTAACATGTAATAATTTTAATATAAACAACGCTAGCGAAAACTAGCGCGCATATCAATGTACAATTTTAACCAGAATTTAACGCAATTCTTAAGAAAAAACCGACAGCCAATATAGAATTGCACAACGGTAAAACTTCTATGTACTTTAAACGTGGACAAAGGAGCACAATGAAAATTATATACACGCTAAAAGGCACCGACTCGAACATCAGCAACACTTTAAGCTTACTCCTCATGACCATGTACCAAACTCTCACGAGACTCCGAACAGCAACAAAAGGAAATCCTCGGACACACCATCCACCTATAGATAAAACTACCTAGAGCCATATAAAATGTTCGCAGACGCACTAAATCACAAGCGAATATGAGAAATGAAGATGTACCGTATATACAGATGGAGAGAGCTTGCCAACATCTCTATGCCTCTACCTGGCGTGTATCCATTCATAATGTGGGACACCTGCAGTTTTTGGCCCACGCTTCGCCGGAGATACCGGGTGTCGCTTGTAAATATCTTGTTTAATGCGAATTAGCCGGAGTTTCCACCAGACTTATATCGGTCTTCCGAATTAATCTATTCAGTTCTGCGGCCGTGTATGCGCGCGAGCTGAGACCTGTTTGCCTTTTAAAAATGATGTTAATTTTATATTCACGGGTTACCCGTGTCCCGTGGGCAACGTATAAAACATCCTTAAAAACTATACGTGCGACGTTCATTAATGAATCGGCGATAATTTATTTTGTTTATTTGCATTTGCTCGCTGAGAATCGAATGGGGTAATAAATTATACTGCCAGCTTCTACAATCGACACTAGTTGGCATAAAGCATCGATATATTGCTTATGGTATTCTAGATCTTGTTCGTTTAATTTATGCATAAGTGAAGGATCTAGTTCAAAACTTTTTACAGTATAAGAAACATATTTCATACCATTACGACAAATTCAATAAAGGTAAAACTACCGCAATATCTACAATCATACTAATCAGTCTGTTTTACTTCAGAGTATACATTGTCTTTTTCTAACTTACAGGTAGTGTTATATGTTATATCTTTCTAGTCACAAATTTTTGTTAAACCTCTACTCTTGTTGAGCTTGCAAGGAAATGGTCATGGCCTTAATTAAATGATCTTGATAGAACATAACCTATATTTTGTGTATCGATAATAGTATATTCTTCAACGTTCGTATAACGAGGCTTATTAATTACGAGGATGAAAATTCCCAACACGCGCCGTTAGGCGAGTGTTGGAATTACCCGAGTGATTAATAGCCACTACGCGAGTTGAAGACACTATTTTCTCCATGCCAATTAAGGACAACTTAATATATACGAGTTACACAAATACAATTGGAAACGTCAAAAACGTCAAAACGCTTGAAATATCAACGCATATACTGTTGGGTTGAATGATTTGTTGTTATATTCTGCCCCTGCATTCGGAAAATATATTTATGTGATATGATTGATTCTAAATTGGAATTCACAGGCGTGAGGAATTACTGTGATTCGTCAAATGAATTGACGAAAAGAATGGACATATTATTATTGAATAGTCGTTAGAATGTTTTTCATAGAAAATTGAGATTCCCGTTTACTGTGCCCCTTGCACACTATATATTTCCTGGTGGAATATAAGATTTTTATATATTTTCCTGCTGCTCTTCCACATCTAAAGATATACTGCTTTTGTGGATACACTTAAGAAAGAAGCACATTTGTTTCTTCAAGTGGAAAGTAATTTGATTTTTTCAAAATGGAAGCCGCTGAGATATTTTCTGGAATCTCATTAGAACTACTTAATGGTACCATCCTGTACGTTTCACTTCAATTCCTCTGCAGTTCCGTTTTTCATGATAGCCATCGGTAAATATGAGAAAAATTTCATTTTGTTCGTGTCTCCAAAACTGTTGATAATAGGAAAAGAGTGAGCAAGACCTTTTTCTCTTGCATAAAATTGAATCTAGTTTAATTTCGCGTATTAGGATTAGTTTTGCGCTAACCTTAATATTTCCAAACATATTGAAAAAACAGTTGAAAAAGATGAGTATTAGGTAATTACCCTCTTTCCCCTCTCGCGTAGTTCGTACTCTCGAGAATTTTTAGCGTGTTGTACAGGATACAATATTGCTAAGCAGTAAATATACAAATTAATTATAATTTCTTGTAAAAACAAAGTTTTTTTTAACCTATTACGTCAGTTAAACAAATGTTAATAAACCAATGTCCTTTATAATCGTCTTCAAAATAATTTGTTTTCGCACGACCAACGACTGAAATAGATTAGAATTTTGAGGGGAACCCTATGTCTCTGCTTACTCATAAATATGTATGGAAATAACTTTTAGTGACTGTACTGCAACTCATTAGAGAGTTTAAGCAAACCTTACGGTAAGCGCTAACGCTAAATTTGACATCACCGCGCATGCGCGTAATTTAACGTACGCTAAAGTTTAACGGACGGACGCTAAACTACAGTAACCAATAGAAACGTTTGTCTAGATTTTGACATTTTGACATCTAATGAACATAACACGAAATACATGCTAAATACGTTTACGGTTATATCTGAATTGTTTTTACGACTCTTTTTCGATAAATGAAGAGTAACATTAAATGCCTCTAAAAAAAGGTCGAATAAGATTTGACATGTATGATGGTATTACTCCTCCTAACTCTCCTATGGTCGATTTGCCATTTTCACCATAAAACAACCACATTTCGAATTCCTATTTTAGTTGCTTGCTGTGATTAATTCGGTATTTTCAAAAACTAATTTAAGGTACTTCTCTTTGTCTAAAAAATGTCGCACTTTAAATTTTTAATTCAGGAATAGTTTTAGTCTAATAAAAAAATTAAAGAAAAAAATATGTCACTATGAGTAGGAACCCCTCTTTTTATGCTGAGAACAGAAGGTTAGCTAGAAATCTGGACGAAGTACAAGAAAAAGCTTTTCGCTCCGAGTGACATATTATTTTTTCTTCAAGCGCTAATTGACAAAATATGCGCTTATCTAAATAACGATTCATTCAATTCATCAATGAAAACGACAAAGCGTTTAAAAAGTATTTACGTGATTGCCAAAGATTAAAACGCCTGCTCAACCTGTGCACAAAGGTAAAGATTCTTCTACGCAAAATAAATATCGTTTGAAAGAGATTTGAAAGTAACTTTCGAAACGTACAACATGCTTTTCAAGCGTACATCAGATATTTCCAACTGTCTGAATTTAATTTTGACATTTATAATCAAAACAACGACAAGGGGCGCCACCACTGATGACGCGTTTGCACTAACATTATATTACTAGTAACATAATCCTTTTTGTTATTGTACTAGGTATAGTAACGAAATGCCTGCGTTCAGTAACAAAATGTTAGAATTATGAGACGCTTGAAGCTTTTTCACAACAACAACTCAACAGGGAGGGGGGATTAAATTGTGGAAAAACATAATTTGACCATAGAAAAAACTTGTGTCACCCCACCCTGGTGTTAAAAAAATAATTTTGTCATTTAAACCATTTTTAATGCTTCCTCTTGTAAAAAAATAATTTACTGATTTAAACGAAAATTTATCTTTCACGCACCCCATATGATTTACCAATTCGACAAATAAACGGAAATGGGCCATCAAAACATAAAATACATAGGTTCTCATTAAAAATAATGAGCAATGACATCATCACTCTTACACGGATCACTCTATATATTCAGATACTACATCAGAGAACGTAGAATCAAAAACTAAATTTCATCTTCTTTTCCAAAAAACCTATATTTACCTGCTTATCGATTTTAATCCCTCCTTTTTGTTCGGTGAATTTAGCGTACGCTAAATGTTTGCTTAAACCCTTTCTTGTCAACTGACTTACGGTATTCAATAACGTACTGCTGTGTACTGAATGTACCAACAAAAATGTAAAATGAAATTTAAAAATGAAAAATTAAATTAGCTAGCTCAAATGATAACAATTTTTGTAAGGCGCAAAAGAACAATTAAACTCAGGGTTACTATCATGAAGAGTAAAATGTGGGTGAAAGTCTTTAATACACAAAAAAAAATTTTAAAAGGTTTAATAAAAATTAAAAGAACAGTATTTTGAATGACATAAAAATTCAATAATTTTATTATTTTTAAAAAAAAAGAAAAAAAATTAATTGCAAACTTTGCAGAAAAAAAAACCTTGGACAAAAAAGGTCCTGATCTAAAACAAAACTGCAATTGACTTTAAAATTACAAAAGGACAATTCAAAATCCTTTTACAAAGCAACAGAAAACAGAAAGTTCAGGAAGATAATAATTTTTTTTTTAATACAATCCACTTGGTCTCAATATTAAAACAACTAAATTAAACGTGGAAAATTCAAGTAATTTATATAAATGAAAAATAAAAGCAAGCACAATGCTTTTATTCACCCAACCCGAGGTGATTAATAAATAATTACAAATCAGATAAATTTACGAACAAAAAAATTAACTATTCAAACTTAAAATATCTTCCTGCACGTAAAAATAATAACAGATCTTATATCTAACTTGTGTACACAAAAATACAATATCAATTATTATTAAATGAGTTCCGTGATGAACGAAATAAAATCGGAAATGTGAATTCAAAACTTGAAATCAATAATCACAAATTGTCAGCTGTGAAACACAACTTTATATATCTACTTACTTTCGTATCGATCAAGGAACTGAACTCACAAGGTTAAACAAACGTATAAGTATAAAAATCTCAGATGCGTGCGACGCAACGCACACAGATCTGTCCTCAAACGGACGAACTCGCAAAACAAAACAATTTATATACACTACCAGTGAACGCAAAATGTACACCTGAATGAAATTAAAATAAACAACTGAACAATAAAATAAACAAATTAAACAATCCAAAACATTCACTAAATCTTATATAAAAATAAAACAATTTGAAATTTCTCGCAACATTGACAAACGCTTTACGGAATGAACAAAAAAAAAACCTAAATTTACAAAAACCCGGGGTGCCAGACCACAGCAGTACGTTAAATTTAGCGTTGACTTTAGCGTAGGTTATGCTTAAACTCTCTATTGCCAGTAGCATAGGAAATGTATTACGTTAGCTTTATACTAGTAGCATAAGATCTATATTAGCATCCATTACATCTACTATCTACATTCTTGTTTGTCTTGGTAAATAAGATGATTAGAAGAAGTGCTACAACTTAATAACATCCCTCTATATGACATAGTCGTTTAGTTATAGATCCATACACACATACGCAGATCCATACATAAATATTTTCCATGTGATTTATTAAGTCAACGATAAATCATAATAAAGATTAAGGCGATCGTATAATTCAGCCGCTTATCTAATTACCATTACCTACGCAAGTTAGGAGGTACGTATAACGTATGTTGCGCCGCGTTACTTAATAGACGACCTCTGCTAAAACGGCTTTCCATTATCGTTTTCAATAAAGGCAGAACTCTCTATATACACACACACATAAGCGTTGGTACGACTGTATAGTACGGTATGGGGCGCAGATAGGAAGCGTATAGGTACTCTAAATAACGACGCCCGGATCACGAAATAAATTTTCGCTATCGCCGCACCACATAAATGAACCCATAAAGTTCGAAATGAAACAGACTTTTCTTCTGAAATCGGGTAATTACCGTCGATAAGTCTAAAGAACTTGGCGCAGCACCGCTTTACCGCTTCCGATAGCGATGGAACATTCGGCGTTAAGAGAGTGCCTAAGAATACTGTCAGTAAAAATTGAGACGGTACTTATTATAGAGATAGGGAATAGGATATTTATAAAAAGATTTTTTATGTCCGATGCAAGTATATTAAACTAATAATAGCAAAAAAATTTGTTCAAAACATTACCTCATCGATAAAATTGAAATATAAATAGAGGAGACCAGGGTTAGTTGTTACAATTTTCAGTTTTCTTTTGTCATAGTAACTTTATTTTTGTCTTTAAAGAATTAAAATTTGTATAAAGGGTTTGGTTTATACCTTGCGCGTAGCGTGTATAAGTAAAACCCTTTGATATTATTATTCTTTGTAAATTATTTAAAATTTACATAAACAACACATATATCAACATGCCCCTGGCTGGGGTAAATTGATACACCCAATGCAAGTAAGTGTTTATAAAAAAAACAACTGCCTGCACATACACACTAAAAAATTGTAGTAAATTTACCAAGATTCCTGCTAAAAATTCCAGTAACATTTGGGGGAAAATCACGAAAAGCTGGGTAATTTTACGTTTTTTAGCAAATTATCTATCCTTTTGGAAATTTTCCACATATCGACCAGTATTTTTAAATCGTATGTAAAAGTGCTACGTAGAAAAGTAATATTACTAAGATTATTATGCTTTCCCAGGGAATCTTATTAAATTACTTCCTGATTTTATCCACAGTTAGGAAATTTACTTAGGAAACCAAATACTTACAATGCGGGCATGTTTAATTTTATGGGTTCAATTTGTAGATAGATAACACAGAGCACGCACGAAAGTGGCGGTGGTCGTTCTTTTTGTTTTATCTATAGGCATATTTAGGTAAGTGGTGTATTTGTACATCAAAGTAATTTTACTGGCACAAGTAAAATACCTGTACGGTTTCGGGGTAATATAATTGCCCAGAAACCGTACAGGAATTTTACCAAACCAGACAAAAGCTAACTTCCTCTTCGTCCGAGCTGTCAGAAGTTTCTATTTTATTATGTATTTTCCTATCACCTTTTTTATTTTTAATGTTTGACTTGGTGATCTTTTTTCTTTGGTGAATTTGTGTTGTCTGTTCTTTTTTTCATAGTTTTTAGTCTCTCTCCTTCTCGAATGAAAGGAATTTATTCTTGAGCGACTATTAATATCGCAGATTTTCTTTTCTTACCTCGATTACTTTGTATTCGTGGTTGTGCCGTGGGTTACTGTCTTACTTCCATGGACTGTGCAATATCTAGATGCATCTCCCTTGGAATGTAACCCACTGTTTCTTTGGTATGGTTGCACTTGGTTGATGGCATGTCATTATTAAGGTTCTGCTCCGTTCTACCCCCCAAAATCTCTGAATTATGTCCGCGAACATTAGATAAATTATGCTGCAGAGCAGTTTCTTTACCTGATTCCCACAATGGCTTGTGAATCACTTCACAACTGGAAATGTCTTTATCCTTAAATATATCTGCGTTGAAAGCTACTATCCTTGTAGCTCTAAATCCCGCAACAATATTCCTTGGAATGACAGCATCAGGCAAACCTTCTTTTAATATCGATTGAATATCGTGAATTGATATGGTTTTACCGGGATTACTGGTCATTCACCTATCACATCCACCAAAAAATGTTTTTATTAATGGACCAAAAACATATCTGTCCAATGGCTGTAGACGGTAAATGGTATGTGGTGGTAATGACAAAAGCACAACACCATTTGCCGAACAGAAGTTTTATATAGCAATAATTGCTAAATGCGATGAATGGTTGTCAGACAACTAAACATGGGCTTTTCTTTGAACATCTCACATGTCGAACGAATTGTTTTATAAATATCAAAGATCTATCCTGCATGACCCAACCACTAAGATGAGCAACTCCGATACAGTTTGGAGGCCCATTATAAACAAAATGATCTTTTTATAATACTCTTCATAGTGTAATCATTGGCGGCACAGAATTTGCACAGGCACTTACTGCTATAATCATAGTCACAGTTGTTCCTCTCTATGCAGAAGTCGCTTTACCAATTTGTTTTTTCCTTCCTCTGTAACTATATTTCCAGGTCTCTGCACAGACTGAAAGCAAGTTTCATCAACGATCCAGGACAGGTTTTGAATTATCGTTTTAACATTAAATTTGTTAAAATTCATGGCTCTATTTAGACTAGTCGCTTCTGGAGCTTGAATTGACAGTCTAGGAAAACGTTTCATAAACGCTGAAACCCAGTTAGCAGATGCCAAATTTTTTCACTTATTAACGACGGCATGTTCAAATGCAAGTTTTCATATGTCTTAGGGAGATAACCCGTGATATATTCTCGAACAATGCTCAAAGTATTTTGCGAGCCGATTTTTCTGATTGTCTGTTGTGTTGCTTTTGCATAACTAATTCTTCGTAGCTCTCGTGCCTCTAAATTTGGTATTTTTTTAATGTATCTCTTACAATGATAATCTACGTAAATAACCCAAAAACTGCTGCTATTCTTAAATCGGTTTTAGGGATTTTAAATTTTTTTATCTGGCCATAACAGTGTTGTTACTACAGAAAAACATGTTCACCTTCATGCTTTCACTTGTCCCATTTATTCTTTTCTCCAATTACTGCTAAACTAAACCAACAATCTCCTCCTAAAATACGGCGTGACGTAACCTTTCTAAAGTCCAAATATTTTCGATAGTACTCGTAGGCTATATCCTCACACAGAATTCCTTTCCGATTTGACACATCTCCAGTCACCGAGGCACAATACAGTTTTCTGCGAACCTCCCGTGGAACACGCTGCCTTTTCAGCAGCTGACCGTGAATGTACCACAATGATGACAGCAATAAAAGTAAATGGAGTCACCATTGAAAGGCACCTCCGTAACAGATCGTTGTCATTTGCATGGTTGATACCATTCACACTGACTACCGTACATCAATACCTCCATAAATCTACAATGATTGATGAAGGGCACGTTGTCGACCCGAATAAAAACATCACCGTTCCTTTTTAAAGCGTGTAAAACACCTACATGTATAATAGGAATCGGTTATATAGAGTTTGTACGTTGCGCATGTACCCAAGGATTGTATTAGTAGGGTATTTCGTACTTATTTTATTTTTCCGCGATTGTCTTGTCTGGCCATATAGACATATAAATACGTATAATAACAAAACATAAAATATAATTATACACCAGTCAATAAATACGTAATTTTATTGTTTAAAGACTGACAGGGAATTCTGTTGCACCTATATTATAAACAGATACCCAACCTTGAACTTTCCTTTGTGTATCTCGATGTCCCAGACATAAATAAAGGAGTCAATGTTGCAAAACTAATTTATACGTATTAATACCATATAATTTGCAACAATTTAGGGAGCTGAGAAGACGGCAAATGAATCGCAAGTTGTAGGATGACTGATGACAGTTTTTAGGAGAACAACATGCCTCTAAAAGTGTTAATTTTGACAGCAGAGGAACACAATTAATTATCGCCAAGTTTCTTTGTGTAAAGGTAGTAATCACTAACAAAGCATTTTCAATTTTTCTCCCATTCAAAAATAAAAAATAAAACAATTTTATACCCTAATGAAGTAGGTATATGTATTTTTAGGTGAGTTAATTAGCATACACAAGGTAGAGATTTCGAACCTGTCATTTACGAAATTTATTCGGTTATTTTCGACAATACAACGTCCAGATGAAATTTATATATGTGTGCCTTCCGAATAAACACCTAAATAAAACTATTTAACCGTTTATATTTTTGTTAAACGAATTACCACGCGCCGTAACCACGGCGGACGCTAACTTGCGTCCATTAGAGCATTTTTATTTAAAATAACTGTTCAGCAAACAGCACTCGGGAACGTAGTATGTTTATGATAGTATCGTATTTTTACGGCTACGCCATTTATTGGGAATTGAGTGTTAATTGCGCAATAAACTGCACGGTTCGACGTAACAATTCAACCATTCTTGCAAGTGTGTAACGTTTATTTACACTAACTGTTAACCGCGACCGAAGAGAATTTCCTAATGTACGAACAAGATAACGCATATAACCGTGATAAACTTCGAGTAGGTATCCTTTTTTTTGTAATACACAAAGTTTAATGATGTATTTTACACAAATTTAATTCTCATTTAATATAAGGATGAGGAGGTAAACCTAAGATTAGTGTTGAAAATAATAGAAATTCAAAGAGATATATTTAAATACACTAATTAACTAATTATTTGCTGCTACTGATTGCTTTGATAATTAACAATTAATGTTCGTTTACGTGAATTAACAATCTTCAATTGCAATAATCATAGAAATGGATAGAAAGAAATTTTAAAGAAGTTAAGGACTGCTTAAAACTTAAGTCAAGTGTTTTTTATTACAACCGAGAAAAAAAAAATCAGCTAACTGTAAAGGGACAGGCGCCTGCACAAAAGAAGGAATTATATGTAAATTTTAGAAGAATTTACCTACCAACAATTAGATGAGCGTAAAGTGGGATTTCCGCCAATAGAAAATTCTTAAAAGTATTTGGAAGTTTCTGAAGATGGCGTGACTTGCTTCTCCTTTCTTATTATTTTCAATAATTTTCCTTCACTAAGATTGGTTAAAAATACATGCAAAATAAGCAGCTGATATTTATCTTTAAGTTTGGTTTATAACGCTTTGGGATTGCGTCTATTATAAATTGGTGGGGAAATCATCTCTTTTGCCACGCGAAGGTCTCTGTAACTCTGGTCATTCTCAACACAACATCAAGTAGATGGATGAAGAGTGTGAAAAATATTCTTTGCTTTATTGCTTTAAACGGAAACTAAATGGCGTGATCTACTAGTTTGTCTTATTTATGTGATTTTCTCGAAAAATTTAAATGGAATGGTATCACTATAATCAACCCAGTAAAATGAGAACGCAATGACAATTAAACTTGTCAAAACCGCGAAATGATATCTGTTGACGTTCCAAAGATAATTTGATTTTTGCAAATTTTCTTTTGTGCTCACCCTGTAAGCTGTAAGTACCGCAGCTAAGGGCTTTCAGAAAAGAACTTAAACAACTTAGTTTTGTAAAATTTCTAAGCTTTTGACTCGTCCTGTAAGGTCAACAAAAAACAATAACGTATCCTAATTTGTAATTTTTTTGGGCCTGGTTTATAAATGCTGCGTCAAAAGTACTTATATTTTCTTAGGTGACACTTCATTATTAACACCATGTAGTAACCTGCGAAATGTTTCCAGTAATCAATTGTTATTGTTTAGTTTTTGCATCAACTGTCAACATATCAAAGTGATTTGTAATCTTTGCAATAATTATTGTTCAGTAATGCCTTATTTTTCCAATAAAGAAGCATGATAAACTGGCTGTGTATTTTGACAGTTTACAAAATGGTGTTATTGCAGAGCGGTAGTATGCTACACGGTACCCGGTAATGAAATTAAACTTACAGGTTACAGGGTGAACCGAAAGCTTAGAAAAATTATAAAAGTCGAATTATCTTTGGAACGGCAACAGATATCAATTCGCGGTTTCGACAGATGAAACTGTATTGCGTTCTCATTTTTCCAGATTGATGATAGTGATATTATTCCAACGAATGCACTTCTTACAGTGTGAAATCATTAAACAAATGCTTTCCTGCTAATCACTGTAATTAATATGGACAATTTTTATATCAAAAATTTTATCTCGTAGGATTTAAACACGACATCTCCCATTCACCGGATGGTTGCTCTGCCAGTTGAGCTAACGAGGAATGCTGATCTGTATTTGAGGCATTCAACTGTGTGGAGCCCGTACACACCTCGTGAGCTCAACTGGTAGAGCAACCATCCGGTGAATGGGAAATGTCGGATTCAAATCCTACAGAATCAAGATGAAGAAGAAATTACAATACATGTTATTTATCAAAACAACGGCTAGGAAGGACAAGTTTTCTAGACTCTGAGATTCCTAATAGCTACGTAATTGAACCGCCCTCAAAGATGATAAGTCTAATTAAGAATACAAAATTAGAAAGTCTTCTAGGATAAAGGAGATCGCAATAGATTTGAAAGTAATATATGGATTAGTTATTGGATGACATATCGTAGTTGCTATATACTATTTATTATATTTTTAACATGCTATAAGATCTTATTTATCCCAGTTTGTCAAATCCGAAGAATGGTGGAAGATAACATTAGAACAGAGGCAGGTCAGTTCTGAAGGATTATTGGCTGATCAATGCAGATTAACTAAAAGTATCTAAACGTCTCTTATGAAAAAAGTTCTGGACTAAGAAGTTGGGTCTTAAAAATCTTAATTCTTGACGCTATTTTATTATGATCTGCATAATATACTTGCATGCAATATACATGAATGCAATGATCGTTTGTACTATCTCGTTGTAATTTACACAGCACTGCGTTTCAACAAGACAATTCTATATTTATGGTCGATGATAATCAAGATGCAAAGAAAAAATTGCATGTATATTATATTTAACAACAATCTTAATATCTGGATCCTCGTCCGGGATTTGTTGCTTAACGAAGCTTTGGGTTGTAGAATACAACTCGAAACTTTTAGGCATTGACCTCTATAGACCTATTGCACTATTTCCACTGAAATTTTGTCAAATCCAGCGGAAGGAGTTTTTACGTGTCAAACATCGCATTAATATGGAACTTATAATTTTGTTTCCCGTCCGAAAAGAAGAAATGAGATGATATTTTTAAAAGCCCTATAATTTGAGAGAATCAAGAACCATAGGACTGATTCGTGTTGATTATTGTGCTTTAACTCTCTTCCAATTATTCTTGTTTCACCTATTATACGTATGCTTCATCAGTATTGATGGTTACTTCTGGTTGATTTATCACCAAAGTTAAGAAAAGAGACTTTGTACTAATGCATGCCTGACTTTTATAATCTTCAAACGGCGCAAATGCGGAAAATTATTCACTTCCCAATTCAGGTTATTATGATCTATCGTATTTTCCCAGGGAAAGTTAAGAACATGTCGTTTTCTAAAAAAAAAAAAACTAGAAAGTATGGTTTTACTACTGTATATCATGGAAAGATTTACTACAATCACACTGTAAGTGAACTTTGAAATTTAACGATCATATTATGAGTACCATTACCGATACTCCATAGGTACAAACTATAGCATGATTGTCATATCTATCATATCCAATAGATGTTAACACTTATAGCGTTAACGACATTTTAGATGGATTGTAAGCACTTTCACCCAAGATACACTTCCATATTATACATTATATAAAATGATATCAAACTCTCATAGGAGATTGCGATTGATCCCAACATCTTAATTAAGCAAATTATAGCTCCTGTGTACTTGCTATAACCAAAGTAAGGGGATATTAGAAGAAAAACTTCTTGATTACTACTTATGCTTGAATAAAAAAGATATCGAGGTATTATTTACACGACAAATTATTTCCCACTGATTCGTCTCGCTCTCGAGAATAATTATTATTTAGACGTGAAAGGAACGGTCGGCCTAATTTATCCGTAAAAGGCCTATTAATAGTGAAGCCGAGGTTTAACTTAATAATGTCAATTTGTCAATCATTTAATTAAAGCTCGAATCGGTTTAATTTAGATAATGGACGTCAGGTACACGCGGACCTGTGAAACGTAGATGGGAACGGAGTCCGTAAAGTGGCATTTCGAGTAGCCCTTATCTACGGATCTATCCAGAGTTCGGCAGCTATTTGTTATTTTCGGAGATAAGCCATCAATAAACTCGACCTATTAGTTCTCAATTGGTCGGTAATTTGAAACCTCGCGATCACGGAGATGATCATTTGTTCTCCCGCTACGCTTTGCTCTCTTTCTTTGCTGCCTGCCGATGCGCTTATGGTCCGTGTTTGTGTGTATCGTCTTCCTTTTCTTTTTTTTTTCTTTTCTGGTTCGATATTTTTCTTTCTCTATTTTGACCGCTCGGGTTATTTGCTCTACTCTACCCCGGACAGTTAGGTTCACGCGTGTGTAGGTACTGTCTGTTTGAGTAATTCGATTTGATACTCGCATTCCACGTCTTACGTTGGTGCCCCTTTTAAAAGAATTCTCACGGGAGCGATTCATTTTTTTCGTTTTAATTAAGTTTAAGCTATCCGAAAGATTAATGATGAGTACTGACGTTTGCATACCAAAGATTCTTCGAATCCAAGCGCATTTTTGAACTGTTCATCACCCAAAATCAATCGAAATAGGAGGAGGATTTAAGATTTACCTAATGTCACAACAAGGATAAATCTTTACGTTGGATATTTGTATTTTTCCGTTTTATCCTCTATAAGACGCAATTGTTGTTACGCACGACTACTGAAGAAGAAAGACAATAAAAATTGCAATAATAACAAAGGCTGAAGAAAATATTGAGAAAACAAGTTAAATTACCTAATTATCTAAATAAAATAAAGAAATGAGTCGAAGGTTGGTTAGAAATAATGCAGCAGTTGTTGTACAAAAACGTTATGATATCAACACAATTAAACAAAACTTTTATGCAAGAACAAAAAAGAAAACTTCCTAAACAATAAAATAGATTCTTTCGTAAATTTATAGAAGTTAATAATCCAAACTCTTATGAAAAACATAACTCACTTCGAACAGATCTAAAAATGTAATTTGAAAATCTATTGAGGTTTGTGTCCTCTACACAATGTAATATTGGTGAGAATATAGATGTCAGTAAGTACCAATTTTACTTCACGCACTAGTTCGTAAAATGCTACTTTACACACGCTTTTAAAAATAAATAGAAATTGAAGTTTACAGTACCGCAACACGACGAAATAAGGTACTTACGAGGAATGCAAACCGTCCTTATATCAGACAGAGTCAGAAATACAGACAAGAATTGACGTAGAGCAAGGATAACTTGAGTAGAAGAGAAAATTACAGGAGTTAAATTATGACAGCATGACCGTTTGTTTTGCATATTTCAGACAACAGATATCTAAACTCATTATGTAAAATATAAACAAGCAGAAATACAGACAATAATTTGATCGTTAAAGACTTTAAAATCCCCAACTGCATCGATCACACGTAACATTCTATAAAACCTCGTATGAAACCAAAGCAAAAAAAGCACTATTTTCGAGTGAAAGCTGCATCATAAATATCGTACAACGAAAGTGGGACATTTATTTTATCAATGGTTGATCTTTGCGTGTCCCGTACGTATGCCACATACGTAAAGTTGTCAATCTCCGCGGCCATAAACTGTGAAAACGTGATTCCATTTCGAGAAACACTTTCAAAACACACTCAAGTACTCTTCACGGGCCGACGCAGTCACCGCTGAGGTAAGGATAGTACGGCGTCATAAACGGTGAGTCAATTGACCGACAATCAACTTTGAACTCAAGCAAACATATCAGAAACGGCTACCAGAACGACCGTGATGACAATGACGTATTGATAGGTTTATGTTTATTAGTCGGCATGATAGATGTCGCTGAAATTCTGTTTATTTAAAGTAAACATATGAAATGTAAGTTGACGTTTTAATTTTGGGTTTTCTACTAGGGGAACTCATACGCCCATACAATTTAGTTCTAGTAATATTTTCCGTCTAAATCTACTAAAAGTTGCTAGGTTATATATGAACTTTACTTACCTCGATCAACGATTTTTCCGAACAAATTCTTCCCTCGCAAGAAATTCTTCGTCGTGCAATTCCACCTTCGATTCCTAAATTGGTACTGGCATTCCTGTATCGCTTGGTTGGCACCTCTCGCGATGGCTTGAAGTACACCAGGGTTTTCCCTGACCAACTTCTGCTGCTTTTTCCTTAGGGTACTGTGAACCGACGTGCCGTACATGGGGATGCCTGGCGCCAAGGGTGACAAATTATTCGGCTCCCCGGCTTTCGCTATGCCCCTATCGAAAAACGTCAAGAAAAGAGAGATCATTAATAACGCAGTAAGCCGTTTCGGTAAAGTTTATTTTAATCTTCAAGAGGACGACATTTATACACACTGTTGATTTTATTGAGAAACGTAAATATCCAATACAAGATAAAGCTATTAGTTTAAAGAAGTTGCGCATTAAGCCGGCGTAGATATAAACTTGAGGCTCACGTGAGGTAATTAACTTTAATACTGCAATAAATAGCATGCAAGATCCCGGTGCTACCATCAGCTACTGCAGCTTATTATTTCGCAGTAAAGAAAAAATTAAAGGGATTTACGAATTGTGTTAACGTGTGGAAAGGTCATAAAGTTTCTGTTTTAAATACGTGTAGCTACTACAACCTACAATGGCACAACTAGAACTTATACAACCTAATAGAGATTCTTTTGAAAGACACATGTAGTCATTAACTTCGCACTCCTTCTTATGTAAGTCGTGGCTAAATATTCTTTATTTAAATAAATAGGTTTATTTAAGAGTATCTGTATAATGATAGAAAGGTTTTCTTCATTAAATGAAATGAAAATTTTAAATAGAATTAAATAGATATTTTTCTTAAGAACGAAGAACTATTTTCCTTATTACCACAGTAAATAGTTTCAATTAAAGAATAATCAATATCGTTGAAAAGACATATTATTGCAATCAAAGCTTAAATTTTTTAAGAAGAAATTATATTAGAGTAACAAACATTTTATTTTACTCCATTAAAAGCTGCACTCTACTTGAAATTTATGAATTTGAGAAGAAATGAAGAAAAATTTTAATGATCACTATGTGTATTAATCAATTAATTAATTATGGTAGCCGGATATGTCACTATGTTATTAACACTTTTGTATTACCGCTAATATTTGTTTTTCATTGAGAAAGCCTCAAAATAGCTACTTACTTCCTTTACAATTAACTGAGGAGAGAGGGTGGCGCACTTAAACCAAGATAAATCAATCTATCGGTAAATAATTCTCTGAATACCCTGTATGCGTAACGACACCTTGTGACAAAGCCACAGCCGATCACGGGCCGTCGATTTGTAAATATGTATAAGACAAATGAACAATAAAAAGCGAACTTTTTTTTTTTTTTTTTTTTTTTTTTTTTTTTTTTTTCTGGCTTTTCGGGATCTCTGCCCATTAGCCACTACTACTTATACGAGAAATGAAAGAAACTAGGAAAGCACACATAACCTGAGTGATAAAATAATATATAAGATAGCAGCCACTAAAAAGGTGACAACACCGAGTAGACCGCTGTTAAATTATGATGCCCGCACTTCTTATGAATTTCAGCAAAGCCTCATAAACTTTATAACTATTCTCACCCAAAAGACTAACTACTCTTGTGGGAAACGTTACTGATAAGTCTGCCAGATCACGAATCAACTGGGTTCGGCACTGTAGATACCTAGGGCAGCCCAGAATTAAATGATCCAAATCGGCAACTTCATACCCACATTCACAGACCGGTGATTCTACAAGACCCAATTTATACAGATGTGCCGGAAATATCCCATGCCCAAATTTTAAACGCGCAACGGTTGAATAACAAAACCGGGAAATGGTCCGCCCATGATGCCAACGATCATGAAATACAGATGGATGAACTAACGCATAATGGGTCATTCTATTTCGATAGGAAAGTTGCCATTCTCTCTCCCATAAGTCTTTGAGAAAATGTTTTCTTGCCGAAACAAGGATATCATGCACATACAGATCATGGTACGTAATTCTGTCCATCCTTATAGCGTTTTTAGCTAAAATGTCTACCGTTTCGTTAGGCAAGATACCACAATGAGCTTTGACCCAAAAGAATTTAATAGATATAGACCTGCACACAAGCCCATCGTATTTTCTCAGGATCTTCCATATCAGAGGATGATATTTTAAAAATAGATTTCTATTATTCAGAGCCTCTAAGACACTTTTCGAGTCCGACATGACTGTAGCATTTTTGATATCATGACGCTCTATATACATTAATGCTTCTAATATAGCCCTGGCCTCTGCCGAGAATATAGTTAGTCGACCGTTCAGCTTAAACGAGCGATGAACATTCCGTGTCACATCCAAAAAAGCACATCCACAGCCCTCTTCCGATTTAGATGCGTCGGTATATATCAGGGAAGTAGGCGCTAAATATTCAATTAATTGCTGGTGAATAATCTTATTCTGCGATGGTAAATCACCATAACTCGGAAAACAAATCGGCATGCTCTGGAGGTTTTGATAATAATCAACTTCTGATAAACACAAGTTTGGCGTGGATGGCTTGAAGGGAAAGATATACTTTAGTGCCTCTACCAACAACGGGGTTCTTCTATTAGACCAGTAACTTGACGACCCAAGCAGCACCGTCAATCTTCTAATGTTCAGCAGTAAGTGGCTGAAATTGCCAGCCAGCAGTTTCAAGGCCTGCTTCGAAGCCAAAAATTGATATCTTAAAACTAAAGGAGGCTCCTCCGCCTCGACATACAAAGCCTCCACCGGCGTAGACCTCATGGCGCCAACACAAATACGAAGAGCTTTATGCTGAAGGACTTTCAGTCTGCGCAGTTGATTATTTTTAACAGAACCGAAGAGAGAACAACCATAGTCTAGGTGGGGACGTATACAAGCGGTATAGAAAGTTTTAGCTACCACTCTATCAGCGCCCCATTTCACTTTTGCTAACAGACGAAGTATATTAATAAAACGTTCTCCCTTTCTAATAACATGACTAATATGAGTCGCCCAGTTCAGCTTATGATCGAGAAAGAAACCCAAGTATCTGACACTTGATTTAATCGGGAATTCGGTGCCACCCAGAATCATGCGGCAGTCTGGTAGATGTCTATGCCGAGAGAAAATAACAACACTAGACTTCGACACAGATAGATCGAAACCGTGTAATAGCAACCACTGATTACACTGTTCCATACTATTCGACAAGATACCCTTCAATATGTTTAGCGTTTTGGCGGAAGCCAGCAAACAAAAGTCGTCAGCGTATTGCACAGTCTTAAGGCGTTGGTTTGACATGTCGTGAAAATGAGCAGTGTATAAGTTGAATAGAAAAGGACTCAAAATCGATCCCTGAGCCAGACCTATTTTAGCACACCTAGGCCCTATCAAATTGTTTCCCTTCATTCTCACAAATACCCGTCTATCCCGAAAAATATTGGTAATGTTTCTAGCTACGTTAGCAGGGATAGAGTAGTCGCATAATGAACGTTCTAAAATATCGAGATCTACGCAATTGTAGGCTTGATTAATATCCAAAAAGATTGCGCCAACATAAAAGTTCTTGGTAAAACCCAACTGTATGTCTGATATAACATCTGTCACCGCGTCTAAGGTTCCCATCTGTTTTCGAAAACCATACTGTTGCTTCGGCAGAATACTATTTTGCTCGGTCCACCACTCCAAACGAGCCTTAATGATGCGTTCATATGTCTTCAAAACACATGAGAGAAGAGATATTGGGCGAAACGCTAAAGGGTCGCTATTAGCTTTTGGGATTGGTACCACCACAACTTGCTTTAATTCATCTGGGACTACACCCTCCGACCACAAGCTATTAAAAATTGAGAGTAACAGCTCTCTAGCCTCTAATGGTAATAGACGTAATAATTCGTATGTGATGTTATCAAGACCTGGCGAAGAACTGTTTCCAAAGCGAAGTGCTGCGTTTAATTCTTCAAACAAGAATGGCCTACTCAACCAGTGATCAGTGTCTCTCTGAGTATTTTCAGGAATTCTATGATTCGCTAACGACGGTGCCACCGAATCCAATATGATGTTCGCATTAACTTTATCTACGCAGTCATTGCCATGAACTCTGCCTTTGCTAAAACTCTTAATCTTACACCAGATCTGTTTGCAGGGCATATCTCTATTCAAACCATTGCAGAAACTCATCCAACTCTCTCTTTTCCTCTTTTTTAAAAAACGCTTAGAGTAAGCCAGAGATTGCTGGCACGCAATATAGTTTTCAAAGGTAGGGTCGTTTCTGTACTGTCGCAAAAACCGTTTACGTTCGTTCACAACACGAGAACATCCCTCGTCCCACCAAAGTGGAGATGATCTACGTCTGACGTTGAAAGGTTGTCTTATTTTAAACCATCTGCTGGCCGCATTCTCAACGAGCTCATAAAAGTGAGCTAATTTTTCTAAGACCGGAGAAGTCAGAACTTCAACTTTAAAATTAGTCTTAATATCTTTTTGAAACTCAGAAATATTTTCCGTGATAATCTTCCATTTACTACTGGGAAATACCATTGTATCATTTCCAGACTGCGCAGAATGCATAGTGATATGGATAGGGAAATGATCTGAACAGAAGGTATCATCCAAAACTTTCCAATCCAATAAAGCAGCCAACGAAGGCGATGCTAATGTAATGTCTACCGCTGAAACAGTCTCATTTGGTCTAGTCAGTCTAGTTGAAGCGCCATCATTTAAGAAAATTAAATTATTATGTTCGATAGATTTTAAAATAACATTCCCAGCATTATCAATCCTGTTTGACCCGAAAGCATAGTGATGTGCGTTGAAGTCCCCACCCATAATAAATGGACTTCTAATTTGGCCAAAGAGGTTATCATAATCTTGGACGCTTATATATCCGTGAGGAGGTTTATAAAAGCTTACAAAAGAAATATTAAGATTTGGAATAAAGACTCCACAAATGTTTACATTTTCTGGAATTGTATTAAAAACCAACGGCATACTAATCAACGCCTTACTAACAAGAATAGCCACTCCGCCATAACCATCGTCGCGATCGTTTCTATGAACATTATAGTATTTAAAATATACTTTGTCATTAGCCCTGAACCACGTTTCCGAAATTAGGGCAATGTCTACTTTATAATTATCCAACAAACTTTCAAGGTTTTCTTTTTTAGCACGCGCCGACTGCGCGTTCCACTGGATAATACTTAACTTGGACATAAATATAATGCATATAAAAGAAATCAGTAAGAACTTATAATAAGTTATCCGCTGTATCCGTGGAACACTCCGGAGAAGCCCACCAATCCGAATCCTCCTGAGAAGACAAAACTTGTTGACCTCCAAATTCAGGGTTACTTTTAATTTTTTTAATTAACCGTTTAATTCGAGCCTTAAGAGCACTTGTTTTAACTGTCCTAACTACTGCAACTAATACTTCTACGAGAGAATATATGTCTTCAGTAAAAGATTTGGCTATTAAAAACACATCTTGTTTACCCCTAGTCTCCTCTAAAAATTTACACAAATTATCAAAATCAATAACTTCTATCTTATCGTCAAAAATTTCTTTGAATTCGGTATACCTCGCACTATGATCTGAATTACTATCTTTCCTTTTCCTTTTAGTAACTGGCTTGATAAAAGATTCTCCCCCACCCTGATCAACCTCCTTTTTATCAGGAGTCACGACCGAAGGCAGGACTGGGACAATGTTATCACAAACGGAGGGAGAACCGGAATCTGTCGATGAAGCTTGACGTTTTTTAGAAGATGAAACCGTTTGCGAAGGAGATATAATACTAACAGAAGGTATAGACTGTTTAACAGCGATATTGGAAGTACCAGAATTATTATCTAATAATGGAGGAAACTCATCAACATTATCTGAAGAATTTACTGCTATATTATTATTATCTACAGTAAATCGGTTTGACGTATTTGCGCCATTTGGACATTTAGACGAAATATGTCCAAGCCTTTTGCACGAGAAACATTTTAATTCATCAGTCGTTAGAAAGATTCTAAAGGCATTGTCTTTAAAGTTAATGACTGCAGAATCAGGCAAATTATTATGTTGATCCAAAACAATAAAGACTTGCCGTCGAAAACTCAATATGTGTTTGTATCCTTCTTTATTAATACCGGCTCCGATGAATTTGATAGGAGAAACTATCTGTAAACCTAAACGTTTTAGCTCTTTTTCTACAACTTCATGTGGCAAACTAGGGGAAACATTAGATATAATAACCCGTTTAGCAGGCGAAATTAATTTACGAGCCGACACAAAAGAGTCTTTAATAGTGATTCCGCCATACTTCTCCATAAATAAATCAACCACTTCTTTTGAACTTAGATATATACAAACTCTGTTATTTGAGATACGAGAAGCAAAAATTACTTTATTAGGACCCACAATTTCACCAACACCAATAATATATTCGTCTTTCTGAGTATCATCGATAGCGTCAAAAACAATGGCTTGATCCCTATCGGGAAAAACATTTTTCGTTACGTTTACTTCTTTTAGAACGGATGCGAAAGATTGCGTATTCGAAATATTTACAACAGAAACAGAATTATCAGAAACAGTACGAGATCTCTCCACATCGCGACTGCCTCCCTCAACAGAAGCAGACGCGGTAAATATCATTTTGGCATCAGCGCTCATAGTAACAACCTGCATACATATGCGTTGTTGTCGCACACTGCTATCTTCGTGAAGCAACGAGGCAGCGAGATCGCTCCCCCCTCACACGCCGCCGACAGCGCGGTGAAGGGGCAAACACAAGAGCTGCGAGAAAAACCAAGAGAAGAAAAACTAAAACTCACAATACTTCCAAGAACACAACTAAAGATTAATTATCTATGATTAACAGAAACTACCTATGCCACTCGAATACCCAATTCATCAAATAAATTGCGATAACCTTCGGAATGCACAGAAAGAAAAACACTATTCGAACACACGTGCATCTAACACGCTGGCTCAAACGATACTGAAAAAAGCGAACTTATCCGGAGCATTTATGGAACGATAAATTTCAAGGGATTGTGCGTGAGTTGTGTTGAAAGAACAAGAAAGAAAACCCACAGAGCTACGATCGACAGCTCTAGATTTATAATTTGATATATGGTGATGTTCAACAAGGCCTTTTTTCCCGTTAAATATCCGAGGCACAATAACATAAATCAAATCCATGTCCCCGTTTATTGTGATTAGAATTTATTAATTGCATTTTCTTCTGAGACGGATAATCCGTTAATTATGTTAAATCTGACTAATAGCATAAATGAACTATACCCAGCTTATGGTAGAACATGAATTCGAGCAGTTGTAAAGAAAAGACATTAGAACGATTAGGATTAAGAGTTCGATTATTTTGTATTAGTAATTAATTACTTAGTATAGTGTTCTTAAATGTAAAAATGTATGGGAAAGTAATCATTGCAGAATCATAATGACAAAAGCGTCAGTTGGCTCAAAATTTTTTCAGTTAAATAAATAAATTTATAAACAATACTGCATGCAAATTTATATAAATACGACTGTAATAATTATTAACACTACATACTAACAATATTTAGTATGTATTGCAGTACGCCTTCTGACTGTACCACTTCTTCCTTTCTTTATATTTTAAAATTTCGCAATAGGAATAGAAAAATGGATTGAAGATTGAAGTGCGGCTCCCATGCAATACTTTTTTTTCAGTGCGGCCCACCAGTGGATCAAACTTAGTCTGCTTTGTCACATATAAAGCTACAGAAAAAAAAATAACACAGTTTTTTGCTTTGTGAGAAATATATGCAGTTTATGAATAATGTCGTAAAGGATCCTTCAAAAATTTGACGTCGTTTATATCTATTTGAACATCTTCAAACCAAAATCCTCTCTCGCATGTTTACACACGCCATAAAGAGTGAATGTGTGCACTCGTAAGCGCATGGGTGACCTTTTCACGTCTGTAAATTGTCAAGCATTAGAATTTTATTATCACACCGGCCAAGTCTCGTATTTCCGATAGTGGTATATAGACAAAAAGGCGCACACTCGATTCGTGTAGTATTTCGAATTGTTTGAGGAGAAATAATGTGAAAATCAAATATTAACTTTACTGGGTGAGAATTGTCGATAAACAAAACAAATCTTTTTCGTCCTATTGACTTTAGGATTACAAAAATAAACAGAAGAAGAAAACGTTCACCAAACAGAACCGAATGTATGTATTTCGACAGATACGCAGGGGAAAAAGCGGACGCCGGGTGAGGCCGCGAAGAAGAGATGACCGACATTGTAAAGGCAATGGACGACACGAATACGCAAGGCAAAAAGAACAGTACGGGGAACGCGTACGAGAACCTGTTAATATGCTAATTTTTAATTCGAGATTATTAATTGTACACGAAGTATTAATTTAAATATTATGTATTGAGACACGCGGATATAAATAAAGATCGTAAAAAAAATCTGTTTGCGTCCGTCAGCGTTTATATGCATATGAAAACCGCGGAGGTCCTCGTCGCTGCGGTGTAGAATCGATTAAGACTAATACCGTAAAATGCAAAACGAAGTCGATCCCGCTGAAATAAGAGAAAAACAATGACACCCCGAAACGGACGTTTTCGATCGGGTAATTTGCGGTAAACTCCGTTATTAAATATGTATATGGATGCGGTCGTCCCGTTCAGATTGAAATAGCTCTATAAAATTTCATGGGGTGCTTTGATTATCTCGTGAAATTTTAAACGTACGCGCATTATACAGCTAATCTCCATTGTGAGGTTTTATGTCGCTTTAAAAACGTACCGTGCTCGTTATTGACAAGTTACCGCCTCGAGTATTCTATCGACGTTACCTCCTAATGATATTCTTGCCTTGTAATAAAAGAAGTAAAAAGAAAAACGTGATCGCAGTCGCTAGTAATGAAACATCACTGAATTAATTAGTTCCCGATATTTCTGCAATTCCAAAACGATGAGGCTTTTATTATAGATAAGTATAAGATCATTAGCATTTCCGGTTCTATCTGATCCACAATTTTCTATTAATAGAGAAATTAAACAAAAACATATTTAAACTGTTTTATAATAATTCAAGATATCCATATATACACATTACACCTATCTTGTAACTTTCAAAGCCGTGTTGTGTAAGTATTAGGTAATGTCAAGGTAAGCATTTGTATAAATCCAGGATGAAGACCCAATTATCATTTGAATTATATGTAATTTAGCATGAGCATTATGTTTTTCATTTACTTTTATGCAATAGTTAATTAAGTATAAATAACGTAGCTCTCATAAATATAGATTACGCAATTTTGTTTCTAGTAAGGATTCTACGCTAGTCAATATACGATGAGCTAACTTTTAACGCTATTTTCTATCATTACTTTCATTTATTCTATAATGAGGTTGAGTGAGGTATTTTTAAATAAGATATAGAGATGTATTAAATCAAGAAAGGTAAAATCAACTCAAATATTCTTATGTTAGTAGTAAGGTTATCAATAGAAGACGGCGAAATTAATGAGAATGAAACTTTATTTCTTCTTTAAACCAGACTCATCTAACCTCTGATCACGGAGAAGGCACCGCAGCCTTCAGACTTATCGTATCACATCTGTATGTTTAAGTCCGCCCACTTTAACATAGTGGTCCGCTCCACTAATCTACAGGTCCCTCTCGTATTGGGTAAAGTATATCTCTAGTTCTTTCGGTCCCCCAAATAAGCTTTACCTTCTGCGATCTAGTACCTCGCAGTCACATACTATGTGATTTCCTGTCTCCGGTTCTATCCCGTAGAGTCGACACTTTGGATCTCCGTCAAACACGCCATTCTTACGCAGGTGTTCCCTCACCGCAACATGTCCTGTCATTGGACCAGTAATATAATAGAGCTGTTTCCTGCTGACTGCAACAGTTCTCCAGTTCTTTTCCTGCTGAGTTTCCCTATAAAGATTTTACCATGTGTGTCTCCAGTATTCTTGTTGCTTAGTCCCGTCTGAGTCGCCCATGTGTTTCCACGCCATTTGTTTTGTAATCCCGAAAAAAAAAACAGATCCCGTTTTCATCTCTGATCTTCTCTTTGTGAGTTTGTCAGCTCGTTTGTTGCCTTCCACTCCTTAATGGTCCATGTATGCAAGTCAAGCAAAGTTCGACCAATTCGTCGAGGAACTCCGTTACCAGCCTGGACGACACTTTCCAGCTTAGTAATGCTTTTAGTGCCGCTTAGCTATCTGACATGATGTGAATTCGTCTATAGATCACCATATGCATTATGTTTGCACACTGGAGGATAGCATAAACCTCTGCCTAAAACATCTAGGCATATTCCCTAAATGCGTAGCTGTACCCCTTTTTCTAAGAGTCTATTCCTGCACCAGCACCATCAGCCGTCTTAGATTATCTCTATATTAACTCCCTTCAATGTCAGCGTCTTGCTTCCATCGGTGGGTAAAGACCACAATGTTGGTCTTGTCGATACTGATGTTCAATCCTTCCAACACCATCCATCTACTTACCATGATCAGAGCCTCGTGCATTCGTTCTCTGAGCGTGGTATTATGCCTGCCTCGTGCTATAATAACTAAGTCATCCCCGGAGCCCAGTGCTCTATGCTCGTAGTTGTTGAGCGCCCCTAGTAACCAGTCCACAACTAGGTACCACATAAGAGGAGACATAACTCTACCTTGCGGGCAACCCCTAGACACCCGGGCCACTAGGGTCTCCCCTGCGACCATAGCTTCAAACGTTATCTCTCTAAGCATATCTATCCAGACAACACAAGTGCCGTTCACGCTTCTGCTTGTGAACGCCTTGGTAATAGAATCAAAACTTGTGTTGCTAAATGCGACCTCGCAGTCGATGAAGCCCCCCAGCATCACTTCCTTGTTTTGTAGTGTGTCCTCCACTAAACTTACTAGCTCGTAGAATACTCTTTTTATTGAAACTCCTGTCGGTAGGCATAGTGGTCACGATGTAGAGATCCCTAATATGCCTGCCCACCAGTTTTTCCAATACCTTCATAGTGATTATATATTAAACTGATTGGTCTTGGAAACTTTGTTCTAGCCTGTCTAATTTTCCCCCTGCTTTAGTATGAATGCAACCCTAGTACTTATCCACACTTTTGGTATGTATCCAAAAGCTAGGCTACATCTGAAGATGTTGCAGAAGATCGCATGCAGTAGTTCATTCATTTCACTTCTGCAGCATAATTGGATAAATGTCGCCCGGGTTGCGGCGGTTTTTGGGTTCGAATGAGTCGATTACCCATCTCACTTTACCGTCATCAACCATCCTTCTGGAAGTCTGCCAGTTAGCGTTGTTTGAACCACAATCTCAGATCCAGGGAAGTGCACCCTAAACATTTTGTTTTATGGTCTCCTCCCCTGTTGTGATATGCTTTCCCAGGTGTGACAAATGAGGTTTTTTGGAAAGGATCTTGTAGACTATTCTCAATTCCCTCACAGTCTCTTTTCAACGACCTCCTTTTCACCTCCCTCGGCTCTTTGTTATATCTAGCCAGAGTGAGTCTGTACTCCACCCACACTCGATTGTTTGATTCTAATATAGATTTTCCTAATTTGTCCCCTCAATCCTGCTAGTTTCTTTTTGCACCAGGGCACATTCCTTGAGCAACATCTTGCAATAAGGGAGCAATCTCTTCGCAATCAGCATTTGTGTTTGTTAATAGTTTGAATTTTATTTTTATATTAATATATTTGATTATTTTACGTTTGTCAAGAACAAGCAAGTTTATTATTAGAAATTGTGCTCAAAGTTTGATATATAAAGATAAAAAAAATATATAACAGCACCTTAAAACCAAAAAGCATGTACAAATATTAAGTGGACCATCATATAAAGAATTTCATGAAGATTTGAATAAATGCGAACATTTCGATTAGGAAATTAAACAATACCAGCTTGCGATAATTTTTTTATAAATATACAAGCCCTCATATTCTTGACGAATCTACTATCAGGGGATTTTACGTAGGTAAATGTATGACAAGACAATAACGACAATTAAGATAAACATTTCAGAAAACACCTTCCTATCTACAGGGTTAGTATAGATGAAGCGATGGACCTAAAGGGTCAATGCGTTGTGTTGTCGATATATTGAGCACGAACTAACCATCCGTGTAGTATTTTTTCAGCAGTACATTTTCACGAAACTGTTATATTTAACATGTTAGCATTTGGTATTTAATATTATTTATTTTATAAAAGAGAAATTGAAAATAAATCTGACGAGAAATCACATTGGCAAAACTCTAATCGCAAAATATTTAAAATGACATATCGGACAAAGGGAAACCAAGACGAAGAGGACAAGAACACAGGAGCAGTAGAGAAGAAGAGAATGCCGATGAAGAAGAAAGAGGAAGAGAAGAAACAGAAGAAGACCAGAGCGTGAGAACGGTTGATCATTCAGTTGTTATCTTCACTTACTGTCTCGGCAATATGTTAACCTCTTATCTAGTGAATTCCACCGTTAAAGGTATGTCACCAGAGCCGACAAAAAAACTCGCCACTACCGTGGACTAATATCCAGGATCCTGACCATTATTCCTCCACCACGTAGCCTAGCAAGCGTGCCACTCTCTCGCTCCGTACCGAACGCAAGGTCGGTGGTGAGAGCAGGACGCAGATGAACACGAAAAATCGAAGGGAATCTTGTAATGAAGTGGCATGATTTTTACATTACTCGGCGGACATTTCGGCATCCGTGAGGTTTTTATTACGCCGTGGACGCGGTCTGTAGATTATCTAGTCGGGTTTTTTGATTGAATCGCGTAACAAATGGAAAGAAAATGGAGGAGAACTTAAAACAATGTTACTACGTTCGTAGGAAGACGTTGTATAATGGATATGAAAGCTTCTTCATGTATGAAGACGTTTATTTGCTTTTTACTTTCTACAAAAGTATTTATTAAATACATAGAAGTAGCTTAAATGTACATTGGAGCTCATACTACTCCTTCATAAATGCTATTACTTTCTATTTAAGGTGTTTTATTTGGATAACTTTATTACTCTATTAGAGTGTTTATTCTTGTACCCCAGGATTATTGAAAAATAAATTGTCTTTAGAAACTTACTATATTTGGTATCAGTACACGTAGATTTGAACCATAATTATGTTGATTTAGTTGGTTTAGCTACTTAAGCTCACTTTAAATTTAAAGTTGTATGTCTGGATTTTTTAAAATGCAAATTGCAAAGTATTACGGCTCCATTACGGCTATCTTAAACAGCAATTCTGAAATTTAATCTGTTGTTGCTAATATGTAAGTTTTTAACTAGGGCGGCTTTGAGCTGGTTGCTGTCAACAAAAGTTGTTCAAATATTTAATAGAAAATACACATGATGTCTCCACTTCATTACCCATTTACCTCTTGACATTATAGGAATATCAAAAAATTCTCTGAAAAGATAAATTTTATGGTACACTCAGCACAACGTAATCTAGTTAGAAAACTGGCATTTAAAACATCACTTTGGAAGATAGTATGAACAAGTATGGTGTGAAAAATAAAATAATGTGAAGCATTTTTTGAAAAAGAAAATGATTTTGGATCGTACAAATATCAATTGCTTGGAAGTTTTATAAGAAGCATACGAAATGTGTAAATTATGTAATAAAACTTGTGGTGTGGTGGTCAATCTATCAGCACTGGGATCGCGGAACCTGCATGGACTGCCGATGAACATGTGATAACGAGCTTTCAAAACCAGTTTGCACTTGCTAGACTCATATCGGTTTCCACTGCAATTAGTTTCATGAAACTGTATTTTCTAGTGCATTCTGAAAATGAATAGCAGCAATTTTGAGCATAGGGTGCTATTAGGTTTTGCTCCGAACTTCGGTCTAATCTAGAGCAAATTTTTTCAATAATTTAGATAGCATACGAAAAAAATGTTTTGTCAGGGACCCAGTTCTTCGATAGCTCATTTTTTTGTTCACAAGAACGAGTGTCGATTGAGGATGAACATTGCACTCTTTGACTTCAAAAACCTGTGACAAGTTTGGGATATTCTACGCTAAAATAGTGGGTTAACCAAATCGCCAATGGATTGGAGAGAAACAAAATCTGCGCAAAAATGTTTCAAAAAAACCTCTTGCAGAAACAAAACGGCATGAGGAGGGAAGGGTGTATTGAGTTTTTGAATCGATCTACAATAATCTTAATTCTGTGGAACGTGGCATTGCTAGTAATGGCACATTTCAAACCCTCCAAAGTAAAGAGGCAATAACGAGCAAATCCAAGGTCAAATGCATGCTGATTTGCTTTTCTGACGGCCATGGAGAGGTTTCTCACAGTGCTTTAAGGTTACATGGTTAACCGAAAAGCTTTTGAAGGACTGCAAAAAAGGATCATGCATACACAGAATAAAAATTACGGTAAAAGTTTTGTACCGAATAAATATTATAGTAAAACAGCGGCAATATCAACTTGTTTTAGAAGATAACGTGCATCTTTAAATCTTTGATAAACTTTCTTACACATATGGCCGGTATTTCAATCTCCCAATATTATTATTCATTATTATTATTATTATTCAGCCTATAACTTTTATAAAGAGATTGAAATACCGGCCCTTAAAGCGATTAATTTTTACTGTTTTCATTTTAAGTGTTAGTTGTGGTAGCAAAGGCTAACATATTTTGGAGTTATATTACATATATCACATTTTCGCTCCTTGTAAGCGGTTTAAATGTCATTAGTCAAAGTGTATTCTCTTTGCGAAGGCAAAAATCAACACTAATTTTGGCCAGCAGGTAACTACAACGCTGGAAACATAGAGAAGTCTATCTTAATTTTGTAGTATTTCAGCTGATTTCGTAAATCGCGTCAAGCGAATTGTAAAGTCACATTTTATAGGTACCTATCTATTTCATAAAATTTATACAGTTGACTCTAAAGGAGAAGATGTATTATATAATTTTAGGGCGAGTTATATACTTTTCCATACTTTAGTAACTGAAAAATTGACTCTGAAAACGGAGTAGTCGCCAGGGAACAACCGAAGTAGTTCCCTGGCGACCGTTTTTCTTTGTGTACACAGTAATAAAAATGTTGTTAAAATTAGCAAATTCAGTTGTTCCAGTAGATCCTCAAAAAAAATGTTAATGTAAAAACTATCTACGGGTTATTATAAAGTAATGCACAAAATTCATAAAACGTACAATGTTCATTTTTGAAAAAAATGCAAAAACACGTCAAACAGTTTATTTTAGTCCGCGTCTTTTGACATAAGTCAAAAAAATACAACGTCAAATTTGTCAAAGTTATGACGTCATCAATATTTTTATTAAATAGGAAGCTAGGTTTTTTTTTACATTATTTGATAAAGCTTGTTTTTCTGCTTTATAAAAAAATAATTGAAGTAGGGGTCACATAATAAAAAACTGTGAGAAAATAATAAAAAACAAAATAAACTTAATTCTAGTAGTAACTTTTAAATTAACTAAACAGTCCATTAAACCAAAACTAATTTCTTACAGGAATTGTTCAAACTGTGTCCCGTTCACTATCTGACATAGGCCAAGACGATGGTAGACCTGATTTACAGAGTTTTCGATCATCTGCGGAGTTATACGAGTCATTTCATGTCTAATCCGTTCCATTAAGTCTTCTAAATTGTCTGGTCGGTTAACGTAGACCCGACTTTTTAAATGTCCCCACAGAAAAAAATCAAGGGGGGTAAGATCAGGTGACCTAGGTAATTAAAAGAATTAAAACTTAAAGTTACCTAGTAAGAATATCTGCTTTTGTCAATTTTTCAATTGATTTAATAAAACAACTGTCAGTGTCAGTCTTACAATTAGCGTCATACCAATTTTATTATTAGGGCTCCTTTAACCGAAAGAGAAAGGATAGAAATTCTAATGATGGTAGGTTACGGCGATAGACTTCGAAGTCATGAAGAAACATGTGCTTTATTTAACGAAACACATTTTGAAAGACCTCCAATTGCTAGAAGCACAGTAAGCAGAATTGTTGCAAAATTTTATGAAACGGGAAGCGTGAGGGATGCTCCAAAATCTGGAAGACCAGGAATAAGCGACGATGCAAAGTTAGATATTTTGCTGTCATTAGAAGACAACCCTCACGCAACTACAACAGAAATTGCCTTACAACAAAATGTTAGTCAGTCGTTTGTAGTAAAGTTTTTAAAAAAAGAAAAACTGCACCCATACAAAGTTCAACTTGTTCACGAACTCTCGGAAGATGATCCGGACAGACGTCTGGAATTTTGTGAAGTCTTCATGAGGCATTGTGACGAAAATCCAAATTTTCTTAATAGTGTAGTATTTTCAGACGAGGCAACGTTTCATTTAAATGGTACAGTAAATCGACACAATTGTCGCTACTGGGCTCGGGAAAATCCCCACTGGATTCAGACAAAACACACCCAGCACCCCCAAAAAATTAATGTTTGGGTAGGAATCGTCAGGGGAAGATTTATTGGTCCTTATTTCTTTCGCGGGAATTTAACAGCTGAGCGATATTTGGAACATCTTCGTATGGCAGTGCTTCCGGACCTAATTGCGGCATTTCCGGATCCAAATAATAGGGAAAACTTGGATCCCAGTATCTGGTTCCAACAAGATGGTGCACCACCACATTATGGTCTTATTGTTCGAAGGTTTCTGGATAACCAGTTTGAAGGAAGGTGGATTGGAAGACGTGGACCAATGGAGTGGCCACCTAGGTCACCTGATCTTACCCCCCTTGATTTTTTTCTGTGGGGACATTTAAAAAGTCGGGTCTACGTTAACCGACCAGACAATTTAGAAGACTTAATGGAACGGATTAGACATGAAATGACTCGTATAACTCCGCAGATGATCGAAAACTCTGTAAATCAGGTCTACCATCGTCTTGGCCTATGTCAGATAGTGAACGGGACACAGTTTGAACAATTCCTGTAAGAAATTAGTTTTGGTTTAATGGACTGTTTAGTTAATTTAAAAGTTACTACTAGAATTAAGTTTATTTTGTTTTTTATTATTTTCTCACAGTTTTTTATTATGTGACCCCTACTTCAATTATTTTTTTATAAAGCAGAAAAACAAGCTTTATCAAATAATGTAAAAAAAAACCTAGCTTCCTATTTAATAAAAATATTGATGACGTCATAACTTTGACAAATTTGACGTTTTATTTTTTTGACTTATGTCAAAAGACGCGGACTAAAATAAACTGTTTGACGTGTTTTTGCATTTTTTTCAAAAATGAACATTGTACGTTTTATGAATTTTGTGCATTACTTTATAATAACCCTGATATTATATAATTTTCTGAATAGTTTTATTAAATTGACAACGGTGTTGCGTATGTTAACAAAACTTCACTTAACAAACCTCGTTTATTTGAAACTGTAACAAATTTTCTCTAAACAACGAAATTTTTCTTACTGCATACGAAATGTGTAAATTAAGTAACGAGATTGGTAGTATTGCAGTCAATCTATCAAATCTTAGGTCGCGGAACTTCCATGGCCGGCTGGTGAACATTAGATGATGAGCTTTCAGAGCCAGTTTGAACTTGTTAGACCCATTTCGGTGTCTATTGTAATTAGTTCTAGAAAACTGCATTTTCTAATGCATTCTGAAAATGAACGACATCAATTTCGGGCACAGGTTTCTTCATCTATATACTGAAAAACATGTGCTTATTCCATTAAGCTGTCGCGCTTGCTTCAAACTTGGGTAGAGTACAGCAGAGGTTTTTGCAAAACTTTAGATAGCCCAGGAAGACTATGTTTTGTCAAAGACCGAAGTTTTCGCTGGTTCAAAGTATTTTCACACGAATGAGAACCGGTTGAGAATGAGCCTCGCAGTGCAAGGCCTTTAACTCAAAAACCGAGGAAAATACGACACAGTATGGGATATTATGCCTCCAAATAGTCGGTTAACAGTTAGCAAGATAGAAGAAGAGTCGGACCTCACGCCACAGTTCATCAAATTTTTACCAATGGATTGGGGATGAGCGAAACCTGCGTAAAAATGTTTTGAGAACGCGTCTTGCAGAACCAAATAACCATGAGGAGGGAGAGATGTATTGGGTTTTGTAATTGATCGATGTTTCCCTGAAACGTGGCATTACTGCTGACGGGTCTTGAATGCTTAAGCATAATCCGCAAGCCGAGAATCAGAGCATGGAATGGCATATTGCAAACTTTCCAATATAAAGAAGCAAAGATGAGCAAATTCAATGTCAAATACATAGTGATCTGCTTTTCTGATAACCATGAACCCTGCACAAGGAGTTTATGCCTCAAGGTGAGATGATTAAAACACTTCTACTGAAAGATTTTTGAAAGTCTGCGAAAAGCGGTCATACATACAGGGGTTTTGGGTCATGTGCTGTTTTCCTTGTTTTTAAATGACATCATTGATTTTCTGTGTGATTTTGTGGTTGTCTGTTATGCTGACGACATCACCGTTATAGTGTCTGAAGATGAAAATAATAAGGAAGAGATTGCGAATATGTTATTAGATAAGATTTTTATGTGGTTCTGTGCTAACAATCTTTCGTTAAACCGTAAGGAAACCACGTAGATATTGTTTCATACGTTACAAAAAAAGATTAACAATTTCATAGACTTGAAATTCGCTAATAACGCAATTACTTCAACCAATTCTGCAACATTTCTGGGCTTATCGTTTACCGCTACTCTAAATTGGGATAATCATTGTCGATCGTTGGCAACTAAATTAAATAAGTCAATCTTTAAACTTAGATCGTTAAAAACCGTAGTTGACTCTAATACTTTAAAAACAGTATACTATTCAGAATTTCATTCGCACCTGGTATACGGAGTATTGTTGTGGGGATCAAGCTCCTCAGCTACCGACATACTTATCAAGCAGAAAGTAACTGTAAGATGTCTTGCGGGGATTACTCAGCTGACTTCATGTAGAGGCTTCTTCATTTCACTGAAAATATTGACATTACCGGAATTGTTTATATTGGAATCCTGCTGTCATACCCATAAACACAAGCATCTACTGCTAACCAAAAATAATAATCCTAATAATTATAACAATAGAAATCAGAAGATACATCTTATGAAGCATCATTTGAAATTAACGGCTAGTAATCCAGAGGTTCTAGGCACTAAGGTGTACAACCGTCTGCCCAATAGTTGGAGAGCACTTACGCTGAATAACTTTAAAAGAACTCTCAAATCATGGCTAAGAACAAAATGTTTTTACTCAATCTCTGAATTTCTTAACTTTAATGAATATATAGAACTCTAGACTATGTTGTAGTATTTTTCTTTGTTGTATTATTTGTCTTTGTAGTTCTTCTTTGTAGTGACGTGTCTCATACCTATTCTGGTAATTGAAATAAATCTCCTATTACATATGAAGGTAAAGATCAATAACAACTGAGTGTTGAATTACCGCCTTATCGCACCCCACTTCCAATAAACCAATGCTTCGAAAGATTTCTGTAGTTTTTCAACATTCTATACCGATCAGCTAAAGAGCCATATCCGATTTCCAGCAGTACTGTAATGCGTCAAGGAACTACCTCCAACGCCGTGTATATATTACTCTTACTTGAAAAAGACAATCTTGAATTGCAATTTTATTTTATGGTAATAGAAAGAACATTTGGTTTGACACAACTGCAGCAAGTTGAATATTATAAGCTTTAGAGGCGATAAATTACTGTTTAAGAGAATTCAGGATGGCGACCAAGGCATTTATCACAGCGCAAATTTATTTTATCATCAAAATTCTATTTTGGCTGCAGAGAAAAAAAAGTGCAAAATTGTTGATCAAGTCACCTAACCGTAGAGCACTGTTATCAAACTTTTTGACAAGCTTGTACATGTACGTAGAGAGCTAATATCTATTAATATGAAGGTAATTTTGCATGCTGTTTCACAAGTTTATTAATCTTGCAAAGCCATTAATAGTACCACTGGATTTTATGATAGGGAAATATTATCTATGCACATCTATACAAATACACAGCTTCATATATTTTAACAAGCAGCTTATTCCTTCCAATTATGTGTAATGATAATTATGACGCAGGCCGTATAGGAATCTATATGTGGCAGCGATACCTGATTAATTTGTGATTCTACCACTTCAATTACGTATGGAGATTTTATGGGAACATTAAGTATACTAAACACCTGGTATTTACATCTTTATTGTGACATTAAACCGTGTTTTTCCTAATCGCGTTTATAGTTCCTGAATGCGCCGTACATTCGCCAATAAATTTATTTGTATATAACGGAGAATATACGGTATTTATACAAATAAATATCGCTTAACTTAAAAATATATCGATTATAGACTTCCTCAAATCCGTATCAACGAAGATAAGACTGAAAATCTAAATAAAAAGCGAACCTCGTCTAGAATCTGGTAACAAAACAAAAGAACTCGACACGCGCTATAGTTAATAAATCATCATTGGGGATTAGAACTAATGCCCGTGTCATCCCCGAATCTCGATCAACCCTTCTCTACGTGGTGCATATCGGAAACAAAGGACAGCTGAAATATTACGGGAGTCCAGCAGACAAATGATGTGACCGAAAACACATTTGTTGGTGCACTACTATCGCGCGCGGCCCACCGCGATTAAATGTGTCAAAACGGGCTAGTATTTGTTTCGCTTTTGTTTCTTTTTCTAGGTCAGTTTTTTTTTTTCTATTTCAGGAATTTTATAGGGTGGTTTTCGTCCTAGGCCGCGCGTGTTTTCTGTTTTGGACCATTCAGTGCTGCCAGTTTGTTTGAAATGACGACATTTCCATCACAATGCTGGTGAATCCAATACAACACAACAGCACTATGGTCAAAATGTCAACAATTCGAACATATAATGATGGATTCTACACGTGTACCCAAGGTATCCCTTTAATATGGTAATATAATGGAGAACGAAGCTATAGAAATGTAAATTTCTAGCGATGGCTTTAAAATATAGATTGAAACTTAACATTAAAGTTTGCTAAGAAGATGACAAACAACGTAGAAGCGTTTCCTTATTCAAGAAAAAATGTATGCAGAAGTACTAATAATTTTAATAACTAGCTGTAGGCGGATAATTTATATCTGAATACATTAAACTTTAAGAATATTAAGTGTAGTATATGTGATTATATGTGCTACAGCATTAAGAAATACAAAATACATACAATATACATCGGAATTTGGTGAGTGTGCAATTTTATGTTGCACAGTTATTGCTTGTATTTTTAAAATAAGTAAAAAATGCGAAATATTTCAACACTCATATGTGCACATAAGAAATAGAGAAGTTTTAAAATAAACTTATGGTAATAATTAGGTAAAGATTGAATACGTATAACTTTCTAATTTTTTAATCGTAAATTGTTATTATACTAGGTATAAAGTCCCAAGTTGCACGAAATATTTACTTTTATATTTGCGATGTATTGAACTCCATGTGTTACAAATATTTGGTTGGCTTGGGGTACTTCAACAAGTAACTTTAACAGATACCGCCCCTCAATACTTTATCTGAATAATAATTTTTAAGTTGATGATACAACTGAACGACCGTTACTATTGATTCGCATTGCCGTGGATTTCCTTTCACACATGGAAGCAAAAAGTGTACTACGACCTTTTACACTTTTTGCACTAGTTCAGATGTATTCTCGGCTTTAGATATAGAGATGTTTACTTTTTATTATGTAAGTATGGTTGTAGTGTAAAGTGAAATATAGTATTATGTCCGTAATTTGGTTATTCTTTGTAAAATAACAAACGATTTTGTAAACTGTACTTCCTAATTCTTTATTATATACTAGAATGGTCACCACCGGTTTCGGCTAAAATATTTTAGGCTTCTTCAGATGTTTAACAACTTTTGTAATAGTCAAAGATGGTGTGGTGGTTTACCTGCATCATTAGTATTCTTTTTAAAAGTTCCAGTTTCTCCAAGACGCCTATGAATATTTGAAAATATTCGATGATCGGGTATCATTCTATTGGGATAGCGCTCCATGTACAGACGCCTGGCTTCTCTTGCATTTCCATTCGCAAGGCCGTAGATAAAATGCATGCCAGCCATTTCAGAATTAGTGAAATTTGGCATATTTACAAAATTATAACGAGTATTTAAAACACTTTTACACCTTACAGTTTGCAATTTAAAACTTTACTTATACAGACACAAGTTACGATTTCTAATGTCAGTTGTCAAATTAATAAACTCAAGTGATTATCTGAATAAAGCCAGAGCCTGCTAGACCATTTTAAAAAATGTAATTTTCTCTGGCGAATTACAGAAAATTGTTTTCTATTTTTTTTTTCTCGATAACGGTCAGAGATAAGAAAAAAATACAAGAGATCAAAAAGTTTCTAAACAAGACAGAAAATTTATTGCGTATTTTAGAATCTAGCAGTGGCGCATCGCAAAAAAGTTCAGGGTGGGAAAAGAGGGCATGACCCCGAAAAAATTATTACCCTGTAGATTTACATCATCATTTGGCATGGCTAATGATGCAGGCCTTATAGCGTAACCTACCTTCCAAATTTGAGCAAAATATCTCAAAAACTGTAGGAGCTATACAGTAAAAAGTGAAAAAATCTTGAAATTTCAACACCCTGTAGATTGGTAACGAAGCGTTTGCAGACCTATGTTTATATGAAATTTTAGGCACAAAATAAACCAAATAATTACCCCCTTCCTTATGTACAACCTGTATATGATAAATTATAACATACTAACATGTTTAAAAATACATATTATTTGTAAAATTACTTGTAATTACATGTTACATACGGTAACATCACATAATAAAGTGTTCAAAAATACGTAATATATGTAAAAGTTACCTGTAATATTACACATTTTACACGGTAAAATCACATATTCAAATATTTAAAAATACACGATAAGTATGTGTTATGTAAATTTCCAATTTTACAGAATGGTTTGTGAAATTCCATCAATTAACGTTGGTTAATGAATTGCCAACGTTAAGTTATGTAAATTTACAAGATTTTTTGTTTCCGTGGCGATTCCGAAAACGATTTGGATTCGTTAAGAAAAATGAACTGGATTCATCATAAAAATCGAATCCGTATTCGCTTAGCGTTACCGAATCTTTTTCAATTCGAATTGCTCACCGCCAGTAATAATCCTGTACAATAAAACAGGATTATTACTGTATTATTACAGAATTTTTGTATATTATTATATCACTAGAACGAGTATGCAAAAAAACGTATGTTAAACATGGCGATATAACCACACGTTAATTTGGTCACGATTGCATACCGCTGAAGCATCGGGGATATCAACGCTAGATGAGGACGGCAACCGGCATGACGGAAGTTAGCCTTTTGGAGGCATCGGCATCGCGGCACAGTCCTGCACTCACTATACCGGGCAAGCGGGGAAATTTTCGTCTCGTATAATACACTACCATGACGATTTACACTTCCATTGAGAGTATAATGGCGTATTTTAAAGTCCCGTCTGTCGCGATTTATTTGTCGCAATTCATTTACGCTGATAAATTGCATCGCGCATTCGCCGCAGTACGGACTATAGAGTATATAAGACGGACGATAAAACACCGACTTAATGCGGCCCTCGGAATGTATAGGTACCGGGTATTGGAAATCTAATGATTCATGTATTGTTTGCCCGGAATATTTATGCATGTAAAACGGTGATTTATCGCTAACAGGTGCGGATAGATTCAATAAAACAATGTTTCCAATTGCTCACGTCTTCCTCGTCGTCCTATATAGTCACATATACACAAATACCTTATGGTCGCATAGGCATGCATTCATGCGTACATCTACATACATATCTACGATTTAGAAGTTTCCTCAATACTGTCTACGAAATTACGCCAATGATAGTCGTAGGAATACCTACGTAGTATCATTGCTTAACGTTCAGTAATCGCTGATGCGTCGACGCAATTATTCTCCAGTAGAAAACCAATATAATAAATACTTTAATTTCTTTTTTTTCTTGGTTTTTAGGTCCCAAATAATAAAAGTATGAATGACTAACGACGTTTCGCTTTATTTAAAAGCTTTTTCAAGTTGTAAATAAATGTATAAAGTTTGATAAATAAAATGTTTTGTTTAATAAATGACAATTTGTTTGTTTTTTATTTTGAAAATATTATTATGTTTTAATTAAAGATGTTTTGATTATTTATTTTTGGATTTTGTAATTAAATAGTTCTTTAAAATATTGTATTTAGTTATAAAAGTAAATTATATAATTTTGTGAAATATTGTATATCGGTTTTATCATTGACTGCATTTTTATGTTTATAAATTTGAATTATTTCTAGTATGTTACGTGTTTTTAAATTTTGTTCTTTGTTTAAAATTGTTACGTTGTTGAAATCAAAGGTATGATTTTCAGTTATTTCATGTTTTTTTAGGGCTGTAAGATTTTTATTATATTTGTGTCCTTTTATTCTATTTTCCAAATATTGCATGGTTTCACCTATATATATACCATTACAATTTTGACAGTCTATTTTATAAACTATGTGTGATGTTTTACTTTTTTCAATTTTTGATTTTAATTTTGAATAGATTTGGTTTTGTAGTTTATTTGTGTTTTGATAGGCAATTTTGTAATTATATGGTTTGAAAATTTGATTTATTTTTTCGGATAAATGTTTAACATAAGGAATTTTTATAAATTTTGTAATTGTTTGACTATTATTTATATTTTTTGTTGATTTATTATAAAAAAGAAAAATTCTTTGTTTGAATATTTTGTTTATAAGAGAATTTGGATAATTATTTTGTTCTAGAATATTTTTTGCTTTGTTAATAATATCTGATCGAAAAACTGGACTTGTTAATTTTATTGCTCTGTCAGCTAAACTAATAATAACACTGACTTTTTGAGATAAAGGTTGTGAAGATTTAAAATTTAGATAACGTCCAGACCATGTTGGTTTAGTATACCATTGAGTTAAAATTTTATTATCATTGTTGATGAGTTTGAGGTCTAAAAAGGTAATGCTATTGTTTTCTTCGATTTCAATTGTAAATTTTAATCTTGGATGAAAGGAATTAAAATTGTTAAGTAAAATTGGTATATTTTTTTCTTCTAACGCGGTTATGCAATCATCTACATATCTTTTGAAGAAAATTATTTCGAAATTTATTTTATTTAAAATTTTTTCTTCTATATATTCTAAAACAATTTGTGCAATGATACTAGAAATTGGTGATCCCATTGCACATCCAAAAATTTGTTTATAAAATTTATTTTTATACTGGAAAAATGTTTGTGTTAGAGTTAATTCTATTGCATTAATGAATTCTGTGATAGGTATATTTGTAAAGTTTTCAAAATGGCAATTTATTAAACAAAACATTTTATTTATCAAACTTTATACATTTATTTACAACTTGAAAAAGCTTTTAAATAAAGCGAAACGTCGTTAGTCATTCATACTTTTATTATTTGGGACCTAAAAACCAAGAAAAAAAAGAAATTAAACATATACATGGTCAAGATCCAAAGATTTAAAAAAAAAAAAATATAATAAATACGGCGCACAGTGGTCAATGAGTGGAAAAAACCTATAATTTTTATTTTCTCTAAACATGTTTTTATTTTCAGTATGTATTTCTTAATAGTGTGCTACTACATTTATAACAAAAGCATATCAAATTTTGCTATACATGATTTACAATCAGAGAAATAATGTCGATAATTGATCGGTCTAGTATTTCTGCCGTAACACTTATAATGGCCTTATGTCGCTATTTACTGCGCAAAATTTAATATAAATTTGTTTACTTATGTTTATATTCAGTAGTATTCCCGTTGAATGGAGTCGCTCACCCCCTCATTATAATTAACAAATGAAAATCTTGGAAGAAGATACAAAATTAGCTTTTAAAATTTAAATAGGGCACAAGTTTTGTGCGCCATCGAGCGCCGTGTCGGGAATGGTATTGAAATATCCTGTAGACTTCTAACTAAAGATTAAAATCATTTTCAGGTGCGGAAACCTGCGGAATGCCTTCTTAGTTTCAATTTTTTGGTAAGATAAATCTCAGTGACGCACAAATTCAATTTGTTATGAATAGCATCTCTTCACGTAGGTACATACAGTTTGTTGTGAGCTCGGATTTCCATGAACAAAAAATTTAACAAATACAGGCATATATATGCCACGTTTTTTTAAAAAAATATACTTAAGAAATACTTATTTAGAATTACAGACAAATTTCGTGTGAAACAAAAACCAAAAGCGCTCGATTTACACGAAGATGTTAAAAAACTATTGCTTTAAGTTATTTTTCGATTTAAGTAGTAAATCTATTAATTTTAATATGAATACTTATATAATAAAACGAGTTTAGTTCTGTCAAATCTACATTTATTTACTTAATATCCTTTTGCGAAATGTTTTACTCGTTAATCGAGCATCTTCAGGCAAAACACGTCAATGATTTGAATTCACAAAAATGATAAAACGTCAAAACGTGTAAAATGATGTATGATAATAGTTATTTGTATCACTGGGCCAGAAACTATAGTTTTGCGAGTGTGAGTACGGTGGGGCCGAGGCGAAGCCGAGGTCTCACAAGTGCGAATACTTCCTTACAGTAACAATTACTTTACAGAATTGTTACTGTAAGGAAGTTTTTACAAGAAGATTACTGCAGCTTTATAGTTTCTCAGTAAATAATCAATGAATAAATGTAAAAGTCTAAGAATTATAATAAGTTATAATGGAATTTTCTCTCTCATCTGTAAAATTATCTGTGGTATTGCTGGCGTATAATTATCAGAATTATTACTGTAATCTTTTTTTACTATGTTTAGGTTATGTATATGCTTACTATTAAAATTTAAAGTAATTGAATAATATATTATTTACATCTCACATTAGATGCTTCTATTAGATGCTTACAATTAGCAATGTTGTTTTGTATTAAAACTATTCGGGTCACCCTGGGGCACAAAGGAAAGCAGGGTGAACGTTTGAATCGACATGGATGCAATCGACAGTTGATTGCTGATTAAACCACAACATGCCTACACGATCACACAGTTAGATTAGATATAAACTAAATCGTTTTAAAATATGAACTACCTAGTTTTAGTGTAATGTTTTAAATAAATAAATATGCATTATGTTTAAATATTCGTATTATTGATATATCACCTTTAACAAAATAAATAATCGGACAAGTTATTACAATTTAACACACTATTACTATTTATATACAGGAAGAGAACGCAAAAGTATAACCAACACCTACAATTTTAGTTAACGCATAGTGGTACATAATCAAAGAAACGGATTACAAAGAGAAGGAAAATAAACATGTATAGCCACATGAATGAGTTAATGAAGCGTTCATTATGATATTTGATTAAGTCCATGTATATTGAGAAAATATCAGTATATACCGGGTACCATGCATTAGAACTACGTATTTAACTTCAGTTAATAATTAACAATATATTTCTACATTAAAATGCGTTGAACTCAACAACTACCACGTATAGGTATTTGGCGTCCGCTATAATTTTCCACTGGTCTTGAACATACAATGCAATCACAAAATAACATGTAGATTAATCTCATTGGAATAAAGAAGTAAGCAAAAACTCATAAATTTGTGAACACCTGTATTGAAGTTCCGTCTCAACAGTTTGCTTGAGTAGCATTGCATAGTGTCTACAAACTGAGAAAGTTTCATCAGCATCTATGATTTACAGTTCGTGAGCATCCCTTATAAGATTTACCGAAACAGCTTGTCCATTCCAAGAAATTTTCTTGAAGTTTAAAACCATAACTTAAATTTGCACATATCCATGTGTATAACCATATTTTTGGTATTCAAAAATATAAGTCACTTTATCACACACTAAGTTTTACTTCTTATTGTTAGAAACGGATATAAGTTACAGGATGCGCGTGGCGCTAGGTCAGCACACGTGCCGCTGATAACTAGAATGCAAGATCAGCATTATATTAATATAAAAAGGGGATCAATTCCTCGTTAGAATTAGTTCCTAACAATACGCGGATCTCGCCGGTTGTTATACTCGTTGTAGCAGCAAAGTGTTGGTCAAAAATTGTGAAAGTCAAAAATGTTAGAAAAGTGTTTAAAAATAAAAATTGTAAAATTAAAAAGAAATAAAGTTCTTTTTGAGGTTGTTACGAACCTGAAACGTCACTTATACATATCATGATGCTTTGTCACATTTTAATACTTGAAACAGAACAGCAAATGAATTGTAATGCACTATTTCTTCATAAATTAATCTATAACTTTAGTTTTTACAAATAAAGCACTAAAACCAATAAAAGAGAGATTTAAGAAACCGCATAACCAAGGATGCTTCTAAAATCTTTAATAATCTTTCTCAAACTTGTGTAAAATGCTTCGTTTCTCCTAAGATTAATTTACTGATTCTGGCATAACTCATTTGAGCAATATAGACTATAAAAATAGAACGATTCAGTTATGTTATGATGCATGTAACTGAATACATATTTCATTTTTAACTTAAAAAGGAAAGCAGCAGTTATTCTGAGCAGTTTTTTACTTATTCTTGTAAATCACAAAAAACTGGAAAAGAATTATGATTACCAAGTTATGGTGGTTTGATCATTTTAGAATGGAAGAAAATAAAGCGGTGAAGGTAATATGGTAGAAAGAAATCGTCACCTGAAGTCAAAGAAAACGAAAGAAGATTTTCATTTGGATTCAAGTGAAACAAAGTTAATTGAGACAGGTTATCACCTCTACAAAGTCGATGAGGAAATGTGGCACAAAAAGAGAATTGCAAGATAAAATCCGTTTCGTAGGTATTTAATGCAAAAATTAAGTTATCGAAGGGTAATTTATAAAATTAATTGTATCATAAGTATTATATTTTCAACACCATATATCTAACACATTAATCAAGGACAAATATAAGAATTTTATTAATCAATCTGAAGCGCTGGTTACCCATAAATAAGCCCAAAGCCTTTGTAGATTAACACAATCGTATCAGGTAACTAATGAAGATTATTAACCAAAGTAGTCAGGCTTCACAGGAACCCTTCACAATTATAAATAACTAGATAAGAAACTAATATTTGACAACAAATGGAAAGGCTTAAGTGAATTGCCCTACTTCCTCGCCAGTACAAGTTATATTATGTTTACATAGGTTAAATATGCAGGTAGCTGTTTTCTTAATTCTATAGAATTGTATACAAGAATAACAACTTCCTGATTAAAGTCCTGGAGGAGCAATAAATTGTAAATTGGCAAGGAATTATATTTTTATGTATACTTAAGTAATATTTTATTGTATTTGCTTTTGGTACATACCTACGTATTTTAGGTACCTGTGCCAAAATGTTTAAACTTTTACACTAGAAATTAATTAGGAATTTTTGTGCATTTAAAAGAAAAGCAATGTTTTCCCTTGTATAAACTGAGAAAAAAGTATATTACAAATATAATAATAATAATAACAATTTATACATATTTATAGCACATAGTCCCCGGTGCATAACTTTTTTATATATACCTAAATATTTCTGAAAATTACTATGTAGTTTAAATTTGCAATTATTTTATCTATATTACAAATGACAGAAAATTGAATACAAACATGCAAAAATATACCCACTAGGTGTTTAAAATGGAATACAAAGGCATAGTGAAATGAGCTCTGATCTCAGAGACTACGTTGAAGGAGATTAAATTAATCGGTAAGTGCCAGGATACACATAAATATTTTATGGAAAATTTTAAATTTGTATTTCACGTGATATTACCGCTACAACAATGTGTTCTAACTTTTTGTAAGGCCAGGATTCAATTATGGCAGTTTCATTCAGTTCAATTCATCTATATATTTCAAAAATTATACTGCTAGAAAACACGTTTGTATTGTGATCCATGATGTGTGTTTTACACAGATATTATTTAGTGTAAGAAATTGCTTTTATCTGTTTAACGATACAAAACTTGGTTGGAACATTACGCATACTGATAGAATATTACTGGAAGATGACTGATGTTTGTGTATAGTTTCACAAACATCAGTCATCTTCCAGTAATATGATATATATATTACATATAGGTAATTATTGACGATTACTTGCTTTATTAAGGAAATAAATCAAGAATTAGGTTTCGTAGTTTAATACGTTCATTAGCTTCGTGACGTATCGGGATAATTACACGCGTATTCCTTCTTTAAACCCAATTGGATGTTATAATAAGTTATAATAACAAAGGTTGTAATTAACCCGGAAGGTGATAAAACTTATATTTGCTTAACGTTGAAATACAAAATTGAACATAGACAAATCAACATTTTAAAACATTAAAAATAGGGGACAGTACAACATTTTAAAATGGAGACAATTTAAAGTGTGGCTTATGGAAGGAGAGAAGTTGCAGAAATTTGCTTTGTTAAACTAAGTATTATTTGTAGCTATAAGAGAATTAACAGAGAAAGAACAAACGAAAAAGATACAGAGGGAAGCAGAAATCACAGTATACAGAGTCATAATTGTGCTTCTAATTTGATTTTAACATTTTGTAATTGTTAATTGTGTTATTTATTTGTTCTTTAGTATTTAAATTAGCAGGAATGTTATTAGTAGCCGTCTAAAACTACCTTGTTATTATAATTATTATTTTCTTGAAATAAAAATTTTACATCATCAAAATTGACTGTGTGTTCTCTTCTTTACATAAATGCGAAACTAGGAAATTTTTTTTAGAATTAACTCTAGCATCAAATTTATGCTGTGTGGTCCCTTTCACGCCATCTCTGGATGGTTTTACCACTAAATCTCATGGAACCATGAATTATCGATTTTTTATATTTCAATGTTAAGCAAATGTGAGTTCTAGCACCCTCCGAATTGATTACAACCTTTGTTAAGTCATTATTACATCTCATTAGGTCTGAAGAAGGGATACATATATAATTATCCCGAAACGTCACGAAGCTAATAAAACTATTAAACTACAAAACCTAATTCTTGATTAGTGATAGTTATCAATATCACACAAAACCAGTATCAGTAACTGTATCAAATTTATTCACATATATTGGTATGTTATAAAATAATGACGTATTATTGTAGGCCCTAGTAACAATTTTATGGACACCATTTCTAGAGACATTAGCATTCACGATTTATACGATAAAGCTTATGTGACAGGTTAATTTATTCGGAATTTATATGAATTTTTCAAGTGTTTAGTAAGTTTTGTTATAGTTATTCGATATATGTACAATATATATATATATAGGGTATATTGTTTCAAAGTTCAGTAAATAATGTATTTAAAAAAAATGTCATCTTTAACTTGCGTACCTGTAGATCAAGTATATAAGGCAAAAAGGAAAATAAAGGCAATAACTTATACAAGTTAAGTGACACTGGGAAAAAATACGTAAGTATAACATTAAGGATTAGAAAGCTAAAATAATAAAGAGTACAAGAACAGCACCGTGAAGTCTATTGAAGCAACACTGTTAAATATGGTGATTTACTCATGTATGTGTGTATATTGACGTGACACTGCAATGTGTAAACACTAATTTACTAGTGTCACATGTTGAAACCCCATTTTTAGTCGCTTTTACATCGACTAAATAGTACAACTTAACATAAAGTAGTGGAGTAATAATAATAATAAATTATTTGGCGTTCGGATTTGCAAAGCAAATATGTACCTTGTCATGTATACGTAGAATACAGTAAAAATTCGTTTATGCTGTAATAGCACTTGTCCAAAAGAAATTCTTTTAAGTTTTTTTTTTAAAAGTATATCTACTACGCATCCCATAAATTTTGTTGCAACACATTCCGGCAGTGACAATCCATTCATACGTAGTAGTAATGAAGAATCATTCCGTTTGTGGTAGTCAAAGATAATGAAGTTTGTCTTTTTAATATTCAATATTAGACAATTTTGTTGAGTCCACTTCAACATTGATTCTGCTTGATGATGCTTTCGCTGACAAAACAGTTGTATTATCATCAGCATATTGACAAATTTCACTAGTATTGAATTTAGTATAAAGATCATTTATAAATATCAAAAATAATAGAGGACCTAGTGTGGTACGCCGGTGTTACTTATGCTTTTCTGCGAAAACACTGCTCTGTTGTCTTGAGAAATTACAACACTTTGGGACCGATTCCTTAGATATGATTTGATCCATTCTAATTCCGTAATGTTCAAGTTTTTTTTAACAAGATTTTATGATTCATTGATCAAATGCTTTGGATAAATCGAACGTTAAGAAGCCAACTCTCAATTTATTATCTAGCTGATTATAAATATTTTGTATAGGATGATGTAAAGCATCATTTATAGATTTTGTTTTTAAATAGCCAAATTGATATTGCGAACATAATGAAAATCGTTGAAAATAATCGTATAAACGTGAATACGTTGCTTTCTGAAACATTTTGGAGAATACTGACAAGACTGATACGGGACGGTAATTTGCGACATTCTTTCGGTCACCTTTTTTTTAGTAAAATCGTAATACAAGTGAGTGTGGGTCTATACAGACTTACGGAGGTCGGGGGTATGCACTCTCTTTACCGCCAACAATTGAATTGGTGCTGCGATCTAACCGTCTTGAGGGGAACTATGTGTATTGATTGAGGCCTGCTGCGATGGCGCTGAACACAATACAAAAATATTGTTTTTCAGCCCGTCATACGTCATAACGCGTCATCAGCACGTGATACTCATACTGAGGTGCCCATGCGTCTTGCTTTTGTGTTGATGGTTATTTGAGATTTATATTTTGAGAAATTTAGTCTGACTATTTCACAATTGTGTGATTTGCGGTTTAAAGTATATTGTTGCTACGATAGTCCATTTATTCTCAAAACATTGGGCTACCATGTTACATTTGTACATTCCTGCGATGCGGTTACATGTACTACAATATTATTTACAATGTCAACAACTTAGGTAAATATATATGCATTCTAGTAATATACAACATAAAACTTTAAGATATGTATTGAAATGTTACGCCCATTTGCGACATGTTAATTTTGGTTAAATTTTAATTCACACATGGGATGTTTACATGAATGTCACAATTCTAAATGTTAATTAAAATTAATCCAAAATTAACGTGTTGGGCATAAAATTTCAATACATATCTTAAAGTTTTATGTTGTATATTACTGGAATGCATACATATCTACCTAAATTGTTGACATTGTAAATAATATTGTAGTAGATGTAACCGCATCGCAGGAATGTTTTTTACTAAAATAATTTCCAATTTAAATATCCCGCTTACTATCCTAGTTCTGCTTTTACAGAAATCTTTTTTCTCGGCACTAGTTAGGTATATAGTTTCCATCAAGACGTCTAGATGGCTGCAAGAACCAAGTTTTTAAAAAACTTTTGAGTGGCTATTCTCTTCTCTGACGGAGGAGTTAAAAAAATCGCATAGCGTACAAATAAAAAAGTTATGAGTCGGGGTCTATATGACCTGAGACATTCGATGACAAATATGATATTATACGCAGGACAGCAATATATTAATTAATAATCGTTATATTACCAATTATAAAGTTGGATGTCATTCTATTTTTACAGGTATAGCTATTAAAGGTAGCAAAGATTCCACACAATTCTAGTTATTTATTTTCAAATCAGATGATCATTATAATGTAAATTGCGATATCTTCTCATTAAAATTATTGCTGGCGCATTTTGCAGGCACGTCAGATTTATGAAACAAGATAATAATAATGTTTATATTTAGCTCTTTCATGCTGTAACAGTTAATGACTCATTTTAATGACTTGACTGGCGTTTAAGAGATGAATACGTCGTTGTCACCTCTCGGAGCCACGGAGGCGTCGTAAAACGAATTATTCCAATTTCTATTTCGGCTGCCAACCACAAACGGAGTGCCATTCTGCGGTGGTTCGACGCGCAGTCACGAAAATCTAATTTAATAACTAATAACAATGATAATAGCGGCGATTTACATTATTTATGCGGCCGCATCATCATAAAATTCCGATCGATCATTCGCAACATGTGTTTACGTCCACGTCGCTGCAATAAATCAAAACTCTGCAATACAGAGGAAGAGGGAGAGAGAGAGAGAGATACACGGGGGGATTTGATAAATTGCCGGGCCCTAATACGCTCACTTGCGGTACCGCTTTTTCATCGCTACCTGAAAATCGATAGGATCGCGCGCATCGGACATCGATCGCATTGTATAAGCGGCCGGTTGTGTTACGTTTTCTAACATTTATTCGTGTTAAATGGGCGAAAGGTTCGGGCCGTGCCGCCATTATTTCGTTAACACTTCGTTAACTAACGCAGTTCCTCTGTTTATTTTTATGTGTCTTTATTGGACGTAATAAACGATTCCCGCTTCGTCTTCCAGTGTTATTTACGGCTAATTCCCTTTGAATATGTATTAGGGGGAACATTTACATTTATAAATATTCATGGAAATAAGTATCATTTGTATATGATCGCTTTTTGAAGCCCAATTTCTATTATTTATAGTAATTTATGGGTTACTAATTAGAGCAAACGTGGAAGATTTACTTATTTATATTCAAAGTACTTAATAATGGTTTGTACATTTAATTTATTGCACCTAGACATTTTAAAAGCTGCTAATCATAGAGTGAAGTATATATAGACGTAAAATAAAACACAATGACAGCAAGGTGATGCAAGGAATCAAACGCAAATAAAAAAATAATTTTCCGCGGAATTCCAAACAGATGATTTCAGATTCTTTTAGAGAAAAATTAAATAAATTACCATAAATAAGTAATAATTCTTATAACTATCTATGATTGTCTAGTAATAAGTACATAGCTACGCAAAACATCCACATGTAATGTTACATAATTCAATACATACTGCTTCTTCTTTTGCTACTGCTGACTTACTGGTTTTCTATTTTTAATTTGCCCTTTGTTTTACATGAAATGAAATGAATGACATCACACAATCAATTAATTTTACTCTTTGTTAGTGAATAATGTTAGTGTTGAATAAGACTCCCAATAAAGCCAGTAATTAAATATCAGAAAAGATTGAGGTACTTTTACTGTTGATATTTTCTGCATCACTTGCAATAACACTTCTTAGTAAATAATACCTACCGCTGGAATTTAATAAGCACTAAAACAGGTTATTTTGTTTATCAATACGGAATTATTCTGAAAATTGTCAAGTCTATATAATTACAAGGACCAAGTTGCAACTTGACGAGGTTTGATGACAAAATTAAAGAAAAATATTGTAATTTCTTATATTGTTTACCAAACATTTCAGTTTGAATATTCCACACCCAGAAACGAAAGAACATGTTAAATGAACTACCAGCATTATAAGTGCATCTTTAGTTTTAAACACGAGTAATGCTTTTGCGATGTCAATCGGTAGCGTGAAAAAGAATTATTTTTGTTCTGGTTAATGCAATAAATGTGTCTATTTAAGTCATGCAAGTTTTAATTATAGTTGATTCAGCTAGCATGAATTTGAATTAATCACGAAAGGCAGGTGCGGTAGTTGTTCCGTGTTATTATTTCAAAAGTGCAATGATGTGTCTTCACTTAATAAGTTCTGAAAAAAAATCAATCTCGGATTAACGTTAATTTAATGATTGATCTTATTTATTTTGATTTTAATATACTATGTAGATACATGTATTATTCATATATCTAAGTGAATGAGGTTTAGATACCAACAAACATTCATCACAGATAGACAGTTATAAATACATTTGAGGTAACAAATTTTAAATTTATATGTAGCGCATAAATGACAGAAGTGTCAATAGTAAGTTAGCAGTGCCATCTATGATAGAATATGAGCCACCATTAATCCTGAAATGACAGTACTATTTCTAAGTAACGTTTATTGAGTACCTACCCAGTTTAACCTCAAAATATGAGACAAAAGATTAAAGCGTTAGAAACACTATCTGAAGAGATTAAATGCTTCAGTAGTATAAATAAATAAATTTTTGGAATGTTCATATAGTTTAACAGTTAATAAAGCTGACACGATGGATTGCCTAAAATTGGGCATTACACTGGTTGCGAAGTACTTAATTATAAATCATATAAACTGCATTCGCGACATTTTTCTAAGTGTAGCAACATTTTTTTATATACAGATCAGTGCTGAATGGGCAACACCGAATAAGCAATGTGTTTATTCAATTAGCAATTGTGAATTTAAATCAAAGATTCAATTCACTTTTAAAATTGTTGAATGAAAAATTATTTCTCTCAGTATGCATAATAGATATCAAACACTGTTCATGTAAAAAAACTTAATTTATTTGTGGTTTCAAAACGAATTTAGGTGATACAACAATCAAACCGCAAAAGTTCCTTATTCTGGCGTTTATATAACTTTAATGTAATATTACTTTGCAATCTTTTCACTACTTAATGGGGGTACATTAATACTTAATATTTAAAGGTGTAAAAAATGTATAATCAACAAAAACAGTTCTCCAGCATATCTTCGGAGTATTTAATCATTATAAATAAACAAAACCCCACGCCCAATTAAGTTATTTTACATTGGTTTAAATGACAACAATAAACTGTTTTAATATCCAATATAGAAGTTATAAAAGTTTTATACGCCGTATTATAATTATAATACTAGATGTTATAAAGTTTGCTCAATATTTCTTGTTATAACTAGTTTTCTCGAAGCTACCTAATATTTATCGGATTGAGTTTAAAATTGAAATTTTTCTTTATTAAATTTATTGTTGCTTGTGCACCTTCACGAATGCTTATGTGTCAATACTAGGTCTAAGAAATGTTCAACAATATCTTTGAAGAAAACAAATAAATATTGAATATTCTGATGTTAAATTATAATTACATATTTTATCATATAATATTTTTATTTTATCCCAGTAAGTTAAACATCACAGAACATCAGAAATTGAACACATCTATCTAAAAAAAAAATAATAGAAATACATAATAGGTTCTAAACGATGTCAACAATGATCAAAATAATATAAACAAAAATTGGATAATTTGAAGTTTTTAAAACTGTGATTCATACTAAAATCATGAAGTCGAAACGAATCTAAATTTACGATGATCTTTAAAAATGAAATAAATTTTACGATCTTATTTTACTATCTGGTCACCTGCTTTGGGCCAAACAAATTGGATTTAATAGATATTGGGTAGATGCAATAACTGGCACAGTAATTCTTTTAAAAAATAAAATGTAAAAATAAATTAATTAGAAACTTGTCCGGTAGGAAGTGAAATAATTATTAATAAATTATTTTTGTTTTTCTTTTTAAATTTGAATATAGGATTTTATTTACAAAGTTGTAAGTGCTTTCAAATGTAAATAATTAAATAAGAAAGCGTGAAATGTAAGACAGTGTATGAATACACGCGATAAATATTGTAAGAGAAGTGACCTACCACCACATGGAACCCTTTCCACGTCCTTTGTTCTTGGAGTCAACCTCCCCAACACAATTACCGATAAAATAGAGGAAGCACAATAGAAGCACCACCGAAAATCTCATTTCTGCATATACGGCGGCCAAAACGCACCCGGGGAAGCCAGCGCACTCACAAGATACACCGTCACAAACGCAAAAAATAAACAATATCACCTGGTCCACACTATTTACTTAACTCGGGGGTAGTAGGAGTGGTGGCGCATCGACCACTGACGACAATACCCGAGCAATTATCTTGAGGAGGAGCTTCCATCCATCTGACCACCCACAGCAGCGCTCTTTGTGGCACTGATGCTCTCCGGTCCTGGTGCACGTGTGGTCCCGTGCACGTGGATCGGAACTCCACCTCCTTCTATGGTATTCGCCAATCTCCGCTGGCGGACACGCCCACCGTTATTCCTTCTGGAAGTCCGGCCGCGCCATTGCTCGATAAAAATTTTCACACGCATTGGTCAAATATCGCGAGCCGCTGGAATATGAAGAGCCGTCCGGATCGCTGGTCTTCCCAGCATTTTTTCATTCCTTTTGCTCCTTTCTGATGTGTTTAGTATGGGAAAATATTACACCGTCCTCTTCTCGACGGGCCGCGCTCCTATTGTTTTTTTTTTTTTTCTTCTTTGTCCGCGGTACATCTATCTTCTCATCCTCCGTATACCCGGACGAATTCTTCCAGTCGCCGCATTCCAGCGAGATGCAATTTTTAGCTATTACCATCACCATTAGCAGGAGTAAGTAGACGTGGAATGGTCGCAGTAGCAAAATCTTAAAATGACTTCGTGGCCATCAATGACAATTCTAAATTCCTTAGCTTCATCAGCGTCCGTTAACATATTTTAACAAAAAAGAAAGAATAAATAAGATAATCATAAATTGTTCAGTAGTGGCATAATTAATTGCCAACATAATAGTAAGAGTTTAAATTTGTATTAAGTTGGTAGCTCCTATTAATCCTGAATTACCTAGGTTGAAGTCACTGGTAACCCTAGAGATATATTTTACCTTGGTAAAATTGCTCGAATAAATAGCCTTGTCAATCCAGGATCAGCCATTATGCAGAAACATGTATATAAAATTATTGCAATTTTGCAGATCTTATTAAGCATCAACATATCTTAAATATATAGCATAAGGAATACATTGACCCAAACAGGAAATATTAGCTCATTTCTTTCGCACATTTATGAATTCTGTTGAAGCACCTATCTTATATAGTTTTATCATTCTACTGGCAGTATTATTTGTGTTGTATCATATTATTTCGGTTATTCATAGAGTTTGCTTCGATTTAATTTACACTTTTGATTGAAGGTGTCGGTATTCACTTTAATTTATTGACATTAAATTATCGACTTTTTATCATTATCTATTATAATTGTAGCTATTATATTTGATTTTTATTTCTTTTTATTGTTTTTAGTAACTGTCATTCTATTTGTATTTTTTTTGTTTTAATTCAATTAGTATTATTGCTATTATCTTGTTCACGATTGTTACAATTTGAAATATTTTCTATAAACGATTATTTAATTTTGATTGTTTTTTGTTGACTTTTCCTATAATATGTTGACTGTGATCTGTGGAAGTAAAGTTTACTTTACTTTACTTTACTTATGACAAAATTACTTCCTCAGTTGCATGCTTTTCAAAAATTGAAAAGCTATAATATTTCGGAGCCTGATGTTACAAACTGGATAAAGTATTACATAAAAACTGTTACTTCTAATCAAGTTTGGTGTTATTATTATCTTTTTCAGAATAAATTCCATTTTAAAATAAGCCTAAAAGGAAAAAAAGGAACAAAAAAATAAAATAATTTACGTGGAAAAAGAATAAATTCAACACATTTCTAACACCACAAGGTAAAAAAATCATTTGAAATTGAACAAAAAAAAAGGGTTAAGTTACACAGCATAATAAAATACTTTATCTACAATAGAGAAAGCTGTCACCTATCTCAATCGATAAACATGAAAATAGTGTAAATCTGGGCTTACTTATTTGTTGCAAACTGGTAAATAACACAGGATTATTACAGAAATTTTTCACTGTGCAGTTTATGTAACTTTAAATATGCAGCAAAGTTTGTCTATATCTATTTGAAGACATAAATTTTGTGTATCGTTTAAGTACTATGTTACCGTACTTACAAACTATCTACTTTTGTAAAATATAGGTCATATCTATTTTGTTATTTTATTTTAGTTTATTCAACAAATTGTAACACATTAAATATTATCAATAGTCGTAATAGAATATCGGTTTATACCGCTTTATTATACTATACCCCTACGACATACACCCATTCAATGTAAATCATTACCGATAAAGCCTGCCGTCGGTCCGCCCTGTGATTATTACCGATTTCTATTCATGATATATGGATGTTTACAATATACTATGTATATTGTATGTGAGTATAATATCTTTATACTAATGTTGCTAAAAATGATAAATAACCCAGGGTGTGATAACCTAGTTGTTTAAATGTAACATGCGGTTTTGCATAACTAAAATAAAAAGTAACTCATGTCTGTTTGTGACATTTATATAACCTCTACCGTCAGCATGGAAAATCAAAAACCTTTTATTACCTAAGTCTAATCAAGTTTAATTTGTCGAAATTGCCTACCTGATTGATATAAAATAGTTACAAAATGTCAAAAAGATTATTACGTTCACTGACAAATCAAGAAATTATATATTTGGAATTTAGTATGAATTGAAAAAAGAAACATAAATAAATCCATTACTTTCCTTCCAAATAATCATAGTGCTGTTTCATCTTATTTTAGTTTATTAATAGTATCTGTAATAGAATAGATAAAGCCTAAGCAATCTAATGTTTGTCACCCCGAAAAGCTAAATCTTCCTCCTGTTCCTCATTACGCCCTTGAAAAACATCGGTTATCGCAATTGACTAGAGTAAGATTTAAATCCGCAACTCGGTGACTAATATCCCGGCGTGCAAGCCACTAGACCAGTGGTTCTCAACCTTTTTTCGCCTAGCGCCCACTTACTGGATTTTGTATAGATCCCAGCGCCCACTGGTGGGCGCTACCGCCCACGTTGAGAACCACTGCACTAGACTATCAGCCTCACTATCTTTGGAAAAATGTTTGTATTATTCAATGATTTTAAGGAGATCTCTTCACTTTTAAAGCCACTGGGCTAAAATATATAGTTCGTCTACTAGCCACAAGGAATAAATGTTAAGGTTTATTAATAAAAATATAATGAATAAATATGTAAACATGCCAAAACATTTACTACCTTAAAATTAAGATGGTGGCAAAATTATCTACTCCTACCTGTTCTTGTCCTTTCATTAGAAATAAGATATTGAAACACTACCAAGAATTATTTTTACATTCATAACAAGTTGTTTTTCCTTCAAGATTCATAGAAAACTTAAACAAATATGCTATTACAGTTACGAAACCTTGAAAAATAAGTTCATTACCTTAAATTAAAGAAATCTCTGTATAATTCTTGTCCACGTTTTGGCCATACGTGTATGTGATATCTTCATGGCTACTTCTTCTGTCGCTATTGGCCTGCAACTCATAAACACATTAAGATGGATTTATATGCGGGTGATGGTACGGTTCAGTGTGGCATGACGGTTATGATTGTTTTGAAAGGAGCGATTTCCAGGTGTTGTACAAGAGGTATCCATCGCCACTGTTAAGGTTATTAGGATGTTTATGGCTTTCAACGGATTCTCGGATTTTTAGATTACACTAGTGAGAGTTTCGGGATTAGATTTGGACGCAATTGCCCGGCGAACGTTTTGTTTAACCAATGTAAACACTCCCACATGAACATGGAATTCGTCGCACGCAGAAGCTTGGAGAGGATTACGATCTTTGATAGGAAAAGAATCTGAAGTTTTGGAGTCAAATTTAAACACGATGTGTATGTTGTGTTCAGACAGGATTCTTCCTATACGATCAACAACTCCTTGGATGTAGGGGATATAAGCATTGTATTGGTGAGGAACCAACCGACTCGACTTCCATGATGAATTTAATGAAACTGTGTTGGAAATTAAGAAATGTAAAGAAGATATCTAAGGAATCCCGTTCATGTGGCTAGATAACGAAGGTGTCGTCAAAATTTCTAAACCACCGTTTTTAAAAATAGGAGATTATAATTTGTTATTCAAATGTCTCCATAAAAATGGTGGCTACAACAACAAAGCCTTCTCCTGTACCTCTGAACAGTAACTATTATCCGTATATAAACCCATCTCAATGTGTCAGTTTATCAGTTTTAGGTCAAACATGTTGGAAGAAGCAGACTTAAAGATGTCCCGTACAAGTATGGACAAAACGTCGGAAAAAAGAAGTTTTAGGAAATCAATATCCATTAATAGCAACTCCTTGGTTTTACACAAATTTTAAATTTTTGCAATATTATGATACACAACCATAGTAGAACTATTATCTGCTGGCGGATGCGCGAGAGCACAAGGCCGTGCTCAATGGAATGAGGCACACTTGAAGAAATATGAATAAAGGTTATAACTCGCACGTGAGCCTCCACCACTATCTTCGCGATTTGTACAAAATATGAAATTCCGTCCTCATCAGTACTGCACATTGTTCATTCAGGTGGATTCACTCGTCTCTTGGAGCTCGTGAGTTACGACTCATGCCGTAGATGCGTGTGATGGCGAGGTTTCCGTCAACAAAAAATAAATCTACTGTAGTGTATTATGTCGCTTTATCATTTTGTTAAAACCGGGTTGAGCATATCATCGGATATATTATAAACTGAAAACATAGTATTGTGCCATACTCCGCGTCTTATAGCAATAACATTAACATAACAAGTACCTACTATTATTAGGTATTATTGGTATCTGAGATATCGTATCTAATAATTGGCAGACGAGCAGTTGACTTTCTATCTAGATAATTTTGCTTCGGTTCTTTCTTCAAATACAGTTGGCACGATAAGTGACTACGACTTCTCGTCGACTCAGACCATGACGAGCAACTTTATCCTAATTATAAAACTGTTGATGATATATGATATTAGTGCGTCGAAACTTCACCATCATTATTTGTACACGATCGTCCGCGTTGAGTAGCGATATTGTTAATAAATCTATATATAATTGCATGAGAATGCGTCCTGTTCACACGTATTATTCCTTCGGGTAACAAAAATACCTATCTACAAGGTAGAGACCTTAATGACTTCTATAGTCACCGAAATGCCTGTAAAGCATAGCACTCATAAGGAATAGAAATAAAAATTACAATGATGTAATTGTATTGTATGTAGCTTCTAAATTATTAAAATTCTTTTATATAGAAGTCGTGCGTGCATTACAGAAAATGCTCTTAATCTCTATGGAATTTGCACTAAATGGACGGTGACGTCAATGAATTTATTTGCCAGTAAATTAGTGAATGGCAAGTTCAGAATAAGATAGGCTTAATTGAGCTTTGCTTTGACTGCATTGATCTGTATTCACTGTAAATCATTTCGGTATCTGAAATATTCGCTAATGGCGTTGTTTAATTTAGCAGTTTGGTATGGAAGTATTTTTCAGTAGTAGCACGAGCAATTTAGTATAAAATCGCTTTTTGTATAAGAATGTGCATGTGTTTATACTTATACCATAGATTGTAAACCATGCTATTAAGTTAGTTATAATCTTTATATTAAGTTAACACCCAAATTTTGTAAGCTAAACGTCATAAATACAAAATCTTACAATGTGCTAATTGTAAACACGTCCAATTTAAAATATTTACTTAACTAAAACTGCCTTCTTCGGAGACGGCTCAATCATCGGCAACCTTCAATTTTCTGCCCGTGGAACGCTTCGTGAAGAGGTGAAGAGTCACTTAGGCTCCATCTAGATGCTATCTGCTCTTGTAATTGATAGTAACTGTATTTATCTTGTCTATTAGTTAATTCAGAAATCATCGGGTTCTTTTGTTATTGGCCGCTAATCTGCAGCTAAGATCTGCTTAGTGCGCAGCGCATGGGAAAGTTTGTGTAATTGGCGCTACATAGTCGGGCCCCAGGCGTGATGCGACAATCGGAAATTTTTCAGATGCGTTTTATTTTTTGTATTCTAACGACGGTCGGTCTTCGAATGGTAACGTGAGGCGTCATGATTGTTTAATAATAGATTCGTTCGGGAGTCTTTGTTCGTTGGGAAGGCGTTAGCTATTTTCTCACGCATTTATATTAGAGTAGAGACAATGAAATGGCTGTTTGAAATTCTTCGAAGTTACAAGCTGCTATTAGAGCGGATATGTCCTTACGTTTTCAATATCGTCGCTTATAACGAGTACAACTTATAACGAACCGGGCGTTCGTTATAAGTTGTTGGCAAGTTATTTTCGGTGTTACGAAAAATTGTTCATTAAACTTGAAACAATTTAAGTTCGGATATAACGAGCTAAGTAGGAAGAAACTTTATTTGCCGCTGCGATTATAACTAGCCGATACAGCACTGTACATCGCACGTGTACGGCATACAGTGTTTCATTTCCACTTGCACAGCAATACAACAATGATGTAAACAAACTTGTCATAACTCGTCTACTTTAATAATTTTTATTCAGTAGTTTTTGATAATTTGTTGTTAGTTACAATCATGCCGAGCAATAGACGATCTCTCACGTTAGAAAAATTAAAATTATTGATAAAATCGACAGTGGACTATCTAATGATGACACTTGTGAAAAGTATAGTTTGTCAATTTCTACTGTTTCCACAGTTTGGAAAAACAAAAATAAGCTTGAAAGGACATTATATTCGAACTTTTCTAAGTTAAAACAAAGCCGCAAATCAGGTAATAAGGATTTTGATCAAGTATTACTTCAATGGTCTAAGCAAAAAGGATTCAGAATGTGCTCCAATACTACAGCACAAAGCAGAAGAATATTGTCCCAGAATAATGAAGCATCATCTTATTCAGAGAAAAGGCCAAAGCATTTCTGCTAAAACAATAAAGCCCTGGTTTGGCAACGTTTGGCCCACAATAAAAACTGCAATATTTTTAACGAAGAGGAAACCGTTCTCTCATAAAACTTTGCCAAACCAAACGCTAAACTTCTGAACTTCTGAAAAGAAATGTGGCAAGGGGGCAAAAAAGCAGAGAAAGGATTACTGAATAGCTTTTGCAGTGTAATAAGCTCAAAATAAGAAAAACAAAACTCACACAAAGACTACAAGAACGTTTCGACGCTTTAGAAGTGGAGCTTTGGTACAGTTTGATGGTAACCGTTTAACCACAGATACGGTTAAACGATTGGCATGTTAAATTTACAAGAAATACATATACTGTGAAAATATAAATACTATAATAAATACAAAGAAAACAAGTCCTTGTGAAAGAGATCATTTATAATATACTGAAACCCAAAGTTTGCCTGAAATCTAATAGCAAGTTTTACAAGATTTAACAAGGTCTAATAATTTATCTACATTTCTGTTTCGGAACTTCGCGTTTCGCCATTTTTCTGGAAAACAGAAAATCTAAAATTTATTGATGATTGGATGCTGCGACAAAATCAGAAGTTATGGCACTTCTTGCTGTCCTTCTTCTAATATTGCAATCATGAAGAGATCTACACACATCAAGTCGTTGATTTGAGGAAAGTCCTAATACTTATGAGCAAACGGTTTTAAATATCTTAAAGCAAGCCTTCATCCATACAAAGTTATTCATGAACAGGGTGACTGCAATTAGAGACTTCACCTTTGTAAATATGTGTTAGAAGCATTTACAAACAAATCGTTTTTATTGAAAATCATTTTCTTCAGTGACTAATAACTTTCTCACTATATGATTATAGATATCGGACTGAAAGTAATCCTCATTGGATGCAATATTGGAACATAGATATATACATAAGTATAGATTATAAGGGTCAGTTTATCAAAATGCATATTTTGTGACCACGTTTTCTCAATAAGTCGTTGAATGGTGAGATACACTTATAGTTTCCACATGACACTGTTATACCCAGCTCTACTGCGTTATTCCCAAACGATATATGATGTCAAGTAGATGGTCTTGATCTTATTATGCTTAACCTACCAAGTAATATTTAGGCGAAGTATTTCCTAAGCTCTGGATAAATGACATCGTCAAATGACCTGATTCCATTAGGATTTCGCTTTGGGTTTTAAAATCTCGAATAACTACATGTTACAGGTCAAGAAAACCGAGAACTAAAAAAGCTTCTCAAAGACTATAGAATATCACCGTAGACTTCAAAGAATCGCCAGAATCGTAAATGACGGTGATAAATGAACGTCATCTAGAAGAAGCATTGCATCAGGAGCAGATGAATCAGATTTAACAACGACTGGTAATTGCTATATATGATTGCCCATTTTCTTTTAGTCGAAAAAATTCTTCCTTGAAGGAATGTTGTAAATAACCTGCCACAGCGAAGACACAACACGTAACTTAAGGCAAAACCATACAATTATACCAAAGCAGTAGGCACTAGTGCGGACCGAGGTAAATAGTTTGAAATATCGGATGTGAACTGATTTGTAGAAGAATCTCAAAAAACATCTAAAAATACTGTGGTTAAGAAAGTTTGGTCGTAAACAAAATTATGCGATGGAACAGGAAGATGCCCAAGAAATGAATTATCAGTTTGACATATTTATCTTATAACGACTCTGACCTACCACGAATTATTAAGGAGGGGAGCTCCACTCTATCAAGAGACTGCCGTGTTGCCGGAAACTCCACATATACGGTTCAAATTCGAACATGTACTTTAATGAACATGTAAGTGGTTGGTAACTTCGTAAATTAGCTTTTAGGATTGATGCCAGAATGTTAAAGCCCTATTTAAGCAATTGATGATGGCGTCATTACTTCGAAGAAGATGGGACAAAACGAAAGTGAGAAGTAAATTCTTGCTTCTTTTTCGGGCGTGTTGTCTCTATGACCTCTAAATTGACAGTAGGTAATACCAGATCTATTGCAGCTGGTTTGAAACAGCCTAAGCAACGTTATGTGTTATATAATAAATATCCACGTTTTAAACGTTGAATAACCTTTCACAATACTAAAGTAGTTGAGTAAACGTTTAGACTCTGTTCACAATTAATATAATGGTTAGTATGTTGGAATCAATTCATAATATACCCACCAATTATTGGTGTACAATAAACAGTAATATCGAGACATTCTTGTCTTTCTTAGACTAGATATAAACTGATATTAAACGCTTATTCAACTATTTTTGTGTATTATAAACAATGATTCAACGTGTACTGCACAGGCATTTGACCATTTATTATTGACATAAACCAAAATTAAAGGATTATTGAACGTTCATATTGGGGAGGACGGCATTTGACATCAGTTATACCAGTCTTTGGTAATTTTAGTAATAATAACCAAATTTGTACATTTTACAAATGTAAATTTTATTAACATCTATACTAATAAAGTTTTAATAAAGATCTTATTTGCGCCATTCAACTTTCTCCATGCAACACGCGCATTCTTCTTTCAACCAACTCACCCCCTATATTGCGACAAAGCGTGTCATAACATTAATACACTGAAAGGTGTAGAAAATTGACCGTAACATCTATCAATAATCATCATCAGAACGGTTGGCAAATGTTTTGTTAGTAGACGCCGCCGACATATATCTAGTGAAGACGACATCTGTTTACGAGATAGGCAATGGTTCAATGGATACTTCTGCACCTATGATGGATCACTTCCATCACCAATTCGAATTTCAACTAGTTGTCTACTGTTTGTCTATATCAGCGCTACTCTGTTTCATTCTATGGTTTACAAATTGCTTGCGGTTTCTGATTCCGAGTTGTCGTCTGTTATATCTGAGAGTTATACAAGCAATTTTTGTTTGCGGATTCGTTAATGTATATCCTTTAAAATCTTTCATAGTATACGTAGAGGTTATACACTCCTTTAGCATATAGTAAATATCTTTGTTATTACCTATATAAATTTGTCTTGCATGGTTGAAATAAATTATTTAAATGCGAATGAAAAAATTAGCTTAATTAAAATATCTATCAAAGCATTTTCCAGAACAATGTGACGAACTATTAAAACTAATAACAAGAACGCGTTATATATGTAATATCTTTCACTTTCTCACTACCAACAATTCCTCACTCAATAACTTGGATTAATGCTTAAACAAGAAATTACCGATGAAATTCACTGCGCAACAATGATAATCATTATTCAAACAAAACAGCAATTCGATCAGCTTGTTTTATACATTATTCACTGCTTCCTTGTTATAGTATACACACAGGAGTACATTATTTCCAGTAATAAGGTGAAGTTCCTTTTTTCTAGTGTAATCTACTCCATAACTACAGAACGACGTTATTATGTTGTTATTATGTAATTACATAGATAAGTAATTGAGCATGGCAATGATCCTTGTTGAAGAATTTATTTATTTATTAAATCTGCGTTTGTTGACAAGCTAATTTCATGAAATTACAATATAGTTACAAAACTTATTTATAATATACCACTTAATAATAAATCGTATTATGTGCAGCATTATAATGATATAATTGTTGTAATTTATACTTAGAGATATAAAAAATGATAATTCTGTACAGTGAAAGCTCTCCTTGCGGACAGCTCCAATAAGCGGACATCTCTCTTAGCCGGACAAATTTCCTGGAACGGAATTTCGGCATATCATTTTCAATGTTATGTGCTTTCCGATAAACGGACGCGGACACTAGATTATTTCCGCATGCAACTGAAAATCTCCCATAAGCGGACGCGAAGCTCTAATAGCCGGACGATTTTTCAGGTCAATTTCCTTTTGTTCTAACTAGCCTTATTCCCAAGGGATTGACTGATTATCTTGATATATTTACAATACGGGCTAAATATTTTAAACTTAACCGTTAAAAAGATAATAAAATCAACAGAATTGCCACAAAACCTTCTGTATATTAAGTCAAATTACGGCTTTGTTTCAAGTTCCATTCGTAAATTAGAACGCAAGGGATGTTACTCTCGGAATCAGTCGAAATAGTAGACGAATTTGATATATGCAGTTTTTTCTCCCCTTTTTTTTAATTCTTTTTTTTTTTTCTCTATACAGCTTCGTTGAATTTTATATAGTTATATATTCTAATTATATAATAAATATGTTTTCCTTTATTGGCTTGCATGCACACACAAAATTTAGTATTTTAAGTTATAGTATATAGGCATTTATGTCACATTTTATTTTTGTTCAATTCATCAGGGTTAGGTAAGAGCAGTTCACATATTCATTATGTAACTGAGCCTCGCCCTGGGATTGTGCTTTCATTCCTTGTTGTTTTTGTTGCATTTTGTATTCCATTTCTTATAATGAATGCACAATAAAGGCACTATTATTATGTAAGAAGATTAATGGTACAATAGGTAATTCTATATACGAAAAATTTCAAAAAGCAAAAAATAAAAATTAGGGGTATTTAAAATTGAACAAAATTAATAAAATTTCTAAAGGTGAAACAGTAAATGATTTCGACTTCAATTTTAGTTTAGATAGCATTGTAAAGTTTAAAAATGCACCAATTACGTTTGTAGATGCTGAAAGAAGCTTTTCAATTTCTAAACATATGTATCAGAATACATAGGCATAGACGACAAAACTTTCTTTTACACGATATCGAAAAACATTTAATTATAGATTATTTGAGAAATATGTTTTAAAAAAATTCTGTGCAATGAAGTTCATATTTAAATTTCAGCTTTTATTTATTTTAGTTACAATTTTTGCATATTTTCGCATTTTTTTGTGTATATGGACCAAATTTTACATATTTCCTGAAAAATCCATGCATTTATTTCAGTTTTTCTATGTATATAATTCGGTCTTCACACATTACTATTGGTAAATAAGTAGCAATTGGGTGGCAGTATATCCATAAATTATTATTACTTTGTTGTTCTGTACTGCTTCCGCATATAACTTTTATTATAAATTGCTGTTTACAAAAAGGAGGATTTCCGAACGATTGGAAGTAGGCTATTGTGGTGCCGGTGCCTAAAAAAGAGAATACGAAGCAATACAAGGATCTAAGGCCAATAAGTATTCTACCGGTATTGTCGAAGATTATTGAAAGATTGGTTGCCGTTCAGATACGCCAACATCTAGAGGCTTACTCGATACTGCTGCCCTTTCAGTCTGGCTTCAGGTCTGGCTATAGTTATGTCACGGCACTAATGCATGTAACCGATTATAACCGACATAATCACTGCTACTGACAATAACAGTACTTATCTGTCTTGATTATTCTAAGGCTTTTGATGTTATTAACCACGAATTACTGTTTAGCATTTTACATTATGTTGGCCTAGATGCTAATTCTATTCCTTTTTTCAAAAGTTACTTTACTGGGTGACAAGAGCAACTTTTCTCACAGTTTAAACATTTGAATTCAGGGGTTGCCCAGGGGAGTATTTTGGCGCCACTAATACATTCTATTTACTCTTCATATTTATTAAAGGAACTAAAAGTTTTTAGGTATCATATGTACGCTGATGATATCCAGCTTCATTCGTTCGATGCTGATCAGGTTGATGCTAGTATTACTCAAATAAATGATTACATTCAAACGGTTTTTGATATATCTTTAGCACACGGTCTTACAATTAATGCAAGTAAAACGGCGGTCGTCGTATTTTTGGCCGAAGGCGCGTCAAAAAATATTCAATAAAATTAAATTGACTGTGAATGGAGAAAAATTGGATGTTGTGGAAGTGATTAAGAATTTAAGTCTTACAATCGACTGCGATTTAATATGCAAACAGCATGTGGTGGGAGTGACAAGTGCTTCTTTTGGGAAACTTAAAGTGCTGTAGGGTAGTAGGGATTCTCTGACAGTGGAATTGCGAAAAATCCTCTGTGAGTCGCTTATTTCATCCAGGTTTAATTACTGTGATGTTATTTATGGTCCATGTTTGGATTCGGAAGATATTCACCGAATACGAACAGTTCAAAATGCCTGTTTAAGATGTATCTATGGTATCAGGAGAAGGCAACATATTTCCCATACACTAGCTTGGGCGGGTGGGCTTAATATGATAACAAGAAGAAAATTTCACCTTGCTTGATTCTGTTACAAATTGATATCATCTATTAGAAAAAAATCTGTTGATTAATTTTTGAACATATCATGAATAGCAATTAGTAAAGTTTTTATTTAATATGTAAAATGATATACAACTAATAATATTTTAAAAAGAAGAATGCGAATACCAATAATCAATAGAATAGATTCCGAATTAAAAGATTTTAAATTCTAAGTATCAATTATGTTTCTGACTATTTTTGAAACAAGCAAATAATTTTTATAATAATAATGCAATATTATTTCTTTTTAATTAAAAACCTTTTACGTATTACCTATAGATATACCTAGCTTTTCTTTGTGTTCATAATAGATATATGGATCAGACAACATATCCGCACTATTAAATTATCGTTAGTGGTCATTAATATTTTGCGAAATCGGCGACTTTATAAATATTACCACAAATAAAACCACAAAAAAGAGAGGCCAAGCTCGGGGAGTTGTTGGTCGGCCACCCAGCAGTACCTAGCCGGAACGATATATTTTCCAGTGGGTATGGATTTAATGATTGCTCGACAGATTCCCTGGTGTGATATTCTTCACTAAAAGACCCTAATCATAGTGTTCGCCCTGTCATTTAAACAATGTTCCTGTGTATAATTAACTTAGATGCGGTTGACTATCGTGGTATTTCGGGTACCTATGGTTTTTCTTAAGTTAGTGAATTCCGTATAAATACTCACAGCTGTTACCGATTTGAAAAGGTTTCAGAATTTATGATTCACCTCCGATTCCAATGTTTAATATTATTTACATCTTAATTTATGAATGTTTGACATGGCATTAAAAAACTTATATTTAATGTGTGTGATCCATTTCAAAATATAGACCTATAAAAATGACGTTTACTAGTGGTGACATACGTGCATCGTATGTCTTTTGTTGTGTCTGTGTTATATGAAAGGCGTAACTGATGAACTAAGAAGCACGTATGAGATTGGTATCAAACGGTATAATAGCTACCGATATTCAGCAATACATGCGCATAGGATAGCTGAAGATTTGGCAATAACGGGCAGCGTGTCGCGTAATACTCGAGGAATTGGATTTATTTTTCACGGAGAAATAGATGATGATAAATTTAATTTTCAGCACACATCACTGCGTCGGCGCTGGCCAAGAAATTGTTGTAGAAGACTCGAAAATATTGAGATTTACATATATGAAATTTTCCTATTTTTCTATTTTATTTATTTGGTAATATCAATTAAATTCTAACAGACTGAACATTTACTGGACGCAAAATTAGATATAGAAAAATGAGGACATTTCGATAGTTATTAATATTATTACAAATAAATAATTACTTTAAAGATATTTATGCAACGATTTCAATACACTGGTGTGTATTGAAATCAATGACACGTTATTTTGCGTTTAATTTAGTTATTTATGAAATAACGCAAATACATAAGTATGAAAACATGGTTACAAAACAAATAACATGATTCATTGACATAGTATTTAGCTTAAATTGACACGAAATCGACCTAGGTAACACTGTATTAAATTAATATACACAACATATACAATATTATTTTCACAATCTAAAATCATACAAAAAACGCACTACCCCTATTTACCAAAATAAAATAGGGGTGTTCTTTTGCATTGCACGCATTATTTACATCACGAGAACAACAATAAATTTTAGCCCAATCAATGATCCTAGTGTTTACAATTTGTGCTCTTCCAATTTTGTTCTCGCTACACATATAAACGACAACTGATCATAGTTGCACCAACTGACATCTCCTGCAGCCGAAATGCAATTTGTTACGTTTGGTTCTTGTTTAACACAAGTTCACATATACAGTACAAACTTTTCTTACACCGAATATGTTCCATACAGTAGACAAACACACCCTATGCTTAGAGCATCCGATAAGGATTTCTGTGACCTGTCGAAGGCCTTTGATTGCGTCTCCTCCATTTTATTGGATAAATTGCGCTATTACAGATTCTCGCCGCAGGTGGTGAACCTGGTTGGCTTATATCTTTCTGACAGGACGCAATGTATTACTGTGAACGACATGTCGTCAAATTTAATAAGTATTAGCCATGATGTGCCGCAAGGCTCAGTTTTGGGGCCAGCTTTATTTTTAATATATATTAATAATATTCGTAGTTGCTCCCCCAATGTAAAGTTCATATTATACGATGATGACACAAATCTGCTGGCGAGTAACGAGGATATTCATATTCTTGCTGGTATGATGGAGGAGGCGCAGTCTTGTGTTGGTGATTGGTGCTTGGCGAATGGACTAGCTTTCAACGCTGCGAAAACTCAATCGCGTATTTTTACACTCCGTTGCGTTGATGGGGTGGATGAAAGTCCGGGAGCCTTCTTGGGAATATCGTTAGATTCGAGATTGCTATGGTAGACCCATGTGGATAAGATTGCCGCATCTATTATCTCGGCCATTTACTGATTAGTAATGTTGCGTGGGGGCACTCCACTGCGGCGGACAGAGTTTTCGCTTTACAGCGACTTTTAGCAAATCTGGGTTATAGAGCCCAGGGTTATTCCTTGCCCAAATTTCGGTACTGGCGTGGTAAACTGCAACCTATATACCATGATCTGGTGTTTGTCACGGGGTGAATGTAGTGTTGTTGACTTATTATTTTGGAATGCGTAATTTTTTTTACAACTTTACCAATTAAGTGGCCTGTCGGAATTCCTTGGTAATGTCTAACTTTACCGCTTGGGACAGCACCTAACGATTAAATTTAAATTTATTTCGTTGGTTCGATGATATAGGTTTATTAATGTCACATTTTAAATTTTGTTTTTACAGAAATGTTTAAAAAACAAATGCCAAGTTTTTGCATAACCAAAAAAATTTAAAAAAATCGAAAAGACTAATAATAAACTATAATTCATTTGCAAAGTGTACATTAAAAGCAAGAATAAGTTTTTTGTCAATTCTTTGCATAATCTTTTGCCAGAGAACGACGAAAAACAGGCAACCAGCCTGAATACAAAGATAAGTTATTGAATGATTCGAAAGTAAGCTCTGATTTTGTGAGAGAAAATTAACCAGATGTCGACAATTTTAACAAAAGAGAATATTGACGAATTTGAGCATGTCCTAGAAAATCAATTCTTAAATTAGCAACTCAAGCAAGTACGATGTATTTACGATTTCTAAAATTTGCTACTTAGCATTTTCATTATTTTAGATTTATCGTTCAGTGCACTAGTTAAAAAAATATACATACATTATCAGCTATATAACAATTGCTGCATATTGATATTCCACGAAGAATTAAGTATTGTCAATGGCTCAATGAAAATCTTCACAGTGATGATACATTAGATAGTTGTATTTCTATTTGGTAGGCTATATCTATCAACAAGCAAAATTACAGGACATGGGCAAGGAAAAACCGACATAATTTTCTTGAAATTCCGCATAACTGTTCAATATTCTTTAATAAAAAAGATGAATTGGAAAGAGGGATTTTCTTTAACCTCATGTAGATCACGATATATTGCGATATTTAGTCTACAGGCAAACTCATTTGTGGAGATTGACCATCAGAATCACTTAATCTAACTTCTTTAGATTGTTAATCATTTGGGCATTTAAAAAAATTAAATTCTTTGAAATCTACTTTGCACAACTTGGAAGAACTGCAACCAGTCATTGAGAACGAAATATATAGTATAGATCAAAACCAATTTCTGCGACAATTCAGCAATATTAAGAGTGAAACTAATTTAAGTTTGTAATCTCACGGTGATCACTTTGAACATGCATTATAATAAATAATTTCTGCATTGAAAGACAATTATAAAACTGTATTTTTTTATTATCTATAAGTATTTTATCCTTCATTGAAATTGTCTTTAAGACGTTACTGGAAAGGAGCTCAACAACAAGTGCCTAACCTGATAAAAATTTAGCAAAGTCCTGGGATATTTAAATTACAGTCTGTCATTTAAAAAAATTTGCAAAATTTATCGAGTTTATGTTTACAAGTGAATTCGTTTTAAATTTACGGGAAGCTAACTCGCAAGGCATTTATAAACACTGCTATGTGATTTTACAAGATTTGGTCTTTAAGGTGACGACGTGTTACCGTTGTCATATCAATTGCGTTACGCAGAAGTGGCGAAGGAAGTTGTCCCTCATAGGAGGAGTTCAAGTGCTCCTCCACATACACACATAGGCAGACGCATAAGAAGCATATCAAATGTATCGACTAGATGCGTAAATGTACGCTAGGGAAACAGCTGTCGCCTCTTCACAAATTCCACAGGATTACGTTAATAGCTTTATAATGTAGCATCCCCTCGTGGCTTCCTTCTCTTCATCTCCCCCAAGAATCCCCGAGCTTCATTACCCCGCTCGCTGTGTTTTTATGTGGGCGCGACATAAAAACTCCAAGTTTACCAAACACGTATAAATCCATCCCGAGATACATAACGCAGATACGTCAAGTTCGAGTCCCTGTTCCATCACTTAACCTTAAACGTTGGTAGGCGAACACACGTTTGTCTTTATTTTCCTCCGGAGCTGTTGACTTCAATGCGTATATACTACGATGTACGTGTATATATTGAGTACTGTCTACCACTACTACTAATTGATAAACACGCTGGAATTAGAAAACACAGTGGAGATTATGCTCCCAGTGAAATACCGTGTTGATAACTTGATATATTATTTTATGTCCGTACCGTTTGTAAGCAATCCATTAACAACTTAATCATTTGGTAGATGTCAGGACATGATAGATAAATAATTTATACCGCGTTGGTTGGTAATGCAGTCGAACGTAAGGCCATAATTTTATGATGAAAACATAAAATGTAAATGCTGTTTTAAGTAGTACTCGTACAACGTAGGTACAATAAAAACTATCAACGTATTTTTAGTTATACATATAAATTGAATTGTCGACGTTAAATCTTAAAATATGAGCTGTATACGGATACTTGCATGCAGATACAGTTTCTGTAATGAGAACAAAACAATCGTAAAAGAAGGAAGTTATATACAATCAAACTTGGACATAACGAACTCTGTTTATTGCACATACCATACATCTACTTGTAACCAACACAAAATAACGCATAATAAGATTGTTGTAAGTAATATTCGCCAAAATAGGCTACAAAAGGATACAAAGTGTATGAAAACAATTTGCTTAAGTTACTATGTAATAGTAATATTACAGTGTGTTCCATTTCATTGGGCTGAACCCAGGCATTGCAGTTTTAATCAATATTTCACTAGCTGCTATTTCTAGAATTTAAATTTTTATTTAAATTATGAAAAATAAAAAATGACGAGAGTAAAACTCCGAAGCAAACTAACGCTATGGGTGTTTTATATTAACTTTTATATTAACTCGCAGCAATTTTAGGAGGTGTTACTTTGATTTTAGAGGTTTAGCTTTGGATTGATTGGAATCTTACCTCCCAAGTTAATTTATTGTCACATCTTGATAGTAATGTACGAGTAAATATTAATTCAGAATTCATTAGGGTTGTGTACTTCAGGACTCGATATTGGGTCCTGTGCTCTTTTTCTTGTATATTCAAAATTTTGATTTGTGTTCTGATGACGTTCAACATATCGCTTACGCTGATGATTTTTTTATTAATTGTTAGGGGTAATAAATAAATAAATAAACAGTTTATTGCAATTTGTAAATAAACAATAAATTAATATTTAAATAATAAGGACAATGTTGAAAATATTTGTAGAGATGCAACAACTGACACCATTATTTTTTCTTTTAGTTGCCATGACTTCTCTTTTAATTAGTGCTGCGGAAGTCGCCAGATATTAAAAACCGATTAACCGATTTTTCCTAAACCGGTTTCACTAAAACCGATTTTTAAAACCGGTTTTTAAAATAGGTAGTAGGTATGTACACCCACGGACACCCAAAATGTCCGGTCTAATGCGTAGTCTAAACGCCGCGTGCAATTCGGGTGCATGGAACGTTGCGCTTACACTGTGACTTAGACCGGACATTTTGGGTGTCCGTGGGTGTACATATTTGCAATAGGAATGTGTATTGTTAATAAGCAATGAATGCCTATTTTGACACACATCAAATATTGTTAATATTATTCTTTTAATAAATAAAAATTTAATAAAGTGTGTTTAGGATATATGTATTTCAAAATCAACACCTTCTATGGTTTTTCAGAACTATATTTATGAATGAAATAATATAGCCACCTTATTATCGTTTCAAACCAAATTTGAAAAACCGGTTTTAAAAACCGATTTTGGAAACCGGTTTAAGAAACCGATTACAGTTTTTGTTTTGAAAGCGATTAATTGCCACGCCAAAAACCTGGTTTCAAATAAAACCGGTTTCGATTCGCAGCATTACTTTTAATATCACTAAAACAAATATTTTACAATTTCGGTTTTATTTCCTAGAAACGAACCCTTAGGAGAATGGCTGGAGTTGGTGATGCACACATGCAGATCATTGTTTAAAAAATATAACATTTTATATCTTACCTGTATCTTTGAATTATGCGTCTATATTTACAAAGACAAAAAAGAATTTCCTTAGAACTCGAATTTACATAATATTAGCACCAGAAATAAAGACAAACTTTTGCCCTAAATAAGGCATATATTTAATAAACTACCATCCATTAAAATTACAGCATTCGAAAGGTGTTAGCATTTTTAAGATTAGACTTAGCAGGCTGTTGTTCCAGAGGTGCTTCTGAACTCTGAATGTATTTTTGCATTTTTATATATTTGCAATGGGTTTGTCTCTTGTTAGTCAATAATGTTGTTTTCTGTTTTGTTTTGTTTTATTACATGGGAGACGCAAATACCTACCATAACTGGTTAGATTTCTGAATTGCTACCTTCTAAATTCTTACCAGGAACATTATTCTAATTTCTCTTGAATTTCTTCTAAGCGAACCTCCAATATTGACATTTTATTCTAAATACTTAAAAAGTTTTTAGCTTCCAGCGACCTATACAAACCAAACAATCACTTTTATGGTCAAATTTAAATAGTTCCTTGGCTTTGACATGGCTGGGTTAAATGCAATCTTTCGTATGTACCAAGCCAGGAAAATTGCTCCAGTATTGGAGTTACAAGATAGGTACCGCTCCGTCGATGTTCTATTTGTTGCATCTTCATTCTTCTCGGTGTGGAAAGAAAGTAGTGAAGAATGCATCGATCATTGGTTAAGTACACATCATGTCTGATGGCTTCCTAGCATGCTGTTGGAAGTGCTTCCAATTGATTAATTATACACCAAAGGCAGAATGTAATTTATGTCACTGTCAATTTTGGAAACTAGACATATTTTTTTTTATCAATTTTAAAATTTAAATTGCAACGTTATGTACCTAGACATTGCTCAGGATGTTCATTAGGTTAAAATCGTTGAAAAGAAGAAATGGAATATTAAAAAGACCTGTTTAAGAAAGTCCGCCTCTTAAAGAATTGAATGCACCATGGTACTGATAGACTGACGCAATGCTGGAGGAAATAATACAAGGCTAAAGGAAGAGCATCCCAGGATGATTTGGTCTTTTTGGTCGATTTATATGCAATGTACATACATTTGTATAATTGTACCAATAAATACTGATGATGATGATGATGATGATGATGTAACCTTCTTTTAAACAACAAAGGACAAGGGTAGGAGGTCCAGAAGAAGTTCTAATCCTAATGATGGAAAGAAGATATTGCTTACCAACCTTACCATATTTGCGATCCTTCGTATGGATGTAAGTTTGGCCGCAGCTCTGAGTTGTTTGTTTTGTCCATAGGTAATAGTTAGACGCACCACTGATACATAAAAACAACGGGCTCCTTTCGGGAATAACTTCCAAGATTTCCCACACATCCTCCGACAACTCCACAAGTCTTGTGTTATATTGCAAAAGAGGAATCGTTGTATACATTCTATCCATCTTCATTATTTTTAAAAATAATTCTCTAAGCGAACGACAACAGCAATAAAATTCAATAAACAACAATATTACTCGTCATATAATGCATGCATCCTTTGAGAAAACGACTCTCAAAACTGCAACGAATCCTCGCAGTGTGTCTGTCTGCGGACAGTTTAAAATACTGCCAACGGATACCGTTAATAATTCGCTTTGTATTTATGCACCGTACGTTTCGAAATGGAACGCTCTCTGCACGCGGTATAACAATGTTGTGCACATATTTTAAGTGATTTAATATCGACGTAATGTCAAGAGGCTGACAAGGTAGCATATATACCGCACTATATTAAATTATCTACGGATCTGATATTGCTAAAAAGAAAACTTTGAAGTTGGGAATAACAAATTGATGGCAGCAATTAGTAATGCTTACCCTGCCGATGACAGTTTTCGTCTAACATCTTTCCTGTGACACATTGTTAAATATTGAATCCAGAAATAAATTATAAGAGTTTTGTAATTTTAAGGTTCTAATTTTGACATTTAAGCATTAAATAGTTTTGATAGTCTTTCTTTTCATTTCTTTATTATAACTAGAGCGCTTTCAAGTATGCAATTAATTGTTGAAACTATTCGTTATCTATGTTAAGGGATGTATTTTAAAGATTTATCCGAAAATTCCATGTACCAAAACCGAAATAATTCCAAAACATATCCTCTGTCACATTCCACACCATATCAAATTAAATTAATGTTAAATTATCGTCTAGATTATCGCGAAAATATCTCAGCCGTAATAAATTGAAGACCGCGTACCGACCGAGGTAGGTATTTATATAATATTAAGTAGAAATAAAGCTTGAACGGCAACTCTCTCTTTCAGCTTTAGTAATTAGTATTTATGAGCGCGCGTCATATATATCGGATAACACCTAAATAAATTACTGAATTATTTATGAAGTGAGCCGCGAACTTGAGTAACAAGTAACTTGACACTCCGATGCATCATCATTATGCTTAATGCGCTCGGGCTACCGATACGAATATCCCTTTAATGAACTGATGCCACGTGGTAGCTGTTGTGGTGTTATAGTTGTTGATTTTTAACCACAATCAGGTGGGATTTTTATCTCCTGGTTTTTATGGATTGGTGAGCACCGTCTCATTGCCGTTTAAATCCAGTTTTATTGTTGTTAAACTTAAATGAATATTTACTGTAAAAATGATATAATATAGTGACTCAACAGTTTAAATTCCATTACCAAGGCATTTCATCAATGCAAAGCTAAAGATGTTTGAAAATGACAAACAAGGTGAAGTTAAGTTGAGTGAATACAAGATAGTATTGGCATGGTTCGACAGTACCGTTCACCAGGAAAAGGTGTGATGATCCAAAGTGTTAAACTTGAGTTTGTGGATAATATAAAATATTTAGGCGTTCGATTTGATAAGACTTGATAAGACTTACCTGAATACTATAACGCAATTTAAACAACATACCAACTGTTCCTATATAAAAGAACGCTACTAACAAAGTGAAAGCAGTTTGGAAAGTCATAAATAGTAAACTAAGCCTGCTGATCAGAGAAAAGCTCAATAATATTAACCTGGAGAACAAAAACTCGTTGTACATGTCTTTAACTACTCCATGTGAAATTGAAGATATATTACTAAAGCGCATAAAAGCCAAACATACAAACGATATACATGACATTTCGACATTTGTGCTTAGAGAAGTACGAAGAGAAATATCTACATCTCTAACAACAATCTTCAAGAAATGCATTGAACAAGCCGCATTTCCATATGCTATACTCAAAGTGAGAAAAATTGTACCTGTATACAAAAAAGATGACGGAAATAACTGTACTAAGTACCGCCCCATAGGTATTTTACCAGCCATGTCCAAGATTTTTTAACATATTACTATGAAGCGATTAGTCCAATATTTTGAATATCAAAATTATTTAACACCTGAGCAACATGGATATAGAAAGAGACATTCTACGATAACTGGCATACTATAGATGGTGAATGGCATCTATCGAGCGTTTGATAACGGTACCTGGGCGGAGATCAGTACGCTTGACTTGTCCAAGGTGTTCGATTCGATAAGCCACGATATTCTCTTGGACAAGTTAGAGTATTATGGGGTGAGAGGGGAACCGCTGAACCTCATTAGGTCCTTTCTTACGGACAGACTACAGCTTACCGAATGGAATCAAGAAAATCATAGATCAAAAATAGTCTTCCTTTGTGTAGTTAAGATTGATTTTTTGAAGGTCCCATAATTATTAATGGATGGACTACAAACGAAATTTTTGTTACTACAAACAACTACAAACGAAATACTAGAATTTCTTATAAAAAAAGTTTATTTTTAAGAGGTGGGGTGCTAAGTTCACATACTAGGTCGTATCTGTGTGGCTAACAAGCAGCTAAAATCAGTTACTTCCGATAGGAATGTCATCGAATATGATGTGCATGCGTTCACACTCACCTGAATTTAGCCACTGTTATTTGGAACCGTTTATATTACACATACATAAATCGTATCGAGAAAATTCAACGTAAATTTTTAAATAACTTGAATAGAGAAAAAAGGACTCTATCCTGTTGACTCAGGTCATATAAATAATTGTGCGATTAACAACATGTTGGCACTTGCCACCCGACGAACAATGAATGATGTTATTGTCGCACTGATATGTTTTCAGGGTCTTTCCGACGCTTGAGAACGCATCCGTTTTTTCAAATGCCTGCTTTTAGGTCGAATTACTACTCAAATTCACCTATTAACAGATTTGCAAAAGCTTATAATTTGTATTGCCCCGATGTCTTTCATCATCCGTTCGCTTTTGTATTGGCGGAAAATGAGGGAAACAATTATTGGGGAACCTTGATTCTTTTATCTTTCCTTTAATTTCTTTCCTTATGTAAATTTTGCCTTTGTTTAATTATGTTAGAGAGTGCTATCATCGTTTCGCCATATTAAGCATCAGATATTATAAAAGTATCTATGTATAATTTGTGTGGATGGTAATGTAATTTGGGAAGTCTTTTTTTGAGCTATTATAGCCTCAAACAGGCTATAATAGCTCAAAACCACCAGCTATTATAGCCTGTTTGTATAGCTCAATGTTCAATACTTAATAGTTCGATAAATCATCTCGTCCACTCTAGGAACAATAGTGGAGCAAATATTATCCTCTATATTGCAAGTTATAGAAAAGAATATGAGTCAGTTATACAATTAGAAAGCGTTGATGCTATAAACAGACCAATATTCTTCTTTTAAGTGAGGAAGAAATGGTCGATGAGCTGCAAACATATATTTCTTCAACATTCTGATTATTTGTAGCAACTAATTCAGAATTGATTTATGTATAGCTTCTATTGCATATAGCTAAAGACATATCGAATATGTATTGGGGCATCTAAAATCTTACTTCGGAAATAATTTTTTCTTTCCTTCCCTAATATGCTGCAAATTTGGATATATTCCAATACATGTGTTTGAAACTTAAAGATTTCTACCTTCCCTGTAAAATAAACAATTCCTGCGACTATTATTTAGACAATAACTTGTCTTATATGCGCCGCCAGGGCTTTGAAAATGAAGCTAACCAATAAAATACTCAACACAGCGTGGGTGATGCGGTTTTCCACGTCCACGATGTAGGAGGCAAGCCTTCTCTCGCCCGGTTTGGCGGACGACTTTGTGCAATTAACACATGTAATTACGCAGCTTTACTCCTTTTATCTACGATCTCGAATGTTCGCCTTACAACACAGGTACACACTAATAGAGTCATAAGCGAGCGCGACTGAAGCCGCACGGACTGGTCCTTTCCTTCTCTCTCCCAGCGGAGGTCGCATCTGCATAAGAATGACCACCAATAGAGACCATAAACATGCCCTTTGTCAACACCTGAGCCGTAGAGGAACCGCCGGCAGGACGACTCGACTCGCTACCCCTGAGCGATCTACCCCATAAAACGTCTCCTTTTATTGTGTTTGTACAATTTACTGTGTCTTTGGGATATATCGGCTATTTTTATTAGCGCTGTTTTCTAAAGTTCATCCTGGCACTCTCTGCTCACCGCAGCAGTGGCAACTGAAAGTAAGAAGTTGTCGTCACTTCTATTTTCTGAATGCCGCATTCTTCATTCACAAGGCGCACAAAGAATGTAAGCACTAATGTTGGTGACAGTTTATACAATGAGAGGGGCTTTTAAATAATGTTTTACAAATAGATACTAAATAAAGGAGAGGTAAATTTTTAGGAAGTATTTCAAATTGTCAAGCATCATGTGTGGTAGCAACGAGTTATTAAGGTGTTATACCGGGTGTCCCAGCCCATAACTTTTTTATTTACAGATTTCTTTTATAAAATTTGGAATGTCTTATTTACTGCAAATTTCCAATTATTCGACCCATTTCTATATTTCTTTTTTACGTCAAATTTTACCAAAAATGAGAACAAATTTAAAATATTAAATATTTATTTATATTTTTGCATATTCAGAATCTACGTAATTTTCTGAGTTTGAAAAGATACGATTTGTTAGTTTTCGTTTCCCTCGTTACCAAAATTATGAATCCTTATGTTTCAATCTAAAATGCAGTGAATACGCTAAAATTCTTCCTAATTGTCAACGTAACACCAAGAAACAACAAATGTTACACTCTTTTGTTTTATACGTCTAGCAGAACGAAACAAAGAGCACTCTGACAGTGTTTTCACAAAAAGTGATTTTTTCAAATGCAACCTCATAAGTCCTCAGCCTTATATGAAAGAAAAAATCTTTACAATTCCATTTATACCAAACACTTGGTATTCAAATTAAAAACTATTCCTCAGTAGATTAAACATGTTGGATATATCAAAAAATCTGAAGGAATATGCCTTAAAATTGTATTCAGTTTCATAGAAAAGTAGGCTGTTAGTAGAATATGGTAGAATTAGGCGATAGCTACTAGATTAACTGTCAGATGTGATTGTTGTGCGTCCCATTGCTTTGCGGTAATTAATTCACAAAATTTTTGTCAACATTGCCTTAATGTTGTTTGCTCATAAGAGGTCGTATTAACTTGTTATTTCTTAAATCCTTTTTGTTCATTATATTAATTATCTACCAATTACTTTGTTATTACTATTTTGATGAATTACGATACTGAAATGTACTTTAGAAATGCACTACATTGCAACAGATCGCCAGGCGATAATGAAGGCATTAGTGAAACCCAGGATACAATTAAGGTTGGTTTGGAAATGCATTCGAGAACTGAACAGCAGGGCAGGTCACAATAGAATTACTTTACTGTAGGCGTCCGGACACTCGGGAATCGAAGGAAACGAAAAAGCCGACTAGTTGGCAAGAAATGCCTAAAGAAGGTCATAAAAGGAACCGATGATGATTTCTTTTATAGGCTGGGAGTGTTAAAAAACACAGTAGTGGAACAGGTAAGGAGTTGGGTCCAAAAGAAACACAAGGAACCCTAAAACAATACAACTAGGCAAACTCATGGAAAGACTTTTAAGATCACCAAATAAGAAGAATATAGAACTATTAAACCTTAGTAGGAAGCATCTTCGCATAGTAGCAGATTTCCTGACAGGATATGCACTGAAAGGAGAACTAGAAAAAATGGAAATCAACACTGTAGATATCGAACGCAGAGTGTGTAATAGAATGGCAGAGACTGCATACCACATCCTATGTGACGACGAAACTTCAACAGCCAGGGACACATTGGTATAGGGTACCGAGATTTTGCACTGGCTGACATAATTTGATGGGTAAAAGAAATGAGAGATATAATACAAGAAGCCAAAAGACTGCAGTGTTACCCGAAACTTTGTCAGACGGTTCCCACAAAAAAAAAAAACACCATCAAATTTTAATAACTTGGAAATAGTAAGGTACTCCAAGGAACAATTAAGGAAAATGAATACAATATTTAAACCGAAAGCATCAAGCCAACCCTTATATAAATGAGCAAATTCCACGAGTGATCTAATTCTATGAGACCAGAATTAAAAAAGAATCAGTCAATTTAATAAGTAAATGCCAAAGTTATAGTTAACACCTTCAAAGGGAATAGGTATGACTCACTGCAATAAAGATTTTATTATTTATAACACCTTGTACAAAATCCTTTTTTACCTTTACGCTTATCTATGGTAAACGAAGGTAAAAATTACAGGAGTAAAATAACACAAACAACTAAGAGGTGGAACAGTAAGGGATTTATTTTAAATAGCGGACAATCCGTTATAAGAACCAAAATAAACAATCCTGTTTTATCATGTCAGCATAGGTACTCAATTTCTCTGACCTGCAAAATATTTAACCTCCATTCCCCAAATTAAACAATATATCATTAACAGGAGATATTCATGTCCAGGATTCCATGATTTTTCTTCCTGTTTATAAAAAGATTAGCTATTCAAATTTTTAGAGTGTAGTATGGGCCTACCAAACCCTTTCTAAAAAGGTTGAAACGAATATAGAGGTACTAATGAACAGTCACGTCGAATTCCATTGTTTCCCCCTAGAAGACAGCTTAATTTATAGCGGAATATTTCCATATTTATACCTGGACAACACATTCCAGAGCTCCCAAATTTAATCATCTTAGGCGTCCGTGCAACATTCGCTAATATGCCGAAAGCGGTCCCACCCAAACTGCAAATTACTATGCCGCGCTGATGACTGATACCAGATGAGACGTAAAAGCGAGAAATTATAGAACGAAGTGTCAGGTTTTATGGTGAAAACGCCAAAAAATATTAATATTAATTCCCGTGGGCCGACTACTATTAATCAAGTCTCGACACAGTTTTGCCTGTTCCGTTCCCGTAGGCGAGGGTTGGTAGTGCGCGACGGCGCATATACGCCGATGGGGCAATAAAGGTGAGAGATCTAAATTTCCCAGTTATTGACAGGTCCCTCGGTCGAATTGGTCATGGACCGAAGCGCCACCCAAGCAGTACCGAGACACCTCCGTCACAAGCGTGAATGGAACCTTTTCGGCGCCAGATATATTAGCCTGTCGGCTGGCTTTGATCATCTGGATTCGCACCCGTACACTGTAATCAGGACCGGTTTCGGCAGTTCTGACACTTCGGTCCTAAGTGTTGTTTGTAGGTAGATAATGGGATCAAACGTAAGATTGCGTGTATCTACCCATATTTTGTATTTATTGAAGTATTAATCATTGTATAAATAACACTTTTCCAGCCAAAATAAACTAATTCTTAGTGTCACTTTTTCTCTCCTTGATAAATATAAACCTTATATTAAAACCAATTCTAAGTAGTTTGCAGTATGACTTTAACATTATTAGAAAATAATCGCTGCCAGTTCCAGACTTCTTAATGTTATGGTGATGTAAGGAAACATGCGACAAGTACGGACTCTAAATTATAGAATCCACCAGCTATTGGACCTTTCTTAGAACAGTATCTCTATTTTGGCATTAAGCCCATTCAATGACCTAGGAACCCCACTCAATGAAATATGACACAGTAAATAGAGTGTAGTTATTAAATAAAGTTTTAAATTCGTTATTGCTCAGTTGACCATACTTGCATCTTGCATACGGTATAAGAAATTAATCCACCAGAAGATTTAAAAAAAAAAACAGTATATAAATACAAAGGAAATTCTTACTAATTCAGCCTATGGTTTCAGTCCAAGCCTTATTTGAGTAAAAGACTGATTGAGTACCTATGTGCAAGTCTGAAACTGTGCCAGTATCAAAAAAGTGCCGTAAGAAATAAATGAATTGCCAATATGTGCATGATACCACCTGCTTCTAGTCTTGATTTTTTTTTCGCTTTTCTATCTCTTCTAACTGATGTATCTTCATGCCCTTCGCTCATATTATTCTGCATCCCCTCTTAGTATATTCTATTAATTCCGTTACATCTGCCTTAGTTTTCTGCATTTATAACAGGAATATTTGAGTATGTGGCTGAGGGGTTTTGACAGAAGAGAAGAGACCACGCTTGTCTTTTGCGATCTGAGCAAGTCTTTCGACCTGAGCAATCATGATGTACTGCTTGAGAAACTATAGCATTACGGTATTAAGGGAATAGCACACACGCTTAGGGATGCGTAGTTCAGTTCAATTTACAGATACATATCTTTAGTTCTAGTTCATTTTACGAATTGCATCTTTGACTCAGTTCGCAGTTCAGCCAGTTTGTTTCAGATTGGTGAATAGACTAATCGACATCGCTCACTTCCACCAGTCCTACCTATCATATCAGTCAGTTCGCCCCAGCCCCAGCGCTATTTAGTTCATCAGTTCATCGATGCAGATACTTCTAAGATTTACATAAGTATACGCATCGAATATTGTGATTTATTATTTCCAAACTAATACACGCTATATACATATTTTTATAAGAGAATACTAATTGTGTCATCTATAATTCGTCGACAAAACTATTTATTGACTACTAGGTATACTGGGTGTGTTTCTTTCATAAGCATGAAGCCATAGGTTGTCAAGACTTGAGCAGGTCTAATCGCCTACGAAGAGAACGCAGAAAAACGCGCTACACACAAACGCATGCCTTAGTTTCATCAACGAATTAGAGATGACACCATCACCACATAACACACCACTATTCAAAAATACGCGTTGTAATATAAATGAACTGCGAACTGCTGAGGATAATGTGTGTGATACTGCCATTTGAGTCATAACACAGATATGTCTCTTTGAACTTAGTCGTTCGCGAACTACACATCAGTATACACGCTACTAAAATCCTATCTAACATATAGAGCCCGGGTTGCACGGTGGAATATGGAAAAACATCGGAAGTGCCCACTGTTTACAGGGGGTACCTCAAGGGTCGACTTTAGGTCCACTGTTGTTTCTTATACACACGAACGATATACCAAATAATATCGTAACGTGGCAAATCTATCTGTTCGCAGATGATGCTTCCATCGTAGTAAAAGGAATCAACTGGCAACTGGTAAAGAAACCGCTTTCAGGGAAGCCGGCGAATAGTTTAAAAGCAACAGACGAATATAGAATATTATTAAGAACAAAGCCTGAAGAAACCCCGATCACAGTATTCTTTCTAGTTGTTCAGCCAAATGGATTTCGGACCTCATATGGAACAGCTGCTATGCGTTGTTCCACAGCAGAACAACTTATGGATTTCTGTTGTGGGGCCACTCACCACAAGCAAAACCAGTGCACTTGCAAAAAAAATGGGTTTGCGCCGAGTAAATAATACCACGTCATATAGTCAACTGTTCCAACAACACAAAATACTTACTGTGCAGGCAAAATATACTTGATCCTGTATGCATAGATATTACAAGAACTACACAAAACACAATCAAATACACGACTATAACATTAATTATAATGTCATTCCAAAGGAACTGAAGTCACTACCAATGTTAACATTTTGAAATGCCATCAAGAGAATCCTGGTGGCGGAGCCCATATATTCGGTGGAAGAGTTCCTTTCGAAGTGGACTAAATTTTACTTGTGAATTCTTCTTAATCTGATACTTGCTTTTAGCCTAATTGTATTTATTATTATCTATTGTTTTATTACTGACTAATGATTTACTTAAATCCATACTTTTACACACTTTTTAATGAGTATTTAGTTTATACTGATACATATATAGTTATTATAGATATATACATTTGACAATGTCCTTACCTCCAGTGGTTTTATGTAATATTCAAGTTATTTTGATTTCGTTAATTGTATAAACTGACGTTTTGCTTTTACCAATGAACTAGAGGTTTCAAAAGTCATTTTGGAAGAAATGTAAATTTGAATCCATTTTTTATAATGCGTTGGTTTTAATTGAATTTGAGCAGTTTTACTAGTTTATTCCAGCGAATTTTTAGGATAATATTTTCACATATTCATTGGCACACATATGTATAGCAAACAAGAATACTAATTTGTGTTTGTTTAAAAATTTATTGAAGCCAGTCCTGCCCTGTACTCATTTACAGTCCACACCGGCATCTATCCACCTTTGCCTTCATCCTTCACCTCGACGGCTTCCTCTCCATGCTACTTGTAGCGTTTCCCTATGCGTTCACATCTCACACAAACATAATAAACACTACATTTATGCGTAGTGACCCACTGTGTCGAGTTTAGGATATTCCAACGTCACGGATACAGCTAGCAATGCTTTATCGCTCGTACTTGACCCGTTATTCCTCGGGACACTTACTATTATTGCGCTATGGTCGTTATTTATTGCTTTTGTGGTCGTAAAACAATTCGAATATAAACATTTTGAACAACAAAACTATTCGTATTGAGGTTTTCCTAAACAAAAGTGAAAGGTATTTACTTAAATGGAGCTGCTATAAAAGTATTAAAGCCGTTTGGGTATTGGATTCGTCTTCCTAAATATCGACCGGAGAATCATTTACCCGAATAAAACACCTACAGAATAACAAGTAATATCGCTTAAGGATTATGGCTTAAAAACTCCGCTCGAAGCACTATGTATTTAAAGAAAACGTTAGCACTTCCTTTGTAAATAAATAAATATTTATTGATATTAGGTAAGGGACAGTTTAGGAAATACTATGTTGAAGTTTCACAAGTTCTAACTTGCTAAAAGAAAAGGTGTGATTTGTCTTAACAGATGCGTGAAATATTTGCTAAACACTTTTATTTTTTTTTGCTGTATTTCAGCAGTAAAATTGTTAGGTGTCACTTTGAAAGTATGCAAGCAGTTATAAAGTCATTGTGATACTTATTGATTATGAAGTTATAATTAATAGAGAACTAATTGCACTTTAAGGATATATTTTATTTTATGACAATAATTTTTTAGTCAGAATAAATAATATTCTGCATATTATATAGTTTTGATAAACGCTTTCTTAAAATAGGTACCTAATAAATTATAAACTCCAGTGCATTAATCTTTACCACTAAAATTAAACAGAACAGCCAGTCTTTTTTTTAAGAATACATAACTTTATTGTATATCCATTGTTTAACAAGCAATACCGATTAACTTTTTAATATTTAATAACTATTTCTAGCTTATATGTAAATGCACACATGCAAAGTGTAATGTAAAATCTGTTGAAGTAAATTAAAAAATTAAAGCTTACAAATGAAGCAAATCTGTACGGAAAAGAAAAAGACATTAAAAGCAACTAAAGAAAAAAAATTGGTGGGAGTGCTTTTTATTTTTCAAAACAACTCAAAGGACAAGTGCCTATAAAGAGTGTGGTCAATTTTCGCGTAAACTCCCCGTATACACATATGCTATGTTATTTAAAACACCAGTGTCAGAGGAAATTTTGACACAGAAAATAGCGTCCAATAAATTAATAATTCTGGAATTATTATATTCTATAGCTGATCATATTAAGATTGTAGATTGGATAATGTGGTAGCTAGAAGCACTTAGGCAACACTTACTGGATCCATTGTGCGGCTTCACCTAGCTTACCTGAACCAACCCAAACTGATGTAATGTATATGAACTCAAGTAATGCAGCAGTGCCAAAAATCCTTCAAAATCGAACTGCTGAGTTGGACAAGTGACAAGTATTTGCATAAAATGTTCCTTGGTGTTTCGTCCCTTGGTAACATGCACGACATAGTGGGCTGTCGAGCAATCCCATGCAGTGTATCTGATTATGAAGTTTGCAGTGGCTAGTCAACAGCCCTACAAATTTACGTAGGTTATTCCGAGAAAGCTGCAGGCAATATCTTGCTGTCTCCAACGATAGGCTTGAGATGGCTTGTGTGCTTTACAGCAAGTGGTTATGGATTTAATAATAAGAATAAGAATAATAGTAAAAATAATTTTTAATGCCCAACAGATCCAAATCTTCTTTCAGAACATGCTAAAGAATTTAATGTGTATTACAAGAAAACCGTTGTAAATAGGTATAGGGAAAGTCATAGCGAATCGATGCAGAATTAAATTCTGCATCTGATCATCCAATAATATACAGGATGTTCTATTTGAAAAACAGAACTTTTTCAACTTTGAAGATTTTGTAATTGGTCATGCAGTTTTGGACACCCTGTATGCGACAAATCAATTGTCAATGTGGATTTCGAAAGTGTCATTCTTGTGCTTCCATCTACCCTAGAAGTGTTTATTACCAGTCGAAAATGGGCGAAAGATACTGTGTTGCAAATAACGCTACATCTTTCAAAATTTTCAAAAAAATCAAGATACCTAAGTAGCAGTTGAAAATAGGTATAGGGAAACCTATTAGAACTCATCATAAAATATTCTCAGGAATTTAAAAATGAAATAATATACGGGTGTTCTATTTAAAATAAGAAAGTTTATGGCGGCTTCCGGTATAACCGGAAGTGGTAAGACCCTGAAAATATTTTAAAATGAAAGAGAATCTTGAATAGCCCCGGATTCCAAAAATTCTGAGTTCCAGGTTTTTTCGAACCTCGGAAACTTCTGACTACCGTGGAAAACCCTGTATATATATATATACAGGGTTAGTAAAAAGTCCCGGAACGGTCGAATAACTTTGTTATTTGAAAATTATGATTTCTGAAATTTGGTATGGGGGTATAGTTAATATAAATGCATTTTATGCAATACAGTTAATATTTTTTTCACTTCCGGTTTAATCGACAATACGTCCAACTTTTTTTTTTAAATGGAACGCCCAGATTTTTTTAACACTTTTGAATGCAAAATAAAAAACTACGTTCAGGAAGTATTAAGATGTTTATTTTTATTCACAAGAAAACAGTTAAAAAATTAAAAAAGTGTCCTAATACAGAAAAATCAAGGTACCTTTGAAAAAAATTGTTGTTTAGTGTTTGCATTCTTTTTGCCGTCACATTTGACAATTTTAAAAGCGTTTTAACTTTTGCATCGCTATAAATTTACTTATTTTAAACATTGACACATTTGAAAATGGCAGAAAAACTTACTGAATCAGAACGAATTGAGATATTAATGATGCGTGGGTACGGTGATCGTCAACGTTCTTTTGAAGAGGTTCGTATTTTGTTTAATACTGTTTACCCGGATCGTCACATTAGTAAAAGTACGGTATGCCGAACAATTCAAAAGTTTGAAGTCTTTCGTCAGGTGAAGGATTTACCTAGAAGGGGACGTCTATTAACAGCAACAGATGAAGAAACTAGTTTGAATGTGTTACTTACAGTGGAAGAAAATCATCACGTGTCCACAACAGAATTAGGTCAAATTCATGAGATCTCTCAAAAATCTGCTCATACGATTCTTAAATCAGCAAGAATGAAAGCTTATAAAATGTAACCCGTCCATTAGTTAACTGCAGATGATCCAGATCGTAGACTACAATTTTGCGAAACAATGACGGAATTGATCGAGCAGCAGCCTAATGTTTTAGATCACATCATTTTTTCAGATGAGGCAACGTTTTGTCTCAACGGCACTGTGAACAGACATAATTGTCGCTACTGGTCAATTGAAAATCCGCATTGGATTGAAAAAGTCCATACACAGCGTCCTCAAAAGGTGAATGTCTGGGCTGGTCTTGTTGGAAACAACATCATAGGACCATTTTTTATAAGAGGAAATTTAACTGGCAACGTCTACTTAAATTTATTGCGAAATGAGGTTGTTCCAGCACTTGCGGCCCTCTTTCCAAATGCAAACATAGGTGATCACCCTAATGCACATTTTTGGTTTTAACAAGATGGAGCTCCCCCCCATTTTGCCCATAATGTCCGCGATTATTTGAATGAAATTTTTCCGGGACGTTGGATCGAACATAGAGGAGCAATCGAATGGCCAGCACGTTCGCCAGATCTCTCGCCATTAGATTTTTCTTTTGGGGTCACATGAAATGTCAAGTGTACAAAAATCGTCCCCATAATCTTGAACAATTGGAAGAGAGAATAGTTCAAGAAGCCAATCGCATCACTCCAGAACAAATACAAAATTCAATAAGAAATTTTACTGACCGTTTACATTTTTGTCAAATTGTAAATGGAGAGCATTTTGAACAATTATTGTAATCGCAACCTGAATAGACAGGTATCTTGATTTTTCTGTATTAGGACACTTTTTTAATTTTTAACTGTTTTCTAGTGAATAAAAATAAACATCTTTATACTTCCTGAACGTAGTTTTTTATTTTGCATTCAAAAGTGTTAAAAAAATCTGGGCGTTCCATTTAAAAAAAAAAAGTTGGACGTATTGTCGATTAAACCGGAAGTGAAAGAAATATTAACTGTATTGCATAAAATGCATTTATATTAACTATACCCCCATAGCAAATTTCAGAAATCATAATTTTCAAATAACAAAGTTATTCGACCGTTCCGGGACTTTTTACTAACCCTGTATATTATTATATTATGAACAAATATTAAAGTGTACACTCAATTTTTTAGTTCAACACTAAAGTTCTTGGTCATGAAACTATTACATCATTTATATTTATAAGAAAATATCGTGGTTCAAAAAAAAACATGCTTAATAAATTACAGATCTCTACAACTTGATCGTATAACAAGTCTCAAATAAATACTGTTCTTATTTTTGCCTCGAAACGACGCACTCGCTAACGTCTGACATAGATTTTATTGAGACGTATGAGATACCTTTCACTGGACTTGTAACGATCTCAACGGTCGTGCACATCGAACGCTACTTCATCATCTCTTTTTTCCTCTTCTTCTCCTCCTCGAAAACGTTTCAGCTCCGTCCGGAGCTCGCCACACAGCGCGCCGTGACCAATCCGGAATTTTAAATCTTTGTGAAAGGGCGACCAGGTAAGTACCGACTAAATAGTGTAATGACAATCGTAGGAGACCAGCACGCACACACGGACACGGCAACAGAACGGGCCGGCCCCTGCGGCACGGTAATAAAAAGCAGCTTCGGGGGTGTCAATCCGGACATCTGTATCATCTCCTCAGATAGGCGGACGAGGTACCTCAAGATTCGGAGACCAACCGTGTTTTTCCTTTCTCTTGCTTGCTGCTGCCTAGATGGCTTCCTACCTATCTACTTCTCTCTTCGTCTCTATTCGTTCCTTCTTGTTCTTCTCTTTCTCTCATTCCGTAAGGAGACCACACGCGTGTTTTACACCATTACATTAATAAAGCTGTGTCGTTATTAATACTTATATAGTTTTTAATACTTCGAACCCGCGGCTACGATCGCCCAGTCGTAGAACGGACGGATTCGAATAACGCCGATTATTAGAACTGGAATGGTCGGATGGATTCTGGAGCCTACCCAGAGGTTCTCTGACATTGATTAATATTTGGGTTGGCCTTGCTTACTCCTGCCTACCAACACAAGGGCACAATAGCGTCAAAACAATAACGGAGCAAGCAGAGTGGAGCTGGGAAAATTATAAGGTAAAAATTATTTATCTGAGCCGACTTTAGTTAAAAGATGACATACTGTGATTCCATTGGATTAATACGCTTTAAAACTTTGTAACTGCTTAGGATATTTACCGACCTATATAAGTGTAACTGGCAAAAGAAGTTTATTTGTGCTGAAATTGAAAACATACATTGAGACATAAGATCTCTAAGAAAAATACTGCGTGATAGAAACATAAAATAATGGCTCGATGGAAGACAAATTTGTAGTATATAATCTTGCAGAGTTCATTCTAGCAGAAATATGAAAAACTTCTCTTTTACAACTAATTGTAAGTTATACCATCGGTAAACCCATTGGAAACCCCAAGGCTCCTTTAGGGTTGTAGGTTGAAATTTCGCTGTGATCAACTGTAGTAACTGAATTTCTTTATTCTAGCGTCATTATGATAATTGGTACTCGAAAAGCAACCAAGCGCTATTTTTAAGTTGCGAATAAATTGGGTCAAAAGTTTCAGATCGCTTAAAAATTAATTATTTATTTCACCCTGCCTAATTACGTTGCCTCAACTAATTGAAATACATTCGCTGATTCTCATAATTTTGGTGTTTGGTTCTCTTTACGCTAAACGAACAAGCAAGACTTGGATACCTTTAAACGAAAGTTATTTATTCTCACAAACTTTAAAAATCAAAAATTCGTTTATATCATTAAGGTATTGTCTAAATAACTAGCTCAACTGCTGTTAATCATCAACTTCATAATCTATTTCATTGCCAAACCCATCAATGCCATCCTCAAATTCAGCAGAGGTGATATTTTCGCACAAAGATCTAGCATCCGCCGGTACAAGTGGTAATACACTTGTAATATCTGCAAGTTTTTTTTTGTTAAATATAGCTTTTCCTACTGGATAAAGTAATGTAAGCTTAGAAACAAAATTAGGATTTGCAGGTCTTCCTAATCCCTTCAGATTTCTCCTACTGTCCACCGAAAAGTTTTGTAGGGTGATTCCTATTCAAAATATGAAAACTGTCATTATTATATTCTTCAATTGGAACTTCTACACGTTCCTTTACAATTTTAAAACGTTTTGCGTTTCTGAATTTGACGATGATTTTTATGTTCAAATATTAATTTAACAAATTGAAAATAAATTAATTTGAGTAAAAAATTTGTACAGTATTTTCTCCGACCTACATTCCTAAACTAAAAGAAAAACGAAAGTTATTATCAAAAAAACAAAAAAGGTCAACAAAGAAAGAAAACATAAATTAATAACAAAATAAATTAATTAGTGGTTATCTCATTACTATCCAATGCGATTTACCGAAATGCATTTATTTGTGATTAATTTATTTTCTGACACACATAATTAGATACTGACATTACAAGTAGTCTCTATTGAACGTATTGAACATTAGAATTGAACGTATTTTTACACTTTCATTGTCATTCTAATATTTAACTTAAAACGATTAGAACACAAAAAAAATAAAAGGACATGCATCAGCTCGGTCCGGATTCGAACCATGTTCCTTCCGCATACTGCTTTATTCCCATGCCACTAGAAGCTTGCAAATCTATCTCATGTTCTAGTGTACTTAAGCGAGACTATCAACCAATGTACACTTTAAAAAATCGTAAAAAAGAAACGCCTGGCCATCTATGGCTAATATTTTGCAAAAGTACTAAGAGTCGCCACTACCAACTGACAAAGCCAGGATCAAATCTGGGGTAAACATCTGGCGACCTCGCCTTGTTAGATCTTTTTAATGTAATTATACTACAGATTCTAAAGGTGTTTGGTATCCTAAACACGTTATTTGGCGCTGTGTGTTCCCTTTCAAGTAACATTGTACAATTATAAGAAAGATAATGCTTAGTTGGTATGTATGGCAAACATAAAAATGCTTTTTCTATATCTATTCCTTAAAAAACACCATAGTGTGCGGACAAAAAAAATACAAACCCTTAAAACTTATCAGTACACAAAACTGTGGTAAGTACTGAAAACACCAAACACTTCAAAACATCTTGCCACAAAACTAGACTATATTGGCCATACATTTCAGTAGCTATGCTAACGTGTTAAACGAGAATTTTAAAGAATATGTGCCATAAGTGAGTGCAAAATGTGCTTTTCATTGATATACAATTGATACAAGATACTGAAAAGAAATAGTACCAACGGTAGATAACAATCATATGAAAGAGTTCCAAAGGTGTAGACATATTATATTGACGCTCTTCATAGTTCAATTCAAGCCCTTGACTATCAGTAGCTATAGACAATCGACTATAGATAATTATGCTGAACACAATTATCAAATAAGTTGAAGTAACAATTCCAAAAATAGACAGAACAGTGAAGTTATGAAATTCTGTGACATTGTCTTTCTAGAAAACATATACAGGTATCGTGGTAGTGTTGACTAACGATAACTGAATATCCGTAGCGCTACCTATACTAAATACTATCGATAGTGGTTGTGACTGTCGATAGTTATAGCAAAAACTGCCGAGAGTGCTTGCAGTGTAAGTGCTATCGGTAATGAATACGATCTATAGTAAATACTACCAATAGCACTATCGATAGTAATTCTATAGTTGTTCCTACCGTCGATAGTACTATCGATTGTAAACAATATTGAGCGTAGTTACATAGTAAGTGCTGTCGATAGTAAATACGATCTACTGTACTATCTACAGTAAATACTGCCAAAAGCGCTATCGATAGTAATTCGATAGTGTTCCGACCGTCGATAGTAATGACCATAACAAAAAATAACTATATTAGGTGCAGAATAATTTAGGTACTGATATGATTGTACTGTTGATAGCAAAAATACCAATAGTGCCTAATCCTTTTGGGAAAATATTAATTTCCGAGGTTGAATTGCATTCTGACATTGTAAGATTCCAACAATCAAACTTTCTATTAATTGTTATGTTTGTTTTCTCGATCTCCTTCATTATTTGTGAATACTTGAAATCTATTTACGTTTACAAATTGCATATATTCTTCTTTCAAAACTGAACCTACAGGCTTTATTTCACTTTCATCCATCGATTGGATGTGTTCTAGAATTGGTTCAGGTTTCATTTATTGACTGGTATTCTAGATCTGGCAATTTGAAAAACATGTGGAGTGATTAAAATAAAAACGTTGCAAAAATGCAGTTACAATTTGCACTAAATAGAAAAAAAAATACAAATAAAAGCAAAGTATCCACAAAAACCTTTGAATATCAGAATTAAACCAAACATTATTGTATCGACATATGTATACGATATTCTCACTATACAAAAAACAGAGCAATTCTCCAGACAAACAAAATAAATTAATTTTACAGAAACTAATACAGAGTAGATAAAAGACCAAAACGCCAAACATATATAAAGGAAGAATAACGATAGTATCGCTTCAAATCGATTAATAACCTCATACAACAAAGACCAGACAATATCAGCCAAACAACAAGAATATTAGGAAACCGATTAAAGAGACAAGACCTTGGCGGTTTTACAATCAAGGAGTTCAGAATATGTGGTAGCCACGAGATTCTCATCGACCGCATAGTAGATCCATGGGAAAAAATGGTAGGCGTTGATACAAATGTGGTTTCATTAGTCATAGGGTAACATATTGGTGAGAATCGTTTCTACATTGTCAGATCGAGGAGATCTCTGCAGATCGATCGTTTCTACAGAGCATGAATCGTGATTTGTGATCTCGCTAACGGTAGATTCAATCTATGTGGGGCCCTAGATATACGCATCCCATAACGCAAATATCTGCATTACTCCTTCCTATAGTAAACACTTCTATAAGAGAGGGCGTTTACCCCGACTCTTTGAAAACTGCGATAGTCGTACCCGTGCACAAAACTAAAGATGTGGAATGTATTGAGAACTATAGACCAATTGCGTTAGTAAGCTGTTTCTCTAAAATCATTGAAAAACTAGTATATAATAGAACCATAACATTTCTGAATAAAAACAATATTCTTTATGGGCGACAGTTTGGATTTAGGGAAGGATTATCGACGGAGTACGCGGCAATTGACTTTATTCAGAATGTTCAAGAAAATTTAAATAATGGATATAAAGTTGCCGGAATTTTTTATGATTTGACTAAAGCATTTGATAGCTTAAATCACTCTATTTTACTGAACAAACTTGAAAGAATGGGTATTAGGGGAAATGTAAATGACTGGTTTAAATCATATTTAAAAAACCGTAATGTTAGGGTTAGAATTAATAACGTTCTGTCGGCAAGTTATGATGTTTCTCTGGGCGTACCTCAAGGTAGTGTTTTGGGACCGTTGCTCTTTTTGCTATTTGTCAATGACCTACCGCACAATATTACAGCTGGTGAGGTTTTTATGTACGCTGATGACACCACTATCCTCGTGAGTGCACCGAATATCGATTGTTTGTTAAATAAGTTGTTGCAAGCGGTACATGAGTTTGATTGTTGGTGCTCAAATAACCAGTTGGTCATTAATTACGAAAAGACGCAAATAGTTGAATTTACTTTTAACAAACGCGACGCGGGAACGATTAGTGGCATTCACCTTAACGAAATAGATATTCAGAGTAAGGCAACAGCGGGATTTCTTGGATTGGTAGTTGATACCCACCTTTTATGGTCTGACCATTTGGCGATCGTAGCTTCAAAGTTAAATAAATGTTACTATGTTGTTCAGAGTTTAAAATCAACACTAGGCCCCGATTCTTTGTTAAGTGTCTACTACGGTTTGGTATATCCAATCTTATCATATATGATAGTGGTCTGGGGACAGGCATGCAATGCGCACGGCCTGCAGCGCATATTCATAATTCAAAAAAGAATAATTAGAACAATGTATCATCTGCATCCTCAAACTACATGCAGAGACATTTTTAGAGAGAAACACATACTAACACTGACCTCAATCTATTTCTATAAGTTATTAATTTTTACATATGATAATAAAAACAAATTGCAGACATCTGGTATGATTCATAACATGAATATTAGAAATCGAGGACATTTTAGGGTACATTTGGCAAAAACGGAAGGTTTCAAAAAATCCCCTTTTTACGCTGGTCCCTATTACTTTAATCTTCTCCCTGATGACGTGAAACAAAGCCAGAGTAGATCTTTATTCAAGCAGCGGCTCAGGGCTCATCTCTGTGCTAAATGCCCTTACAGCGTGGGTGAATATTTACTGGGCTAGTATTTTCATGCTATTTTTATAATCTGCCTTTTTAAATTTTTTATATTTCATGACTATCCTTATTATCTTTACTTTTTTATCTTATTTATGACTAATTACGTATGTATGTATATGTGCTCTATGTATGTTGACACTGCCAATATCTGTAAGGATTTAAAGGCAATAAAGATATATTATTATTATAATAATAATAAATATCTGCACCTGAAATAATAAATAGCTTTAGCACAGACAAGGAAAACAGATCTTAGCATTATAGTCAATGAATGAGTAATTTAATAGAAAGTCTTAGCTAAAGAAACATCACGTTGTTACGCCTACCATTGTTGTGAGTAACTTATGTAAGTGGAGTTACTTTATATCGAACTGACAACTTTAATTATTTTTAACCGAAAACACTTTTTTCCAATGAGAGTTTCCTTTACATTTGATATTCTCTTTACAAATGATCGCTTTCAGTGACACGACAGAAATTATGTTCTTTCTTGAACAACAGACCGTTTTGTCACTATTGAAAAGAATTATTTCTTTAACTCAACGCACATTTTTTTTATTTAAAGAAATCTTTCTGTCTGTGTAAAGCTCGTCATTTAAGATAGCTAATTTAATTTGGAGATTTTAACAAAATATAAAAGATACTGAAACATAAGCAACCAGTTGTTCATTTTTGATTACTGGTAAGTACATCTGCATCCAAAACGAAAATTGAACATTTAATGAATCTAATTGTGATGATAATAATAGTATACCATACCTATAATTGCCATCAAAACTATTTGAAACCTGCATTATGCCTTCTTATATTATCATATTCTTATGTATTATCAAAATATAAGTAAGCTCTGTATTTATAACCCAGTATGATTTTATTTTCTCTACTAGTTTATTCTACCACAAATCTTCCAAACATTCCAGAACACAGAATTAAAAACAGGTGCTAAATTTCTTGACCTTTGAAGTATTTCGCCACAGCTTCCTTGTTCATATTTCTCGAACGAGCTTGAGGCACGCCTTCAGATTTTCTGATAGACAAGTCGGAATATCGTCGCAAAATAAGGTGTAGCCAATCTAATCCTGCCATGCCAGTTTCCCGATTAAATTTATGGTTAATGTGAAGTTTTACCGCTAGTTTATATGCTGTAATTTTAACCTCGCTCTTAGTAGGGTAAAATCCATGACGTTGGAGTTTCTTAATGTGTAGTACTATTTGCTTTTTATTTTGTTCGCCCAATAAAGAAGGGGAACCAAGACTCTTTTTTATTAAACAATAAGAAGTAGTCCTTCTCTTTAACGTTGACCACGGAATGCCATATGTTTTGGAAGCTTGATAGATTAACATTCGCCCATTATCAACAACGCGAGCAGCATGTTTTAAATCTTCTTCGGTCCATTTGCTCCTGGAATGACATGAATAATTAAAATCATTCACCATCTCTCCCCCCAAAATATGTCACCATCTCCCCCACTTACACGGGGGAGATGGTGGACGGTCTATGGGCAACAGAGTGTTTAGTATACATTTTATTTTGAGGTTAGTATACGAATTTAGGTTCAAACATCACATTTACAATGCAACATCAAATTATAGCAATGAATTAGCAAAATGAATTAGCAATATACGACATCACAATTGTGTAGTTACGTTAACGTCCGATGGTAGAGATGAAATAGATATACAGAATAAAATAACAAAGGGAAGAATTATAATTGGATAATTACACCAGCTTGATTGCATCGTAGAAGATTGAGTTCTTAGTTAACTCTGAACTGGGTACAGGTAGTAAAGATCATGTTGCAACCGTTTTGTGCCGTGGTTATGAAGAGGTCTTTTTGGTAAATCCCTAATATGTTTACGAAGTAGTGAGACAGATTCCAGAATGAAGAGTGCCGGGAGGGTCAGGATTTTATACTTTAAAAGGTATGGTCGGCAGTGATCTCTGGTCCCTAGTTGAAATGTGTAGCGAATTGCCCTTTTTGCAGTTTAAAAATTGCATTGAAGTTGTACAAGTTGTCGATATGGTGAGACCATTTAAGAGTATCGTCAACGATAAGTCTCAGGAATTTAACAGATTGAACCATATTGACGGTGTTATTATCGAATAAACAAGGTTGCTGCAGTGCATCTCTGTAAGGTAGAACCACAGTTTTGGCTTTGTTATAACAAAGGCAGTTGGAGTTACACCAATGTTTGATGATGGTTAGGTCCTTAGATATAATACTTTGTAGCTCCTCTCTATTTGGGTTGCTCCAAGTGATGCTGGTGTCATCTGCGAAGAGACAAAATTTCCCACTGATCTTTAAATTGGTGATGTCGTTGATGAAAAGAAGGAAAAGTATTGGACCAAGCACTGAGCCCTGCCGATGCAAGCCGCTTATATACATATAAGTACACTAATGTATATGCAGACATGCATGACTTTCACCTTCAACATCTGATGATTCTTTAAAGTAGTAAAATCTAATTTCTACAATTTTCCAACTTTTTGTTTACCAATTGTGTAGAGCACCACTAATATTCTAATATTTTGATCTGAGAAATTAGATTTCAGGTGAAATACCTAATATTCAAACATTTTTATTCCAATCATTATTTACCTCTACACCTATCAATTCCCTCCGCAATGTTAAATATCCGGTACTCATTTCGAAATTGTTTACACTCTAATTCGTTTCCTCGTAAAACGTGACTAAACTTTTACGGTAGCAGTAAAATATTTACCATTAGTATCCCTCAACAGCACATCCCGAACGCATATACCTATAGCGAAGTGGTAATTGTGCTAAAACAATCATAAAACCCCCATTAAATCACACAACATGAAAAGCAACAAATCTAAAATATTTACCTGTTGTTGCGTTTATGGATTTACGACTTGGGAATAATAATAAATTTTTACTACCGGAACAAGATATCCCCTTATACTACGGCCATCGATTCCCATATAATACCACTCTAAGATTCTAAACGTTCCTAGAATTAAGACCCACCACGATGAAACAGGGTGCGATTAACACAAAATCAACAATGTAATGAACGAAAATTCAATTCATTTAGCAATGGTCAACACTATAAATGCATACAAATAGTTTCAGTTCAAGAATTTGTTATCCATTCCCCATTGTCTGATTATAACATCAATAATTCGAATAATTTCCATTTACCCCGTTCTATCTCCGCATTTTAGGCCCAGAAATTTGGTCGACTTACTTGCTGGAATTCCTCCGTCTTCCCATCTCACTTGTAATCTCGTTTATTCATCTAATACTGTATATGATAGTACCCTTCTCTTTCTACTGTGTAAACCAATAGGCAGCTGTCTCACGATATTTCCGTAGATGTAGCAGATATCCCACGAAAAATAGAGCGATCCTCACTGTCACATTTACCTCTCTTATTTATCTGCTACGCAACGCAGGAAGGGATTAAGTATTACAGAAATCGCTTAAAACCTGTAATAACTGACCACGCGAGCTGTGGTCGTAAACCTAAGAAGATATGGATCTTAATAATGCCAACCATAAACATGATATTCTTTGGAAGGAAAAATGTGGTTGATATATATTCAAGTTTCGGGTGTGATTTAATTGGTAAAGTAGGCACGAGCCTTGAACTTTATTATATAATCTGATAGAAATCTATGACAGATTTATAACAGTTTAGAAATTTGCCTAAAAATAGCTCCATTGGTATGTGTTTTTAGTCCACTAACCTAGCCTCTACACCTACATATTTTGGGCAGAGTACTAAATGCAATAAAAGTATAAATAACAAGTTTTCTAGGACATGGATCTTAATTTAATTCTCCCATTTCTTATTCCGTTAGAATAAAGCCTGGTTCTTGGTTCTCGGTAAGTGATATTGTCATAATATAGATAGGTTAATAATTAAATCGTTCGACATATCGTTGTCCAATTTTATCTGTGACGAAAGCTGGTTAACGACAGTATATTTAAATATTTCTAAAATTTGGGTCCATATACCCAAGGTATTGAATGAGATCAAGGCTTGAAATCTCCCTAGAAGTAGTGAGAACTAAGGCTACCTCACTGTGCTGAACGTACGACTAGAATCACTCTTACTTTCGCGAGGAGATATTGATAACGGTTCTTGAAAAATGCTCAGTAGTTATTCTCAAGGACGAAATACGATGTTCAATTAATAAATAAATAAGAGCATGTACATTACATCATTCTTCAACATTTTACTGAGCAGAATAGTTTCTCGAAGCTGGATCCAGATTTATTCTATTCAAAGATCCTCAAGGATGCGTTTGCCTTGAGCTACGCACCCCGAGCAATCTCACATCTCAATCACGAAGATCCATCAGCTCTTGATTCGATGTGCCTTCCAGATTACATTTACCTATTACCGTCATCTGCAGTCCTGACACTACCTCCATAGAATTTCGTTGCTACTTGATGAAAATATAACAGCATGATTGGAAAAAGAAGACCTTCGAACATAGCTAAAAAATAAGAAAAGAAATAATAATTCTTACCCCTTTTCTGTGGGTATGAATTATATAGAGCAATATTTTTCCTTTCCTGTATTATTTCTGTCTTACTGTTGCTCAGTGATCACTTCTCTGCTCATAGTCCTTGCGAACTTCTGTTTTAAATCGTAATGAATTGTTACTCCTTATCTTATTTTTCGCTTGTATTACACTAATTATGGCTTAAATTTTGAATAATTTTAGTTATACATATATGCAGAAATAGGTATTTACAGATAAATATTTACCCCTTGAAATACTAAAAAACTTTATTGATTAAATTTCTAAAAATTGATTATCTCTTAATGCAGTTTTTACTTATAGGTGTCTTTACCGTGTAGATTACGAGCATTTGAAAAAGGTAATTTCAAGATTTTCTTAGAGTGTATCGTATACTTGATATTGAAGCCACCAATTGGAATATTTGTGCAGGAATCTATAATAGAGGTGAAGCGAAATAGTTATTTACATTAGAGTGCGGTACGCTGAAAGACCATTGATTCGTTCATGATTTTTCATGATTTGATTACTGAATTCTTCAGTAGGTACTAATATACAAATTATTGATGCACAGATCAATGGTAAAGATTTGCCATTGAGCCGTGCATGATTTTTTACAAGCATCATTAATTTTCATTTCAAATGAAATTTAAAATAAAAATATTGAGATATGAAAACCCATATATAATCTTTTATTTGATACCTATTTAGTAATTTCTGTACGACACAACAATAATACTCCTTATGTAAATGAAGCACTTCGGCATTTCTGGATGTGCTGGGCTGCAACTTCACAGATAGCTGTGCAGAATAGGGACAGTATGTTGTACATATCCAAATGAATAACTTTCATGTGAATTATGAGTATTACATCTAAGGAACATAACTGTTCATAAGGTACACAATTTTCATATTAGCACTAAAGAATTTTAAGGAATTTTCATATGTTGAAGGAAAATAGCTTTGCCTTTCATCGAATATTCATGCATCGTTGTTACATTACCACAAAAAATTATTTTTCAAGTATAAAACAATAAAAAAGAACCAAGTGGACTTTTCATACATTTTTGTCATTTACGGCACGACAATCCAATTTTCAGGTACTCGCCTTCGGCTCGTGCCTAAAAGAGTTGGAGCGCCGTAAATGACCTAACACACAATATTTGTATTAGATTTTTTGGCTGAGAAAATATTAAAGGAGATTATGCATATTTCACATTGGAGGTAACTGTCAAATGATAAGTTAGCGGTCTGTGGTAAAAAATATCCGCACAAGGGCAGTAAAGTGAACCTACTGCTTCGTTGACTACTTATCAGCCAACGCAGCAGTAGGTTGCGCATGCCATGTGTACAGTTGACGAGGCCAAAAAATATATTTAAATAATTGTTATGACTACATGAATCCACCCCCGCAGTTTGAGCTACCTATACAGGGTGATTTATGAGCTCACCGACAAACTTTGCCATATGAAAGCGCTTGGTATTTTAACAAAAAAACATTATAGGAACATATATCCGATTTCAATTATTTAAGGAAATAAAAGACTGCAAATTTTTTTTAAATTTTTTTTTATAAACACTTACATATTTAAATAAATTGCTCAAATCTCAAAATCATGTGAGTAGTTAATTATATTAAGTGTTCAAAATGTCCTCCTCCCGCTTCAATGCATGCTTCACAACGACGAACTACAGAGTTTTTCACCCGAACAAGAAGGTATGGTTCATTTCGAATTTGTGTAGCAGCATTTTGTATTCTCTGTAATAACTGTGGTCGTGTATTAATCTCCTCTTGATAAACAATTTGCTTCAGGTGTCCCCACAAAAAGAAATCCAAAGGATTTAAGTCGGGTGATCGCGGAAGCCATGCAATTGGACCATTATAACCAATCCATCTGTTTCTAAAGTGATGGGTTAACCACTCAACAACTACCCGTCCGCGATGTGGTGGAGCACCGTCCTGCTGGTACCACATAGTTGCAATAACGTTAAGAGGTGTATCTTCAAGAAAGCCAAAGATGTTGTTTAAAAAAATTCTGTAAGTATTTGCGTTCAAACGTTCTTCCAGAACATGCACAGGTAATAAGGTATCGTTGAAGATTCCACCCCATACCTTGATACTGAATCTTTGTTGAAAATTACGTTGCCTAATCGCATGTGGGTTTAGTAATGACCAAATATGATCATTATGGTAATTGTTTATTCCGTCTCGTGTAAAGCATGCTTCATCGGTCCACAGAACATTTGTAATGAAGTCATTATTTTGAGCGTGTTGCTGCAATAACCAATTACAAAATGCTAGCCGTTGCTGAGCATCTCCAATTTGTAAACCATGAACATTTTGTCGATGGTAGGGATGAAGGACTTCGCGGTTCAAAGTACGCCATACAAAATTTTGACTTACATGCAGATTGTTTGCTATTCTCCTAGTACTAATTGAAGGATTGTCAGTTACAGCATCAATAACAGCTTCTTCCTGTTCTACATTAACTACATGAGGTCGAATAGCTTTAGCAGGAGCAGGATTACCTGTTTCTCGTAATCTACGGAAAGATTCCCCAAAAACTGAGTGATGCGGTAGATGACGAAATGGAAATCTTTCTTGATATTCGCGCACCGATTCGCGTGCATTTCCATTGCAATAACCATACACGAATATGATGTCGGCATACTCTTCAGTACTGTAGGCGTACATTTGAAGAAGGAACAGAAAACAACGATTGAATACTGACATTAAACTGACACAGACTGACAATAATTGTGTTTGCGTTTCTCTCTAAGTACACTTTGTTTTCTTATTAATAAATCATATCAATAGGCATTATTCCCAAAGTAATAAAAAATTAAAATAAACTGAGAAGTCTTTTATTTCCTTAAAAATCTGAAATCGCACATATGTTCCAATAATGTTTTTTATTAAAATAACAAGCGCTTTCATATGGCAACGTTTGTCGGTGAGCTCATAAATAACCGTTATTGTGTTCGTCGTTGTGAAGCATGCATTGAAGCGGGAGGAGGACATTTTGAACACTTAATATAATTAACTATTCACATGATTTTGAGATTTGAGCAATTTATTTAAATATGTAAGTGTTTATAAAAAAAAATTTTAAAAAAATTTGCAGTCTTTTATTTCCTTAAATAATTGAAATCGGATATATGTTCCTATAATGTTTTTTTGTTAAAATACCAAGCGCTTTCATATGGCAAAGTTTGTCGGTGAGCTCATAAATCACCCTGTATAATTCTTTCCGTTTTTTTTTTCATGTTTCTTTCTTTCTTGCTCTCTATTTTGGTAAACGTGTAGTATCCCTCCTTAATTCATGCGGAAAAAAATGAGTATCTTTCCATGACCGTTTACCATCGACATGTCCCAACCTGCAAAATTCGACAACATTTTACAAACAGTTAGATGAATTACACTTAATTGTTCAAACGCTGAAGAGAACAAATCGCATTCGATCTATTTAAGCATCTTAAAACTACATCGCCGTGCAAAATCGTTTCCGAAACGTCAGTTTCCTCGGTTCCTATCGAAAATCTCAAAAATCCGACAAAGAACGCGGCCCCGTCGACAATAATCGAACAGTTTAAGAGGCCATAACAGATGAAGAAGAAAGAATTAGTACCCAATCATCGCTTCACACACAAGAGCGATCCCATTCATCTATTCGATGAGCTACAATGAAATCGCCAGCGGAGAGACGATACAAATAGAATAACAAACGATCTTCCTCTCTTCGGAGAGAAAGGTTAAAATAACGCTCCGCTTTTGAGTTCGGGGCCGAACGCGCGGCAGTAAACACCGAACAAAAGAGCAAGCGAGCGGCAGCGGACAACACGGCAACCCCCAGAGCTTTTTGTTATGTTATGCATGCGCTGGACGAGCTTGAGCGAACGAGTAACGTGGAGGGGAAGCAAAAGACGAAGGAGATGCGCAGCAGTTAAGAGGCTATCTGTTACATGAATGCTACGATGAAGAGGAGAATATAATGGTGACCGTATCGTGCCATCTTAATCCCGAACGGTGAGCAGGGACTCGGAAAACTTGAACCGACACAACATTCAATTAGGTGCATTATATAGAATTTGTAACACATACCAGGACAGAGACGGATCTGTGAAACATATGACATGTGAAACTCTTTATTTATGCGTTTATGCCAAACCAATGCATGAACACAAGTACGGCCATTGATTCGTATAATTTTTCTCTCCTCACTGTATCGCATGATTTTTTTAAATAAATAAAAACCATATGCAGTGGTAACTAGTAATCTACGCTATTATCTAATATTTGCTTTAATATGAACACTTGATCCATCACCGATCTGTTCTTTAGAATTAAATAATTTTGTTTGACCATCGCTGATATTGCAAGTACCTCCAAAACTTGATCATTAATTTTTAGTGTGATGTTATTGAAGCTATACAGGGCATGTCGTCTAGCAAATGCAGTCAGAGCGTTTAGATGGATTAAGTTTCAAAAGGTGTTGTTCGGAAATGGTGCATAAAGTTTTCAAATCATCAGTCGTACCGCTTCATATTTAACGTTCAAGGAGTAGTAATGAAGAGAATCACCAACATGAAAGTGATGGCGAAATATTTTTAGTACAGTTGATAGGAAATATCGCTCAAATCATCTTATTGCATTACCACTCAATCCAACATTGCATCCAAGACTTAACAATTAATGGTATCGAATTTCTTGGAGAAATGCAATGTCACCAAAATGGTAATTCTATTTTTATTAACTTCCCTAATAATGTCGTCAGTAAGTATATGTAAGAGAGATTTCAGAACTAGGTACAACTTCCTAAATCCCCTAACTGAAATTTAGGGAACACATTCTGGTAAAGGTGATCTATTAGTTCAATAGCAATAATACATTCAACAATTTTAGATTATTATATCACTATTTTATCACAACTCTAGATCCATTAATACTATGAGATTCAAAAAGATTGTCAAATCCGCTCCTATAGATAGTAGCAGGGTGTAGGTATATGCCGCGTGTTTGTAATGAAGGTTTGAACTAAGTCAGTGTTGGAACATAAGAAAGTAAACGGATCTGTCATAAATAAGGAAAACGTAACCTATATTTGAACTCGCATTATATAAACGACTATGGATTGGTTTCTGCTTGTAAAAATGAAATGTAATTAATTTAACTCCTTAGGAAATTATGATATTACAATTCAGTACTAACTGGTGTTTAACTAAATTTATTTATTACTTTAAATTATAACATACAATTAGTATAATTATTAAGTGACAAAACTTAAAAATTGTTTAAAGAGGGTGTTCAAAATGTCCACCATGAGCATTAATGCAAGTGTCAACTCTTCGTTTCATGCTTTCGAAGACATTGATTAGTTGTTGTGCAGTTATACTCTGCAATAAACAATTCCAACATCTGTTGGTAACGTTGGGCTGTTACAGTTTCCTCGAAGAAAATTGGCCCTATTATTCGTTGCCTGGACATAGCTAACCAAACTCCAACTTTTACGGGATGCAATTGCTTTTCTCGAAATTCGTGTGGATTTTCTGCAGACCAGATACGATAGTTTTGTGAATTAATATAGCCCGTTAGATGAAACCACGCTTCATCTGAGAAAAATGATTTGTTCAGCAAGTCATCGTCCCTTAAATTGTTATTAAACCAATGACAATATTCCAATCGCCTATCGTGGTCTAATGGTAATAATTCCTGTACCGTAGAAACTTTATAGAGATGAAAATGTAACTTTCTTTTGACAGCTCGTTGCGCTGAAGTGTATGATAAGCCTGTAAAATTATAAAATGTAATAAACTATTTCACTTAATGTTAATATTGATTTTTTACCTGTTTGTTGAGCTAATTGACGCAATGGTTTAGTGGGACTCTGACGTTTTGAAAAAATTATAAGATAAATAAACGAAGGATACTACTACACGTACACCAATGTCGCTAAATGTCAAGAAAATTGATTTAATGTATGAAATTTGTATGTAGCTTACTTCACTCATTAAATTGGTAATAAGTATAGATAAATTTTTCCGGAAAACAGTTTTTTTCTTACGACAATCATTTTGAATCTCATAGTATGCTTTCATTCCATCGTTATCTTTTTTATTTATAAGTCTAGCTGTACGGGGGTGGTCCAAATTGCTTGTCAGAATAGGGCATCTCGGTAACCGTAAGAGATAGTAAAAAAGGAGTGGCCAAGTCTCGATCTCTTTTTTCGAGATATTCCCAATTGAGAAAACGAAAATTAGTTATATTCTTTTGTTTTTGAGTTATAGCAAAAAATTGAGTTTTTTTAGTTTTCGAGAATGCCCAATAAGTCGCTTGTCTTTAACGATACGAAGAAACCGTTTTAACATTAGAATCGACTAGTTAAATCAGATTGTTATTTTATGCACTCGTTTTTGGTCTGCAGCATAAATTTGTTTTTTTTTTTTAATGTAAATCGGAGTAGGCAATTACAGTTAGATAGAGTGTTTTTTTCTCTTTTCAAAAATATATAGTTTATGGGGTCGATTTCCACCAGTTATCTAATGAATCATAAAAGAACTAACTATTTACATTTTTAATTAATAAAATATCATCTAGTAGTCTATGACAAACACAGGCGTGTATTTCTGAAATAAATAAAACCTTTTTCATTACTATTTAACTTATATATATTAAATAAAATTCCGTATATATATAAGTGTTGTCGCCGTAGTCACGGCCGATAGTTTTAAATAAAAGGAACACGTAGTTTTTAACAATATAATTAAAACAAAAGAAAAGCTAACAACAAAACTGACGTTAAACACACAACAACTATATTATTGTCATTATCGCGTTTCTGCGCAACTACTAAGCGACGGACGCACTCCTTGTTCACCAGCACCTGTCGCCCTCTATCCGCTCGCAAGGGAAGCTCGGCGAACAGAGATCTGCGTTATCATAAGTTATAATGCACCACAACTAGAAATTTATTACATCAAACGTTCAAACTGCACCACATTATTGTCCAAACACAACTGACATCTTCTCCTTGCACTTGCAATTGCATTATAAATATGAATGTTAGAAACAGCATTTAGACAATCCCCAAAATTATGAATTAGTTCCTGAACATTGTGTGCGGTATTTTATATAAACGATCATTTACGTACCCCAACAGAAAGAAATCAAGGGGCGTCAAGTCGAGCGATCTTGGCGGCCATCTCTCAGGCGTATTTGTTCCTAACCAATTGTTTCCGAAATGATTATTTAAAAAATGTGTTATAATTCGACCATTGTGTGCTAGTTCGCCGTCGTATTGAAAAAATAGAACCCTTTTTTGTTGTAAAGGCATGTCGTCGATGAGTTCTTCAATATTTTCTTGTAAGATTTGCAGATACCGTTTAGCGTTTAAATTTTCCCGGTATATATGATATGTGATGATACGATTGCCCATAATAGCACACCATACATTGAAACAGTATCTCCGTTGTTCAATTTGATTGTTGACAGCCTGGTGTGGGTTGATATCAGATTACCAATTATTTCTGTTAAAAATGCCTCCACTACTAATGTGAACTTCATCAGTCCATATAATTTTCCTAAAGATAAATTCATCCTGCTGTTGTTTTTCTAAATACCACCGACAAAATTTCAAACGATGGCACTTTTCTGATTTTATATGGTTTATATTTATGTCTTCTTAGGATTCTAAGTGAACGAACCCGAGATACACCTCATGGTCTATTTCACTGCTTGACATTTTTGGATTTTCCTAAAACGTTAATAGCATCATCTTCTTCTCCTTCTTTAGAATACTTTTTTGGTCCTGCTTCGTCGAAGGATCTATAATTAATTAAATTTTCCTTCAGTCTATTATATATTCTACAATTAGGTTGCCTTTTGTCCGGGTGGCGATTAAAATACAAATCAGCAGCATAATCGTCATTTTTATTTGTTTCAATGTAGCACTCCAACATATCATACTTTTCAAAAATGTAAAATTTCATTTCAAAACGTACTTAACATGCACAGTTTTTAAACTTATACTTAACACGTACCTATCTCAAAGCTTTGACTTTGACAGAAGAAATGGACTGTTTTCTACAGTCGTTTCCCTGTCATAGGCTACTATAGATGATAGTTTTTTTTAATTAAAAATATAAATAGTTAGTTCTTTTATGTTTCATTAGATAACTGATGGAAATCGACCCCATAAACTATAAGGGAAAAAGGGGAAAAGGAAAAAAAAACACTCTGTCTAACTAAAGCATTGCCTACTACGATTTGGACTATACCGTACAGTGTATCAATTCAGTATTGGTGTTTCATTAAAACAAACTCATAAAGATATTTTATTGCTTCGTTAAGGGTTTCGGTTTATAAAACCGATATTTAAAAATACATTTATTTTTTATGTAGATACTCTAATCTAAAACATATATTTAAAACGATGAAATTTCAAATTTATACAACCTTATACATATATTGTTGTTTAGGGAACCGCTTATTATGGCGCCTATTTTTTTAAGCTGTCCATCTCAGGCATTCCCAAAATACTCCCAGAAATTAAGGAGGCAATTATAATTATCGGAAACTCAACAAATAAAATTTAATTTCCTAAATAGCTCAGATAAAAGAAAAATAAACGGACGGCAATTGTCGCAGAGAATATTTACGTGGTCGTCAATAGTTTTTATCTAATCTTCCATTTACCCGTCCTATGATCGCTAATTAAGAGCTGATAGCGTTACACAAAGGGAGTAGGTTTAAAATAAGAAGATAAGGTGCGATTAGTGTTAAGGGCGGACCACCCCTAACATCGGGAGCCACACATATAAGCTACTTAGGATCGGACTACCATCTACTGCATTTCAAAGAAGCTACGTTGTCAGCTACGAACGCTGGCTATACCTATACCTATATTCATCTCTCTCTTACTCCGACAACAAGCTCGGATCACCTCTACACTTTCTTCCTTCAGATAAAGCAACTCTTCTTGTCATTGTTCTGGCGAGTAATCCCACTCTCTTTAAAGATTCTCAAACGAGAAGGATTAAAATATATTAAACATTTAGAAACATGCGTAATTTGTCTAACACAAACCTGTACAATAGACGCCATAATGCGTATTGTTAATGGATACTGCAGTGAACTATTGTCAGTTGATATATGAAGTTTGGCACTTCTGCGAGTTAACTATAGGAGAGGCTATAGGCACCTTTTGTGTATGGTATTTGTAAACATTTTACGATAATTGAGTAGCCGGGTTTAAAGCTGAGATAAAGAAGGAATTATTTGCTACTTTACTTGATTTTTGCAAGCCACAAATGAATTTATAGGTGATCGTAAATTATTTAAAGCAGACATTTGCATGAAATATTGACTTCTCAATAAATACCCAATTATTAACCAGAAAAGAAAATGTTTATTTCTATGGCTATTGAAACAAATTTCCAGATTCTAATGGTAGAATATATAGACATAATTAGAATTTAGATATATGTTTTGATGTGGCTATGTTTTTTAATATTTTTATTAAAATTCTTTGGTATAGAATCGAAAATAGAACATGAAATATGCTTCCATAAAGAGCAGTCCATTACAAATTTTTAGTGTAGTATGTGTAATTATCCCAATTTAAAATTAAATAATTTGTGCAGGATGAATAGTACTTCTAAATAGAAGTACTATTCTTTTTGAATGTAATTCAAATTACCTTGCCTGTAATTTCCTTCGAACTACAGTAGATAATACTCTAATATCCTGCACTGACAAAATTGTTTCTGTAAAATTACCATGCAGATCGTAGGTTGCTTGAACAATCATGTGAATACACATCCAAATGCAAGTTTACCCTGCAATTTCTTGCAATACAACTTTAAATTAAGAAATCGAAAAGACGATGCATTTTTTAAAAATTGCATGATAAATTTACATTGTCTTTGTTGCACATGCAATTCTAACAGTTATTGTGTGGACTACCAATCTTCATACTGCAAAGTTTAAAAATATGGTATGTTCTTTTCTATGAGTTTAAAGTATTAATGTATAAATTACATACTTTAGCGTTTTCTATTAGGAACAAATCTTGATAAAATGCAAGGATTGTATTCGTTTCCATCAATCATTTTATGATGCTAGTTGTATTCTGTTTGCATGTTTTTCAGTGAAAAGTAATCGTTTTTGAAACAAATCACAAAATACAAGATAAAACGAAACTATAATAAATGAAAATAGGTAATAAATAAATAAATTTCTATTTTGGAAAACAACATAAAAAACATGGAAATATCCAACAAGAACAGCAAACACAAAGCATTCCTTAAAATATTAAAATTAAAAAAAAAAACAAAAATATTTAAATTCCTTAAATAAAAAAAGATATTAAGGCTACAAAAAAAGAACCTGAAAATGAATAACACAGAATGAAGAGCACAACATGAATATCTTTAAACACAAATATTCATCAAAGATTAGACACTTAAGTGGCTTCAAAGTTATTTAGAATTGCACAAATAAATCGTTAGTTGTGACAAACCTTCTCGGATCCATTTTATGTTTAATTTATATCAATGATCTGCTTGTCTGTGTAGACACAAAGGATATAATTCTGCATTCGGACGTCTTAACCAATTTACTAACCTCAAGTGACATGCCTTCGTTACTAAAAGAAGCTCAACTTTGTTTTAAATCAATGTAAGATCGGACTACATTATATAAATTAGTAATTCATACAAATAAAACAACCATTGTGTCATTTAGAGGTAAACTTCGTAGAATTTCTCATGTAGACGACTTAAAGATAGATAGTTCTGATATAGCTGTGAAGTGGAGTAAACATACCGGGTGTCCAGCCAAAGATGCAACGGTCCCTAGCCGATTTATTATTGTCTTTTTGAAAAAATATTTCAAATAAATGTTGCCTCGAATCATATTCTACGTATGTTAAAATTAGTTTCAGTAATGGCGGACTTCCGGTTGTACCGGAAGTAGATACTAACTTTCTTATTTTAAGTGGAACACCCTGTATATTATTGCACTTTTGGATTCCTTGTTAAATTTAAATAACAATATGTTAGGGATACATTGGGGCTAAGTTGTACCGTTTCCGAATTACATGACGTTTTTCGAAAAAAATGACATTTGCAGTGTCTTCGGTGTTTGGAAATACCTCAGGAAATACGAAAGTTAGAAAGATGCGGTTTTCGGTTTTCGCTTAACCATGAAACAGCGCACGTCTTTTATTTTAAAATTTTTGCGTTTAAATTACAGCGTTATTAAATAGGGATCTGTAATTTTCGAACTCTCAAATCATGGATAACTTGATTTTTTTAAATTGAACGGTATAGCAATTTTTACATAAATGGATGTAAAATTTAATTTTCTTTCGATTTTATACGGGTATCATTGTGTCTATCTCCAACGGTTTTGGAGATATTCGCGATTTTTCAGTTTCTCACGATAGATACGTATTGCGAAGCGCCGCCGCTGGCCACCTTCTCCTCGCATTTCACCAGGCTTGGGAATGGCAGCAATAATACTGGCATGCTTAGAAAGTGGCCAACAGAACACAATAGGACCACTAGAAACAAGCAAACATAGCAAAGATAAAAGATAACATAACATTACTGAAATATCAATAAATCGGCACATTTTTCAAACTACATTACTCTATCCAATGTATGGCGTACGTACACTTCGACGGCTACACTTTAAACGCTAATGTTGTCATTGTACAGAGAATTTGTACAACACTATTATATTAAATGTTCAAAATGCTGTCCGTTTTGGGCACTACATAATCGAAATCTCTTTTGCAAACACTTTTGAGCATGTCTGAGTATTTTTGGTGTGACTTCTTGAAACGCTCTTAAAATACGATGGCGCATATCATCAGGGGTTGTTGGTGGCGTCTCATAAAGCTTATTTTTAATGAAACCCCATGAGAAGAAATCGCACCTTGTAACTGATTTTCATCCGTAAGTACGGAGTTATTGCGGTTCCGTTGTGTATGTGCTACGGATCCAGTACTTACAAATCTACCCAGTAGCGGCAGAAATGCCCTCCTATCTGGATGCTTTCTACATGGGTAATATTGTGCGTGAACTCTTGACGCTAACAAAGCGTTTCTGTAACATTCACCGAGAACGAAAACCATATCTACTAATTCTTCTTGAGTAATCAACATCTTTAATTATCATGTTTCCAAACAGTACTCTGAATGTCAGTTCTGACACTCGGAACACTAATAACGGTTAGATACCTAGTTTGTTTTTCAAGCTTACGTTGACTTTAAAGATGCCGCTTTAGACATCTCAAGTATCTTTTAGACAATTTTGTTTGATTCAAATGGTCCTATTGTGTTCTGTTGGCCATTTTCTAAGCATTCCAGTACTATATTGCTGCCAGTCCCAAGCCTGGTGAAATGCGAAGGGAATGTGGCCGACGGCGGCGCTTCGCAATACGTATCTATCGTGAGAAACTGAAAAATCGCGAATATCTCCAAAACCGTTGGAGATAGACACAATGATACCCGTATAAAATCGAAAGAAAATTAAATTTTACATCCATTTATGTAAAAATTGCTATACCGTTCAATTTAAAAATATCAAGTTATCCATGATTTGAGAGTTCGAAAATTACAGATCCCTATTTAATAACGCTGTAATTTAAACGCAACAATTTTAAAATAAAAGACGTGCGCTGTTTCATGGTTAAGCGAAAACCGAAAACCGCATCTTTCTAACTTTCGTATTTCCTGAGGTATTTCCAAACACCGAAGACACTGCAAATGTCATTTTTTTCGAAAAACGTCATGTAATTCGGAAACGGTACAACTTAGCCCCAATGTATCCCTAACATATTGTTATTTAAATTTAACAAGGAATCCAAAAGCGCAATAATATACAGGCTGTTCCATTTAAAATAAGAAAGTTTGTATCTACTTCCGGTACAACCGGAAGTCCGCCATTACTGAAACTAATTTTAGCATACGTAGAATATGATTCGAGGCAACTTTTATTTGAAATTTTTTTTCAAAAAGGCAATAATAACTTGGCTAGGAACCGTTGCATCTTAGGTTGGACACCCGGTATATGTTGTATTTGTAATAAGTTGGCAGGAATTTGTTACTCCTTTTATCAGCTTAGGCAGAGTTGTCATTTTGATATTTTGAAGAAATTTTATTATGCTAGAATCAGATATTGAATCATGTGCTGAGGAACATACATTTCGGCATACAGAATTTTCATTTTGCAAAACGTGCCTTGGCTACAATTTTTGGTTTGCACCATTGCGATTCATGAACCTAAACCTTTATTTAAATCAATCAGGATACACACATTTTACGATATTTGTATTCTTGAAATCCTTTCATAAGAACTACGTTTTGTTCATTAATACTAGGGGAACATGCGGCAAAATGGGGATGTGGGATATTAAATTAACCTAGTTTGTGTCTCACAGTATATACTGTGGATATACGTTCAGAGATTATTCGCTTATTCTATTGACAGTTTTAAAACCGGCTGTGACAGTTGATTTGACATTTATTCCGCATTTGCGTGTTTACATGTTTATTTTTGGTAATCAAGGAATTAGTTTATTAAGAAGATAGGCTAAAATTTTCCATTTTAATTATTTAATTAGCTTAGTACTTAGTCTTAAGAATATGTGCTGATTAAAATGTGGATGCATTCAATTACCGTATGCAATAGAACAAGCAAAGATGACTTCAAGTTCGCTTCGGGCAAAATGGGGAGCTCCCAATTATGCCTCTATTCCTGCTATTTTGCTGTCAAAAAAAAAAACCGGTATCTTTTAAATAATATTTGTCTAGTGCAATATGGTACGCACAAATAAAAAAAACACTGATAGGCAGACATGGTGTGAAGAGTCTATGCGAAATGCTATAAGTAATTCTAGTTAGTAGCTGAAAAAAGAATGGATTCTCCAAGAGCGGCTACGCTATTCATTGTGCGCCAAACTACTCTTGAAACAAGAAAAAGAAAATTTAAAAGATTACGGTGATATTCGAAAAGGTATTTCATGAAAATAGTTACATATATTCAGCTAGGTAAAATTAATAAGAATTTTTCAGGACTAGGGCGGTATACCTAATGCAATATTTACAACTGTACAGGTAACTCAACTTTCGCACTATTTAAAACAAATGGAATTTGGCTTTTTGGCCTAACAACTAAAGTTATTAGACGTCTTGCTTGCTTGGCTTACAGGGTTTTAAAAAGACATACGGATGTCTCTGCGTTTACCTGAAACAAATATCGGCCGCACGAGCTATGGGATTTAATAAAGAGGCCGTGCAAATTTTTTTGCACTTCTTTCAGAAGTAGTTGATAAACACAAATTGGTCCCAAGTAAGATCTTCAATGTAGATGAAACCGGAATGACAACAACGTAGTCAAAAATAGTTGTAGCTAAATGTCGACGACAAGTAGGAAGCCTTACGTTTACAGAAAGGGGTTAGCTCGTTACGGCTGAAAAAAGTTTTTCTACAGATGGAAATTACATGCCTTCAATGCTTATTTTCACTCGGTAACGTTTGAAACCTGAGCTCCTGAATGGAGTCCCTTCTGGAACATTGGCAGAATGACACCTTAGTGTCTGGGTGCAGAGAGAAACTTTTGTGAAATGGTTGAAAAGTTTGTGGAGTTATACAGGGCATGCTCCGTATGGAGCAAAATGCTGAAAACTTCAAAAATTGAACTTTTCTTTTGAAAATAAATAAGCTCGAACAAAATGCGGTTATACTTGTATATTTCTTGCGACAAAATGAAAAATAATTTTCTTAAATTTCAATTGACATTATATATGTTTTAAACTGAGAAACGACATTTAACATTCCCATTTTGCCCTCTGTTCCCCTATTGATCATGACTACGATACCAGACAATATTGCTACTTACTGCCGCCTCCTGACAAAAAGCAGTTTTTTGGAAAAGTACCCAATACCATGATTGCAAACTTTTTAATAAATTGCCCAATGATATCAAAAATATCAGGTAACTAAACCACTTTACACATGCGGTTAAAAAATTATTATTAGTTATTAATTGTTATTCATTAGAAGATACTTATAATTTTACTAAGGCAAGCCCTCTGATTATTTCACTGAGCAGCTTGGCTCAGTTTCAATCAATAATAAATTGCTTTGTACTGCAACATTTAATTTTCGTTTCATTCATTGATTTCTGAATGAATTTGTCGGCACCAAAATCTTTCTGTCTCTGTCCAATTAATGATAACTGTATGTTTGATAACAAAATAATTCTTGCCAAAAATACTGTGGCTGTGAGTGTAACAATACAATAACGTTGTTATACATTTTACATGTATTTCATAAATATCAGGAATCAATCAATTAATAACCGATGATATAAACAAAAGATATTTTATTTGTTTTGCAATCCTAAAATAATGATAATGTAAATATTTAAATAAAATAATAAAAAATAAGTGAAAATTAATCAGTTAGTTTTGTACTTATTTACTAGTTAACTGAAAAAGTTAAATGTTAACAAGCATACCAATAGTCGTCAAACAATGTAAACGAGATAATCTGTCATATTCGTATTCCGGAACCATCCTTCACACAAGTTGGCACTACCTGACTGTCACTTGAATAGCGCCTGACGCAATATGCACTCCTCTCTGTTGACTTTGCCTCTCTCCTTTTTTATTTTAGCCGTAAAGTCGCTTGCGCCCCCGCATTCCTAGAGAAAAGAGAACTAACCAGAAACAAAAGCATGGTAAACTAGACTAGAATTGTCAATATCCTCATCAAATATATGCTCTACGGATTGTCGTATTTTATTCTGTTTGCTGGATGTCACCACGGGGCTGTAAAGTAACCAAACAGGGCCCTCGAGTGACAGCAGATGTTAAAAATTCTAACAATGAAAACATAAATATTTGCCGTGTATTAATAAGTCGGAAAAATATATTCTAACCTGACTAAAAGTGCAAACAGAGCGAGGCGAACGTGTGGTAAGAGAAATCGACTATATAGACTCGGTTTTAAATCGAATCCATTGCAATTCGAAGCTAAATAATTTATAATTATGTTTTCTTAATAACCATGTTGTCAATCGACTTAACACACATACGGCTTAACTTAAGAAACCTATAATTTGCATAAATATGTCCAACGGTAGCCTGATTTACAGTTATTAGATTACACTAGATCATTATTTCGATTGAAAATTGGATTGAAAATTACCTTACCTCTATAATCAATATTTACTATTTACGGAAATTCTAATAGCAACTCTAATAGACTACTCCAATCATTTCACCAACCAAACACAGCGTGTCCTTACGTTGTATCTGACTCTAACTTAAATTTTCACGGACGTTTTCCGCGAACCCTCACACTGCAATATGTTCACACGCGAAATGGTATAATTCCTCAGTGTACTTAAAGTAAGTGTCAAGATCTAAAAAGACCTGTCTTTCGTCGACGACTTGAGAATTTCCACGGGACGTGGCGTGCGTCACCCAACACAACGCCCAAGTCAAATAGAAATTACGTTAAATATTTGTCTTCAAGATACCAAGCTGTGTGGTGTTGGTTCTGGACGTTGTGGTGGTAAATTTAATGATGGTGGTGGTGGATTCCACAGATCTGCTTCTAATTGTTTGACAGTTGCATGTTAATTAATAGAGGCTGTGTTTGTTTAGCCATGATAAAAATTCTTCTGTGCGTTATTGTTTTCACCAATTACACTATTTTGGATACAGTGACGAATAGGTGAGTTTATGTTATTCTTTAGAAAAAAAAATGTTCATAAAATATATATTCATTATAGAAATCCATTAAAAGGAAGGGCGCCCCTTTTAATGGAGTTGGTGCAACTAACAAAAATATGTATTATAGAAGAATTTACCCAGGTTATCAAAAAATTATTAAAATTAACGCACTTTTTGACATATTAACTACAATTAAAATAAAAAAATAAAGAAAATTTAAAACAAAAATTTCTCATCAATACATAGAAATATAAATAGGTTTTAGTTTTTTAACGCTTGAACCAATTTCAATGAGACTGGGAATGTAGTTTTAGCTTTAAATTTTGAATCGCGCTATGATGTAATCATAATAAATTTTAATAATATGGGGAATTTCTTTCTAACCTGACATACATAAACTTTTCATTTGAAATGATGATAGTATGTGCAAAGGCAAAGCTGAAAAAATTATTTAGGTAAAAAAATTGACAAACAGTGACAATTACAGTGTTGCCAGATATCTTGGTAACTATACTGAAATGTTTTGTTTGTAAATATAACAACGTATTTTTTTATATACAGTATGTCCCCGGATAGACTTTAAAAGAGGAAATTTTTTCTGCTTGTCAAACCCCCAAAACACAAATTACTTTTTATTTAACTCGAACGGTTCTCGAAATAATATCATTTTCTTGCTAAAAAGTGTACAAATTGGGCTCAAGTTTTATTTAATAAATTTAACAAATAATGGTAAAATAAAATAAAATTCTCAAAAAGCTAAACTATTAATTTTCTATTCAAATAACGTTCCTCCTTTTTCTGCACAAATTTCAATGCGAGCTCTAAATTTATTGAAACTGTGTCTTATTTCTAAGATTAATTGAAGGACTGGACTGCATTTTATATCCTAGTAGTATCCTCTTCATCATTGTGTGTGTGGCTCACTGTACACAATTTGTTTTAAACGACCCCACAGATAAAAGTCCAATATTGTAAGATTAGGACTTCTCGGTGGCCATAGAATGGGACCATCTCTTCCTATTCAGTTATCATGGAACTCTGTATTGAACCACTGGCGAACAATGTCGGCATAATGAGCAGGGCACCCATCGTGCTGGTAAAACATTTCCATTCTGTAGTTTAACGGCAATTCATCCAGTTTATCAATTAAAAAAATTTCCAACATTTCCAAATATGAATTGCGGTTTAAATTTTGATCAAAAAAATATCGGCCAATAATGCCATGGGACGCAACCTCACACCACACATTAACTTTTTTAAAATATTGTCCGCGATAAGGAATTCTGAAGTTTGGATTCGTGTCACTCTAGTACCGGCAATGTTGAGACGAAACGACTCCGTTAGTTGTAAAGGTTGATTCATCGGAGAACATATTTCGTTTATGAAGATTTGAATCTTCCAAAATTCTGTAGCCCATTTCTAAACAAAAATCCGCACGTTTGGCTTAATTACCATTTTCTAAAGTTTGCCTAAATTGTGGTTTAAATGGTAAAATTTTGTTCTCCTTAAATATTCTTTGTAAATGAGATTTGCTTATCCCAGTTAGTATTGCCCTCCTTCTTAAAGACAACTTTGGAGCTTCTATTGCGGAATGAACGGCGAGGACTGAAGCAGCGTCGTCTTCATCGAACAACTTCTTTGACTAATGTTTAAAACCGAGCTTGTTTTAAGGAATTTGGTCACCAAGTTTCTTATTCCGGAATTTGAAATGGTAACTCCCGGGTATTTTTGGTTGAATTTTCTGATAACAACTCGGTAGCACCCTTCCCCAGTTCCGTAACATTGAATTAGATAAATTCTTTGTTGTAAAGTCAACACTATAGCATAAATACTATTCAAATTAGCGAAGATTTAATTTACAGTTCTACTAACTTATTAGATTTGTCAACTGCTGTCAGTTGTATTTTTCAATGAAATCCGCCTAATAGTTACTTCTAAAAATTACGGAAAAAAATTTTTAAGTTCAAATTTTGAAGAAAAATGATATTATCTCGAGATCCGTTCGAATTAAATAAAAAGTAATTTGTGTTTTAGGGGGTTGAAAACAAGCAAAGTAAATCATCAAGGGTGAAATTTTCTGAAAAATCAAAAATAGAAAGAAATTTCCTCTTTTAAAGTCGATCCGGGGACATACTGTGTAATTTGTAATTTATCAACATTCTCAATAAAAAATATTAATCAAAATATTTTTGCTGGAGCAGTTGTTTTAAAGCAATCAATAAAATAAACCTAAATATTTCAGTAACACAATCCTTGGACCCTTATTTTTCTGTATGGATGAAATTTGTTTCCTTTTAGAGTTTTGTTTACATTTAATTGAGACCAATTTACTTCATGTGCTATTTTGTAGGTGGATTATAAGGATTTTCTGCTGTACAAACAATATTATGTCTTTAGACGCACTAAGCGACACTTTAGCGAATTCTTGAACATACCAATCGTTATTCTCAGATATTATTCTGGATTTATAGAAGATATTAATCTAAACCACATCTTAGCAAATAAATAAAATAATTGCTTTTGATGTGCTATGTATCCAATGAACGTTATATATGTAGGTTAGGATAGAGTAATAAAACTCGTTCTTTCGTTCATCTATTATTTAATATATGATTACTAGTTTCGTTTTATTACTCTATCCTAACCTACATAATTGCTTTTATAAAAGAACTAAACACAACAGGTTTTGTCAAACAACACGATGACAGGTCTCTACATAAAACTTTATTTACTTTCCAACGCCTACTACTGGTATGTTAACTAATTAACACCATTCATTACGTTAGCCCTTTTTGCAAATTATCCTACAGCAACTACTCCAGTAAAAAAGATACTTTTTACAGAGAATTTTGAATTACCTGTAACTGTTCCATTTAGTGTAAAATTTCATGCACACTTCTATATCGAAATTTAGTATTTATATGCCAATCTTATTTCTATTAAATTTAAATTATTGATAAAAAACTTATGTTTAAGGGTTTAGCAAAATAATCGCTTTTAAATATCATAAATATGTTGAAAGTTGCTATGGAGAATAGCAATATGAATTGAAACATTCGATACAGAAGACTCGTTTTAAATAAATGTAACTAATTCTTTGTTTATATAAGATAACCTTATTAAATGAAATAAATGTTATCACCTTCATAATTTCTACAGTATCGTTAAAGGATGACATAAGCGAGTAATCGAAGAAAAATGCATTCCACGTAACTACAGGGAATACCATTGTTAGTAAACTATAAAAAGTACACACCTTAAGACTTGCACTTGCTCGCACAGCGTCCACCGGATGTCGACAACTGTTTAACATATTCACGGATAATTCCCAAAGCAAATATTTAATCGATAATATTGAAACGACTCGCAAAAAGATAATGGCATTTGTTTAACCTGCAATGTTCACTGAACAAACGCGCAATTTACTAATCTTTTCTCATTAACGGACATGGAAATAAACAAGTAACACTTGCAGCTTCAACATATAATCCTTTAAAGCATATTTTTTCTTTTGTCTAGAACAGCTTCTCTTAAGCACTTTAAAAAGCGTTTACTGATATCCGCCCTCTTCTCGAGGAAATTCTTTATCACCGATAAAACTGTCGATAATTGTCGCTGGTTGAAGGGATTCAAATACCAGAGGGAACAATGTCAGAAGCGGAAAGGTCTCGCAGAAGTGTTAAACAACGCCAGGAAATTTGCTATATCAGAATGCGAGGAACAGTTTCGGTAAGAACTGAAAAGCTCCAATCCCATATCAAACTGAAAGAAAGTACAGTTAACATTGCAGATACTATCGGTGGAATTGTTCGTATAGTAAAGAGATATTAAAAAAGGCCTATAGGGAGACGGCGTTCCTACAATCACTAGCCACCGCCGCCATAATGTTCTACACAGCTAAATCGTGTTCCGATGGCCACCTCCAAAAATGCCATTGCGCTCTGGAAGCTCCTTCAGAGAGACCAGACGTGAAATGGGGAAGTTGCGGCGATAACACCCATAAAGCGAAACATATAGCAAGGAAATTTATGAAGATTAAGCATCCGAATGAGAGATTTAATGATGTTCTGGAACACAGCGTAGAAATTGGTATCAGAGCTGTAATTGAGAATGAAAAGGTGCATTGTCATTGTCCTGGTGGATGTGAGTATAATCTATATAAGATTATCAAAGAAATTATTTGTATTTTGAACTTATGAATACCATTCTAAGAGACATGATTTGTATTATTTGTGTACTTCATATTAATAATAACAAAAAACGCTGTTGCTAGCTGCAAAATTTTCTTAAATAAAAAAAACATAAGCAACATTGTCATTTATAGTCATTGACAGTTGTCAGTTAACAATTTATACTATTTTATTTTCGTCTTTTTCATTAAATATTTCTTTATGAGCACCAACATTGTGAAGGGAATTCATTCATACGGTACAACATACAAACGTATATTTTCCAATTTATTATATCTAATACGAAATATTATATTTTTCCAGCTACATGTGCGATTAAACTTTGTTGGAAACGCCTACAACCTTTCGTAAATATTGCCCAGAAATTACAACACCAATATCACAGCGCCCTCCAGGTAAATTCGAAGAATCTCCTCCAGAACACTAATTGGAGGAAGCAACACTCCGACAGTTTACTTTTCATTAGCAACGGTACAGATTTCTGTAATACAACCGTAGGACGCCGCTGTATCAATAAGGATAACTGCGCCACCTTGTGTTGCGGCAGAGGTCATCGCGAACACAAACTGATCGTGCCCAGAAGATGTCACCCTAAGTACCACCATTGCTGTCGCGTAACCTTCGATGATATCTGCCAGAATGAAGAGTATGTGTATTATTGCAAATGAAATGTTTTGTAAGTGAGACATAAATGACCGTAGATCTCAAATATACGATGAAGTATAATAAAAATCGCAATTAAACTATTATATTATATTGATGTGACAAGAGTTATGATGAAGAAAGCATTTTTAATTTTATTTTAAGATGGCGAAATAGATATTTCTTACTAAAATTTTGTATGGGGAAACAATTTCTCGTTCTAAACAATTTTTTTTAATAATATCTTTTCAAATCATGAACAGAAAGGATACTTTACCTACAAAGAAAATAATTTTTTGTTCATTGTCAGGGCCGATTTGTTATACAAAAATTGAAAATATTCTCGAAATTTTCTTCTAACCAAGCAGAGTTTAATCCTACAATCTTCAAATAAAATTCAAAAATGCTTACTCCATTACACCTTTTGTAACATCCATCTTTGGGACACACTGTATAATGATTTAGCTTCATATCTTTATCCTGACTGCGACGGCAATAAAAACTTCTATTTATTTCACCCACTACAATAAGGAACAAAGGAAGGCAAACACTTTTGAAAGTAATTTCTAAAGAATGAAAGAATTGATTTAAGGTGACCCTTATTCTAAGTTCTTCTTTATCTTCATCCAATGTTCGTTTTAATGTACTGCTAAAATGTAACATAAGAAGTCTAATTAATTAAGTCTATTCTACTCAATGATATAAAATTCATTTTCACGAGATTCAATAGGTAGCAATGCTAAAGAAATAAACGTTTCATTTGCTTGTGCAATTCTTTCTTTTAAATATCCTCTTTCTATTTATTCAAGTTTTAATAGCAAAATCTAAAAAGTAGTGCAATACGGAACGCCCCAAAGCACATATAAGAATATAAAAGAAAACAATTTCAGCTCCCAAACCAGTCTTATTGGCGGTAATTTGCTCAATACATTATTGTGCAAGTATTCAATTACACATACGATTTCCTTTTGTAAGTCCTTTCATTAATTAAACGTCAGAGTTCAAAAAAAAATAGACACACACATTATTCCGCAAGCAAAAATTAATATTTTGCTCCAAATAATCTTGCTTTATCGAAGGTCGGAATTTCTCATCTAGGGTGGGGAACCTGGGGTCCTGTACCCTTTCATCTCTGATAGAGCGGCACGATCAAGCCGCGGGGTGTGAAAGGAAAAGTTTGTAATTAAATTACACTGATCCGGGTGTTGGATGATCGTTTCAGTTCGAAAAATTTAAATTAATGAATAATTTCGTCTTATTTGATCTTGCTTTATGAAACAATTAATCATTAAAGTTTGGGGCATGGTTAAGTTGAAACAGAGTCAAGCACCCTTCTCATGCAATAAATTAAGAAAATAAATTGTTTGACAATCCATTTTCTTGTATTCACAAAGTAGAAGATTAATTGATCCAAAGTTATAAGCTATATATTATTATAAAGTTGTCGACACTATTAAAGCAGGGATAAAGAGCATATACAATGTAAAATTATGTATCTATGTAGAAATTTCTTCTAACCAGTGTTGTAAACGTGTTTGTGTATAGTAAAACAATTCGCTTACCTCTCTTGATAACAGGTCGTTGATAAACAGTGGCAGTACCTACTTTTCACTTAACACAATTTCCTATTTTGCCGGTGAAGAATTAATAATTCTACAGCTTCTGGTAATAACTCACTTCTTGTATATTCGTTTAATTTTTGTCTTGAATGGGAAATATATGGATCGAATGTGATACGTAGTCTTTTCAAAATATCTTCATTAGTAGCTGAACGGCTGCATTTTCTGCTATTTTTTCCCTGAAGCTTTTAAGGTCTTTATTTCGAGTTTCAGCAGCTTCTTCTGAAAGTTTGCCTATAGGAAGTAACATGTTGAATGATATCTGCGCCATGCAATAGAATTTTATGTATTGGGGCTAGCATATAGTACAAACCATATACATTTATAAATTTTTCAGCTGTTTCTTCTCGCAATCAATTTCTTTCCCTGTAGTAATCACTTGTAAGATTATCGCGAATCTTCTAATGACATTTGCCTCTAAGATGGTTATTGAAGCTGTTATAATAGCTGGATATAAACAGGCTTGTATCGTTTGCCACAGTACGTATTCTTAAATGTTTGTTTATATGGATTTAGCCAAGAACTATCGTCGAATCACCATTTTGAGACAAATATCAATTTATTTAGAATATTTTGTATTATTCCCCCACATATTTTTACTATGCGAGTAGACGTGTTAATTTTCTGTGATATTTTTATTACCTTTAACCAGTTAACATTGATACATTTATCATAATGATATAGATAATCTCCCTATTTATGTGAACCTATAGTAAAACATAAATTGTATTGATATTAGCCACAATCCAACTAGATGGAGAATAACTCTTAGAATGTGTAGGCGAACCGAAGAAGTCAAACATACCAAGTATATAAAGAAAGATACCCCATTTTGTTTATCTTCTATTAATCGATTATTATAAGCTAACACAGCACATTTCACAATTCTAACTTAATGTTATAACACAATGTCAACGATACAATAAGTGCAGCGAATATTAAAGAAGTAGCATATTCGATCTCATAATGTAGGTATATGACCGACATTCATAATTATGCTAATTGGTTTATATCCTTTTTTAATCCGAGAATTAAGAGATTATGAAACATGCATCGAATGTTAGTCACTGAAATGGCATAACTTAACAAATTTTTGGTAGAAATATTAATTAACATGCATTTATGAGAATGCCAGAAACGGTAATGCAACAACCAAAACGTCTTTTTTCAAAAAGTTGCGCGAAGAAGCACCTGAAATCGCTGAAGCTTGTAATAGAAGGGTCCTAGAAAATTTGGGCATTTTTTAAAAAAGCTAATAGAAGTTAAAATTTAAAGTCATAGAACACCATCTTCAAGCAATGGTAATTGTATAGTTAGTTACAAATATGATTTGCTAATAGTTTGCAGGTTGAATTACACATAGCTGGTGTATATTCTGAGCAAATTGCAGTTTCGTATCGTTTCTAATTCCAAAGATTTTAATAGTTAAAGAGGACGGTCGAAATACACTCTTAGCCTAACATCTCCGAACATACGTACTTTCAGACTTGCTTCTGTTCGATATTCCGTCAATCTACCTGTTTTTACTATGATATCCATATGTAATGGTTATTTTACTATACACTTATACACATTTTATATGATTCTGGAAGATTGGCTTTTTTACGTCAGATTTTTAACCAACTTCGATCCACTGTGCGCCGGTCGTCTATAATGACACGTAGTCGATAAGCTTCATTGTGTATATAAATAACTTCAGTCGGGGTTGGAGATTCTGTTAAATATTGGATATCAATTATCAATATTTATAAAGCCGGACGTCACGTGAACAGCGTCGGTAAAAAGGCGGCTGACGAGCGCAGGATGTTATTTTATATGGTATTTGTTCGAGTGTAATTACCGATTGGTTTTCGTTAAACCTCCCAAACACTTCCAGTCGATTTGTACGTCGATGTTGACAGCTGAATGTAGGCCAAAACATGAGTCAATCTTGAATCAGAATAAATACGCTAAAATTGAAGAATTTTGGCGGCAAGGATTTTTTAGGTCAGTTGTTGCTTTAGAAAATTAATGGAATAGTTATTTTAAGGTGTATATATAGGAGTTTTAAGTATAAGGAAGTTAGGAATAAACACATGAAGAACATCTGTTGCGGTATAGATTGAAGCAATAAGGGTTCGGAACTAGAAAAGGACGTACAAAAATCTAGGTTTGAAAAGTGTTTCTGAAGTACTGAAATGTTTCAGTTTAGTTTTTTTTGCATATTCAAAACGAAATCACATGCTGTGTGCTTCAAAGAAGACCATTTCTGGGTATTTCGACGCACTATGGGACAGACCGACGAATCCTTTACTGCTTAAAATTTTCTTCCCTAATTCAACAAACCATGTAGCTCCTATAATCGAAATAACAATAGCCAACACTTAATTTGGATCACCCTGAAGTTGTTGAGAAAAAAATTCAGTTGCCGAAATCGAAGGTTGCTTGGATGCGGACAAAATAAATTTACTATTAAAAAGTTTATGCCGCTAAGGGTTCTTTATTGTTAATCAAAGTTTTTGCCTTAATGTCTTTCATAATCGTTAGTTGTTGACGTCATATATTTAAGTGTTATTTGATTTATAGTTTTACGCAATGAGTTGGTTTTAATCAGGAAGTTTATGATTACAGATAACCAAAACATGGATACAATACAAAATTGCGGAAATGTGAAAATATAATGTTATGTTACAAGTTTATATATTATACAGGTAATAAGGGCGTATGGTAGGCATTGGTTTACTCCGAAATGTGCATTTCGAAACACATTTGGTGGAAGAATAATAGGTGTACATACATTTGACTTCATGCATTATGCAACTATGATGTAGATCTCTTGTTAGATTGAAATACCTATAATATGATTTCCAAACTTGTGACATAAGATTCACATTGACCAACAAAAAAAATTGGAAACGGCCATTTATTTGTGTCAAAATATTAGAGAAATTTTAGTTTCAATACACAAAATTTAAAGTGAACTCAATACTATCGTGTTAGTAGAATTAACTATCGAAACGTTTTGAATTTGTCAAAATTTCATTCAAAACTGAAAATTCTATCTTCACTTATCAATCTTCGTTATTGCTTGTTGAGTTAAGGATACCGCAGGGTTCCATTCTTGAACCTATTTTCTTTATATATAGTTTTATTTATTCCGGAGAAGATTACCTTTCCAGAGATTTTTTTAACAAATTATTATTGCCGTAGCAGAGGAATTTTCACCTGTCACTGCGACAATTAACCTCCCAGCGCTGTGTTTTACCTTTGTAAGAGGAGAAACATCCTCCTTATTGAAGGAAATTCACGATTTCTAGGATGAAATTGCCTCCAGGTTTCTTCCGTTGGGGTGTAAAATATTTAACTCTTAAATGGAGGCTCCTTAAGCGGATGGTCGCGAGGGAACACCGGAAAAGTGTTGAAACGATGTTAAATCTAACTCCGTATTTTTATCTGTGTAAATTCATTTGTTTTCGAGATATTTCGATTCTTTGTCGAACACTGAAATATGCAAGCCCTTAAATAAATGCTATTATCTCATGTGCACTTCCGAATTTCTTTAATCTACGTGGGATACTTGCATATTGAAGGTAAGTGCATCAAGATGGTACATAATAATTAATGTATCTTATATAATTTTCTTATAGCATTTATTTCAGTGCTTGCATATGTCACTTTTCCACAAAACATGGAAATATCTTGGAAATAAATCAAAAATATAAAAAATATACAGCCTGTACTATTTAAAATAAAGAAGTGTCAACACGAAATCCTTGAGGGTTGTGTATATTTTGCTCGAATAGGGCAAATTTCTGTTAGTATACTACTTAATTTCAAATTTTTCCGGTTAATAGTTTTCCATATATCGATCGCTGTAGTTCCTCGTAGAACACCTGTATACGTGCATTTATACATGTTTTTAATTCCATAACCCTTTTATGTAGGTATAAATCTAATTTGACGTATCCGATTAGGCAATGCAATAAAAAAAATACAATACAATGAAAACAAGGGCGTGTTTACCTGCTTTTGGCAATCAAACATACTATATTGTAAATAATTGTATTGCAGTTTCGTGGGGAATAAATGAAAAAAAAATGCAGTTGTTAATTCAATCTCTTCATTGCGATGTCTGCGCATAAATAAATTGAATTATTTAGGTAGGAGTTTCGGTAAGTTTGTAATGTAAGTGTTTCACGTTAGAATTTTCCATTTGACTTAAGTATAGAGAAGTTTATATTTGCTCTAAATGCACAGAAGTTGCACATCTGCCTCACGCTCATTGCCCTCAGGACATTCGCCAAATCCCGCAGTGTTGCTCCGTTCGTTCACCGCCTTATTACCCCGGCCCCAATCTACCCAGACTCTTAGGATTTGATCCGCTATCCGCATACTATCAAACTTTTCCCGAAAACCCATCAATCTAGGCGCGCACGGCAGAACAGTGAACTATCAAATCGTTTCTGAGCGCCGGCCGTGGCGCTACTTCCACCCGACGTATCGCAATCGCGAACTCGCTATAGGCGATTTTAAACAGTCAGCGCCAACGTTGATCAATATATAGCGCCGGCGCGGTTTCCCGCGAACCAAAGGTGGTGATTCCGAACGCAGTGCTGAAGTATTTGTGTCACGGCACTCGGCGTGCGGGAAATCCAGCCAGTCACTTTTCCGCGTTTCGCTACTTTCCAGTATTTCGTCTTTATACCCTTCCGATTTTTTTTTTAAATTAATCTTTACGCCACAGGCATTAACTGTTAATAAAGCAACAACAAATAATACGAGAAAATTATGAAAATCAAAAATATTGCACGCTTTTATAATATTTGTTGCAAGAAAATTAAAATTATTAAAAGTAAACTGACCCAATATGATTATATGAGGTTTTAAAGTAAATTTTTACGATCTTATTATCTGTAATAGTGCGAATACCTCTTAGTTAAATAAATAAGTGGGGTGGTACAGAAATTTTCTTTGTTTTAAGTTATAGTCTAAAGAATGCACGATATCTAGAAATACAAAAAATTATTATATTGTGATTTGATCGATTTTAAGTAGTGCCACGCGTCTGCTGTTTACCATGGAATAAATAGTTAATTTTTCATCTAAATTTCCACAGTATAGACCATGTATTGAAAATACATCAACTATTGGAAGATATTGGTTTGGTAAGTTACACTTTTAAAATTGCAGTAGAATAGCTTTCAGGCAAACAATATTAAGTATTAAATATTAATTTAAATTTTGAGTGTCTTTGTGTACTTATATAAAACTAATTAATTGCATGCAGTTCATTTGCGCACGTCAAGTCTATGGATGCAATTGACTAAACTATTTGCGCTTGGTGGGTCAAGGTGTTTCCTATTTTTAACCGTTTGATCACGAACATTAAAGTAATTTTATTCTCCTATAGGTTAGGCATACCTTTCTGAATATACAAATATAAACAAATTACCACAACTAAGCTATGAATTATAAACAACCAAGGAGTGTAAATAATATAAAGGAAAGAATGGTGACATCCCCAATCGCTTGAGCGCATATATAAGATATAAATCATTCATGACAAACAGACAGACACATTCATTGATTCATTGATTTGAAAGGAATTTACTATTGGTATTTGCGAATACTAGGCGTATTTCTGGTAGACACGTAGTCTAACAAGCAGTAACATTATTGTTTGTTTAATAAATTAGGATGTTTCAATAACATAAGGGATTACTTAAATGTCTCAGTAATTTTTTTAGAAATATTCCAGACAAAAAGCTGAAAACCTACACAAAATTAACATAAATTGAGTATGAGGTTGCATACATCACCTGTTCTTTCTTTTTTTTTTATTTAATTAACTTAAACACTTGTGAACGCATATTAAGAAGGCATTCGCTATTGCATAAATAGATAAATTAGTTGTGCTTTCATACTGCTTAGACAATAAACATAGGAGGTTGCTTCAATTCTTTATGGAATAAAGACCTGAAATTAAATCAGTAATATATAATACTGATTCTTTGTTATTAAACTGACTTAATACATTGCGTATACGTAGTGCCCATGTTCTACAAAAATCGTTTTTTTCTATTTTTATGAAAAGCACTAGCATTTTCTTTTGTCTTCAGTTTCATAGTTATATGTATTTTGTAAGCTGTTACCCAGCCTTCCAAATACAATGATACCTCATAATATTGTATTGTATTCTATTTTATTATATTGCATTGTGCCAGGACAAGGGCAATCATTGTGACTACCCTGATTAGGTTTACCATTCAACTTGAGTGCTTAACGCAAACTTGAGGGCTTTCTTTGATATTGCCACCTTCACTATTCTGGAAGTTGTACCTAGAGTCCTACCTGTAATGTAGCAACAGTTGTGGTGCCAAACTTTTGCATCCATAAATAAAAATCACTAGGTAATAAAAGTCAATTCCGACTTTGCCCATTTTCTTATAATAGTATCTCATCCGAGTCTGAATGGGTTATTGTTTATTGTTTTAGGTGTGTAATAAAGAGTTGACCAGCCCTCTGCTACAAGTTGCCCAAAAACCTTTTTTCCAGAGAGATGGCAATTTTCATTTTCATTGTTGGAGCTGTCCCTTGATCTGAGTTTTGAAAACACCAAGAACAGTTTCTAATCCATAGAGCTAACTGTTAATCTCTTGTTTTACCAATTCATTAGCCATATCGTTAGGTTTAATGTGAGAGTGCTCTGTCATCAAAACCAGAGCAACTTTGTTTGTCGTAGACTAGGAACTCGCATACTAGCTTTTACTTAAAGCCATTTGGTTGTGGAGCATTCATTGCGACGTGGCTCACCACATTCGCGTCGGTTTATATACGAAAAGCGGTATAATATTTTGATGATATATTGATTAGATATATTAATAAAATTATTTCGAAATATACAGAGTGGCCCAAAAAAGTTACACATCATTTCCAGCAAATTTTCTAACGAAGGTCTGTTATAGGATATTTTTAAACATAAATTTTTGATGCTAGCAAACAATTTTCTTCGTGCACTCTCCAATTATCAAAATCATATCAATCCTTTCTTCTTGAGCGTAATTTCTCATTGTAATTAATTAAAATGTGCTTTTAAACAGCCTGATACAACGATGGTGCTATTACCAACAAGTTGTCAAACTGCCAAATAACTTTTGTTTATGATGAATAATAACCGCGGTTTCGTCCACGCCTATTTTTGAAAAATAAATGACGAAGCGTTATTATTCGAAGTAGAAAATTCTAAATTACTAAAGAACTATAAGTGATCGGCATGTAAAACCTTTATACAATCTTGAAGAGCGTCAATATTAGAATTTAAATAAGATAACATATACAAAGTATTTCATTTAAAATAAGAAAGTTCTTTTGGAAGAATAGCTAATCATCTCAGAAACGGATTGAGTTAGGTATAGGAAATATAAGACAAAATATGACGTGATATATAGGGTGTTCCATTTAAATTTTTATAACAATGGTTTGTAACTTTCTTTTGGGTCACTCTGTATATTTCGAAATAATTTTAGAACGTGCTCTTTATGAATCTATATAACCTCTAATCAAAATATTTTGAAAATATTGTATCGCTTTTCGCATATAAACTGAGGCGGGTGTGGTGAGCCATCCTGTATACAAGTTAGCACGCTTCGCTTCTTTCTTGAGTTTTAATGACTCCGATACCTACCTCTTGTTAGTCATCTTATAGTCATTAGATTAGATTAGATTAGATCTAACTAGGGTAACATTGCACCGCGACCTATCGATCTATTGTGCCCCCCTACATCAGCTGTAAACTGCTAGGCTTCGAACTGATGGTATTAGAGCTCAGTGCCATTATGGCTGCTTGGCTATCGGAGAAAATCACAATGCTCTGCTTCCGATAGTTCCTATCCAGGTTCAATTGAGCACATCTTCTAATCGCATTCACTTCCGCTTGGAAGACACTGGGGTATATTCCCATTGGCTCTGAGTATTTGGTTCTTGACCCGAATACCCCTGCACCTATTCCTTTATCAGTTTTGGAACCGTCCACGTACCATTTAATGGCATTTGCCTTTAGGGAGTAGGCGGAGGATTCTCCTTTCCAATCTCTTTTATTGCTCAGCTTCGTAACAAAGTTCTTTTCGAAGCTGAATTTTCTAATCATTTCGTCATTCGGTAGACTTAGAAGTGGGGAGAGTCCCGCTCGAGGTGACCAGGCCCTCTGGCACGGGGTCTCGTACCCTCCAGTCCCCGTTCTAACTATTCTGTACATCGCCGCATGGGCCGCTCCCTCCACCACTAAGTGTAGGGGTGTGAGGTCTAGGATGACCTCCAGGGCCGCGGTTGGGCATGTTCTCATAGCTCCGGTTATGCATACGCATGCTAACCGTTGCAGCTTGTCAAGGGCATTCCTTGTTGTGACCTGTGTGACTTTCTGGAACCAGGTTATCGCCCCGTACGTTACCATAGGTCTTACTATGCCGATGTACAGCCATCGCCGTATGTTTGGGTTTGCAGCCCCATCTTATAGTCATACCAGGAATCCCCAGTTGATCTTTGATCTCTTATTTTTAACGCCTAGGAGTCGGCGCTCTGAATGGTATTAATGTCATTGATATTACGTCTGTTGGCATTTCTAATAATCCCTCATCTGTTTTAAGGCCATTTAAAGTCACTGCGTGTTCTGCTAGGTCCAGAACATTAAGATTGCTGGACAACCTTTATCTATGTATAACCAGTGACTCTCTACTTGCAGATGAAGGGAAATAATTACCTTAGAACCTGCAGTTGGGGAAGTGCCCATTGTGTTCCTAATTTCCAAACAAACTATCATATGGATTATTTTCCTACCGTTTACAAGATGAAGAGTGTTTTCTAAAAGATTTAAGATTTAGTGTTCACACATTTAAATCAAATTTTGGCCTCGTAAACTGTAAATATAGAATTACCTGTCAGCCAGAGCAATAGTAGGTTTATTTCACCATTATTTTCCTATTTCACATTTACTTCCAATGTAAAATATGCATAATTTTCTTTAATCTATTTAAAATAACCGGTATTTTTGCTGCTGTTTTATTTGTTATTATTGAAAAATCATTATAAAGATATTCATTTTTACATAAACATAAGTCTGATCTGAGTAGAGTGGTCGAAATGTAGGACTACGAATCCTCATCTACCGACTGTTACATCAAAACAAATTTTCTTTTAAATAAAATTTTCTAAATATCTTCTCAGCCATAAAATCTAATACAAATATCGTGGGTTAGGTCATTTACAGCGCTCGAACTCTCAATTGTAAAGTTGTCGCGCTGTGAATGACACTTATTGCATTGAACATTAAATTTTTTTAAAAAATAACGTAGAACAAACATTGTTTATTTGCAACAAAAACAATTTTAGGAACTAAAATGCAAGTATTATTGTGAATATTCAAAAGCACTGTTTTCAGTATGTGTAAGTGTAGATTATTTCGCTATAGGTTTTATTCACCGCGTAATTGTAAATTAATGGTTGGAATTAAAGATGATAAAAAAATGACTACATATTTGCGATAAAACTGCGTGACATCAAACAATATCTTGTCGCTTTGTTCATTGATAATCGAATTTCAGTTCAACTCTTAGTTAAAATTATCGAAATAGAAGAATAGTATAAAAACCTCGTTTTATAATGGTGTTTTGTTGTAAATATTGGATCATGTTTCACCACACTCTCTGCAATTTTCGTAATGCCAATTTCGAGCATTAAAATTACTTCAAATTAAAGGTTAGGTCAAATATGCATAGACCTTAGACTAGTTAAAGTTCTAAAATAACATTTTACTATCAACATTAGCCTCATATTTTAATACACTATTTAAATTGTGTAAGGAATATTAACATATATATAATATCTAATATATACATGAGCATTCCATATGTAACAAAAAGAAGTAGTTTAGATATATAATTCAATAAGTCATTACTTCATATTTATGTAACGATGTGCTTTATCCACTTAAGTCCATTGCTGTGGTTCACGGAAGAGATATTTTTTTCCTTCTTATCTAACACATCAAAGACGCGAGAGCTTTTTTGATTAACTGTTTATTATTATTAATTGAGCGCCTTTCTTGATAATTCCTGATTTTGACATAATGGTTTTAATGAAATTCCCTTTTGCATTGTCATCTTTCATTTATCCCATCACTGAGAATTGACGTTTACATTTATTTATTAGCAAAAATAGTATAGCTTGGCAAATTAATATTTACAATGAACATTTTAGCGCATATAAAAAATCTAAATACACGAGAATTTATAATCACATAAATCCACGCATTATTCAACGAGCACGTTTTGTTGTAGCAATAAATCGTCTAGATATTTGCGCTATAAAATTTGATATGTGTTACTTTCTTTTAATATATAAATAGAACCTATTATTTCTAAGTAAATATTAATATAACCAACATACACAAGTCTAGGAATTATAAATTAAAAAGAAATTATGAAAACAAGTCACGAAAGTTTGCCCTGAATGAAAGATAAGAACGCAATAGTTTCTAGAGAAAATATTGTAAACATTAATCTTCTATAAAGGCAGATTGAGATGACAAACAAGTCGAGCAATTCAATTTCTACGGATTCATGGTATACAGGTATAACTAGTGCAACAACGATATGGGGAGGCATTTGCTCTGCTACGTTCTCCCATTTTATATAACAGCGAGGTATGTACTAGGCTAGCAGCGAAATAGCAAGAATACATACCTATATCAGAATAATTTCAATGGGCCAAAAGTTTACTACTACGCTGGTAGTGTTATAACCTACATTATAAATATAAGTAGGATAACTTAAATAATTAAATTATAGATGGTGAGGGCTCCATGGGTACGAATCAATCTTCAGACGAGGAACTTGTCTCTGGAAATAATGCGTGCTGTCGAATCAACTAATAGAGAACGCCCAGTAAAAAAAAAATAGAATAAACGAAGAAGGTTTGTTTATCGTTGAATTTGTTTTAATTATACCGGTATATAAACTTGCGTTTTGTGACAGTTTTCCAAGATCCAAAAACACTAGAATTGTATATTAATTCTTGCATAAAGGATGTTATTTATATAAGGTAGCTGAGAATCTTTTTGAAGGAGGTCGTTTTCAGGTCTTTTAAGGAAAGGTCAACTTTCTCAAAGATGTCATACCTGATTCTCGTTGTGGAGGGCAGTGGCAGAGGATATGCTCAACTGCCTCGTCATCCATTCAGTCTCTTCAGAGAGTCTGATTCTGTGTAGGTGATTTCTGAGTTTGCAATGACCTGTAAAGACAGAAGTTATTACTTTGACATTTTTACGGTCAAATTCTAGTAGTTCCTGAGTTCTGACATGATTAAACGGAATGCATTTTTTCACATGTACCATACCAGGATAATTGTTCCAATGTTGTAGCACTTTCTGCTGCGCCCATACATTGATTTGCTGTTTAGCAACCGTAGTTGCTATGCCAATGGTAGGTTCTGCTCCTTGGAAATGCCCCGCAGCACCCTTTTTTGCAAGGATATCTGCTTCCTCATTACCATGAATGACTGAGTGCCCAGGTACCCAGATCAGGGATGGTTATTTGCCGTCCCCACTGTGTCTAGGGTGTTTTTACAGCTTCAGATCAGCCTCGCATGCATTTATGCGCCTCTAATGCTTTCAGCACCGTCTGACTGTCACCGAAAATTTTTATTGATTTGTGTCTGAGGTTTTTATTTAAAATCGCTCTAGCACACATCTGAATTTCAGCCTGAAAAATCATTGCGTGTTGTCCAAGGTTGTAATATTTTCTAACTCTTGGATTACAACAAAATATTCCTGCGCCAACATCCGGCTCTGTTGTTGAACCGTCCGTAAACCAGCAGGTGTCTGCCCGCGTCAGGGTTTTTTCGATTCATCTCCATTCCTCTTTATTTGGAAAGGAGGTGGTGAAGTATATATCGATCATTGGTCGAGTACACATCATGTCCGATGGCATTTCCGGCATCCTGTCGGAAGTGACCGATTCCAGCAGCTTGTTAGCCACACAGACATGAGTATGTGACGATTGATTCGCAATATGCCATAGGCGGAATGTACTTTACTTAATCTGGCCTCCCTTTCCACAACAATGTGCAAGGGAGAAAGGTCCAGAAGAATTTCCAACGCAAATGACAGGAGAGAAGACATTGCTCCCGTGATGCTATACTTGCAATCCTTTGTATGGATGCAACTTTTGCTCTGGCTCTGGCTTCCAGCGCTTTCTACCACCATCCAATCGCTCCATAGGTTATGGTTGGACGTACTACCGTCACATAAAGTCAATGAATTAGCTTTGGAGATATCCCCCAAGATTCCCCCCATATTCCACTTCCACATAACCTTTGTATTTCGTTTCCCGTTTTTGTCTCGGCCTACCTACGCTGTTCCTTCCGCATCTTTAAGATTTTCTCGCCATCCATCCGTATTATGTACCCCATCCAAATCAAGCGCTACGGCCTTACCACTCGTACTGTCCTTATTTGTTCTTCTTTTCCATATTTCGTCCTCCACTTTTGCTCCGAAAATTTTCTTGAGTACCTTCCTTTCCCATATCTCCATTCTTCGCTTCTCTTCCTTTCTTAGGGTCCACACCTCACCTCCAAAAGTTACTACTGGTCTAATAACGGTTTTGTATATTTGTATTTTCAGCCTTCTTGAAGTTTCTTTGTTTTTAAGTACATAATTTAACGCCCCTAGGCATCTATTTTCTGCTGTGAGTCTTGCCTTTATTTCTTAGCTTATGTTTGACTATCTATTAAATACTGTTCAAATATATTTGAAACTTTGCAGCTCTTCAAAATTATATTCTTCTCCTCCTTATATTGTTATCTTTAAATAATGCTCTTGTGGGAATTTTCTTGTGTCCAGGTCATGTATTTAGTGATTCACCATTTCTTGCAAGCTTCTTGACTGTAATATTGTCCGCATTCGCAATCCACTGATGCCTTTTATGATACATAAGCCCTCCTCTGTGTTACGATCAGGTGTGCGTGGCGTGCGGAAGCAGTGTGTGCTCCACCTGATGCAACTTAGTAAGAAAAGCGGTACACACGAGTATGGCGCTTGGAGTCGCTGTAATGATTAATAAAAAAAGAAAGATCCAAAACGTAACGATAACTTTATTGTAATAAAAAAAAAAAGAAAAAAAGGAAAACTGGCCACGTGGTTGCTGACTTCTGGTGTTAAGATTAATGTAAAAAGGACAGCATATTAAAATTAAGGCAAAAAGAAGGACTAGCACGTGGTAGCCGAATTCCTGAGATTAATTTAAAAGTGACGCAATTAATCCGTTTCTATAAGTGAATAGTAAATGATTGCTAGTGAGAGTAAAGTTACTGGCAATTACAAGTTAAAAGAATATAAATAGCAACAGTAATGAAACAAAATAAAAGAGAGCGATAGATACTTTTTAAATAGGATTACTTAGCTGTAGCTTGAAGTTGAATTCGAAGCTTTTGTGTATGCTGGAGGGCAGCACGTGGTTTCTGTGTTTCGAGTTAAAAAAGGTCGTTGCGACGGCAAAATTAACTGAAGAGAACAGAGATTACTTAGCTGTAGCTTGAAACAAGGGGGCTTCGAGGCTGAATGGACAGCACGTCACAACGGCAAATTAACTGAACTGAAACAGAGAGCGCGCGTAGCGTGCAGAGCCCTTATAAAGGCTCGGTAAGTAGGTACAAAAAAAAGGATGAACCAATAGCAACGTCCAGATATGCACAAAGGATCATAAAAAGCGAAGCGTCTAAGAGGTTGGCGCGTAAATGAATGAATTTAAAATAAGCGAGTTTAAATTTCGTGGCGCGTAAGTTAAATATTCCCGCGCGAAAAAGAAACGCTAAGTGACGTAACGGTTTTTCTAAAGTCGTACTTGCAATTGCCAGATTAAAAGTAAAGAGAATGAATTTAAAATTGCCTTCAAAATAACGTTTATATCGCTGATGTTGTCTACGATTAAAAAAGCGAAATGATTTATTGAAATCAAAGTCATTTTCGATTCAATACAAAGTGTAACATCTGTTAATATTTGCCTAACTTGTCACTTTTTCGAGAACCACATGGAATAGCAGCAGTGATAAAGGGTTCGCATGCCTTAGGTCATCAAATAAATTCTCATTGACTTTCACTCTAATTTCTGATCGTTGTAGTATTAATCTTACCATTGCTGTTAATTTATCTGGGATATCCTTTTTTCATTACTTGTAATAGTCGCTCTCTGTTCACCTTGTGATAAGCTTGTTTAAAATCTACAACACATACGTCCTTCCTTATGTTCAAAATATTTGCAGTTTGTATATCCCACAAGGTAAAAATTTGATGCACTATGCTTCTTCCGTTCCTAAAAGCTGCTTGATAATCAACTATATTCGTTTCGACTAATATTTTTTATTTTCTTAGGGCTAACAAACACTTTATATGCCACCTTCAGGAGAGCTGAATCTATTTGCCCACTTTTTGCTTATAAATTGAGCACATGATTCCCTCGTTCCATTTCTTTGGTAGCTATTCTTTTTGCCACATATTGCCTATGAGTGATTTCATCTTTCTCACTAGCTTTTCTTATGTAGATTTGAACATTTAAACATTTCCGCTGTTATTTCATACCGTCCAGTGCTTTTTTATTTTTAATGTTTTTTTTTTTTCGTAATTTCTTTAATTTCTTCTAAAGTTGACGATTATTTTCTTTCCTTTGTGAGGTGTTAGTTTTTCTCTATCTTTATTGTTATTAGTTGTGCATTTTCTCATCTACGACACATAGAAAAATTAAAGTAATCCACAACAAGCTCTAAAATTACGTTACCATTGTATTTACGTGACTAGTTTTAACGTTTGCAGTAGAGGAATTATATAAAACTTGTTTTTGTAAATCCGCGAACAGAGCGTGGTATAACTTCAGCTATAAAATATCTATGTTATAGGTTATAACTTACATTAGTGTAGTTTAACTACTAGGATAAGGAAATAAATGGCACAGATGCTTACTCAATTAAAGAATATAGAACATAAATGCAAATCATTGGCAATATTATTCACTGAAATTCATAAAACAAACATCATTGTAACCGCAATTATTCTAAGACCATATGATAGTTATAATGAGTTTACATTTCCTTGAATGATAAAACAACCAGATACAAACAACTGCATCTTCATTCATGCATAAGTTGCATGCACGTTTGTTTTCCACAAACTTTTGTGGCGCTATGTAAATTTTTTGGCGTATATAAAACCAATTCCATACTCTAACCTCCCATGCACACAGAAACTACAAAGTATTTACAAACGGAAGATGTTTTTTTCCAAGAATGTCCACAATTAGAACATTCATTTTGATTAGGAAATTTTTTTAATTTAATGCTTCATAAACATTTATTTTACTAAATATAAATATGTATTTAAACAACTCTTTGCGTGTTTGTATTTGTACAAGCACGTGATCTCACAGCCATACAAGATTACCGCAATATGCATATAAAACACCATAATTTCCAATTATTATTATCAGTATTAATCACGTGAATCTTACGTAATCAGTAACCTATCAACAGGAAGCTGTCTGTTGTCTCTTATTAATATTATTTTATTTTCATTAACATGTGTAATGCATCTATTAATATTTAATAAGTTGTTTAACATTCGTAAAATTCCTTCTACGAATACAATCTTGATAATTATTACTATTAATAATCAAAGTGACTACTGTTACAGACTCGTTGTTCAAACGTGACGTATTTATCTTATCTGTTATTTTACTTATAACATACGAAAAAATGCCAGGGAATGTTGCAATACAGAGTGAATTGATTCAAAACCATTTAATCAGAATCTTAGTAACTTCAGTTACAAAGGAGAAGCAAATTAACAGCGCAAGTTTTGCGTTTTAAATTATAAATTAGCGAAAATTTTATATACCTAAATATTACCCGCCAGTTTTGAAGAACATTGGGAGTTGTGGGAGAAAAAATAAATGCGAGTTTTATAAGTTTAAGGGTTTGTGCATCGACTTCAGAAACGACAACTCATAAATCTTGAGGGATGTCGAAGATGTTGACGGATATAATTATTACTGCCATGTCGTCTTACTGGTACACTTCCTAACATTGGCAGAATTTTTTATATAAATACTACTCGCCATTTTTGACGGACATTGGAAGTTGTGGCAAAAAAAATTAATGTGATTTTTATAAGTTTCAGAGTTTGGTTATCGGTTTCAAAAATGATAATACGTAAATCTTGAGGGATGTCGAAGATATCGGCGGATATAATAATTACTGCCATGTCGTGTTACTGGTACACTTTCTAACAACAGCGGATTTTATTTAAATATTGCCCGTCAATTTTTAAAGAGATTAAAATTGTGTGGGAAAAAATAAGTGGAATTTTTATAAGCTTGAAGGTTTGTTTATCGACTTCAGAGATGACATCACGTAAATCCAGAGGAATGTCGAAGATGTCGGCGGATATAATCATTACTGCCATATCGTCCTACCGATGCACTTCGTAACATTAGCGATAATTTTTATATAATTACCTGCGCAAACATGTAGGCATATACCTAATCTAAATTTATTTCGGTGTTATTCAGTAATAAATTATTTGAATAACGATTTATTTGGTGAAAGAATCATTCCAATAATGCTTTATTCAAATAACGTTTTAACAAATAATTCTTCATTCAAATGATTTCTCATAGTTTTATTCAACAATAAATTAATACGGAATAAAGAATAAGAGATGAAAATTTCATTCAAATAATTATTTGAATAAAAAATTATTGAATGATGCCCAACTCTGGTATAAAGTATACGTTGTCTTATGTCTGCCTCAAACAAGAATGAATACCAAATAGGGCTTAGGACTTTAAAAACAAATGCATATTCATGCCGATCTTATATAGGAGTAAATCGTTCATACAAATTTCTACATTAGAATTGCAAAAATATTCCAAGAATTATTAAATATGATTCTGTATTTAACTCTGCATTATTAATGACCGGATTATTTGCACGTGTTTAAAGAGAAATTAGAATATTCGCAATTTAAATACAAATGACTGTTAACAGCAGTAATGTATGCAAGTTATTATCCGAATATAAAATTACCGATTACATCAATAATCACGCAATATAAAGTATCAAGTGAAATGTAGCTAAGTTTACTATATACTTTTCATCTTTATTGCATTATATGTAACAATATCAGTCACTGAATATCTTTGATTATGTGGGGTAGATAAATCTGGAGATGTTTCTAAACGTGCCTGTAAAACTATAAAAGTTGCGATGGATTTGCAATTTGTTATTTATAAGTAGATAGATATCAATATCTGATAAAGTTACATTCTTTTAATAGCACTATAGGTGGTATATGTATGTAATAGGTTATAAACAAGTTGAGGCATAATGCGCAGTTTGATCACATTTGATGATTTATTGTTTATTTTTATGACGCTCGATCGTAGCAACACCTGACTTCAGTGAAGGCCAGTCATCTTTTTCACTAGTAATATTTGAAAAAATATTAATGCAAATAAAATAAATATAAGGTAATATTGTTTAAAATCTAGGAGAACCCAACTATGGCAGGAAATAATAAAAATATTATTATATTTATCGGAAATACAACCCAAAAGAAGCGCCTCTCCAAACAGATGTACTATGTGACAGAGTTAGATAGATCTAAACAGGAAGGATGGCAAGAAAAAACCCTCGTTCTCTTAATAAAACTAATAATCAACTCATAATGGACTTAATTCACTTTAATTTAATATTCGGAAGCCACCAATAGGCATACAATTGCAACTTTATTACTATCATCAATAACATTATAAATATCGCTTAGTTGTCTAAACTCTTTAATGCAGTACTTGCATTAATTTAACTATACACATATGCATTTACTTCATAAACAACAACTACCAAACAATGGAAATCAAAATTAATTAATATATATAATGTTTATATATTTTTATCTCATCATGAAAATCCATAAAAATATCAAACACAGCAAATATTTAAAAAAACGAGATATGTGCAAATAAGTTATATTTGTAGTTACATATCTTACTTTCTACGGGTAATTTAAATTTGTAATGTTGTAACTGCCCGATAGTTAGCAACTAAAACTACATTGCTTGTAGAGTAGCTGCTAATTACAAAGAAAGTTACAAATGTAAAAACTGGTGCAAATATCGTTTGACAATTGAACTGAACGAGGAGGGGCTTTAAACAGCAAAAGCTGTTGCTATTAATGTCATCTCTGATTTGCTCAATACCTTACCAGTTTTGGAAAAGAGATTTAGTATTATCCATCCGGATTAATTCCCGTTGTCATTATGAGCTTCACTGTAGAAGTCCTTATGACTAGATTTGACAACATGGTCGGGATTATTACAATTATAAACATAAATTTTATGTTTATGCTTTATGCAGGCGATTTATTATCACAAATTATAGCTTTCGATGTTGGCAAGCTGGCGGAAAGCATTGAGGGCGTAGCTATAAACGGTTTAGTACAAGAAACATCAAAGCACATGTATAACAGAGCATATATGCATGTAATACACTGAAACAGTAGCAAGATGACAATAACGTTGCAGCTCACAACTTTTTACTGCAACACCAAATGATATATAAATTGTGCACCGACTTTTAAAAAAAAAAATACATGCATTTGTCTGGTTTATCTAAGCGAATGCTCAACAGTCTGAAGCTAGTAATAATTTTATAATTACGAAAAAAGGACTATTTTCACAAGATAAGTTTTAAGGATGAAATCAAGTTTTCAAAAACTGTTTATGTTTGATGAATCAGCTGCATTAGTATCTCATAAAACTTGTTGTTTACGCCAGCTTTTTAATAAAAGAAAAGAAGTTAAATAAAACTTTGTAACATATATATGCACGTAATTCGATTATTGTTCGCTACTGAGCCAAAGTTACCATTCTCTAATTTTCGCTAAATGTCTCTTTATATAGTGGATATAAACATATTTATAGGGGTGTTTCTATAATGTATCTTTATTTAACCTATACGACCACATGACCAGTACTTCAAAAACTTATGGGGGAATTTTATCTTCTTTAACGTCAGGAGCACAAAATTATAATCAAAGTAAACATTTATAAAGATATGTTACATGATTCGTTTCAGAATCATTATTAATTGAATAGGATTACTATTTGTAAGTTAATATCTTCGACAGTTTAAAACCCGGTAGTATATTTATGGTTATGTGGCCTTCGAAATAAAATAAAGACAGGGAGGGTATAAGTTCATCCACTATCATAGCGTTTGACAGCATATTTACTATGCAATAGTTACGTCATTATCAACATAAATCTATTTGGTGGTGCAGTAAAAAGTGCGACAATACAGTAAAATAAGAAAACAAACACATCAAATTAAAAAGAAATAATATCAGAGAATATTATCTCTACCAGACCTGCTGCTCTCTTTTCGAGTAGTCCAAGGCCAAAATGGTTTGATTTTGTTCTTGTAAACTGCGATGTAGAAACTTGGGCGTTATTAGCGTCAACTTCCTGATTTGACTATCTGTAATCTAATTGCAATTACCGCCTCGCACGTCTTATCACATGTTCGTCTTCCTAATATTCGCTCAGATTTCTAGATCTAACTGTAAATGCTTCAACATCAAAGGCGCAAATTGTAGACCGTGAATGCGGTCGTTTCTACACAAGTCTATTATCGTGACCATAATTATGATACACCACGGATGCGCAAGAATAAGGAAATTAAGCCTGGAATAGGTAAATTGCGGTAAATTACCCTATTGGATCTATGCGTGGTGTATTCAGTAATATAATTGATTCTTGAAATTTGTATTGGATAAACATATAAATCGCTAGGTTTTACTACGGCTGTAATGTGAGTGTTCATGCAATTTTAACATGTTAGATCAAATAAAGTACCCGATTTTGTTTATTCGTGTTCAAACAACAAATCAATAAAACATATGCGAAACGGTATCTCCAAAGGTTTATTACACATGAGGTAATCAATCAAAAATTGAATGGATATGTTCGGATCTCAGCGCTCAATAAAAAATTTCTGACGGGTTACTTTTAAATATTAATACACAAGGACGCAACCTTTATCCTTTGAACTGCAAATAGGGAAATCGATAGTAGGTTCTACTGTCGTTATTTTACCCTCGCCTAATACATTTTCGGGACAAACCTTACAAAGTAGATAAATACCGTAGGGTTGTTGAATATTTATTGAGCAGGATAATGTAGTAACGATATGTTTATACTAAACCAGGATTTATGTACATACGTCTTATCCTACTCCATCTTACTCCACAAAATGAAATCTGAGAAAGGTAAACTTAAAATGTGCTCAGATGTATTAAGATACCTATATTTTTTGCGAATAATCAAAGTAAGGTGAGTACAAAAAAAATTTAAATGCGTTATAAATAGTATTTTAATAAAGAATCTTAATAATTTATCGCATTTCTCTAAGCTTTTAATACAGTTGCAATACTTTTTCAGTGCGGGAAAAACAGACTTCTCAGAAACGTGAACATGCATAAAAATTTAATAGATCTAGGAAGAGTATCTATAAAAACTGTTGTAAAATCATAAAAACGAATGCCTCAACACTTAAATTAACTGCCACAGATTTAATGCAAAAAACACGAAATTAATGGTAAATCATAGAGATGTTGACATAGAGATGACATTTGAGCATAGCTGTATGTATAAACTCAGTAAAACATATAATTCAAGTAGAAAAGTAAAAAAAAATACATGTAATAGACATCTCTATGATTTACCATTAATTTCGTGTTTTGGCATTACATCTGTGGCAGGTAATTTAACTGTTTAAGTATTCGTTTTTATGATTTTACAGCAGTTTTTATAGATACTTTTACAAGATCTATTAAATTTTTATGCATGTTCACGTTTCTGAGAAAAAAGTATTGAAACTGTATTAAAAGCTTACAGAAAAAAAATATAGGTGTCTAATACATCTGGGCATATCTGTAGAATGCCAAAACAAGATCCCGGGATAGAGGTTACAAACCTCTTGCTATTTTTATTTGTTTGTTCGTTAATACCTTATGTCCGTATAATTCGCATCAATATAACAGAAAAAAGAATGTAGGAGAAATTAAAAAAGGTAATGCTGAAAACTTCTCCTAAACCCCTCACCACAAACTGCACTAAACTGGACGTACGTTTCAATAGCAAAGCTATCATCATCAGCAGAAACACTCAACAGTTCAGTGTTTCTGCTGATGATGATAGCTTTGCTATTGAAACGTACGTCCAGTTTAGTGCAGTTTGTGGTGAGGGGTTTAGGAGAAGTTTTCAGCATTTCCAGTACCACAGTTTGGAGTATTTTTGTCATAAAAAAGGTAAATTTATTCAATATACTATTTAACAAAAATATAATTTTTGGCATGGTGTAATTGCAATCAGACCTATAATACTCACAAACCAAAAATATTTAATCAAGAAGAGGCCAAAAAAGAAAATAAGAAATCCTTAAATATCTTTATTGGCACTAACATAATTAATATTTGATAATATTTCATGAAAAAACGCATTTAAATTGATAAAAATATTATTTATTTTGTCAATTTACACTATATTAATAAGAAAACATACCAATTGTTATTTTTGTGTTCAAAATTATTCTGGTAATGTACGATACCCATTTGAAATCACTTAAATAAAATGTTCGCTTGTTCGTGCTTTCTTCCAGCTGTTGCAATAAATTCCATTATTGATTGAGCAATTAAAAGTCCCGTATTTTCTTTAGCAGGTTCAAAACCCTTATAAAATCACTCACAATCTGTTCACTTGGTTGGTTCTGTTTGGCTCATCTACAGAAAAGAAAATATTCCTAGTATTGCCTTTTTTTCTATTATTTATTCCACCACCAACATAATATAAAATACTCAACATATTAATAAATTGTATATAAGTGCTTCTACCCAGATATTAACATTTAACACACTTATCGAAGTGAACGATAAATATTTATACTATTCTCCATCATCTTTACGAGCGAATTACAGGGATGAATTAGAAATTGGTTATACTGCGTAAAAATAAGTATTTTAGATATTGTTTTAAAAAAATAAACTTAAAATAAACGATTTTTTATATTAAAATTTGATCTTTATTCTCTTTAATTTGCTACTTATAATTAGGGCGATTGTAAGACAAGTTGTATAATACTGTTAATAAACAATCATAAGAAGCAGAGCCAAAATAATCTGTTGCTTATCAAAACGAGCGTTGACATGATAAAAGTAGTCAGAATTTGCTATTTACAATTCTAATATATCGTAACTGCAGGTGAATGCAATTATTACCTGTTAACACGAGTTAAACTCGTAATTGTTGAATTAATTTGCTCTTTATGTCAAAGTTCATGAAATAAAGATAAATTTGCTCGGTCAGCAGAAAATATAATATCATAAGATTACAATACAAAGGAATTGCAAAAGTAAGAATTATAGAGCATATTTGGCTCTTATTCACTTGCAAGATAATGTAAATAAACTTCAATCCAAAATCTATCCTACCATAGGAATTTTAATAAAAAAATTTACAGAATCATTTTCAAAATTAGGGCTGTAGCTTTCCAAAAAAAAAAGCTAAAAGATGCAGTACGCTACTATAAGCTCCATAATTTAAATAGAGTGCCACAATCCGGTGTGCTAGATGTGGCATTCTCATTCAATTGCGTAAATTTGTTGTAGATAAAGTTTATATCTTTTAAATCCTGTTAGCGTTCCCCAGTACAATTTTCTGTAAGGATAAATGATATTACTGCGGAACCTCAAACTTTATACAAATTTTGTGAGCAGAAACTAGTTTAGTATATACAATAATAAAAAAAAACAATTCAACAATACATCTTTACATACATCGCTTTAAGAGATGACGTATTATTGCAATAGTTTGCAATGCATTTACATACATCGCTTTAAGAGATGACGTTTCGATGCAATAGTTTGCAATGCGTATACATATGAAGTAATTCAGAAGTATGTTGCACTAGAACATTTATTGTTATGTCTACAAATAACATAATGCTATCAAAGCATAATGTTTTATGATGTATTCATTGCAATCTATGTCGTTAAGTTACCTTGAAAGAAAATAAAAAACACGAACACATACTTGTACCTAACTGATAACGTCATTATTCATAATTATTCATGTCGATTCACTTATTTTGCAGCCAATGGGGAACTTATCAACAAGTAAACGTTGCGTTTTGCAACAACAAATCAAATAAACATTTTTGTAGCAAAGTACTATACTCTTTCAAGCTAAAATTCTGGTTTTGATAAATGTTTCTAGTAATGAGTCGAGAAAATACATTTTAGTTATGCCTATAATAATTAATAATTGACAATTATGTTGTATATGGTTGTTTTAGCAAATGATTTATTGTGAAAGTCATTTATTTTATCTTAATGCGAATCTAACGTACACGTTGTATGTACATAATTATGTATTGCTAAAGACGGGTATAGCAAAGTTTCAATGATCTATTAAACCACATACGTTTCGTTATGTTGATTAACATTTTCAAACAATTCTATCGTTATATTTCTTTTCTTTATTGTCGTTATTTCTCAATAAAATATACGTCGACAAAACAACAGGTAAAAACTAAATTAACAGTAGAAGTGATTAAATACAGTAGTACCCCGTTATCCGCTGACTCCGTATCCGCGGTTTCAGTCATCCGCGATTTACCTATGATGAGCAGAAAACGCGTTATATCAATAAATACAGAAACAAATCAAGACATTCGAGCCTTATTAAAAGTTATAGGAGCATTTGTCGACATATTGTCGTATATATGAGTCATCTCCTGAATTCGGCGCTCTCTTATGATAAGTTAAACAAGTTGTAACGTGCTTAAGGTGCCACTCGCTTTTACTTGTACATATAAACGCTCCTGTTAACTATGAGCTTAGTACTATTCGAATTGTCGGACAGGACAGTGCTAGCAATAGTTTTTAAGTAAAGCAAGTAAATTTGAAAATCATTTTAAAATGGCTTCTAAACCAAAAAGAAAACGTGAAATGCTTACTATTAGTGAAAAAATAAAAACCATTAATATGATGAAATAGAAAAAAAATCTATTGCAATTGTTGCTAAAATATATGTACAATAAAAACGAATCTTCGATACGGGAAGTGTTAAAAAACAAAGATAAGATTCGAGCTAGTTTTTCTAGTGCACCCCAAACTGCAAAAGTTGCAACCACAATACGTAATAAAGTGTTACTTAAGGTAGAAAATGCCTTAAATTTATGGGTGGAAGATATGACAAGAAAACATATTCCTATCGATGGCAAAGTGCTACAACAAAAGGCGTTGGTTTTATATGAAGATATGCAGACCAAAGATTATACTGAAGAGGAAGGAAAATCATTCACAGCAAGTAGGGGGTGGCTGCATAGATTTAAAACTCGGTTTAATCTAAAAAATCTAAAAATGTCAGGGGAATCTGCGTCGGCTGATCATGTAGCTGCTGCCCTGTTTCCAGAATAATTTAAACAAATTATTGCAGAAAAGAATTATCATTCCAAGCAAGTCATTAACTGCGATGAGACTGGTCTTATGTGGAAAAAAATGCCTCAACGGACTTATATTGATAAGACTGCAAAGAGTGCACCAGGCTTTGAAGCAATTAAGGATAGACTTACCTTGATATTTTGTACAAATGCAGCTGATCATATGATTAAACCTGGACTTGTTTACCGATCACAGAATCCACGTGCTCTTAAATACAAAGATAAAGCTTGCCTGTCTGTGTTTTGGCAATCAAATCGAAAGGCGTGGGTTACGGCTGTTCTATTTACACAATGGTTTCATCAATGCTTTATTGCGGAAGTTGAAAGATATTTGGAAAAGGAAGAATTACCATTTACAGTGCTGCTGATACTAGACAATGCTCCTGGGCATCCTGTGTCACTAGGCACAGAAAAGAAAAATGTTGAAGTGGGTTTTTTACCACCTAACATGACCTCATTGCTTCAGCCACTTGATCAATGTGTCATTAGATGCTTTAAAGTCGTATACCAACGAAGAGAAACGAGATATGTTATATATTTTTTATTCATCGCATAGAAATGCAACAATAGATAGTACACGATATTTACAATTGTATCCTGAATGACAACAACCATATCGTACCATTTTCCTAGATCTTGATAGAAACTTAGTCGAGTATGGATCGTTTACCAAGCCGTGTAATATTTACGGTAACCGGAATTTGGATAGAAATCAACGGGATATTTTACAAATGATAAATTAAATGTGCGTTTTTGCAAATATAAATTTTGTATTATTTTTTGGGTCAGTAATAATTCATCAACAATCAACAAGAGAAGTAGCGTCAGAATTAAATTTGCTCCAGGCTCGAGTATGGAGAACTTTGCGTCGAAATAAGCTTAAACAATACAAGGTCCATGTTAGCCACAATTCACTACCTGGCGATAATTTAATGCGACTGGCATACTGCAATTGGTTACTGGGAAAGTTACAAGACGCCGAAGATTTTTTAAATAAAATGATCTGGTCAGATGGATCTAAATTTACTAACTGTGTAATGATTAATGGAAATACTGAGCACTATTAGGCATTGCAGAATTCTAGACAAAATAGGGTAAGGAGACCTCAACATCGTTTTGGATTAAACGTTTGGATGGGCATTTTAGGAAATCGTCTTGTAGGACCAGTAATTTATGAAGAGACATTAAATGGGGAAAGATACCTCAACCTTCTTCGCACACACGTATCTAATTTCTTAGATAATAATATTACATTAAACCAGTTACAACATTTGTGGTGGCAACAAGACGGCGCACCAGCTCACAATGCGGCAATTGTACGGAAATACTTAAGTCAAGAGTTTCCAAACCGTTGGATTGGATATGGTGGAATTGTTGAGCGGCCGGCGAGATCTCCTGACCTCAGTCCTCTAGATTATTTTTTATGGGGAGCTGTTAAAAATAATGTTTACAAAGGTGATCTTCCAAACAATATTAAAGAACTGCGAGCTAGACTCCAAAATGCATTCAATGCAATTCCTAGGAGAACCATAGAAAGAGCAGTTCAAACAACTCGAAAACTTGCGCAATTGTGCATTAATGAAAATGGCGACATATTTGAACATTTACTGCAATTATTGTTTTCTTTATATTAATTTTATTGTTATTTCAATTTATTGTTACAAATAAGATACAAAATTAACATAAACTTTGTGTAAACGCACATTTAATTTACCAGCTGTAAAATATCCCGTTGATTTTTATCCAAATTCCAGTTACCGTAAACATTACGCGGCTTGGTAAATGATCAATACTCGACTCACTTTCTATCAAGATCTAGGAAAATGGTACGATATGGTTGTTGTCGTTCAAGATACAATTGTAAATATCGTGTACTAGCTATTGTTGCATTTCGATTCGATGAATAAAAAATACATAACATATCTCGTTTCTCTTCGTTGGTATACGACATTTTTGTATTACTAATGCACCGATAAGTGATTGATAGTTCGAAATTTCATGGTTACCTTATTTAGTCTTAAATTGAATTCTTTGCCAGTTAAAGCATAATATCAAAAGCTTTTGTCAACATGTTACATATGGTTGAAATCAGAAAAAAGACTCTTTCTAACGGTGTCAAAATCCAATATGGCACCCATAACAAATAAGAAAGTTGATGACAACCAGAAAAAAACGAAACGTCGTATAAAAACTCCAAGTACACCATTACATAGAACATTAAAGTCGGCTTGAGAACGTGTCTATAGTTTTTCTCTGCAAGGCTAAATAAAAGTGCTAGAGGCAAAATAAGAAAATAAGATTTTTCCGTTTTTAAAAAAAAATCTCAAACGTCATTTGTTGTAAGTCTACTCTCTTTTCAGGATCATCATAACCACACAATTTAAAATTTTGCCAAATTTATACCTATCATCTATCTTCAATAATAAGCGAGATCTCAATGGTGATGATCGAAAATGAATCAGCCATTGGCAGCAGATTTAAACGAATTAATAAGAATTCGAAACCCTTCTTATATTTCAACTTCTTTACCAACAAATATATAGGATGTGGAACATTTCAGGTAGTCAACTTATTGTTAGTCATAGAAATCTTAAAGAGGGTAAAGCGCTTTTAGGATATTTGGTTTAATGTAAAATTCCTGTTATTTCATCATAAAAAAATAATAAAGAACCAAGACAAAATAACTGGGCATTCTTCAGAATCCAAAGTTCTTGTGAGATGAAATAAATCGTTTCCCAATAAAACTACTCCTATTTACCTAAAGCAGCATTCTTGAAAACTATGCTGATTTGAAATCAAGTTAAGAACAACTCTTTTATCTTAAAAACATTTGAGAATCATTATTTCATGTAGTAAATAATCAACTAAGGAATATCCACTGCATTCTTTTATAGTTTTGATATGTATCTGATCTAATTTTTATAAGGTAGTTTTATAATTACACTTTGGTTGTCTTCCCAAAAGACAGTATCGCAAAGCTTATGTTTCTTTAACTTTGATGCAGGAAAGCGCATTTCTAATACTCGAAAAATTTCACTCAATGCAAAAGATAATAAGATAAAGTTTGTTTGAACAATGCACTATAGAGCAGACAAACAAACACTAAGATTTCCATATCACGCGCAATATAATAAATTTATCTTTTATTTCACAACAAGACATAGGCGACGGGTGTTTCAGAAAACGCCGGTCATGATTCCACAATAATTCTGAAACACGCACCAGTGGCGATCACGACACTCTCAGAGTTGGTTGGCTTCGCGTTCGGTTAACTAGCGCGTTGTGTGACAAGTATGATGCGTGCATAAAAAGTGCTATGTGTACGCATATATCCTAAATTGTTAGACTGGTAAGTGTTGCAGTTTTGGCTTACCCCCAACCACCTTATTATTTTGAACAGTGTTGGACGCGCTCCAAATTCTAAAGACGCGTCAATGAGACGCTTTCATTTCATTCCGCAAAGCAAATCAAATTAGGATGTTCTCTTCGTATGCGTTCTTGTTTACTCGTTTACACAGATTTATTATCTCTTTCGATTGTAAATTACCGCTGATACCCTGATTGGTGTTTGCGCGTTTTTTTAATCTCTAACTGTTTATTATACTTTGTATATTTTCTCTTGTATAATATTTATGATTGCCCATAAATCAAGTAAATATTTTATAAGAGTATTTATTTAAAAGAAGTGCGTGCGGATGACAGTATTAAATTTATGTATTACAAAATAATGCAACAAAACCAAAATAGAAATAGAAGGTCATCTCATGTCATAAAGGGTAATATAAATAAATATAATGAAGTATAAATATTTTATTTTACAATGTTAATCCTAGAAGTGTGATTGTATGTCGTTCTTTTTTACTTTTGCACAACTTTAAACTTAACAGTTAATTTGTCTCAACGTAATGTGTAATTAATTTAGATATGTAGGTGGCTGAGTTAACTCGCCTGCAGTTAGAAAAATATTAATCTGGTAATGCTTTTCCATTTACATTTTAATTAAGGTTATGTTAGATAGACAATTCAATTTAAGCACAGCAGAAGCCAAATTTTAGCATTAATGGTACAAATATTCTGTTCAAATTCGAGAAAGTATCTACAACGATCCAAGCCTTTATCGTTTCTAGGAATTACATGTTCATTGCACTTTAGCATGTATAATTTTAGATCAATAGTTGTATATGAAAACAAACCATATTTCACATACATATCTACGGTACAAGAATTAAAACAAGGGGCAAATAGATCGGAAATAGCGGAAACCCTGAAACTTCATTTTATTTACTACCAAAAATTAGTTTTTGTCTAGGAGGAATGCCATGGTTTTAGTTTATGCGGATGATTTAAAAATCTTTACAAAAACTACGTCCATGAATGACTATATGAATCTCTGCAACGAGATCTACGCATTATCAACAACTAGTGCAATGAGAATATGATTAACATTAGTATTGATAAATGTGCTATGGGATCCTACACAACATTAAACAAATTGACATTAAAGATTTAGTTGCACTTTTCATGTCATACCTCGCAGCCTCGCAATCGTTGAGTTTCATTATTAAATCTTTCAGAGGATTTGCCAATATTAATACCATGAGAATGTTGTATGTTCGACCTAAACTGGAATACGCTCCTGATATCCGGTACAGCTGGAAAGTGTGCAGAAAAGATTTTGAAAATATATGAGTTTTAAAACCTCTAGTAAACATCCGCCACGCGAAACGATTACAAACTTCTTATAAATCATGGTTTTTCCTCTCCCTTTCTCTCTCTTTATAGCAGAAGAGAAGTTCTTCTTCCTCTTAACCGTTTGCCGCCTACAGTTAGGCACAGGCGCTGAGTTGAGTTAATATCTCTCTCTGCATATTTCCCTCCATTTACGTCTATCTTCCGCAATTTTTCTTATATCTTTCCACGCGATATCTCCCTTCTCTGTTTCTTCTCTTACTCCCTCCTTCCATGTTTTTCTCGGCCTTCCTCTCACATTTCTTCTTTGCGCTTTAGTTTCCATAATCCTTTTTGTTGTTGTGTTGACCTTCATTCCATTTACATGCCCAATCCATCTTAGTTGACTTTCTGCTATCTTTTCTGGCACCGGTTCGATTTTCAATTCTTCTCTAAACACGTAATTCCTTACTCTGTCTCTCCTAGCTTCGCTCTCTATCTTTCTTAGAAATCTCATACCTACGACGGCGTTTATTCTCGATTTATTCTTATTTATTAGAATCCAAGATACACTACTGTACACCATACGGTCTTACAATTCCCTTGACCACTTCCGTTTTTATTTTATTTTCTTTTTCCCGTTTTCCCTAGAATGTTTTCTTGAGCGATTTGAAAATCTTTCCTACTTTTTTGTACAGCTTTCCGTTCTCTTCGATAAACGTTGCCAAATACTTGTATCCTTCTATATGTTCTATTTTTTCCCCACCTCATTCTTGTTGTATCCCATGCCTTCTTTTGCTATGATCATGCTTTTCGTTTTTTTTTTCTTTATGTTTATTTTCTATAGTGCATAGTTTAGTATCTCTAAGTTATATTGTAGGGCTTCCTTCGACTCCGCCAAAAGTAACATATCATCAGCGAATATCAATTCCGTTACTTTCACTTCTTGTATCTTCTTTTTTTTTTTCATCTTTCTTTTTGCTTCTTTTATCGCCTCATCCATGACTACTGTAAACAGGAGCGGACTAAAAATACGCCCGTGCGTGACACCTATTTCTGTTGTAAACCTTCTGGATCGTTCATTATTTATCCTGCCCACATTTGAATTATTCCTATACATTGCTTGTATCACCTCTATAGTTTCCACATAAACACTCTTCTTTTTCATATATCTTTCCTGCTTACTCTATCAAAAGCCGTTTCCAAATCTATGAAGCACACATGTATTTCTCTATTTTTATTTATTATTCATCTTCTCACTTATTTTGTCGAATTGTAAAAATTAGATCTTGTGTGCTTCTCCCATTTCTAAAACCACACTGTGTATCTTCTATCGTGCTGTCTAGCTTCCCTCTTAATCTTCCCTCAATCACTTTTGCTAATAGTTTTCCGGGGATGCTAGATAGGGTTATACCTCTGTAATTAGTACATTCTCTTTTATCGCCGCTCTTATATATGGTAAAATGATTCCAGTTTTCCAGTCTGTTGGCATGTTCTTACTTTTAATCGCCATTTTCATTAGAAGGGAAGTTACTAGTGGGAAATATATGATGAAGCTGATAAATAACCAAATTGATGCATCAGAATTATTATCCTTGGAAAAACATAATTATACCTCGATATGGCACTCGGTCGACGGACACCTTTTTTATACTTAAGGCAAGAACAAATGTACTAACTAAATCGCCTATAGTTCACATAAGCAGAAATGTTATGAACCTAATAATTATATCCACCGACATCTTCGACATCCCGAGATATTTACGTGTTGTCATTTCTGACGATTGTTTGTTTCGATAAACAAACCCTCAAACTTATAAAAACCACATTGTTTCTCCTGTTATGAAGTATATTGGTAGGATGACATGACAGCAGTAACTACATCCGCCGACATCTTCGACATCCCTGAATCCTCTAAGTATTGTCGTTTCTGAGGCCGATAAAAAACTCTCACACAAAAGTTTTATAAAAGATCTTTGCCAAAGAAATATTATAATGTAATATACGCCTAATATACTTTTTCCTGATCCTTTCCGTCTTCCTTCTCCTCCTTTATCCCACTCATTACAGCATCGCTTGAATAATTCTTAATTTTAACAAGATATTTTTTTCTTCTGATGTGCACTTTTGCTTTTATAAACGTTGTCCTGTAAATGACGTTATCTATTGCACAATATAGATTATTATTTTTATTTTTAAGGGGATTGACAAGGCCTAAGCATCGTGTGCTTATCTGGCACCCCTGCAGAACCAAATCTCCCTCTTAATCATCATTACGACCCCGGAAAATACCGGTTATCGTAATTGACCAAAGTGAGATTTGAGCCCTGGACCTCACGGCTGATAACCAAGTGCGCAAATCACTGGGCTATCAGCCGGGCTATTACTATTATTATTATCAGCTTTTATTTTACGCAGTTTGTGCACTTCTTACAGTGTTTTAAAAACTATGAACTGACAATGCCGTTATCGTCTTGCGTCGGCTGTGTCTGACTAAAAAAAAACAGCATAATTCTATTTTCATATATATATAATAAAATTTTGAATGTACCTATGTATCTAATTACACAACATCTTTCTTTCTTAAGCTACATTAGATTATATTAAATTGGATTACGGTAGCCATTAGAAGCTATTCAAATTATTGTAATTCCCTTTTATCCTAGAAGGCGCTTCTGTAATTCTTGTGGCGCCTTTACGTAGGTAGCTGTTTACCGAACCCAGCGATAGAAACCTTGTCCTTGCCAGGCTATCGCATTAGAACAGAACGTAAACTGAATGGCAGAATCTGCCATCAGCGTCTTCTGCCAGGCCAGTGTTATGGATACGCCTATATAATCTTCTGGTTCCAGTTTTTAGTAAATTCAGACCTTTGTTAATTTACGAACCGTGGCGTTTGTCTTTGTCCTGATGTGTTTTGCCACCGTTCCTCGGACTTATTATATATCCATTTGCTGCTGGACTTTGTAACTTCCAGTTTGGTCTTACCGAAGGAAGTGCCTGCTCAAACGAAACGTTTTGATCATCCTCGCCTGACCAGATCGTCTGTTTCATCATTTCTTTTCATACCCATCCAGCTGAGAATCCAGGCTAATTTTATTCTATTTATTAATTTAAAGCGACGCTAAAACTTAGTCCGTCCCATCTTTACACTTCTCTGAGAAAGTCGTAAATTGCAGCAACCTCAGCTTGGAACACCCATCCTGGGCTTCATCCTATATATCTCGGCTCCTACTTCATTATCACTTTTAAAGCCGTTGGTATACCAGTTCAAGGTAGCATTCGGCCTTTCTCCCACACTTTTTTATCTGATGTACTTAAATAGCACTTGATAATATTTATCCACTTATACTTCTGAACCATGGCAAGGGTTATGATTTTCTTTCAGGGATTGTTATGTCCTCTTCAGTCTCATGGTCTGTTCCTCTCCTTGTACCCTGTTTACATCTGGATCTTCTTCAACACGTTTAAAAATTACGTCTTCAACTTCAGGAACCCTTACAAAACGCTGCCTTCCATAATCAGCGGTTGCAGGAGCAAAGCGACCGGTCTCCCGAAGACGTCGCTCAACGGCGGCAAACGTTGGGTGACTTGGTATTCGACGATTTGGAAACCTTTCAGAATACACCCTAACACACTCTCGAGTATTTCCTTCACAAAATCCAAATACCACTTGCTAGTGGTGTTTGGATATACCGATATGCTTATCGGTATATTCTGCATTGGTGTATTGTAAGGCCATGATAAATCACGAAAAGTTAAGCTTTAAGGTATTTTAGATTTGACACTATTATTATTTAGCCATGCGAAATTCATTTGTTTATGATAGAAATCATAGGCGACTGGATTACTTTTTGCTTTTTTCGAACGCACGACCATAAGCACTTTTTTTCGTTTTTCTCGAAAACGAATAAAAATAAGAAAATTTTACAACAGACATAATTTGATCGCTTTTGAATACTCTATCGAATAAAAATTATTTCGTGTCTCTACTATAGACAGCAAAAAGAATTATGTTAATTTTCATGATGGTCATGCGTGTTTCATTCACTTCCGGTATTAGTATTTTCTTGAAATTTTCTCAAAACATTCGTCCAATAATACTAACTGACTATGCTAAATCTTATTAAAATCGCATAACCCATTTTGAATTTATAATAAAAAAACGATTCCAAAATTTTCACTTTAAGGCCGCATAGCGCCCAAACTAAGCGACTTTGGACTAAGGTAAGTTTACTTAAATCGGCTTATTTTGATCTAAGGAATATGTGATAGGCGTGTGTAAAGACCTTTTACAGACACCTTATATATTAATTAAATTTTAAGCAAGCAAACCTAGTTCTCCACACGAATCGTTTCTAGTTGTATTCGCCTTTCATTGCGTTTCCTGGTATGGTGATACCAACCATTAACCAATAAGCTCAGCCATGGTAGCATTTTTCAAATCAAGTTTGTAGTTGCAGAAATTCTAATGAGGCCACCATATATGTATATTTTGTATATACAGTGTCGTACACTGAAAATGTGATGAAAGAGAAAAATGCTTTCTAGACTTTCGTAAAAAGCCATTTCCACTTGAACAGCTCACCTTAATTTATTAGAGGGAGTTTAGGAGTCAACGAAGCATGACGCTGCCAGCAACTAGACTACAACTAGATTAATAAAATGGGTTGATCAATTATCATCAATATTTGGAGAACTAAAATTAATTAAACAGTTTACTTCTTCGTATGTTATTGCTTTTTATCATTCTATTATACTAACTAATAAGTCTTGCTACGTCATATTTATGGAACAGTAAGAAAATTCTAATGCCATTTTTCCTTCCGTACGCTTGATTCACTTTGTCTGGCAGCTCATTCAATTTTATCCTTATAAATCCAGCAAATTATCATTCAGAAACCAGGGACTTCGAAGGAAAAATGGCGTTAGAATTTTCTTACTGTTCCATAAATATGACGTAGCAAGACTTATTAGTTAGTATAATAGAATGATAAAAAGCAATAACATACGAAGAAGTAAACTGTTTAATTAATTTTAGTTCTCCAAATATTGATGATAATTGATCAACCCATTTTATTAATCTAGTTGTTACTTTTAAAATTTCAAAATAACTTAATGGCGATACGAGTAGTCAATTTATTTTTTTTATTGAGTGCTATAAGCCCTTAAAAACACGTGCGCTATTTTAACTCTGTCCGAAAATCCGTGTTCCTTTAATTGCACATTGTTGATAGTTCGATAACAATACACAAACTGGTAATCAGATATTAGAAATTCATTGTTTCTATAAGATTAGATCCTACATACGTACAGCTTTACAAAGTGGTGTGATTAGATGTATGTTAGCTTCTATCTGGATTGATGTTGGTGTTTTTGTATTATATTTTTAGATATTTAATTAATCTGTGTAACCGCAGTAAAAAAAAATTTAAGAAACAAAATGCGTAGAACCATTCTAACTGTAATCAAGAGGAATATAAAAACGGAGATATGCCCTTTATAGTGGCATTTAGTATAAGCAAAAATTGAAAATAATTATGTTTTCCATGGCTTGTACAAAATTTTTGTTGGTATTTTTTTTTTTTAAATTGAGTGATGCATTTAGACATCCTATCCTTATCACTACGACTTCAATTTTTGTTTGAGCATCTTCTAGATCACCACCGAAACGTTTGTGTTGGGATATAGTGGAAGCAAAAAACTTACAAACAAGTGATGAAAGGAGCTAACATCCATGTATGCACTGATAACCAAGCCACGCTGAGCGGTCTAAAAGCAAATAGCTTTGAATTTAGGGTGGCATGGGAGGGCTTAGATAATGTAGTGCGACTGGCTATGATGAAAAAAGTCGCACTAGTATGGATGCGAGAACATTCTCAAATTAAAGGTAACGACGTGGATGACCAACTGGCCAAACATCAACAAATTGATTGGTAAATCTAGATCAGGGTCTTTCATAATAGATTGCTCGCGGTGAGCAAAGACTTCTGTGTCTCAACCCTATACAATACAATACAACAAAACCCAGTGGTAAGAACAGGTCGGATAATGATGCAACTGTTTTAGGGATATGTTTGAAGAGCTATTGAAACCAAAGCTGCAAAAACTTACGCCGAAACATTTAAAAATGATCTTAATCCTTCTACTTTGCAAGTATAGCCTCTGCTGTTTCACCGTTGAATCGTATCACTACTTGCCCATAAGAGAGGACGAGTGAAGATAATATCGGCGTCTTTGAACTATTTTCACCGGTACTTACAAATGAGTAATCGCATACCGAAGTTCATCTGCAGGGCACTGCATAATACGTATTATCAGACATCGATGAAATTGTCGGCTATATCAGCCCATAACTACTTCTAACTGGGATTTTTCAACGTTCCAAGTCAACAAGTAGAAGCTATAAGGTTTAATATTACTCGTGTAATATATCCTATATTGATAACTAACAATTTAATATCGTTAATAAACACAAAACGTACCTGCATGCATTTGCTTATATGCCTAGGTGGTTTATAGAGCGATAACCGATAACGATCACTATGTATATACGTAATAGAATTTATTGATAATGTGTCATTTTTTTCTTTGTAATTGCGGGAATGCCATTACCCATTATATCACAATTTGGATTCCCAGTTTTACAACCCATAGTTGAGTACCATACGCCCAATTGCATTAACCAACCAATTCGATTAATGATTAATTTCCCTTAGAATCAATACCATATACAATGTGGAAAAAAAGTCTAGAAACGCCTAATAATCTCTTTAACGAGTAGCTAGAAGTATACAAAACTCGGGATATACCTATTTTAGGTACGGAGATTCTAGATTTGATATGTGCATGTTGCCAGATTTTCTGATATTATCCTTCACTTTGGCTTTGCGTGAATGTGTATGTGGATCTTCAACAAAACTCTAAATTATATCTTAAATTTTGTTATCATTCATAACCGTTTTTAATCGATCTGTTCGGTTTTAAAAGATGAAAGCCTAACAGATCCAGCAAAGACGGTTATGGATTACACTTGCAGTTTCCTCAAAGCGCTTTAACGTTTTCTGTACCATATTGATAGGAAACGAAAGTTCCAAAAATGAAACAGTATACAAGGTGTTGCATTTAAATAACCAAAGTTAATGATAATATCAGATAATATTTTTCATATTAAGCGTTTCTAGACTTTTCTGCCACATTGTATATGCTAGAGAACGGCGTAAATCTCCAATCAGTGGCGGCTCAAGGGAGGTGTGCGAACCAGGTAGTCGCCGAGGGGCACCAAAATCACTCGATTACTACGAATTGAATCAATAGTAAAGATTAATTAACAACAAAAATGTCACAAGTAACTGGACTTTAAATTTTGCTACAAAATATGGATGTACCTGCTATGGAAAATCATATTTATTGAATTTAAATTATGATAGATTGTATAGTCTTACTTTATTGAAACGTAGATATAATCGTTAAGAAATATTAACTGGTTGCTGAAAAAAAGGAACCTCAGAAAATAAATTAGTTGTTTACCCCTCCAAACAATTTCTTTTTGAAACATACTAAGTATATGTATCAAATTCAGACGGATCTCCTGAAAAAATGACATCAATTTTAAGACGATCCGATCAGTACTTTCCGAGTTATCAAGAAGAAAAGAGGAGCTAACCGAACAGCACAGTCTGAAGTATCCGAACACCCTTAAAGGTGGTTAAAGGAAATGCAGCAAAGTGCGTCGGAATGCAGGTAGAAAATTTTAGATGACAATCTGCCAAATTTCACGATCAAATCAACATGTGAAAAGCCGTAGGGAAAGCAGATTTCATACAATTAGGTAGAAAGTATTGGAAATTCATGATGCATTGAGTACCTATAGCGGGTGAAGATCCAACTGAGACTACTACCATACATGAGGCAATTACGCTAATAGGGAAAAAAACTGTGTGATTTTCTCTCATTTAAAGAAAAATATCAAACGGAAAAAAAAGGTACTTTATTTTTCTTTAAGGATATGTTGCAATAGCAAAGCACTAACATTACATATCTTAAAATTAAATTGTAAATGTTTTAATTTCAATAGAAAAAGAAACCTTATGGCTTTATTTAAATTACCATCAATTTGCTTGCAAATACAAGGAGGTGAACAATTCATTCATATCTTCACCACTTATAAAATTATAAATACACGCAATTGATTATTGAAGTCTCCCTATTTACTTATCTAGTATTTATCTAAGATGACGCTACTGTTATTACAGTATGCTTTCATTTAACTAGCTAAACCACTCAAATAAAATATCATAAGTGCAGATGATATGTGTATGCTATAGATGATGATATGTATAAAAAAATGTTTCAAAAAGAATGCTTAAACGATAATATAAAACCCTACCAGTGTTCTTTTTACAATCACATAATTTTACTTACAGGAAAACAACAATACTGTGCAATAACAAGAAATGATCTAGTCATGAATTTACATTAATCGATAAAGATACACAGGGTTTTTTATGCGGCAAAGTCCATTTATTAAGTAACTGTTAGATGAATTAAAATTTTGTTAATTGGAATATATACTAATTACCTTCTAAACTATAAATGATGAATATAGTAAAGCTTAGTAAAATTATTAAAGCACCTTTAGCATTATAAAATTCCACAGATCATACACGCTGTTCCGTTTAAAATAAACAAGTTTTTAATAATGAAAGTTGTCCTAATGCAACCAAAGTTTACGAACACACAGTATAAAAATTATTAATTCTTATGTCGTCTTAAGATGCAGAGATCCTTAGACTGTAACACTACAGAAGCTGATTGCTCAAATTTAAACTGTTTGGTAAAAAGAAATCAGACAAGTTTGTTGATACGGTTCCGTCATTTTTAAGTAGAATTGGGAATACTAGGAAAACTAAGTCGTCTGTGGAAAAATATTTCTATCAAAAGATATGCGGGATCTAATGTGGAATACAATAAGCTACATATACAGGGTTTTCCACGGTAGCCGTTCGTTAGAAGTTTCCGAGGTTAGAAAAAATCTGGAACTTTGAATTTTTGGAATCCGGGGCTATTCAAGATTCCCTTTCATTATAAAATATTTTCAGGGTCTTACCACTTCCGGTTATACCGGAAGTCGCCATAAACTTCCTTATTTTAAATGGAACACCCTGTATATTATTTCATTTTTAAATTCCTGAGAAAATTTTATGATGAGTTCTAATAGGTTTCCCTATACCTATTTTCAACTGCTACTTAGATATCTTGATTCTTTTGAAAATTTTGAAAGATGTAGCGTTATTTGCAACACAGTATCTTTTGCCCATTTTCGACTGGTAATAAACACTTCTAGGGTAGATGGAAGCACAAGAATGACACTTTCAAATCCACATTGACAATTGATTTGTCGCATACAGGGTGTCCAAAACTGCATGACCAATTACAAAATCTGCAAAAAAAGGTTCTTTTTTCAAATGGAACGCCCTGTATATTATTGGATGATCAGATGCAGAATTTAATTCTGCATCGATTCGCTATGACTTTCCCTATACCTATTTACAACGGTTTTCTTGTTATTCCATATTTTTTACTAAAATCTTATAAAACTACAACATCGTATCCCGTAAGGATTGATTATAATTTCACAATTGTGACCGCCATAAAAAATAGTACTACTTTGCCCATTTGACGGATTCTGTACCTCCAAAGATAACAAAGTTATCAATAGTGCACACTTAAGTGTGGACACCCGGTATAAGTTTTACCTTGTCGATTGTTAATTGTGTAACTTTAAAACGCATTATTTTGATGGAAATTCATATTTCTAAACTAGCAAGCGGAGAAACTGGGTACCCAAAATCTGTTAGAACCGTTGCTAGAAATTTTTAATATCCTGTTTCGAGCAACAGCACTCTAGGGTACAGCATTTCTTCTAACGAATCCTTATTATTTTCGGTTCATCGGTATATAAAAGAGATAACTATTTTTGTACCTAGCAGGTACAAAAATAGCAGGATGTTGGAAATAACACACAATCAAAAATAAGCTGATATCCGGAAAAGTGTGTAAAATGTAATATATCTACATTTTGGCGAAATATACGGTTCACAAGTACACTATAAACTGCTGGCAAAATTACAATTACAAAAATAGAACATTAAACATTAAGAAACGCAAAGGAATTTCAGCAATGCATTCGCTTAATGCACGTGTCAGTTTCTACAGGTAAAGTTTGTTCTTGCGTACCTACATGTTTAATTCGGTTCTAACTAGATTTAGGTGAACCGCAAAGCCACAAATCATTCATGAAATCAGTTCCAGTAGCTACAGTTAACAAACTATTATGTACGCTAAATGAGAAGACACAAATCTAATTTAACTAATTTAATTGTTGTCAGGTCATTAATATGGTTTAAATTTCTAACCTACATTAAATTAAATTTTAGCTTGTGTGAATCACAGATATAAAATTTTAAGTAAATATAATATTTATATAAAATATATTGATATTCCAAGGTAACGTAAGAGAAAAAAGAAAGTGGAGTGCGTTTGTTTTTCTTCAGAATGAAAATGCACAAATTGCAGTATTTTGTTTCAGTTCTTTCTTCAAACCCTGCGACCTACTATACCAGTACCCTAATAAAATTCACTGCGCAGATAAGATTAAAAACAGCCATGTAAAAGTCCAACTCGCCCACGGGAAACGTTTAAGCGTTTAAGAATACCATCATTCCAGTTATCTACGGGCTTAATTTCGCAAAAGTAAACTGTAATATGTTCGCATATACAAACAGGAAAACGCACTTTAAATTTTTTCGCTGTCGCAATTAGACTTTTATTTTCTTAGTTTTGTGTCGCCGAGAATAAATGAATCAATTTTCTGATGTAAATTTATGATAATTTCGAGTCTGCTCTTTGTTGAGTGAACAAGTAAATACGTTACAATATATATTTCTTTTCTGCTTGGCACAAACAGAGAATAAACACCAAGATAAATCAAAATGCTTTGTTTTGCTCCAAAGTATTTCTACAATGTTTTTTCGCTACCATACTAAATCATTTAAACAAACATGTATCTATGAAATTCTAAAACTCTCAAAAACTAATAACGTTATTATGAATTCGTTTAAACTATTTTATAAAGTGATTCTTAAAGTTTACTTTGGGAACTCATAGGTGCTCAAGTCTAGTTCATTCCAAACCCGGTGTAACATATATGCATCGACACTTTCCACAGCTCTTGTGATGCGTTGTTTTAACTCATCTAAATCATTAGGAAGCGGAGGGACGTAAACCAGGCTTTTCACAAATTCCCATAGATAAAAATCGCACGGTGTAAGATCGGGGCTCCTTGGTGGCCACCGTACGAAAACGCGGTTGTCGGCTGTTGCACGGCCTATCCAGCGCTGTTGAAGTGTTTTGTCCAGATAATTTTTAAAGACACGGTGCCAATGAGGAGGTGCTCCATCCTGTTGGAAGATAAAGTTCCCCCCGTCCTCATGCAGTTGAGGCATCAACCAATTGATCAACATTTGATGATATGTAGCTCCCGTTACTGTTTTTTTTTCAAAATAGAAAGGACCATACACTTTTGTGCGAGATACAGCACAGAACACATTCACTTTTGGAGAATCACGCAAATGCTCCACCAACACTCTCGGAGGTTCAGTCCCCCATATTCGGACGTTGTGTTTATTCACCTTGCCACTTATATGGAACGTTGACTCGTCACTGAAATTATCCACTCGCAAAACTCATCTTCATTTCGTTGCAGCATTTCATTGCAGAAATCTTGGCGTTTAAGCTTGTCTTCTTCACGTAGATGCTGCACCAACTGCAATCTGTAAGGCGTCAGTTTTAGTCGTGTACGTAAAATTTTCCACACAGTTGGGTGCGGAATTTGTAGTACCAAACTTGCACGTGTTGTTGACTTTTGTGGAGTTCGTTAGTAAACAGCACGAACACGTTCCACTGTTTCTTCTAACACACTAGCTCTTCCCGAACTTTTGCCTTTACATAAACACCCTATCGTTTAAAATTTATTGCACCAATTGTAGATCGACTGTCTAGTAGGAGGTGGTTTTCCAAAACGTGTTCGAAAATGTCGTTGGACGACAGTTAAGGAGTTCGTTTCGGCAAATTCAAGCACGCAATATGCTTTCCCAGTATAGTTTGCAGCCATCGTAGCTATTATGCTTGCGCAGTACTACCAACTGTACTATCGAATCTTCTACAGTTCCTCAACCTGACAGCGCAAAATAATGTCTATATCACAAATAACTTTTGTTTTATACAATACCAAAGGTTTCTTTTATAGTAACGCTGTATATCACATACATTCTTCTCCTGCTTTATACGTATGTCATGAAAAAAAAAAAATACGGAAATTACCTTGAATCCTGATCTCCAGCATACTGTGTAAAACACGCACTTGCATTATTTTTGTAACTTTTATCGCAAGTATTATGTTTTTAATTGCTTTATTAATCTGCAGTTTACTAGAAGCATGGCTGGAATAGTTCACACGAAAAAAACAAATGTATGTGATATATTTGCCGTTCGATATATGTGTGTACAAGCGCAAAATAAACTAGAATTGTCAATATTGTTTTAATTTCATCATCATTCCATTTTTGTCCTGAAATGTGGACCTATTTTTCATTGTCCGTGTTTGCTTTAGTTTGTATTGCTTGATCAGCACAAGTTTTCATGTTATTGATTACTTCTAGAATACGCAAAATTTGTTTTGGCTGGTTATCTGAAGATCTATTGTACATTTTCAATGCTATCTTCGCGTTGTGATAAATAAATAAATACGTTTATTTCATAAATATGAAACAAGTAAAAAAAAATACATATATAAATAACTAAATTAGCTACTATTATTTTTCTTAACGTTGGTTGTTATGTTCGATATTGTATATCTTAATTGTACTTAAATTATGCAATTATTATGTTCACAAGGTAGATAAGCTTTGTAGATTCATATATTTTCCATTCATCTAAACGTTTCCTGCTTTAAAACCATTTTATTATAGCCAGTTTGACATAGGTGACGATTTCATATTCGCAATACAAAATAAAAGAATGCGCTCTAATTAATTCATACCAAATTTATTTTCAGAGTCTGAAATGGATACACACGACATTGAGGCGCCAAAAGATCCCGGTGTCCAGAAGCCTGCCCTGACATTTGATGAAAAAGACTTCGAAGGTATGTAAATTTGAAACCCTTTAGTAGGAGAAACTGCAAATTAAGCGTCATTAAATTACCTACCTTATACATAAAAGATAGCTTGTGGTGAGGTTTTTTAAAAAGAAAAAAACAATTTGCACTTGAATGAAATATTGTATATCGTCTGTATTTATAAACACGTTCAGTGGAATGTTTATATGTATATCATATTTCGCTATATACTTACACTATCGTCCACGGAAGTTTGACCAACTAACAAAGGTTCAGAAACTCAAAAAATGGAAGACCATTGGTACTAAAAAGAATAAATTTATTGGTCGAAATGATAAAAATTATTACAATCTAACGATCTTTAATTTTATTTCTTAAATATTTTTCTTATCAAGAAAACCACACTTACTCTACCTGCGATTCTCTTTCTTCTTTCTCTATCTCTTTCATTATGGCGTTGATCATCAGGTGCAGAGCGTCCCAGTGTTCTTTGCATTCTATCATGGTACCTATGAGATTTTGTAGTGTCTTGTAGTCTTTTCTTATCTTTTTGAATGCTGTTTGTCTTGCCACTATCCAACATACACAGTAGAATATAGTATGTTCTGCGGTATCTATTTCTCTACAATACATGCACTCAGCTCCGGCTGGTTTGCCTATCCTCTTTGTGAAGGACCTGAAAACCCCATGCCCTGTCAGAGGCTGTGTAAAGTAATAATCCACGCTTCTATGTTTACACTCGATCCAGATTTTCAAGTTTGGTATTCATTCCTTAGTCCATTTACCACTAAGTGTATTCTCCTACCATCTTTCTTGCCACTTATCCAGTGTCCTTATTTTTGAGTCGCTAACTGATTTTCCTCCCTTCTGTTCATATATGTACTTCCGTTGCTCTGCCAATAGATCTATAGGGGAAATCCCAGTGATAACCTGGAGTGACACAGTTGAGCTGGTCTTGAACGCGGCCGCAACTCTGATTAGTATCTTGCGCTGCACCTTTTGCAGTAGTAGCCAGTTTCTTTTGACTTTAAAGGCACTCTCCCATATTGGAGCTCCGTATAGCAATACAGAATGAACCGCAGACACCAACACCGCTCTCTTGGCGCTCTTAGGTCCTCCAATGTTTGGCATTAACCTTGTAAGTCTGGCAGCCGTATCGTCTCCTTTCTCCGTTAGCCTCTTTAAGTGCTCGCTAAAACTACCTGCCGTTTCGAAATAAATCCCCAAATACCTGATGCTTATTTTCTAGGCTAAAGCTTATGCCTTCCCGTTTCCTTTTGTTAGTGATAATTTACGCTTCAGTTTTGTCCGGCGCAACCTTTAACTCATTTGCCTGCATCCATCTATTTATGAGTCTTAGATTTTGCATTGGTAATTCTCATTCGGTCAGATTTACTGTCCGCAGTCACAATCAATGCCAGGTCATCCGCAAATGCAATACTTTTAGCTCGCCCTTCTAGCTTGATGTCCAGCACGTCGTTATATAAAACATTCCAAAGTGTCGAACCCAAAACAGAGCCCTGCGGCACGCCGGCTTCGATATCCAATGTATCCATCCCTACACTTTGCGTTGATGACGCGAATAATTTTCTTAGCGTACCGCCTGACTCATTGTCTCAAGTTCATCCCACAGTAGTTGAATGGGGTTGAGATCAAGATTCTGCAGTGTCCATGTCATAACTTAAAAATATATTCACTCCATTTTGGTCGCATTGGTCATCATCATTCTAATCTTGAATCACCTTATTAGCCTAAGCTGCCGTGGTTATAAATGTTCTTCACTCGCCTCTGTTCTTTGCCAACACTTCAGCCGATCTCCAGTTTTGTCTTCTGTCTCTCTCTCAGTATTACTTCGACTCCGTTGTTTCACGTTTTTCTCGATCTTCCTCTTCCATTTCCTCCCATTGCCTCGCCTTCCACATTGTCTTCAGCTGTCTGTCCTAATTAGCTTAACGTTTTAATTTCTAATATTTTTTTGGCCGACGTCACTTTTAACTTGTCTCTTATTTCTGTATTTTATCTACTTCTCTTACTCAGTGTTGGCCAAAGTGGTTCCTACAAACTCGGAGGGGTCCGTAAGGAACAGTGTGGTGGTGGTGGTGGTCGCTTAAAATGAATATGGGGATGCGTGTACACGGTCAGAAGTTCCGCGAGAAATTTAGTAAAAAATTAAATAATTGTGATCAATTTACATTCAGAAGCAGTGTGCGGAATGATAGATTATTTGCTCACCTTTGCATGGAAAATCATGCAGATTATAGTCGTCTTTCTTCACACGGAAGTTTGTTGATTATCTAAGGCGCATGTTGAAACTGGTTTTATGCATTCTTTAATTCAGTTTTGGACACTTGGTTTGCCAACCTAAATTAATATTTAAAGAATGATACCGCTCATCTGACTGATGTGACTGTACCCTGATATAGGATGAAATCGTAAATTGTGCCCCCACCCTCATAATTTTTGAAAGGAATGGGCAGTAAAACAAAGACGAGGTGAAATTAGAGACAACTTGTGGTGTTTTGACTATAGGGATACGCACTTGGTTGGAAATATAACTAACTTAAATATTAAAAGCGGAAGTAAGTTTCTATAAAAGAAGACACTTTCAAAACCACCTAAATAACTTATCATAGAGCTTCGAGTTTGGAGTTTGAACACAAGCAAAACTTACTCTTAAGAGTAACTTTTTTCTAAGAACGCGAAAATTTTAAATTTCTTTTTAGCTTGCGAGACATACTGCAGATATGCGTCTATAATATAAGTGTAAATCATATTTTGGAGGCAAGAAATTATTCAGCATGATATTGAGGTCTGCTGTATACATCAACATTTATATGTATGAATGAAATCCCAAGAGAACTTTTCTTATTCAGCAACACTTTTTGATTAACTTTCCAGCTTGTTGCACAAATTCATGTCACACATTTTCGCCTAGCATTCTGAGAGGAATCGTGTTATATTTCCGTTTTTGCTGCACGACATTTCTAATTTGGTGGCCCTCACATATAGTTGGCTCCTGTCCAAATTAAATCGATGGCAGCCGTGAAACTTCATTAGTAAAATGTAAATTTTATAAACCATTCTTTGCTTATTTTCCTTGCAAATAAACTTGCTTGTTTCGAACACGGAATGGGATGCAACTAATCTATCTAATAATAGTACTTCTTGAGGGAATTCTAAATATACGATATCATTATATAGAGTATAGCCTGCTGAAAATAGATTGGCCGGTCAAGCTCTTATGGGCACATAACTCTCTTCGGCAATTTGTGGTAGGTTATACTTAAATATCTATTATAAAAGAGGTGGTAGTGTTTGTAGTAATTTATGCTTGTTAAAATTATTATTCTAGTTTTTTCTCTCCAAAGTTGAAAAATTGTGGAAGTTTAAAGCTTTACCGCAAAATCTATAAGTCTAGAAATTTTTCGACACCAATCAGTGTATCATTTAATTTCAAATTTACTTTATTGTAACCAATGGCTTAAAGTTAGTTTTACAAGATACGTATATTCTATTGTTTATTTTATCCTTTTACGAGAAGGAAATTACTGTTAACTTGATTTTTTCGCAAAACCTAGAAAAGCGCCAAAAGTTAGTTAAAGAGCTATTGGTGAAGGTTTTCAAATTTAATTGTATTAAAATAATTCATGAAATAAGTAAGAAATAAAAATTTGGTATTAGCTACATGCTCTGGAGTTCCCTTAGCCTGATAGGAGAAACCTTGACCTTGTCAGGTCAATGCATCGACACGGAACGTTGACTGCATATTTTTCTTCCTCTAGGCGGAAATTGCACATCGCGTCTTCATTACTTAATAGATGTTATCGGCCTTTGTTCCTATAAGAACTGTTTTACGTATTTTTGACGAGATAATTTTTACCGCTATTTCTTGGACGTATTGTAATCGTTGATGGGCTTTCTAATTTGCGATTTGATAATGCCAAGGGAAGGACCTACTCCAAAAACAAGCCTTACTCCTCGTCTGGCCATATCATTCCTCCGCACACTCATGTAATTAGGAACCCAGGCCAAGGTAAATCCTTTTTGGGTGCTCATCAGCTTACACAGTGCTAAACCATCTAGGAGCCAACATTTACGGAATTTATCACTTTAAGTGTTGACTGGTTACTAGAAAAGATAACGATGCTTTTACCTAACTTGGTACACCTTTCTACTTCTCTGATGTACTAGTGAATTGCGGCAGTTGCAGCCTGAAATACGGTCGAGCCTTTGCTGAAGCTAACCTGGCCTCTTTTACATATATTCTGACTTCTACTCTCTTATTAGTTTTTGTGATTTACTAGTTGAAATCTACTCTTACCGGTAGGCCTTCTCCCATACAGAGACTCCAATTCCTCCCAAAACCTTCTTAGGTCTACCCAAAGCACTGGTTATCTTGTTGGGTGTTTTCTGGATATGTAAATTCCATGTATGTCTTTGCAATACTAGTTGCTGTAACCTTCTAGCATCTTTTTACTTGAGAACGCAAAACTTGTGTTTTCTGAGCATTAACTGATAATCCAATCCAACCCTTAGCAATATTTCTCAGCAACTTTATTATAATGAAATTTTTTATGCTGCTGTTACATTGGTATGCTAACATTTTATTATGAGTTAATTAATATGATTCACCGACTTAGTCAGTCGCTCGTTCATGCATATTTCTTCTTATCAGAGTAGTTTCAGTATTTTCTAGTATTAACGTTAATATTAATACCATGTTTTCATTTTATTATAGTATGAGGAATTCGGTATTTTCCTGTTGATGTCTACACACAAAATTCATATAAATCGACGAAAAAGCAAGGTGTTAGGGTATCAGATGTAGCGGCATTTAAATTGACTGCGCTATTAAAAGTTGCCGCAATATCGATAATGTCTAAAAATAAAAATTCCTTTTTAGAAAAAAGGAAGCCCAAGTATCACTTAGAGCAAAACTAATCCATATTGTTTTTGATCACATAGTTTATGTTAGTTTCTTCTTATTATTTCTATGATTCTTATTATTTTGTTATGTATAACCCTTTCTTTCAATCAGTTCCACAACTTCTGTCCTTAGAATTATATCAAACTCTTTCCCTAACAATAAGTCAATGGAAACTAAATAGAGATTTTTTTTCTGCTGAGGCCTTTTTTCTATTGTTTGTTTTAATGTGAAGATGTGATCTTAGGTAATTCTTCCAGGTCTAAATCCACTTTGCGACTCTGATAGTTGGAAATTAAGTATTAGTCTATAATTAGCAAGTTATTTATATGTCTTTACAATTGTATTCAGTAAGGTTATACGTCTATAGTTGTTACAGTTTTACTTCCTTTTTTATATATGTAACCTCCTGATTAAGTAGTGTCGTTGTCTAAGGTGCAGTAATTATCAAAACTACTCACCATTTGGACAGGTGCGCGTTTGGCTGGCAGCAGTTGCCGTAAGTAGGAGATTTATTGGGGTACCTATATGTAAACTACCTGGCAATTATGCTAATCATGTAGGAAAATTGAAATTATCCAATGAAAATGTATACACGTATTTTGCGATTTAAATATGTTTTTAAAATACTCCTTTGACAGCTTGGAGGCAAATGGCAAGTTTCAATATTAACGTTTAAGAATAATTAAGTAAAAGTACACATGACAAATTATGTTCATTCAACAAGAAATGACTTTTATATGTTTATAAACTTTAATATTTACATTCAATTTTGTGTAATTAACTTGTTTATATTAATTTTGATAGGAAGCACGGCACAATAAATTCGAATACTGTTTTATCACTACCAGTAAAGTAGAAGAACAGTAACCTATTGTTAAAATTTGTATTTGTATGAAAATAAAAACATTTTTGGTATGATTATATTATTAATTTTATTTTAATATGCATGCTCACTTTGAAACAAACTTACTTTAGGTGGCTAATTTATCTTTGTGAAATAGTTGTAAACGGAAATTACAATTTATAGTTATAGTAATTACCATTATTTAAACAAAAGCCCAAACAAACAATGGGGTTAAATGTAACAAAATAAAAATAATCTCGAAAAATAAAGAAATAGATAAAAATGTAAACTCAGGCTTTCGCAGGTAAAAGTTTACAGAAGAAAACCTCAGTCTTAGGTTTTCCAGGGATTTAAAATTCAAAAGAAAAGGTATATCATAACTTGAATTGACTTAAAAGTTAGAGGTTGAGAGGATTTTAATATATATATGATTTTAGCAGCACAGAAATCGTTAATTTTCTCAATGGTATGAAATTTTATTAATCAATTAATAATTGCAAGATAATTTATTATTATATGGACTGATTATATATACACAGAATAAGAGTTTAAGATTTAACAGCCATTTGGGCACAAGCTCTAAAACAGATTTTTCAATTTAAAGCGCATTCAAACCCCAGTATGCAAGGTTTACTTTTGATATTAAAGAATAACCATTTTCCTACCTGATTTGCATAATTGTAAAGCGTTTTACAACTCTCTACCCCAATAAACCTTTTAACTGGAACGCTTGCCTGTCCAAATGGTGAGTAGTTTTGATAATCACAGCGTTTTGGACAACGACATTACTTAAATCGGGAAGTGTACATATAGAAGTTATTAACGGTACTCCCTATTCCTGTGGTATTTTGTCTTCGCACAATGCTTTGTTTAATATTTCCAACATTGCCACCATAGTTGTTTCTCCTAAGTGTTTTATCCTCTGCTGTAATTTTATCATTTCCAGATGCCTCACTGCTTTTCAGTCGTTTTACGACGTACATCAACTCCTTCATCTTTATTTTTTCGGTTTTTGTTTTTTACTCTTAATCGTGCTTTTCGAGTACTCCTTTGCTTTATTATTTTCTGAAATTGTTTGCGTTTGCTGCCCTAGTAACTCTTAAAAGTATTCTATTCCATCTGTTCATGTTATCTGTTTCGTGTGTTAATATAATATCTTGTCTCTTGTTCTATAACTACACCTCTTGTGCCGCTTTCTCTGTTCTAAAGGATTTTAATACTTTATAAAATAATTTCTGATAATCTGTGGTATTCTTTCCACTTTACTTCCGAAATCTATCTAAGATTTTTCTTTGCTTCTGCTATGAAAACTTTAACTTTGTTTCTTTGGTTCTTGTATATTGCATATTGTTCTGGCGTCTTGTTCGATAGATATTGCTTGCATTTTTGTTTCTTCTTTCTAACTTCCTCTTTAATTTCATTAATCCACCATGCTGTTTGTTTCCTTTGCATTTATCTGTTGTATGTTCCACGTACCTTACCGGCTTTGTCAATGATTATATTAATTGAAAACCGAAAAAAGGCACGGCACTAACAACTTTCGAATTACGAGACTGAAATATTCACTGAGCTATTGTGGTACCAGTAGTGAAGCTTCATATTCGGGTACGTATAAAATGTGCTAAACTTTGGGGGCTAAAAAACTAAGTGGTCAATATTTTGCAAATGTACTCCAAGGCCCCAAGGAGTTCCTACTACCATTTATATTTAGCCTGTAATAGCTTGAATATATTTCTTCTTTCTCTTTGTCATGTACTTACATCCCAATATCAATAAATTGATTTATTATTTATTATTATTATTATTATTTAACAAGGCCGGGAGCAAAACTGAAGTTAACCCTTCTGACCACTCCTTCTAAGTTTTACGCCGGCGAATTGATATTAATTATAATTTTCGTTTATATGCTGTTTTGTCCCTAAGGAATTTATAATAAGTTTTCGGAAAGACTTGCAAAACTGGTTTCTAGCAATTTGGCATTAATTTTGTTGTAATTTTCTATTGGTTAGTAACAGAAATATTTCGCTACCGTAATTTTATCCCCTTCCTTTTTTACGATAATCTTTTAAAGGAGAAAAAATACAGGCGAACAAAACAAATTTGAAGCTCTTGGAAGAAAGAAACGCCAAACAGTATCGCTAAAATTACCTTTCAGTCGATATCCTACTTCATTTCGTCATATTTGAACGCCCATATGTTTACATCACGTATACAGCAAATATGTACATTCGACCGAATGTTAAATTTATGCGGTTATAGTAAGCACTAATGCATGTGATTCATATTTACCCTTTAAGCTTTAGAGCTTAAAGCTTTTCACGAATATGTGCGGCCTATGCGGTAAGCAAACGTATGAATCTAATCAGGCGCGTGAAAACGCCAACAGATTCGATAAAGTACAAAGCCTCTTCCGGTAGCGCTGTCAATGAACCTCGGGGACGATGCTGATACGAGGGCATTCCGCGTTCGAGCGGCAGCCAGTCGAATCGATACTAGACAGTCCCATCTGGCCGAATTTTAGTTTATAATTTCGCAGACGACGCGTGCGTTCTTTGCGTGATTTTCGTATAAGTCGCGACACTCGTTGCCACAGATCATAAAACGCGGCAATTTATTGCGACAGGCACGAAAACACGCCAAAGACAACTTATTTTTTGTTAACTGTGCGAAACGGTATAATAACCTTTCTTTGTTTCAGGCAAATCGAATAAATTAAATTTCTCTTTTACATGTTTCTTTTATAAATTGTTTTGAAACACTTTGTTTTTACTTTCTTCATTATCGTTTCCTGTTATACTTTAATTACAAATTCTACTTACAGTAGCTGAAATGCTGTTGAAAGCTGTTGTAAAATTGAATAAGATTACAACAGTATATTTTTTTCCAGAATCACACCCTAAAATCAAACTAATAACGAAGAGACTTCGTTGCAGATACGACAGTCTGATATTAACAAGGAATACAGCTACTACTCAAACAATATACCAAACTAATCACCAATCTAGTGGATTCATTAACGCGATGGATGTGTAAAGACACGTCTGCATCATATCTGATCACTGTGTGCTACACAATCGTCCCGAATTACCAAAATTGTACAGGGTGTGGCATTTATACAAGCTATTGTGGCTAACCTGTCCATTTAAGTGAAATATGTTCTAGATACAAGTGTGTCAGGATCAAATACTTTACACCGCAAAATTATTTTTATATATACAGGGGATATATTAACCCCGGATCAGGATAAACTAGTCATTTCACTTCTGAAGAAGATCACGACAAGATGATCGAAACGTGAAGTAATTTAAACTTTCTACACGGCAGAGAACCCGAGAACCGAAGAGCAGCCAACATATGTTGACTCTAAAAATTATTATAAAAAATATCAAAATCATCTTTACAGCACTTGATTTTACCATAAATGTTTTTTTCTTAGAATATCGATGAATTACTGTTTTTCTTGCACTAGATAGCACATTATTCAAAATTACTCAAAAAGTATTAACTTTAGCTATAGGATATGTTACATGCGATTGAAAGAGGACTTAATTCTGTATTATATGGCACAAAAATATACAAGGTGTTCCATTAAAAAAAATGAGATTCGTCTATTTAAAGATGCCTAGTTTTATTGCCACATTAACAACACCCTGTATAACATAACAAAGAAATTATTAATTGGTTATACACTTTCAAATATTGTCACGACTATACTACAAAATAATCGTAAAATTGTTATAAGTAACGGTGGTATTGATTTTCCAAGTGACCCAAGCAAATGCATTTTTTTTTTCTAAAAAGTCGAATAACTCCGAAGCTGTTCGGTTTTGGTGTAGTGTATGTAAATTAAATCTACTTTATTTTGCATCGTGGAATCCAAAAATGCAATGATATATAGGCTGTTCCATTTAAAATAATAAAGTTGTATAACGCGTAGGCTAAACTGACCACCTGTATATATAAAAATAATTTTGCGGTGTAAAGTATTTGATCCTGAATCACTTTTATCTAAAACATATTTCACTTAAGTGGACAGGTTAGCCACAATAGCTCGTCCACAGATAAATGCCACACCCTGTTAGTGCAGAGTGATCGGATATCTTGTGTGTCTATTACTGTACTACAGTCCTTGCATATCTATGAAGTTTTAATGTAATAGTATGTCGTATCCAAATGATTATTAAACTTGAATCAAAGCTTTACCAAAGTATTTAAGAAATAAAGGGACAAATAAGCAATAATAAAACTTAAAGTTTTTTCCGAGTAAACTATTAGAAAAGCTAGAAGAAAAGTTTTATTCATTAATTCTTTCAAATAGTTGAATAATACTTTATCTAGTATTCTATGACTTTCAAATTACAATAAATTATCGTTTTCAGTTAAATGGTGCCGAAAAGTTTGCATTAAAATTTCTGAAAATGGAAGCATCTTATAAGATTTCAAAATTCTATGGACAGCTGTTTTTGAAATGCCCAAATGTTCAGAAAATAAAACATTAAGCTCATTTTCCTCATTCTCAGAAACAAGTTAAATGACAGCGTTTTCTTGATTTAGCACTACCACAGAGGTTGTGCTACCTGAATATCTTTTCGGTTCTATAATTATAGTATTATACTGTAATCTAATAAAAGAAAACACTTGCGTGGAAATATCTTTCTGAGTTCCTCCAACAAATCCATTTCGGGCAGCAGCTTACTTACCTACGTCATTATGAATATTATTAGATAGATATGTCGCTACATGACCTTTTTGTCATGTAATTAGACATAAGTAGGTACATGAGTACAACTAATGAGATTCCATTAAACAACTTCCCTAAAAGAAATTCACGCAACGAAATTAAAACGATCACACAATTTACTAACAACGCAGATACAGCGTTTTGCAGCTGCACTCTAACCAATTCTAACATTTATTTATTATATTAAATAAATTCCAGGTATTGCTGCGCATGTGCAATAAACTGCATTCTGTATTTACTTGCACTAAGCAAATATATTCTCTAGTTAAGAAAATTCATCCAAACAAAAGTTTTCTTGAATTAAAACTTTCAATTTTTTTAGTGGTAAAAGATTTACTTACAACAAAAATATTTCATTTTCTCTATAAGAAAATTGTGTTAAAACAATATCTTTTTTTAAGTTGGAATGCATTTCTCTGTGTGCGTATTAGGTCATTCAAGTATGAGAAAATAAATGACTACTTATTTTTTCCTCGATTTTGAAGATTTTGGGTTGTATTCCTCTTTAAAATAAAAACTTTTATCTTAATCATAGACTCTTCCTCGCTCTCTTGTCTGTATTTTTATATGGGGTAGAAACTTAAACGTTAACAGAAGTAACAAGTAACTGCATAGCGACTTTTGAGTTAAGATACTACCGATGGATGCCGAAGGTTTCAAGGACACAACATGTAACAAACGATATGGTGATCCAACGATATACAACTTATATTACAAGGAAAAATAGAAGGACAAACAGGTCCTGAAAGAATTCGTATATCATGGCTTCAAAATCTGATAGCATGAACTAATTAATATAAACTCTATCACTTTATTCAGAACGTCTATAATTTATATTATGTGGTCTAATGTGGTCACCAATATCACTCGATGATAGGCATTTTAAGAAAAAGAATAGACTCGTAAAAACAGGTTAACATTCAGTATTCTCTGCCAACGGCTTCATAATAATTTCATTAACCAAACAATGTTTCTTTCTATTTATTCAGGATTCAGAGCAATATCAACGTTTCCAATTATAAGCCATCCGTAACCCTCCATTCATAAGTCAATGACATTCCCAAATTTTTCGAACACGCGACGTATAAATTACACAAACGCGTCATTGTAATCTATTTAATTATTTTTCTTCTTTTACAGGTCACAGGGCCCATTCTGTCTTCGTGGGTGTACATGTGCCCGGTGAGCGTAGGCACTCGCACAGAAGACACAAACATCACCACAGGGGTTCCATTAGTGACCGATCAGAGGACGATAGACCCAGTAAGTTCTACCATCCTTAAATCAAGGAGTAGCGATTGATACACCGGTGCCTATCTCGTGACATGAAGCCATTATCATTAATCCCAATGACAACAAAGTTACGACGAAATTAGAGTAAACACATTATTGGAACACCTATACTCATGCAATCAGAAATAAATAGACCAGTAATAAAGATAGAGTGTTCTTGTAAACCTTTCTATAGCGACGGTTGATACGTTTTAATACACCAGTTTGAATAAATTTGCTATTATGATGCAAGGAACTCGTTAGATTTCCTGTAGTGCATTTGAGTATGTTTGCTTGTGAAACAGTCCATTCCCAAGTGCTCCTGTTCTTTCTAAGCATCATTACTACATAGAAACTTTTAATGAGTTAATGACACGAAAGATCATGCAAATAAATTGTGAGAATTATTTGTGAATATATACATGAAATCACATTTAAATCTAAACACCTAATTTTGAATATGTTCCATGTATAGCAGTAAAGTAATCGTTTATGCTCTACTTTGCATACAACTTGATGCCTTCATTTAACTTTACACAGAACTGTAACGCTTTGAGTATATTTAACAATTGCTTTTTCTCAGAGTTACATCGTTACATAACATGTATTCACATATTAGGTAAAAACTAATGATGCAAGCCCTTAGTAGAGTTTCTTAAAAGCGCAAAGTAAATGCTCCGTCATCAATCATCATCCTATTTCGTCAGAAATAGTAAGAGCAACTTTTTTACAAGAATAACGAAAGATAACATTTTTAACCATTCCTACAATAAATGACATTATATAAAGAAAGTCCTTCCAAAAATATCGGTTTTTATTAACTAAACGTTTAAACTGCGAAGATTTGCTACAAATTTTTTAAGTACTTCGGAAGCAACTTATTCTTTCAATGGGTCTTTTAGGTTCTCCTCTCTACTTTGAAATTTATTAGGATGTTTGCAATTGTTGCCCTATTTCTTCAAACTCATTTAAAATTTACTCTTTAGACGAATAAATCTTTAAGGTTTAGCAACCCTAAATGGTGTAGGGATATTGGCAAATTGCAATGAAACGTAAGATCATATCTCGTTTCTATTTGATGAATTTTCCACAAGGAAAATTGAAACCAGATTTGTTTGAAAACACGATATGATTTTAGCAATTTTGTGATTGATGGTTTGAGGTGGAACTAGTATAAATAGAAGAACGTCTTCTCCACTTCTTCGACGCCATTTAAACGCAGAAACCTACATTTTGATGTTGTTCTGAAACCGTTGGCTTTACCATATATCCAAAGACTAGATAATGCCGTATTTCGGCAAGGCATTACCCTTCTTATGTTGCAAAAAACTAAACAATACCCACAAAAAGCCAACATCAGCATTCTCAAGTGGACTACTCGATCGCCAAACCCATAAAAGATCTTTAGAATATGACAGGTCGAAGGTTGTAATGCTTACTAAACCTGCAGCAAACTGACAATTACCAAACAAGTTGCTTGAAATCAGCTTTCACAGGAGTCCTTAGAACATCTTATTAGAAGAGGAATTAAGAATTTTCCAACACAGTAAAGACTCGTATAAAATTAGATTTAAAATTGTACAATGAGTACATAATAAAAGATGTAAATTCAATAAAAAGGTTAATATTGATTTATTTGGGAAATTGCAGAATTGTACTTCTTTCCTTGTAACGTCTGATAGATCTAGACTAATTCGTGTGGATGACGTTTTTTTTTTTTTTTTCTTAAGAAAGATAACATCAAACGTTGAAACGCATTTGTAATTTTTTGGAAAATCCCAAAAATGCGTGCACTTATTTTCCAGCACCTGAATAGATGTGTTTTATATAAGAATAATGTTCGTCATCATACGTAAACTTTTAACTTTCATTTGTTGGAATTCGTGCCATCTGACTTCCAAATAAAATTCGTGCCATCTAACTCCCAAGTAAGGTTCGTATCAAAGATATGAATAATATGGATCCTGTACATATCTAGACTGGCGTTCTCATAACAGATATGCATCGTCTTGATAAGTCACCTGCCCTTCTCCGCATTTGCAATAATAATAATATTAGATACGTCTGCTTATGTCAAGCTATAAAGCTTCTCAAACGGAAGCTGCTGTTAAGCCTGTATGTTTCGTTCGACCTACATAGACGCATCCGCTTGTATCAAAGAGAACAAACATCTGTTCTGTGTGAAACGCCCCAAAGTAAGTATCTCAGACGTAAAATTGTTGATGATAGATTAAAGTATGAGTTTGTATTTGGACTGTTGCCATCTTCTGCTGGATTGTTGGAAGCCGGCGTTTCGGCAATGGGCCATCATGAGGATAGCTCTGAGAAAGATTATAGCTTATCGATTTCATTCTTTACATGATCTTTTTCGTGATACAGTGCGTGTAAATGAGTATATTTGGACAACACATATACCGGGTGTTTCTGGGAGCTGGCTCGCTTCTATAATTTCTGAAGTATTTGAGATAGAGAAACGAAATTTGGGAATTAAGTACGGGGCATAAATTTACATTTTTTGACATAGTCAATAAATTTTTGTCACTTTCGGTTTTACCGCCAATGACTTTCATTTTCGATTTTTAAATGAGACTACCTGTATATTTTTCGATATTTTGATTCGGTATAACATTTTGAGTACAATTGTACCAAATTTAATGTTTCTTGACTTAAAAAGAATTCTTTTTTAAACTTTATATTTTTCATCGAGAGTGCTTTGGTGTTCTTAAAATACTCAGGTGTTACTGCATAAACATGGTAAGAACAAAGTTTTTCGTTTTTACTGTATACACAGTTTTTGACGCACATTTGTACGTCCAAAATGTAGTTTTGTGGTTGGACCCACATTTCTTTCGCCAGTTATACCTAACCAACAATTAAATCCAAAACGTTCTTGAAATTTACCTACTTCCATTAAATATAAATTTTCTTGAGCCCAGTACTTTCTGTTTTTCCTATTAAATATGCCTGCATTCATAAATCGACTTTCGTCTGTATAAAGAATTGTGAATGGAAATCTGTTATTCTCAAAATACTTTTGCAAAAACGAATTGCAGTATTCAAGCCTTCCTGCATGATCGTCTTGGTAAAGATGCAGACGTATCTTTTATCTATCCATTTTTTAGACTGGTAAGACAGCGTATACTAATCAGGACTATTCGTATAGTGTCAACAAAAATTGTTTTTCTTGGCTATATCGACTTAAGTACATGCCTATCATATGATATCATTACGTATTGCATTATTTTCCGTTTTCACAAAAAATACTTAATAAATATTTGATCCGCATATTAATGCAGGGTATGAAAATGAAGGTACTTCAATGCTCTTTCGGGATTGTCTAATGAGCCACCCTGTTCCCATTTGAACAAATTAAATTAAATCATAAAAACTAAATTTTTGACGTACAAATGCGTGTAAGAAACTACGTACACAGTAAAAACGAAAAACTTTGTTCTTATCATGTTTATGCAGTAACACCTGAGTATTTTAAGACCTCCAAAGCACTCTCATTGAAAAATATAAAAATTTAAAAAAAGAATTCTTTTTATGTTAAGAAATATGAAATTTGGTACAATTGAACTCAAAATATTGTCCCGAATCAAAATATCGAAAAATATATAAAAATATAGTCTCATTTAAAAATCTAAAATCAAAGTCATTTCCGGTAAAACCGAAAGTGACAAAAATTTATTGACTATGTCAAAAAATGTACATTTATGCCACGTACTTAATTCCCAAAGTTCGTTTCTCTATCTCAAATACTTTAGAAGTTATAGGGGCGAGCCACCTCCCAGAAACACCCGGTATATTATATTGGAACCTGTACTTGTATCTACTATGTTGAAACTTGTGCGCATGAGAGCATTTCTACAATTTTCTCTTTACTTATTTTTATTTTTTTTTTTTTTTTTTTAAATGCGCTTCCATAGAAAATTTCATCATGTTTAAATCATGTTAAGAGCGTATCTTTCATTGATTCCTGCGGTCTAGTGGTTGCTCTAAAATTATATCTTATTACACCGTCTGATTGCCGAAGTGAAGTCCATGCAATATACAATTACGCACTAACAGCATCTATACCTTATGCAATTTCATGCTCGATATACTAATGGCTTCCGGTATCGTAGCTAAGTATGATGTTTCTTTATAGATGCTCTAACATACATATTGTGAGATGGATACCCAATATATTCTCTGTAAGTTTGTGAAAGATATTGTTGTAGTCCGATGCTAAGATATTTAGTTTTACAGTAGTTGTTCAAGTTACTTATTTAATATAATCCTACTTAAGGTGTATAAGTAAGTAGTAGTAAATCCTTATAAAATTAAATTGATAGCAGAAATATTTTGAAAAATGACTAATTCTATTCTCAAAATAGAAATTTAAATAAAATACTTGGATGCAATAGGCGTTTATAGATTAATGGATTTGTACAACGATGTCGCCTGTAATCGTCTTTCATAAACCAGCTTTTATGATAGAAATAAAGATTTAAAAGCAAAGTGATTTAGAAAAAAATGGAAAATATCTGCAAGAATAAAACTTTTCAGCGCACAAAATTCAATAGGCTTTTGTTGTATTACAAGATGTCCGTGCCATTACAACGCGTTCAAGCATTCATTCCATTCGGAATTAAATTTTAAACTTAACTGAAATTAAACGTCTTCTGAATGTTGCTCGCTAGGTGCGAGTTAATTACGGATACTTATACAGAGAAGATTATTCACGAGGAATTTAGAACAACATAAAATATTTGATATAATTTATATCAATTTATATAAATTCAAATCATATGATAAATACTTAATTTCTCAGTTATAGTAGGCCAAAAACTTTACAGAATGACATATAGCTGTTTTATTGACCAATAACAATAAACTTGAAACCTCTCTCAAGTAGTCTTTAGGCTTTCACGGCCGTCGTTGCTGGCTGCTCTTCGGTTCTCGGGTTCTCTGCCGTGTAGAAAGTTTAAATTACTTGACGTTTCGATCATCTTGTCGTGATCTTCTTCAGAAGTGTCTTTAAGTGTCTCTCAAGTGTCATCTAAAAATAGAGGAAGAAAGTAAACACATTTAAGTTTCCTTAGAAGTTACAAAGAAATCAACGTCAAAGATAACAGCCATTATAAAAAGCACTTGACAGCATTATTGACAAAGGAAAGCCTTAAAGCTATACTATCGATTTCTTAATGGGCAGTACTCAGAAATTTATTATATTGCAGCTATCTTTAAAGAATGGCAATAATGTATTTGTTTACTCCTTGTAGCTTGCAAGTAAAAAAAAAACAAGTTTGTAACATAACACACTACCGGTGATGACTCGATTCCCAGTTTCATTATTCGCGATTGCCGTTTTGTTAGAAGTTTTTCCTATTAAATATGCCTGCATTCATAAATCGACTTTCGTCTGTATAAAGAATTGTGAATGGAAATCTGTTATTCTCAAAATACTTTTGCAAAAACGAATTGCAGTATTCAAGCCTTCCTGCATGATCGTCTTGGTAAAGATGCAGACGTATCTTTTATCTATCCATTTTTTAGACTGGTAAGACAGCGTATACTAATCAGGACTATTCGTATAGTGTCAACAAAAATTGTTTTTCTTGGCTATATCGACTTAAGTACATGCCTATCATATGATATCATTACGTATTGCATTATTTTCCGTTTTCACAAAAAATACTTAATAAATATTTGATCCGCATATTAATGCAGGGTATGAAAATGAAGGTACTTCAATGCTCTTTCGGGATTGTCTAATGAGCCACCCTGTTCCCATTTGAACAAATTAAATTAAATCATAAAAACTAAATTTTTGACGTACAAATGCGTGTAAGAAACTACGTACACAGTAAAAACGAAAAACTTTGTTCTTATCATGTTTATGCAGTAACACCTGAGTATTTTAAGACCTCCAAAGCACTCTCATTGAAAAATATAAAAATTTAAAAAAAGAATTCTTTTTATGTTAAGAAATATGAAATTTGGTACAATTGAACTCAAAATATTGTCCCGAATCAAAATATCGAAAAATATATAAAAATATAGTCTCATTTAAAAATCTAAAATCAAAGTCATTTCCGGTAAAACCGAAAGTGACAAAAATTTATTGACTATGTCAAAAAATGTACATTTATGCCACGTACTTAATTCCCAAAGTTCGTTTCTCTATCTCAAATACTTTAGAAGTTATAGGGGCGAGCCACCTCCCAGAAACACCCGGTATATTATATTGGAACCTGTACTTGTATCTACTATGTTGAAACTTGTGCGCATGAGAGCATTTCTACAATTTTCTCTTTACTTATTTTTATTTTTTTTTTTTTTTTTTTAAATGCGCTTCCATAGAAAATTTCATCATGTTTAAATCATGTTAAGAGCGTATCTTTCATTGATTCCTGCGGTCTAGTGGTTGCTCTAAAATTATATCTTATTACACCGTCTGATTGCCGAAGTGAAGTCCATGCAATATACAATTACGCACTAACAGCATCTATACCTTATGCAATTTCATGCTCGATATACTAATGGCTTCCGGTATCGTAGCTAAGTATGATGTTTCTTTATAGATGCTCTAACATACATATTGTGAGATGGATACCCAATATATTCTCTGTAAGTTTGTGAAAGATATTGTTGTAGTCCGATGCTAAGATATTTAGTTTTACAGTAGTTGTTCAAGTTACTTATTTAATATAATCCTACTTAAGGTGTATAAGTAAGTAGTAGTAAATCCTTATAAAATTAAATTGATAGCAGAAATATTTTGAAAAATGACTAATTCTATTCTCAAAATAGAAATTTAAATAAAATACTTGGATGCAATAGGCGTTTATAGATTAATGGATTTGTACAACGATGTCGCCTGTAATCGTCTTTCATAAACCAGCTTTTATGATAGAAATAAAGATTTAAAAGCAAAGTGATTTAGAAAAAAATGGAAAATATCTGCAAGAATAAAACTTTTCAGCGCACAAAATTCAATAGGCTTTTGTTGTATTACAAGATGTCCGTGCCATTACAACGCGTTCAAGCATTCATTCCATTCGGAATTAAATTTTAAACTTAACTGAAATTAAACGTCTTCTGAATGTTGCTCGCTAGGTGCGAGTTAATTACGGATACTTATACAGAGAAGATTATTCACGAGGAATTTAGAACAACATAAAATATTTGATATAATTTATATCAATTTATATAAATTCAAATCATATGATAAATACTTAATTTCTCAGTTATAGTAGGCCAAAAACTTTACAGAATGACATATAGCTGTTTTATTGACCAATAACAATAAACTTGAAACCTCTCTCAAGTAGTCTTTAGGCTTTCACGGCCGTCGTTGCTGGCTGCTCTTCGGTTCTCGGGTTCTCTGCCGTGTAGAAAGTTTAAATTACTTGACGTTTCGATCATCTTGTCGTGATCTTCTTCAGAAGTGTCTTTAAGTGTCTCTCAAGTGTCATCTAAAAATAGAGGAAGAAAGTAAACACATTTAAGTTTCCTTAGAAGTTACAAAGAAATCAACGTCAAAGATAACAGCCATTATAAAAAGCACTTGACAGCATTATTGACAAAGGAAAGCCTTAAAGCTATACTATCGATTTCTTAATGGGCAGTACTCAGAAATTTATTATATTGCAGCTATCTTTAAAGAATGGCAATAATGTATTTGTTTACTCCTTGTAGCTTGCAAGTAAAAAAAAAACAAGTTTGTAACATAACACACTACCGGTGATGACTCGATTCCCAGTTTCATTATTCGCGATTGCCGTTTTGTTTTTGCGTATCCTTTGAAAATTATTATTAATTTGTCTATTCGATCTGGTGTTTTCCCTTCCCTGTGGAAACGTTCTAAAGTGTGCCCTATATTCAAAAAGGATGACTCAACACTTCTTTCAAATTATAGACCCATTTCTATAATATCTAACTTTGCGAAGATTTATGAAAAATATCTTTATACTTCCATTTATAACAATGTGCGTGTGTATTTGTCTTCTGATCAGCATGGCTTTATTCCGGGTCGCTCCACTATTACTAATTTGGCGTGCATTAGTCAAGAGATAGGCGAGATTCTTGATAGACGTGGACAGTTAGATGTTATTTACACTGACTTCTCACGAGCCTTCGATACTATAGACCAGTGGTTCTCAACGTGGGCGGTAGCGCCCACCAGTGGGCGTTCTTTTAATTACTGTGCCCAGGTTAACTAGTCCATAATCCATAGTCGTAGTCCATGACGTGTCCCTTCGCGATTTTCTGCGGCTGGGCGCTGGGATCTATAGAAAATCCAGTAAGTGGGCGCTAGGCGAAAAAAGGTTGAGAACCACTGCTATAGACCATCAAATTCTACTACACAAAATAAGTTCTTTTGGTTTTGTTCCTCCAGTTATTAAACTCCTCGATTCTTATTTGAGTGAACGCAGATGTTACGTTTTTTACAATGGTTTCTCCTCCTACGAGTTCATTCCCAGCTCTGGAGTTCCTCAAGGCTCCAATTTGGGTCCTCTTTTATTCATCTTGTTTATCAATGATTTACTACTTTCTCTTTCCTGCCCTGTTCTCGCCTATGCTGATGACGTTAAACTTTATCATCAAATTAGCACAGAAAATGATTTCCTTATCCTACAATCTAACCTTGATAAGCTGGTAACTTGGTGTCATCGGTATAAGCTACATGTTAATATTAACAAATGTTACATATCGTCTTTCACTCGTATAGCATCACCTTTAACTTTTTCATATCAGTGACATCTGTCTTCAAAGAAAATCAGTTATTGCAGATTTGGGTGTTCTGTTCGATACCACATTCTCTTTTAAACATCATATCGCTAAGATTTGTTCCGAATCTTCTAAATCTTTGGGTTTTATAATGCGTATCTCTAAGAATCTCCAGGATATACACACGATCAAGACTTTATATAACTCCTTTGTTCTTTCCAAACTTGAATATGCGGCGTTAATATGGTATCCTATCTATGCTAGTGAATATCTACAACTCGATCGTATCCATCGCAAATTCTTAAAATTTTTATACTGAGCTCTTTACGCGTCATAATATGTCATCGTTAACTTTGAGACGCGATTCATTGTGCCTAAAATTTTTAAATAATCTGTTAAACAATACCACGGATTGTCCTTTCCTCCTACAACGCATACCTTTCCTTGTTCCACGTATCCCCTCTAGAAATCAGTGCTGTTACCGTATACCGACTGCTAGGACCAACTGCTTGCGGAGAACACCAATTACTATTTTATGCTCCATTGGAAATAAATCTTAATTTTTTATTAATTTTTTGTTATATTCTTCTGCTTTGTATTTTTTTTTTTTGTATTGTATTCAGTCTTCATTTCGTATTATTCTTTGTTTTTTACTCTGTTTTTTTCATCTTTGCATGCAATATATATATATATATATATATTTAACTTCATATGTTACCTCAATATTACTTGTTCATTTATCATTTAAATTACCATTGTTTATTTTTTGTCCTGTATTAGGTTGTGACCTGTTGGGGCAATAAAGTTATATTATTTTATTATTATTATTATATAATTTTTAAAAAAATTATAAATATAATATTATAAGCAATTATATTAAAACCATAAAATTGCAAAAGATTGTGTTTATAGGCAGAACGCTGCATCCAAATGTTTTAATAAAAAAAAAATAAGTTAAGAGATCATTCAAATCACAGGCACAATAAAATCTTTTCGCTGTTATTTTCTATGCGAATTAGTTAAAAGTAAACAAAGTTTGTTGTTTGTACCATGACGTAACATGCACGTTTAATTACTGATTTTTTTTATAAATTCTTTGCATTACTAAACTTTCTTCAAAATAGATACTACAGACAATGCAACAAATGAGGCAAAATTTTAGGATTTGAATAAATGCTCATACACAAATTTCCTGTAGAAGTTGAGCTAACTACACCTTACGGATAATGTCCCAAATCAACCTATCAAATCTGCATATAAGTAGCAGCCTGAAACACACAGGGTGGCGCACAAACAGTCATATCACTTTTTCGATATATCACTAATAAGGCATTTTAGAATTCCTGCTAAAATATTCCGAATAAGTCAACTCTTACATATTATAGCAGTATAATCTTTATTTCGAGTCAAAACCTCTTACAAACCAATGGCTACATTTTTGACTATTTCTATAGCATTTATTGAACTGTAAGGACCAATTTTTCTCCTAGGAACAGATAAGTTAATCATAAGACTGCAATCGGGAGCCTGGCAAACACCTAGCTATATACGCTGATGACATCGTCATTTACGCGGTTAGCAGGAGAGAGAGGTTGGCTTGTGGTTGCCTTCAGGAGGGCACAAACCACCTCGTTCGTTGGGCCTCTCGATGGAAACTGAAGTTGAACGAATCCAAATGCTTTGCTGTTGGATTCCCAAGGAAGAGAGGTGATCCTGAGACACGTATCCGCGTTGGAAACGTCAGTTTACCGTTGAGCCAAGAGGTTAAGTAACTAGAAGTCTACTTGAATAGAAGTCTCGTCTGGACGAAGCAACGTAACGAGTTCATAACTCGGTTTCTTGCTGTCCGCAACTCTCGGTTTCGCATGTTAGGTCGGAAGAGTCGCCTCCACTTAGCTAACAAGTTATTGATCTACAAATCAATACTAAGGCCAGTCCTGGTTTATGGCGCTTTTGCGTCGGCGTCAATGTCACCGCCAAACTTGAAGTCCCTCGAAAACAGGACACTCAGACTAATCTTGAGAGCCCCTTGGTTCGTTCGGAACGAGTAGATTCATCGAGCTCTGCAAATTCCACCCCTTCTATACTTTCTTAAGCAGATTCTAACCGCTGCCTAGGCTCAAGCCCAAGACAGCGAAAACCCCTGGGTGCAGGCGGTCGTCGTCTCTCAAGATCGTCCACCTCCCCTCACTCGAATTAGACGTCAGCTGATTTTATTGAACAACAGCTAACGCCTAGTGCCGTGACGATCGATTTCTTTTCACCTAACGAAATAAAATTATTCAAATAATTTATTTTTCGATACAAAGACGATCATCCAACCCCCGATTAGAGTAATTTAATTACTAAAAAATGCTTGATCGTACCGCTCTATCAGAGATGAAAAGGTATAAGACCCCAAGTTCCACGTCTTAGATGAGAAGTTCAATTTTCCTTAAAGATTTCATTTCTACCAACATTATTTTCACTTCCATGTCTTAAGTGCAAACTTCTTTTATAAAAGATATTTTACCATCAAATTTATGTCAGTTTTGGAACTGCTCTAATCTTACAACTAGTACCCAGCTAATCTATCGCTTTAACTTCCTCCAGAGTATCAAATCCGCGTTTAATTCTTTTCTTTTACCTACCTGTCCATTAATCTTTTTTGTTTGTCCTGTATTTATTTCCATGGCCATCTTTGTTATTATTCTCTCCCATTTGTTTATGCTTTCTTCTATATTTTCTCCTTAAATTTTGCTGTAGTTTGCACAATAGATTTTGAAGTGCTAGTTTTAAGCTAGCTCGTATTTTATTGTTGCTTCGGATGTTTTATTTTTACGTCTTGGAAACCATATATGTAAATCATGAATAGAAGTGAGCTCATATTCACACCTTTAAGAACCGGAAAAAAAGACTTATCTGGTATTTACAGACCTAAGAGACGCTCTCTGTACGATACCCAGAAGGAAGATGTGGAATATCTCCAGGAATTTAAAGTGAACAAAAACATCGTAGACATAATAAAGATCGCTTACTAAGTAGTTTTGAGGAGAACAAGAATAGGAGGTTAAAGTTCTAATCCTTTCTTCATTTAAAACTTGTTGGATGTTTTACCTTGAATGCTCATCCTTACTTCTCCTATGTCTGATTTTTAAGCGCGGGTTCTAAGTCTAGAAATTCCATTTTTTTTAGCTCTATCTTTTAACTTTCTTATACTGAAATTGTCCCTCTTTTCTAAAACTCATCTGTTTTGCTTTTAATTCACCTTGTTTTTGTATTACTCTTTCTGTATGGACTACCGATATCAGACTTACAACTCTTTATAGTCTTAAGATTGATTTTTACATTTTACAATTGGATATGATAAAAAGAATGGTATGATGTTTCGTGCGCTTTCTGTCCTTCAAAATATTGCACATTTCTCTTCATATAATTTTAATATATAATTTTGCAAGTCTCACAATAACTTCACCTCACATTAGAATTAATGGCAAATGTAACTTAAAATAGGAGAGCATAATATTAATTTTCAGAATTACTAGGACCTCGGCGGTTGAGTGTTAGAGAAGATGGTGAAATATGTAAGCTTCGCATTTGTGTTTCTGTGATTTAATACCGAATTTGTGCGTGTTTCTTTATATGTAAGAGCTTCTGTGCACTATTAACAAGTTTAAAAGTAACTTAAGCGAGTTTAATGCTATTGTATATGTTGGCTTGCCTACCTTGATATTTCTGCTATTTAGAAGAATCACATTTTTACCATTTATACAAGTTGAGTCATTTTCGGCCCCCGTCAATGGTGTCTCGCTTATTATTGGATATGTGGGATAGGATTAAATTTGGCAAAGTTTCTAAATTTTATGTATATTATGCACCTGTGACAAATGACGTTCAAAATTTATTTTGAGAACAAAACAAGTGCATTTTCCATTTTTGCCTCTAGTACCTTTATTTGGACCTTACAGAAAAGACTAAGAACGCACTCTCATGGTCACTGCCGATCTAATGGTATACAAGAAATTCCTTTGTGACGTGGCGGTGCTTGTCAATATGAAATTAATTATATTTTATTGGTTGCATATTGCATTCTGACAGTGTTAAATATCCATTTTGTCTAATACTATGCTTTAGTTAAAGTAGAACTTATTTTCAAATTAAAATAGTAGCTATGAGATTTTGGACTGTCAAACACTTCAGTATCCTTCATTAGCAATAAAAAAAAAGTCATGTGCCAACGAGAAAATTATTTTTCACAATACTGCGAGGAGAAGATTGAAAAAAAAATTAATTCAATCCATAAGAAAAAAATTATCTCCTTACTTCTAATGGTTTAAAGCAGTTCTAAATCTCCTCTCTCTTCTTTCTGGTACTAAAATAGTCGTGGCAAATATCAAGAGACGTATTCGAATATTCTGTAATGTATTGTATATTCTGTAATATACTGACTTATCCTTTCTAAAACTGAACACAGGAAAATACCATTGTATGTTCAGGGTTAAAAAAGAGCACACGGTAAGTTTAGTATCTTTTATTACTCTCACCAAAGTACAGCAATACTATGTATAAAATATTACGTTTTCAGTTTTTCTCTGCAAGGCCAAATAAATATGCTAAAAGCAAAAGAAGAAAATGACCAGTCTCAAGTGTGATTTGTCACATGTTTATTTTCTCTTTGGATTTAAAAGAAAATCAATAATTTGAATTTATCTTGCATATGCAGTGAAATCCCTATTATAATGGTCGGTAATGAATCAGCTTGAATAGTATGTTTATGCTTGTTACTCATAAGCCGTAACCTGCTATTTTAATTCAAGGACTTAGAAATAATGCCCGGTCATCTCTTTTTATGGGTAACTAGCACACGTTTTACACTCATCGACGAATTATGTGCATTAAACCAATTGTTTGTAAGAGTAGCTGTTTCTAAGGGCACCGATAAAGTTGTGCTGGTGGTTGAACGGTTTGCATGTTGACCTTTCACCGCATATGCGCTAGCAGACAATTATTTATTATTTTCACTCTTTTCGTACCATGTTCCAAACGTTGACCACATAGCTAATGTTTTCACACTGTAAAACTTAAGATATGTAGCTATTTTAAGAGCAAGGAGATCACATAGAAAAGCTAAAAAGAGCAGTGTTTCTGAAGACATCATGTCAGATGGGATACACAAAAAATGCGATAGCAAATTAGCATTAACTATTTTGCTTTTTGGAAAGCGCAGCTGTAACATGTACCCAACAAAAATCATATAAATCAATAGAGTATTTATTGAAATATACTTTTTTGTCACCTGAAATCAGTCAAAGTATCCATAAATGCTACTTAATCCAAAGAAAAATCAAACCATACATCATCAGCATATATTGTTAAAAGCATCAGATTGCTTATCAATATTTAGCTTACATATTAGGGTAATCCTTATTTTAGAAGTATGTGAAAATCAACTGGATAGCCTGGAAACTTGATCGTTAGATAAAAGAACTAGTAACTGTGAATTTTGAGCTATCACGTAACCAATCCCTAGCCCTCTAAAGTTTGAAAAAGTCGGTTTATTCCCTTATTTTTCATTTTGGTCCGCTCTAATATTAAACGATCTACCCTAATGGCCAAATTGTATATTACATCGATAGAAGACGTTAATATGAATCCAAAACGTGTTTATTTATTGAAATCAGACTAAAATTGACGGAGTTATGAATTTTGTAGTTTTGTACGTTTTCTTAAAGGGAAAAAAATAAAAATAAAGGAATCAACCTACTTCTTCAAACTTTAGAGAGCGAGTTACGGAATGTTCGATATGGTTCAAAATGTACAGTTGATTTTCATATAATTCTAAACTCTTAGTACATGCTAAAACCACTCTATTACATTTCCTTATAGTCATAATTTAAGTATACTTTTAACATTTGCTGTAGAAAGTCATCGGATGCAATGATTCAGAAACTGAATAAATGCAGATTCTGTATCAGCTTGCGTAAAAACTTAAATAGATTAGTTTTAAATCTAAACTTTTTACGTTTTACTTCGATCTAGTGTGTACTTCTTTTGCATTTCTTTATATTTGATGCGTTTTGAGTGTATGAATATTCAGCACCTTTAAATTTCACAGACTTTTTATACATTTCTCTTCTTCATTTTAAAGCAGCCTACTTTACTGTTTTGGCCAGAGTTACAATTGACTTTTGTGCTAACGATCGCCCTTATCATATGTTCTTTCTTCCAGTCACTCCACCCGCTCAAAGGGTACAGTTCATCCTCGGAGAAGATGTGGACGATGGAGCACACGAGAGTCATCCCATATTCTCGGAGATGGAAGAGCTCGTTGGCGAGGGTGAAGAAATGGAATGGAAGGAAACGGCCAGATGGATAAAGTTCGAAGAGGACGTAGAAGAAGGCGGAAACCGTTGGTCCAAACCACACGTCGCCACTCTTTCCTTGCATTCTCTATTCGAATTGAGGAGTTTAATATTGAACGGCACCGTGATACTGGATATGGAGGCCACGCAGGTGGATCAAATTTCTGATATTATCATTGAGAATATGGTGAACGCTGGAACGCTGGCTGTTGATCAGAAGGACAAAGTGAGGGATGCGTTGTTGAGGAGGCACAGGCATCAACACCAGACGAAGAAGCACGTGCTTCCTATAATCAGGTCTTTTGCTGAAATAGGAAGGAACCATTCGACTTCCAAGAGTAAGTACCGCTGGGAACTTTTAATTATGGGCTTATATCGATGTTAGTAAGACTTGAAGATTCTGAAAGAAATACTAATTTTAATCCAAAGATCTAATTGTTAAAATTCTTCTGTCGTATTCCGTTAATATGGAATTAAATCATTGTTAATGCTATCTGGGAAACACTAATATTCATATTTTGAAATCGATAGCAAAAACAAATATGTATTAAAATTAGTGTTTCGGAAATCGGAAAGTTTGGATTTAATCCAAACAAAACAGCAATTAACGTATGTACATAGATCTAGTTCTAAACTTCTTCTTCCTAAGTCAATAACCAGTAGGTAGTAACACTTACACTGCAAACAAAACACTACTCGAATGGATTCCTCAAGTTAAATCTATTCCACTTAATTACATAGTTCTTAACAGCAGCACTCAGATGGATGTGTAAATTTCTGTATAATAGGGAAGAAAAAGAAGAGCAAAAAAGCGCTGAAAAATGTCCAAATATTGGAGAAAACAGAAGCCACACAAAAGAGAAACGGTTCTTACATTTCCATTCCAGGTTAGACTTTATTTTCTGACGATACGTGAGCTTCGTATACATGCACGTTCACAAGTATTATTAAAAAAAAAAAGAGTATGCGTATTCGTTGATATAAACATGCATAATAGATGGCTCTGAAATTACTCGTGCAGAATTAAATGCGAATTGTAGTTCGAATTGTGAAGCATCCAATCCGTTTTTGTATTTAGAGTTTTTGTTTTCCATTTATTTTTTTTTTATTTGGTTGTATAAATTGTAAATAAACGCAAACTTATTATGGATAGTAGAAACTAACATTTCAAATAAAAAATATTGTTATATTTTTGCAACGTCTTCCTTCAGAAATTTCCTATAATTTAAACAAGATGAAAAAATAAACGTTATATCGCCAATGCCTTTTAAAATGTATTACGTAAAATTGTTCTGAACAAATCAAAATGCATTGTATACATACCTAAGATTTATTTCGCAAAAGCTAGATGAAACATTAACTATAACTAACTTAAACAAAATTTTCTATGAAACTACTGTTTAACAGTACTAGAAAATTTCCGACAAGTTACAGAAGAAGAAACACAAAAAATTATAACAGTACTAAAAAATAACAAAGCGCCAGGTTCTTACAAAATCGGATCAACGACACTATGAAAATAGGAGAATATCCCAATATCTTAAAAAAAAACAATTGTAACTCCAATATTTAGAAAGGGTGATAAACTAAAACCGGAGAACTACAGGCCGATATGTCTATTATCAACTCTAAATAAAATCTTTGAAAAAAGTTTGCAAATACAGATGAGCAACTACTTACTAGATAATAATATAATCCATCAAAGACAATATGCTTTCCAAAAAAAAATCAGGAGCGACATCGGCGGTAAATGATTTGGTCAATTCAATAAAAACAAAAGTGGCGCAAGGAAATATAGTAACCGCACTCTTCATAAACATAAGGATTTGATACAGTGTCAAAGATAAAACTCGTCGAAAAGTTGGAAAAATTAGGAATAGATCATATAGGGAAACAACTAATGAAAACCTATATGTCTGAAAGACCAAAGGGGATAAAAATAGGAAGAACCGAAGGTAAACAATTATGAGTGAAATATGGAATACCTCATGGTGGAAACTTACCGCCAGTTTTATATATCACTTACAGAAATGATATTTTCAATTTAAACATCAATGGTGAAATATACTCCAACAAACACGAAAACTACATACAAAACCAAATCAATAACGATATAGAAATATTGGAAGTATAGTTTAACGACAACTTATTAACAATAAATGAAGAGAAAACAGAGTACATAGTCTTCACAAGAAAAAAATATAAACCCACCTTTACCGTCAAAGTGAATGGACAAAAAATGCAAAAAATTGAGGACAGAAAATATCTAGGAATAACAATACAATTTAAAATGGAATGCACACATAAATAATTTAATTAAGAAGAATGCAACAGCTATAGCAGGACTAAACAAAATACGAAAATTAATCCAAGAACACATGAAAAAACCAATGTGTAACAGTGTATTTACATCACATATGAATTACTTGATAAACGTATGAAGCGATACAACTAAGAGAAACCTAGACAAATTACAGAGACAGCAAAACAGAATATTAAAGCTAATACACTCTATGGATAAAAGAACACCGACAACAGAAATATATAAAATAACAAAAGAACTAAAAATAAAGCAAATAATTAAACAACAAAACTTATTATTCATACATAAAGTAGAGAACCAATTAATTAAAACTAACCGCAAACTAACGAGTAATACAGAAATACACACATATGAGACAAGGAAACACTCTCACCTACGAACTGAAAATACCATCTGCAACATATACAAAACAATACGAACTACAGAATCCATAACACAATACAATATGTAGGTAAGGTTTAAGTAGTAAAAACTACGTTCATACGTTCAAATTATTATATATTGATGACTAGTTTCGGCTATGATGCCATCTTCAGATCAAACGTCGATAGGTTAATTTGTCATTATTAAATAAAATAAAACACTGAACATTATATTAAATTTGTCAAACAATCGAACAAACACCAACTCAATGTCAACACATTGAGTTGGTGTTTGTTCGATTTCTAACTATTTTAACTTGTTTGACAAATTTAATCTAATGTTCAGTGTTTTATTTTATTTAATAATGACAAATTAACCTATCGACGTTTGATCTGAAGATGGCATCATAGCCGAAACTAGTCATCAATATATAATAATTTGAACGTAAGAACGTAGTTTTTACTACTTAAACCTTACCTACCATATACGTTCATTCGGATATACATTACACCATACAATACAATATGTTACCAAAGCGGAGGAATCACCAAGAACGCCCTCGATACCAGTAGCTCGGGACGAGACGGGGATCTCATCATCTCGTGAAGATAGGGGGTGAAGAAATGCAGCACGCCGATGCGGCATATTATATATATATTTATTATATGTATATATATTCACATGTAGCATTTCAAATAAATATATTATATATTATCAAAATCATAGGAAATCCCTACTACTCGACGTCGCAACAAAAGGTAGGGTTGGAGGTATAAAGAGAAGCTCCACAACTCATATTCGCCTTTGTCTAGGTTATAAATTCAGAAAAGCATACAGTACAACCTCCTTTAACGAACATTCATGATAGTAAACAAAATTTATGGTCCAATCACCTTTCTGACTAGTTATTTTTAACGAATATTAAAATTATCAAGAAAGAAATTATGATCTCTTGAATGAATTTTCAATTTCTGAGAAAACATATACAGAATTATCATTTTTTCATTATTAAACTGCGTTTTAATACAAGAATTGTCGTGATCCTAATTAAAGCCTCTACTATTAAAAATCATAGGCTAATTAAAATAATTAAATTCTCTGACAGCGCTTACAATTAATAAAAACAAAGAAAAACGATTTCCCTAGGTGAACCGTTGCCGAAAGCTAAACCGAATTATAACAAAAGAACAGGCACATACAAAATTAGATGCGGAAATTGCAATGAGGTTTCTATTAAATAGAAAAAAGAAACATGCAATCGGAACCGAGTTTAATAAACACATCTCACATTATTTTGGAAGGCTTGAATCGTCGAGAGTTGCACAACACATAAATGACACTTGACATAAGATTAACAGTGGAAACCTTAAACTAATGTAAAATTTAACTTCTCCGAAAGAATTATGTACGTACAAATACGTAACAATTCATGGGACCGGAAACATGTTTCTCTCGATGTTGACTGATTTTTTCAGTAAATGGATATCTTCTCCCTTACGTTCATTTCTAATTTTTGATATTTTAGCAGATGAAAGTAAACTTTGCAAAAATCACTTGTAAATATTTGTTGCATTTCTGCAACAATTGTTCCGAATTAATAAGCTAGTGCAAGGCATTATAATTAGATACTTTACAATTATCTACGGATATTCGATGGATACTAGTTACAGTGTATTGTGGATGATAAAATTGGTATATGTATATCTCTTTAGTAAAACCATTACTTCAAATTGTGCCAAGTACATCTGTATGATGCATTTAACCTGTTAAATCTAGTTCATCCCAATTTAACCGGTAAAATCAATTCCAATATCAAGCTGAAATGATTTAAAATGTAAGTGCATTGCTGTAAATTACGAAATCCCACATTACAGCAGTTGCGTCCAACATTAAACACTAAATTTGACGACAGTAATAACGAAGGAAATTATGCTACGTCTTATTCCTGCACACACATTGTTATATCCAAACGAAATGTCATCTTATCATATGTTGTCTATCACGTAGAATTATGTTGTCTATAACGTAGAATTTATTGAAGCTTCTTTCCTTTGAAGCACCCAAGCAATTTAAGTAAAAATAAGTTGATAGATTCAACATAGAGTCAGAAATTCAATATATATCAATCAATAATCTACAATTTGCTGTTTAATTCGATCGACGTGGTTTCAGAAGCATCACTCACACATCTATTTGTACTAAAACAAAATTAACGGGGTATTGTGTCACAGTGAAAGTCCAGTGGGCACATACCCGTCATCGTCATTATTAAAGGATGTTTGATCACTCAGATAAAGCTTTTGATAAGGATTAGTATGACATCTATCATTTTGGTAGCTGGTGGTGATGGTGAATACTTCTTTCATGTTGTTAGATAGATTATGTGAATGCGCGTGTTGATATACGGATGTCGCTTTTGTGTACGTCTTTTCGTCGATATTGTGTAATTTATCTTTCATAGTCGGCTAAAACGGTATTGAAAAGAAAAAAAAGTACGAATTTAGAATAGGAATAATCAAATATAATCAAACCAAATACTGTAAGGGTCCTACAGTATTTCTTTTTTTTTTTCTTCTATTTTTAAGAAATTAAACAACATTTACACCTTTTTTAATAAAAAAAAAACTGAGGATTTCTATTAACCAAGAATTTCTAAACTATAGCCATAAATCGTTGTTATTGTGAACTTACTTATTCTATTAGCTTTGGAACAAACCAATTTTTGTTCAATAAGATTCCTGAATATAAATTGTTTGTTCTATATAGCTTTTTTCAATCAGAAAGTCAAATCGTAGATTAGATTTATATTATTTATCTAGCATATTATAATAGCATCATCATATTGTAACTTTATGATAATTCCATTTAAAAGAGATTTTACTGAAATAACTTTAACTCTTACTTAAATGTCGTAATATATTCCAGATGTGACGATAATAGTTTTAATAATGATAACTATACTATACTATAGGGGAGACCGGGGCAAATCGTGACATTTTGGGTTCGCGAATTTTTCCTGATTAGACTGTTATAAAGAAAAAAACAAATACTATCGGTTTTCAATGGTTCAACCCTGTAGTTTATGAAAAAAAATTTTGGGTGGCTTTTCTGTCATGTTTGTCTTAGGTAGAACGTGAAATATCTGACCATGTCTCGTGTCACGAATTACCCGGATACCGGGGTAAATCGTGACAGAGCCCGGGGCAATTCGTGACACTGTATTTAAACAATTGTTATACCCAAATCTAGCATGTTTCAATGGCTTCATAAATTTTATCAAATACTTGCAACAGAAATGTACTGGAAAAAAATTTTTATTGACCGAATGTTACATAAATCAAAATGAAAAGAACAAAAAAATGATCCAGAAGTACTTGAGTCATCATCAGAACTGTTGCGGACCACTTTTCTTAGGCGCCCACGTTGTTTCCGAGCTGGCTGATTTGTGGAAGACTCCTTCCTTACATTCTTCTTGGTTTTTTGGTTTTTTGTTTTTCCTCTTCTACCAGTGCGTCCATTTCAGTGACGTCAGTCAGAATTCCAGTCTTTCTGCGTTTTCGACCTTTTTTGGTTAGTACTTTCCTTTCACCTACTTTTGGAAACGATCGAATGGATTGGAGAACTTGGGCGAGGGGAATGTCATCGTCGATCAGGTTCGACCCTGAGGCTTCGGACACATTGCTTTCGGTTGACGCCCTTGGCCGCGATTGTTCTTCTCCGCCCCATGCTCTATCAGTGACCTGACCGGGCAAGAAATCAATTTCACTGAAAACGTCCGGATTCAGGGGAAAGATTCCTGCCGTTCGAAATCCAGATGTTCTCAGATGACTCGGTGTCTGGGGCACTGCTGAATAATAACAGCAGTGCCCCAGACACCGAGTCATTCGACGACGAGCAACCAAGAAGAACACTTCGACCTCGCCGCTGAAGATGTTTACCGTAGCAGTAAACGAAACGTCCGGAAGAAATTCCCACCGACCACGGCCCAATAGCCCGGAAAATACCTTCTCATATGACACCGGCCGTGAAAGCCTACATTCTATGATAAATATTGAATTAAAATCAGAATTGACGGAAAGCAATTTGTCACGAAATACCCCGGGTGTTCATGTCAAGAAATGCCCCAGCGTCATATGTCATGTTTACATTTTCAAAACATACACATATCATAGTGGTGCATGACTTTTGTGTTTTGAATATATGCATAGCAATGTGGAGAACAAGTAAAACTTACCGAATGGTATATACAACCTACAAATTTGTTGTGAAAACGAAAAATCGGAGATTTGAAAATTTTACTTCTGACACACGAAAACGCTTTTCATGCCAATAACAACGAACAACGGCAGATACGCGCGTCAAACTTCGTTATAACCTAAGACGCCACTAGCGCCACCTACATTATTTTTTTCAGATTTTTAAATCCACATAGGTATTTTTGGCGCCCATTTCAAATTTCTCGCTTTGTCACGAATTACCCCGGTCTCCCCTACTATACTATACTATACTATTTATTGACAATATTACAAGCCAGTAATAATATCTACAATGTCAAAAGGACTGCATCACCTATGGGTGTTCTTCCTGTAGCCCTGGTGTTTCGACTGGTCTTCACTCTTCGTGGTCATTATAAGGTGTTAGAGGCTTGAGTCGTTACCATTTTACAATTTAGATTTCAGACGAAATTAAATAATATTTATTACTAACAATTTTGATGACACATGAGTGACAGTTAATTAACTGCTATTAATTATGTGTTTACCTAGTATAAGCTAAAACATAAAAAAAGCTAAAACTTGCATCTTCTTAAATTCAGATCGCGTGACTTTGAACAACACTTCTACCTGTAATACCTGTCCTACCATTTGCTCTTTTGTGTGAAATATTAAATATCGATCAGACTCTATTAAATAAATATGGAAAGAACAAAGTTTCAAGTTACAATTTGCGCAAAGTATATAGAAATAATGACTGTAATTGAAGTAACGAGCGAAACTCGGTGTTACTAACACAAGTAACTTTCCTAATTGCAACTTCTGGGTATCATCATTATAATTTTACCGCCACGAAGCAGTTACGGAGAATATTTGTTAATTTATTTGAAGCGTCTAATGATTGAGGTGGAAATAGTTTAATATATTCCAGAAAATTTAAGTTTATTAGAGTTGCTCCACGATATTGGATCACTTAACTTTTTCTCAAATAACTGAGGAGAATTCGGCTGATACTTCCAATTATTTGAATGAAGAAATGCAATTGATCCCAAAGTTTAAATTTGACATACAGCACACGATATATTGCAAACGTTTACACAAGCACTCAAAGTATTATCCATTCGCAGCTGAATATGCCACTCAAGTGATGGGATTCACAACGTGGCTGGCCGTCAGGCATCCGGGAAAAGGTTAGAGTCGACTTAGTTATCTCTTTACGTCAGTTCACTTATTCTGCACACTTTATGATTATTAGATAACTATAAAACACTCTGCCAGTCAATGTTGATGTAATATAATATTAGATCTAAGACACTTAGATATACTAAGCAGGTATTTTGTATGTCTATTATATTATATACAGGTTCATACAAGTGTCTCACCAAACTGGAAACTGTAATAGCTGTTAGTGATGGTAAAGAAATTTCGTAAATAAATTGGCAAGGAAGAATTTAATTAGCGAAAGTATTTTTATATTCCAAACACGACCCCTTAGCAACGCAATTACTAGGGTCTATAATAAACTTTAAATTTCCTGGTGAATGTTCCAGAATTAGTTATAACTTTAATCGTTTCATTAAAACCTGAGTTACTAACGCACACCTTCAGCTAAAGACTTTTTGCCGTTTGCAAATGAATTAATAGTGTTCGCATTTATAATTAATAAATGCAAATTAATGTTTATTTTCATTTTTAATAATACTAAGTTGTACTGGTTTTAGATATTGTTATTTAATTCTTTATTTGTTGGTTTAAACAGCATTTGAATGATAAAACTCCTCCACTTTGTTATTTGTCATAATTTGACTATTGTCAAATAAATAATTGATTCTAAAACATACTAAATTCGTGATTAATTAAAGTTTCGAGTATATTATACAGGTGTTTGCAATTGATGTAAAAACAGGTACTGATATGGACTGTTTTTGTATTTATTTGAAAAACGGAAAAGGAAAACATAGTTGGATTTGAATTTTTCTACATAATAAATAAAATTCACACAGCTGGCGATAATGACATCTGGTGCATCTCTTGAGCATTAACTGGTAGTACAAATTGAGCGATATTAATCAGCATTAAATGCTTTTTAAACAAATTCTCTTTTTTTAATTCGGGTAAAAACTACTGAAGTTCCACAACGGCCTATACTTATAATTCACAATATAGCAAAACATCTTTGTTAGGATGTAGACTGATTTGTAGACCGATGCGCAGTAAAATACATGAAAATTCAAGCTTTAGATTAAATAAATTAAATAGATACTTTTCTGCTAATCACTGCAATTATTAATAGGAGGGAATTTTTATATTAGAACTTTTACCTCGTGTAGGATTTGAACCCGACACCTTCCGTTGCCGGACGGACGCTCTTCGGACGCTCTGCCAGTTGAGCTAACGAGGTGTTTCTTATATTTTATTATAATTTGTTGCATTTTTGTGTGGTTTTAGTACAGCTGTAAATATTTTCTTCGTGACGGAGAAAACTGACCTCTCAGAGATTTCAAATATAAAAAAACCTAGTGTGTCTATAAAAGATTATATTCACTAAGGGTATTTTTGGATTGTGATTGTATATTTATTTATATATTTTTTTAGAATACCACATCCGAAAGTATAACCTTATTACGCTTATTCGAGGATAGAAAGTGCCACTTTATCGAATTCAACCATGAAATGAACTGTCAACGCGGCACTTCCGTTATTTAAACCCTCCATGAACGGTAAAGTACAGTAACTACATACCGAATTGAACTGTCAACGCATCACTTCACCGTACTCTTCAGTTTTGTTGACAAAATAGCTGTCAAACAATATGTCATTCAAATATGAGTGATTTGTATTCTGAACAGTACAAATGCAAGTAAATTGATTTGTGGTAGTCATGTGGTAGTCGCGAAAGTATTGTACGCATCACGGCTGGAAAGTGCCTTTATCCCCAGCCTTGATACGTAAGTAACTATTATTAGAGGAAAATATTATATTTACCAAAAAAAAAAAAATCATAATGACCCATAGGATTACATAATTTATTTCTTAATTAATTTCTCATGCTGTCTTTGAGGTGCATATTTCTTGAATGTTTATAATTTTGTACATATTTATCGCTATTTTATTGTTTTCTTTAAATGTCTATACAAATAAGCTTGTTTTCTCTAATAAATCATTGAATTTTTATATGTTCTCAAATTCTGTAAATTCACTTATTTTTAGTAATGGAGTATCATCAAATGGCTCGAATATTTTCAATTGTTTTCACTTTAGTAATTATCAAGTAAGATGAACATAATAACAATAATATATAACAAAAACAGACAAAACGGCAAAATAATAAAATTGTATAATTAGATCAGTTAAGTGTCGACAACTAACGATATGCAATACTGACTATTAATAATTATCGATAGTTGAAAACCGATAGTTGACTTATGGATGACTCCGACAGTTCTATTGACACTGTCGATAGTTTTTCCCACTACCGATAGCTAAAATACCCCCAGTGGTCAATATTAGGTACCTATTTTACATTTTGTTTAATATACAATGATAAAATGTGATTTTTGCCCACTGTGCGCCGGTGAGAGAATACAAAAAGGCTAGGTAGATTTTAAAATTGTTTATTTCACAAATAAACCAAATTATCATAAACAAAGTATACATGTACGTGACATTCTTTCGCAACTTCACACACTAATATGTATTTCAGTATTCCGCGTGTCGTATATTAAATATATGTTATGCAGTATTTTCTACACAATCTCTGTCAGTAGGATATATATATTACGTGTACATTTGAATGTGTTTAAATTCATATACCACCGTACACTCACTAGTTACTGGACTTAGTTGGCCGACGTTGGCTAGGTGCAGCCGTTGATCATAACGCAATAAGCGCGCAACGACCACCGACTACTATTCCAGCTCGGAGAACCTAGCCCTCTACAATAGGGAGCCCGCCACGGTCTGTCGTTAGTGCGTTCTCTACGCGTGGCATGAGCGGCGACCACCTCTCGCTGCTGCCGGCTGCCACCGCTGTCTGATCTTCGCAGGTCGTCGTTCGCGCCCTGTTCGCTGGTATGACATGCACTAATTTAAATAAAATATGGCAGTCTTTTATTTAAATTAGTGCAAAACCCTTTGATTTCGTTCAATAACCTTTCCTCAAACTCTTCGTCTTGGAGCGGCCATTCATCCTCTTGTTTATTTTTAATATAATTCAAAAAATAAACTAATCCTGTGCTTGGATCTGGCATTTGAACAATCTTTCTAACTTCGGCATAGGTCACATAAATTTTTATGAGTTGTATCTGCCAATGTATCCTTCAAAATAAATAAGTTTTTATGAAATTATATTAAAAATTAAAATATGTTATCATGAAACCATTTTATTAGGATTTCTATAAGGAATTTTATGAAATGGCAAATTGAAGGTAAAGTAGAAACATTACCGGCAGATATAGGCAGATGATTTTTTTTTTTTGAGTGAATACTACAAAGTTATAGGAACCCTAAGAAATATTCTTTTTGTTAATGCTTTGTAATACTCTTTTTCGCTACACGAATTCAAACGAATCGTAAAAAGTTACTAAAGAAATGAAGAGTGCTTACCTTGATCTATCAAAAAGAGATAAACGGCTTCACTATTATCAATATTACGTCTGTAGTGCGTGACGATTATTGTGATTATCTAAAATGTTTGTGCAAAGTTTCGGATAGCAATAACTTGATACGGCCTAATGTGTACACCGATGTTTTTAGTTTAAAAAATGTTAAATGTTTTTTAAGAGACAGCTTATATGCAATAGGTTCTTATATGTTTGGAGCGTTTTTCGACAGTCAATATATTTTTTTGTATGAATTTTGTGTAGCTAGTTTTTTAGCTAAGTTTTCGCCCTTGCGTTAGGGCTCGCACAAAATAATTAAAATAAAATATTAATTAATATGTTCTTAACAATCTTAATCGAAAGTGTTGCGTAACTGATTCAGACTTTTAATGAACCAATTAAAGTTACCTATATAGTTCATTGTCGGATCTTCACTAACAAATTTAAAATTTACCTGTCAACCAAAATTTAGAACTGTTTCTATTAAATTTCTCTTTGCCACATTAGTTATGAATTTTTTCCCCATCACCATAAGTTTCATAGTTTGCAAAAATCGTAGACCACACTTTTACAATTAGTGGGACAGCCTGTATATTATATCTGAGATTTATTATTATTGCCTTGTTTAACATCATAATGTTGTTCGTTGTTATATGCTAGCACGCTCATATTTTTTATGTAAATATGTATATTAACTACGATATAAATTGCATATCAACGTTATCAATATAATATAATTGAGATGAAATACATTTTAATTTATATTGTTAACGACAATAACTATTGATTATAACACTATATACGATAGAAGATTATGATTTAAAAGGTCCTAACGAAATTTAATATAATTTATCTTGCACCTCCACCAAATTTGCAACTTTTTTAATTAGACGTAACTGCATTACTTTACAATCCGGATTATTAACGACTTTAATCTCATACTCAAAGCAAACTCACGTTTTACAAAATAATTTGCCAACTTTGTTAGGAAGAATATTTCTTTCTCTATTCTTAATTCCAGAGTTCAACTTATTACATCTTTTTAAATCGCAATGAATCAAAGTAACCTTTTAAATTAAAATAATCACTAGCCATGCTGAAAGCACACAATTTTGCATTCATTATTCATATCGCAAGCAATTTAAAACGCTCTTAGGAAATTCACGAAAGATTACTCGCGAGCGGTAGTATTAATTGCGCTTTAAAACGTCAACAGTTATTACCAGCTTCCTTTTTAATGTAAACAGGCAGACCCATTATTAATGTACAGCGGGATATTGCTATGTGCTTTCCTTCCGTAATGATCGCTTCTTGTGTATTTACATGCCGATGTATTCGTTCGTCACAATTTACAATGTAATTTTGAATTTAAGATGCACGAACAGTATTTAAAGACAGACACCATATTCTGTCAATTATTTATCCACATTTATCCTTTTTTAGGTTTTATATGTTCTGTGTGTAACTATATATTATGTCACTAAATATGCTACTATGTAAAATAATTACTGATTTAGAGTATAACTAAGTTGAATTGATTTATTTATGAAGATTTGCGTACAATGTAAGAGGCGAGCACAAAATAGCTCTACTCTCTAGCAATCTCACAAAAGAGACACAAGTACCCGCTAAGTATTATTTGCTTAATCTAAATAAATTATCTTTGTTTTGAATAAATTTCTATTTTGTATATACGGAAGTAAGTATTTACTTCTTCAGAAACAAATATTGTTTTGCTTGTATTAGCTTAAGTTAACAATTGCTTGTTTCAGAATTAAATAACATTTCAAGATAGGCTCTTGAACGAAAAAAGTGTTATCTGTTATTTCAACTATGTTTTGTCTTGAATCAAAATCAGCATTATTTTTCAATCAATAATATTACACTTACTGCAAATAATGTTAAATTCTTTCGAGAATTCCTGGGATTCCAAACAAATAAACCGCCGTCAGCGCCGCCGCCCGGTGGTGCAGCAGAAGTCGCAGTTTTAATGATCACTCCTTCTACAAGATGTGTAGGTACCTAGGAAATACACGACATAAATAATTGATAATCGTATATGTCATTCAATTTATGCAGAATATGAATTATTGCTAGTGTGAAATAAGAGAAGCGCCATCTTTATGGAAATTAACTGAATTTACTGCCGCATATTGGTACAAAATTTTGCCGTAATAATGTTTGAATCATCGTTGTACGTGTTAAAAGTGGGGAAGGCTAGATTTGCAAATTGGTAATTTCAACATCATAATTACCTACTTTAAATTAACTGCAATAATTTTGCTTACTCTATTTCTTAATAATGCTCACTTTGTTAAACATTTTGTTAACAAAACCTATTTTGTAAATTTAACACCTGTCGTTTCCCTAATTATATATTTATAAAATAAAAAAAATCTTTTCTTGAACATGTTTATACTCTGAAAGGGTGTTGGGATTCATGAGCTGATACTCATTCATATTTCATATCAAATAACTCCATACATTTTCAGATTCTAGAACAATTATTTATTTAAACAAACACAAACTATACAGTTTACAAAATGTATGTATATACACAAAAAAAAATTGCAACTCATATAGCAAGCATTGCCATGCACTGTTTTTCCGCCTTCATTCTTCATCCGAGCATACGAGATGGTGCACTCTTCTCGAATTAATGCTATCGAAGGCGTCGTTGGTTTAGTCGTTTGGTCCTTCCTACATGTTGTACTGCCGGTATACCTTCATCCTTATCTTGCTTTTAAATTTAACGTGCTTTAGTGTCTTTGTGTGTTTTGGTAGTTTATTGTATGTTTTGATCGCATCAGGTGTTGGAAATTTTTCATATTTGTAACTTGTGTTTTTTTCTGTTCTTAGGTGTGAATGTCTTCCTGTTTTGTGTGTGTGTATTTCTGTATTAGGTGTGAATTTGCAATCAGTTTTCGATTTTGTGTACTGTAAGGAGATTTCTGAATGTTATTAATTGTTGTAAATTTAGTTCTTGTGTCTTCCTTTGATGGTGTCCATTTGTCCATGTTATACAGCGTCTTTAGTATTTTGTTCTGCTGTCTTTGTAGTTTATTTAAATTTTGTTTAGTTGTATGGCTCCTTATGTTTATTAGATAACTAATATGGGACGTAAATGTACTATGATTTACATTTGTAGGTATGTCGTTACATTGTTATCTACATATTTGATTATGTCAAATTAATATTTAAATATGAATAAGAAAGAATTAATTCTGAGACAAAAATGTTCTTGACTGGAAATGATTTTATTCTCTTCTGGATAGTATTTTATGTTTCGTGCAAGAATAAAATCCCAAATCCCAACTCTTTGTTTTCAATTTGAGAAAGTATTTTTCCGTGTGTAAGTAGCAATTTTATTATATATTTGTATGTGTAGTAGTACCGTCTTATTTAAGAAAGAACGACAAATGTTTATATAAAGTACAGAAAGCTGTCCACTCTACAACCGTATTTTCACAAAATACAATCGGTGCAGTAATGCCCAAATACTGAACACTGAGAATTGGAATTTTAAATGGATTTGCTTGGCGCATTTGGCAGACAGAAAACCCTTACAATTTTTTCGGTTAAACTAGTTATTTCCTCTACAATTTCCTGTGCTATTTTCTCTTCCATTTGTCAGAAGAAAGGACGAAATATCAGCACGCTATTTAATGTTAGTTTATCTGGTGCATACACATGATTTAGGAAAGTATGTTGTGAATTCTGTATTATTAATATATCGCACAATTACCTACTAGTAGGCTGAAACCCCGCATCTACGCGCAGCTTACATCACGAGCTCGAACAAGCAGACGAAGCTCGTACAGTACTGTTGATACATATTACAATAAAAACTGAATTTCGTATTTTGCACGAATTGCTAAAATAGTGGGGGTTTGTTCTCACGTGCAAATTATTACTTCATGTTCCTACGGGTGCCTCTCGCCCAATTGCGCATGCCCTCTTGCTATAGCGCATCCGCCAGCTGAAAATAATTATGCTGTAGGAACCTATGGCTTGGACAGATTGACATATTCAAAAGAGAATTAATTAAATATAGAAATAACTAAACATAAATGTTAGTAGCTTCGTACTTTTTGTTAGTTGATAAAGAGATTAACATAGTTATATTTATAATTTGAGTTGTTTACACGTAGATATTGCAGATAATCTCTTTATTTATATAGTTATCAAAGATATTTTGTTAGTCGAATAATTCGCACGTGTGACGCTCCTAAAATTATTATTACCATGTGTTCCATAGGTATACACTCTTAGATGAGTACACCCACATGAAACAAACTGCTATTTCCTGAACAAATAAATTATCCTAAATAAACAATAGGTAGGACTAACAATAAGATTAGCATGCGTTAGAATTGATGTTGCCTAAAATAATAGAAAGACTGTATAGAAGCCCCTGTTATACATCACAACTGCATATTCTACTTTCATAACATTATAAATTATTCATGATTTCAGCTCCATTATAACTGGAATTGGTTATACAATATTAATCCATTAAAAGCACCAATACTAAACGCATATACGTTCTGCTAGTACGATATTATTCTTTAGAATACAATTCGCAGTTATTGATTTTATACTACCTCCACTTTTAGGATAAAAAACACGGAAGTAGTTTTCCATTTCATCCTTGCAAACGTTTCCTGATAGAACCTCCTCATTATGTTACAGATGGTGTTGAGTTGTAACTCGCAGATTATCACGACAAAATAAGAATATGAGATATTTTATATACCTTTGTAACGTCTCCTACATTGTATGCAAGTCATAATTATCTGTATTATCTTTATCTCTTCTCATGCTTCAGCTGTGTATTATATGCTGTAATATACACACTGTTTATAAAACTATAAGCACCGATTATTTATTAGAAAATGTCTGAAAACAGTAACTACTATTATTCTTATTATAATTTTGCCTTCAGTAAGTAAGTACCTATCATCGAAGTTAACCTGCTGTGATTCTCTTACAGTTGAAGAGCCATCTTTCGGTGAGAATGTAGGAAAATCACCGGAATATGGAAAGTTCCTATCAATTCCCGGACAGGGTAAAGTCTCGCATACTGTCCACTTTGATTTTTTCATTGAAAATTTATTTTTACCTCATTATTTTTTTCTTTTCCCTCTTAATCTCTTGATTCTGCAACTTTTTATCGTTTAAATGGTTATATTTTACTGTTGTGCTAACTGTATGTATATCTGCATGTTAATTGTGTAAATAAAATCATTCTTCATTTAATTAATATAATAAGCAAATAAAATAAAATACCAAAGAAAACCAAGCAACTATTTTCTGATATTACAACGATTTTATTGCCTCAGAAGGAGAATTATCTATAACGCTAAATTAAATATCGAACATTGACGTTTGTTGAATTCAGAAAAATTGTATTCTTACTACAAAGTACCTACATGAAACAAAAATATCAAAGAAAAAAGGCACCAGAAGATTACAGAACACTAATATCTATGTTCGCTTCCTTATATCGAACAATTTGTGAGGATTTTCACATTATTTTTACCGCCATAAAATTGGGAAATCGCTAGAATATTTAGGTTTCAGCAAATAATCTTTTAGCTACCAAATTAAATTTTCTTATAAATTGGTAATTGGATAATCTCTGCTATTGAAATACGAAATAAAGAAACAATCACCGCGATTTGGATTTCACAACAGAAAATAATTGTTACAGTTGACATGCTCTATGGTATTCAAATAAAAGCTTTGCCTCTAACTAATCCCATCGCATGTTGTAAATTATACAAATTGCATTTAGAATTCCCGCTTAAACACATTATGGGTTCCATCATAGGTTCGATGTTTTGCGTTTTTCTTGAATGTGCAGTCGTTTGTTTTAGACCATATCTAAAGTAGTTTTAAATCACAGGCTCAGAGGGATTAAAGAAAAGTGCCAGTGCTGTTTCAATGTCGAGAAATACAAGTGCAGGAGATCTTGGCAACATGAACGGAGACATCCATCAGCACAATCTTCAATTCATGAGGAAGATTCCACCAGGAGCCGAAGCCAGCAACATCCTAGTAGGAGAAGTTGATTTCCTGGACAAGACCTTATCTGCTTTCGTACGATTAAACAAAGCGGAAATCGTTGGAGATCTGACTGAAGTGCCAGTACCAACTAGATTCCTCTTTTTACTGCTTGGACCATCCGGGACGAATTTAGGCTATCACGAGATAGGGAGAGCAATGGCTACGTTGATGTCAGACGAAGTCTTTCACGAAGTGGCTTACAGGGCGAAAAGTAGAGACCATCTCCTTGCTGGAGTCGACGAATTCTTAGACGCAGTGACCGTATTGCCTCCAGGAGAATGGGATCCGTCCATAAGAATCGAACCGCCAGCTGCAGTCCCTCCACAGGATTCTAGAAAGCGCCCACCGGAGAAGACCATGGAATTCGTAGACGAAGAAGAGGAGGAGCAAAAGTTACGGGAAGAATCTGGTCTGTCCAGAACTGGTATCCTCTTCGGCGGATTAAAGAATGATTTGAAGAGGAAATTTCCGTGGTATTGGTCGGATTTTAAAGACGCTCTAGCGATGCAATGCATAGCCTCGTGGATATTTTTGTACTTCGCTTGCCTATCGCCGATTATAACTTTCGGCGGATTATTATCAGAAGCTACCGGTAAGAATATGGCGGCTATGGAATCACTGGTGTCCGGATTTATATGCGGTATTGGATACGGATTCTTTTCGGGTCAACCCTTGACGATACTGGGATCCACGGGACCTGTGTTGGTTTTCGAAACTATCGTCTATAAGTTCTGCATATCAACCGGATGGGACTATATGTCATTTAGGCTATGGATCGGCACTTGGATAAGTGTTATATTATTACTACTAGTGGCTATAGATGCTAGTGCCCTTGTATGTTACATCACCAGATTCACAGAGGAAAATTTTGCAACACTCATCGCATTTATATTTATTTATAAGGTAAAAACGTTACAAATTAAATCTCTCATTTTAAAGGATGGAAAAATAACTAATTCCAGGCTGTGGAAAATGTATTGTTAATAGGGAAGAAATTTCCGGTAAATACAACCGGTATGACCAACTTATCGCATGATTGTTCATGTTTCATCAACGAGCATACAGAAATAAACTCGAGCACGTTAAACAAAACAGCATGCCTCGTAAGTTAACTTCTTATCGGTGAAAATCTACCACACAACTGCTTTTATTTTAGGATAATAACGGTACTTTAGTGGGAGACGGTTGCTGCACACCTGAATACGTTCTGGACGTCTTCTTGATGTCGTCCATTCTATTTTTCGGTACTTTCACGATATCGGTCCTATTGAAGGATTTCAAGAACGCCCTGTTCTTCCCCTCTAAGGTAATTCGGTTTTCTGTGTTGGCGGAATTTATTGCGATATTCTAATGAATTCAGTTGACCCAAATACATGACGATTCAGTTAGTCGTGCGGTAATCTCCTCGAATTTTGCGAATGTAAATCGATAGTGTTACCTAGTCAAGACCAATTTGCTAGTCCAGTCGCTTAACACGTAAGCCTTTGAATAATCTGCGGTTAGTTTGTATGGAGGAGCGTCGTTTAATGTAAATTTAACAGATTCTGCTGTTTGTATGGTATTGGTCTGTTAAGATTGACGGGTGAATTTCATTAAAACAAATATTCGGTAAAAATTGTACAATGTCAAGTAGACAGACTAAAAAATTAAAAAAAATTGACACTAAATAATTACTTCAAATTTGAAAGGACACCTTTTTGTAATAACCAAAGAAAAGCATCCTGAGCTTACAGTAAGCTTACAGCATACACAACGATCAGTGCTCTAACTCCATTCTCCACAGGTGACTCATAAATAAATATGCAATTAATACCATACCTTCGGAAAATTTAGAGCTATGCAACTCATTTTATGGCCCTTTATATAACGTGGCCGGCAAAAAAAGGCCATCCAGCCTCTCTGACTATCTATTGAACGTAATTTTTATGGTTTTTAATAAGGGCAACCTTTCCAGGCTTAAGAGCCGTGTAAATTGCTTCTGATTTAATTTTCAGTGCGTTTTTGAAAGATCCTGAAATGTATTAAAGAAATTATTACAAATAAGAGCAACTAATGTAGTATTTGCATATTATTAATTATCGTGAAAAACATTTAAGAAAAATATGCCTAAATAATTCACCGAAAAAATTGCCACCATGCTCTTGGTCTATTATTGAAATTACCATCCCTGCAAAAGCAATAAAAAGGTAATAACACTAAAGACGCACTGGAGATTCTGCCTACCGCGACGTCATCAGCGTCACTCCAAGTGTAAAGCTGCTTTCATCGCTACCGCATTTCAACCTTTATCCCTGATGCCTACTAAAAAAAAATCAAGAGTTTAGATGTGCACCTCCTAAAGACATAAGCCAAGAACGTAAGCTAATAATGCAGTTACAGATGTAGCTCGAACAATTCAGGAATTGTCAGGCCCGTGTAAAACGAGTACAAACGAATGCGTATGTAATGTTTCTAGAAGCGGCTTGATATGATATAATACAATAAAAATCAGAAAAAAAAATGCCAAAATAATTTTTTAAGGAGTTTGATAAAGCCTAAGCCGCAAGTACTTATCAGGCACCCCGCAAAGCTAAATCTATCATGACTCTGGAAAAGAACAATTATCGAGTGAGATTTGAACTCTGAACCTAGCCAGTGTGCAAGCCATGCGACTATCAGCGGGGAAATTAACAATAAAAATGCCACTATGGCGGCGCCCAAGTAGGGATCGCAAACCGAAATCCCGGCCCTCGAAAATACCGGAATACCGGACTAAAATAGCGAGATTGGATTCATCAGAACTGGGTTTTTTTAACATTTTCGGTATTTCATTAAAAAATATATAAATTGTTTTACTTAGTTTCTTTGTCGTTTTTTAAGTAAATAAGAGAATTGTTACCCGCGCGAAAGAGAGTGATGGTTTCTATCTATAGCCATAGCTATATGATCGACCAACATTCATTAGTAAAGAAGCATGCCTTGCAAAGAGTTTCGTTTTTATACTGTGTGTAAATATAAACGGGGTAGGAACAAAGGTATGAAAACACCCCCATAGCTTTTGAACAAATCTAAATATAAAGTGAACATTTGGAAAAGTCGTATAAGATTATGAAGTCTATGTTGTGTGCAGGATGGCATCAACCTTCCACATCATTGGGGTAGGAGAGTGGGGGTGCCTAAAAAAATGTTTTTTGAAAAAGTTTGCTACAACTCTCTAATCAAAAGTTATGATCATAAAACAATTGTGCATTTCCTTGTTTCATGCGTTAATTAATCTGTCAAGGTCACAAAAATATCAATGCCGTGTCGAATATTAAATATTGACGTAACGCCTTCGCTTGATCACCTAGCGAATGCAAATAAATATTAAATTAAAAATGCCTAAGATTGAAATAACATTTTTATCAAAACGCATTGCACCAAATTGAATACGCTTTTAAATTGTTGAATACTGTTTTTAGTCAAATAGGCATTGACACTTTTATGACATTGACAGATTAATTTACGCAAAAAACAAGGATTTTTCTTTTATGATCATAGCTTTTGATTGGAGTCATAGCGCACTTTTTAAAAAACATTTTTTTTTGCCTTCGAAGCAAGCCCTTACTTGAACTATCATACCATTTATTTTTGTTTAATCACCCCCATCAATGCTGCCTCAAGAAGGTTGTGAAGTCTTCCTGCCCTAAGAAGGATGGCAGTGGATGCCATCCTGCACAAAACGTAGCTTTCATGATCTTCTCCAAATTTCAACTTAATATCTAGATTTGTTCAAAAGTGATGCGGGTGTTTCCATACTTTTGTCCCATAGCGTATATTACATTAAAAAGCTATGTTTTTATTCAACTGATTAAAACATCGCTTTAATCTTAACAAAAGGCACCATAATTCTTTTCTATATATAGTAAATATTGAAAATATCGGTTTTCCGGTATTCATAAAACTTTAATATCGTAAATACCGGTTTTGGAAAAAGGGTATTGCGACCTTTAGTCCCAAGGTCCATTGTTAGCTAGCTATTTATCTAGCTCGAAGAATTCATGGATTATCAGTCCCGCTAGATAGGTATATGACTGCATTACCAGTCGTCTCATAGGTTGAGAGTTTGGCTTGTGGTCTCTAGGGGGCGCACATCTAAACTCTTGATTCCTTAGTAGACAATCGCGGATAAAGCCTGATATGCGATAGCAATAAAAGTGGGTTTACACCAATAGCGGGTGGTCAGGTAAGGCAACTGAGGCGGCGCCCCACCGGGAAAAATCTTTAAAAAAATGTTCAATGTTGTCGACTAATATATATTAAAAATTGTTGACATAATATTTCAAATATAATAAAAATTTAAAAAGAATTTCTAGAAGAAATTGTATCAGTTTTCGCTTTTCCTGCTAAAACACGTCAAACAATAATAACCAGCGACCCGTAAGAATTCTAACTGAAGCGAATGAGTTATCGGTGCAGTTGGATTAACCTAATGCATTGGAATTCATACTAAGAACTTATGCAATACACAATATGCTTCGCTATATGATACGTGATTTTAGTTGTTTAGTGAGGCGATTAATTCGTTGCGTCTCTATTTATCGGAACCTTTCGGTATCCGTCGGATTTCTTAAATATTATGTAAATTATATGCAATTTCTCATAATTTACATTATTTCGCTTTTCACAGATATTTTTAAATAAATTAAATAAATAAATAAATAGGAAGTACTACTAGTAGCATGCAAAATAATTTCTCCTTACGCTCCTCTAGAAGCCACCTTCACAAAAATACAGGCTTTTTAACGTTAAGTTCGATATCTGCATATGAGCGTTCAGCAAACTACCAAATCGCAGTTGAAATATATCTAACATCATCGTTTTCCCCGCTATGACACTCTAGCCACATTCCTTAAAAACATTGAAGAACCCGTTGTTTTTATCTCCATGTAGTAACAGGTAGTTAAAACCGTGACAAAGATATAAATATTGACAGCAACGTTTTAGTTTTCGGGAGTTCCCGTAACACTTGTTAAATATAAAATCATTCCTTCATACACTCCTGTTGATGCCACTCCCACTATAAATGCAGCGAAACGTTAAGTTGACTAACTATGTGGGGGGGAGTGATCAGTGGACTCCCCGATTCCCGCTTAAGTATATCTCACATCATCATCTTCCCTCCTATTGCACTGTGGCCATGTCCCTTGAAAGCACTGAAGTATTGTTCTTCTCCATAATAGTAATAGGTAATTCAGAGTGTAACAAATAAATAAAATTGGGTAGCGAACTTTTAGTTGGCACAAATAAACTCTGTACTTCATATGAATAAACGAAGGAAAAATAGATCCAATCTACAACTGTAGACTAGATCTACTTTTTCTCGTGGTTTTAAAAATAGATCCCCATTGCATCACTCCCAAAGAATTATTCTTGTAGGTACGCCAATACGTCAGCGATTTCGCAGTAATCATCGCCATCTTAGCGATGACCTTATTAGACTTCCAATCCGGCATTAGAACACCCAAACTGGAAGTTCCTAGTGAATTCAGGCCAACCTTACCTTCAAGAGGATGGATAATATCACCGTTCAGAAATCCCGTCTACACTTATGTCCTAGCTTTTCTACCAGCGTTGTTAGGAACGATCCTTATATTCATGGACCAACAAATCACATCGGTAATCATCAATAGGAAGGAACACAAATTGAAGAAGAGCTGCGGTTATCACTTGGACTTATTCGTCCTGGCAATCTTGATACAAATATGCTCGCTGATGGGACTGCCCTGGTTCGTGGCCGCCACCGTTCTGTCTATAAACCACGTGAATTCGCTAAAATTAGAATCAGAATGTGCCGCCCCAGGTGAAAAACCGCAATTCTTGGGAGTCAGAGAACAAAGGGTTACACACATATTGATCTTCTTCACTATTGGCTTATCAGTATTTCTAACACCGATGCTAGGTCACATCCCTATGCCAGTTCTCTTCGGTGTATTCCTATATATGGGTGTAGCCTCCCTTAAAGGTCTGCAATTCTTTGACCGGATCCTAATCATGTTTATGCCCAACAAATACCAGCCGGATTATATGTTCTTGAGACAGGTAAGTAGTAATTTCTTTTTGTGTGGGTACATTTCTTTCATAACCATCAATTCCAGGTACCAATTCGAAGAGTACACGTCTTCACCCTCATCCAATTGGCTTGTTTGATCTGCTTGTGGATGATCAAGTCCTTCAGCACCACTTCCATCCTCTTCCCTTTGATGTTGGTCGTGATGATAGGCATTCGAAAGTCCTTGGACTTTATATTCACGAGGCGCGAGTTGGCGATTTTAGACGACGTCATGCCCGAGATGACGAAAAGGAATCAACAGGAGCAACTGGAACAAGACTCTGAGGTGGGGTGCTATGGAAAATTCGTTGCATGTGTGTTAGGAAGCGGGCCGGTTAAGAGGCAGATTTCAGTAGAAAAGATGGTTACCATTAAGAGTTAGAATACTTCAGTTTTGTGTAGATAAGCACCTGTTTTATTTATGCACTGTCGATCTAGTCATGCTGCTATTCTATCTCTCAAACAATTTGCGATAGAGTTTGTATTTATGTTCTTGAATTTCTTAATGTTTATTTTACACCAAACACCTCAAATTCCTTTAAATAAGCAGTTATTTTATTAAACTGTTTTAGAAGTAGTAGCTATTTAGTTCCAACGTTGTCAAATACTACGTTGGAATTCATAAGTAATTTTTAAATATCATAATATAAAACCACAACAGTAGATTTATATAGTTTATATATTTCAGAAATATTTTGTCATCCTAAAAAATGCAGATAATATTTTAAATTTGCTGCTCATTCATTTCAATATCTTTCAGAGACTCATTATAAATCTTCGTCCCTCTTTCCTTTCTCTTTATTAACAAAGACAAAGAACTGGTATACCTCAAATAATGCAATTCTTATCAATTTTTATCAATAGTTTGGCCCACAATAGACTGATAAAGCAAATTCTATTCTACTCCTTCAAATATTGTCGTACTTTCTTCTTAGAATATGCAATTTCGCAACTGTTAAAGTCTTACGCACAAAATATTTCGACAATGATTTTGTATCGCGAGCTATCGAAAATTCTGAAGCATTCCAAGCTAATTTAAGAGTTTTAAATCATTTCTTTGTAGACGATATCTAGATTTGTATGTAAATAAACGTTTAAATCACTGTTAAAGGGCATAGAATCAAATCTGAACATCAAATTTCTACTCTTGATCCTGTAATTGCAAGACATTTCAACTCCGCATAAAAAAAATCGTCAAGTTTTGAAAACAGAACGCATGATTTAAAATAAAAGTGAAAAATAGTATTTTAATTTTCAAAATATCTCAAAAGAAAAGCACTTAGAAGGGAAAGATCTTAGTTTCTGTGTAAACACCCGTGCATATATGTATAATTCTGTGCCCAACGTGAAATGATGTCAAGTCACAAGTTGTATATAGTATCTATATAATAAAAATGGGTGATAATAGTCTTATTCAAAACACATTATTAAAATTCTAAGTAGAAATATAAGGCGTACTGTCTACGAAACATAAAATTAATTGAATTATCAAAATCTGTTTACACTTTGGCCAAATATTTTAACATTTGATTTTGTTCCTAGGCAGTAGGCCTAAAAGGATAATGTGTAGTGCCAAAATAACTCTAAACTATAACATAACTCAAGATATCTTAATACTCTAAAAAATATACGTGTTATTTATCTTTATGTTAAGCATGTCCCTACCATTTCACTAATAGAAATTATACAAGTATAAAGTTTAATCGCCACAGGCTAATATATGTCGAAAGATATGGAAAATATAAAAAATGTTTCAAATAAAAGTTGTATGGTATCGAGGAGGCATAAAGTGGTATCATTGATTTGGCCTTAAACTGTCATTTGAAGGTCATATAAAGGTAACCTTCAATTTCTTAAATGGAACACTCAACATATTATTGGATGTTCTTGTAGCTTATGTAGCAAAGTACTTTTTGAGTTAAAAGACTTGAAAGTTACCGGCATACGTCTCGACACGAGCACTATCCAGGATGTAATATATGACATTTACATGACATTTGTTTGACGATTAACGTAACTTACGCTGGAATGCAGCCTGCAGCGCCAGTAACCTTAATTGCCGCTGATATTCAGAAACTGAGTCCGCTGACCGTCTCCAATATTTCACTAATACAAACAAATATGCTAAGCACAAGTGATTGAATTATTTTATTTACCTCAGTTACAAAATATCTCAACAATATGGTAATTTTGTAGGTTAAATTTCACACAATATGGTTACATATCTGATAATCTTATCATTTACAAAAGTCAGTTTCGCTAATAGTCCCTATAATTTCACTAATCACTCTCCACACCTTCATATCATTTAGTTACATAACACAAAATCGCTAATAATCCACAATATCTGATGTCTGTATAGCACAAACTGAAGTCAAATTTCACTAATAACCATGCTAATAGTCCTTCTAACGTACGGAAATCGTTTTCGTATCACTTATTAATAACACTGTATTACCGCTAATAAATCTTTACCAGCCTTTTTTTATGGGCCTCTTTAAGGAACACTGTTTACTAGAGCGTACCCACCACAACCGAAGACCTAAAGGACTGTATTAGACGAGCATGTGACAGCTTTCCAGTCAGTATTCTTAGAAAAACCTTTATGTGACCGTAAAATGACAGTTCAAGGTTAAATCAATGATACCACTTTATACCCCCTTGAAACCATACAACTTTTGTTTGCAACAGTTTTTTTGCCTGAGGCGAGAAATGAAATACCCGATATATAAATTATTTTTTGTCAGTCATCGAATGTTCAACAAACAATAAAGATTTTGCACTTATAAAAGAAATTCTTTCCATAATTCCCACCAACAGTTTTTAACCTTCCATTCATTTCGTTCTTTCTACGTTTTCGTAACAGTATTGCACTGTTTTCGTGTTTTATTCTTAATTAAAATAAAATGCTATGAAATTTTATGTTTGTATTATTTTATTAACCGCCCTTAATTTTTTATTTTGTAACGCTATTTCGCGTCTGACTAAAATGATTCCTTAAATTAATAAAATAAAAAGAAGCATTTAACCTCGAGCACGTCATCTACGGTTGTGGAAAATACAAATTTTTATTGCTATAGAAAATATTACTATAAAAAAAAACAAATCTACACTTTAGTTAGTTTCCTTTGCATTATTCGTGTTTCTTCAGTTGCATCGAAGTTACCTCAAATAATTCCGTTTGTTTTACCTATAATCATACTATTATGCGTGCTTTATTGATTATTTGCAACAATAACAGATAATATATGCCGCTGATCTCAGATAAATATTTTGTGTGAGTAGTTCTTTAAACCGTTCAACAGGCAAAACCTCTGCAACTAGAGAACACAGGGAATCTAAAAATACCCTTGGCGAATGGAAATGTTATGAACATCCCACTATCTGCTATAAATATTTCAGAAGAGGTCAACAAAACTGGCATTTGGAAGCAAGTGAACGACAATAACAAACGGGATAAGGATAAAAAGAAGAATTCTGTTAGCGGGTAGGTCGTTCATAATTTGGATAGCTTTTGAATTTCTTTAGCACTATGAACTGAACAGCTACATTTTCTAAATGTAATAAACCCATTATTTATTCATATAATATCAATCCACCAGTAGGTGGTATGATTCCTGGTTTATATAATCCACATAGAACATATTTGGTGCCGTACATATGTGTACCTATACGATGAAGTAAATATATTTATACAAAACATAATCTATTTCTATGACATATGCGTATCTCCATACCAACTTAAAATTTGTTATTACTTTTGAAACACTTCCCGACCAAAAACAGTGGGATAGATGGTGGTAGTGGTAAGATAATATACATTAGTAGTTGCCAGCAAGTTTTTTGCATTTGAATTTTGAATGATCGTTGTCACCATTTTACATTTCCCCATGTGATTTGGTATGCTCAACCTGTAGCTTTCATTACGTGCGTTGCATTCATACATTCATTAGAACTAGTGATATTCGGATACTCCTTCCAACGCGATAATTGGTAGCGAAATCATCAAATATTATAGCAAGAAAATATCGATATTATGAGTATCTTGCGATAAGAATAATTTGCATTTGCATGTCTTAATCTGATCTGTTACGTTTTCGCTTGTTCAAAATGCCACTTTAATTTATTTTTTCCTGTATTATCTTCGTTAAATAAATTCACTTATATTTAGGAGTTAAGCAGCCATTTTGAAGGCTGGTGATTGCTCAAAATTCAATTTGATGTAGAACAGATGACACAAATTACAAAAGTAATAAAACATTTTATTTATTTACTCTTTATCATTAAACAATATTTTTTTTTGAAAATTACTAGAAATATTGTTAAAACTAATAAAAAGAAAGGCAAACGATTATATTTACGATCACAGAAATACGTATAAATATTTACATAAAACTTTGTTTAAGGGACTATCGTACCAATTAAACAAAGTCGATTATATTCAAATAGCAATTGATATTGGTAAAAATATTGTACCTATTATATGACAAAATATATAATTGAAAAAATAGTTCATCACGAAACACAACGTATGGGAACTTAATTTAACATCTATCGAAGTTAAGTTCTAATTGTACACTGAATTAAGGTTACTTATACTTTGAATAAACAAAAACTAGGATTATATTCCATAAATCAATTTTTTATACTACCTAAGCCTGAATTTATGATTTAGAAAGGCTAACTTTGGCTCCAGAATTGCACAAGACTTCTTAAAAACGTACTAAGGTGTATGAAAATCCTTCCACACCGTTGCGTTTAACAAGCAATCTTTAAAATCTTCGAACAAATGTATCAATATCACTAATACCAGGAGTATTAAAACATCACTAATTAGAATATCCTTTATATTTCAAGTTTTTGTTCTAATATAATAAGAAATATAACAAGAAACATTAACATTTATCGATCCTAAAAGTCCCAAATCAATATTCATATTTCTTTAAATGTCAAAAAAAAGGAGCCACCGTAATTTGCTGGGCTAGACTTAGCGATAAAGGTAATTTTTATATGCAAAAAAAGGGAATATAAAGAGAAGAACAAAGTATTGGGAATATACTGTAAGAGCAAGCGTGCTATGGTAAAATCCAGTTATTTTTACAAATGAAAAACTTTTGTTTTTGTTTTGAACTTAATAAAAGCAAAAATATTAATACAACGAATTATGTTACCATTGGCATGGTTTTCAAATTCAAATTTTTGATTTGATTCATTCCGTTTTTATTTTCCTTTAATTCACTTCAATTTGAAGAAAAACAAAGTAATCGTATGAGCACGATTTATTGAAAAATAAAAAAATGACGCTAGGGAGTTAACAATATGGGTTGACAACGCATGTTAGGTACGAATTTTTCTATTTGAAATCAGGCTTAAGATAGCTAAGTATCTTGACGGTTTATTTATTTTCGTATTTTTCATGCATACTTATTAATAGCAGTTTATTACCTACAAAATGCATAATATGAATTGATTAAGAAATTGTGCAGCGAAAATTCTGTCGTCGAATTTAATTAGTCACAGACGTTTCAGTAACCCGAGTCAAAAACAATAAACAAAAAAAAAATTATCACAACCAATTTCGCAAAAAATAGTGTTATTACAAAATAATTATCCAAAATTATCTTATCAATAAAATATTCAAACAAAGAATATTCGGTTTTTATAATAAATCACCCGAAACTATAAAAGATAATATGTAAAAAATTATCTGAAAAAATAAATCAAAATAATAATAAATTATAAATCAAATTTACACAAAATTAAAATCGGAAATTGAAAAAATAAAACATCACATACAGTATATAAAATAAATTGTCAAAATTGTAATAGTATATTATCGGCGAAACTATGCAATATTTAAAAAATAGAATAAAAGGACACGAGTATAACAAAAATCTTACAGCTTTAAAAAAACATGAAATAACACACAATCATTCATTTTAACAATGTATCAATTTTATAAACACAAAAATTCTGTAAATGATAAAACAGACACAATTTTTCATTAACCTTTATAACATAATTCTATAGGTAAATGAAATTTTAGTAAAAATTAATAACGTTTTTCATATTTAACCATAACAAATAAAATTGACACAATTTACAAAATTTCAAATTAAAACAAAAAGGACCGTGATTTTAGCAATAAAACAAACAATGCTATCAAACATTTTTTAAAGTTTTACATTTCAACTTCTTCATTTTTATATTATCACTTATATATCTTTGTAAATGAATAAGGTTTTGAAATAAACAGAAACGTCTTACTGGAGAGTATATCTGTTTTATTATAAAGACCTAAAAAACCAAGAAGATAGTAGGTATATATCTATTTATACATATAAGGTCAAGAAGATTTTGAACAAATAGTAACCCTTGCCAACCTTTAATAACTTTTTTCCCGATTTAGGTCGAAAAATGGTGTTTCTGGACTGGGGCGCAAAAAAATAATTATTAATACTAAATGTAACTATAAGTGTCCACATTGACCTTTGAATTATCAACGGAAAGAGACCAACCTAAAATCCGCTGATCTTTTCGTGCACTAATGATTATAAACCTACCCACATAACTGCTTTTAGAACTAGGTACAAGGAAGATTTTTATATTTTTATATTCTAGCTAGTGATGTAAAATATAAATCGCGTTGATAACTTTTTGCTGTCAAATAAAGATAAAATCTTGATGCGAACACATCCAATTTCGTTCAGATTCAATGCTGACAGTATAAATAAATGTTTATGGGAAAGGTGTGCCATCAAATTTTATTGTAAGTATTAGTGCGAAGATTTTCGATGGGGTACAGCACCCATCCAAAGTGATCCAAGATGCGGCAGAATTATTAAAGCCACAACCAGCAAAAACATTTAAAAATTTAAGGAATTGATGTTCAACAGATCGAAGAGTATGCTTTCCATTAATTGCTGATAAAATAGGAACATCAAGAGCTAAAGTTTAAAAAAAACTAAGTACATAAAAATGTATAGATAAATAAGATATCAACACCTTAGATTCAGTAATTGCTTACTCCTGAACAAAAATTTTGTCGGGAACAAATTTGTGTGAAAAATTGTAACGGGCGACGAAATTGGGGATCACCGACAAAACAAGGATTCATAAGAGATTCCCGCTACCATAAATAAAAAGCAAGAAGCAGTCTTCATTGAAAAACTGGTGACTACTGTGCTTTGAGATGCAAGAGGGATTTGTCATTTGGATATATTGAGAAAGGCGCTACTAACAACAGAAAAAGTCTATAAGAATTAAAAACTAGTAGTCAACATAAAAACCTGAAAATTGTGAGCAAAGGCATGCTACTTCATGTGAAGGTACCATACAGCCCACAACTGTTTTATGGAGAAATCCATATTCCAGTTCAAACTTAGGAGAAATGACAAACTATTACCTCTTCCTTAACTAAACTCCCGTGTTTTTCTTTAATTGAATTCTTAAAAGTGGAGGAGGATTTAAAGACCTATCAAAAGATTTGAAGAATGTAGGTTTTAAATTAGCAAAACCTAGGAATAAGTGTGTGACCAATTGTAAAATATGCTTTTCTGTTTCCTAAACCTTTTCTTCATGCCTAGATAGATAATATAAAAATCTTCTTAGGGCTTATATTAAAAACGTTAGTTATAAAATGTTTTTTGGATTCTCAAAAATCCCTTGAAAATTAAATCCATCTGTTTTGCACCGCACTTTTGAATCGTGTGAAATATAGGTTAATATATATCCAATATAAATACGAACCCAGTTCTGTTTTTTGCAATATTAATTACGATAGAGCTTGACATTTTTTAGAAGAGTAAAATAATGATGAAATGTAATGTAATAATAAACGTATATTTATTTATTAGGCGATTTAAAAAGAAAAAGCATGTCAAGAAGGAAGACAAGAGAGAAGAGAAGACCAGACTCGAAAAGCGACTGTCAACAATGGCCGAAGAAGACGAAGAAGAAGGAATTACCATTAAGGTGAACGACACAATACTACACGTATGAGCCCAAAAACTAACACATTGCACAAAATACAAACCACATTCTCAAAATTCGAAGTGTAAGTAACAATCTAGCACTAGCTTGTCCACATCCAAACGCATCAAGTTACATTTTCACTACATCTCCTTGTGTATATACCATTAAATGTAAGTGTAACACTTGTAGCATGTAAATGTGACACAATATCGTCAAATAGGTGTAAATTAAAATTAATACTTTTTGCAGCTTCCACTCCACCAAGACGAAGTTACCAATTTTGGATAAAACAAAATAAAAACTAAGCATGCATTGGCATGATCCTACCGTTGCTAGTCCGAAAAACAATTGAACGCTCATACGTCTGTTTGAAAACGTGCATGAAATATACACACACCCTTCCTTATTCGTTGTGAAGTAGTAGACGCGAATTTAGCACTGTGAAATCACCTTCTGAAACGTGACGTATTATTTTAGCGCGACTCCTTTAAAGAGAGGAATAATCACCGCAATAATAACGAGAAGAAGAACGTTGGAAGAAGTGAGGAGACCAGAGTTTAATGGCGAAGGACTAAATACGAATGGAAGGCTGTGTAAAAATACCAAGTATTCGTTTTAGCATTATTACTGTTTAGGTATACTAAATGTTTGGCACAATTATCAAGTTTGAAACTACACGCGTTCAAGCTTAGAAGAATTTATTTTTGTAAACGTCTATACATTTATTTCAGGAACCCATTGGTAAAAAAGGAAACAAATTTTTATATGTACACGATAAGAGCAATCTTTAGATCCGACTGTCCGAAAGTTGTAATGTAACTGAGCTAATTATAAATTTTAATCTTTGACATTACAGGGTCAGCGTGAACTGCCTTGATTTAGCTCAAAGTTGTTTTAATATCTTTGAATAATTCAAGCAACAACTAAAATAGAAACACACATTTAGATTCGATTGTAGGGATGGTCTGTACGTAAAGCCGGTAATACATCTGAACTATTTGTCCTCATTTGCCGAGTGTTAAGTCATTTACGGCGCTCCAACTCTTTTTTTTTTTCTGAAAACTGAGTTGTCGCGCCGTAAACGACACCTACCGCATTCAAATGTAAATAACTATTTCTCACCCTGCCATTCGTCGATAAATTCTCTTCTACGTTTTTGAATGAAAATCAATTATTTATATATCGTTATCACTAGAATTTTACGACGAAGAAAAGAACAATTGTTTCGATAAAGAAGTTAGAAATAAATATGATGATATCTTGGACACCCCGAAGCAAGTTAGCTGGATAATGTACGATGTTCAGATGCATTATCGGCTTAACACTTAACTCACGAAACATTGCGCCTAACTAAACAATTAATAACTACATCATTGGCAGGTAAAAACAAAAGACTAAGCAATTTTGGAACATTTTTAAATAAACAAATGTAGTTTTAACATGACTAAAGCATTTTAATATAAAAAATATACGTAAACTACTATTACAATTACCTAAAGGACGCGTTTAGAATGGTTGCTATATTTTTCTTTAGGGAAATTCTTTTAATTCAAACAACAGAATTATACTAAAAAAGAAAACAAAATAAGAATGTATCTTACATACATATGTTCACGTTTATTTAGTCTTCCATTCTCACCATATTACTCAGAGAGGAGGCTTAATACCTCTTGTGTTTAATTAGTTAATTATTGTTATTGCTACATTGTTGCATAAAATCGTTTGACTTATTATTGTTAGTTACGAATAGGACACTAAAAGCATATATTTTTCAAATAATGAACTGTCTCAATAAATGTTTAGTTTTTACATACATATATCGTGTGCTTTCTAGATTTTGCTCATTACATATTATACCAAACAGACAGCAAAATATCTAACGTTGTATCAAGTATTTTCATATGCGAATTAGTGATCGGTGTCCTTAGTAATACATATATGGATTTGTTGATTTAATCGTTATTGAAATGTATGCAAAAAGAAATATAATAAAATACACTTTTACTCAATTGTTTATTCAATTTTACCTTATTTCTCACAATTGCAAAGTTACAATTCCCTACACACAGAATTGTGCGAAAGTTCAAGATAAGAACTATCTAAGATATTCTGCAGTCATCCTGATTTTGTAGATTTCTTAGTTTGAGCAGTAGAAAACTTAAAGAAAGAACACATCCACACTAGAAAATCACAGTTTGTTGCGATTAATTCTGCCTACTTATGTACTGTTAAATATGTATTGTGTTAACTTTTGACAGTTTAGTCACTTTACTTTCCTTAATGTCACCAGAAATGTCAATACATTTGTATGCGTCAGTAGTACCAATTTCACTTCACGCACTAGTGCGTGAAATCCATGTGAAATCACGCTTTTTGGTGAAGTGAACTATTATGCAAAAAGGTGGGTAAAAAAATATTAACAAATATATACGAGTTTGATCCAGCCGGTGGGGCGAGTTTGATATATTTCAAACTCGCTCAACCGGCTAGAAAATTAGTTGTATTATTCTACTGGCGTAAATTTTAACCATATATTGGGCGAGTAATGTTTTATTGGGGTTTTCAGATGGTGCGAAAATATGAGCGCACGCCAGTATAAAAATTATACCAACGAACAACTAAATGAAGCACTTAAAAAAATAGCTGACGGGGAACTTTCCATGAAAATAGCCTCACAACGATACAGAATACCATACGGGACTTTACACAATAAGTATCATGGAAAGCACATAAGAAACACTGGTGGCCAGCCAGTTTTCACAAAATTAGAGGAAAGAGCTATTCTTAGTTCAGCCTTAAAATGTGCAGATTGGGGGTTTCCTCTTGATCTCTTAGAGATTAGAATGCTTGCGAAAAAGTATCTTGATGGAAGAGGTAGAAAAGTGGACAGATTTTCAGATAACTTGCCTGGAAAAGACTGGGCTCTAAACCTATTGGAACGCCATAAGGATCAAGTTTCGCAACGTGTCTCTCGAAATATCAAAAAGGCGCGAGGAAAAGTTTCTAGGGAAACTTTATCAACTTATTTTGATTATTTACAGGAAACATTAAACGATGTTCCTCCCAGCAATATATTTAATTTTGACGAGACCAATGTAGGTGACGATCCCGGAAGTAAAAGGCTTGTATATAGAAGAGGGGTCAAGTATCCCGAAAATGTCGTCAATTATTCGAAGAGCTGCACTACAATAAAGATTTGTGGATCTGGCGATGGAACCCTTTTGCCGCCATACGTAATATATAAAAGCGAACATCTCTACATGGAAAGAAGGCGGAATTAGCGAGTACCCATGCTGCACAAAACCATGTTGCTCGCAAGGATGCCGGTTTAACAGAACTTCACATGGTTGAATGGACGCTGTTACGTTTGAGGATTGGTTCTCTTCTTCATTTCTTCCGCACGCCAGGCGATTAGACGGAAACAATATATCATTTGTCTGCCTAGTGCCAAATTCTACACATATTTGTCAACCACTCGATGTGGCTTTTTTCAAACCGTTCAAGGTAGCGTGGCGAAATGTTTTAGCAGCTTATAAACTAAAAAATCGGAATTCATCTGGAATTGCCAAAGAGATTTTTCCGTCTTTATTAAAATCCGCTATAGAGAAAATGGATATTGTAAATGCCCAATGTAAAGACTAGACTGGGGATCAAGAAGCTGGTGTAAAAAGAAATATAATAAATGGTTTTTATGCAACTGGTATATTCCCCATGAACCGTAATAAAGTTTTGGATAAAATTCCCGATTTAAATTATAACCCAGAACAGGAAGTAAATGATAATTTAGGTGAGCTGTTACGAGAAATAAGGTATGGAAATAATGATAATACGGAAAGATCTAGACGCAAAAGGCAAAGACTCAATGTTATACCGGGGAAAAGCGTTACCACAAGAGATGCCGGAAGAAGATAGCAACAATGACTATGAAGAGTACCATGTTACAGCAGAAACTGAAGAAGAAGAAGAGGCTGTTGATGAAAGTGTAGATGAAGTGGAATATATAGCACCTAACAAAGATTTATTAAAACCCGAAACATTCGTGCTTGCCAGATTTTTTTCTGAAAAAAGAAAGTCAACCAACTTCAAATATGTGTGCAAGATTTTAACACATTTTTCAGATAACGAAGTAACTGTAGTTGGTTTCAAATCTACAAACCCCAAGCGATCTCAATTTAAGTTGGTGGAAAAGGATCTTAGTACAATCCCCGAGGCTGATATAATAGTGGTCCTGCCAAACCCTACTGAGCTAGATGACAAGGAATATGAATTTCCTGCTACAGTAGATGTTAAAGAATTGTAAAATATTATTAAAGTAGCTATAATATCTATTTAGAATATTGGTTTATTTTGTTTTATATATCTACCTACTTAAAGTAATATATGTTTCATTTTTATATTTGTATATATATATAAAATACAAACATTAAAAAATTATTGCAGTAGTATCAATCTCACCCCATATATCAATCTCGCCCCAAACATATAATTCTCCATAAAAAAAAAAATTGACGGGTCAAATTAAAAATGGGGCGAGATTGGCTTGATTTGGTGCAAGATACCTATTTTAGTGTAATTTCAAAAGGGGTATCAAACTCGCCCCAGCCGGCAGGTAAGATTGATACGGCCTATTTTAATTTTTTCCATTGTCATTCTTCCTCATTTTTTATTGGTAGGTTACTACATAATTCCCACACAATATTTCATTTTTAGAATATTTAAAAAATTAGTATTACACCTTTTAACTCAAAAACTATTTTGAAACCTATCAATCTCGCTGCGTTTTACGGTAGCTTAAAAACTTCAAAGAGTTACGGTGGAGGATTGCAGTATGTCTAGTAGCGATCTTTATTAACGCAGTTCAGCGTCCTCTGTGGATGATAAGCCAAACTAACATATGATACCAGTAGTTACCTGCAGCTGATCTAATGATTCTGCTTTTCTATAATGTAACAGAAAACTACTAAGCGATATCCACTCTAATCACTAATATTAGACAATAGATGGACCATTGGAACCCACCTTAATTTACAAGGTTTTTAAATAATTTTATAATATACTTATTTAATAACCTGCAGTTAATACAATGCAATAATAATGACTTTATTCTATTATGGTTTATTATATTAATAATATTTATTATAAAATTTATGTTTGCGTTTTTTCTACTTGACTTTAAATTATAAACTGTACAATATCTTCTAAAATAACACCGCATACACGTCGATATCTTGGAAACACGTATAAAATAAACTTATAAAATTACCGGCCCACGTGTTTTGGCACAAACTGTCTAGGGACATTTATTATAATTGTTAATGTAATCGTTTTCGCATAAGACTTCTGAGAGTGTATTTATATTCCGCGGATGTCTATTTACTGTTACCACAAAATTTTAAAGCGCATCATCGAACCATGCCAAAGACATAAATAAATCCCCGGTTATAAATACCATTTAGCCGGAAACAGTTTAATTAAAACTCTGTCCGTGTTGACGATTATTTTCGAAGCTAACGTTCCAAATTTAGTCTAAGCGACGTCGGTGGGTATTCTAAATATGCTTCCATCTTCTTTGCAATCTACAAGGGTTCCTTTTTTACCCGGCTCGTGTTAATGCTGTTTAGTTACCGAGCGATGCACTTCAAAGGATTTAAACTGCACGCTATATTTAGCCTGAACCTATTATTAATTCGAAAGGTATATGGTCTTTTCAAAATAAACCGTAAATTACCCTGCGCTATTAATAAATTTTATAGGAGTTTCCATATAATCACACATTCGTACTTGTAGGTGATATACACGAGTTGATAGGTCGCGTAACTAACACGAATTAAAAATTATATTTAACTATTCTCTCCTACTACGCATTATTATGTACGCGTGATAAATTTAATAGACAACATCAGCTATTATTGTTCCAGTTATTTGTATATTCTATTTTCGTACAGCTGGAACCACCTTAAAGTTTTGTTTTTTATTTGTCAATTACATCATGTTAGACTAGATATTTTTAGGTATTTTTTTTCTTGCGAGTGACAAATTTAGCTTATCGTATACGCCAAAATACATAAAAGTTCGTCTCGTATCATTCATGCATCGGTTAATTTGTGTAGGTGGCGATATTTTGACTAAGTTATTTATTTGAACAATAATACTAAAATAGCCCGTCAATCAAACATGGTCACCTATTTTTGGCAACAATCGGTATACCTATCTTTTGTAATATTTCATTTTAACACATGAAATATATGTATTAATATTAGATTTTAGAGATCATTTATTTCGCCATTTATTTTCCTTGGAAACGTTTGCCACATTTACTGTCTTGACTTTGGGATACTTTATTAAAACTTTGGTATTTAAAATATTTCAACTCTATTTTACAAACCTACTTACCAGATCGAGAAAGAATCTGTGAAAAGATATACGAAATATACTGAGTGCAGTTAAAAACCATAAATTCTTTGAAAAGCAATATAAGTATGTTAAAATCAAGAACGTTACACTAGATATAAAAATGAAAATAAAATACACTTCTAGATAAAAAAAAATGTAAATAGTAATAGTTTATTATTCTCCTTGATCAAGCCTATCTTTTATAAATAAACAACAGCATCAGCGACTAAATTGTAAGAAACAAATGACGAGAAATTGTTCAAAAAATAAGAAAAATTAAAAAAAAATTATATAGAGTATAGAAAGCATTGTCTTTTATTATTTTTTTTTTCTTAAAGAAGTATATGCCTTTTAATACTTTATTTTTATTGAAGATTTTGATACCCATATACATAGAGCACCTAGCAAGTAAGATCATGAGCTGAAATACATACATAAACTATCTTTACTTTTAATGCTGTAGTTATGATAGTTTTTATTGCTAATAAAGTCTTTTCTGTCACTTTTTACCAAAAATTCCATAATACACATTACAGACTTTAAGTACCTATTCGTAACTGTTTAAAAATCGGTGTACAACACACTGAAGACAACTGTGGCTTTAGAGTAACTATATTAGCTTCCCAATTTAGACTATTCTTAATACGAAAACCGAGATATTTCGTTTTCATTTCTTGGCTTATTGTTTTCGATTGCAAAGCAAATATGATGACATTTATATATAACAGTTTTAACATTCAAGTACAATCTATTATTCTCAAACCACAACATCGATGTACAGATTGTGTAACATAGGGCCCAAAACAGGTCCCTATGGCACTCTCTTTACATTAGTAAGGGCATTAGAAACTAAACCACTTATTCCTCCAATTTGTTGTCTACCAATAAGATACGATTCAATCCAGTTAAATCTTATTGTTGGATAATAAATAATACTTGTTAAGAAATTGTTACTAATTTTGACAATCTCAGCAGATATTGAAGATTTGAAGTTGGCTAACGATGCAAATAACTTCAGATTCCGATACAGCATCGACATGAATACTGTTCTGATTGAATTTAATGTTAATGGTATGAAGATTGCATTTCTGAAAATTACTTGTATATATATTCATTAGTTGCACCAACAAAATATTCATTAAAAGCTGTTGCTATATCTGTAGAGGTTTCAAATTTCGCATTTCCAAATATTTTTCGTTGATTACCTCAGAATTTGTGCTCTTACAGGAAGTGTTATTATTTATTATTGTCCAAAGCATCTTGTTTTTTGTTGCTGCTTTGTGTAAAAAAATTATCATGGTATAAACGCCATAAGTAAACAAATAAAAATAAATTCCACTGTATTCTCTGAATACATTCTTGCGGTTGAGGATGGAATTAATCATGAAGAATAAGTTCTGATGTTTCGCTTAGACAAATATAATAGTAGGAGAAAACGTTTGGACAATTGCGCATCTGCAAACCTTTGAGCTATATTTGGAAGTCGCTGTTTAAGGTCGGCTAATAAGAAATAAACTTTAAGGTGTAAATAATAGATATTCATTCAATGATAAGTTATCTAGATTGTGAACTGAAGATTTAGTGAAGTTTATACTGTAATTAGTTTTGTTCACATGATGATTTGGAATCGCTGAAAATGGGCACGCACATGTGTAATCTGAAATGAATGACCAAAATTTGAAAATGCGCCTACTCCTATAGCCTCACTCTACGAATGTATGGCTATAAAGGCCTTATAAATTATCAAAAACATATAATACGTAAAACCTGCAAGTCGAATTAATAAGAAAAAATTAGACTCACGAGATATCCGATTACTCCACCCTAGACCAATTTTAAATTAATTTGGGAGTATTACTTCGGAAACTCGTGGATTTCTATTCTCAACTCACAAATTTTCAAAACAATTGCTTGTAAAAAAAAAATTAATATTTATATATGTATATTATTTAGTCATTTATAAAAAACAAAACAACAAAGCTTAGTACAGGAACGTGTGAAATCAAGCCGATAGCTTTAAACTCAGTAAAAATATCATCAAATGGTATACGAATGGCTCCAAAACCGAATAGGAAAGAACATAGATCTAGGACCAAATATTTTGTAATCTTGGGCAAATAACCAATTCCAGGCGGAAAACATGCTATAGTCAAAAGTCAGACTAGTTCAATATTGACAAAGATTATCGAAAGAAAAATTTTGTGATAATATCTGAGGGACAATAGTCATAAAGGCGCCCAGCTCACATATAATCAGGTCTAAAACAGTTTCCAGAAAACCGAGTCAAAACAAGCCAGGCATAAAAAAAATAAGCCTACACTTATTGGTTCCGGGGTACACAGGAATGAAGAGAAATAATTAAACTGAGTATTTAATCTCGGTCAATAATGGGTCGGAATACCATTGTTAGAGCCCAGTATAATACTGAAGAAGCCAAAAAGTGAAGTAGAGAGACAGAGTGTCCAAAGAATGAGGCAAGCTAGAACTCTCTATGAACTTACAACCGGAAGAAGTCTATTATCTATGGAACGCACCGACTTAAGTAAAAACAATCTGCGCATTCTAACTAGTATTCTGTCATGCGAGACAGCCTCATAACTTTTTTACTATGGAGACTACAAACTGATAAAATTTCATCAGAATTTACAGTTTGTAAGTTTCATTTGTTAGTTAGACACGTGCCAAGTACATAAAAAATGGTGAAGATCTTTCATTCATTGGACAAGGAGTTTTGCCATCTTTTTCTCCAAGAAGCAGGACATTGTGAGATCTTACGTTTACAAGTCTCCGATTTCATCATCATTTTTTTTATTTTCTCGTAAATTAATGTTTAAAGATGGAAATATATTTCGTTGACCCCAAAACGCAATTCCTTCTTTGGACAAACTAACATAAAGTATTAAAAAATCAGGTTAAAAGTGCTGTTTTGAGGTTATGTAGAACATGTTTTTGACGTTTCTGACGGTTTATAATGGCACTGTAAAAGTTACTAAAAGCGAGCGATAATTTATGTCTACATAGATAGATAGATAGATAGATAGATCTTTATTTCATAATACCATACAGTATGAAACACGTCATAGGAAACTGAAGCTGACAGTACAGTACACTGGACAAACTGACAGAAATTGCTATTACAACTTAAGGCTACAGAAAGAAATCATTTGAGTTGTATAAACATTTTCGAATAAGCATATCTTTTACACTTTTTTGAAAGAGTTTAAGTTTATGTTTCTTAATCTTAATCTTAAAATATAATCAAGATCATGTCCGTTTCATCGACAGAAATTGTAATTGGAAGTCAACATATCTGTGCTTCTACACCAAAATAAAGAAATTCTGCTATTGCACTTTTCTGCTAGATTGATTCTTAAATTACGTCACTTTTGAGGTTAACTTTATTTCAGTTTTCATCAACAACTCAGTGTAGAGAAAATCCCCATGCAACTTTTAGTCGATTAGAAAATTCTTAATGTTGTTAGTAACTTATTCATGCTAAAGATCATGTCAAGGAGAAAAACGAAAAGTACAAAAACGTTACAGCAAAAAATAATAGTATCAGAAAATAACAAAATGATGCACTAATAATAAAATTTAGATATAAGAATGGATTAAAACTATGATATCATAGGGTAATTAGCTTAATGGTCAATAAATTAGTAGTTACTGAAATTGTAATTAAGTTTTTGCGCCATCTACCAAACACCCTTCACCAATTTGGGTTACGCCTCTTTTAAGATTGGTTTTTGCTGAGAATATTTAGGCAAATTTGATGATTGAAACGAATGGCCAAAAAGCAAAGTTGTCATTCAATCTTTAATAACATAATGCTTGCGATACCTACCTGCTAGGCTAGACTTTTGTTGATGCTACCCAAGCATTGTCAATGTAGCGAATAATACTGTTTATGAACATGGTACATGTGTTTGTTATATGTACTGTTATATTTTCTTGGTATTTATTCTAAAATGTCTGTGTGTATCATGGACTTAACATTTCCAGACTTCAAAACTGTCAAATTTGATTTAAGAATAATTTCGTGTTAAAATAACGACACAAAGTGACTGTAGTTGTTTGAAATCCCCTTGAGTACAAACTTTAAATTTGTAAGCCCGAGTTATGCGTCACACTATAAGGAGGCACATCGTTTATAAATAAACGCGTGCAGTAGGAATAATGCCCGCATATCCAGTTTTCTCTCTCGTCCTCCACGCAAGCTTGCGTTTACAGGTGGATGATATATTAAGATTGCTATTGCCGAACAAGTGGCAAGTTCAAGATTGAGGTGACTAATCGGCCCAATGGGAAAACAATCGGAATCAGCATCAATAGGTCTACTCTTAAGCATTTTCTACTGCCTAATTGGACATGAGAGAACTTTTACACAAAACACACGCACACACACTCATACTCCACCTCTCGATAGTAATCTTCAGCATGGAAAACATGAACGTTATTTGTAACCGTCGTAAAAAAAGGATTTATTTATAATAAAGATTTTCTATTTTTATCTCAACCTTGGTGTTATACATCTCGCGCTGCCGCGTTGCCACGTGTACTCACACAGCGATAAAAACACTATAATCTGTTGCTCACGACGACGAACACGTGACTATCCTCATCTCTTTCGCTTGTATTCGTTGACCGATAGCCTTCGTCGCATCCAGATTCCATTATCGGAGCGAAGATTCGTACGTTACAACGCGAGAGGCGCCCATCATAACATTTATCTTCAGAATAATCGGTGGAACGCTAGATGGAAGCAGCCGTTCACTTCTTATTCGCTGGTAAAACAAAGAGAATAAGTTCGTATACGTTCACCCGTAAGAATTCTGATAGAAGCGCGCGCACTACAAAAATTATAAAGTCTATTTATATGGAATCGGTGGTATTTTTAGATATTGTGTGAAACAGATTCTCCTTCTGTGTTCATATGAGAAGACAAACATATGGAATCAGTTTGTATCAGGAAGAGAAATATAACCCACTGTCATTGATGTTCTTGGAAAAGTAAAAGAACCATCATGAGAATGACAAGCGTTTAATATCCATTACATAATTTTTCATTAGAATTAGTGCTCGAATGTCGTTTTTGTTCTACTGGATAAACTTTGAAAATCTATAGCACCTAACAATATTATACACAGATTAGAATTGGCGTGATGGTTTCTTTTCACCGCGACCGTTTTCAAACCTAGTATGATCCCTTTCATGGTAGAAGACACCTTAGTATAATCCCTCAGCCTTCTTAATTGGATCCATCATTTTTAGCTCCTTTACGTAGGTATTTACGAAACCATCGCAGTGACACATACACTGGGATTACCTCTTTTCCTTTGCAGAATCAGCAACTGGCATCCCCTGCCAGAGTTATGATACCCTTGTAGTCTATACATTTACAGATCTACCATTTTGGTAGTCCTCCTGTCTTTACTCAGTAGGTCTTTTATAAACTCAGGTTCCCGTTGTTTTAAGAACTGTCACACATGTACGCTTTCTTTGATGAACATTGTTACGTACGATTTGGCAATGCTGCGTAAAGGGCCAACTCCAATAAGGCACCTTGACGATCTCTGTCATGATTAGACCTTTAGATTAGATTAGATTAGATCTAATTAGGGTAACATTACACCGCGACCTATCGATCTATTGTGCCCCCCTACATCAGCTGCAAGCTGCTAGGGTTTGCCCGCACTTACAGCTCCCCATCCAGTCCAAGAACTTTAATAAATTGCAGTAGCTGTGATGGTTTCAAGGAGGGTATTTCTCCCTCGTCTATGACGTCTTTGCCAAAATAGTTGGTACGAGTTTCTGTGATGGCAGTGCAGTCGGATATTAGGTGTTCCGGACTTTCACCTTCCGCTCCACAAAACCTGCAATCACTATTCTGTTTCAGACCTATCCTTATCATGTGTTCCCCCAGATGACAATGCCCTGTCAGAAAACCTGCAAGGATGCGTAGTCTGTTTCTGCTTAGTTCTAGCAGGGTTTTTGCTCTTTCCTTACTGTAATTTCCAAGGAATATCTTGGAGTGTCTCAGACCAGGGAGATTTTCCCAGAGGGAAGCTCTGAGCGTCTCCTCCCTCTCTTTGAGTTCTTTTTTGTAGGTGCTCACCCCTATGCCGCAAAACGGTTCTGGTCCCACAAACGAAGTTGTGGCGGCCCTTCTCGCTAGTAGATTAGCTACCTCGTTGCCGCTGATTCCAGTGTGTCCTGGTACCCAGTATAGCGCAACTTTGTTTTCTTTGCCTAGATTGTTTAGTCTGCCAAGACATTCCCAGACTAATTTCGAACTAATGGTATTAGAGATCAGTGCCATTATGGCTGCTATGATTAGACCTTGCTAGGTTATTAGAGCCCAAACAAATGTTATTCTACTTTGAGTTTCCGCTTCGTTTGTAATGAGTACGTAGTCTCGAACAAGTTTGGAGCCAGCACTTACAAAAGTATTTTTTTTAAGTGCTACTTGGTTATTGGAGAATATAATGACTATGTGGTCTACCTATCTATTTCAATTACATAATTACAAATTACAACAATCGAGCGGTCGGCTCGCTAAGTGTTGACTCAAAGTTAATATGGGACTACGCGCTTTAAACAAGGTAGGCACCCTAAGGAAGCCAACATTGGCCTAGGCTCCCAGCCACACGGGTGTGAAAGGAAATGAGGCAGTGGACGACTTAGCCAGACAAGCTTCGTCACAAGATCGTTCGTTGGAGCTGGCCCTTCCATCGGTATTACCAAATCGCAAATTAAAACGTCCGGCAATGAATGAACACAATAAAGCCAAAAAGTGATGGCAAAAATCATCAGAGAAAGACTGACAAAAGAGTTCTTAAGTGAACAGAAGTCTGAATTTACTAAAGACCTACTGAGTAAAGACAGGAGTACTGTCAAAATGTCCGTTGACCGGTTATTGTAGACTGAATAGACCTATGCATAACTTATGGCTAGCAGATGACGCTCTATGCAGATTCTGTCAAGAGGAATGAGAAACCCCACTACGTATTGCGCCACTGTGGCACCTGGCGAGGACAAGGTTTCTAGTGCTGGGCGTAGAGAACCCTACAACTAACATCTAGACAAAGAAGCTGCTCTCATGGATGATAGCTCTAATTAAGTTGGGAAAGTTAGAGGGTTCGAAGGTTCATTCCGTATTTTCCCTCGATGTTTCTCTTTCGATGCCGAGAAAACTTAATGAATTTCTTGAAGTATTACATCTAGCGTGTAATCAAACCACGATTTATCAACTTTCCACGTACGCCAAAGTCAACGCAAGACGTAGATTGACCACTACGATATATGGAAATAATACATATAGTACAGGGAAGCGATATATAATTAGACAAATGTTCATCTATGCTCGTCCAGCAGGCTCCGAAAAATTGTTTAATACTGTTGTACTTCCTAGTGTCATATGTGTTATATTCATAAAATGAATTCTTTAGCATTCTTCGCAGTGTATCGCACCAGATGAAATATTTATTCCAAGGCATGATATGGGCTTAAATCTCACTTCATCTCGCAGAAGCTATAAAACTACAGCTGAAGAAGACAGCGGAGGACTAGGGTTTAATAAAAATAAAACCAAATAAGTATATAGTGTTGAAGAATGAAAACAAACGCTTGAAAAGCTAGATATTGAATGTTGATTCCAAAGAAATAAAATACTGTTTCAATAGATTTTCTTTTTTGTTTTTTTTTTTGTTTCACTGCAGCCTCTTGGCTTTTTGTATTATATGTCCCTTGCCCATTAAATTATGCCAGCCATTCCAACAACCTGTACGAGTTTTAACAAGCGATTGAAATAAATCTCTAGGTTCGTTTTTGGCTTGCCAAAAATTGCCTGTCTTTTTGGATTCACAAAGAATGTGGTATGCGGTTTCGGTCATACTATTGCTCAGTTTGCAGTGAATATCTGCTGTAGGTGGCTTTCAGTGAACTGTTAAAGGGACTTACTAGTCTTACTGCCTAGTATCCGAAAATGATTCAGTTTTAGTAGTTCTTCACCCTTCTTACCAAAAGGTCTTTCCATGAGTTTGCGTGCTTGTGTTCTTACATCGTTCGTTGTGTTTCTCTTGCACCCACCTCCTTACCTGCTCGCGTGTTGTGTTTTTTGGATACTATTAGAACAGGTTCTGGGCCTACGATCCCATTCTTGCCAACTCGTCGACTCTTTTGTTTTCCTCGATTCCCAAATATTCGGGAGGACGGGAAGGTAGGTTGGGAAGGTTTAATTAATGTGGTATAACTATTATAAAAGCGAAATTTAGGAAAGAAAATATATATGGAAGGACTGAAGAGCCGGCTAAAACCAAAAAGTATATGAGAAGCGTCAAGAGCATTTAAATAAAGCTACAATAAGATCGTCATGTACGGATGCGAATTGTAGAATTTAAATCAAATGAATACGTTGGAAATTTTTTAAAGGAAGATGCTAAAAAGAATGAGGTAAACAATCTAGTTATTGAACATTTAAGAAATTTTTCTAATTCACGTGTGTGTTATTATTTTATACGTAAGAATTCAAACGTGCACTTGGAACCAAAATAAAAGGGTTTAGTTTATTATTTTATTGCTCGTATACCTATCCATATATAAAGTTATGTACTTTCTTTCTTAAATCGTGTATGAAAAAGAACACACATCAAAAGGTTTAGTTATTGCACATTCTTGGCAGTATTCGGCCATACATTTTAATTATTGGACCCAAAGTTCACATTATGTCTGCTATATGAATGTATTTAGTGCTAGTTATTTCTTGCAATATTCTCAACAGCATGAGAAGGAGTTTTAAACCAAACCAGATTTGGCGTGGCTGATGCTCCAATGGCTTGTGTGCTTGGCTATCAGTCACGGGTTCCGGGGTTCGAATCCTTGCTCTTAGAGTGAGTTTTTCATGGTTTTCCCCACTGCTTGGCAAATGCTTAGAGACACCTTAAGACGCTCCACAGACGCAGGGGTAATAATAACTCATGGCCGGCCGATGCCCCCTGTAATTGGGGAAAGCTGTTGATAGCATGATGATTAGCATATGATACTACATGAAGTTAGCCGATACACTTTAATTAGTGCTATATCTTAGAAATTCAACAAACTAATATAAAAACTATCGTCTTCTATTTGACCAACGGTCCAGTAACTCCCACAGGTTCAATTACTTGGTGATTTACCGTATATGAAGGAAAAACGATAGACGATTAAATAGATAAGGAGAACGAACGATATACTAAAACAGCTGCACAGAAGACCTTGTGTAACTAATGCAACAAGATTGCAAGACTGACGAGCAATTAATCAAGCAAGTTTTGGTGGAATGTGTGAAAGAAAAAAAAAAGGAAGAGGTAGCGAAATGGTTCTAAACGGTACGTCGGTACAAAGAGAAATGAAAATAGAGGATTGGCAGAGGGTGTCACAGAATAAGTAGAATTAGAGTAAACTTAATGAGACTAAATTATGATGAGAAAGCAAACACAGTAGGGTGGTTTATACCGCTGTTCATCTTTCTTTAAAACTTCTTTTCTACGCTTATTTCTACTGGTGTAGTGGTGTTCTTCAATTATATCCACTCATTAGAAGAACTGATACATTCAGAATAATTCAGTTTGGACTAGTGATAAAATGGCACGCACTACTTTTTTTCACATAAATGATCTAATTGCTCATTAATTTTCATTCGTCACCGAAGAATTGGAGATGCTAGTGCTAGCCATGACTAGTTGAGTCTGAAATAAAACAAATCCTTTAAAAATTATGATGTTGTAGTTTGAGGATAATTTGGTGACTCATATTGGTGAGATACAATGAGATATCATTGTCTCTCAGGCAAGCACGTTTGAGGAGCAACTAAATGTTCACCCTGCTAAGAATAAATCTTGCTTCTTTTAACGATTATGTAAAGTCGTTGCAGGGAGTAGGAGTGTATAAGTGGTATTTTTAGTGCAAATCAAACGTTACACTAATCACGTTATATAGCGCGACCGCCATCTATTGTTCCGTATTCAATCGACACGCGTTCTTCGACGTTCGGCGTAGAGGGCCGAAAAGCGACCTCACCTCCCCACTCCTATTCGACCGGCCCGCCGCATCTGGGGCGTTATCTTCTTTGCATTAAAGCGAGTCGACGAGAGAGTACTTGTCGCTGTTCGCAGTACAACACCAGTGGTTGTTCCCTGTGATTTTTCGGTGTTTGCGCGATACGCCAAGCGGTGGATGTGTGCGTCGTCCGTGCACGCGTTTGCGTGTTGTCGTCGTTATCAGGGGGGCCGAGCGGCAACAGCGCTTTCCGTCCGCGACTCGCTCGGTGTGTTCCTATATTCAGCGTAACCGCGACCGAAATGACCTCACACATAATTGAAGAATTAATTCTGACAGTTGTATCGTTTTGTGCGTTGTGATTGTTCGCGTGTCCGAGAGTGTGATGAGCTAGATGATGGGCGACCAGCGCGAGGCGCCCGAACGGATTCTAGAGCAGCAAATCATGCAGCTCAAGAAGCAGCACCAGATACAACACCAGATCCTCCTGCAGCGGTTCCAGCAACAGCAGCAGCACCTCGCCGAACAGCACGAACAGCAGTTACGGCAGCACCTGAAGGAGTTCTGGGACCAGCAGAAGAAGTTGCAGGAGATCAGGCAACGCGAACACTTGGAGGCGCTCCGCAAGAAGGAGAAACACGAGGAGAGTGCCGTCGCCTCTAATGAGGTTAAACAGAAATTGCAGACCTTCCTCCGGCAACGCGCTTCCGGATCTTCGAAAGCACAACCGCAGGAGAATTCCTGGTGAGTTTCTCGCAATTTTTTTATACATCCACCAGGTTGTGTTCGAACCACGCGCCTTTGTATACCATCAGCTGATTCATTCATTCTTGCCAACCCACCGTTTCCTAGTTGTGTGTTGCTGTTTGTAAACACCAGCGTCCTATATATTCGCACAGCCACTTTGACTCGGTGTAATCTACTGTCGGAGACATGATACGTTTAATATATTTTTTTTATTTAGCGTACATTGTTCTGCGATCACCGTTCTATAAATAGCCGCGGCAGGTGTCTGGCTTACAAGCCACAGCAACTTCCAGTCAGGCTGGGCTAAAGACTGTGTACAAAGTTCTCCGCAAGTATAAACATTCCATCGCCCGTAATCAATAACATTTCTATTTTTGGGACGATTATTTCCCTTTATTCTCGCCATAAGCGATCTGGTTTCATATTCATAAACCAACTCATACAGTTAAAACTATATTTTATTCAACAACCGTTCCATTCGAGCATCGTTCGCCTGTATGTAATCAGCATTTCACTCAATGTTTATTTGATATAAGTGTGATAAATATAGATATAAAGATAGGAATATATTTGAATACACAATATTTTGTAAATACATACATATAGATGATAATTTGTACTCGCGTCCGTTGTATCTGTTTATCTTCTATTAGGCAACCAACGCATCTTTAAATATAAACTTACCAAGCAAAGAATAGCGCAACTTCGTATATGCTTAAATCATGTAACCGCAAACGAATTGTTACAAGAACCTATACAGCACAACCCCTCACCAACAGCTATCCATAACGCCTGAATGAGTCACTTTTGTTTTCTATCAAAAGAAAGGCACATACGTTTGTAAATAACTAGCGTGTATTTGAAATCTGACTAATGCTCTTCTGTATTTCGAATCCTATGAGTCCAAATATACCACGATAATACTAAGAGATAGATTTATGTAAAGTGATAATTAAAACAAAATGGTATGCAGTACAGTATGCACACTATAATAAAATTTAGAATTGTTACACCGACTGGACAAGGGTAAATCAATTCAAAAGCATTTTTCTGATCGACATGGCGAAATTAATAACGAATAAAAATTGAAAAAACAGCATTATGCAATAACGGTCGAAGGAAAAGAATCAATCAAATCTGCAATGTTGGAACTAACAATGAAATAAAGAACTTCTCCATCACGTTCTATTATATCAAAGATTAGCAGGTGAAAGGAGATTTAATACAAGTGAGGAGTAATTTTACTATGTAATAGGAGGTTTGTTTCCAGTATGACGGTATGACACTTTCTGCTAACGATGATGAAAAAAAGAAAATTTAATCAAAGAACACAATCTTATAGCAAACTAAGATTATAACATTGACGGAACAGACCTACCAAAACTATTGACTCAAAAAAATCAAAGAGCACTTTGAAAGAGTGTTTGGGCTTGCTGATGCGGAATCGGGCGGACTTTTGGCGTCGATTGGTAACTGTTGATGAAACCTGGATCCACTATTACACACCAGAGAACAGAATGAGTGCCCGGCAATGGACTGAAGCCGGCACGAGTGCTCCGAAGCGGCCGAGCGAGGCTCAATGGGTCGGAAAGGTTATGGCGTCGGTTTTCTGAGATTGTCATGGCATACTCTTCGTGGACTACCTCGAAAAAGGAAAAACCATCAACAGCGAGTATTACTGTGCATTATTTGAGCGATTGAAGGCCGAAATCGCTGCAAAACGGCCTCACATGAAGCGGCTCCAATTGCTATCGCATCCACCGTAATCGCCCGATTTGGCTCCCTCGGACTATTATCTCTTCCCAAACCTCAAAAGATGGCTCATCAATAAAAACTTCAGCTCACGCGAGGAAATCATCGACGCCACGAAGGAGTATTTTGTAGACCTTCCGGAAAATTACTTTTCGGACGGGATCAAGAAGTTGGAAAATCGCTGGAATAAGTGTATCGAGCTAAAAGGGGACTATATTGAATAAAATAAAAAAACATTTTTTTCATTCCCAAGGAGGTTACTTTTCACCCCACCTAGTAAATGATCATTCTGAAAATGTATTACAAAGGAGGGAGGTTATATTGTGGTGCTATCTTTTCACGTAACTCCTTTGAGACACCCTATGACTCTATAGATTAAATGGTTAAAATGGAAATACAAAACGGTTAAAGTGAAAGTATTAGAACAAAAGATATGCTAGGCCTTCTCTAAAGAATAGCAATTAAAAGTTGGCCAAATGTGCAACTTAGAACAGGTGATAAACCTGTTGAGAATCCCAAATTTGATACTGTTGAAATTGTCCAAGGTCTGCAGATGCTCCAAACGAGACTGCCAGCCAAGTAACATACAGGAGTGAATAAGTTAAGCTGACGCAACTATACGCTAACATAAGTATACTACATCATAAAGTGTCTTACGCACTACTTATACCAAGCTAAACAACAAAAATTAGAAAATTAAACAGTTAAACAAAAGAACAGAACACAGCGAGATACTGAAGAAGAACACAAAAAATCCTTAAAACCTCAAAGATTTCAGATGCCTAGAAAATGTTGAAGGGTAGATTAGGATTTTATACACCAAAGTACATACTACTTGATATATCGTATTCCCGATGCAAAATGGCTGTTGCCTTAGTATTATTATGATGAAAAATTATAATAATTGTACCTATTTATATTTGTGTCCTGTGTAATTGTTGAACAATAAACTATCTATCCATTCAAATATGCAGAGAGTAAGGTTTCTCAAGATAGATTGGGTTTCAGGAGACTAAACGAAAAGGTTTCTGTGGAAATGTTTCTTTCAAGATGGCAATATTGTTTGCAAAGCATGCTATCTTGTATAGTTACTCCTAAAAACGTAATAATGCTAAAAGTGAAGAGATATTTTCACAGCGAATATTCAATTAAGAGTTTTTCAAATTTTATTCTTCTAGTTTGATACATTTATGAGTAAATGTTGTCTAATAGATTGAAAATCTTAGAATGTCAACTTTCTATTTAGTATTCCTTTATAAAAACGGTAAAATTATTGTTGTATATGTCCAATTAGTGGTGGATACACTACTGTATGTTACCCAATACCTCGTATGTCGTAGAATGAAAGTAATTCTAAGCAGGTGCTCTACGTAAAGAAGATTCCAAGAAGTCGCATGACTCAAGGATTCCTTAAATTCCCCTAAATTCTTGCATCCGCATTGACCACGGCAATTAGATGCCGCCTCTGTTTTATGCTGATGAAATTATTGTTTATATTTCGAAAGCTTGGCCGAAAATTGAGATGATAAAGCTATCGAAACGTATTATTATTAATATGTATTGGAAATCTCCAAGGTGTTTCGCGAATTTAATTGGGATCAATCGTACGGAAAAGTAATCCTATACACGCATAGTGTTTCCTTAAACGCATGAATTCTTGATAAAAAAGTTACCAAGGTTTTGCAAGTTCAAAGAAAGCGCACACAAAATTATCATGGATCAATGTAATTCTTGACAAAATGAGTTACTGTTATTGTTAAATGAATTATGTCATTGGAAACTATGATGCGAATACTCAGACAAAGTAATAAAATTACAGACGAAACGTTATACGATTAGCAGGAAAATTACGTAGGATAATAAATGACACGATACGTTCACTAGCATAAAGCACGACCCACGACTTTTGCATTTCCTATAATTATCACGTGCGCGTATAGAATACGGTCGAGTTTAAAAATATACCGAAGATGTTTTTGTAGCCGGATGTATTTGCGAACGTAAATTTTATTTACGATACACCGAAAGTCATCGAGTATACAGCACGAATTGCCGCATAGCTGTCGAAAGGAAAAACAACTCTTACTTAATTTTGGACCCGTTCAATGAATAAGTGAGTTAGTGCAGCGCGCAAATGCGTTTACTCTGCGAAAATTCTGGGAAAATGCATAGTCTCTGCTTATTTCATTCAATTTCCTGATGTTTGTTTATAACCGACTATTTGCCGGGAGATGCGTGCACTGATACGGCCAACGATTTAAGCATAAGCTTCTAAAAGCTTGAGTGTTGAACTAAAATTTAAAATGAGGTTTTTTTTTTATAGATTGTAACACATATTATGTAAGCTTAACATTCCAGCGAGCAGGCTCTTCAATTTCATTAAGCGGGCGCTTGTTGTAAATTTTACGTCGTTAAGATGTATCCAATGATCTTTTTCTTTATTGAAAATGCTAGAAAATTGCTATGGGGATGTAAAAAAAGTGAAACATGTTTTACAAAAATAGTGTTTCTTATCTGAATGCGGAAAAGTGAAAAATCATTTATTCATTATATTTCATCGACCTATTTCTGAAGATATAAAAACAGCAAAACACTATTTCAACTAACAAGAGCACAAAACAAGAAGAATAGAATACAAGCGAAAATAGATAAAGAAAACTGGTTTACGTATTTTAAGATGCTTTATCAGGGAAATAATATCACGGAGAATACAGACGAAGAAGTAACTGACAACAGAGACATAGAAGTAGAACCACCAACCTTTGAAGAATTTATGGAATGTGTCAAAAGGCAGAAAAATAGTAAAGCACCGGGACCAGACGACATCCAAAATGAATTAATTAAAAATGGAGGACAAGATTTGCTACAACGAATACACACTTTAGTTGAAGAAATATGGAAACAGGAAAACATGCCTACCGAATGGAGAATGGGCTTGATAATTCCAATATTGAAAAGGGGGGATCCAACTCAATGTAATAATTACAGAGGGATTATGTTGTTAATCACCGTATACAAAGTACTAACAGCGACGATTGGAGAGAAACTAAAGAAGTATACGGAAAGATAGATAGGAGAACACCAACAAGGCTTCAGACAAGGAAAATCAACCACGGATGCAATACATATTCTTACTCAAATAATAGAAAAGTGCTACGAACACGACATAGAAGCTCACATGCTATTCATTGACTTTAAACAGGCCTTTGACAGTGTGATTAGAATAAATCTAATAGAGGACTTAAAGAGAATAGGAGTACCAACTAAACTAATAAACTTAATAAAAATGACAATGAGGGATTCTACAGCACGAGTAATAACAAGCGAGGACATGACAGAAGAAATAAAAATAGATAATGGAGTAAGGGAAGGTGATGCGTTGTCAGCTACCCTATTCAATGTGGTATTGGAAGGAATAGTGAGGGAAACCGGATATAACAGGTATCATACAGAGTAGCACGCAAATCATTGCATACGCAGACGATATTGTTTTAAATACAAGAAATAAAAAAAAACTAGAGAATGCATTAACAACTTTAATACGGTGTGCGGCGCAATGAGGATTGAAGATAAATGAGAAAAAAACCAAGTACATGACAAACAGCAGAATAAAATCAAACACACAGGAAATTAAAATAGGAGAGAACACTTCAAAAAGTAAACAGTTTCAAATACTTAGGCGTCATTGTAAACGGTAGAAACGATAGAAGTGAAGAAATTAGGGAGAGGATACGAGCGGGAAATAGAGCCTACTGGAACTACCATAAATTTATAAATGATAGAAACATTAGCAAAACAACTAAATTAAAACTATATAATGCAGCAATCAGACCCGTAGCGACGTATGCGGCGGAAACAATGTGTCTCACGAGTAAGGATGAAGAAAACCTAAGAATATTTGAAAGGAAGATCTTGGGAAAAATATTAGGACCAAAGAAATTTGAAGAAGAATATAGACCGTTATGGAATCATGAAATAAACGAAATAATGAAAGGGGAAAACATTATTAACTATATTAAAGCGCAGCGAATAAAATGGTTCGGACATGTGGAAAGAAGAGATAATGACGAGATAATTAAGAAAAAAAAACTGGAGACCAGTGGAGGATAGACCAAACGGCAGACCGAAAATAAGATGGGAGGAGCAGGTCATGGAAGATACAAGAAAACTGAAAATAGTGGATGCAAGGATAATAGTAAAGAACAGAAGGGAATGGAACAAAATAGTAGATGCAGCAAGAACCACGTTGTGATGAAAGGCGAGCAGTCGAACTCAGCGGAGTAATTCCCCGCAAACGAAGAATTTGAAGGCCATTCAGGCGACCCTATTCCGTACTGGAATGTTTGGTCATATATATATATTTCTGAAGATGTATGCCCTCATGCATGCAGTTGTTGCAGATTTTGTTGGAAGACAAATTTGAATGAGGTTCAAGCATTTAGACCGCCATTATTCAATCGATTATAGAAAACAATCATTTCTCTGTTATTCTAAAAACGGCACTTGTTCTACTCCTTGCAATTCTCCAACCTCTAAATTTCTCCATATAGCAAATTTATAACAATTTAAAGTTGAAACTCTCTGTTTAAAATGTTTGGCACATAATTTCACTTAGAAACTGCCCCATACTTCAGATCCTTTTCACCATTTGAATTAGCAAGGTTTCTTTTTTTTCAACCAAAGCAGTCGATTTTTATACGGAATGTTTTAAATTACAAAAAGATTATAGACAAATCAGAGGCAGATGTCGAAACTATTAATTCTAAGCTTGTCCTCGTCAAAATTCCATTAAATCTAGAATATCTATGACCTTGTTAAGAGATACAAAACATTATACTAAGAAAAAACGTCATAGGCTAAAGTACAGGATTAATGTAATCTCCACTCCCTGTTTCTAAATGTAGTCTGCCCAAATTTTAATAAAAAAAAATAAGCACATACATATTGTGCATTTACAACACTTGATGATCGATTGTACGCGTTAGAACAGATATATAACTCTATAGCGCGTTTCCGTTTCGATTGCACAGATTATTATTTAATCATCAATCTATTAATAGAAACCGTGTTATTGAACGCACGTAATATGAATCCAATTAGAACAATCATTCCGTTTAAATCCTTCAAACCACCGGTGCGGTGTCAGGAAATGAAGTTCGAAGACGTAGCGATTGAATCTGAATAACTCTCGTTTCCCTGAGCGGTAATAGCGTTTAAATTTTAGACACGTTTTTAAGGCAATTTAACCCGGAGAGATTAGATGTCAGACGGTAATAAATTCGCACATGTTTTCGGCATATAAATGAACGAATACACGTGTAAATTCCTTTGAATAATAGCCAATTTGCGGATAATGTACAAATGTACTGACATTAACAAATTTGGGTAATTACTCCAGCATGCATGATGCATAGCGTACCGATACTTTAGCCTTCAGTGACAAAGGTCTGAAGGTCGCCCTATCTTTTGTACCTACAACAAGTATTCAATGTGGCAGCTTTGGCCACGCAAAATCCTGGAATATTGATTTGTGCCCTTGAGAATTTGAACTTTGATAATAGATATGGAGTTTAGTCCCAAGTTGCGTTATAATAAAGCATGATAATACTGCATCGTCGTCGCATTAAATTACGACTGACAACGTTTAGCTGACATTAATTCTACGATCGTTGGTTTACTACTCTAATTAGTTTCAATATCTCAGAAATGCAAAAAGATAACGTGAAAGCAGTTAAACAGCGAACAAGCAAAAGCTTGAAACTGAGGGCAAGTAACCAGAAAACTGGAAGTGAACACACAAAAAAATTGCTTAATGAAATACCAGATCATTGTAACTTGTAGTAATTCTTGCTAAGCATTTGTACATAGATAAAAGCTGCGTTAAGCAATATTAAAATTTGTAGTACTTATGTGCACATACGTGCAAGTCAAAGTTTAACAGTGTTATAGCAAAATTTCTCTTTTATCGTTTTCCACAGCAATGTAATACATTTACAGCCATGCTGTAATATACGTTATTATTAAGTGTAGTGGATTCTTAAACAATTTTGTGAATATTGTAAAAGTAAAATGCAGTATCTGTTTACCTGTTTAAACCATCTGTCTACCTGTCTAAGCCGTCTGTCTACCTGTCCAACGCATCTGTCTACCTGTCTAAGCTATCTGCCTGTGTTGTTGAAAAATAAACATCTGAAAAAAAAAATCAGAAGCGAAGTACTTTTACACTTCAATAATATTTCTTATGGAATTTTGGCCCAGAACTCTCTTAGCTATTGTACTATAGTAATTAGCTTTTATGAATTGTATTATATTTAACGAATCAGCTAACTTCAGATTAATGAACAATATACAAATTAAAGTTTGCATGCTGCTGAACTAAAACTAAGGTATACAATTTTTTTTTTTAACTTCATGGGCGGATTTACGCCGAAAGGCAATTCGGCTAGAAGAGCTACTGTGCCCCCATGATGTTTTAGCTCTCTCGACCTGGTCTGCAATTTTATCGAGAGTAGGTTTGCTTAAACTGAATTCGTTCAACCGAGCGACTCCTAAATGATTCCCTATCCACTGACGGGCAATCGGCCAAGAGGTGCACAGGAGTTTCTTCTGCTCTCTCACAGCTTCTGCACAGGGGTGTCACTCGCCCATGCGGTGCAAGTGTTTGTTCAGTGCACAGTTAAGACTCCCGTATGTAGTCTTAGTCTGTCCCTGTTCATAGAGACTGTCTTACAGAGTCTGAATGAATCCTGAGGGTTTTACAATTGCTCGCGCCGGCAAATCCCATCCAGTAAGAGCGGTTGCCTCCGTTTGCGGACGTAAGCTTTTGCAGTCTCACTACTAGAAATATCTACAAGGTATTTCCTAGTGAAGCTGAAGACGGGCGGAATCTTATGGCCCTAATGGACAGTAATATTGTCTTTTCGATGTAGTGGAAGATGCTGGTATGCTCTCCGGTTTTGCCAGAGAAACTTTTACTTTTATAGCTTCTGACCACAACACCAACTGCAGCGGAGGAAGTCTAAGAATGGCCTCCATGGCTGCAGTCGGCATCGAGGACGTGGCTGCTGTGATGCCTAAGCAAGCAATCTTCTGGACCTTACTTACTGAGCGCAATTACCGCATAGCCTAGCCTGGCTTTATGCCACAAGACTAGCGAGGCGTAGGTTATAGAAGGTACTATAACCTTCATGTACAACCAGTATATCATTTTTCACCGTGAATTCTTGGGAGTTAGACAACGTAGTGTTTTCTTTGTACACTAAAAATGATTCGAGAAGAAATGGTTAAGTAAAGACCCGGGACATGCCCCGGAACGTTATGCCAAAAACGCATCAGCTCTTTCAAAGAATTTACCACACAGCTTAGCAGCAAGAGCGCATGGGATAAAGACACCATCTTGAAACTCAATAGAAATGCCATCCAATGGTACACAGATGGCTCCAAAGCGGCAGAGGGAACTGTAATAGGGATATATATGGGCCTAGAACGGAATATTTCAAAAACTTGCGCGTGTGCCCCAGTATCTTGCAGGCGGCAACATACGCTATTGAAAAATGCGTCCAGTTCAACATTGACAGAAACTATGAAAAGCAAGAGATTATTATAATGACTGATAGTCAAGCAGTAATCAAAATTCTGAGCTCAAAAATGGTTTGGCAGTGTCTAGAAAAACTACACGAGCTAGACGAAAGGAACAAATTAACGCTTCTGTGGGTTCCGGGATACACAGGAAAGGAAGGAAACCAACTAACTGATGATCCTGCTCAGAAATCGGCCGAAGTGCGATCTGTAGGGCCTAAAGTAATATAAATAGAAAACAAAACTCAGTGTTTAAAGATATTGTAAATAGTAATTTATAGAAACATTGAGAAAGAATGGAAAATTCTTTCTCCAACACTTTGGATAGAGGTAAAAAAAAAAACATGTCGATCTATGGAATATGAATAGCCAAAGATTCCTTCCAACAATTAGGGAAGGTACTATTGTGTATGCATATAAAAATGTATACTGTGTCTGGAATGTAAAAATAGTCTAATCTAAAAAAAGTGAAATGCAAAAACCATTTATCAAAAATCACCTCTTCAGTCCTTATCTTTTTTTGTCCTGCATTTATATCTTCAAAAGAAGCAATGTAATGTAAATGTTTTATTAAATGAAATGTTTAATTTTTTTATTCTTAAATTTTACGCATTCTAAGGAAAAGAAGGTGTGGTAATATCTTCCACAAATACATCTTTCTTATTGTTATAATTTCGTCAAAAGCTATTTGCTTTCGTTGGTTTCAAAAGAATTAAATACTGAAAGATATAATGGCGCAAAAAATGTCCTACTACAAATATATTTTTTTTGTTCGAGGTTTCGTGCACCAAATTTTAGTTTCTTATCGGTAACTTTTATTGTGGCGCGACTGTACATAGCCTAATATATATTATTTCTATCACCAAGACTGAATGAAAAATCCCTACCCATATAACCTAGCAATTATTTTCAAATCGATATTGTGCGTAAAGGTGAGGGTTTAAACCTTATACATCCTTGATCCGAATAAATCGATAACTATTTTATACAAGCATTAAAGGAAATCTCTCATATTATTAGGTACGTTTCCAGTTCAACCACCAAAATGTTCTCGAAGTATATATTTATCATAATCAAACTAGATATTCAATAATGACCCCGCATTTTCTGAATTAGTAATCCTTTACTTGACTACACGATAATAAAACACATCAGAGACTATTTCCATGTGAATATTTTATTATACTTCCGTTTAAAGGAAGGGGCTCTGTGATATATTATAACCGATTTTTATTTTCTCCTCGCTCTATTGACTTCTTCATTCTCTATGTAGCCTTGCCTTTCCATTATTTATTCGCAACAATTTTCGGTATGATTCATCTCATCAATTATCCAGCGATATCTTCCGTTAAATCATGGCTATCTATGTGTGTATATTCGAATATATTTGGCTACGAAACATTAAGGAGCCCTTGGCCGGATCGATTTTTTTAATTTCCTACTGCTTTACTAACCATTAACCGTTGCCCGTTGATGGTTCTTGGGTATGGGGGAGGGCACGACGTCTGACATTTAGGAATTTGAAAAGGACGACGCCTAATGGGTCGTATTGTACACACTAAATATTTATTAGGTATTTTTAGTGTGCGTCGAGGCGAGCATAGATTTGATATATTTTCCTTTTTTTTTTTTGTTAAGGTCGTTCTTTATCGCTGATCATTTTGTTATAATTGAGTAGATAACTTCTTTCGTAAAGAAACAGCTTGAATTTGATGACCATACCCCTTCCATCTAACGCATACTGTACGTTATGGTGTCAAATATATATCATGTTGACATTTGCCATCAAAGTAATGTGTGCTTTTATTATTCATTATATTAACTGTATTAATTAGGTTATGCTAGAGAAAGATATAAGACTATCACCGTCAGAAAAATATCATTATTAAGTGAAAACTTATTAGAGTTACAATTCTTTTATGTTGAAGTAACATACAATAATGGTTGATTTGACAAACTGTACCACAAACGAGGTTTTTTATGTGGAATTTTGTTAATGTACGCAACACTCTTGTCAATTTTGCAAAATTGTTCAGAAGTAATGTACATAATGTAATGCGTTGGAACCAGGTGTCTGAAATTCAGAATCCTTGGCCTGGATAACGTCAAAGCTGCTGTTTTCTCCGGCACTGAAGACAAACTTAGGACGTGCATCTACGTCCCAGAGTATATTAAAACCCATCAAATACCAAACTACTATGACAGGGATGTAACAACTATGCTTTTAACATGTATAGTTGTTACAAGGGAGGCAAACATCAGTAGTCAATACTTCAGTTTATTTAGCCATTGGCGAACCAGTCACATCCCGTCTTCTGGTGGAGCTGGTGGATCACTGTGATAAGTATAATAACAAATACTTGGTCATAAGCTTTCACTCTGTTCGTGATGTAGCGTGGTGCAACCGTGACATAAATGATCGGGGTAGACTCCTCACTGGGTTTATCTACTCCACCAACGTTGATATACTCGACAGAGGATGTAAACCCACGCAGTGTCAAACAGTAATTGACATTACACTGGGATCAGTGGGTATCTCAAGCAACATACTAGACTGACGGATGTCTGTTAGGGTATCAATCTCGGATCTCAGATGGATCTGTCTTCAGATCGATCAAAATAGTGTTCAAACGGTTGAATACTGAAATCCGAGGATGACGGACAGGCAGTGCTACGGAAATTAACTGTCTGTCAACCTGCAAGGTCTGGGCTCTTGGAAGGATCTGCAAGTTGATAGCCTCTGGCAGTTAAGCGTCGATTGTGAACACCTTCGAGCGATCATGCCCGTTAAAAGTTACTTCGGAGAAGAGTAAGACTCCATGGTGGAGTCAAGACTTCTCTAAGATGAGAATAAAGCTAAATCAACCAGATCTGAAGAAGACTTGGGAATTTACAAAGTACAATGTAGGCAATACAAACAAAAGATTCATTGTGGTCAGAGACGAGCCTGGAGAAACTACTGTGACTCAATCGAATCTATCACAACGGCTGCTCGTCTAAAGAAAGTATTAAGTAAGGCCAAGTCACCAGCTAGGACTGTTAAAACGGGAGGATGGAACTCGTTCGTCGTCCTCCATCGAAACAGCCGAGATACTCATGGCCACTCACTTTTCAGGCAGTGTAGTTTAAAGCACACTAACATGGCAAGATTCCAACAGCTCGCCTCCTACGGAGAAGGACTAGGCTGTCGCGGAAAAGATTAGTAGAAAAATCCCGGAAAAATTAAAAGTTTCCACCCGTTCAAGTCACCGGGTCCGGATGGTGTGTTCCTTGCTCTACTTCAATGGGACAAGGACGCCCTGCCCGGGCCATTGGTGAGTATTCAGGGGGTGCATCGCTTGGAAGTACGTACCTGAGGTATGGAGAGAAATAAAAGTAGTATTTATACCAACGCCAGGAAATGATAAAAATACGATTCCTTGACATTTTTATCATTCGCGAGTGATATTTTTCCTTGTCCGTAATAATTCGCTCCCGAATGATAAAAATACGATTCTTTTGCATTTTTTTATCATTCGCGGGCGATATTTTCCGTACACTAGTGTTGTTAAGGCTGCTAATTCACTAAAATTGGCAAAGATTCACTGTTTTCAATGCTAATTAACCCAAACATGCCTAAACAAGTACACATTTAGTTATTAATTATAATGTACTGTATTCATGCAGAGAAATGTGGCATTCATGAGGCAACAGTTAAACAGAGATGTATCTTGTTAATCTTGTAGTAACTAGGTTAGTTCTTTTAATTCATGCCACTAATTACAACGTTAGCTAAAATATAAATGATATTGATTGATATCTTCGTTCATTGTTACCTTTTCTTAAAAGTGATGATGTTTAGTTAAAAAAAAAAACAATTAAGTTAGTATGGTCAACAAAGCACCATTAAATATTAAAAATAAACTCTTTTTGTTGCGTAAATCCTAAAAAGTACTGAGATAATTAACATGTAATTATAAGATTTACAATGTAGGAATTGTTTATAAACAACAAATAAAACTGGTTAAGCCAAAAGATTAATAGTAAAATTCGCTTGCTAAGCAAAACGTAAGATACTGCAATCCATAATGTTACTCACGTTTATTTTTAATTGCCTCTAAAAATAGCAACGAAAAGTCGTAAATTATATATTGTTGCTATTCACCGTCGGCACGTAAATTGCATGTTTGAAAGATTATGATCGTTACAACATTCTGTTTCTGTTCGAGAGAACTATTGTCTAAAATCATATGGGAAAAAGTATTTTCGAAATGTCAATGTCGGTATTAATAATAATCGTGTCTTAGTCTAATTCTTATGCAATTACAATATTTACTAGGAGTATTAATAATTACTGCACGTGCTTCCAGTTTAAAAATACTTCAAACAGACGAAAGACGAAAGTTATCATGGGCAAAGTTCATGAAAATTATTAAATTAGATTTAATGAATGTGCCTCTTTTTTTTTTATTGTGGTCCTTGATCTTTTCGTATCGGTATTTAGCATAAATTTAGAAACATAGGGATTAGTTTAATACACATTAGCAGCTATAAATAAAATACTAAGATAATCAAATTATCATGGACGCTAGTTTTATTTTTATTTGACCTTGTAGAGTGGATTGTAGGTGGTAACTTTAGTGAATGGAGCAAGTGATTAAAATTTAGGTGGCCGAAAATCTTTAGAATGTTACAAAAGCAAGTTTAACATTGATTTAATACTTACATACAATAGGAATGCATAGGTCAAGAGAAATTGTTTTAGGCGAGTAATGATTGCATTATAATTTTGGTAAATGAGAGAGCGGCTCTTCCATTGTGTTTTGTTTACTGTATAAGTATATTCCATATGTAACAATATTCTTATCTCATGACCTATAGTCCTTATATTCCCTAGTATTATTTGGATAAATTACTGATAATGTTACATACCAGTAGATGGGAATAATTTTGAGAAGAGGCAAACCATTTTTGGAGAAAAATTATTTTCGTTTTTCCTACTTTACCAATATGCCCGAGATAATTTTTACAAATATATTTTTTTAATTATATTAGGTACCAAATATTACTATTTTGAATATCATATGAGTTACGAAAATATATTTATTTCATAAGAAATAATTACGGTAAAGCTCAGGTTGGTACAGTATTGGGTGGCCGTTCGGTGCTTAGTGCGTGTATATTGGCAGTCGGCCCTACGGTGCAATGTAATGATCTAAATGTACGCACAATATCTGATCATTCCGATCTACACAGTTTTATTAATTCGGGACAATTGTTTCTGAAATTAATAAAACTGTGTAGGGCGGAGTGATCGGATATCTTGTGTTTGTCTATTACTACGCTACAGTCCTGCTGTGTATATCATACAAATTAGCTTCTTAATTCAAATATGCTCATCTAAACATATATTAGTCAGGACCAGTGATCACAGATATGATTGTATCTTTGTATTAAATTTAAATCTGCAATAAGGAAGTACGAATAAGATCCTGGTGTAGCACAGAGCGGTCTGTATTTACTCTAAATATTTAACAGTTAAATTTAAACCTTCCAAGTTTAGTCCGACCGCTACTATAATAACTTTGGCGTTGGAGGTGGAGCGTTCGTTGGAAATACTACCAGGCAATAAGAAAGTAATTAGTGAAATAGATTCGTTAACATTTATAAGTCACCTTTTGCGTCACGGGGAATTATGACAATAAGAAGAAACATAATGTTCTAAAAAAAAATATACTAGTCTAGACATTTACCTTGACTGTTTATTTGAACTAATTTCCAGGTAGTTGTAGTTTAGCTTTTTAGAAAAAGAAGCGTCTTCTAATTATATATAACGAAACGGACGCATTAAAAATGAGTTTGCGTTTATTTTTAAACCAAACCGACATCTTTATATCTTTTGTTAAAGTTTTTTTAAGCTTTTGGCTTGAGTGCAAACATATTTTTAAAAGTACGAATTCGAGTAGGTACGTTCGATTTTTCCGCACATATTTTGCCTACTTTTAACGAGTACTCGTTTAGTATACCTACATCGTAACGTAAATTGCAAGTTTAATGCACAACACTATCCAAGCTATTTTATACGCGATAAATAAACTTGCTCGCGTAGCGAAGTTAAACAACTACTAACTATATTTACTTTAACGTGAAGAGCATATAATATCTGAACAGGCGTAAAATTAGGTAAATATTTGATGAACGTATGTAATTCTGAGAGGAAACGGAAACTATAACCTTTTTTTTATTTTAAAAGCTGGTTTCCTATATTTTCAATCTTGCCAGAGTAACTCGGTGATTCATTAAATGATTTGCCCTGTGACGAACAACAAACGAAAATATATGTGTTGGTAAAACGCAAAGCATGTAAATAATGAACTGTAGGAAATTATTAAAGGCTAATACCCCACAATTTTTTTTAACTGTGTGTATACTTAGCACAAATTGGAAAAAAATATATAACAGGATGATTTTTATATTTTCCTAGAATTGTACTGCATCGTCTACCGCGATGTTTATTTAAAAAAAAAAATGCATACGGTAAAACCTTTGCTAACAGATACCGCTCTTTACGGAAAATTTTAAAATCTCCTGGCTCTATGGTATAAAAAATTATATATAGATTAATTCGCAATAGACACCCCTCTAACGAAGGCAGATAACCTAATATTAGTTACGAAGACACAAATTTACCTCTCTTGAACGCGCACTTAGGAAACTTTGAAAATAAAGAAAACCCTGCACGTATGAACATATCTTCTTTCTATGTTATTTTTTTTTATTATCCTATGTATTTCCTGTCTGTTAACCTAGGAAAGATGCAGCCGTGAGCACTGCTCTCATGTTTACTTTTACCAGTAGCGAATACAGATACCGAGTAATCAAAATTTCAATAATTTTTATTTAATATATAATTAATGCTACCGGTTTCAGCTTTTTATATAAAATCTTCATCAGACAAGAAAGCAATCTCTTTATATAATAGTTAAAATAGGCGAAAACACGGGATCTGATATAATCATCAATTTATTTTAATGCATACCTACATGTACATATTAAATTTACAACATCTTACGCATCCTTAGGCTTTCCCACAATGGCCACCCCTTTGTAACTGACAAATTCGTCGGATCCGTTCGCTGTAGAAAGGTTTTACATTATCGATAATTTAATATGAAACTTAAGCATTAAATTTGACTTTAAATTTAAAGAAAACTTATTCACGCGTCATACATAAAAAAGAAATTACATTCGAAAATTGGTGCAAAATATTTCGAACCTAATAAAAATGTCTGTTTTACGTTAAACTAAAAATTTAGTACGAAAACTAGAAAGAAGGGTCCATTCACCCAGCCAATTAAATAGTCGTTTGATGACCGCTTACGCCCCAACTCGGCAAAAAGCAGAAAGTCCGCGTTCCACCTGGAACGCGTCCTATTGAAAAAGTTGGTATGCCTAGCCCGCGATCACCTTGGCCCGCGTTCACTATAGAAGATGAATAACCCTCAGGTAGCAGCCCGCCCTTTAATCGCGTAGACTAGATGTGGGAATCTAAGATGAAGTTATAATCTATTAATTTATTATCTGTAAATTTTCTTTAATTTTTTAATGTTTTTAAGTTTTTGATTTCCAATTTAATTAATCTTTCTTAACTCCTCACTGGAAATATATTTCATTTTTTCGTTTTTCTTAATTTTTAAATTTTTTGTAATTTCAATTTTCTTTTTCAAATGCCTCTCACTTTTAAAAAGAATATAAAAAGAGTATAACGTTCTCATGCTTTGTGTGTAAATAAATAAATAAATTTCTTGAATTAGTATGAAAGTTTATTTAGTTATAATCAGAGATGTGAATCAAGCCCACATCGAATACTCGGCATTCGAAATTTTATTGCTCGGAGTATTCTTTCATCCAGTCTTTCGCGTCCCCATCAATTTGTCGATGCGAAAGGGCTGATGAAGACGCTGGAGACTATATGAAGGGATACTCCGAGCAATCAAATTTCGAACGCCGAATGGTCGATGTAGGCTCAAATCACATCCCTGGTAACATAAATTTTGAATAATTAATATACATATAATGCAAGTTAAAAAGGTAAATTGCGTGCGTTATAGTTTTTTAGGTTTATTTTGGTTGAAAAATATATAAATAAATATCAATTATGCTCACCATCACTAGTAATCTTGTTTTATATTTGGAGAAACTTTTTTTGAAGTATTTGATTAAAAGAAGATAAATTAGAATAATCGATTATTGAAATCACTCGATTATGTTCACCACTACTAGGTAGATTTCGGAAATCGAACCGGAACAATAACACTTGACAGCACAAGCATCAACAAGCATCGACATAACCTAATGAACTTTGTACTGTTGCACACAAACTGCGCGCGCACGTTTAGTTTGTAAAATCAGTTGTATGTAAATATAACAGGTTCTAAATATTTAGTATAAAATTTTGTGTGCGATACTCTTTGAAATATTTAATCCTAAATTTAGAACCAAATTTGTACTAAATTATGGATAATGTAAAATGAGCCTTAAACCGGAGTCCCATGTAATTTTGTTACTATTTATGGCATTTACATTTTATATTGCAATATGTCTTAAAATAATTATTGGAAAAAATATTGGGCCAAATTTGTAGGATTAATTACCTTTCGACGTCAGGAATTTACGAAAGTTCTTTATTGAGTTCTATTCTGTGTTGAACATGTTATCTCCTCCAATTTAACCCCTCACTATGCTGTTGCTTTCCACAATTCTTAGTTCATTGTGTTCATAGTGTTACCACCTATCCTCTTTCTATCAAATCCCTTTGCTTCATATATTTATCTTATTAGTCTGTTTACATCAATTTCTGTTATACATGCGCTATCCATCATAATAAGTGTTCTTTTTGTATAACATTATTTGCATTACCTAGATTAAGGCTTAGGTTAAATTAGAATTAGGGTAGCCATATAGGGATATTTCATTTGTATGAAATATTTAAGATTTCTTTAAAAAAAAATCTTATTTTCTGTTGCTTTATCTTTATGTTTTCCAAAATTTCGTTGTTGTAGCAATCATTACCTTCATTTTTCTCACGTTTCACACGTAATTCGTATTCTATAAGCTTCGCCATTATTTGCGCATCTCTATTGGCTCTTATATTTATTTCTTTACAAAGAAATTGTTTTTAACATCTTGTACAAAGTTCCTGTTTTCGTGTAGGTACTTTAATTCGTCTATTTCTCTCTTACTTTGTATTTTGCGATAATTAAATTATAAGTTTTGTTTTTATTATCTACTAATTCTTACCATTGTTATTTCTATAATTATTTTCATGTTTAACTGCTTCAAATAGTCGTTGAATACGTAGCATAAATAATAGCAAAAGCGGCAATATCTTTGCGCAGTAGTGTAAATATGAGATCACCACTGTGATTTTTCTTTTTTGTTGCAAATTTTACCAATTTTTTTATTATAAATATGGTTATATAAATTTTAAATAGAATTAAAATGGAACACTAAGCCTAATTAAAAACAACTAATATATATAACTAATGCAGAGCGCAATTTTCCTAAGAGCAAAAGAAAAAGAAAAAATCTTAATTGATTAACGAAAAATCTTTTCATATACTTCCATGCCGTTCGCCATTCAATTAAGCCAAGATTGACTGGAGTGCTTTTTAATGAAGATGTTTGACATTTAATAGAAGCGACCGGGTTTACATTTTGCGTCCGAAGAGAAGAGAAACGAGCGGCCTACAGTGTTGGGTTTCGTTGCGTAGCACTCAAGGTCCACGCGGGACGTTAATTAAATGGTACACTAGTACACGTAAAATAAAAAAAAAAAACACGGATTCTACTGCCTCGGTACGGCACGCGCGCTCCTGTTAGCGTAGAGACAATATCGGACTTGAAATAAGTGCTTTAATTATAGCACTTTAATTAAATATAGTTCCGACAAAGCTAATCTGGTCGAGCAATTGGAGCAAAGTGAATTGGCACCACTGGGGAGGTAGCTGGGCGATTTTTTTTAAGTACTAATGAGTCGGCGGGTAGGCGGGTGTAGCCACAAGTTTCGCTTCAAAGGCATTACGTTCAGATACCTATAAAAATAATTTCTTTCGGAAAGAGAATTGTTTATTAAACATAGGTGTAGGCAGAGCTGCGCATATGTAAAATACAAATATTTGAAATACAAAATACATTTTATATATTGAATTAATTATATTGAAATAATTTTTCTTATGTATTTTGTGTTTGATCACTACTTATTAACGATGGAGATAAGAATAGATAGTAAAACCAAACAAGATAAAAGAAGAAGAAAGGTAAAAGAGAAAATAAAAAGTTTCAAACTTAAAGAAGACGATATTAGAAGCAAATACCAGGAAATAGTGAAGAGAAAGCTAAGAGAAAAACAGAATATGGAAGGACAAGGGGTAGAAGAACACTGGATAAGGTTTAAAGAATGTATACTGGAAGCATGCAAAGCAAGCTGTGAAGTAACGAAAGTAGGAAATACAAACATGAAGAAGACAGACTGGTGGAACGAAGAAATACAAGGACTAATTAAAGAGAAAAAGTATTTATAGAGAAAATACTTAGGTACTAAAACATCGGCAGATTATAATAAATATAAAGAAAAGAGAAAGAAGGTGAAAAATGCGGTAAAAATAGCGAAGAAGGATACATGGATAAAATTCGGGAAAAAAATGAATCAAAATTTTAGAGAAAATCAGAAATTGTTTTATGGAACATTAAAACAGTTAAGAAACAAAAAAGAATATACAATGATGAATGTAAAAGATAAACGGGGAAAGATAATAACAGATGAAGACAAAATAATGGAAAGATGGAGAGAATACTTCCAAGAGTTGACCAAGAATGACAGAGACATATCAAATGAAAGCACAAGTATGGAAATGGAACCCGAAATAAAAGAAATATCTGAAAGAGAGGTAACGGAGGCTATAGTTAAAATCAAAATAGGAAAAGCACCGGAAGCAGGTAACATTACGGCAGAGATGATCAAATATTTAGGATGCGAAGGAATCAAAGAACTCCAAAAAATAATGAACCTCGCAATTATATCAAAAAGAATGCCAAGGGATTGGAACGCGGGAATAATCCTGCCCATTTTTAAGAATGGTGATAAAAGGGAATGCAAAAACTATACGGGAATAACGCTATCAAGTATACCGCGAAAGATATTAGCAAGAGTAATGGACACAAGAATTCGAGAAATTGTGGAAGACACGATTGAAGATACGCATTATGGATTTAGAGGTGGGAAAAGTACGCAAGACCTAATCTTCATAATAAGGCAAGCCCTAGTGGAATGTTAGGTTTATGTAATTTGGGTAAACCATATATTTTAGGTGGTAAAGCATTGTGTATTTTTAGTGTTTTAGCAAGTGAATGGGGATTTTTCCCAGACAGTGGTAAGACTATTATTCTGTTTCTGATAATGTGTGGTAGCGTCAGAATTTAGTGTCTTATCGGATAGGAGATTTAACATTTTAGTTTGATAATCTACGGTATTTAAAATAACTGTTTTATTGCATTTATCAGGTTTCAAAATACTAATTTGACGATTTTTTTACGAATTAATGTGTAAAACTTATATTGTGACAATGACTGTGCTTAGGATTTATTAGCACAGTTTATTTCATTTAAAATTGTAAGTATTTAAAATTTAAACATGTTTTTGTTCTAAATTTTATACATATATATTATTTTAAGAAAAGAAATGTTGTTGCAGATTGCTTAATTGGAAAAAATGAAAAAAAGTCGAAACGTTTTAAAAAAATTTAATTCCTTGATTTATCCAGCCTTATTGCCAAAAAAGGATGAATGAACTTAATACATTAAAATACAGGCTAAATACGTTAAACTTAACCGTTGAGTACATTTATATCAACAGATCTGTACATACTCAAGTAGAATTTCTAGGAAGTTTTCGCATACCTATTAATATTTTATATTTACGTCACTTGCTATACAACTACATCGTTATTATAATTTAAATCAACATCAAAATAATAATAGTATGTAAAAAGCATATCACGATTATTCAAATCAAATTGTTAATAGATTAGCATATTTGATTCGTTCTATTTGTATTAATCATGTACTGCTACTGCTGGTGCAAGAGTAAGGTTTTTTCACAGTAAATTGTGAAATTAGTTGCTACAATGCAAAAGTAATATATCCTTCAAAATGATTTCACTTTATAATTTTATTTGGAAAATTCCATGTTTCAGATAAAGTACTTTGTTATGTACATACATACATGCAGTTGGTACTCTTTTATACACTCAGGAAAATAGATCGTACTAGAAACTGGATTATATCCCTTTATATTAATCACTATAAGGATCATTTAATCTCAGAAGAAGAATAAATAGTTTATTAATACTAAAACATTCAAATTTTATTGTGCTTGTAGTAAGAATCATGATTTCTATTATACCGTTTATAACCAACAGATATAAGCAGGCTTGAGATTTTAGTCGCGTTCAGTCATTCGCCATACGAATCTTGATCACTCGAAATGTCCCGCCACACTGTCTCTCACGACCCCACCAATTTGCCGATGCTACTATGATGGTAGGGAAGCGAGAGACTGCATGGAGGGACATTTCGAGTAATATTTATAATAAATAAATTTCGTACGGCGGATAACCGAATGTGACTCTCTAGCCTGGATATGAAGGTTAAAGTATAAACATTATTGCTATTTCTGAAACCCTGTATCTTGACTACAGCTCTCAGAATGCTCAGACACATTTCCTATAGACGGAAAATGCTACAAAAGGATGTAAATATGCCTAACTGTACTGTAGGTACTATAAAATTCCATAATTAGAAAATGTGGGTGTCATGTCTTCACAGAGAAAATAGTCTGTACAATCTGTTGTAGAAAAAATATACTAATAATTCCAATAATAAATTTCATTCGTAATTACATATTGATTGTTTCACTTAATTGCTTTTATAATATAAATATAATTACATTGCGTTTAATACTATCAATTAAAAACGTTTGTAGATTTTATCAGCTTACTGTATATTATTATGCCAAGGTTCAATATCTACCATTTGGATGGCAGGCATAGAAAACACATTAAATATATTGTGATATAAAAGTCGTAGTAATGAATGTGTATAAATCTCTAAGAATTTAATAAAAGCTAAAAGAAACTGTACCGTATATTACATTTCCTATAAGAATACAAGATATTTTCTCAGTGTAACTTAATTATAAATGGATTTCATGAACACAATAGGCAATTTGTAGTGGTTCGATGGCTCAAATAGGTTGTAGATATTCCTATTATAAAATCTACGTCAGGAACCAGAATCTAAAATATGAATAAATAAATAAGACTGCTTTGAATCTGAATATGCCTACAAATAGTTTTATGAGTAATAGTAAAATAATTTATGTCAATTACATTTACAATTAGATAACCGAATGAACCGTTAACAATTGGCCAATACATATTTTATATACACATTTATATGTATGTATATTATATATTACTATTAGCAAATCTATGTAAGCAAGAAAGTGTTACATTCTACATTGCATTCGTTGCATAAGCAGATTTTTTTTTTAAATGCGTTAGCTTTACATACATACAAGTTACAGGATGCGCGTGGCGCTAGGTCAACACACGTGCCGCTGATAACTAGAATGCAAGATCAGCATTATATTAGTATAAAAAGGGGATCAATTCCTCATTAGAATTAGTTCCTAACAATACGCGGATCTCGCCGGTTGTTATACTCGTTGTAGCAGCAAACTGTTGGTCAAAAGTGTAAAAGTCAAAAGTGTTAGAAAAGTGTTTAAAAATAAAATTGTAAAATTAAAAAAGAAATAAAGTTTTTTTTGAGGTTGTTACGAACCTGAAACGTAACTGGCGCTGCTTGAACAGGATTTGGTCACCACAGCCTAAGGATTAGAAACGCCAAAGGAAAACTGTGGGCAAGTTTCAACTTCTCAGACCAAAAGAAAATCCAACCAAGAAACTGTTGCTACATCGGCCAAAAGGATCAAAATCTCCGATTGGTACAGCTACGTGTGGGACACAGAAACCAGAACGATCAAAATCTCGTCGAGGTACCCTCCGAAGCTATAGAATTAAGTCAAACCAACAAATGAAAGGAATTCAAGTACTTCTTTTGTAAGTACCAAACAATTTTCAAATTTTTCTCGCTTCATGTCAATTGAAGAACAAGTGAACGATCTAGTCAACAACATTTTAAATTTATCAATCAACATGCCTGAACACACATACACTCGTGCGTCAATAAGCCAAGCCGAAATAACAACAATTCCCATCTTCAATGGAGACCCGAACACACTACCCATGTTCGTGGATGCTTGCAATGATCTGGTACGCACTTACGCAGACAGAATTAATACAGCCAACCCAATAAACAGCTACTTGATTAAGATCATCAAATCAAGATTAAATGGGGAAGCACAGTCTTTAATCGGTTCCAGAAAACTAAAAACCTGGTCAGACATCAAAAACCTGCTTGAGTTAACCTTCCTAGACCAAAGATCAGAGGATTGTTTGCTAAACGATCTGATGAGTGAAACACCTCTCAAAAATGAAAATCCATACACCTTTGGACAACGAATTCGAGATCTTCTAAATTTACTGTTTACCAAAATGCAATTAGACACTGGTGAAGAAATGATACCACTAAAAACAAAATTATACAAAGACACGGCACTACAAACGTACAAACGAGGACTCATGCGATATGGTAGATTAGGAGAAATCCTATATCTTAAGAACATCGATTCAATGGAAACCGCGATGGCTGAAGTATTAGAATACCAAAATTGGCGCTACAGATGTGGAGAATCATCAATGCCAAGAAATCAACACAAGACGACACAGCAAATCACACCTGGACAAATGAGAATGACACCTATAAATTACCCAAATAACCACAGAATGATCCATCATCCACAACCAAAACAGAACTTCCCGAACCACAACTTCCAGAAACCAAATTTTCCAAATCAAAACTTTCCAAATTATTCAAACCAATTCAACAACCAAATGCAACACAATTATTCCAATGCAAATTTTAGAAATCCATTTCCAAATCGACCAAACTTCCCAAACCAAAGTCAAAACCAACAACACAACAAACCACCATCATTCAGGTTTGCTAAGACACCCGCTCAACTACAAGAAAGACGACAACCGAGACAGCAACCCATGGATGTCGATTCAAGTAACCGCTTTAGAAGAATGACACCATTTGGACCCTCAATGCCTCAAAACAAATATCGAGTAGAAGAACTGCATAATCAACAACAAGAATGGCAGGATTATCAAGAACACTACGAAGGATATGAAGACTATGGAAATTGGGAGTACCAACCAATATGGGATGAGGACACCGAACCTTTCCCGTGGGAAGCAGAGGATAACGCAAATTTTCCCGAACCAGCCTTGGTACCGGACCCACCGCCACTGCATATCCAACCGAATGCAGCTATCCAACCGAATGCACCTATCCAACCGAATGCACCTATCCAACCGAATGCACCTATCCAACCGAATGCACCCAATCACCACAATCAACCCAACCACCATTGAGACTAAACGAACATATAGAATTTAACCACCAACAAGCAATTCGATTACCTTATATCATAATTCCCGAGATCCAAGCCAAATTTCTTATTGACACTGGCGCATCAGCATCTTCTATTTCAACTAAACTAGCTAAAGAAGAATTTCCCGAATACATCAAACGATCACCATTCTCAGTAACTACGATGCATGGCACAACTCATCATCAATACATTCTTGAAATACCCTCTCTAAAAACCTTCAATGCACCTCACCAAACCCATCGATTCAACATCATCGATTTTTCCAAAAAATATGACGGAATAATAGGCTTAAAACTCATGGAACAAATGGAAGCCATAGTGGACTTTAAAAACAAAGTTCTTCGAACAAAGTACGCTACCATCCCATTGTATTTCCGCGATCCAAGAATACAAATTGGACCCAGACAACGAAAAATAGTTCAAGTTCCTGTAGACCGAAATCTCAAAGAAGTAATGATACACCACCAGCAACTTATTCCTGGAGTAGAAATACCCGCTTCGTTAACTACTACGCAAGACTATGAAGCCCTCATAGAAATCGTCAATTTCAACAACTATGCAGTTACCATTAGCATAGATAAACCAATCGAAACAGAGTTATATTATAATGAAATCCAAAATAATAACCAGATGAAACTCACGATGGAACAGATTCGAAAAATTCAAAAGAACAATATTGGAACAAAACTACGTTTAGATCATTTAAACGAAGAAGAACGAAAAGCAATCAAAAGTCTCTGTCATGAATACAAAGATCTATGTCATGATGATCAAATACCGTTAACATTCACATCAGAAATCAAACATCAAATTAGACTGAAGGATGATACACCCATCTATATGAAACCCTATAGGAAGAGCCCACTGCAAAGAGAAGAAATCGAACGTCAAGTTAAAAAGATGTTAGATCAAGACATAATCCGTGAAAGCTCCAGCCCTTGGTCAGCTCCTGTGGCAATAGTACCGAAGAAATTAGACGCTTCTGGAATTAAGAAATATCGAATGGTCATTGATTACAGACGCCTAAATGAAAAAACCATCGATGATAAATTTCCAATCCCAAACATCACAGATATATTGGACAAATTAGGAAGAGCAAATTATTTTACAACTCTGGATCTAGCCTCTGGTTACCACCAAATTGAGATGGAAGCCAGCGACGGAGAGAAAACAGCGTTCAGCACAGAAAATGGACACTACGAATTCACACGAATGCCTTTTGGACTCAAGAACGCCCCGGCAACTTTTCAACGAGTCATGAATCATATTCTACGTGGACTCACCGCAGAAATCTGTCATGTCTACTTGGACGATATCATAATCTACTCTGCATCATTACAAGAACATCTAGAGAAACTCAGAAAAGTCTTCGATCGACTACGACAATCAAACATGAAAATCTGTTTAGATAAATGTGAATTCTTACGAAAAGAAGTCAATTATTTAGGCCATTTAATTACACCCGAAGGAGTAAAACCCAATCCCGACAAAATTGAAGCAATCAAACGCTATCCAATTCCGAAAACTCAGAAAGAGATAAAATCTTTCCTAGGTTTACTTGGATATTATAGAAGATTCATCAAAGACTTCGCTAAAATCACTAGACCCATGACGAAGTACCTAAAGAAAGGAAGCAAAGTTGAACTAACTCAGGAATACCGAGATACCTTCGAACTTTGTAAAACTATCCTATGTAATGATCCCGTACTGCAATATCCCGATTTTTCGAAACCATTCATCGTTACGACAGATGCAAGTAATGTCGCAATTGGAGCAATACTATCACAAGGACCCATTGGTCAAGATCAACCAATAGCGTATGCCTCAAGAACACTGTCAGGTACAGAACAACGATACTCGACAATAGAAAAAGAACTGTATGCAATCATTTGGGCATGCAAACAGTTTCGACCTTATATATACGGAAGAAAATTTACGATAGTGACGGACCATAGACCATTAGTATGGCTACACACACTAAAAGAACCCAATATGAAACTACAGAGATGGAAAATCAAGCTAGGAGAATACGACTACGATGTAATCTACAAGAAAGGTAAAATCAATAGAAATGCCGACGCACTATCAAGAATCGAAATCAATCATCTAGAAGATGAAGACGAAATGGAAACAGAAACAACAAGACCGGAAATAACAGATGAAGAATTAGATGAAATATTAAGATCAGTATTACCCCCCGAGGAATTAGCCGAGTTAAGAATACATAACCCATCTGAAGAACCACAACCCGGACCTTCAACACAGGAAGTGAATGAAGAAGAAATCCCAAGAACAATGCGAGGAATAGGAATAGGCCATAAAAACATCAGAATGGATGAACCCCCGGAAGACATAGAACAATTTAGTGATTCACTGCACAGCGATATAAATGATGAACCGGAAACTACAATCCCGATAACAGAATTGGCAATTGATACTCAAAAAGTACAAATTTTCATTGAACCACATATTTACGACACAACAACTCATTGGGACATGAAAGAAGACAAAATTATATACCATGTCAAAGTAAACAACGAAAAACTAGAAACGGATCTACTACAAGTAATGAAACACATAATGCCGAAAGGAACGTACTACATCTATACAACAGACGTAATCTATCAAACAATGTGTAGAATTTACACTGAACATTTCACTAATCAAGGCCCTAAGATTTATCGTTGCACGAGAAGAGTCAAAATTTTGGAGAAACCAGAAGAAAAAATCGAAGCAATAATACAGTATCATGAAGGAAAAACCAACCACCGTGGAATAAATGAAACTCTAAATCAAATCAAGAAACATTACTACTGGGCACACATGAAAAATGACATCACAGAATATATTAGACGTTGCGAAATTTGTCAAAGAAACAAATATGACCGAAGACCCCCGAAAATCCCTCTTCAAATCACCGAACAAGTGGATAAACCTTTCGATAAAATTCATGTGGACACAATTTCAGTTAATGGTCAAAATTTCTTAACCATGATCGACGCGTTTACAAAACACGCTCAAGCTTTTCCAATTCAAGGAAAGACAGCAGTCGAAGTTTGCGACAAACTACTAGAAAGTTTCGCCAACCATGGAACACCGAGAGAGATAATAATGGATAAAGGATTAGAATTTAATAATGTCACATTAAAAGAATTACTCAAACTACACAAAATCAACAGTCATTATACAACACCTCAAAATCCAAATTCAAACTCCTATGTGGAACGTCTACACTCAACTCTTTTGGAACACATTAGGATATTAAAAAATCAACATATAGCCCAAGACATAAAACAACTCATGAAACTGGCAATATTGGCATACAATTCAACGAATCATACAGCAACAGGAAAAACACCATTTGAATTACTTTACGGTCACACTAGTGCAAGAGAACCATTAGATCTGTATTACGATAATACCTACTATCAAGAATACGTACAAAGACACAAAGAACGAACACGGCATCTATATGAACAAATAGCTAGAAGAATGCAACAAGATAAGGAGAAGAAAATTACTAAGCTAAACGAAAACCGCTCTGAAAAAGAGTTAACAATTGGCCAAGACGTCTATATTAAACCATCAAAATATTTCACACGAAAAACGACGGAACGATATTGGGGACCGTACACCTTAAAACGAATCCTGGATAGAGGAATAGTTGAAGTCGCGAATAAAAAAGGAAAAATATTCCGTTATCATATAAATTCATTAAAACCTGTATCTGTTTCCTCTCCATCCTTGGAAGAGGATTAGTAGAGATTATCAAAATCGAGGAACAAGTCGGACTACTACCGCTAAAATTAGGACTTGCTTACATAGTAGATACCGAATATGAATTGGTTATCCAAAAAGACTATTCAGAATTACCCAAAATTTGGAAAACATATTTAGAACATAAGCAAAACATAACAAAAACAGGATTTCCAACACACGAAGTAATGACAAGAGAGAAGCTTATTAATCAAGAAGAACAAAAGGTACAGCAACTCCTGGAATCCATTCAATTAACAAAAAGAACTAAAAGAGGAGCCTTCAATTTCCTGGGAGGAATCGTAAAAGCAATAACTGGAAACTTAGATGACGAAGACGGCAGAAACTACGAAAATCAAATTAAAACTCTGCAAGGAAACCAAGAAACCATCAAAATTATGGCAACAAAACAATTAGAAATCCTCCAAAATGTGTCAACTAACTTCGACAACAATATGAAAATTCTTAGACGAAACCAAGATGAACTTTCAAAATTAGCCCAAGCCAATCGACATACCATCCAAGCCCTGGAAATAAACCAGTACCAGCTTCAAATACTTGGACTCTTACGCCAAGAGGTCACCGAAATCACCGAAGCCCTAACTTTCGCTAGAGCCGGAATACTCCACCCCATGGTGATATCCCCGGACGAACTACTTCATCACATAAGAAGAATACATTTAGATGTAAGTCATGACTTTCCATTTGAAATCATTACGGAAAATGTTTATCTAATCGAATCATTAATTACTGTAAAAGCTTATCAAACTAATACGAAATTTGTGTTTATATTAAGTATACCAGTAGTTAATAATTCACCTTATCAATATTTCTATTTAACCTCATTACCTATCCATGTAGAAGATAATAGTTTTAAACAAATTAACCCAGAAAATAGTTATGTAGGCTTAAGAAATGATAAGTATATAGCTGCTACAAAGAGTTGTCATTTAATTCGAAAAGAAATCTATTTATGTAATTTTGAAATTGAAAATGAAATCACAAGTAACGCACCTTGCGAAGTTAATATTGTACAGTTAAATAATAATTATCAAAATTGCTTTTATCATGCTTTTCAAGTACGAGACTTAGAAATTAGAAATTTGGAAAATAACATGAAATTAGTGCTAAGTCCTGAAGAAAACAAAATTACTCAGAAATGTGGAGATTTTTCCGATTCTAAAATTATTAAAGGCACTTATTTAATCAAAAACATTAATAATTGTGAATTTAGAATTAAAAATTATGTAATTAAAAACTATAAAACTGTATCAGATGTTGAAGTAAGCCTGATAGAACTTAGCGAATATCATAAACAAATTCCAGTAATAAATTTAACAGACCCTGTATATTTCAATATATCTGGCAAAATTCATGAACAAGAACAATTAATAGATTCTATCAAACTTGCTCAAACGAATAAAAATGTAACGAATAATGTGATACTCTGCATTGTGCTATTGTTAATAATAACAATCATTTTATTTAAGCTTTATCAAATATTAAAGCGAAGACGCAAAAATAGTGCAGTGCTGAGTAAACAAACCGAGATGCAAGAGTTCGCTTCTTTGTAACCGCTACTCTTGCAACTGTCGGTGGAGGAGTTACAGGATGCGCGTGGCGCTAGGTCAGCACACGTGCCGCTGATAACTAGAATGCAAGATCAGCATTATATTAGTATAAAAAGGGGATCAATTCCTCATTAGAATTAGTTCCTAACAATACGCGGATCTCGCCGGTTGTTATACTCGTTGTAGCAGCAAACTGTTGGTCAAAAGTGTAAAAGTCAAAAGTGTTAGAAAAGTGTTTAAAAATAAAATTGTAAAATTAAAAAAGAAATAAAGTTTTTTTTGAGGTTGTTACGAACCTGAAACGTAACTTACATATTTCCTTATTCGTTGGAGTTCCATTTTTTTTTCCTGCAATCGATTTACCTTGATACGAAATTTACAATAAAATTGTGTTTTTATTGACTTTGTCCTTCAATGTTGAAGTAATTTTAAGGTTAGAATAGATATATGATCCATTAAAATTTTGAGTACAGAATATTTATGGCTGTGTATTTTAAAAATTGTATTAATATAAAGAGACTTATGAGGATCTTCACAGAATAGAATAGAATATAAAAGCATTTATTTTGTTAGTTATGTTATATAATGTTGTGTAAAAAAATAAAAACACTCGTCAACACATAGAAAGCACATATTAATTAGTATTAAACAAATACATGTCTGTGTATAAACAAACAAATACAAAAAAGAACAGACAAACAAACAGTATTTAAATGTAAACTACCAATTTATTACACCAATTGATTACGACAGAAAAAAGTTCTCCACTTTGTAACACTCCAATCGAAAAGTATGTGCTTTAGCTGACGTTTGAACTTGGAGGGATGGAAAGCTTTCATCTCGTCGGGCAGCTTGTTGTATAATAAAGGTTCCCAATGGTCAATGGAATGTTGCGTAATCGACAATCGATGGTATGGGATCCATAGATGGTCTCTTGTACAAGTGGCATGTTCATGGTTTTCTCCATTAAGGGCAAACGACGGACATGCGTCACCACGGCGAGTATGCATAAAGACGCTAAGGTTAGAATGTTCTCGGTTTTAAAGTGGCCACGACATGATTGATTGTAATTAAGACCAAACAAAATTCTTACCGCTTTCTTCTAGAGCTTAAAGCGATGTGCGTAGATACTGAGCTAAGTCTATATACGTAGTGCGTAGAGTACCGAGGAGAATCTGTTTGTCATTTCCCTCAAATGCATTGTCCATTTCAAATGCGAGTCCATTGTTAAACCCAAGAAATTTACAGCTTAAGCCTGCTTTGGTACTCTTGCCGTAAATTGTAAGGTTTGAATTTTGGAAGTGTTCATTTTTAACGTGTTGGCCCCGAACCAATCCTCCATGTTTCTCATGCTATGATCAGAAGAGAAGCATCATCAGCATATAAACATGCTTCTGCGTCTGAGATGTTGTGGGGAAGGTCGTTCACATATAGGACGAATAACAGTGGACCAAGAATTGAACCCTGAGCGACGCCGTTTTCGATCTCCTTCGGTTCCGATTTTTTGTGATTCTACTCCGTCTGACAGATATAACCTAAGTTCTCACGTATGCCATAGTACCTCATTTTGTCCAGTAGTTTTGGTCAGATCTGATAGGTTCAACTCTGTGTACATATGTTCGTCAAAAGCTTTATAAATATGTTTTATGGCTGCCAGTATGGTACTGCTTGTACTGTGCCCCCTTCTATAACCGCGCTGTCTGTCGGAAAGATACTGTTTCTGTTATGATTTATATCTCCTTTTTTTACACGGGAACTACCCTTTTTAAGCTGCTGTGGAAAACACCTTCGTCAACACACATGTTAAAGAACATCGCCAGAGATAGGTCTAAATTTTGTACAGTTTGTTTTAAAATATAGATATTGTGGCTGTTGCATTAAAATTTAAATCCTGCCTGATCAAACTTAACAATTATGGTGTGACATCACTCTTACTATTACGAAACATGTAATTCATAAAAAAAGCGTTACCATCCAAGTTGAACCAAGCAAAGCTACAAGGGGTCCAACTCACTTCAAAAACAATATTGAAAAATACATTTTCACAAATTTTACTCGACATTAATCATAAAATATACACTGAAAAAGATGTGTTTTTAAGAAAAGAATTAATTTTAAAAACGATATTCCTGTTTTTTAAGATGTTATCACAAATATTTAATATTTTTTCTTCGCTAATAGACGTCTTAAAATGACAGATATTGCAGTCCAGATAGGTACATATCAAAAGTTGCTGAATGCAGAATGATCCTGTGTACAATGACAATAAAACAAAAACTTACAAATAAAATTACTTGTTTGCTTTGTTTTCATTATTAAAATTAAAGGTAAAGCTATGCGAGCACGAACAACTAGATTTATATGGTCCAAAACAACAATACAAGAGCCTCAAACTCTTTATTTTTAATAGTTTTACTATTGCAGCAGATAGCATGTAAACCTGTTGATTAAAGGGCTTTTAAGAAATATTACTTCATTTATATCACAGTTACCAATAAATAAAATCAAATTTCAAAAAGAAATAGAAGTAAAAAGATAAATAATTGTCATAACGAGGATATAGCAGATGAAATATAAATAGTCAAATTTAAATACTATTCTTAACAGGATTCATTTGATTTATCATTATCATCACACATACGATGTAGATGCAAATAAAGTTGTTGTAACTCTAAACACCAACAAGTAACATACACGTACGAATAGTATGCAGGTGCAGTAGTCTGGCAGACCCGCTACTATATCATCCCTAATCGACGGCGAGTAGAGAGTGCGAGGCCAGCAAATTTGACGCTGATGTCACGATTGCCATGGCAACCTATCGCGCCAGCAGAGCTGCAGCGGCCACGCGCCGAGATCTTCACTTGAGCACTTTATCACGTATATTAAAGCCGTTTTAGAAGCTATTTAAAACACTAGATAGCGTCCCAAACATATACCAAAGCTTTGTACCATTTTTACACTAAATTTCTTTATTTATTGCGAAATAAAAATCACAAATATTTGGTGAGAGAAATAAATCTGAATATTTTATCCAAAAAAATAGGTAAAGAAGCTTTCTATCTACGTCAGCTAAATAACAGCTACTGCTGTACGCCATGTGCCGTGAAAGTGACATGTAGGTAGTTATGACAATTATGGAAGCAATAAGGCCTTCCGACAAATAGATTAGGTATACAGGTGTCAATATTTATAGCTTCAGTATTATGTGGTATTTTGAAAAACTCTGGAACGTATCAATTTTATTTTTATAAAAGGCACTAGTTGACGAAGAAGATATCTTTTTTCCTATTTCCTAGTTATAATTCAACGAAATTCGAAGCGTAAGCTAACATTCCATGAGGTGTACCTTAATGCCGTGACTAGCATACAATTACCAAAAAGAAAATACCAAAACAGTACTCCGCATCCCCATCGAATGAAGGGTTATTTTTAATTTTATACATAGGTATTCGAAAAGGTCAACACTAAAATTGAACACATTCAAGGCTTCAGCATGCTCTGAAACTGAAAACGCTCTAACCTTGAAAGGGACTACCGCTAAAAATAGCATATCAATAAATAAATATTGTCGGACGGTACGTGTGCGTGTAATTAACGTTTTTTGTTCGGAGGATTACGGGAGGAGGTCGGTTGAAATTGCGAAGTTAGTATGTGGACGTGTGTTGTGTATCAGGCGCGCATTGATAATAATGAATCGCCGGTTTATTTTTATCCCGTGCCCTGCTTTCCCAACTCGATTTGCTATTATACATTCTGTCGATAGGAAAGCGCGGTTTGAAAATTCATTACATTCCGCCTTCGAACGGAATTATAATTAAAACATAACGTAGATAGACAACAATTTCAATTCAAGATTAATTACTAAACACCCAATATAATACAAGTATTTCTAAGAAACTAAAAAAAAAAAAACAAAAGTTATTATTACATGGAAAAAAGATGTTAATTAAATATGTCAAGAATTATATTTTAGGAAAAAGAGTCATTCTGTATAATGCTTTTTGCTTGATCTGAAACTAAGAAAATCGCTGTTTAAATTTAAAATAAATTTGCAGTTTTTTCGAAAGAACGGTAGTGTTATTCCACTAGTGATTTGGTGAAGAGCATATCTTCCAAGATTTACCTTAGCCGAAAACACTACGTTTAACACTGCTTTTCACTTGTTTTCTACTGAAGATGGCAACTTAGTTGCCGAAATACGTATTCAGATTTGTATCTTTTTAATTTTTGTGGTAAGGGATTTTTTCATTTCTCAATAAATTCACCGGACATTAATAAAAAAATAAGAATATGAAACAAGTTAGTATTTCGTCGGACCTCCTTTGGCTTCTATTACACTTTCCAGTCTACTAGGCATAGATGTTGCAAATTTGAAAGTTACTTCCTGGTTTATCCTCTTCCATTCTTGCAGTAACACGGTTTTCAGATCGGATTTTGAAGAAATGTGGCATTTTCTAGCTTTTTTATCTAAAACATCCCACAAATGCTCAATGGGGTTGATGTCAGGGTATTATGCCGGCATATCGAGTACTTTTGGACAGTCATATAATAACCATTGTCGTTCTAGATAGGGTTTGTGTTTAGGGTAATTGTCTTGGTAGAATCTGAATGTGTTTAAAATTCCCATTTTCTCAGCATTGCTCCTTAAATGGGTTTTTAAAATATTCAAATACACATGCTGATTCATAATACTCTCTATAATTACCAGATCCCCAACACCAGTAGCGGACATACAACCCCATACCATCAATGAGCCACCTCCATGCTTCACCGTTGGAAGGAGATTTTGTATTTTCATTTCGTCGTTTGGTTTTCGCCAAGAATTAATTAGAGAAGATCCGGCGAACTATCAACGCCATTTAAGAATCAGCAAAGAACAATTCAAATATCTTTTACAAAAAACTTCATCCCTCATCCAGAAGAAAAATACAAATATTAAACTAGTGCTAGAGCACAACTAAAGTTTCAAATAATCCTGAGGCAGTGGCTGAAGGCTTAACTGATATAACAGAACATATAGGTAATAACAATCACTCTCAAAATGCAGCTAAATTTCGCGATAAATTTTGGACTGCAAAAAAATTTCATAGTTTTCATAAACTTCCGAGAAACCTTGCATATTGGTATCTGTGTATCTCTTACCATTTTGCAGGTTATATATACCCGACTACGTTAAGTCTTAGGATTTCACTCGATGTAAACCTTCCTGAACCTATTGGTGTCTCTCTCCAACATCAAAAGGTTAACTTGTAGGCAGGTACTATAGGTGAAGGTATTATATGACTATTTTCTGTAAATGAAACACTCACTGCTGACAGATATCTTAAGGATATGATGGTATTCGCAATATCTTCTTGCTTTTCGGTCAATTTTAGGGGTTATTAAGACAAGGTCTTTTCTAAGTAATGGATCCACAAAGGAGTTCTGTCCTGCCTGATCTCCAAATTTATCCCCATTTTCTGTAGATGTCTTTTCAGTGCGCTATGTTCTGTTAGGAAACGTGCTACTATGCGAAGATTCTAAGCTTTAGTTGTTCGTCACTCTCCTTCTTTGATGGTCCATTGACCGAGATCTGTCCATGAGTTTTCCTGGTTGTGTTGTTCCGATGTTCTTTGTGTTTCTCGTAGAACCAATTCCTTACCTGCTTCTGTACTATGTTTTTGGACACTTCTAGAACAGATTCTGGACCAATATATGAAGTCGATGATCCCTTTCTTGCCAACTTGGCTCGATTTAAACATTTAATTTATGCTGTCTGTTTCTTTGTTTTGAATTTTTGAAATAATTATATGTTAATTTTCTTTCTTTTTTTTTTCTTAATTTAACGATATGAAAATAAGGCATCATCAAATAAAAAAATATGCCCTTTAAACAAGAAAATCAAAGATAATCTTTGAACATCTAAAAAAAAAAACTTTGATACCATAACAACTCAACAAAAGAAGCTAGGAACAAATTTGCAACAACGTAATAGCTGTAGCAATAAACAAACGAATCCTTAATTGCTTTATTAATTTCTGCGAATTAAAAACTTACAGCCACTATTATATTACTTTTGTTACTCATTATGGGTGGATAGATATTTATTATGAAATTTCATTAGACTTTAATTTGTTTAAATTTTCTTATTTATCTTACCGCTCTTGCTGACATTTATCAATACCGTTCCTAGAAACGTTTCCGCCGCAAGATAGGAGTTTCATTATCCTGATGTCACTAATACTAACTTTAGAAGCTCGTACAATAGTAATTAGTTTAAATAACTTCATTATGATAGTATGAATCAATCGACTTCCTATTGGCTTCGTAACGACCAAGGATCAAACGGGATAGCTTCGTGTATTCCCATGATATTATAAAATTCTAAATTTAGGAAACATTCTTGGCAACGGATTAAATTGGAGCAAAAATCGTAAACCAATGGCCAATGCATTTAAATACACTTGTATCAGATTTTTTTTTTTTTTTTTTTGCGTTTTACTAAAGGGTGTGGACAATTTAATTAGGTTGCCTCCTCAAAACTGTAAGCTGTTCAGTTTTAACGCACATATCTCACCATTATACAACTAGAACAGAAATAGATAGCAGCAAGATTAAATGGGATTAATTCGGTTTTTTTAAGTCCTAGCATTTTCATAACCTACGCTTCTGAGATATTGCAGTAACATATTTGAACGAATACATTTCTTGTATTTGAGCTGTGTTCAATTTCTTCTTCTTAATCTTAGACCTTTGTACCGTTAGGTGTAAGGCGGTTTCATCTCACTTGCACTTTTCCTTCCATAATTTTCTATCCTCGGCTATCTTTCTTATTTATTTCCATCGTATTCCCTTGTTTTTTGCTGCTTCTCTTATTCTGTCTTCCCACGTTTTTCTGGGTCTTCCTTTTTTCTTTTTCCCTGGTACTCGCGTCTCAAATACTCTTTTCGTTAGTCTCTGTTTTGGCATACGACACACATGTCCAAACCATCTAAGTTGGCGTTTTATTATCTTCTCACTTACAGCTTCTATCTTTAGTTTTTGTCTGTATACATCGTTCTTTATTCTATCTCTTTTAGTATTATTTTCTATGAATCTTAGGAATTTCATTTTTATAGCATATGTTTGTCTGCTAAAATCCATGTTTCGCTACTGTACGTTAATGATGGTCTTACTACCTTTCTTATTACTTCTGTTTTTATGTCCCTGGGTATTTCCTTCCTCCCTAAAAATGTAGTTTTCATCATATGAAATAGCCTTCCTGTTTTTACCATTCTATCATTTATTTCTATGTCTATCTTCCCATTGCTCTCGATTATTGATAACGGTAGAAGAAGGAAGAGATGTCACAGATTGCAAGAAACTTCATATATAAAGAATTGGTGCGCCATAATGTTGTCTCAAAACCAATCCGTTTGGATCGAGGCAGACTAGATACATGGTTTTGACATATCTGGTGTGAAAAATACGATTATTACTATTCCACTAGGAAAAAATTGACAATGTCTTTCAGTTAGTAATATACCATTATTGCTCTGCATGACAGACAGCAATAAGAATATTCAAAGATACAACACGAGGGTACGTAAGGAGTTGGGTAAACATTACATCCAGGCAAATTCCTGGAAAGACCTTTATTACCAAACTAGCGAAGAGGAACTGCTGAATCTTAACAGTACTGAGGGGACGCCTACAGAACATACACCTACTGAAGATTCATACTGCAGATTGTGTAAGATGACGACACAGACAGCATATCACATCACTCAAAGGTGATCTCTAAAGATTATGTTGAAATACAGGGTGCCAAGATGTTGGAAGGGCTGTGATTTAATAAGTAAAATAAATTCGAAATTGATTGCAAAAAGTGTTTCTGGAGACTCCACACCTCCATGAAATCTATAAAGGTGATTAATTGTTTAGCGTTATCAATATATAAAATATATCTAAGATTTTTGTATCCTATTTTATTCAAGGCATCTAACTGTAAGTTTCATTTGATTTTATCGTAGTACCTGTCCACAACTCTATAGGTACACATGTCAGTATTGGGATCTTCGATTTAAAAAGGTTAGTTACAACAGATATACATTGATTAATATCCCATTTTTTTGGTGATAGATCACCACTTCTGCCACTTGCTTTTAAAACTTTCATTCATTAGCAACTATGAAAAAATTATTATGACTACCAAAATATTTATCATTAGATATCTAATTTACTATGTAGCTGCTGAAAATATAATCCTTTTTAGCCGTTTTATTTTATAATTTATTTGTTCTTTTTGTCAGATTTTTTACAACCTCCTGCTAGGTAACAAATGTGTTTTATTCTTGAACCCGTTAATAGTGGATAACAGCTGTCAGGAGAAGGTCCAATATCTCTAAATAAAATTCTATTTTCTCCTTCGCGTAATAGGACAACGTTTCAGAAAACCCGTATTCGCTATTATTATTACATAGAAATCCCGAAGATGAGTCTAAATTTTGGAACTGTTTCAATCTTTTGACGTAACCGGTCATTGTATATATTTATATACTTAAACCTATTGCATCATCAAACCCAAACATCTATTTTCGTACATCAATTTACAACAAACGGTGTTTAATTAATACACAGTAAGCAGCTAAATATATGTACGCGCTATTTGTTGCAGAACAACTATTGCTACGTCACGAATAATAATATCTGTAATTAGGAAGTTATCCTAGTACCGAGGCACACTGTGTAATCTAACATTTTAACGTAGGCGTTTGTGTTCGTTTTGCGAGAACGTGAATGTATGTAAGCGTGTGTATTTATTTTTAATGCATATTAACATTGAAATTGTACGCTCCGGACACTCTCATGACGCATTGAATATATTTATAAACGCTTAATTTCCCAATTCATAATTTGAATCTATTCCAATGTTGTCAAGGGTAAAATTGATTACTGTTTTTTCTCGGTTTTAATTAATTTATTGTTTTACAGGTTTTAATCAGCTAACAACGCTTCTTGTCTTAATCTATATGTTAAAGTAGTATTAGTTTTATAGCGCGTACCTTGTTAATACATAAATTTATTAGGAGAAATGATATAAAATTAAACCATATTGGCGCGTATCCTGCATGCATAAATGGAAAATGTACAGGTACACATTTTGCTACCCACGTAGCAACACATATAATAAATTTTAATTGGTATTCCAATCTACAAAAAGTTATAAATAAATAATTACAGGGGAATATAATTAAGAAACCGACGCGGACTTAATTATGGTATACTAAAATAAATTGAAATATTTGCATCCTTGCTAAAAAAGGTTCGTAGACAAGTAATACTAGATGTAGCAACAAAAGTGTACGACTTACATTAAGAGGTTTTTATCAAGGTTGGAACAATACGAAAATACATTATTTGTAAGTAGCATATCTGTTCATTTATATAGAATTCAAGATATGTTCAAATAATATTTTAAACATGAATATTTTTTTTGTTAAAACAAACTTTACAATAGTTAATTTAAACAAAGGAATTGTATCAAAAAGAACATTTTTCAATGCTCAAAGTAAAGATACCCATAATCTCATTGCAATTATAGACAATCTCATTGATTTTAAGAGGAATATATCATAAGTTTAAATTTAAGCATATATTCATTTCAAAGAATTATATTTAAGGATAATTTTAAATTAAGAAGTTGTAAATATTATTTTGGCAATACAAAAATAGGTGAGCGATGATTGGTGGATTCAAGGTTATACTAGCGGACGTGACTGTGCCTGTCTACGAAGGGGTGATATGGAATGGGAAGCGGATTTGCATTGGCAATTTATCTAGTTTTGGCCACGTTTTGCCATTGCGTTGTATTTTATATGTCGGTTTGGTTATGTGTATTTGCAATTCAGAATTTGAAAAAATTAAAAACGTTTCAGAGATTTTATCTCCTTGGGGCTGCGCAGACAACTCTGTCGTCAGATCTAGAAAAAACAATTTATTTTACTAAATTACCATTTAATTTCACATCAGCAATCTAGTTAATCATCAGCTTTCTTTGAAAAGAAAAAAACAAGATAACTTTTTGAATAATTACAACCTTTCCTGGTTTAGTTGCTGTGATTTTTGAGAATCTCTTTCAAGTGTTTCGCCGGCAACTATGGGAGACGTCTTTAGCGGATTAGGAAAACTTCTTGCTATATGTACATACATTAACAATCAATGTGACATGTCAGTTATTCCTTCACGTATCCTAACTTCGAGGGTTTATCCACAATTTTTCGATATCATGCCCACCTTCGTAGTTAATCGCTAGACATTTATAAACCCTCCGATAAATTCAATAAAGAAGGGGAAACTGTATCTTAACGAAAATATAGTGTTCGGTTTAAAACTGTATGTACTTTAGAGTAGCGTTGGGCGAATCGAATGAAAAAATCATTCGATAAGAATAAACGAATGATTTTCCGTTAACTAACGAGATTTCGAAATCTCTTACCTTAGTGAATGCAAAAATCGTTTTCCCAACGGAGTATTTTTACCGAATATTCATTCAATAACGTAAAATCATTCGTTTAGAATGAAAAATTCAGAAAAAAAATAAAACGAAATCTTTTTCAGACATCGCACTAGCCGAATGTAAATATTCGACTTACGGAATAAGTCGAGTTAGAGAAGTTCCACTGTATTATCAGGCTTAAGCAGTGGTTTAAAGAACTTAATAAATTAATAATTTGCCTAGTAAAAACATCCTTGGAATGTTTGCATACGTTTTTCTTTGCATTGCATATTCTAACAGTACAATATCGTCAGTTTTGGATCCGCGAATAAAGGAAATGGTCAAAATGTTTTAATCCGCGAATACTGAAAACGTGGTTAACGGAATCGTAAATAAGTAGGTTTGACTGTATATATCTCTATTCGTTATTAACCCTTGTTCCGGAAGAATGAAGTCAGTGAAATGGAGTTCAACACGTGTTCTAAAAATAATTATCAAACAGGGTAATTAAATGCGCAACACGTATATTTTGACAATGCAGTCTATTAAAAAGACTACATTATATTCCCCTATACAACAGCTTAAATAATCAATATTAGTATAATCTTTAGAAAAGGTTGTAAATGTCATTTTCTGAATCTTTATAAATGCAGATGAAAATATTTATAATAAAATAATTGAAATTAGTCGAACATTGATTGTTTTTCCATTCTTCTTTAGCAACTTCTTTTGCAGAGATAAACATTGTTGAACGTGCAATTTTCAACAAAACAAAGAATATAGTAGTATATATAGCAGGTACCTAAAATAAAACGTTATATATGCCTTCTTCTTCATTGTCCCCGTTTTCCATTTATATTAACTCACCACGTGTTTTTCTTGCTGTACCCATAAATACGTTCTATATGCTGCCGCCTCTCTTCCTAATGCCCGCCTTTAAAAATAGAACGGAAGGTTTATTTTTAGAAACCCACACAAAGCTTTATTGATCAAATCTACTTCGGTATCACCTTTTCGGGCTTGCTGCTATTTTTAGAACGCGTCTTTGCATCCAATTCAATTACCCAGTCGGTTTTATTTTCCCTTTTTCTTTCTTGTCCGGCGCAATTTATGTACCTGCGCCTTGAAACGAACCCACTTTCGTATCGCAAAAGTAAATTCAATTAGCTATATGCTAGAGGGTTGGAGAAATCGGGTGTACTAACAAGATTTCCTTTTGTTGTCGTTATAATTTTGTTCAAAGTTAGATTTCAAGCTAGTATAATAAAGTAGGGGTCTCAAACTTTTATTAATAATGTATTTTGCAAAACTTAGCACTTTCTCACACAAACCTGATTTAATTTCTCTCTCTTTTGACTCGTAAGAAATGAATACATGGAACAAAATCTGAAATATTTTACCGGTGATGAGATAATCGAATCGAAATTGCATTAGTTCTATGTGGATCAAACAAATAGCCGCTGGTAAATCTTTGTACTTTACTTGAAGTAAAAAACCGCAACTGATTAGTTTGAACAAATTTAGATTTCACTGGTATTTTGTTTCATACTTATTTCCTGCCTAAACATTCTACTCCTAACCCTCAACAGATAAGATAAATATGTATACAATTTTAGTTATTCTAAAAGTGTATATGCGACCACATTCTTAAGGAAGTTTCCTTAACCTATTATCGCTACTAACTCACCACAATCTTTTCAAGTTATTTAAATTATATAGAAATTCATTATGCTTAGAATTGGTGTGGTTGGAAAATTATAACGTTTACTTTTCCGAAGATTTTGATATCAAAGAACGGTGAATAGATAGTAGACCAGTTAGTATATAGTGAAAAATACATTTAACAATAGTATAAGCTGTGTTCTATTACGTTTGTTTTACTGTGTTCATGAATTGGTAAATGCGCATGCCCACTTCATACTGTATTTTGTATCGATACATGAACTTGTCAAAAACAAATATTTGTTGGAATAGTTGGTGTTTGTTTATGTTCTATCCGATAGATGGCGCAAGAAAATATATAATACCAATGTTAAATCAAATATTCCTCCCCCGAATGTGAGTGTACTTCTGAAAAATATAATATTGTCAAAATATGTAAGAGCAAAACGTTTCTTAAGTTTCTGAAAAGATGGAGATTACCTACTATCTATAAGGCCAATTAAATTATTGCAATGTTCATTCCATAGTAAGCTTTCTGCGACGCTTAAAAATGTTCCTTTGTGTTCGTATTTCATTAATTACCTTACAAGTCGTATTCTGTCTTCGCTGTTAAGTGTAAAATAGAAAGATATTTTTTTCCGTATTCAGCCCTAATGTTAATATAATATATAAGTGTTTTATTCTAGCTATAAGTAATACTGGATTGTAATTATAGTTTCATATGACGTGAATTCAAAGAAGTGATTGATTATTCGACAAACAGATGAGTTTTCATTAAATACTTTTCAGGTATTTCAGTTTTTTATGTGTTATAAAACATATCACTATAAAGCCCGCGTTCCACCTGGAACACACCGGTCTACAGAAGGTGGGTAAGTCTCTGTTAGTCGGTCTCTTTAATCGCGTAGAATAAATCTGAGAATGTAGAATAAAGTTTTTAATTTGTTTTTTTTTTAAACGTGTATTGCTTTAAATAAAACCCGGTGCTACGCGTATCGCTGGAAAAATATTTAACTTTTTAACTTTTAAATTTTTATTAATTTTTTTTAAACGCGTTTCGCTTTAGAAAACTCGATTTGGATATTTATTCCAATTTTTCATTACTTAAATTATTCCAAAGTTTCGAATACTCCAATTTTTCTATTTTTCGAAATTTTTCAAGGTTTCGATTTTATAATTTTTGAAAATTTCGTATTTTCTTTATTTTATTTTTTTAATACTCGACGCTACGCTGGCTTTAGAATTAGAAGATTTTTTTTATTTTCCATATTTTTTTAATTTATTATATTATAAATTAGTCTTTTCTTGAAACGCGTACCGCTATGAAAGACTCGACGCTACGTGGCAAGCCATTTTGTAATCGAAATTGTCGAACTGGGTGCTTGGAAAGCTCTCGTTTTCATAACTTGGCCTCTAACTCTTTCTGAAACTGGGTTATAGCCCTGTATATGACATCTACCGCACTCTAAATTAAACTATTTATTTGTAAACTCTGTTTTTGGGTATTTTTACGTTTAAGTTTTATTTATATATACAACACTTGTTCGGTATATGTGCCTACTGGCTATGTGATTTATACACTTTGACTTATACTTTTAATCTAATGACAATTGTGCATTCATTATCACTAAACATTAAAAATAATATATAGGAAATACTAAAACACTAAAAAGAATTGGAAAAATTATTTTTCCGAATATTTTTTCATGGGCGTCATCGTAGATTAGGATGTCTATGCGGTCTGATACGTCAAAATAGGTCACCGTAATTAGGAGTGGTGTCCCGACGACTTACTAAAATGTCCAGATATTTTAGTTATTCTTTGCAAGACGTAAAAGTTTTTTATACTAGTGTCCCAGAGACGCGAATATAAAGCATGATGTTAATATTTTAGGCAGAAATGCACTTAATAACTCTCCAAAGTGTATGGGATTTAAATATCCCAATCAGTTTCAACGGAAAAGTTCTTTCCAAAAAATATAAACTTATTTGACACAAAATCCAATATGCATCATATTTACGTCAAAAAAATATCGTTAGGAATATTTTCACGATGTTTATACTATAACCTTTGAACTTCTGGAAATGTTAAAAATAAATTAAATACATATGTATTGAAAAATATAACTTTACAGATCCTTCTACTTCAATTATGTCCGACATTATCATTTGACATTGCAGCTTCAAGACTTTCATTCTATAATTCCACGCATTTATCATCGTACCTGTAATAATGAGAGAAATTTTGTAATGTAACATTCAAGGTTGCTGTTGTATGCTGCCGTTATAGTTTCTTTTTACTAAATACACACATTTGAAACGTCAGTTACCTATTAAATACATCAAACTCTTTTACGTTTCGAAACATCACGTAACAACTTGCCAAATGTCACCTTACCTTCATCATTTTATATGCAGCGTAATTACCTGTTGTTAGCTACGCAGATTTTCCCCGATTTCCGAGGAACGCATGGAATTTCTTGGAACTGCTTTTTATTCAGTCATGCAATACAAAATAGCAAGTAATATATTAATACTGTGCGTGAACTTGCCATATTTTTTAAGGTTATAGAAAATTGATTACATAATTAATGATCAGATTATTGCAAATTTCCGACATTATATTTTCACTCATAGTAATCGAGGGAATAAAAAGCTATCCCGTGATCCAATAATACGGGTAGTACAAACACATACAAGCACACTTGACATTAATATGCACGTGTGAAGGTCAGCATTGGTTTCCAGAATTGTTTCCGATAATTTGGATTCGTAAATATGTGCACTATTTGCAAAATCTGGTGACCATACCTGTATAATTTGTCTAAGTATAGATTGGCAAGTTGTGAAGGCTGTTTGCTCTAGTATTAAACAGAGTAAATAAATAACAGATATTGATTCTATACATGTAGTTTTATTCGTTCTAGATTTTATCTGTAATAAAATATTCATTTTTATTCAAATAGCGGCGTCCATTAGCATTAAATTACAATTAACTTTTATCTATTTTAAGAATTTTAACTTAGTCTTAGAAAATACGATTGAAGCATATAATTAACAACTAGCTTCTTCCCAAAACATGAAGGGGTTTCTTTAGTAAGTACTAGGCACAGGTAACCTGTATGTACCTTCTCATACAACAGAGATACAGGAATGACATCAATCTTGTTTATATACTAACGTGTGTATCTGACTTGAACGACCTTATATAAACATAAATTATTTTCAGATGCTATAGAACGCAACAGGATTGATAAACGATCTATGTATGTAAGATAAGGGTGATGAACCACTGCAACCTGAAAGATCTATTGTGTCCCCTATTTTGGCTGTATTTACAGCTGGCTGTCCAGTCCGATTCCTTTAAAAAAATGGCAGAAGGTCCCAGTTTAGGTAACTCTCAATTTCACAGTGCAGCGCAAGTTGAGAGTAGGTGGATGGATGTTTCCTCCTGTTCCCTACAAACTTTACATGCGGCTTCCTCTGCTATTCCAAGCCTGCTCAGATGTCCTTTCGGTTTACAATGGCCTGATAGGATCCCTGTAAATATGCAAATATTATGTTTACTTAGGTTGATGCATTCTATATATCTCTTTCGGTTATAGCTTCCCTCATTCCTGGAGGTTCTTCCGGTATTTGCATTTTCTCTGCTCTACTTTACCTTTAAGTTTCTCCAGTATTGTACTGCTACTTATCCCACAAAAGAATTCAGCCCTACTAATGGTATTCCAACCTCTTTCTTAGCAAGATTATCTGTTATTTCGTTCCCTTCCACTCCTGTCTGTCACACAGAAGGGATACCTTGTTGTTTTTTTGCCTACCCCGTTTAGTTTTTCTATACACTTCCAAACCATGAATTCAGCTGAACTGGACGCATCTTTCAATAGCGTGGCGAAATTCATCCTGAACTCCTGCTCAAATTCTTAGGGAACAAAAATATGAAGAGGAAAAATTGGTAGAAGCGGTTGATGAAAAAGATTTCTTTTTTCCAAACTTGCAACCAGTGGTGAAATGGTGAAATATAATAGATTGACACACATATGATATATACAAGAAGCAATGAGATGAAACATCTGTGTAGAGTTACTGGAAAGCTAGAAGTCTTATCCTAACTGACCGCTAAGAATAAGTATTATCTACCAACCCCTCTGCTGGGTGGTAAAAGTAATATATAATCAAATATTGAGTAACATAGAACATAGGCGTCGGCTTTAGAACGAGTAGATAACTTATTTATCACAAAACATCTGGTAGATGACAATATAGCCTACGAAAACGGGAATCACTTAGCGTTCATAGATCTAGTGACCTATGATACAGTGTAAAGAACTAAATTGCTGGAATCCTAGCAGTCCTTAGAAATACAGAGAAACCCCCTAATATCATCATAGAAATGTATGGAGACGACACCGTTCATATGAAAGGTGATAACCACCGTATTGAACATTTACGAGTGATAAAGGGGCTGAGACAAAGTAACAGCATGTCATCTATGCCTTCTAGTCTTTACGTAGAAGCCATAGTAGCTCAAGATTCACATAACTATTTATTTACATAACAATATACACAACAACAAATATACAACAAACAAATAATAAATGCAGTTGCAAAATGTATATATGTATGGTATTCACGCTGTCTTCCTCGCCTAGAGATGATGAAACTGGTGGTCCCGTCCCGGACTATCGGTATTGAGAGCGCTGTGGTCTTTTGGTTTTTGCTTTTCTCGGTTTAATGGTTATTGTCTGTCAGGATTCTTTTTTCGATTTCTTTTTAAACTGTGCGTGTTTTAATTTTTTTTTCTCTGTGGGTAGATTATTATAGTGTTTGATTGCTTCTGTGTTTTGGATTTTTTTATACATATTGCTGACTATTCTTTCAGTTCTTTCATGTGAGTGTCTTCTTGTGTTATGGTTATGTATTTCTCTGTTGTTTTTTAGTTTGCTGTTGGTTTTTTATTAATCCATTTTTCATCTTGTGTATAAGAATTAATTTTTTTAAGATCGTTAGTTGTCATATATTTAGTTCTTGCGTTCTTTCGTAAACTTCTAGTGTAGGTGTTTTTTTTGTCTAATCTATGTAATATCTTCAAAATCTTATTTTGCTGTCTTTGCAGTTTGTTTATATTACGTTTCGTAGTGTCACTCCATACATTTATAGCTCATGTGGGATGTGAAAAGAGCATGATGATACAGTGATTTTTTCATATGTTCAGGCATTAGCCTTTTTATTTTGGTTATGCCTGCTATGGTTCTAGTCTTTTTCTTCGTAAGGTCTTTTACATGTCCATCCCATTTTATTTTTTTTTGTATGGTTAATCCTAGGTATTTTACTTGAGTGGTTTCTTGAATGATGGTGGAATCGGAGCTTTTTAATGTATTAACAGTATGAACCTTAAACGATGAATTAAGGAGGAGAATTAAGGAAAACTAATGCCCAGTTTGGAGAGATGATGGACATAAAAGGGGAAAGAAAAAGAGACCTAAATGATTTGACCACCTCCTAAGGATGCTGCCAGAATATAGATGCTCAAAAAAGTATCAAAAAAAAAAATCCCCTGACAGTTGAAAAAAGAATTGCCGCTTCTGCAAGGAGGAAGTTTGTTAAACCCTGGAAGCTCGTATTGATGAGAAAACTCGCACTCGTTGGGGATAATTGGCCAGAAATGAATACAAGGGGGGTTATCACCAAATTTACTTTGGAGGTAGGTGTGTCTTTGGGACTCGCCGATAAATAACGAGTGCACGCAATTGGTTTATAAGTTCCATACGAAAAAAGTAGTCAAGTAGTAAGTTTTTTCATCAGAAAAGTCAATGGTTACGATGTTGCGGTACATTTACCGAAGATGTATTATTGATTTAATATATGGTTACACATACTGTAATTACAGGAAAAGCCCGTAAAGAAATAAAGAATTCAAAAATATTATTCAACAAAAAGATCTGAAAATTGTGGGCGAAAGATTATGCTATATTTTTCCAACGTTTCTGAGTGTTGAAGAAAGAGTTCTTACCAACGTAAACTAAGTGTATAGCATTGCTGCAACAAGGAATCTACTCTCAAGCAGTGTTCAGAAACCCATATCTCTTATTTTGCCAGAATAATTTCAGCATGTATAGGAAAGTTGAGTTTTTTTTTTTTTAATGAATGAATTTACTAGGAGATGTTCACCTTTTTTTAAGAAGGTTCATGCTCAACAACTGCAGAAAAAGGTTGGTTGAATAGCAATATTTCTACGACGACCAAATTAGTAAATGTATGTCAACAGGACGTTTTATTTTGAGCGAGTATAGTAATTAGCTATAAATAGTATCTAGATATCATTTAGCGTTTGTTTTGCATTCAATAGATCCAAAATCAGAACCATTAGACACTTCAAGAATGAAGGAATTCTTGAAAATGCCCATTTTATAACTTTACTAACCACAAGCTGAATCTTAAGCTTCCATCAATGATGGCTTTGCTTTTCAAAGTATGCTAATCAAGATGAAACGCCACCTCGACCTAGCTTTCGATTGAAATCTTAACCTTACGCACAAAGGATTGTATTCTCTCTTTTTCCTTCTAGACGAGAAAATGCCACCTATTGATTCCTTGGTATTTACCAACATTGTAGCGTTGGTAATAGGTCACGCATGAATGGAACACGTCATCTTGCAATTAAAGACCTTTTTTGTCCATTTTCCAGTATAGAACAATATATAAATCTTTCCTAAAGGTGAAAGCATTCGCTTGCCAAATGAATTTGTAATTGTGACCTTACTTTCGCATGCGGTGGTACACGTTAAAGTTCATGGGGCGTATATTCGGATTGCGTTACTGTTACATATTTTTAATTATTAATACGACGTACAGTATGAAAGAAACGAGTTTATAATTGTTTTGACTTTGGTATTTATTGATCTGCACGATTGTTTCATTTTTTGATATATAGTAACCATTCTATGCAAACGCCAGTAAATGGATTTGAATCATGCTTAATATTTATCAAACGTAAAAGTTTATTCGACTGCAACGTACATCTTTAAAAGTAGGGATATCTCTACAGGAAAGCCCTCTTTATCATCATCGTACGCGCAAAATTTATTATGTAAAAGCTCTCTAAAACAAACACGAAAGTCTGTGATCACGAATATATAGTCTATTTTAAAATCTTCGTTAAGTACCTATTTCCGTTACAGCAGCGTAATTATCCTAGTGGCCTTTAAATTATTACACTAACTTCAGCCTGGCGACTATTTTTATTATAAACTTACTCATATCATGTTGATGATACTCGCACTCTTTCAGCGCAACATTCATTCGTAGCTGCATGCAAACCTCGCTTTATGATAAATGTGTGAAACTTCAGCGCGTTGGCAACTCCCAGACGTGCAGTTATATACATAAGTATGACAAATTTGACAAGATTTACATCCCGACACAAATACACGCGTAAATCTGTCGGTTGCGAACGGTGTACCAATTAAACAGGTAGGAAAGATTATCTGGCTCTGTGAAACACATAATTAAAACATCGCTCTGGACGGATTATGTAGATAGGATCCGCGAGAACAGACCAGTTTGCAAAATATTTCAAAGAAAGGCATGTTTCATCGAATGGAAGCAAATGAGACAACAACTGGTACTTTGCAAAAACGTTTAAAGGAATAATTTTGAACTTCCTGTATGCATAATATTATACAGAGTGATTTATAATAAGTGTAAAAAACTTTGATATCTTGTTCGGTAAGTCGTTAACATGACATTACAGTCACCTCAAAATGGCCCTTACACAATCCTCCTTTTTCTTTTCTATCTCAAGAACGAAATTTTCGAGATCATTCTTATTTGACATTTGCGTTAGATATCCTTAGGAGGACGCGACAGCAAGATTTTGGTTAAAAAGGACCTAAGGCTTAGATGAAGGCTACACTCACCTATTAAAATTAATATATGGTCAGGGATTGTTGAAGAGCATATTACTAGTGCATTTTTTATAATTGGAAATTCAAATGCCCAAACGTATTTATCTTTATTACGAAATCAAGCCGTATCATCTTATGTAGCATTGTTTTCAAATGGAAACAATGTATATAGATCAGCGCATTTGGTTTCAACAGGATGGAGTGCCTGTCCACTTTGAATTAAATGTCAGAGAGTATTGAAATCAGTTTGCAGGCAGATGGATTGGCAGAAGGGATTTTATTGAATGGATCGCCAGATTTAACAACGATGGATTTCTTCTTGTGGGGATATTCAAAAGCTAAAGTTTATAAAAATCTTTCACAGAATGTAGAAGCTCTGAAAGCCAGAAGTATTTTTTTTCTTAATTAATTTCAATGTATTGTTTTGGCTTTTTATTGTATTTGTTCATTGTTCCTTATTTTGCTCTATTGCTAATTTGTAATTTGAATAGCTGCATTTTGTATTCTTTGTAGCAACAGTGGTGGTAAGTTAATTTCCTGTTGATAAATAATTTGCTTCGTATATGCCCAAAATGGTTGTAGTGGCAGAGACCGAAAAGACCATGCCACATAATATAAACAACTTAAATGAAGAACTTACAAAAATTAATATGAAAATAAATACAGATAAGACAAAGAGTATGATAGTGGCAAAAGAGAAAACAAAACATAACATTAAAATAAACGGACAAATAATTGAACAGGTCAACGAATACAAATACCTCGGGACGATAATTGCAGCCGATGGAAAGATAGACAAAGAAATAGATGAGAGGATGAAGAAGGGTGGAAAAATATATAATACGATGAAAAAGACATTCCTAGGAAAAAAAGAGGTGCAAAATTATGGGCTGATGTACAGCTGCGAATCTTGGACGCTAAACGAAAAACATAAATCCACAATTAATACCATGGATATGAGATTCCTAAGAAAAGTAGTAAATAAAACGAGAATAGATAGAATCAGGAATGAGAAAATAAGGGAAGAATTGGGAGTGATACCAATTCGAATGAAAATAGAAGAAGAACAGCTAAGATCGTATGGACATATTTGTCGAATATCAGAAGAAAGAATAACTAAGAAAATTTATGAAACTAAAATATCTGGAAAAAATTCAAGAAGAAGACCAAGAAGAACATGGAACGATGAGATAAGGGAAGCATCGACCGAGAGAGAAATGAATTGGCATGAGGCAAGAGAAATGACAAAAGACCGGAAAAAGTCGAGAGAGAAGATAAGGGCAAGAAATTAACCTCAACGTCGAAATGACCTTACACCTAACGGTAGAAAGGTTTTAAAGGAATAAAAAAAGAATATGCCCAAAATTAGAAATCCAAAGGATTTACATAAGTCGGATGCTCGAGGTGGACATGCAATTGGACCATTTTTACCAATCGAACCATCAAAATGTTGATTTAACCACTCAATTGCTACTCGTCCGCGATGAAGTGGAGCACTATAGTGCTGGTACCACATAGTCGCAACAACGTTAAGAGGTATATCTTCAAGAAAGTCAAAGATGTTGTTAAAAAAAGTCTGTAAGTATATACGTTCAAACGCTCTTCCAATACATGCACGTGCAATAAGTCATCGTTGAAAATTCTATCCTATACATTGATAGATTGAATCTTTGTTAAAAATTACGTTGTATGGTCGCATCTGGATCTTGTAATGCCTTAAGGTAGCTATTAATACCATGTCGTGTAAAGCACGTTCCATTGGGCCACAGAATATTTGAAATAAAGTCATTATTTTGGGCATGTTGTTGCAATAACCATTTGGAGAATAGTAATCATCGCTGAGCATCTCCAATTTGTACAGGTTGAACTTTTTGTCGTTGTTAAGAATGAAGGACTTGGCGGTTCAAAATACACCATACAAAATTTTTACCTAAATGTAGATTGTGTGCTATTCTACGAGTACTATTTGAGGGCTTCATTTTACAACTTTTTCCTGTTCTACATTACCTAAATATGGTATAATGACTTTTGCTCTAGCAGAATTACCTGTTTCTCATCTTCCTTGATATTCTTGCGTGCATTTTCATTGCAATACCCTTACACGAATATGATATCGGCATACTCTTCAGTTCTATAAAGCGTACATTTTATGTTGTAGATAGACATAAAGTGAGAAGAGGGATATGAGACTGACTTTTCTCTGCGTGTTTGTCCGTATTTCTAAGCACACTTTATTTTCTTATTAATAAGTCATAACAATATATTGTAGTAATTATTTTTAAATTTGCTATTACTTTGAAACATTAAAATAATTACAATCCAAACTTTGAAGGTTACTATTTCCTTAAATAAGTGAGGTCGGACATTCTAACGGTTCTAACCACCAACTCAGTGAATAACTTTTCGCATTCATCGTCATTAATGTATATATTATCTAATGGACGGAGTACCATAGGACACGACATAAGAACACACAACTCACACGACCACCACCATGTACGGCTTATTAACGACTAATATAAAATGGCGTATTAGCGGGATGATTGCTGGCACTGCGGAGATCAAAACACGTTTTTGTTTGCTTTTATTCAGTATTCACCTTTGTTTCCGCAATTCCGCACATAATTTATATTTGTATCAATTATCAATATAGTAAAAACGCGTTGGGATATCTAATTTAATAAGATTCAAATGAAACAGATATTAATAAACAAGTTAATCCTACTCCTATAGGTATATTAGAGACCTACAATAAGTAATATAATGTCTATCTGAAAGTGTTACATTATTTTGAATTTTCAAACCTAATTGTACTAAATTCGACTACATTATATTCGACTCTTTAATACAAGAAAGTTTGGCATACTATTGTAAAGAAAGTGTTTATACATTGTAATAGATTTTTCAATAATTTGTAGTATTTCATGCTACAGTACTTTAAAACAAAAATATATTACAAATTCATATCGTTGTACTGTTAAAATATACTACACAATAATGTAGTAAGCTGTACGAAAACGGATTAGGACATTATAGTAATAATTCCCTATGTACTTTTTTGAGTGTATGCATAATACGTATATTGATGTAGAGCAAGGAAAAATGGTGTAGATATCCAAAGTATATTTAAAGTAAAATGTGTACTCACCATCAGGAAATTACAACGTATTTTTCTGTAGTTGAGAATGTCAAGGATCATAAAGTAATTTTGCAGAGATGTAATGCACTAGTAAATGCATAGGTAATTAATTTGTATATTTATATCTTGACAGGATAGTTATATAAACTTTGAGCTACACGCAAAAGGTTTTCATAATAATTGGTGCCTTTATATAATAGATATTACGGGATATTGAATTTATAATTATTACAATATATACTTAACTAAATTCATGTCATTTAGTAATGGCGCTATCTAAAGAAAATTTATTAAAATAGTTTTTTTAAAAGGTATTGTTACCATATCACGTTTTTACTTTAGACCTATTATTATCTGCAGTTATTACATGAAAGCATTCCATTTTATTGATTTTATTTCCACATTCCTTAACTTATGACATATAATAACATACAATGAATGTGCTAAATATGAACAGCTTATTGTTCTACTTAAAATACGACATTATTAGGTCATTCACGCTACTGCGATAATTAGTAAACTAGTCTAAATAGGAAAAAATACTTCGTCTAACACTTATATATTGTTATGACTTTTTTATTGTTTACTTTGTCGAATTGCATTTCTTCTTCCAATCACAGCGGATATTACAAAGAAACTTTAAAATGAATTTATTATGGGGACTCGTACTATACAATACTTTGCGCACCTTTGAAAGTAATACATCCTGCATACTAAATGCATGAGAATTCTTAGGAAAGCCATGAAATGAAGATGTTTTTTTATTTTGTCTAAATTGTATTCAAAAGCATAAAGAATATGTATATTAAAATAAAAGATATCACTTCCATCATAACCCATAAAAAGGTAAGTGTGCTAGTATAAAAATTTTAAGGATCCTCTAAAAAAATACAAAGCAAAAGTGAAACTGGGTAATATTCAATATAGTAGCGCGTACAATTTTGGAGCCATTTCAAAATACCGAGATCTATTTTTACTAAATAGAAATGACCATGAAATAGTTTCCGATTAATTTGGACGGTATACATAAAATTGTTTATTTTTACTCCTAAACATTTCTATCGTTTGTATATGTGTGGATGTATATACAATCCGGAACATTATAGGAACACGGTTTCAAAATAAAGTTAGCGTTCTTTCTTTTTCTTTTTTTTGTTAGTATCGTAAAATACATTTAAGGAAAAATCGTTTAAATTAGCACGAAACGTTTTAAAATAAATGTTGAAGGAGTTGCGCTCTCAGGCTTCCAGTGGCCTGAAAGTTTCTGCTTGGATTACTTGATAAAGTTACAATCTTTTTCACATTCTCGATAGAAACCATGCTTATAAATAAAGGTTTGCCGAAAATAACTTTGGATCGGCATCAAAGAAGAAGGAAGATATCTGGGAAAACATTCGTGGCATTAAAATATAATGCTTATTGTATATATAAAATCGCAATTTTATACAGGTGCAAAGAAGAAAAACTTCGTTGTTATTATTATACTTTTTACCCAAAAAAAGTTATTCTTTATAAAATACTCTGTTTTCCCCAAAACGTCCAAAAATACATTTAGATTTGACTGTAGACATACACTTACCTACTTATAAATGTAATATTACAGTATGGCTATTAATTTATGAAATTTTCCAACTTTATTCACTAAAAATAATATGTAATAATAATATGCATCCAATGATGTTAAGTTCGTAGAGTAGCAAGGAAAAGAAAAATTTGTGAAACGTGAAATTACATTGTTTCCAAACGTCTCCAGCAGAAAGATCCTTCTAGCATGTTGCCCCATTTTGTTGAAAATGCTAGCTACCAAAAGGTAAGTTTTTTTAATCTGCAAAACCTTCGAAGGTCATCTACAAATGGTGTCAGGACTTGAGTAATAAGGCGCTCTTGACTAACAGTTACTGGACGGTCACTTTTTCACTATGCAACGTAATTTCTTGCACCTCTTTTAGTCGCTAGAAACCTAAAAATTTACAGCTACGTTTATTTACATGCCCTGAGAAATGAAATGACATTCGTCACTGTACCAGATGTTGCTGATGAAACTGAAATTATCATATTGCAGAGCAAAGATCCCGACACAGTATTCAAGTCTTGCAGCATCACCCATTCTCAATAAAATTGTTGGGTGGTCTGAATAAAGTATGAATAGGCTGTGAGTTGTTTCAGTATCTTCTGAAGAGTTCTCCATATTCATATTCCATTTTGCAGCAGATCTCCGTTGACTACGACGTATTTGGATTCACCTCCAATTTGATTGAATACTCGTTCGTAGCCACTATTTTTCTTGGTCCAGCGTTACCTTTTCCTTGGTGTAGCACACTTCCAGTTCTTCTAAATTTAGTTATAATGTTCTTCAGCATAAAAGCATTACTTTGGTGCCTGTTTATTAAAATGCTCCGAAAATTGATCACGGGCGAATTTAATGCTTGAACCATTTTGTCTAACTAAACTGTGTGAGCGAAAATAGTGCTCAACTAAAAATACTTTTTCTTCAGTAGATAACATTGTTCACGGACAAACATATCAGTATTACATTTAACGAAAATCAAACGTCAATGTTTATGTCAAATAACAGTCTCATTGTTAGAGGTTTAACCACTAGAAGGCCTACTGTTGCAGTACTGTAAATACAGCCATATTGTATTACAGCGGATACTTTTATTTTTTAATTAAACAACAGTCAGTTTCTGAAATAAACATGTAAGTAAGCACTATTAGTTACTTTACGTTTATTTGTATTTAGACTTGGTTCATAAGTTTTAATGCTAACATAACATAGGAGCGTAAGCAGGTACACAAGTGCGTACTCCGTTGAAATGTCTAGAAAACTAATTAATTTAATACATTTGTATAAACATAAGGGTTGGAGAGAAGTCCGTCGGAGATCGAATCTATCTTAGAAAAAAATTTTTTACTGACGAAGCAACATTTTTAACTAAATGGGCCAGTAGTAGTTGAAATTACTATTTTAAGCTTTTAGGTTCGTTTAAACCATCAAGAAACAAAGAGTTAATACGCGTTAAAACGTATTGATACCAACATCCAAAAAAGGTATTCACTATAAATATGGACTTTATTTGATTTGATAAGAGCATCTGCATGATTGGAACAATTCTCTGTTCACTGCACCCTCTAGGGCTTACTGCAGAGCAAGTGTTAGCCTAGACTTCACAAAACAAGGTTAAACCCTCACGGTAACCCAGATTTCTGTTGAATGAGATATTTTTCAAGTTTTAAAAAAAAAAATAAACTTTTCCAAAGACCGTATATCTGATTACATTGGTCACTAAAGATTTTGTTTGATTTGTATCTCATATGCTTGCTCCTTGGCTCACATCTCAATAGCGTAGCCCTCAGAAATGGTTGTGTGTTGCCTAAGGTTATAATATCTAATATCAACTCTTGGATTACGACAGAATATTCCTGTCACCACATTCTGTTACCTCCATAAACCTGCAGTTGCCCGCGAATGTTAGTATGCCTTCTTGTGGTGGTGTAGTTATCATGATTCGCGAAGGCGAAATGTAGCCAGTTTGGTTTTCTTTCACACTATAATATTTTTTTTTGACCTTCATGGGCAGGTTTGCCCCGTAAGGCGACTCGGCCAGAAGACCTATTGTGCCCTTCTGATGTTTTAGCTCCCTCGACCTGGTTGCGCCCGAACAAAGAGGTCCGCAAATTGGACGACTCGCCCTATGCGGTGCAAGTGCTTATTCAGTGCGCAGTTGCCAGTGAAGACTCCCGTAAATAGTAGTCTTAGTCTGCTCCTGCTCATAAAGACTGCTTTGAGCGGCTTTCCTCGCCTGGATGAATCCCGAGGGGTTTGCAATGTCTCGCGCCGGCAAGTCCATTCAAATAGGAGCGGTAACTAGCAGCGAGTTCAGATCTAATAAACCTTTAATGCCGCCATACGAAATCCCACACAACGGTTCTGGACCTGTGAATGGTCGTTCACTGGCGCCTCTAGCAAGTTTATCAGCAAGTTCGTTGCCTTTGATCCCAGAGTGGCTTGGAACCCATCTCAATGTAATGCTTCCGCCAATTTCTCGAGATTCCTATGGCACCCTAGTATCACTTCGGAAACGAATTTGATAGCCTGCAGTGCCCTGTCAGAATTCGCCCGATCAATTCTCATGCCCTCTGCGCAGGTCTGGATGGCTATTACTTCAGCATGGAAAATTGAGGTGAAATCCCCTAAACTGATGGCTCCGCCATTCGGTTCTCCGTCTCTCCAGATCCTAATGCCTGTACCATTCGGAGTCTTTGAGGCATCCACAAACCAGCGCTGTGAATCTGGCCTCGGTTTGCTGACGTAAGCTTTTGCAGTGTCACTATTAGAAATATTTACAAGGTATTTCCTAGTGAAGCTGAAAACCGGCGGAATTTTACGGTACTGTCTCTTCGATGTAGTTGAAGATGCTGGTATGGTCTCCGGTTTTGCCAGAAAGTAATAAACATTTTTGAATGATTCGTAATATCTTTGATTCTAAAGATCCTAAAAGGGATAACGCTTGTATGAACGTTTCTTTGGGATTTTCTGTGTTTTGGCTATTAATTTTTTAAATCTCAAACGTCCACATCCTCCCCTTAAACAATCCATCATTTTGATGCAAACACAGATAATTTAAGTGATTTAAGGCGTACCTTTCTAATTATTACACATACCTATGTCTAAAATACTCCTGAATATTCATTTTACTTTCCTTGAATACAGAATAAATGTATTCACTTACAACTACAATTAATATCATTGCGTGAAAATGTGTTATCGCGATTACCTATATTACATGTTTAAAAAATTGTTAAAAGAAAAACTGGAATAATTTTCTTATCGAGTGAACTTGCATTTTTAAATTAACCCGCTTAGCATTCAAGGTTTTGAGTTGAGAAGGATTTTAGAGTTTTAACATATAATAGATTACATTAAAAAAAATATAACGCTCACTTTTTTCAGAATTAAAGGGGACAGTTGTTGATATTATTTATCTTAGTAATTAGATAGGTTCCTCTAAAGTATCCTTTAATGTTTACTGTGTACGAAAACAATAATCATTGCACATATATTGTAGAATCGATACATATCGGAATACAGCAATAGCGCAGGCAATAGTAATTGTGAGTCGTAAAGTTTTGCAAAAATTGTGAAAAAAAAGCGTAGTGTTTCTGTATAATAGTTTCTCGCGTATACTTAGATGTAACGCTTTTAGTTTTTACGATCTCTCAAAATAAATAATTATATAAGTTCGCTTTTCGATTTAGTCTGCTCCTATTTTTAACCACTGGATGTTTACAACTGCTCCATCGTATAGCATGCATATGCTCTTACAATATATTTTGTGCTTATATATCTTACTTTACAATTCAATTGTTTTAAGGAAGTTTGACAAAAGCGGAATCATCGTCAAAATCAAGTTCTTTGTATAAAATTATAATAATAAATTCAATAAAGTTTAATTGTTAGCATATTTGCCGCTAGTATCCAAGACTTAGGTTTGCCAGTGAGTGTACATCGGGATCATAAAGCTGTTGCAATCGTTATTTCGCGAAAACCTAGGCAACTGGGCCGGATCCATTCCTCTTCAGGGGAAAGACCGTTCCATACCGAAATATCCGCTAAGAATAATAATACGCTCATGTAATTGGCAGCCACACAATTGTTTTGGTAAAGCCGTGTTTGTAATTACATTAATCAACCGTAAGCAGAGTAAAACAAATATTAAAGGATTTAATATTTCTTACCAAGTTACAGCCAATTTACAATTGACATATTCAATAACATCGCAGTGAAAATTTAAATTTTGCCAGGCAGCAGAGTCTGAAACCGCTTATTTACACCACAGTGACAGAAAGGTTTCTTTCCTTCAAAATAATGTATAATATAATAAATGTTTTTGTTTTCGAAATATAGAAATATTTTTCATTACCACACTAAAATTTCTTGTAATAGATTGGTTTTTGTGTTGAAGAGATACTTTCAAATCCAAACTTGAGGGTATTGGGTAGCAAGAACTTAAAAAGAAACTATTTTTTATTGGCTCAGAAAACTTGTTCAAGTTGAAAAGTTGTGAAAGTTGTGTGTCTACAAAAATCTGCCCTAACCATTAAAAGTGTCAAAAAAGTTGTTGAAGTTAAATAGTCATGATTCATCAACTAGGCTGGTCAAAAATCTTCTGTGCTTGTATATAAGATAGAGCAAGCTATAATAAAATGAATCTGTGATTATTACCGCCTCTGTCCCAAATTATGGTATACATTTCTCTAAAATTTATGAATTAAAGGAAGTTTTGGAAATTACCGAGTTTTTATCCATTTAATACAGGGTGTTTTGAAACATCGTTTAAAGATTTTAAGGGCATGTAGTACGATCGAAAATAAGGTTAAAAGTCATAATAAACATATGTCCACAAATTAACTGTTTACGAGATAACAGCGATTTTATCGCAAATGCAGAATAAGTTTGCTTTAGCGGTTTTTATTAAGATGTTATTGTATTTTAACATAAAATAGATTATAACTAAAGAAGATGTTCAAACTGACGTCCTTCCATTTCGACACAGGGTCTACATCTGCTTTCAAAGGAAGCGCGCACTATTTCAAAAACAAGGGTTTTTCTCGTATTATCTGGCAACAGTGTTCTATTCGTTGGCGCAACTCTGAAAGATCGTTAACCGGTGTTGCGTACACTAAACTTTTCAAATAACTCCAGATACTAAAGTCCAACGGGTTTAGATCGGGGGACCTTAGAGACCAAGCAATGGGACCTGCTCGCCCTATCCATCTCCTAGGAAACTCATTGTTAAGATGTTCCCTAACAGCACGCGTAAAGTGCGGTGGAGCTCCATCTTGCATAAACCAGAGGTTCAGTCTTAGATTTATAGCTAAATCTTCCAAAAGTTCAGGTAAAGTATCTTCCAAGAACTCGAGGTATGCAGGACCTGTTAAGCGTTGTGGCAAAACAATCGGTCCTAACAACCGTTCCCCTATCATGCCTAACCAGATGTTTAGAGAGCGTTGCTGGTGCCGAGCTTCAACGGTAGCATGAGGATTCTCGTCACACCAAACGTGATTGTTGTGGAAATTAAATATTCCATTTTTAGTAAAATCAGCTTCATCAGTGAAAGGGATGTTATCAACGAAATCTGGCCTATCAGCAGCTGTTCGCAAAAACCACTCACAGAAAGCCCTTCTCGCTTGATAATCCGGAGCAGTAAGGGCTTGTACCCGTTGGATATGATAGGGGTATAGGAGTTGCTCATGAAGAGTTCTCCAAACAAGATTGCTGCTTACACCCACTTGAGTCGAAATTCTTCTAACACTAGTTTCGGGATTTTCATCAATAATATTCAAAATTCGATCTTCTATCTGTGGAGTACATGCTAATATCTGCCGTCCAGTATCAGAAGACCGCTTCTCAAACGAACCAGTTTCTCTTAGTCGTTGAAACACCGTCTGAAACATCACATGCGAAGGCAGTTGGCGATCAGGAAACGTTTCAGCATAGAAGCGACGTGCTTGTAAAGAATTCCCATTAGCACGACCGTACATGAACACCATATCGCTCATTTCAGCATTAGAATACGCAACCATTGTAATTGCTACAAATTGCACAAAACGTCAAATTAAACTGTCATAAAACAATAGCTGATAAGCACCTGTTTACTGGGATATGTTATATCCATGTACTACTAGGAACACTCGCTGTTATCTCGTAAACGGTTGATTTGTGAACATATGTTTATTATGACTTTTAACCTTATTTTCGATCGTACTACATGCCCTTAAAATCTATAAACGATGTTTCAAAACACCCTGTATAATCTACATGCGATGTTTATAATATTAGTATTAGGCGGCTACGTTTAAAAACAGTTCAGTTGTTACGCATGCGTCAGTTAAGAAATGTCAATTTGTCAGACAATCACGAGATACTATGATATAGGAGAATTGGTAGTTATAAATATGAGTATCTTGTGCTGCCATCTATATTTTCGCTCGTTAAGGAATAGGATTGTCTAATATGTTTTCTAAATCTAACAGAAAGAATTATTCCATGAAAACAATTGGTTTTCCAAAAGGAGTAAATTAACTTATTAGATCTGCTTCAAATCCAAAGCTTTTTTAATTCAGTTGAAAGGACTGATCGAATTTATTAGAGATACCCACGTATTTTCTTGAGTGTAAATATCTCAGTACCTCTGATTTAAAGAATTCTTTCCATTGGTACAATAACTAATATTTCATTATTGTATACAACACAACTGTTTTAAATTGTACGATTGGATTAAAATTACGTTAAGTAGGTACTATTTATATTGCAAGACATACGCCTACGATAAACTGTGCCAGAAAAGAAATACTAATATATCAGTGGAATGTTTATGAATCCACACGAATTTGGCAAAATTAGTAGGTTTGTGAAAAGCTGTCCGATTGTGTAACAATAAAATATTAGATGCGCCTGATTCACCGACGCCTCCAATTAAGCCTTGGCTAGTGTCACATATTTCACACTCTTCTGTAATAAATTTTTCTTCACCTAAATAGCTTACAGTAGCAATACTTAACAACCTTTGGGAAGTTACTCATTTGCGAAGAATGTATGGACAAATTTGTAAAAGAGACTTTGAATGGTGTATATTTGATTAAGGGCCGGTTTATTTATATAAAAAATATATATAAATCTGTCGTATTATTATGTGCGTATATGGCTATAATACGTGCATTTTCACAGCTACCGAATTCCAGTATTATACAATACCAATTCCACTTATCTAAAGCCAAACAGTGCTATAATCGCTTAATCTACACATCCCTTACGATGTTTCTAAGCGCCAATTTTTAACATTTTGTCTAGATATTATCTCCCAGATAATTACGATTAAAACAAATATTACCTAATATAAGATTTTGATAAACGTATTAACGATTATCACTTTAGTAAATTGGGCAGGAATACAAAAGTGATTCATACGGACACTTTACAGCCAGATCATGAGATCAACTTTTGATGAACGCCTCTACGCATCTCTAAATTTCGCAGTAGGCAGACGAACGTCGTCAGAACTGGATTTCCTACGAGTGTACGCGAAAGAGAGCATTCCGAAGTGGCATGCAGGCTTGTGCGCGTACAATTCCCGCCTCGATTCAATGGACCGCGGTAATAATTTAATCATCATCATCAGGAGTACATTGACTCTGTCCGGCGTCCAAAAACTAATAAGATATTCCCGCACCGAACTATGGCTAGCCTGTATATCGGGCGCAGAGTGTGGCCCCATCAGATCACGTCACACAATGACCGCCCGCCGTAAGGGAAAAAAAGAGGTTTGGAAAACTAAAATTACCCGTCGCCGTACGATGAATAAGTTTGCGCGTTAATAGTGGCTGTCTAAAAATATTGGACGCCGCCAACATGTGAATATAAAAATAAGAATCGGCACCAGAAATATTATAGGTTGTATCCGCTATATACGAGTTGAAAAGAGAAAGAAGGAAAGCGCCAGGAGGAAAGCCGAAGAGATTTACGAGCGTTACGCGCTGTCGTTGTAGACGATGGATTTTGTGTGGCGACCGTCTAGACCTGAAGCCAATTTTGAGCCCTGATGGCGTTTATGGTGAGCACAATTTGTAATCGTCATGCACTTTTCCAGATGATGAGTTTGTTGGTGACTGTTTCGACATTAACTGGGGCATTATTTTAAGAGCAAATTTCAGTTTCGATTGCTGAACTATCTTTATATTCATGAACGGTGATATCTTTTTACTGAAATGGAATACCCGGTAGCCAATAAGAGGACTTCAACTTTAAATATTAATTATCATTTATACTACATTATATTATATAATATCGGAGTGTTCATTTAAGCACGTCATCAAGCAAATTGAAAATGAAATTTTTAAAATAATACAATTTTTTCAATATTTTTGTCCCATTATTAGCTGCAAGTATATAAATTATCCACAGATATTGTGGAAAAATGCTGATGAGTCCATAAAAAGAAGTCACATGATGCAAATCACATGATGTGGAATCCACGGAACTTCTGTGTTTCGACTAATTCAATCGTCAAGAAATTGTGTCAATACGCCTAATGTTTCAACTATAGGTATGAGAAGTAGCTCCATCTTGTTGAAAGTAATAATCTTAACTTTCAATATTATCCAGTTCTTCAATAAGTAGTTCTAAAACGTCTGTTCGATATCGTTCAGCATTTAGTATATCTAAAAGCAGCTTGGTGTTCTCTATAAAGCCCAGTATCTTGCCCAGTGGAAACTTGAGAACCTTCGAGGGCTTCAGTAGATCCTTCTCGAAATGTTTCGGCCGGAGTACTTTCAACTCCTCGCATGTGCAGATTACATGCGAACTCGTTTCCTCCTGTAACTCACATCTTCTGCACCACGGTTCGCTTACTCGACCTGTGTTGTATAGATGCTTTTTCAGGGGACAGTGTCCAGTTACCAGCCCAGTAATGGTTTTAGCTTCTTTCTTGCTGCGTCTAAGTAGGTTTTCAGAGAACTTCCCCATCCCCATCCCCTATTAGCGCTTTAGTATGGAGTTGACCTTCAGTCGTCCTCTATTTATTTGTACTTTCTTTGTATAACCAGGTCCAAATCTACCTTTTAGCAGAATGCTTAGTAATCCCACATACTGGCTCTAGACCTACAAAATGCCCTCCTTAGCTAGGCTAGTTCGTCGGCTATTATATTGCCCTTTATATCCTCATGTCCCGGCACTCAAATCAGCGACACCATGTGATCCTGTGCCAGTGTATTAATGGGATTGTTTGCAGTCTCCAACTAGTTTTGACCTAGTTACAGGGTTCGAGACTACCCTGATAGCAGCCTGGCTATCAGTCATTATACTTATTTTCCTCCTTGTGCAGCCCCCCTTTGCAATCATTTCTGCGCAGGCTGTAAGGGTGAAAACCTCTGCCTGGAAGGTCGTCGCATGCTTCCCCAGGGTTATGGATACCCTTTGATCAGGGCTCGGTCCGCAAATACCGGCTACTGTGCCCTGGCAGGATTTGGATCCGTCAGTGAACCAGTCATTAAGAGCAGTGACAACCCTACGTGCATGGTCTCTTTTCGGTGTTGAATGTTATTAACTACCCATTTACAAAACTCAAGACTTTGTGTATAATCTGGTGGTTTCAGTACTTGTACCGCAGTGTGACTCAATTGCCTAATAGATGTTCTCGGTGCATCAGCCATTATTTGTTGAGCACTGGCAACAATTTCTTCAATACGTTTTTTCGGTTCTTCACCACCAGCTTTTCGTAGGATGTTACCAGTCTCACGAAACAAACTTACGGTTCTATCTAAAGTTGTTTTTTGTAAACTGCATGTAATCAACAGCAAAATTTGGAAACTCTGCTATCAAATAAAAATCATGCAAAATAATAAAATGATTATCCAAATATTACTGTCCAAGCTATTTTAATGTGCATTTCTTTTCTATATGCCTTCAAGTAAACAACCACCAAAATTATCTTGCAGATACATCTATTTATATTTTCTTAACTTTGATTATTTCTCTACAAAAATATCAGATTCCTAATTTAAAATAATATTATTTTGAAAATCAAATAAAACTATGTTTAAAGATCCTAATTGAAAATTAATTATGCATTCCCAAAATAAATATCACAAAGGCATATACTTACATAAAGAAGGATGAAAATGTAGATACAATAAATATTATTATTTTAAATTTTCTGCATTCATTCAACCAATATTTAATTTAAAATCAATTCATTTTATTTCGTTCGAAAGCGGCAGCTTCATTGAATGAAAATGCACATTTCTGTTGAATTATATTTGCTAATTCAAACAATTATTTGCTTCAAACATCAGCAGAACTATAAAATTAGTTAACCGATTAGCAACCGGTTTGTAAACAATACTTATTTTCACTTACAAACTAGCTTTGATATTGTTTATTACTAAACCAAAAATCAGAAAAAGAATATAATTGCATACTAATTATAAACTCAAACACTAGTAGTATTGACTCAAACAGGTTGACTTTCTCCAGACATCATTTAAAATATTATTGGATAATCTACCATTCTAGATTGACTCAAAAACATTAGGGCGGCAACTAGACATCAAGATATCCAATCACTCCACGCCACACAGTTTTATTGATTCTGGACGATTGTTTGACTGGTCTTCGGTTGAAAATAGAAATTCCTTGAATTTTCGATTTATTAACATTTTAATTAGAAACCCTCTGAGAATGTTTGCCAATGTAGCAAAATAAATTCACTTTCGTGCCAGACTAATAGCACTTACGCATGATATGACTATTTATTTACCTGATTTGTCGATACTAGTCAAAATTTTCGGTCACTTCATTCTTTGTCATCCTCTTCGCCAAAGGCCAAACGAACTCACGTGTTCTCTGGGGTTGCTTTGCGACAAAGAGCATCTAGTCAACCATCTCTTAAAGAAATAACCTAATTGTGTATCTTACCATAATGACATATCCATATGGATTCCGAGTTTATCTTACTAAATGTGAGTTTTTTTAGATTTGATATTTGTGCCGGTAACTGTAAGTTGAAAATTTGTCCGGATGTTACACGTATGCGTTTTGTGAAATGCATATTATGTTGGCTTTTCGCAATTTGCGGGATATGACAAAAGATCGTATTACAACCTTATATAAGTAGACAGGAAATGTGGAGTAGCTAAATCTCTTCAATCAGATTTGTTAAAGAACTCCTACCAGTTATTTAATTGCCTGAAACTGCCTTTTGACGACGATTTCACAACTTTTTTATCCAATCTAAATTTAACGAACTCCAAGATTAAATTGGATGGTATCTCTTTCAAACTTCTTAAGATTATTTATTGAAACTACTTCTTTTTACTACTAAAGGTGGCATCCATTCCAGCTCTATTATTTGTTAGAAATAGTAGAAATTATAAAATTGTATGGTTTCTATTACTCATGATTTCCTGCTAACTAGAATATATTTTATATCTCTCGCTTCTTTTGAAAATGTTTAATTCATTTCATGGTCGAATTTGATAAATTTGCTTTGATGCACAAAAAGTGCGAGTTTAATTTCATGCTTCGAAAACTCTACTGAACATCAGGAATTATCCTAAGAAATCTTTACAATTGTAATTTCCAAAGTCTCTGGCCTATCGGAACCGTTGTTTTTATACAAGTAATGCAAATTATGTTAGAACGTTTGCAGGTATCCCATTTGAAATTATATGACTAATTTCTTTGTGTCCGTGGTTAATTGTTTTGAAGATGTCATTATATCCTTTTAATTTTCCAGTAAAGCTTATTCCTAAACAATATAATTGAAATAGCTAATATCTACGGTATTAATTTTTGTCTATTTGAGTTTCATATAAATCTGGTACATATATTCATATAAATCCAACTACACAACTGAATGAATTTACATTTAACTTACGTATTTCGTGTGAACAGTAATGGATATTGCTCAATAGCATGCAATTCTTTTGCGTACCGCAATCGCAACGTGAACACTTCCAAACTGCATGCTATCTACTTATGCAAACTAGTAGAATAGTGAGATATGAATGTGAACTGTGGACATTTTACAATTTTTAAAACTGCAGTGTTGAAACTTCTTTTAAAATAAGTTTTAAGGTTGTTACGTACGCAGAAAAAAAAAGACGCATGTGAAGCCGAATAGGTACATTTTTATGCGTCAATTTCTGGCTTTATTTTCATTTACTGACCCGCCTATTATTAGCTAACTTAAGGTTATTTATTGAATAGTATTAGTGTCCGGTATCACAGACATGTTACGTAACACCCATATATTATTTTTCCGGTCTGTTGCATGCATAATAACGCTTTCTTTGCAACGCGTAGAAATTGAACGCTTTGAGCGTAGTGTCTTGCCAGTTTTAGGTTACGATCGTTTTGAAAGATTTCGTAAATTCTGTAAGGAATTATTCGACTTATGCGGAATTCATCAAATTGCTTTTATATTCACGATAAAAACTTTTCAGTGAACCCACTAAAGATTGGCTATTTGTTAACTGAGATGAAAACCAAAGTGCATAGCATATTGAATATGTTTTAGTATCGCAATTAAATTTTATCTAAATTCCAGCAATTACAATCTCTTGCAGCTGACATCATATACAAAAAAGTATTCACCTTCACAAAAGGTCGTTATTCAGAAATTATGTCAATAAGATTATCAAGACTTTAAGACGTTATACGAGAACAAAACAACCCACCCAGTTTACAGACTACAAAGCTCTAAGGAACGAAGTTAGCCGTGCGATTAGGAGGATGAAGGAGGCATACTTTACATATCGCTGTGGGTCCAGGTAGAACAGTAGCAGGAAGCTGTGGAGAGAAATTAAAAAACTCGATTCCTGAAAAGAACAGTTTTGACTGTATACCAGAATGTCTAAAAGATGTTGCAGCACTTAATCTTACACTCTAACGAAGATTTGCTAAAATTCCTGTACCGTTTCGGAGCAATTATATTACCCCGAAACCGTACAGGTATTTTACGTGTGCAAGTAAAATTACTTTGATGTGAAAATGCACCAAGGAAATTTACTACTACATGTGAGTTTGTTTATGTACGTATGTATGTTTGAAATTCTTATAAGTTTGAGGTTTTTCTTACCGATGCATTTTCTAACGTTAGCGGGAACTTTTATATTAATATTAGGCGTCATTTTTTAAGGACATTGGAAGTTGTGGAAAAAAAAAAAATGTGATTTTCATAAATTTGAGAGTTTGACTATCGGTTTCTAGAATGACAATACGTAAATCTTGAAGGATGTCCAAGATATCGACCGATATAATTATATAATAATCACTGGTACACATCCTGACATAATAATAATAAATGCGATTTTTACAAGTTTAAGGGTTTGTGCATCGACTTCAGAAATGACAACTCGTAAATCTTGAGGGATGTCGAAGATGTTAACGGATATAATTATTACTGCCATGTCGTGTTACTGGTTTTAATTTAAATATTGCCCGCCAATTTGTAAAGAGATTAAAGTTGTGTGGGAAAAAATAAGTGGAATTTTTAATAATCACTGGTACACATCCTGACATTAGCGGAAATTTTTATATAGATAAATATTACCCGCCAGTTTTGAAGAATATTGGGGGTTGTGGGAGAAAAAATAAATGCGATTTTTACAAGTTTAAGGGTTTGTTTATCGACTTCAGAAATGACATCACGTAAATCTAGAGGAATGCCGAAGATGTCGCTGGATATAATTATTACTGGCATGTCGTCCTACCGATGCACTTCCTAACATTAGCGATCTTTTTTATATGATTACCTGCACAAACATGTAGGCATATACCTAACCTAAATTTATTTCGCTGTTATTCACTAATAAATTATTTAAATAACGATTTATTTGGTGAAAGAATCATTGCAGTAATGCTTTGTTCAAATAACGTTTTATTGAAATAATTCTTCATTCAAATGATTTCCCATAGTTTTATTCAACAATAACTTAATACGGAATAAAGAATAACAGGTGAAAATTTCATTCAAATAATTATTTGAATAAAAAATTATTGAATGATGCCCAACCCTGGTAGATATCAATTAGTATCTTAGTATGCAATATGTAATGTGTGTAAAATAAAGGTTTTAAATTACCTTTTTACAAAGAATATAAAAAATAGAGTATGAAGAAGGCTAACTGTATTATATATATTGTGCATTCGAAATTTGGTAGAAGAAATCATTAATGTTACTAAGCGTATAATAGTTATGTGCTTGTTTAGTTGTTATACCTAAACGCTTTCTTAACCATAAAAACAGATGCATAGATAGGTATAAGATAATATTCTCAGTATAAATAGACAAATTGAATAATACTTTCATAACCTCTACTTCAGAGTAGCGAAATATGACTTATATGTTTCAACGTTTGTAAATTATGCAAATGCAGCTATAGGTCAACCTCAGTAGTAAAAATGTATTATTTAACTACTAGATTTAGTTTAAATTAGTCACTTACCTAAATATGCCTATAGATAAAACAAAAAGAACGACCACTCCCACTTCCGTGCATGCTATGTGCTAACTATCTACAAATTGAACATGCGCGCATTGTAAGTATGTATTTGGTTTCCTAAGTAAATTTCCTAACTGTGGATAAAATCACCAAGTAATTTAGTAAGAATCCCTGGGAAAGCATAAAAATTTTAGTAATATTACGTTTTTACGTAGGAATTTTATCTACAAATGAAAAATGCTGGTCGATATGTGGGAAATTTCCTAAAGTATAGGTAATTTTGACAAAAAACGGAAAATTACTCAGTTTTTTGTAATTTTCTCCCAAATGGTACTGGAATTTTTCGGAGGAATCCTGGTAAATTTACCTACTAAAATTTTTTAGTGTGCATGGTCAAAATCTTCAATTCTAATTAATAGTGGTACTATTAATTACCTATTAGATACAAATATTAATCTTCTGTATCGAACATTCAGTTTTCCTAAATTATGGCAATCTTTCCTTTTTGTTAATATTAGAAATATATCCATTTTTCCAGTTCTGAACAAGCTGGGATCATCTTAGGTTAAATAAGTAACTATCATATTTTCTGATAAAGTTGTTGTGGAGCGTTTTTGACAAGTTCAATACATATTCCTCCTCCTGGCTTCAAAGTAACCAATTTCATATCACTAAATGTTTCGTGCAGTTGTAAACGCACTCGTTTGAATACTTTTATAATTCTATTAAAAACGCCAGCTACAGAAATAGTTCTAGAATAACGTGGAAAAGTCACACTCAATTGAAACCGACCAAGCTCTCCAAAAACGCTGGTAGGTACTGCAAATCAATCATATAGCTAATATTTTTGAAAATACCAAGAATAATCCATCCCTTTAATGCTTCCATTAATTCGAAATTCAAACCTCATTTAGAAACACGTATATAGCGTCATAAAACTCATCAGTTGCACCAGTAAAAATAACTTAAGCCTGTTAAATGAAGAAGCCGTTCATCAAATAACAACCAAACGTCAAATATTTGGCACTATTTTAATATAGCTGCAGATTATTGAGGTTATATCTGCTTGAAACTAGTCAATAAAGTTTCTGAGAGATATTATTTTACACTAAAAAGTTAATGGTACTATAAACTCGTCATATACGTTTAGACATTTATAAACAGCAGCCGGCTGGTTGAATAACGGGTATTCATACCTACTAATTATGTATGATTCTTCATGCTGACTAATCAGAAGACATTGTTATTGTCATTTTTATTACCACGAAAATAATGTACATAGTAGATTTTTTGTTTATGTCTTGTTTCATTCATTTGTAATTTAATCGCAATGACATAAATATTTTGTAATCGCTGACAAGCTTTTCAAACGGCGGCACGATTACATCTGCTAAACATCAAACGTCTATAAGTTGTAAAACATGAGCACCGCATCGCTATTCATAAATCATTACAAAGCATTTCCGGAAGGAGTAATTAGCATAGACACTCACATATAACACGGCATACATGTCTCGCTTGCATAAAATGGTCACAATACGTCAGTCGGGCTTTCGTAGCTATCACATTCCCGCTATCGAAAAGAGTTCACACAGCATGCATACGGAGTTGCGGAGTGCCTACCTGTTGACACTGTCTAAAATTATCTAAATTAACATGTCATAAAATGTGTGTGCGCCATACGATTTATTTTTAGATTACACCTCGAATTATTTATCCGTTATCTGCGTCATCTGTGTTTATCTCCAGATAACCTAAATGTTAACGCTAGGGAACACACAAAAATTTGAACCTCGATAATCCTACTCGATGAAATTGCGATGTGATTCACGTGTAATATCTATTAATGAAATGTAAATTAAATGGCGATTAACCTTGGTATTGGTTGACATTGCAACACTATTGTTTATTTTGTAGAATCATCATTCTAGCTATTGACCAGTGTAATAGTTTAATAACAAGCAGTATTGGTTATTATCAGCGAAGACAAAGAGCGCTTTAGCATGGTGGAAATTTTTCTAGTGGACTATAAATTAAACCAACTCTATTGTTATCTATGTAGCTATTCAAAGGTTTCTTATTGTTACACGCCTTGGTAAGAAGCCACGCATTATCTAAAGGATTATATATTATGTTACAACTATTATTCTCAGCCCCTTTACCGTTAAATGAACTTTATCTCTGTATTGTTTTTCAGAAAAGTAAACTTTTCTCTTTTTGATGGTGTTAACAGCACTGTTATTATAATAACTTCACTAAAAGTTAAATTTCTGTAAGAAATATTTCTGAAAAAAATAGACTAAGAAAAAGACAATTTCTTCAATTATCCTGGCAGATATTCTTTTGCAAAAAACAAACAAAAATAATTGACATTAAAATAGAAGAATCATCCATCTCTTGATCTATTATTTTTTATGGAAGCTTTTGCTTCTATATTCTTTATTCTGTGTTTTTGTTTGCAAGTATAGCCTCCCATAAATTGCTGAATGTTATTATATCAAAGAAAGCTTATGAATCTAACATGGCTTCCCTTTCATCAATATTTATGTAATCTTCTCCGGGGTAACATAATAAACACATTCCAGAGTAATTCAGAAAAGATTAATTCAAATTGTTTGAACAAAGGATTTAAAAACAGCTTTTGTGACAAGTGGTAAGAGCTAACTCCTGCATTTTTTCTAAACGCAAAACAGTAAGTTCATAATTTTCGTTTATTTGACAGTTTTGAGCGTTTTTGCATTAAGAAAACATCAGAAAAGATGGGTGACATTTTCAGTTTTGATTTTACCTGAGCATAATAAGTAAAAACTAATTGCTCAACGTATGAAACAGTTCTTACATTATTAAACACGTTAAGTTAGGGAGTTTACTAATTAGGTTTCCGCAGTGGAGTTTCCAATTAAAATGTTGATCAAAATATAACCCAAGAGGCTAACATCCTGCTGTAGATTCTAATATCGCATGCACAATGGTCATCCTAACTCGCTAAACATCGTTCTGCTGGTTGTGGAAACGGACAAAATGCGTTTTACTGATATTAAAATATAAATTATGATATTTGAAATAGTGTTTGTTTTATATACCTAGCTTCCACACAATTATTCTTACTATTAAAAAGGGCTGTTAAAAAATCATTCGCATAGGTTACAAACGGTATTGAATTGAGGTGAAGGTGTAAGTCAATAACTTACAAAATTAAACGAATGGGGCCCGTGATTAAACCCTGTGGAACGCCCCTGCTAATGTTTGTATTATTTACAAAATTAGTTTGTACAAGAATACCTTATAATTAAAAAATTATCGACAATATACACCAGTGTCTCATTTTAAATTGAGTCCTTAAACACTAATTTTTAAAGCAATAAATATATAAATAAGTATATATGTAATGTTCCACAAGCTTATATACTTGCTTTATTTTCTTCAAATATAGTTTCTTCTGGAGTATAAGATTCAATTTTTCGTCGGAAAGCTGGAAGCATCACATAAGCAGCATTGTGTAACGTATTCAATTTTCCTGCATTTTTCCACCCGGTTTTGCTCCTTTCTTCTGTCAACACTTGCTCTAATTCACACAGCATTCTTTTTAATGTAAAATTATCTTGTAGCATTTGTTTTTTATTTGTTCAATAAATGTACATTCTTCTTCAAGTCGTGCAGCCTTCTTTGCAATTTTTCCTCTCGTAATCTCGACTTGATGAGCTGTTGCTCTAGTTCGTCCCTATTATTTTGCTCTCTCTCTAGTTTCATTTCTATCTCGGTTTTGGATTCTTCTAGACTACTATTAAGATTTACAGCATCGAAATTCTTTTCTACCGCATCTAAGTATTTCTCGAGGCGCCTAATCGTTTCAACCTGATCAGTAGAAGTGTTTATGTATTGGTCAATTTTTTCAAGAACGCTTTGTTTTTCTTCTTCCAATAGCTCACGATTCCGACATTCCTTTTGCAGCAAAAGTTCATAGCTAGATAGTTCAATTTTTGCATGTAACAACTCATTCTCTAAATTGACGTAGTTGACATTTATCTCTTCTATTCGTTGTTGAAGATCGTCAACATTTTTGTCCACGTCAACATTTTTCTTCTGTAACATTTCAACTCTCTCGAACAATTTATTTTTTTCATTTCGTAGACTTTCAGTTTCACTAGCTGTCTCCAGTCTTCTTTGGCTTTCTGATTCTCTCAACTTCTGCAAGAGATCTACTTGCATTTGTAGTTGATCCACCTGCGTCTGTAGCCGTCTGGATGAGTCAGTGAACGTCGCGACCTGGACTCTTCGCCGGCGCCACGTATTCAACAGTAACTGCTGGTACACACGACGACGTCGTCTTTCCTAGGTGCTGACTTGGCCGCAACCCTTTCCACCGACAACCCAACTTCCGCAGGTATTCGTCTCTTAGTGGGAGTTCTTTCAGCCACAGTTTGCGCTCTTTTTCTACTGGATTTCCGCAAGTTCTGAGATGAGAGGTTCTGCATAGCTTCTGCCAGTTTGACTTTAACTTGGTAATCTTTGAGCTATGGCCTAGCGGTCAACTTACGGCACGACGCGACGGTACTGGAGTTCTCTTTAACTGAGGCTTCTCGATCTTTCTCTTCAAACCATCACCTCCTGCACACACTAAGTTATACTCAAACGCAGACATGTGGATTAATTATTAATTGATATACTTCGGTTTTCTTGTTGACAAGCTGTAAGAGTTAAAAGTGCCATCGCGAGAATAGTGACACATATACACTGAGAGAAATAGATAGTACTCTTTAACATAAATATAGTATACTTTAATATATTTTATAGCTCCTATAGGGACAATCATATTTTATATTACCGGTGACAATATCTGTATAGTAAATATCTGTGAATACTTTTTATTAACTCGTATGGTAAAGTGTACTATATTTGTATTATTAATTTGAGCATACATGTTAGTAAATGTGAAAAAAATGTCTAGTAGCGCTGACTATATTTGATAATAACTGTTAACAATGAAAACTATAATAAATATAGTTTAATAATTTTTAATTATAATTAATTAATATAATTTGATTAGCCGGTGACAGCCGGGCGAATTGCCGTCGTATCGGGCAGGATTGCGGGAATCAAACCGGCCCGTGTACTGTAGAGTACTACCGGTATTGAAGCGCCTCGTAATTCTCGTCTGTGGGCGATTGTCCACAGTACTTTTTACACGACGTTAACCATGTATAAGCATCATATAGATATTACGCAGCCACATTTACCGATCACAATTTACATTGAGTACGAATTTCAAAGATTATGAAACAAGCGTAGCGCCATCTTTACGACAAAAGCTGTAGTATCACATATTTATGTAGCTAAACCAATTATGAGTATTATGATATTCCTACTATATAGATATAAAACTAAAAGGGGTGGGAAGAGCGTTACGAACATTTATGTTAGAAATTGAATATGCATCGAATACCTGGTACCATCCAGATTTTACCTCTTACTATAAGCATGGTAACATCTGGTTATTTTACTCTTAATACCCCACATATTGTCGTTTTGACAATAATTATGTTACTAATTAACATAAAGAGATTTACTATCTAATTTCTACAATCCATTTTTCTCAGTGTAGCTTCTTGTCGTCCGAAAAGGACTTGATCAAGTCAGAAGCCACATCCTTAAATTCGGAATCACAAAACTTAGGAATTAATTTACAACGATCGACACAGTTGTTTATTGGGTAAAATTGAGAAAATAAGAGTTAGATTTATAAAAAATTCAAGTAAACCTTGGCAATGATAACCACCGGAGATTAAACACTCGATTTGCATAAGCAATTTAGCAATGTTGAACCGTATAAACATTAGAAGAACGTGCTCGTATATTTTTACCGTCATTACTAGACACAACATTTACACCTTGTCTACAATTACGCATGCTGAAAGTTTCGCGTTTTATTATCTACTTATTTGATTCCGCCAAACTATTAGCATTGAGGTGCGTCCTTTAACTATTTTTAGATTTCATAAAAGTGAATGCCTAGCGAACGCTATTAAAGTCGAAAATAGCGTAATTATCTGCTTAACTACTTTGGCGCTTACGGACGCTTGTTATATGTGCATTTAAAGTGTAACAAGTTCCCTATTTCAACCTACGTGCACACAGACACACTTAAGATTAGTAGATCGCTAAATGATATCGTACCAAATTGGATCGATGCATATATAATTATGTTACATTATTTATTCATAATGTTACGACTATAGTGAAAACAGATGTGCAAATAAACATAAAAATGTAGGTTTTCTAAGATTAGCCATGTAAATAAAGCTGGTTAGTCATATGATTTGTGTAAAATAGTTTGTAAAATTATTTACATGTGAAAATATTAATGTTGCAAAACAAGGAGAAATTAAAGCACCACCTACTAATTTGGTTGTGGGCACAATTTTTTTTGTCGTAAAAATAAATCTAGTATTAGTAATTACAATAATTTATACTGTACGTAGGAAGGTACTGCTATTACATTAATAATCCTTTTAAGCACATTTTTAATAAAAGCTTACTTTAGAAGCATCAATTTCGATATTTACCTTTTACAATCAAACGTAGACACTAGTGATTACACAGATAAAAATGCGTAGTAATACTTAACCTTTATTTAACAAAAACAAATGTACGTGTGTACTCAAGGTGGTTGTTGCTGCAGCAAGTGATATATATAAAAAAAAACAAGCGGTCGCCTCACACAATTTTCTTTTCGGTCCCTACGTCCCAGGCAATAAACCCCCAGTACATAGGCGTGAAATATATAACAGCGGCAAGTTTGAATTCAACAAAAACCGAACAAAACATAAACACTAGTAATAACCAAATAATTAGCAAACAGCGCATAGATATCGCCTTATATTGGTATACAGGTTTTCCACGGTAGCCGTTCGTTAGAAGTTTCCGAGGTTAGAAAAAACCTGGAACTCTGAATTTTTGGAATCCGGGGCTATTCAAGATTCTCTTTCATTTTAAAATATTTTCAGGGTCTTACCACTTCCGGTTATACCGGAAGTCGCCATAAACTTTCTTATTTTAAATGGAACAGCCTGTATATTATTTGATTTTTAAATTCCTGAGAAAATTTTATGATGAGTTCTAATAGGTTTCCCTATACCTATTTTCAACTGCTACTTAGATATCTTGATTTTTTTGAAAATTTTGAAAGATGTATTTGCAACACAGTATCTCTTGCCCATTTTCGACTGGTAATAAACACTTCTAGGGTAGATGGAAGCACAAGAATGGCACTTTCGAAATCCACATTGACAATTGATTTGTCGCATACAGGCTGTCCAAAACTGCATGACCAATTACAAAATCTTCAAAGTTGAAAAAGTTCTTTTTTTCAAATGGAACACCCTGTATATTATTGGATGATCAGATGCAGAATTTAATTCTGCATCGATCTATTTAAAAAATCACTAACAAATACTCTAAGTATCTCTAGATATCTAGCCCCATTTAAACTTTCATCGTAGACTTGATATGCTACGCTATTGTCCATAACCAGATAAAAAACATTAAAGCTAAACCGGTCCTGGTGATTATTCTCCCTTAAGACGCGTGGATTGTCTTGTGCCCAGTAGTGAATATTTTGACGATTTATAATTCCTTGCCTGCTGAATTTTGATTCGCCAGTCCAGATAATTTTATAAAGGAATCTTGGATCTTCTGTCATTTTTGTGCACATGAACTCGCAAAAGGCGACGCGTCTTGCCTCATCACCAGTTATTTCACAAAAAGGATGCATTTTGTGTTTTTTTAATATCCTATGAATTGAAATTCTTGATATGCCCAATTCCAGCGCTGCTGCTGGAATTGAACTCCGTGGATAAGCTTGAAAATAAGCCAAAACATTCACCTTGTTAACTTCATTATCTATTACTGGCTTTCGGTGATTACGAGTTGCCTTTACACTCCCAGTTTCCAAAAACCGAGCTTCAATTCTTACAAATTTTCCAGGAGTCATTGCTGGTAAGTCCGGATATCGCTCGTTAAATAATCTACATGTGCGTCTGACAATTCGTTCACATTCACCGTGAGTATAAAACAAATTTAGCAGATCATTATTCTAATATTCTTCAATATTCTCCATTATTAACTGTATTTCATAGAATTAGCAAAATAGAGTTGTACTACTTTGACATAAAATCAACAACTGTCAAGTCACTTGTTCTAATTCCTCTTATAATCAATGCTTACTGGATACGACTTTGTAGTTTTATTAGATTTTAGTAAAAAATATGGAATATCAAGAAAACCGTTGTAAATAGGTATAGGGAAAGTCATAGCAAATCGATGCAGAATTAAATTCTGCATCTGATCATCCAATAATATACAGGGTGTTCCATTTGAAAAAAATTACTTTTTCAACTTTGAAGATTTTGTAATTGGTCATGCAGTTTTGGACACCCTGTATGCGACAAATCAATTGTCAATGTGGATTTCGAGTGTCATTCTTATGCTTCCATCTACCCTAGAAGTGTTTATTACCAGTCGAAAATGGGCAAAAGATACTGTGTTGCAAATAACGCTACATCTTTCAAAATTTTCAAAAAAATCAAGATATCGAAGTAGCAGTTGAAAATAGGTATAGGGAAACCTATTAGAACTCATCATAAAATTTTCTCAGGAATTTAAAAATGAAATAATATACAGAGTATTCCATTTAAAATAAGAAAGTTTATGGCGACTTCCGGTATAACCGGAAGTGGTAAGACCCTGAAAATATTTTAAAATGAAAGAGAATCTTGAATAGCCCCCGATTCCAAAAATTCAGAGTTCCAGGTTTTTTCTAACCTCAGAAACTTCTAACGAACGGCTACCGTGGAAAACCCTGTATATTAGTATACGTTTATAATTTGAATGGCTTTAAAAGCCTCATTGGCTTTAAAAGCCTCATTGGCTTTTTGTACCCTTTTTACATAATTTGAAAAGAAATTTTGTATGTGTTGATAAAAATAAATGTATATTATTCCCAAGTAATAGAATCCATGAAAAAATTATGGAATGTAAATGAGACATTCACTGTACGTAATTTAAAATGAGCTATAAACCAGCGTTAGTGGATTGTGATGATGTCCCAGATCAATGTTGCAAGAACAGTGTGGGTTTCTACTTGATTTGAAAGATTCTTGGGTTTCGAAAGGCAAACTACCTTAACATTAAAACAAAAGTTATTTTCTCTTCAGATAAAATACTTTTTTTGTTGATGGTAAGGAGAAATGTAAAAATTTCAACAAGAAATGTCTACTTTGATTAAACCGTCACTTTTTACATTAAGCACAGAGTATGTAGACTGTATTTATTAATAATTTTATTTGTAAAACAGTGAATGAAACAAATAGTATTTACAATTTACAATTCGCCATCCAACAGCTGGCCAATTTAAATGTTCACTAATAGTTGAACGTGTCGCTTCATCAAGAAAGGGACTATGGTCCAATTTATGTATCTAAATATACTTCAAACAGTCATGTTGCCCTACCATGCATGATAATGACCCAAAACATGCAAGTCGTAGGGTTAAGGACTGATTACGGGAGGCTTCGGTTAAGGTTCTGCTGTGGCCTGCGCAATCACCAGACCCCATAGAAAATCTGTGGACAGCCGTTTTTGCAGCAGCACTCACATCGAGACAAGAATTATGGGAAATAGTCGAAAGAACATGGCGCTCCATGCCAAATGAGCGATGTCCAACATTGGTTGATTCCATGCCATGAAAATGCGAAGCACTCCTCGCAAACAAAGGCTACACGACAAAATATTAAAAAAAAATATGATTTTATTACATTTTACTCTACATATTATATCTTTTTTTAATACTGCTATTTTTTCTCACATCTGGAATATACAATTACAGTGGAAATCGCTTAACACGAAACTCAAGGGAGCGAACTTTTTTTCGTGTTAAAAGAATTTTGTGTTAAACGAAGCATGCAAAAAGAACTTACCAATAATCTCGATGACGTTAAATTTTATTAACTCGATTTACTGTTAAATTTACACAACCAGGTACACTATTTAGATTTAGATACATAATTTGATATATACATATATAGTAAAAACACGTAAAGAAAATTATTGCTGTTTTGGAAAAAAATCTGATATTTTTGTTTGCAGTGTCTTTTTGAGCATTAAATTGCTGACAAATTGATCGATATCGTCCATCGTCTTATTCATTTCGTCATTCGAATGCGCACCTCAATAACTGCGCATACTTTTCATGATGTTCCACATTTCTGATGTAGTGGGGACAGGAACTGCAAAGTTGATTTCATTTTCAAATTCGTCATCGGAGTCTGCGTCAATGTGATCTTTTGAGCTCTGAACGATCTCCAAAATATCTTCGTCTGTAATAATCGGCGCTGTGCACACATTATCATCAACTGCAAGAAATTCATCCGATGATAATGTAGAGCAGTTCAATAATGTGGACGCTTTCCTAAACAATTCATTAAATGTCGGGTCAGTTTCAATATCCGCTGATTCTTGAAGCGCCAAAGAATCTGCTACTTTTAAGAATCCCGCATGACGAAAGCAATTTTTAATCGTCTTTGGCGTCACTAAATTCCACGCAGATCGCAACATATGCAGTATATCTAATAAATTGATGGAGAAATCTTCTTTTGCTTCAATTGCAAGTAAATATTTTCGAAGCAATTGCTTTCGATAGTAAAATTTCAGGTTTTGTATAATGCCTTGATCACATGGTTGTAAAACACTTGTGGTGTTCGGAGGCAAAAATATAAGGTTTATAGCTTTTAATTTAATATCGGAGTGTGCCCGACAATCATCTATAATGAGTACCACTTTGCGCTTTTCTAGTAAAAATCGCTTGTCCAAATTGAGAGTCCAATCGGTGAACATACTGGCCACCATCCACGCTTTCCGGTTAGCTGTATAGTCAACCGGCAATGTTCTTACATTTTTAAAACATCGCGGTTTTAAACTTTTTCCAATGACAAATAAGGGCAGTTTTTCAGATCCTTCCGAATTGCATCCTACCAATACCGTAATTCTTTCTTTAGAAATTTTTCCTCCTGAACACAATTGCCCCTTAAACGACAAAGTTTTATTGGGTAAGCAGCCGTAAAATAAACCAGTTTCATCGGCGTTGAAGATATCTCTCGCGTCATATTCTTCAAGTATTGAAGGCAACGTAGATTGCAGCCACTCTGTTGTCATAGTTGGTAAAACTCGGTTAGCTTCACCGCAAACATTTTTCAGCACTATGCCATTTCTCTTCTTGAAACGTTCAAACCACCCTGGATTTGCAGAAAATTCAATGTTCATTTGTTTTGCAATTTCATCAGCTCTTTCCAGCAGCATGGTTTTTGTCGGGGAAAATCGGTCGAATCAAATTTAGTGTTATATACAAATTATATTTTTGATTGTTTTAATCGTAGGTCTCAAGTTGATTCAGTGTATACCGACTTTAGCAAAGCCTTTGACAGAATTGATCATAACATTTTGATTAGCAAATTGCAAATGTCTGGCATTCACGGCGATCTTGTTCGTTGGGTGGCTTCGTATATAAGTAATCGTTCGCAGACCGTACGAATGGGCAGTTTCATGTCTGATACGGTTTCTGTCACGTCTGGTGTACCGCAGGGTTCCCATCTTGGCCCATTACTATTTCTTATATACATTAACGATGTGAGTTCTTGTTTCCAATTTTCGAAGTTTTTGTTATATGCTGACGACATTAAAATATTTACTGAGATTTTGTCAATTTCTGATCAATTTAAATTGCAAACAGATTTAAATCGTTTTAATGTGATTATTGCATCGCTAATAAATTATTTTATCGATATGATTCGTGATTTGGGTGTAATGCTCGATGCCAAGCTGCTGTTTAACCTACATGTAGACTACATTATTAATAAAGCTCTGAAGAAGCTTGGATACATAATTCGGTTGACGAAATGGTTTACCAGACTAACTGTATTTACTACGTTATACTATGCCCATGTGCACAGCGTTGTTTCCTTCGCTAGTGTGGTATGGAATCCGCAATACCATATCTACATCGATCGAATCGAATCGGTTCAAAGAAGATTTGTGCGATTTCTGTCAAATAGATTTAATATGCCTGTTTATAACTACGAACATTCTTTGTTAGAATTTAATATGTTATCCCTCAAGTCTACCCGTATTCGCAGTGATCTCACATTTCTTTATAAAATATGTAACAATTATATAGACTGTAGTGATCTTCTCATGTTAGTTAATTTCAACATTCCATCATACATCACTCGTTCGGTTTTACCATTTCGCCCGCCACATTCGAACAATAATGCACACATGAATTCCCCTATGGTCAGGGGCATGACTTCGTTTAATAGACTATGTCCATCTGTTGATATTTTTAACGTTTCCTTATCACTTTTTAAACAATATTTAAAATCTTGTTTGATGGGAGGTATGCATGGAGTCTAATCTTCTCGCAGTATGTTATTAGGTTAGGCATTTGGTTTAGTTGTGTAATTTAATTTAATTTTTTTCAACTCATATTGTTTTTTTGCATACGTTATATCTAAACATGTAATATTGAAATGTATTCATTATTTTTTACTTGTGGATAGCATTTTTGGGTTCGTCCTGTAGCTATCCCAAAGAACTAAATAAATAAATAAAAATAAATAAATAAACAAAGGTCCTGATATGGGAGCATTCTGAGACCTAGCTTGTTTAAACCAAAGAAGCAACGCAGTTTCTAAATCTTCGTGTTTGTCCGTTCTCATACGTTTTCTCTCTGGCTTGAACATGCTGCGCTCAAACATTGCCGTAATTTGGTCTCTATTTTTAATTATCGTCGACAAGGTAGAGTTAGCAATGCCAAACTCTTTACAAATTTCCGTTTTCGACCTCCGTTTTTCATCAACTGCCTTAAGCAGTTCGATCTTCATTTTAAGTGAAATAGCGGTTTGTTTTCGTCCTGATTTCTCTGCCATTATATACGTAAAACTGATTTCAACACACAATTCGCCTACTTCGACACATCTATCACCTAGTTCGAAAATTGACTGACCGCTAAATTGAAACTTGTTAACAACGGCCACATGTATCTCGTGATTCCCGTGATTCACTCTGCGTATAAAATACGCCCACCAATTTTACCAGCAAGTCAGTTTCGGAAAAGTACAGGCTATATTCCGCCCTTTTTGTTCGCGCGTAACTTTCACGATTACGTTCATATATATATATTTTGTTCGTCCGAGAGGCAACACCTTTTTGTGTTAAGCGATTTTTGTTTCGTGTTAAAAGAACGAAAATATATGAGATTACTTAGTATTTTCTCGGGACCACAGTACTATTTCGTGTTAACCGATTTTTTATGTTAAGCGTTTTCGTGTGAAAAGTTTTCCACTGTATATGTAATAATTTTTAAAGTTACTATTATTTTGCTATACAATGAACATGTATGTTACGTTTTACTTAATAAATTAAGTATAACTAAATGTATAAAGTTTATAATGTGTTGTGGTTTAGTTTTTAACTTTTTTGAAATGTAACTCATTTACATTTATTTTCCGATTAAAGAATTAATATATACGTATAATAGACATCACTGGCCAGTATTGCATATAAACAGCACAGCTTGTTTTAAATAAAATCGCTGCAAATCATTTATGCTAAAAATAGCATACTTATCGCTCTAGCCACGACATGTCATTGAATAAGAGGAAGTGGCTATATTTAAAATATATTTACATTACAGCTAATCTTAATTTTATCTCGAAACCCAAACTTCAACTAAAATTATCTTTGTGTCAAAACACGCTATACTGTAATTAGAATTAACAGCATCTAATAAATTATGATGAAAATGCCAAAATTATTTGTTTATATTATACCTTAAATTGCTCTTTATTAAGTGTATATTATTTTTACAATTTCTACGTTTAATTTGGAATTCCTAATAAAAGTAATGAATGCTTTAAATATATAAAAAAATCTTTTACGTTTAGGAAACAAAACTGGTTCATTCGCACCAAAATTCCGGGAATGCTTGCCTGAAAATATACGGACAAAATAATTGTTAACATCAAAGCGAATAACATCAAAGGAAAGAATACCAACACAGGCTGTTGTACTTAAGCGTACGTAAAATTCAAATTTGACTCACCTTCACAAAAGAAACTGGCGGCTAGAATACGAGCGCTGTTAACGCAACGCTGACGATTCTTCCAGTTTTTCACGACTTCCTCGCGAACTGCTCTTTCAACACTTGGCGCCACCGATAGGTGCGTGTGTGTGGCAATTGGCGCCCTCCGCTCTTAAAAAGCTAGCCGTCATTCGATTTGCCTTTTTTAGTATCTCATTGCTGCGTTTCCATTGCGTTACTGCTACTTGCTAAGTATCGCTCCTTTTGTTTCTATTGAATTGAATTTCCAGTTTTTATCGTAATATATGTATATATAATTGAGTCTTGTATTAGGATGACAGTTTTTGTAACTAGGTATGTTCAAGTTCATATTTTCCAACACATGCTAAATATATACACATACACACATTGAACTTGTGTATACATGCTGTAATGCAAACATAATAAAGTCGTGCTACTAATAAATACAATAACAAGAATGTACACAAACTGAAAAATAACCGTGCGTTTACAGGGTGTTGCAAATTGAACGTGCACCGTTAGTATTTTTCTAAATAGAATCTAAACTAATAAACAATGCCATTGAAGAACGGAAAAAATGCATGACTATAATGATTTTTTAATGTCACCTATTCTATTCATAGTTCACAAGTTTTAATAATATACTATGTAAAACCAAAAATAAAAAAATTGTTAGTTTCTCACAACTACTTTGGTAAATTGACATTGAATTGTCAACAGTCGACGACAATAATGGAAAGTAAAACAACCAGGTGACGAAATAAATAGTATCTAAAGTTGTATCTGAGGACAATAGTATATTATTTTATACGGAGGAAAAGTGATACTTTTTATGGCGCGCTCATGTTTAGCTAATAGAGAGCAATTCATGAAAAGTTACTTTTCCTCCAAATAAAATATTCTATTTTTTCTTCAAACATCTATTTTCAGTTGACGATAAGCGGGTTTGCAAAAAGGTTTGGACTTTTGAACTGGTGAAAAGGTACGGGCTGTTTCTATAGTAACGCATCATAAACCTGTCAAGTGGACATTGCAGCATTAAAATTATTTTTAAGATTAAGTTGAAATAGGTGGTCTAGGAATATTGGTAAGCAATTAATGAGCAAGTTCAATCAAACAATGAAAAATTTTATCCTAAATTAGGAATTTTTAAAAATGCAGTGCCACCGCCCGAAAGCGGGATCGTGCTGGGACCCTGAAAATCCGCTGACAAATATTTTGTTGCGTACCAGAATTTTATTCAGTGGTGCGTTGAAAAATGTTAGCAAATATACAGAGAATGTGCTTCTCGCTTGTTTTAACTGTTTAGAAAAAGAGAAGAAATGGAAATCCTCAACTCCGAGATCCCGTTATTCAATGGTCAAAACGAAATTAATTATTAAACAAGGGGTAGATATAAGTCAATACCTTAAAGTTACGGACCTTCCTGAAAAAGACCTTCTTAAAACAATATCCTTCATTATATTGTTTTAAGAAGTCAAGAATATTCACCAATATACAGTTCGAAAGATTTTTATGTCAAGCGTCAGACGATGAATGTAAATTCAGTTCATGTTTAATTAATAAGTAGGTATATGATTTAACACAGGATAATTTATTTAGATTGTTTTATTATTTGGAGTATCCGGGGCACGTAGATACGATGAAATGATAAAAATAACTATTAATGACATAGAAGATATGAGAAATTTTATTCTTATAAAAATTCCTGACAGTAAAACAAGGAGTGTTCGATCTTTTACAATCATCGGAGAAACTTTTCTGAAAATATATGGAAGTTACGCGTCTTTTTTTTGTTTTTTTTTGGTGGGAGGTCATACCATAGAGCATATCCAAAAGAATGACAACTTTTCGGAAATTGAGCAACGCCGAAGAATCCCCTGGGCACTGTTTAAGACGTGCTTCAGCTACGTGACTGGCTAATGTTGGAGGAAATATGGAATCTCTGAAGAGGCCGGGGGTTGGAGATCAACTGGTATAGTCGAAGGTTATATAGACTATGGAAGTAGTCTGCATAGAAGAATCACTTAGAAATAAAAAAGATACCACTAGCAAAATATTGAACCTGAGTGAAAATATTGACCAAAAATTGCGACGAATTGTCATCGTTGAAATTAAGAGTTGTAAACGGAATCCTAAATTTGCAACAAGATGATACAACGGTATTGCATGAGTTTAATTTTCAAAATGCAACAACTTTGCATTTACACTTTTAATTTTCGATTCAGTGATAAATTAACATTCCGTCTACTTGTATGATTACCAATTAATAGATATTATAAAATTTGAATTGTCGATTTTTATGTGTTTGTATGTTGCTATGATTAACACTTTTGCCTCCGGGGGATATCGGAAGAAAAATGAGACTTTGCGGCCGGCTACCCAGTCGAGCAATGTCCGATTTATTGACGTTTGAAGAATAAAGTTATTTTTCCACGGCAGGTAACTTACCGCAGCAAGTAACTTTCCACACATGATACTCCTGCTTCTATATGATTGAAATAATATATTGGATAAAACGAACAATTTTACAATTGGAACAATTTTGAATATTGAATGACGGTGTGTTTACAAAGTGTTGGGCTTCACTGCTTATCTTCACCATTACTTATGAGGTTTCTGCAAACATTCTTTAAAGCTACTGCATGCTCACCCATACCCAACCTTGGATTTTTCCGCCAGCAAGAAAGCTCGAGCTGCATTAGCATGAACTTCAACTTCCAAAAACTCTTCAATTTCTTCTGACTCGCTCATTATAATAATTTATTAATATAAATTTTTGAAGTTCCTTCTTCTATTCCCGGTTGCTTATCGAGCTCAGCTCCGCTTGGGTGGAACCCTGATTTAAAAAAAAGTACACTTACCTCTACTTGGAACGCAAATGACTTTATAAAATAGATTTTTTGATTGATAATTAATCTTCATTATTATCTTTATCTTATTTATAAATGCAAATTCTATTTCATAGTAGTAATTTGGAAATAATACAAGGATAATCTTTTTGGAAGAGGACTTTTTTCTATCCACAACCAATACACCTGTATTTATTATTATACAGAAAGCAAACGATGAAACCAAATTAAAACGCAATTATTATCAAAATTATTATTTTTTGCAGTTTCTTTCTTGAATTGATAAATAGAGGCACAGGCACTATGTTACCACGCCATGCCAATTCCCTAACAACAATGTTAAAGTGCTTAAGGCGTATTCTCGTCCCAGATCTTTTGTGGTTCTTTACATTCTTCTAGTGTAAAAGCAACTGCACTAACCTCTATTTTTTCTTATATTTTCTGCAGTTGCTTTCTTTTACAATCGCAAGCTACTCTTACTTCTAACTTAACTTCCAAGTCAGTAAATATATTGAACGTGATATTATATTCAATGAAAATTTTTTCTTGTATATCTAATCTTTTCCGCGGAGTTCCATAATGTTTTGATAAGGGACTCTTTATATTCATCTTTTCTTCTCATACTGCAAAGTTGGAAGATAACGCCGCTAACCAGAAAAGGTTTTACTATCGATGGGGAAATGCTTTAAATAATTTCTTAATATTAATACAATTTTTGGAATCGTAGTCTCTTGCCTTAATTTGATTCAAATTCCATGAATTGTTACCACTGATTAGTGGTGTCGCTATTTTTTTGGGATTTAGTTCTTAATTAACTTACGAATCTCTTCCTCGTTAGCATTTTCCCATCGATGGTGAAACCTGTTCTGGTTAACGAAATTATTTTCCAACTTTGCCGCGTCCATAAAACGTTGCCATTTTAACAGTAAACAGTTTTGTTCATTCAAAACAGGTGACAGTTAACAGGCGGTGATGACCAATATCCAAAAATTAGAAAATGATATTCGAAAATTAGAGATTTCTTGAAAATTTAAAACTAGCATATACTTAATAACTTCTAGATCTCATAATTATCTTTTTATATTAAATATTACCTTAACAGTAATGACTTTACATTTATTATTAATTCCTACACCATAATATTATAGGTACATATACTACAGCAATAAGTATACTAAACGGTTCTCGCAACACATTTTCTACGCCGTTATTTAATAAGGAGAAAATCCAAATAAAATAGATCCTATTTACTCATATCTTGCGAAACATATTATTACCACGTACACGTTAAAATTATTCGAAACTTTATTATAGTTTACATATGCAAAATAATAAAGTATGACACACAGCATGTCATTATTTTACTCGCGCTCTACTAACTCGCGTAACTTGCCTTGCAAATCGCGCGAATCTGCATAGATAAGGTTCGCGTCACCGACTAGTAAAACGAGCAAAGTGCACGTCCAGATTGATAAAAGAACTATCTGATACGTCTCATCGGGGTAATAGTTGGAAATATTAATTTAAAACCGCGCTTTGAGAAATCTTCTCCCACTAACAATATCACTTTGCATTGTTGCAGGTCGGAAGGAATGGAAATCAACTCTGACCAATCTAATAATGATTTCCCGTTAAGAAAAACTGGTAAGTAGAAGAAAGCTTTTAAAGTAGATACATGCGACTTTTATTTCATTTATCTTTAAACGAGTGATGGTAAATATACTGAAGCAATGACGAAATTGCATGCAGGTAGAAATGTAGCACCTATAAGTCTGTAAGCATCATATTTGCAGGTTGACATAGTTTCTACAAATATACAGAGAACCCTAGATTTCAATAGGCACTACACACTTTAAAACAGCTCACCACATAGTTCGCTACACTGGACGCACGTTTCAATAGCAAAGCTATCATCATCGGCAGTACAACTGAGCTGTATAACTACTCTAAAACTATCCTAAGAACTTATACCTAAGAAAGATATGGTACAATGATCTGCCGTCATTCTTAGTTGATTACTAGATTAGATTAGATTAGGGTTGGGGTGACTATTCCATGGCGACCTTTTCACATCTATTGTGATCTCCTTTGTCCTAGAAGACGCTCTTTAACTTTGCCTTCCGAATTAGACCAACCACCTTTGAGATTGCTTCTTTCTGTAGCTATTGCCTGTGGAGTTCTCTACGCCCAGTACTTGAAACCTTGTCCTCGCCAGGCCATCACAATGGCACAGTACATGAATTGGGGTTTCTTCCACCTCATGGCAGAATCCGCAGATAGCATCGTCTGCCAAGCCTATGTTGTATGTAAGATCAGGATGATAATACACTGCGATCTGAGAGAACTATTGTGTTCCCTATTCTCGCTGGACAGCTGGCCGTCCAGTCTGATTCCTTTTAAAAAGTGCAGAATGTCAGAAGGCCCCACATTAGGTAACTCTCCCTCTTCAATTTCACATCCTGCCAGGTATAGGGCCCTTCAGTTGCACAGTGCACCGCCTGTCCCTCTGCCTGATAGGATAGCTTGCAATATACGAATATTATTTTTACTCAGGTTGGTGCATTCTACAGATCTCTTCTGGTTATAGGTTTCCAGAAGAGTTTTAGCTTGCCTTATTCTCCCAGTATTTTGATTTTCTCTGCTCTGCTGTACTTACTATTGCTGTATATATCCAGAGCAATAATTTTGGGTTGCATCCCCAGTTATTACCTGCAAAGTTTCTACAAACCATTAGAGCAGTTTTTGCGTGCGTCTAGTGTAGTGAACTTTGCAGTGAGCTGTTTTAAAATGTGTAGTATTATCAGTGCCACAGTTTTGAGTGTTTCTTGGTCATGAAGAAGCACTGCATGAAATTAATGTATTTTTTAACTTATCTACACTACCATCCACAGAAGTTTTGGTAAGTTAGAAAGTTTTACAAATACTTTAATCTAATGAGGGGGGGCAGTCATCTAAAGTTACTTCATCTAAAACACAGAACTAACATTAAGTTATAGTTTTGTGTAAATTACTTGTCAATATGCATTTAAAGTCTAACAGAAGATAGCTACTATTTTCTAAGTATCTACATCAAATTTATGCCTTTTTGTTTTCTGAATTAGGGTGGTTTATTACTTTCGATGTACCCATTGTATATGTATATTGTCCATTCATACCATACAAATTAATCGAAATTAATTTCCTTCTAGCATCTGAACCGAACCTCTTGAAAGTTCGGCTAAAACAGCGCGTGATGGAGAGACGTTGCAGCCCCATGACAAAGCGTCACCTACCGCCATCCCTCAAGAAGAAGCTCCTGAGTTCGTGTCTGCCTCCGAGCGAATCGCCGCCACAGGAACCTCCCAAGGAATTGAGTCCGCCATGCGAATCGGAAGAATACCAAAGACACGCGCTCTTCAGCAGTCCATCGATGCCCAACATCTCCTTGGCGGCCCACCACGTACTTTCGCCAGATCTCTCAGAGGCGGCCGTGAGAGCGGCTTGCACCGCCCGCCTGGGGATGCCACTGACCGGGCAGATGCTCCCCGGTACGTTGCCGTTCTACCCCTCGCTTCCGGCCATCGACAGCGAGCACGAAGAAGGCTCGACTCTCGACACCATCAGCGAATTACAGGAGCCGATTCCTCGAGGCGTCATCCGACCTTTGGGCAGGACCCAGTCGTCACCTCTACCTCTGGGTCATCCATTATTAGACGGAGGACCACCACCGCCTGTTCCTTTACCCCCACCACCCGAAGAACAAGAGCAACGAGATTTGGAACTTAGGGCAAATGAATCGCGAAGGTTGGTAATATGTTAATATCGTAACGCAGTAAAAACGATACCTTTACTAGCAGATAAAACTTCTAAACAATGATTCTTCAAAAATTAGTCCTCGATCCCAGCACAGTTAGCTGTCCGCCATGAATATTTTCAATTTAGTGCAGGGCATTCTTTTGAACAGGATATTAAACAAATGTTTACAATATTCTCCTTGTAGGTGATTCTAGACGTTTACAATGAAGCATATATTTATAAGAAGTCGCACATGTAGGGAATCGTAATCGTAACAAAAGTACGGATGGGAAACATATTTTTAATAGCAATTTCCTATGAATATGTTCGAGCATTTTAAAATTTTCAATAATTATTTCTCTTGTAGATTTAAGGAGCTGGCAGTTATTTTTATCTGACAGTTCACATAAGCATATAAACGCTGTGGCTTTAAAATTTAATACTTGCTGCACAATCTATATCACACAAGCGCTACTTCCAACTAGTTCCTTTGATATTTCGCAAATTCTAATCAACAGACGTCATTAAATATAGAATACATTATTCCCACTGCAATATGGCTGTTATAGAACATACATGTCATGTTTTGGCGATTAGTCACTACTGGATTTTTGTATCTATGAAGCATATAATATTGCTTGTTATTAAAAAATATTTCTCAATTCTCTTAAAGTTGTAATATCGGATAAATGGAGCTTTCTATCGAATTTCGTTGATATCGTTTATAGAAATAGTCACTGATACAAAGAAACATATATTGATTAAGATAATGATAAAGAGAAATTCTAAATATTACATTGGAATTTCTGAGAATACGATCTAAACTACATAAAAAATTGACATTGCTTTTAAATATCTTCGTTTCTTAGCGTTTCCCTACTAGCGCGCTGGTAACCATGTCACCAGAATTGATAATATGCAGTTATGTACATATGTTAACGACCACATTATCAGAAGCTGAAGCCTCTTATCATCGACAAACTTTATCATGTGTTAAATTATCACAATGTTGTTACTGCGGCTGCAGGACAGAAAAAGGATATAAGAATCCAGTCGTGGGAAAATCTATTAAACGATATTATTACTTCCTTCTAAAAAGTGAAAGGACCATCTAGTTTTCTTGAAAGAAATCCATCCAATCATACCACTTTTCCAGTAGTATACTACAGTTGTTTCATGTTAAAGGTGGATCACCTACAATGCAGCAATGTAATCATTTGCATATGTTCCATTGCAATTGTGCACCGTTTATGATTATACAAACCTCACATTTAATACTGAAAATCACCAGCAATATAGACAACCCAAATAACACGACTTGGCTGCTATAGACTATTAAAATCACTAATTTCATTTTTCTTAATTAATCATTAGAGAACCTGAAACAAATTAAACTTACGTTTAATATCACAGATTTCGACTAACTCGTTTACTTGGCCGGCGATCCGCTAATATCTACATTATTAGAATAAAAAAAAATCCAGGGCTCTTTTAGTCGTCTTCCTTCAGATCCTATCCTGTCAGGAACTATCGCCAAACCTATGTTTTTTCGACCTCGAGCCTCTGAGCAAACTATAATACAGGTACTTCTTATTATTATTTATGTTCCTTATTGGTTTTATCGCCGGTTATGCTGATCAAATTAGATTTTTTTGTGCTCTTACGTACGGTAAATGGGGTGTTGCCCTTCTTCTCCCAATAACTTCGTTTCATTACCTTCTCCGTGACCTTTTCAGCTGCAGGTTTCAGTTCTTGTCCTTATTCGTTATCCAGTTCTCCGCGTTCATCGATCGCAATACTTCTTAATTCTTTTTGGATAAATGTTTCCTCCCTCATTTTCAATGTATTTGTTTGTACCTTTTAATTTATTATTTACCTTCATTACTTCAGAGTGTACTTGTAATTCGTCCCGTAAGAATTATTATATTCCTTCTTCTCTCGTTTTACACGCCCTTTATATTATATTATACTATATATATATAATATTGTTCTTTCTTTTATGTTTCTCGTCACTCTCGATTTTATTTTCTAGTTTTTCCATTCTCCTTATCGATTAAATTTTTTCCTTCACCCACTCTTGTTCTTTCCTACCATTACCTGTTCTTATTCTAGCATCTACTATATTGTTTTCGTAAATATTTCCAATTTTTTTAGGGTATCTAAGAATAGTACCTAAAATATTTATACTTTTAATTCCTCGAATACGGTTTATATCTAATTGTTTTTAAAGGGATATTCTGCATGTACAGTAAAACACAAAACTCAGGTCTTCCTAAAATATCGGGGTGAACCAATAGTAAGTAAGTATATCTAACATCTACTTTAAATATAAAAATAACCTGGGCAGCAATCTACGAAACGTCCGACGTTTATAAAAGATATTTCGCCCATATATGCACAAATGCGATTGTGAAGAAAGCCGGCATTTAAGCAAACACAGAAAAATATCAAATTTATAAAATAGAGAGAAATAAAAAGAAATCAAAGGCGCACACATATGTATCGGCCTTTGATATCTTAACGACTTACTTCGGTTAACATGGTAAAACAATATTGTTACGAACGGGATAACAAATGTTCTGTTCTTCCTACCAAATATGTATTGTTTACTCTAATTGATCTACAGTGATTAGTTTCATATCAATTTTTTAATTCGGCCCAGCTTTTTCCTTTGACATTAACATAATGAATAATTAATCATAAAGTAACCTTATTTTATATTTATATTTATCACTGCTGCTCCGTTTATGATTAATTTAAATTATGTATGGCTGTAGGGGAAATACTTTGAGGTAGTATTGTTGAAACCAGGGAGTGAACTGAACACAATCATTGAAATAATACTTTATTTTCTTATAATATTAATAAACAAATACCAGTTTCTCACCGTATTCGCGGTATGGATGGGTGAATTGTCTTGAACAAAATATATAGGACCATCAGAAAAAAAAACTACCAGCACTTGGTAGCAAAACATCTTCTAACATCTTTACTGAATAGGTACTAGTTCTCGCAGCAGCACACATCCGGTCATAAAATGCATAATTTATTCTAGTAGGTTTAATATGATATCTTGTTAAATTACGCCGCCACAGAACTTTCAGAGAGTCGTCCAGCGTTGAAAATACTTGTTCATCAAAAAATACTACGTTTTGCCAATCCCTGTTTAAGTTATATCTCGCAAAAGGTACCCTAGGTTCCGCGTGTTGGCTCGTCATGCTGGTTTTTTACACCGGAGACTAATTTTATTTAACTTTCGTTTAATTGTAACGTTTGTGCATTGTAGCCCAAATTGTTCTTTTACCTTTTGTATTGTAGGGAAGGGATTTACTAAAACTTACTGTTGTATTTGAGCCGTTTGGTGTTGACTTAAACTAGGTTTTCAGCCGGTACGTGGCAAATTTAGAAGTGGTCTGTCTTCAACATTGTTGTTCCGATAATGAGAAATCCAACGCTGAATTTGTCTTGCCTGTAAATGCAATAAAATAATGAACAAATGAATTGTAGGTTTCCACGCAATAGTTTCAATAACAGAAAATAGTACTGTAGTTATGCAAATGCTATATCCACTATATCATGAATCATATTCTCAAACGATAGTCTAACTAATCGTTTACCTACCGATAAATCCACTTCATCCGCAATTTTGGTGTGACCAATTTCCCAAAAGGCAGCAATTGTTTCTAAAAATGTTTTGAATGGTCTAAGATCTAGATTATTTCTATGAAACGTTTTAACATTCCAAAGAAAGATAATTTTGGCTACAAATGGTTTAAGGACGCCGCCATTAATCCGTCCTCTAGCGAGCCGATAAGATTATTGCACACATCTCTGCTGCAAATCGTTCCTTTTCTTTTATTTTTCTCTATTTTATAAATTTAATATTTTTCTGTGTTTGTTTAAACTATGAGCATACACATTTACACTTACATTTAAAGTTATACTATTCGCTCGCACCGATATTTTAGGGAGACATAAGTTTTGTATTTAAGTGTACTTGTATTTATGTAATATAAATCTAGAATAGTCTCATGAGTAATATTTAAGGGCTTGCCTTTCAGCATACGACCTCTCTCCCGTGCTCTCAGCAGTCCCGTGGTACATCTGGGTGCACCCGGCGGACCGACGTTAACCAAACGACGAGCTTCGTCCACCCCCACCACAGGCCTCGCTTTCGACAACCAGATGCTGAAGCACTCGTGCATTTGCGGCAATAACGCCATCCACCCGGAGCATGCCGGCCGTCTGCAAAGTATATGGGCGCGCCTCTTAGAAACGGGTCTGGTGCAACGGTGTGACCGTCTAAGACCCCGGAAAGCAACGCCGCAGGAATTGCAGACCTGCCATTCGGAAGCACACGCTCTCTTATACGGTACCAGCTCGATGAACAGGCACAAAATGGACATGAGCAAACTAAGCGCCCTTCCCGTGACGACGTTCGTTCGGTTATCGTGCGGTGGTATCGGCGTCGATTCGGATACAACTTGGAACGAGATCTACACAGCCCCGGCGGCTAGGCTCGCTGTGGGATGCACCGTAGATCTAGCGTTCAGAACGTGGACGGGAGATATAAGAAACGGCTTCGCGATAGTGAGACCGCCGGGACACCATGCAGAACCGGAACAGGCGATGGGTTTCTGCTTCTTCAATTCGGTAGCAATCGCCGCTAGATTGCTGCAGAGCGAGCACCGCGTCCACAAGATACTCATCTTCGATTGGGACGTTCACCACGGAAACGGGACGCAGCAGATATTCTACGATGACCCCCGCGTTTTAGTCATCTCCATCCACCGCCACGACGACGGGAATTTCTTTCCGGGCACAGGGAATCCGGACGAATGCGGCTCCGGTCCCGGATTGGGTTTCAACGTGAACATCGCATGGTCGGGCGGTTTGAATCCGTCGTTAGGTGACGCGGAATACTTAGCGGCTTTCAGGAGTGTCGTCATGCCGATAGCGATGGAATTCTCGCCGGATATGGTGCTGGTGTCGGCCGGTTTCGACGCGGCCGAGGGTCATTCGGCCAATCTGGGTGGATACCGCGTTTCGCCCGCGTGTTTCGGTTATATGACCAGACAATTAATGCAGATAGCGCGCGGGCGCGTTGTTCTTGCTTTAGAAGGTGGTTACGACCTGCCGTCCATTTGTGATTCAGCAGAGGAGTGCGTACGGGTCCTCCTTGGTGACAGTCCGTCGCCGATATCGCCGGCGGAATTGGCGCGGGCGCCGTGCGGCAACGCGATCGTATCCCTCCAAAAGGTGATCGGCATCCAGACGATGCACTGGCACTGCTTGCAGGAGTGCGCCAAAAGCATTACGTGCTCCTTCAACGACGCCATCCGCAACGAGAAGGACGACAAGGAGACCGTATCGGCGATGGCCAGCTTGAGCATGCAACAGAGCGTCGTCATGGGTAATTACCCGAGTCCATCGTCGACAGAATCCAGTATGGCAAGCTAATACCTCCAAGACCTGGCCCACTCAACATTCCCGCAGTCGCTCTGAGTGACCGCCTCTTAACGTTAAGATCAAATTATCGTGTGTTTTATTTTTGTTAATATATTTGAAAGTTTTTAATAAAATCATTTATTTACTTTACAAAAGAGAGATTGTTGATGTTATTGTTGTTCTTGAAATAGAAAAATTACAAAAAAAAAGAAACAAATATAATCCTGTGTAAGATCATAGATGAATTGATGGTTCACTCAATATATTATTTGGATAAGTAGTTATTTCTCTATGCCCTTCGCGCATATAAAATCCACTTCGTCAATTGGTGGAATACAAATCTAGGATTGTGGTTTCTTTACGCGCGAAAACATAAGGATCGTGGCGTAGACGTACATAAAAATATTTGCAAATGTTGAAACCTTGCTTCGGAGCAAATACAACCTCTTTTTATCGTAATAAGAAAAATATTCGTTTGTATTATAGAAGGAAAGAATATATTGGAAATATTTAAATTCCAGATTGTATTTATTACAGCAATTTAAGCTATGACACTACATAGTAATAAATAAATTTGAAATTTAAAGCTTAATAAAGTTCTATTTATACACCCCCGTTTTCTTTTCTATTTTGTTAAACACGTATAAACAGTATAGGTTATATTTAATGGATCTAACGACCAATGTATGTAATTTGTTTAAAAATTGTAATTTTTTCTCAACGCAATCTTCTGGTTCTAAAACAAAAAGTTCTAAACTAAGCATGTTAAAAAATAAGTTATTTATTTTAATTAGTACACTAAAAGTTATTGCTTTTTATAATTTATTTTATTATATTTTGCCATAAATAAATTTTCGCCACAACAAATGCCGTTTGCGCTTAGATTTTTTAACGCATAATTAGATACAAGGCATTTAAGATTTTGCTTAATGGATATATAATATCGAAAATAAAGTGGTAAAAAAAAAACTCTGAGGTGTATTAAAGTTAAATATTAGATGAGAAATAATATTTCTATTTCTTTGAAAAATTTTGGAGACAACCGCAAGCAAGTTCTTTATAAAATTGTGCTATATGCAGTGTATCCCAGGATAGATGTTACAACAGGTTTAATAGAGTAAAATTTTTTAGGTTTCAGTTTAAGGTTGTAGGATTAAGCTCTGCTTGGTTGGCAGAGAATTTTAAGAATATTTTCAGGTTTTTGTAAAACAAGTCGGCCTTGACAATGAGCCGAAAACTATTTTCTTTATAGGTAGGTACCCTCCCTGTTGTTTAAAACGAGGCGTTATTCCCCTATACAAAATTTCAGCAAGCAATGCTGCAATATTTTAATATAACGTCATTTTGTAGATTAAACAAAACAAAGTGTATCTACTAATAAATTAAACTTACAAAACGTAATAATAATATCGTTTACAATATTCTACGCGATACCTGAATTCTCTGAACCTGTTTCGAATTTCCTGTTTTGTTTTCTTGGATATTGGTTCAGAATAAATTATTTGTTTAAGGTGGCTCCATAAAAAAATCCAATATTGTGCGATTTGGCAACCTTGGAGGTCACGCAATTGGATCATTTCTACCAATCCACTTTTTCCCAAAACACCAAATTTAGCCAATTGAAGATTGCTCCGTCCGAAAATACCATGTTTTCATAAAAATTTCGCTCTCCGATACATTTTCCTCCGATGATAATCTACGATCGTCACTACTTCCTTCGACAGTATACACAAATTTTGGTTTGAATTTGATTTATAAATAAATTATTTGCAGTTCCGATTTACTATTGTTAAGATGGCGAGAACGTTCGCTCAGTGATAGTGTGGGATGTTCTTCCAGCGAATCAAGAACAGCAATAGCTGTAGCATCGATTTTATCATATTTCTTTTTATACGTGTAAGGTTAGTATTGCGGTATCTCTCGTTAAATTTCTGCACCACTTTCCTTAGCGCAATGCTTCCGTGTCCATAATACTGAGCAACGCAAACTTTTTGCTGCAAATGTTAACATAATCTGGCAGTAATTAAAATTTGAACTAGAGGATACTAGAAACTGTAATCTGATAGTACTGTAGTAAAAATATTCAAATTTTATTCCAACCAAGTAGAGTTTAATTCTATAACCTTAAAATGAAATCCAAAAACTTTTACTTCGTCATACCTCCTCTAACATCTATCCTGGGACATGCTGTATAGCCTTATATTTAGCGGGATATATTTGTACCCTGATTCACTTTTGAACGCAAATTGTTTTAAAAACATTAGCAACCTTTAAGTGACGACGACTATATTCATCTATTTGAAATAAAAACTTTAATTTATCCTTTCCACTCGGCAAACTGTGGCATTCATTTCCACTAGAAATTGACAAAAAGGCGAAATAACCCCTGGATTAAGTATTAAGAGATCCAGAATATTTTGCGTTGGCTTATATTGAATTTAATTGACATATTAAATAATTAACTGAGAAAGTAAATAATATTGCTTTAGTCTCTTCATTTAAAAAGAAAATTTTTATTAGACGAATTGAAGATTTAAAATTAAATATTCTCTTCAAAACGTTTATTTTATTTATATTAGAAGGAGTGTAGTTCTGTTTATTTTGTTGTTAGTGTTTTTGTCTCTAGATGTAAACTCAAACTATATTTAATCCTTAAAACAAAACATTCCGTTCATTTGCCAACCACCCGCATAAGACGCTGCAATACGTCACTTAAATTTTATTGGCTAGAATATGTTTTTAGGCGGAAAAGGGTTGGTACCAATCGAATATTAGTTTGCAACTAAACATACACGGTACAAAACTTCTCCATAAGAATGAACCATCAATTCATGTAAGGCAAGATATAAGCATCTAGTCTCAAGCAACACAGAGATGAAGCTACTTCTCTGAAGTCTAAATTAAATAATTTTTTTTCTAAACAGGGGAAGTATTGTAAGGGCTTGTCCAGGTAACCCAATTAAGCAAAATAAGATTGCATGTTGAAATCCGATTTTCATTTGATGCAGAGATAATTTTGATTAATTATAATTTAAAAACTTAAGACAAATATAATACCTACACAATTCATTATAAATAATAAACAAATACCTAACATAAATTCACACCAAAACGCTAATATCAATACACTGATTTGCGTGTTTATACACTGAATGAGTAACGAGTTTCATTAAACCACTATTTGTTCTAACGAAAGCTACAGCATTAAGAATGGCACCTAAAAACGCATATCTTGTTTTCACTTTTATAACATAAACCTACGATTCCATCTATGCCCAAAGAAAAACAAGAGTATTCATATTGAAAGTACTTAACACAAAAAGATCGAAGAATTGATGAATCAGAATGCCGCAATACAAGTTAATACTAAACGAAATTCTTTTCAGCCTGGCAGAGGGATTTTCGTCCGACCATTTATGATTATTGTGGCAGTTATTACTTCCAGCTCGCATAAAATTCTGTTTTCACGAATTTGCTGACAAAATTCTAGCCTTAAGAGGTAATCACCTTTTTTAACATGTACTTGTTGCACATGAAAAGCGTTCAAACCTTGTTCCTTAAGTGTTTTCGAAGCCATTGTGTGTGAAATTTGAAATTGAATTGCGATCCGCCGACTATTTATCTCTGAATTATCATATTGAGAGTACCTTATCTTCAAATTCCATACTGAATCCAATGTTGTCTTGCAGAAATAATACTTGCGTTAGGAAATACTCGACTTTCGCAGGCGTGTGCGAAAACAGATTGAAAAACTTTTCTGTTAGGAACTCTTCTATTTGGAAAACGACCTCGATTTCAAATTACCAACATTTGCGTACTTACTAATATGTTTCACAACAGGAACGTGGTTAGAACGCATAATATGGAATCACAAGAATTCAGTGCCAACGTGGGGTTACGACAAGGAGGAGTATTAAGTCCAATACTATTGACCATGGTAATGGATGACGTCATCAAAGAAGTAAGAATGAGAACAAAAGCCGCATACGTGCGCCACAGAAATTTGGAGGCGGAGTATCTGAGCGAGTGTGCATTTGCAGACGATTTGGTCGTATTTGCACGAAATGAAACAGATCTGGAAACCAACTTGAGCCTATGGAATGAAACGCTATCAGCTATAAGATTAAAAATAAACGTTAACAAAACCAAAGTCATGGTAATAGAGAAAACTGACGTAAAACCAAACATAAAAATCGACAACAAGGATATCGAGCAAGTGGAAGCCCTCAAATATCTAGGAGTATACATAAGTAGCAATGGAACACACGAAACAGAAATAGCCTACAGAGTGGAAAATGTATCCAAGCTATACCACTTAATGAGGAACACTTTTATATGGAAAAAAGAAATATCTAGCAAAACAAAGATGTGCGTATACAGAACAGTGTTTCTTCCAGTATGAACTTACGGGTGTGAGAGCTGGGTGCTCGCCAAGAATATGAAATGCAGAATTCAGAGCATGGAGATGAAGTACCTGAGAGGAGTCCTTGGAATAACTAAAAGAGACAGAGTAAGGAATACAGCAATAAAAGAGCAATTAGGAATTCAACCAGCTATCAAGACAATTGAAAAGAGCCAGCTGAGGTGGTATGGACACTTAATCCGGATGAGCAGCGACAGACCGGTCAAGAGAATATGGGAGTCACGGGTGCCAGCCAAGAGATCGAGAGGAAGACCAATCAAGACATGGAACCAAAACGTGGAGAAATTACTAGAAGAGCGTGGCTTAACACAACCAAGAGCGAGAATACTGGCAAGAGACAAAAAAGAATGGAAGAAGTTCGTTTACGAGATGTAGTAATTCGAAAGTACATATACCTTAAACCTAAGGGTCTAATAAGGTTTTTGATTATATATATATATATATATATATATATAATATGTTTTAAATTGTCAATAGAGACAACGTTATCAAACCCTTCACAATACCTTTTCAAAACGAAGAAACTAATTATTTTCAAAACAAACAAAAAATACCGGACTTGAACATATGATCTTATTTTGCTTAATTTAGCTACCTAAAGGTGTCCTCAAAATATTTCCATATCCAATTGAAATAACAGGTGGTCGTGTTACACTCCTTTATAATCATCTCGATTGCCTTGATTAACATTATAAACAAAATCGATCAATTGAAACTTCTACCTATTTGGTGGCTGTTAAAATACTACGAAAACCGCATATAGTTTTTTTTTTCTAATTATAAAACGTTTAAAATATTTTTAATACAAAATCATTAAATATCTCTAAATTTACTTCAAGATAGGAATAAATTTCCAATTTGATAGCTTTTATTTAATTTTTACCCCAGAGAAAGCTTAAAACCTCTTTCTGCTTGATGCTATTGCTATTATACGCAGAGAATTGTATGTCGTATATAAAAAGATCTACCATTTATGTGTCTTTGAAACGTACAATTTTACCCAAAAGAAGATTTCTAAAATTTTTTAATATTATTGAAATCCTCATTGATGTGGCCCCATTTATGCGTTGCAGTTTTTAGGTAATTATAAAATGCTTGGAAATGATACAAAATAGACGTGTTTTATATGTGTGGGATATCAAAACAAATAAAATTGAAATCTTCTTTTGGTATATACATAACACATATATATATAAATTTAAAAAAATGGATTCCATAATGTTTATATAGATACTCTCAGTATGGAACCATTTTCATTGTTCCGTCAATTACACTTGAAATTGAAAGTTGAAATAATTCGTCCCGTGTACTTATCACCAGTAAGACGATAATAGAAACCTTCCTTTTCTTTTACAAATTTTTTAAAATTATTTCAAAGAAGTAAAATGTAATAGTTGTTGGTTGATAATAATTTGTGATATTTAGAAGTTAACGTAATAAATGTACAAAGGAGTTTTCTGCCAGAAGATAATAAATCACTTTTTAAATTTTGTTTCCAAATAATAACCCCTTTATCAAATTTAATTTAAAGTATAGATGAACTCTGATATCGCTTTTCACTAACGGATATTTCCCTAATCATAACTCATATACTTTTAACCTACTCTGAACTTGTTTAAAACAGAATCGGTTTTAGCGAACACTTGATTTTAACGAACAATTTAAAGGTCAAATTCAATCACGTTCCCCTACTATAACAAACTAGCTCACGCAGCAAATATTTGACTTGGATCAGTCCGCATGAAACTTATATCGAAGCGCTGCTACACTTGTTTTAGTGGTTATTATTAAACTTTTGGTTGGTTCACTTCACTTCCCTATTGTAAGTGATAAACTACAACGCACCTACAACGAACCAAGTTTGTCAACCGATTTTGACATTCGTATCTTGACTCCAAGGGTGAAGTAGTAAGCTAAAGGCGCGTTCTCACGCATCAAGTTGACCGTTTTTGATTGATCAACAAAAGTGGAATAATACTATAAAGTTTAGTTCACACTGATCGACCGAATGTGTACTTACTAAATTTGATGAGGTGTCCCTTATATTTATAAAACCATTTAGAAATATATCTTCTCTATTATACCGAAATCATGTTGGCTTGTACAATACCACTGTTCCCATTCCACTTTTTCTTTTGTTATAATTCGTTCTAATAGTCTTTCTTAGAAAAAAAAAAAGATAATAAAACCCGAAGCATTTTGTCGTACATTTTTATTTTTATATTTATCCATTCGGTAGCTCCAGAGACAATCATGCTTATGAACTTACGATACACATAGTTCCAAAAAATTCGTCATATATATATATAGCAACACTACAGGCCTTGGAGACCCTTGGTTTTTATTTTTTCGGTGACTTCTTTCCACTTTTCCTATCCTTTGCTCTTTCTCTCCAGGGGGGTTATTCTCGAACCGATGGAAAGTTTTCACTCCCAGAGAATAACATTCACCACTAACTCCCCGTTACTAAAAATGTGGTATTCTCGAACTAACAGGGAATATCTTTCCTACGTTTACTCCCGGGGAATTATAGCACGTTGTTGTCAAGTCATATATTAGGAAGGGATGGGAAAGAACCAATAGAAACGGCGGTAGAAAGAGATGTATTTATAACAGTTCGTTTTAATTGAAAATATAGTGATCGTTTTCTTTACATTGATCGATATTATCTCATGGCATTTTTAAAAATAAAAATCATGGCAAAGAAAAAAATCTAGACATGTTACAGCTACACAAAAGCAAGACCACGACTAATCAAAGAGTACCATAAACATCTTGTATTGAATAGCTCGGATTTCGCCGCTAAGATTATAATTATTGAATTATATATCTGACTGAAGCTTTATTCATATACAAGTACCATTTAAACAAATTATCGCTTAACTGCATTCATGTTCCAGTTTTGAAATATTTTCTCGGTCAGCAATATTTTCTGCACCCATCGCACAATATAGGTATATATAAAATTGGGGGAGAATATATAAGATATCATATTAATTCAAGCTGCTTTACTTGCAAGCTATATATTGTTATTCGTTATTCTACTATCAAATATTAAATAAGATATAATTCACGAATACAACCACATATCAACAGCCGTAAACCGCCGAAATAAAACCGAGCGAACCCGATTCAATTTCTCCAGCAAATTCTCCTGCTTATTTGTAGGAGAAAATACCGGGGAATCTTTCGGGAGTACTTTCCTACGAAAACGTGAGAAATTCAACTCGAGAATACCAACTATTGGAATCGTAGGAATTTTTTGACAATTCTCTCGGAATTTCCACTCCCTCATATTCGAGAATAACCCCCCAGTCTGTCACTCCCAGCCCCTCCACATCTTTTATTACTTCCTGCAGCCATTTTTTCCTTGGCCTCCCTCTTCTTCGTTTTCCACCAACTCCCTCCTCCAACACTTTCCTGGGTATCCTTTGTTCCCGCATTCGTCTAATATGACCCAACCATCTTGCTCTATGTGCTCGGAACACTTGCGTAATTCTTGGTTTAGCATATATTTTCCCCAGCTCTCTATTTGTTCGTCTTCACCACTGGTCGTCCTGCATTTTCACCCCTCCACAGATTCTTCTCAGCACCCTCCTTTCCCAGATTTCGAGTTTCTCTTCGTCTTGTTTCGTTATTGTCCACGTTTCACTCGCATATAAAACCACCGGTCGTATTATTGTTTCATATGCACGTCTTTGTTGCTCTAGATAAGTTCTTCTCTCGTAAAAATTTCGTTAACGATCCTGCAGCTTTGGTCCCTCTTATAATCCTTTTCTCAATTCCCTTTGATTCTTGTCCCTTATTTGTTACGGTTACACCCAAATACTCTAGTTAATCAACTTTCTCTATGTTGTATTCTTTAAACTTAGTTTTAAATTTCACATATTCTTCCCCCTCCCCCCTCCCCCTTTCACGTCCACTCGCATCTCCATATATTTTGTTTTTGCTTCATTTATTTTCAGTCCGTACTCTTTTGCGTGTTGTTCAGTAATGCCACGTCGTCTGCGTAAGCTATGCACTGTGTCTTATTGTGAAAAATTAGACCATTAGTTTGGATTCTACTTTCTATCATTATTACCTCCAGCAGAATATTAAATAGATCGGTCGAGAGTGGGTCACCTTGTCGTAATCCTCTTGCTGTTGAAAAACTCCCCGAGTATCTCCCCTCCAACAGTACCCTATTATTTAAGCTCGACAGTGCCATTTTCACTAAGTTTATCAATTTATGTGGTATTCTTAATTTTTCCAATGCTTCGTATAATTTTTTCCTTGATATTGAGTCGTACGCCTGCTTAAAGTCTACAAAAAGTGTATGCAATCCCAGATTCTGCTCGTAACTGTTGTTTTGTAGCATCTTTAGAGTAAATATTTCTGTCTCTTGTTGATCTTCCCGTCCTGAATCCTCCTTGGTATTCCCCTAATACTTTATTTTCGTAAATCTGCAGCCTACCTCATTCTCTTATATTATTTTGTTATTGTTAACTTTCACTAATATCTTATATCAAAAATCAAACACAAACACGTGTGCCACGGCCAGTTGCAAGCTATAAGGGTACCTATTGCGTTTTGCTTCTATCCGTTAGTTGTATTTTTCGAGATGTTTCAGTTGACGAAAGCTAGTAAACTGTACATACATTGAACTGATGTTGAAAACAATATTTCAGGGTAAAGCTGAAAATGATATGATGACTCGATCAACAAAAAATCATTTTTCGAAAGATAAAATTCATAAAATGTTTTTTCAAATTGATTTTAGGTAGTTTTTTATCGGAAAAAAACCCCGGGCGCGGGATTCTTTTGATTGCGACACTTTGTATATCACATCATTTTTTAATTTTGCCATAAACATAATTTTGACGTTTGAAAATTGACCTTTGGAGCGCTTACCTAGAGGGAATACGCCGAAAAATTTGATCGTTTTATCAGAGTTCACCTGTATACATATTCTTTTGTTTAATAAATAATTAAGTATAATTGACGAAACGATAATCACAACGAGGTACATTAATATGAAACGATTTACGTAAAGCATGAACTCATATGTTTAAGTGAGAAAAAAAAGAAACGTTTTCTTTTAACGAACATTTCCAAATAAAAATAAATATTATATTGCTCTGATTTAACAAATACCTAATATGCATATTTCATTCTATTAATTTTCGTGTAATACCAACATTGTATTACTGCAAAATGTTACTACATACATACATACAACCTCAACATACATAAACAGATTTCCTTTTTGTATATTCTTTATAACTTGAGAAAAATAAATTATTTTTTAATTGCCAATTACTTTAGTGATTTACTATCTTATAAAAGGGTACCTATAAGAAAACGCTGAAAATAAAGACAGGACGAAATATGTGCAATAAAACAAATGAAAATTGTATATAATTTATTAAAAAATGGTCAGATTGCAAGAAAAATGCGCAATCTTAATTATTTTCACAGAAAAATTACTATAACTTCGACTTTTCGCTTGACAAAAACTTCGTTAGAATCGGAACGAATAGCTCGGGATTAGTATGATGAGAATGGTGATGACCCAGGATTTCATGCAATTCGAAATTCGGCATCTTAAAGTGATAATCACCTAAATCTTCTAGAAACGCAACAGTAATTGTGGTAAATATCGACATCGCCGGACACTTAATGGGATATTTTCTAAAAAGTTCAACTACATAATCTGTGGCGTCAGCATTCAGATGGATCATCATTCTTAATCTCCTATCGTGAGTGAATTCATATTTATCTTCCCCGACACGTGTAATCATCCGCTTAGCTATCTGTTCGGCCGTTTCTACAGTCAAACGCCCACCGAATCTATTATCCATCACCTTCTTCACGGCTTCCTCGTAAGTGAAGGTGGGCTTCGGTTTTCCCGATGAAATTTTCTCGATTTGCTTGTTAGCGTCGCTTAATAACTGCAAGTGATCTTTCGTAGGACTAAAAGTCGCATCCATCACGATCAGTTTAGAGACCTTTTGTGGGAACATCTGCGTGTACAGCAGCGCAACTTTTCCACCGAAACTATGCGATAGGAGGACGTACGTCTCCATTTTGAAATAATCAGCTACATACTTAACAGCGAACGCGAAATCCACGTAATGTATGGGTAGACCCGGTGGAAAATGGCTCGATAATCCGTGCCCAGGTAAGTCGATGCATACATAATAGAAATTGGACGGCAGTAATGGTATTAAGGTATCGAAACTGCCTGCATTATCGAGTAAACCATGAATCCCTATGACTTTTTCATTTTGTGGATTACCCCAGGTCTTCGCTGAAATCATGCAATTGTCAAAAATCAAATAATTCAAAAGCTCTTGTAACTTTTCTAATACATACATGCGTTTAAAGATGACTCTTTGTCTAGCATGAATATATACATATAGTTAAAAATAAAGAATCTACATATTATATAACATTTTCACATTTCTTTTATTCGCTTTCTGTTTAAAAGAAAATCGTCTCCACAGTTTCTTCTTTTTAAATGAGACAACATTTTGGCACATTTTTTGAAGCAAATTAAAGAAAAAACTGTTTTTACCATCCTATCGATATTAAGCACTTCCACACACCTTACCACAACATTATTCAACAGTTCAATTTTACTACGAACGATGATAAAGTAACAATTGAGAAGTTACAGTAAAATTTTAACTCATCACGTGAAATTCATGACGATGGGTTAGAAAATGAGTTGATGGGACTGTAAAACAAAAAAACCACCTTACATAGGGCAGTAGGTACCAACATTATGAATCAAAATACCCCAAATACAATAAAAATTTGATTGTATGACAGAGCAAAAATCATAAATGCTTTAATTCAACTGATGCAAATAAAAAAATTCGTACTATCACCGACACACTCAGAATGAATGGATACCCGGAAGAAATGTTGGTTAAAGCAAAAAATCCGAGAACAAACGTGCCAAGACAAGACACCGATGTCAAAATCTCTGCCACAACCATACATAAAAGACCTATCAGAAAAAATCAGACGGATAGGCAACCAATACGATATCAGAACGGCGATACGAACTCTTCCAATACAATAAGGTCATACTTGACTAGAATGAAACCGGACAACATAAACCAACGAACCAAAAACTGTGTGTACATCATTCCATGTGCATGTGGACCGTCACAGATTGGTGAAATAAGCAGACCGCTCAGAATAAGAATAGAAGAAGACAAAAAGATCTGCAGGAAAGGAGAAACAGAGAAATCAAGGTTGGCACAGGACGCTTGGGAAACAGATCATAGAATAATTTGGGAAAATGCTTCCATCCTATCTAAAAAAGATAGACAAACCAAAACGAAATTAAAAGAAACGACATACATAGCAATGACACCAGAAGACATCAGTACACCAAGTCTAGAATTCTAGAATTGAATAATGGGTAAAACGTACAAGAGGGATCTCACATCGGCAATCAGACGGTTAATAAGGAATAAATCAAATTCTAGAAGAACCATAACAAGATACGAGCAATGAAGAATACGTTCTTAAAATCAACACAATAATGATGAAACTTTCAGATTTCAATATCTCAACGATCAGCTAAAGAAAGGAAAAACCACAGAACAGAAAACTGTCATGCTCATAAGTTTTCATATATTATATATTATATAAATACAGGTTTCAAACAGTATCTACCTATCCCTCGGAGAAGCCAGTACACGATTGCTGTATACAGGGTGAATCACAATATATGCGACAAACTTTAGGAGCTGATTCCTGAGGTTATTTTGATCATAAAAGTTCATAAGAACATATTTCCCAAACTGCTTATTTCTAAAGTTATACAATGTTTAATAGTAAGTTAACATAATTAATGTTTTTATTATAAATTAACAAAATAATTAGTAAAACAAAATTAACTTATAGTAACTGTTGAAAATAACCGCCCCTAACTGCAATACAAGCTTCTATCCTCCGTTGTATTGACTGGCGAGTCCGTTCGAAAATACCAGGGATATTTCCAATTGTTTGAAAACCTTCCATAATACGATTTCTCAGTTCATCGACATTTTCAATGGGAGTTGTATAAACTAAAGATTTAAGGTGACCCCAGAGAAAAAATCCAAACTATTTAAGTCTGGAGACCGAGGACGCCACGGTTGTGGACCTCCACGTCCTATCCACCGATTTGGATACGTATTGTTCAAAAACTCGCGAGCAACTAAACTAAAATGCGCTGGAGCACCGTCATGCATAAAATATATTACATACATGACTGTAAGGGAACTTTCAATAAAATTGCGGTATACCTCGCCATTTAACCGCATCGGTAAAAAATGTGGACCTATCAAGTGATCTCCAACAATTCCGGCCCACATATTGACAGAGAATTGGTGTTGATAACGGGCATTCACCATTTCGTGCGGATTTTCTTCGGCCCATATGTGATTATTACGAAAATTAACGCCACTCTTTGCGGAAAATCTGCTAGCAAAAGTACCTGTACCCGTTGAATGTGATATGGATACAACAGTTGACCTTTCAATATTGTCCAAACTGTGGCCTGACTAATGTTTAAAGCAAACGCAATTTTTCTGGTGCTTGTAGTAGGATGTTCCTCAATTTCATTTAGTACCATTTCTTCAACTTGTGGAGTTCTCACTGTAAATGGATGCCTGTTATCAGTCGTCTGTTTTTTAAAACTTCCCAGTTCACTAAGTCGTTGGTGAAGACGGGCAAATATTGAATGATGCGGTATGATACGGTTCGGGTATCGTTCTTCATAGAGACGTCTAGCAGCATGCGAATTTCCATTGGCAAGACCGTAAACAAAATGCATATGACCCATCTTAACATTCGTGTAATCCATTTTAGAAAACAGAAACTGACAATAAACTGAATGAATACTCTGACAACTACTGTCAAATATTGAAATGACAAACAATTCCCTCTCAACACAATTGATTTTGAAGAACCAACTGTGATATTATATCGTGTTAGTCATAGTTCATAATTTATTATTAAACATTCAATAACTTTTAAACCAAACCGTTTTGGACATATACTCATATGAACTTTAATGATCAAAAGAACCTCAGGGATCAGCTCTTAAAGTTTGTCGCATATATTGTGATTCACCCTGTATAGTAACTGTAGAAGCAAACGCATGAGGCAATTTCATAGACAACCACGGAAGAATTGAGATATCAAAAATCCGCTTTCGCAGTTCTCTTTAGAATCGTTTGTAGTTGATTGTAGTGATTTTCCTTTCACCTTACTCAATTATTAACAAATTCACAATTAAACAATTTATTTAAATAATCCCCATTTGTTTATCTTTCAACTACAAACGAAAGGAAATTCACTATAAACAACTACAAACGATTCTAAAGAGAACTGCGGAAGCGGATTTTCGATATCTCAAAGTGGGGTGCGATTGATTTTTTGAAGGTCTTAAAATTATTAATGGATGGAACTACAAACGAGATTATTGTTACTACAAACAATTACAAACGAAATACTAGCAATATCTATAAAGAAATAGTTTATTTTTAAAAATGAGGGTGCGAAGTTCACATAGGTGATTATGACAGCACATATATAGCGCCTTACGTTATTACCTGTGATTGCAGTATACTTCATTAAAGCAGACTCCAAGTTACATCAATAATTCTCCAAATATGAATATGATAGGACTACCCATTTAATCATTAATTTTAAGCGTTTGTATTTCAATGGTAAGGCACTAAGAATTCTCTCTAAGATCAATTTTCTTAAAATTTACTAAAACTTCAAATGTTGGAAAATCCATTATGCTTAGGACTAAGACAAATGTGATTAATATGGTTCCTAATGACCTCACCTACCAACCGTACGAAACTTTACATCGCTCTGTCAAACACCTTGTCTATAATATGGAAGCATGGCAGTAGTATACCACATTACAGGTTTCTGTTGGATTGTACGAAACTGCGAGTCGGATGTATGAATCTTTATTTTTGTGGTAACAACTGTTAGTGTATGAAAGTCGACCGTCCGAAAGTCAAGGACTCCATGTATGTGCACCAATTCGTCATACACGTTTATTTACATGAAATACGTCGTACAAACGCCTAACTCTCGTCTTCAAAGAAATGACATTCTAAGGCAGGTTTCTTGATAAAAGATACTTCTCCCTGAAAACACTAAATTCCTACCCAAACTTTCTGATGAAATTTACGATGTGGAAATCATTGCTTTGGCACATTTTTCACAATGTTGTCTCCAAATATTTATTAATTTACTCGTGACTACAACCAACATTATGTTGATTGCTTCAATTATAAACATATTTTTCACCTGTATTACCTCTTAAACCTGGTAAAAATTAATTGCATCATCGAAACCATGTTTGCCATGCTTTGTTAACCATTTAAGAAATTAATCACGTGTCTACATCGGAACTGGAACAAACTAATGAGATGATCTTTTCTAATAAGACAAAGCCTTATCTTAATGGTGCTGTGAACAGGCATAACAGTCGTTACTGGTCAAACTGCATAAAAATACTTATTGGATAAAAAGAGTCCAAACAATATCCTCAAAAAGTGACTGCGTGCTAATCTGATGAAATCTTTTAGCCAATTAATCCCCGAAATTTCAACAAAATTGGGTTGCACCATATTTTGCGTATTATTTATATTGTATTATTTTCTTCTTGTGAGTTCGTTTGAAACACCAACTACATATAAATGTACCCAAAGATTTTGAAGAAGAATGAATTACTGAAGAAGTCAATCGTATTACACCACAAGTAATACAGAATGTAATCAGACACTTTAGCGATCGATTGCAGCACAAATTTGAACATTTATTAACCGCCTTGCTTAAGACTGTTTCAAAAATATCTTCATATTATTTAGTTGAAGCTTTTTTGCTTCGTTTATGTGTATTGCTCTGCATAGCAAGGATTATAGCACACAACAATTCGACCTTTGCACGAAGTTGAAAAATTATCACGGTTTTGCTATCAAAATAAAAACAAAAAATTAAAATGTATACTGGATATCCTATAAAAAAAAAAAAACGAAATAGAACTTGAAGTAATGTGTGAAAATGTTATTATAAATTCGTGATTTCTAACTATAAGTAGATCTACCTATATCAAATTTAAACAAATATGTACTTTCGGGTTATTTTGCGCATTGCCATGTATATAGTAAGAAAGAGTTCAAAAGACAAATAAGAATACCTGCAACATGACCCCATGGCACGGGTATCTCTATCTCTATACTTGTCATCATACGACACTAGTTTAACAATCACAGCCTTCTCAGCGCAATCAGAGCCTGAATCTGAAGTTATCACATTCAATGTGTGGGCAACAATGACTAGAGAAAGCTATTAAGGTTTATTATAGTCCACCAGCATATTAACGTGAAAAGTGAGTCACGTGAACATTCTTCCACGATCAATTAAATGTACTTTTCATTCACACGTTAAAAACAATTGAAGATTGGAAGTATCAAAGTGCAAAAAAAAAACATTCACAGTAATAACAGTAAGTATACTTATCTACCTGCAAAAAATTGTTTGTTCCAGCAATTTTACACAAACACATTAAATAAATATGCTTTTAAATAGCACAAAAGAAATAGAAATACTGCATGCCGAATATGTGGTCACTATGAAAGATTGTAAGTACCTACTAAACATGAGTGACTATTAGATACTATCGACAGTTGGTCATGGATAGTTGGACTGTCGAATAAGTAGAAGAAAATACATATTTTATATTAAAAAGAATACTTTATTGCATTTTCACTTAAATAATAATAATTCTAAGTAGATTTCATTTCATCACAACTTATGCTTTTGTCGCAGCAAAAATGCACTTAATATTGGCGCGAATAATTCTGGATTTGTATGATGAGAATGGTGATGTCCTTTAACTTCATAAAATTTGAAACGTGGAATATACAAGAAACTGGGAGCCCTGTTCTTTAATAATTCCTTCGTCTGGGTACTAATTATAGATATCGCTGGACATCTTATTGGATATTTCTTGAGGAACTCCTCCGCGTAATCCCTGGAAAAACTTGGATATATCACACTCCTTAACTTTCGATCATGTGTCATAACGTATTCATCCTCGCCAATTTTTTTCGTCGTTCTTCTCGCCAATTGCTCTGCAGCCTCGTACGTTAATTCTCCGATTATCCTATTATCCTTCAATCTGTTTACAACCTCCTCGTAAGTATAGGAAGGTGTAGATTTGGAATCAAAGGATGAAATTCTTTCCAATTCATCGAAAGCGTTCCGTATAGATTGGCCGTAACGGGATGGAGAGTTTGATGACACATATCCCACATCAAGTAAAGCTATTTTCGAAACGAGTTCCGGATATATTTGGGCGAAGATAACGGATACTCTACCGCCAAAACTGTGCGATATAAAAGGATAGTGTTTACGTTTAAAGTGTTGCGTAACAATTTTAACAGCGTATAGGAAATGAACGAAATGTATCGGAATATTGGACGGAAAATGACTGGAGAATCCATGGCCAGGTAATTCCACGCAAAGATAATAGAAGTTTGCTGGCAGCAAGGGTATTAAAGTGTCGAAAGATCCAGCGTTGTCCAGGAAACCGTGAAGCATTATTACAGCTTCGTCGGCGGGGTTGCCCCAAGCTTTAACTGCAACAAATAAATTAAGGAAATTAACTACCACTTAGAAAATGTTAATACTAATAACTCACTCAAACAACAATTTGCAAAGATTAAAAAACATTTACCTTAAGATTTCTACGCTACATTTCTAAGGAAAACCAGTTGTGTTATTTTTGTTTGATGTTGAGAAAACGAAACTTCACATTTTATATATATTATTTTACTCTGTGTAATATATGCGAATGATTTTGGGGGTAAATAACAATGGTGAAAATTTCGTTCTTTTCGGAGAATCTATCAACCTGAAAGCTCAAACTAAAAAGTTCAGCTTAAAACTTTCGTCCAAACGCTCGACCTAAAAGCTTAGCTTCATGCCATTTTTATAATGGGCACCGTAAAACCTCGGTCCATAAACTCAACCTAAAAACCCTACACTAAAAAGGCTCAGTCTAAAAAGTTGACCCTAAAAGCTAAACCTAAAAAAAAACTCAACTTAAAAAGTCAGCCTAAGAACGTCAAAAAGTTCAAAACTAAAAATTGAAGTTTGAAGCTAAAGCTGAAAGCTTCATTACACAGACGATCCATTTAACAGGGTGGAAATGCAACACTCCTCGACCCAAGAGATCATTGGCCACATAATAAATAATTGGTGTAGATGCAAGAACAACCAGGAATACGCATATGGTACAAACCGTGCGACATCGAATGTGGACAAGTGTCGTATGCATTCAAAAATAATCCCCTACACCACTAATCAACAAAGCCTAATTTATTGCTTATAAGGCTAAGCCAATTCTCTCTTTTAATAATCGTTATGGGCCCAAAAATAGCCAGTTACTATAATTAGATATTAACTCTCAGCATTAGAATTAATATGAAATAATTGCTGTAATTATCATAATACAGATATTAAAATAATAATATGGCCAAAGCTTAAACTCCAAATCTAAACAACAACAATTCTAAATATCACATTTTTCTTTTTTATATAAATTCAACGTCTAGACAAATTTTTCACAAATTAATTTAAGTACTAATTGAGAGAAAACCGTCCAAAGCAAAAGTATTAAACCAATTAACTTTCTTAACTTCTTTCAATATATACACACCTGATATATGGCCCCAAGACACTGGTATCTCTATTTCAGATGACGATGAGTCCATTTTTACTAAGCTACAAAAAAATTAATACATTTTTTAACAATTTAATCACACTGTCGTTGCACGCAACTGAAAGTACAGCTAGCTCGATGCAAAATTAATTCAAACGAAAAGATGCCAAAAGAAAATATACAGACAACTCTTGAATATACACAATCTACATCTACATAATTATTCAGGACTAAATGAAAGCCAGATTAAAGTATATTCTAACTCCTAACCTGTCGATTTTTTTTAGTTACATCTTACACGCACCAAACACATCAAATATAGTAATCACTCTCGGCTTGCACCGGTAGAACAGATAGAAACTAATTATTTTTAAATATAGGCATTACAGGAAAAAGTTGATTGAGGAGATCAAGGTTATTTTTTTAAATCGACAAAATCTAGGAAGACAGGAGACACAGAGAGGTTATGTTTGAACCACTCCAAACCACTCTAAAATATTTATTGTCAGATAAAAATTAATAATTACGATAAATAACATGTATGTTAATGATGAATATTAATATTCATGAAAGTATTAAGGCTACAGCACATTACAAAAAAAAATGTATATACATATTTTATGTTCTATATTTACAGTTTTCTTCCAAAGTGACGATTATTATGGACACGATTGTTAGATGGCGCTACCAGCGGTATGAAAACAACAATCAAGATAAATTATTACCGAAATAATATTTGAACTTCTAGATTATTTTTGTTAAAAGGACAAAAATAGACATTTAGAAAAAAATCGATTAAAGTCAGGATATCCTAAAAGAGTTATTATCTACAGAATTAGTCAAATTAAAGAATAAAATTAAGTTGCAAAAACTATTAAGAAACCCTTCAGAATTATTATAGAGTAAGGAGGTATGTAATAAATTTCAATAACCAGCTGTTAAGCCTTCCAGTTGCAACCAAAAGAGATAATAGAAGCTTTCTTCTAAATTAAAGCTTGAGTTGGGGTACAACCACAGAATAGAAAACATACAGAAATTTCACTTCAATGTCATTCCCTATGCTCAAGTTTCTATTTTTTGTCTATAGTTTTACTTTGTCTATTGGGCTCCGCGATTCGCTTACAAACAAGCTATAGATGGGCAACCGCTCAAACGGAAGGCCAGGATTTTAGTAAAAAAAAAGATAGATATGTGTCCATTTAATCACCGGAGTGAAACTTCTGGATATTTTCTATTCTGTGGTTCGACCACAGAAGGCAGTTACTGTTGAAATTGTATCTCAAGTGGGAAATACACTATCAATAATTCTTTTTGTAGTAAATCCTTTATTTCAGTGTTACGTTACACACATAAAAATACATAAGAATACAACCACGTTTCTTTTGTACACTTACTACACAACTAACTATTTTAGAGATGGCGCTTCGTGCGTCCGATCTAGAAAAGGGCGCGATTATTGTTGATACAAAAAACAACAGTTACTTCCTATGCGGTTTGACTGACCTTGACATATCCTGCCAAGGGAAGGTGTTGATGATGTAGTTATATGTGTAAGACAAACATTTGAGAATACCTTCTGTGACACAGGCAACCCAATCTCAAGACCATAGAAGTAGATGGGCAAGACAGAGATTACAGGCTGGAGGTGAAATACATAGACCTTATCCTAGACACTAAACTTCTGTGAAATAAGCATGAGCTTGAAATAACCATATACCCTAATGGTTTGTAGAAACTTTGCAGGTAATAACTGGAGATGCAACCCAAATATACTACTCTGGATACTTATACGGTAGTGGCTTGAAGCAAAGAAACTAATCTGTCTACCGCGAGAGCTAATCTCTCTAAAGTGCAAAGATTAGCATGTGTATGCATAACTGGGGCAATGGGAACCTGTCCAACAGCAGCTATTGAAGTGGTACTAAATCTTACTCCCCTTCACATTTTGGTGGAGAGCATAGCCAAAATAATCAGGCATAGACCTCAGCCTTCTGGAGGAGAGCAAACTTAAAAACCAAAATTTTAGTCAGCTATGGATGATATAGTAAATACACTAACCGAGAAACAGGCCGATAAGTTTTACCACTGGAATACTGTTCTTAAAAATCGGAACACATCCGCATTCTAAGAACAGTCTTTCTTATTTTGCAAATATATTTTCGTTATGGGAATGTTTTAGCTGATTTTCGAACAAAAGATCTCTAAAAAAATTTTGATACAGGAGCCACTCAGAATTGCATCCTGTACCGGATTAATTAGTTTATTTTATTATATAAGCCATACATTATTTCTCATTAGGTATATAATAAACCATTGGGTATTTATTGATGTAGGCTTACGCTATATCAAATTCCTTATAGTTAGCACTGTGTATTCATAGAATAAACTAAGGAGTAAGCTCTTTGCCTAAGATTCCTTATGTTTGATTGCCAATCAAAAAAGCACCACCAGGCTTTTTTTCTTGGAAAAGAAAGTTGTTTATATTACATATAAAAGAATAACTGAAACATAATACCTACGTTCAATTCGATATTTGAAAGTGCAATCGGAGTTGTTAAGTTAATCAAGGCCTTTTAATCATGGCCGCTTATCATTTTTAACTAAAATCCAGAGACCATAAAGGTACAGGAATTTCAACAAAGTGAAATGTTGGCTACCAAATAACTTTGGTTGCACAAAAATCCATTTTCATTGTTCTATATTGAACGGACGCAAACTGTTTTGCGCAGTTGAAAAAGGAATGTTTTCTCTAAGCGTCCTTCTTAGTCACTTTAAATTCGCTTGGCTTACTAGTTTCGATCAGTGATCATCTCCAGAGCCGTTTGTTACTATTTTATATTTAGATTTACCACAACATTTTAAGTTAAAATGAACAAGTGTTATCGGTAGGTACTTCAACTATGTATTTGTGTTGTATTAAATACCAAATTGTGTTGAACCAAACGCATTGTTATGTTTAATATAAGTAAATGTTTGGACTGGAACAATCAAACTACAAATTCGTGGAAAATAAAGTAGTTTATTAACAGCTTTATATATTATTTATATAATATTATTTATCATTTTATGTTAATAATATAAAATGTAGGATAGTTATATTATTGATTTGCAGCGGTCAAAAGCCGCCGCCGGTGTGTGGCAGACGCGGCAGTTTTAACACCTCCTACAAGATGTGTATCTAGTCAATACAGGATATAAATAATTTATAACGTTGTCTGCCGCACATCCAATTTATGCAGGATATGTACTATTACTAGTGTAAAATAAGAGAAACGCCATCTTTACGACAATTTGCGACGTATTTGCTGTTATATATAGATAGAAAAATTGGAAATGAGGAATTTCAACATCATAATTACATTCAATTAACTACAACTTTAGTTGGTCTAACCCTCTTCTTAATTAAATGAACAATACTTACCTACCGTTCAAATGTACTCAAAGGGCTACTTAAATTAATAAAATAAAAGTAGCAAAACAATATGATTGCCATTACATTTTTTTTTTTTTTTTGTTAGATTAATTATAATTTTGGTTAGAACGACAATATTTTGTTAACAGCACCTGTTTTATTAATTTAACATATGCCGTCCCCTCACTGTGTAGATACTTTATTTTCCGAATAAGAAAATACAACTCAGTAATGTTATTTCGGATTAAAATTAACCGATAATTTTAGGAAACATAGCGATCATACAGTTTGATTAGATACTATAGACTATATCGTTCTAAAATATGATATAATTTTAGTGTAATATTTTAATTAAATAAAAATGTATTATCTTAAAATTTTAGTGTTATTGATATATCACCCGTAACAAAATAGGCAATCGGATTAGTTATTACAAGTTTACATACTATTACCACAATATTACAACAAGAGAACGCAGAAGTAACAAACACAATTTAGTAAAGCAGCAAAAGTTTGTAAACAAAAATGTCTGTTACATTTACAACATTTTTTGTCGATTACCGGAATTAATTTGTTAATTTTTCCAAATCTGTGGTAATAAGTACTACAGTTACGTGCTAATGTACTAATATTTGGACTAGATGGTGCACTCAGAAAATTTAATGGATGATGTACCTTCACAAATTTGATTCGTTATTTTGCCAAGAAAAGAAGCGAATGCTACAAGATTATAAGCGAATTTGCCAATTATTATGCTACTGTTGCAGCTAAAAAAAAAATGGTTATTTTTTATAAAATATAAAGTTTTTGGGTAACAACTTTGGGTATAGTTGTTACATTAACAATTTTATTTTTTGGACCTTCTGGAACAACGAAATTTGTTAAACTTTTGTTAATTTTAACATTTTTTTATCGGCGAACAAACGAAACAACCGTTATTGTGAAACGGGCTTAATCTATTAGTAAAACGTTTTTCAAATTTATTTCATAATAATAATTAATAACTATATTATGGGGCTAAAATATCAACATCAATTGATGTATCAATATGAATTAGAAAACAGGGTTTATCTATAATATATCTTAAATTGAGTATATTTTCCGTTTGATAATATTGACCGTAATAGGTACATATATTAAATATATTTAATCGACTGTAATTCTTTTTATTTTATTTATTGTTAAAAAACAAATTGAAAGAAACATTCCAAATTGAACATCTCCGCGAATAAGAATAAAAGTTTGTCAGATTTCCTTTAGATATCAAAGAGTTTTTACCTAATCCTCGAAAGTAAGTATCTCTGTATCCAAACATACTGAGGACACCTGCATAAGAGCCTGACTGGCAATCTGTGGCCTGACTATATAAGCTATTCGTAGGCAAAAAAGAGGTGGTATAAATAAATTCCGAAAATATTAGTTTACAACCAAATATGCGTAGTACGATATACACTTGGCAATTCGTTATTAGTTTTATGAGCGTGCCTCCCATAAAATGCTATTATTACTGAACAAGTTACGTGAAAGATCAGCGATAAAAGGTATTTATAAACAATATTCCGCCGACTTAGCTAATATAATTAAAACGCGAGAATGCATTAGTTTAACTCACACCTCCCGTATCTATTGCATACAAGTTACAGTAATCTTGTCAAACTAAATAATGCGTATTAACTGTATTCTGTATAACCATGTCTAACGAACGTTTATTACATTTGTATACATGAATAGAACATTACCGTTCTATAATTAGCGCCAAAATATTGAAACTGAACGTGAAATATTATAACGCGCGAATTATGTTCGAAACCGTCGCGTTCACATTGTATACATAACGTTTCAGTAAGTTTTGTTTGCCTAATCGAATATGTAGGTACTCGACGGAACAAACGCCAGACCATCGTATAAAGCGAATGAACTATGCCTGTGCACGGTCGTTACCGTTAATAAGCCGCTTACAATACGTTCTTCATATATACATATTATTACATGTATGGATGTACATAGCAGACGCAGCTTCCGATATCCGTTCAATTCAGCATCGCAACCCGTTCTGTGTGATCCCGTTCGCTTCCGATCGAATGAAGAAGGTACGCGCTGAAAGCGGCCTTAGGTAGGGCGCCTGCGTTGTTTTCCCGTTATGGATTTTCCAATCGGAAAGGCAGTGGATGCTGCCAGAACGTGGTTAGACACCCCAGTCATGCCGCTATTCACGCCTACACACCACCGGTGAGTTATTTTCATTTGCAGTAGGTAGCTTTTCCTTACATTATCATTGCGAACATTATAGCTGATAATGTTTGACCAATATCGCTTCTTAACTAACATTCACTCCGCTTATATTTAGGTACCTATCCGCACCTTAGCTCTTAATATCCTCTCTATTCGATACTCGAAAATTGAGATTTAAATTGGAACCTATCAAAAAAATTACATTTTTGCTGTTGCTAATACCTGCTTTAGTAGAAATTAATACAAGTTTCTGTTATAAAATCACGTCATATTCAATTTTTTTTACAACTACAATATTATTTGTCATTATATTAATCAAAATACAAGATTAGTTGGTATAAATAATTTGAATTGGTTTTATATTATTTCCCATTTTCGTAAAAAAAATTTGCCTTGCGCAATGTATATTTCATAACATTCTTCCCATCTCAAATCGCTTATTCTCGTTGATACAATTGGGCTATTGAAAACTTGTCTAGGCCTTACTTATTTATTTATTACAAATTGAAATTAAGTTGATCAAAAAAAAATCACTTTATTCGAGTATAAACATTTAGACTTCTCACATCTAATTTGTTGCCAATCCTCACCACACAAATTCATTAAAGATAGAGTATAGGTTTAAATTTAAAAAAATTGCTGAATTTTCCAATTGTTTTCTGAACTCGAAACAAAATCTCTAGTCTCTAATAAATGATGTAGGGAATTTTTTAAAATTAAAGAAAAAACTTATTATCTTTTGTTGCCTTTAGCATCTTTGTTTGGACCTATAGGAAAAAACACATTGTGAAGGCTATTATATTGGATATTATATCTAATCTACCTCGGTTGCCATATTTAATTGAAAGCCCAATTGGGACATGTCCATAAGAGGTCCATATAGGTAAGGTGATCAACCGTTCATAATATTTTAATAAATACGCTTTCAAATTTTTAATTGGTATAAAAGAATGGTGACAGAAAAGTCATAAGTACATAAAAAAATAATATTTACAGGATTTTGAATTCAGTATATCCAGGATATCTCAAAGTCAAATGACCAAACTTAAGATGGAGGTACCCAACACGATTCTGCAGAAACTATTTCAGCGAACCTCTCAGATAAGGAATTAAACTAATTCATTACCTCGTAAAAAGCAGAGTCGTTTACTGTTTCTTTTTATGAACAAAATCAAGAACAAGGAAAGTCACTCCATTCGACTGCTAAGCTGTAGCGCAGGTTACCCAAACTGCACTTCAAATACCTAATATCATTTTTCTCACAGCACTACGATCACATCTTCTGCAAGCGCTAAGGTATCGCGTCCTACCTATCCTTGCTTATGAATACCAGCGTTTCAGAAACTCGCGCATAAAAGTGTGGGTCAATGCTGAAAATGTGCTAGAGTTTGTGTTTTATGAAGTTGGTTTTGCTTTTTACCTTATACCAGGGATTAATCTTGAGTAAGAACTTATTGAATTAATTAACGTAAATTAAAATTAGAAAGAATATTGCTTTCAGTTGATTTAGAAACAATACAATACAATATTGTTTTCATATATGTGGAGTTGCATGTCAAGGTTCATTCAGGTATTTTGTTCAGAAGTATGTCAGGAACCTCTACTTTAAATTTATTTTATCTTATCTCCGGGACATCAGACTCATCAATGTATTGGAACATTTTTATCGGAACGCGGGGTTCAAAACAATTCTTTATCATCTGTTAGATATGGGTATAAAAATTTATTTCTTTTCAAAACTTGATAGTAAGAAAAGTATACATCTAAAGCCAGGTTCAAATTTCATGTTATGCCATAAAACAAAACACAAAATAGTGGCATAAATTTCGTGTTTTAATGATTTGAAAAACCGTCTGTTTTTGCAAACCTCCATAACATATGCGCACTCATAAAAACAACAAGTAGGTATGTTTTTTTTAATGATTGATTGATGATGAAATTCTTTTTTTTTTGAATTTTCTGAGAGAACTTAAAATTACCTTTACAACGATATTACACATGTAATCTATTTACAAATTGAAGGTTTTTTTCTAAAAATGATTTCAATCTTGGATATTTGAGTAATAACGAAAAGAATAGCAAAAAAAAAAAAAAAAGTAAAGTCTTGTAAGCAAATACACAACTAATGTAACAAAACATATGGGGAGTTATTTTCCTACAAGCATGTGTAATTTAATTTTTTAAATTATCAATATTGTCAGGAGTTCTTGCAGAAACCTCTTGTTTGAGAGCTAACGGTATGTCCTTCAGCAAATCTATAAATTCATTTTCTAGGAAGTCCCTGTATCTTTAGAGTGCCCTCATAAAAGTAGTGGCCCAATACAAAGTCGTTCACAATGCCAAGTCGCACGTTAATCGAAAATCTTTTTGATATCGATATGAACGTATCTGCCTTGGATTTATATTATCTAATCCTAGTTAAGTTCTTTCAAAAAATAAAAAAAAAATTCACTATCCCATTTAAAAAAAAACACACTTTTTTTATGATGCTCTTTTGCTTTTGTATCATTTTCTACTCGTACTATGTAATATTATCATTTAATGTGCAGTACTTTGCTTAATAAATGTTTTTTCAATCTTTCATAATTGGACACATAAAATCAATCACTCTGTATAGCCAATTCTTAAAGCTATAAATTTTAAAAACAATGGTGGTGAATTCCTATATGCGAAGGGAGTCTGCAAGAAAATTTCTACTTTACATTCATTTTTAACACACATTTATCGATTTTTAATTTTGTAACAATTAGCATAACATTGTAAGATTCATTTCCAGTTGTTTCACTAAATTATACTTTTTTATGTTTACATTAAAGATGTTATGCATACACGTTTATTGTACTGATCACGTACACCATACATTAGGCACACATACAGTTTCTGATAAACAATATGAAATAACAAAAGCAAATACAAACATTCTTAACATAATTAGTACCACAACAACTTATTTAGCTAATCTTTGATATGCATAAGTACAACTACTAGATTTCTATGTAAATCCAATAAATTACTACTAACTAGCAACGTTTAGATCTTAGAGAACATTTCAATATGTCGTACAAAATTTATTAAAAGAATATAATGAGACAAGAAATAGTTAATTTGAATTGTCCAAATATGGAAAATTCGCTCAAAAATGGTATTTTAAATGTATACCACACTCAGTTGAGTTGCCAGGTTGTAATTTCAAATCTAGCTTTAATGAAAGTTTTCTCGTTCGTTTCTTACCACTTGGCCGCAACTCCAGAGTAAAACACTTCTAACTATTGTAACGTAAAGCACCCATAGAGTACATTTCATTTCCAGTTCTTGTATAGCAATACAATAATATACAAACGTATATCGCATTACAAAAAGTAATCTAGGAAAATCACTAGCATAAAATAACAAAGTTTGTAAAACTTGCAAGTTAGTAACGGTTATATAATGTTTTCACTATTATATACATATAAGCTTGTTGTAAAATAACATTTTGTACTCTACTATCTGTTTATGGATGTTATTTTACGTGTATATATTTTTATAAAATACTCTCTGTGATATATCGAACAGAGTAGCGCACCCTACACCTATTTATTTTCAAACATTTCAGCTGCAGCTCCTTACTGGATTTCTTTGCTTATGTTTCTTTTGTTCAGTTTATTCGGCGAATATATTTCATATCCAGCAAAATGAAACTATGACAAATGTGTGCTTTGAGAATTGATACCCCTCAAGAGAAAAATAACAGTACATATACGTTTATTACAAAGAAAGCCTACCATGCTAGATCTATGTAGACATACAATATGTATATTTAAACCAAAACTTATTTGATCCTTAAAACAACGTGATATTTCAAATTTACCACACAGAGTATTGTAAGCTAGATAATCCAAGCTAGATTATTTGTATCGAAAAAACAAACAAAAATATAGTTTTCAATAAAAATAATGTGTATTCGTCAGTCTAGATTAAAAATATCTGTGAAATTTATTTATTCCTTTTGCATAGAGTTCATAGCAACAGCAATTGTCATACTGGAAACCTACTTTTTAGTTTTAGCTATATTAATTTTGGAAGAATTAACAAAATTGTTTGAGTATCAGCCATATTTAGAGATTTGACTACAATTGAAATACTAAAACCGAAAAAAAATGAAATATGTAATTTATTTCAAAAATATTCGTAAAAAATGTGATTTTTAAATTTGTTGAATACATTTACAAAAATTTGCATACGGCCTCAGAATTGAATTCTAACCAACTTTATTAAATTACTTGTTTGGATGCCATGTCATCTAACCACACTTTTGTCAATTCACTACACATTTTTTAAATTTCCAGCCGGTCACGTGACGGGTGTCAAAATAAATTTTGGGGTTCTTAGATATGGTGAACCTATCCCCCAAAAAAGAATTTACCATATTTTAAAAATAAAAAAAAATTCTGTATGTTGCAACATTTATACCGGTCATTATATATAATAATTATTAAATTCACACCGTATGGCGCAAAAGATGGTAAAGATACCTATGAAAATTCGGAAAACAACATTACCCTCAAAAGGGAGAAAATATCTCCATTAGAGAATAATGCAAACTTCATCTGAAAGCCGTTTCAAACGCAAGTTATTTTAAAATTACCTTCAGTTCTAGTGCATTACCAACATATCGCTTTCTAAAGTGTTATCTCATAGATTACTCGGTAAAATTTGTGTACGATCGCAATTCTATATTTATGTGAAATAACAGCATCATCTATTGTTCATTACAGTAATTAATTTATTATAAATTTCCAGATAATTTATACTACCTACAAGTCGTATTGTATGTTGTATTTTTGTGAATACATATTGCTGTGTTCTGAATGTACCAACAAAAATGCCAAATGAAACTAAAAATGAAAAATTAAATTAGCTAGCTCAAATGATAACAATTTTTTTAAGGCGCAAAAGAACAATTAAACTCAGGGTTACTATCATGAAAAGTAAAATGTGGGTGAAAGAAATCTGACTTTCTTTTATACTCAAAAAAAAAATTTTAAAAGGTTTAATTAAAAATAAAAGAACAGTATTTTGAATGACATCAAAATTCAATATTTTTATTATTTTTTTTTGAATGACATAAAAATTCAATAACTATTTATATTTATTATTTTTTAAAAAAAAATAAAAAAAATTAATTACAAACTTTGCAGAAAAAAAAGCCTTGGACAAAAAAGGTCCTGGTCTAAATCAAAACGGCATTTGACTTTAAATTACAAAACGACAATTCAAAATCCTTTTACAAAGCAACAGAAAACAACAAGTTCAGGAAGATAATAATTTCTTTTTTCAATTCAATCCACGTGGTCTCAATATTAAAACAACTAAATTTAACGTGGAAAATTCAAGTAATTTAAAAATGAAAAATAAAAGCAAGCACAATGCTTTTATTCACCCAACCCGAGGTGATTAATAAATAATTACAAATCAAAAAAATTAACAACGAACAAAAAAATTAACTCTTTAAACTTAAAATATCTTCCTGCACGTAAAAATAATAACAGATCTTATATCTAAATTGTGTACACAAAAATACAATATCAATTATTATTGAATGAGTTCCGTGATGAACGAAATAAAATCAGAAACGTGAATTCAAAACTTGAAATCAATAATCACAAAATGTCAGCAATGAAATACAACTTTATATATATCTACTTACTTTCGTATCGATCCAGGAACTGAACTCACAAGGTTAAACAATCGTATAAGTATAAAAATCTCAGATGCGCGCGATGCAACGCACACAGATCTGTCCGCAAACTCGCAAAACAAAACAATATATATACAAAACCAGTGAACACAAAATGTACACCTGACTGAAATTAATATAAACAACTGAACAATAAAATAAACAAATTAAACAATACAAAACATTAAGTAAATCTTATTTGAAAATAAAACAATTTGAAATTTCTCGCAACATTGACAAACGCTTCACGGAATGAACAAAAAAAAACTGAATTTACAAAAACCCAGGGTGCCAGACCACAGCAAGATGTATTTTTGCTTTATTCATTTGGATAATACTGCTGGATTGGTAATAGTTGCACAATATATCACGAATTGCATCTTTCTAGGTTATATATTATATTTATATATAACAACAGCACACGTTACATACGGAATAATTTTTTAAGCATGATGATAATATTACAATCAAATAAATTTTAGAATTCTGATTCAAACTGTTGTTTTAAACAATAATGCTATAGCAAAATGTAAGTTAAAAAAATATACAATTATAGTCTATAGTAATAGATATACAAGATATGCGTTTAATCCGCGCTACACAATTTTATTAACTTAGAACAATTGTTTCAAAAAGCCGCGAATTTCCGAAACAATTATCCCGAATTAATAAAATTGTGTAGCCCAGAGTGATCTTGTGTGTATAAAATGTAACTGTTTAATTTGGCCATCTGCGCTGTATTAATTTCATGCATAAATATCTAAAACTGCAACAATTCTTCATATAACATTTTCCCCCATCTCGATATAAAAACATTAAATAATAAAGTATTTGCTGATGTATGCTGAAAATTTAAGGAGGGTGTATGTCATTATCGTATCTACATACACTTTTTCTTTAAAAGCGTTGTCATAAAGAAAACTTTTAATGGAATACTGAACAAAATTATGTTCCGTTTCCCGCATGGATTGTTATAAAAGGATATTATAACAGCAAATTAACATTTTGGTTGATTTAAGATGCAAGAAAGTTTTTACCATTTGGAAACCAATTTAAATATTTGCCCTTTTATTATCGCTTTCTTTTTATCCATCTTTCAGAGGTGCATTAAATTTTCATTTCTATTGACGCATTGTCAGCTTTCTTCCCTTTTCCTGGCTTTAACCCGAAGTTTGATGTTGAATATAAAAAAAAATTCTGACTTTGATCGGATGCCGACATAAAAGCTAAGCCCTCCTTCCAATAAAACGTTCTCAACCCTTTTCGATCGGCCGTAAAATGAGCTGTACTACATAAATCAAAATATATAATATTTACATTTACAATTTGTCTTCTTAATATTATAAACTTATTGTAGAGCGCATATTTTTGTTATTCTAATGATAACTCGAGAAATGATATAGATATTGCTCTATCTAGGGTAACAATGGGAAGTCTATACACTTTGTAACTTTTTTATTAGGTATTTCAGATAAAAATTTTAATTTTGGAGTTAGTTTAGTAGATCACATTGTGAGTTTTTGCAATAACTTAGATTGAATGTGCTAGTTACCTGCGGTTTAACGTCCTTATAAATTTTAAAACCGGAATTATGTGGCTGTGACTCTCAAATTGTTTTTGTTTTACATTGTTATCATGGCAACTAATTCAAATTTGACATTTTCCCCATCTGTCCTTAGATATTTTTTCTCAAAATTTCAAAATATATTTTTTTCTTAAGAACTAACTTTTTATAATTTCAATAATATCTAATTATTCCTAAGCTTATTCACAATGTGCGCCATTATGCTTTTACAGATTTGACGTTTATAAGCAGGTACTTACATTGTTGTGTCTTTATGCCAGTCTAAACGAACCGAAAATTATTAGTTATCATAAATAATAATATCGTTTTGGATACAGATGAAGAAAAAATTGACATGCTTTTGATTTATGGAGCATACAAAAAAAACAGCCGTGAAATCCGACAATTGTACGGTTACCTGCTATTCCGAACGTCGTGAATTGGGGCTTGTCTTCCAAATTGCCCCGCTGTGTTTTTCTGCAAAAGAGGATTTTAAAAACAATTTTCTTTTCACATATATAGCAATGGCTCTCTTCCAGTTTTTAAAAACTATATAATAAATATAGATGTATAAAACTTTATACATAATGCTTGGTAATGAAGCATTATGTACCTATAAAAATTTATAATAAATTACCTGAAAGCGTAACAAATTTAGTATATGTATAATTTTAAAACATCAGAACGTTTTCTGAGTGGTAAATTGTTATTACTACATCGAGTTTTTGATTGGGAGGGGTTAGTGAACTATAACTTCTTCTTTTTCTGTTTAACCTTTTATGTTTATTCTGCTATTATGTATATAAACACTTGTACATATATACATATATGTGATGTGTACCTATTGTAGTAAAGCCTATATCTTCTTGATCTTTCAGAATATACCTCTTTTTCCCAGGTAGTACTAAAAAGAACCACTAAAATTGAAATTCCACAGTTTCATTATAAAATATTCAGTACCTACGTACAATGCAACAAGGAAACAAAATTTATACAAGCAAATTAGACACGACAGAAACGTCCAAACAGTTTCCTAAGTGCAATCAAGTGTACTGCTCCAATATATTTAGTTTGCTCCCTATTCTATCAGGCGTAAAGTTTTCATCCTCCTAAACAATCCTATTACGTATAACTGAGAGAACACTAATAGTTCGTATAATATTTATTTACTACTAGCGATATCCGCGACTTCGGCACTAGCTTTGTAACTTTTATCAATCCAATATTGAAAACCAATAATCATAATTTTAATTTAATTTAATACAGGGGAAATAATATTTGCGATTAGTAATCAAAATAAATAATAGTAAAGAATCAATGAATAGTGACATCGTAATTAACAATAATTCTTTTTAAAAATTAGTATAATTTGATTCGGGAACTGAACTTGCTCGTACAAATCAAAAGAACTTTACAATTCTTCAAAAAAAAAATGTTATATATTTCTATATACAGTAGACTCCCGATTATCCGAGGTAATTGGGACCGGGACCACCTCGGATACGGGAAAACTCGGATAATACGGAGGTTATGTTCAGTTATGGTAAAAAAGACGTAAAAGCCCGTGAAAGATTATAAAACTGGTTTATTGGAGGCAAAAACATATAATAAACACAAATATGTACATACATACATACAGACCTTTAAGCAAGTAGAAACATAAATTATTTCTTAAAAAAGTCTTTGATCGTCTTCTGAGATAACCTCTTCCCTCGCTTGGACGATGCAATGTTGCGCCAACGCTGTAGAAACAGGATGTCGTGCGGCGTACACTCTTCTTGTTGCTCTATGAAAGCAAGAGCAGCGTCGATCGACTTCAGCCCGTCGGTGTATGATATTTTGGGAGTTATCTCGTCCATATTGTCATCTCCTTCACTGTCCTTAGCACCGGTTACCATGTCGATGATTTCCTCGTCGGTAATCTCCATCTGTACATCTTGATTGCACCAATCACGAATATCTTCGCTGTTGATTTGATCATCAACGGGTAACTCATTAGCTAGTTCGACTAGTTCACTCATGTTTTCGGGTTCTGGCACTTTTTTGTATGGTCCATCTATGCCAAATAAATTTTTCCACGACTTTTGAACGGTGGTTATTTTTACTTCATCCCACGCTGACGCAATCCAGTACGACACATCTTTTAATGTGACTTGTTTTAAGGCATCCTTAACAGTCATCCCTTCATCTAACTTGGAAATCAGCATCTGGAGAAGCTTTCGCCGGTAAATCCTCTTCATCGCTTCTAGAACCCCTTGGTCTAGAGGTTGTATAAGTGAGGTTACATTAGGGGGTAGAAATATTGTCTTAATACCATCACTGCACAGTTCTTTGGCATCAGGGTGAGATGGCGCATTATCTAATAGCAGAACAGCTTTCCGTGGAAGCTTCTTTTTTTTCAAAAACGCTTCAGTGACAGGTACAAATTCGTTGTAAAACCAATCACTAAATATCGGGCCGTCCATCCATGCATTCCTTTGATTGCGGTACATTGTTGGCAGGCAGTCGACTTTTACATTTTTAAAGGCTCGAGGATTTTTCGCCTTTCCAATAAGCAGCGGCCTTAGCTTCAATGAGCCAGAAGCATTAGCTGTAGCTAGTATCGTTACCCTCTCTTTGCTTTTTTTAAATCCAGGAGCAGTCCGCTCGGATTTTGCTGCCAAGGTTTTAGAAGGTAGCATTCGGAAATTAAGGCCCGTTTCGTCGGAATTAAAAATTTGATCGGAAGTTAATCCTTCCTTTAACACAATTTCTTCCATGTTCTTTTGAAATTCAGCGATTTCAGATGAGTCTGCTGATAGCTTCTCACCACTAATATTTAGCTGCCTTACTCCATACCTCTTCTTCCATCGGTCCAGCCATCCTTCACTCGCGGTAAATTTTTCCTCGCCGTCTTTAAATTTCTTATGAAATTCAAGTGCCTTAGCCTGTAGCATCGGCCCACTCACAGGACTGCCCATTCCTCGAAGCTGGGAAAACCACAAAAAAAGGGCTTCACATGTCTGCTCATAGTCGCCCTTCTTCATAGTCTTTCGGCTACTAACACCACCTACACTCAAACTTTTGTTAACATATTTTTCGATTTCTTCACGTTTTCGTCTCCAATCGCCAACAGTCACTTCCCCAACCCCCAAATCAGCAGCCACTTTTTTCATCGATTCACCATTGTCCAATCGTTTAATGGCATTAAACTTTGTTTCAAGAGAAACTACAACTCTCTTCCGTTTTCCACTCATAATTAGCTCAAGTGCGACTAATACCAACCAAGTTCAGCGCGAGTTCAGAGCCAACTGAGACTAAAAGTATGTACATATGTATATCAGGTGGTGTGAGAGTGCTCCGATACAGTACAACAGCCAGTAGAGGCGCATATGGCTCGACCGCGCTTGTTATAAACAAATAAACATCGTGGCTCCCCGTAGATGTCTTGCTATTAACACCTTTATTTATGTTTGTTATTTTTGAATGACAGGCTCGGTTAACCCGGAGGCTCGGTTAACCGAGACTCGGATAACCGGGAGTTTACTGTACAAAAAAATTTTATTTTATACACCTTTAATTTTTTTAAACAACTGTAAATGATTAAGGTTTACAAATAAACCGAAACGTTTTACTTATTGAAATAGTGTTTAACTATCCGACTGTTAAATACCAAGAAGATTTACAAATAAAACTTTACAATGAGACAGAAGGTATTCTCCATCGCGCCACCTTAAGTTGTATACTTTTCACTCTTACGCTAACCTACTGGTGGATATGCTGTATGTCTAAGGTAATTGCGTTTACTTTATATTTGAGTCTCTTCATCTTGTCATATTGTCAGTAAACACAGCTGAAAATTATCACCAAACACAGATTAAAAAAAAAACTAACATCGATATTTCCAGTAGATTTTTGTGTACGATTTCTTTCAACATGGATTATTTGGATGGATATTCCATTTCCATATAAAACTTTCTTGTTTGTTTATTATTATTGCAATTTGGAAAGCTAACATATAGTTTCTTCAAGCACTTACCATATTGTCCTTATTTTACGAAATGAAAATTTAAATTAAATCCGGTTTCATTCACCTTAATGGTATTTTCCTGCAGTTTGGTTCTAATCGTTCCTTTAAAGCTTTTTTATTTGTTCGAACTTTCCAAGAACTTCGGTATATCCATCAACCGATCACGTATAATTTCCAGCGTGCCTCGTAAACTTTTGGTTGCTTTTATTCTATTCTCGGTTCAGCCATTACTGAAGTGAAACGCATTAATTTTCTTTTTATTCGTGCAAAAAGAACGCCCTTTTAGTATTCAGAAACTTTTCGTTTAAGCATTTTACTTACTGATTTTAAATCACTCTAGCAAACATTACTTATTTCAGCTAATTCGTTGAAGGATTTTGAATTTGCTTGAGACTATTCAAGACATGGCGGTTTCCTTTGCACTGATATTGATGTTCTGTGACTGCAAGTTTCCCGTCTGAGTTCTTTCGCTCTGTAACGAATACTCTGGACAGATAGGACAAACAGGACTGTTTGGCCAATATAACTCTTTTTACATTGAGATTTAAGTTCGTATATGCCTCTTGTTTATAGTTGCGACAAGACGTCTTTGTTAGAAGATTGTAGTTGCTCTATCTTGGTCAATGCGTTGAATGATTTTTTTTTGTCCCCCTCAGCCTACCGGTAACTCCGGCTATGTAAGGTAGGTATGCGTATAGTAGCTTTTGTTAGTCTTCCTCCTTTTTCTGTTTGCGTGATTTCCGTATATCCCCTGTGCCCGTTTATCTGCAAAGCGTTCATCATATGTTGTATTTTGCTATGCCTGCAATATTCGTTACTAATTTTCTCTGCACTGCTCAACAACGTTTCGATGAGAGATCTCTTCGATTGTGGATGATGACGAGATGTTGCATTGAGGTATCGTTCTGTACTTGTCATCTTACGGTATACACTGTGACCTAGGCTATTCTCATCGATATGTTCTACTAGCACGTCTAAGAATTATGTGCTGCCATTTACTTCTTACTTCGATGTCCATAGCGAAGTTAATGTGGACATGTTGACTGTTGATATGTAGCAGAAATAGTTCGAGTGCTTGTGGTCAATGTGGCCATATTACGAATCAGTCATCTACGTATCTATACCAGTATTTGGTTTCCGTTCTACTGGATTCAATGGCTTCTTGTTCGAAAGCTTCCATAGAGATGTTGGCAATGACAGCTGAACGAGGGGATTCCAGTGCAGCGTTGTTTTTTATTCATAAAATTCTCTATTCCATAAAAAGTAGGTCGAGGTTAGGCTGAGTCTATTATATCTTGTTGTAGGCCTTTCAGTATAAGTTCTTGTACAGTTATCTCTAATGTTTCTTCTACCGCTGCATTGGTGAATAATGATTCGACATCGAAGGATACTAATACTCTCCCTTGGTTATTTTATGTTGCTGTAGGACCTCAACGAAGTGCTCAGAAGTCTTCATTGCAAGTTTTGCGACGTCTTTGGCTAATTCGTACGTAGAATCTCATAGGATTTCCAGATTTACGTGGCATTGTAAGTCCATTCCATTGTGCTGATCGGTTTTCAGATGGTAATAGCCTTCTTTGTTCTTCCTTAAGGATTAATGTTTCCTTAATACCACTCCTAGTGTGTTTTTCCACTTTCGTGGTAGGGTCCTTGATAAGTTTTCTGTAGTGGTCTGTATCTTCATGTTGTAGCCTCCCCAATCCATCACTGCAGTTGCATTACCTTTATCAGCTCCTACAACGATTAGGTGTTTGTTGTGGCGATTGGGTTTTTGTTGTTCTCAAATCCTTTCTTCTCCTCCTTCATGATGTTTGTTGTTGGTAGTTTGGCTCTTTGGCGGATGCGGCACGATTCATGTCTTATTGCTGCTGCTTCTTCGGTTGTTAATTTCATTTGCATATTCCATTTGAATGATGGTCTCCTCCTTCGGTATTTAGTCTATGCAACTGCGAAATTTAGTTTTTTGGCAAGTACTTTTGTTTGTCCTTCTGATAGTTGCATGAATTATCTTCTTGACAGTTGCGATTCAAGATGATGTAAAGTCCTGACGAAATCTGGTGTCACGTTTTAGTCTCGGTAGCGTGGAAACAATGCCAGTGAGTAATTGAATCTTTTTCTTCCATAGATCATCTAGCTTCCTGGTTTCCAAGTAGGTTTCCTTCTCGTAGAGGTGTCCAATAGTTGAGTGTAGTAGTTCTTCAGTAGAAGCTCATAGTATAATCGGCGAAACGTCAATCTAACAAACAATAACGCGACAACACCCGAAAGATCTATTTGCTACCCTTCAATTATTTTTATCAAACCTATGAGATATTTAGGAACACACATAATAATACAATGTAAGTACTTTTGTAGAGACCACATAGTCATACACATAATATACTAACCCATAAAACGCAGCTTCAAACGAGAATATACTCGTAAATAAATGAAAACAGAGTTGACAACTTAGGCAATTACGACGGTTACGCAAAAGTAACATTCGCTTTGAGACCCTGAAGTATATCTCCCTACGCCCCAAAGGCTAAATACGACCGTCTCTCCTCATTACTCTTGCTTACACAAATACAACATGCATTACCGTTGGCATACAAGGGGTCCATGCGGACTTTGCACAAACAGTAGGCATGATTATGTATATTTTATGATATTTTGTCATGTACGAATGACGAAGACTGCTTCCAGGTTTTATTATTATTCGTGAAATGGTGTACCCAAGATTTGGCCAGTGAGAAAATGTTTTCGCATTTTTAAAATATATTTCATCGTATATAAAATCTACAGAGGCTGTAAAGTTGTGTAAGAAAAGAAAGGTCGCACATATTTTGTTATGGCAAGTATTTTACCTCTTAAATTTTGAACATTATCCATTTACCAATTATTTATTTCTGATATATCTACCACAGACAATTACTGCTATAATACAAAATATACAGGGTTAGTAAAAAGTCCCGGAACGGTCGAATAACTTTGTTATTTGAAAACTATGATTTCTGAAATTTGGTATGGGGGTATAGTTAATATAAATGCATTTTATGCAATACAGTTAATATTTTTTCACTTCCGGTTTAATCGGAAATACGTCCGACTTTTTTTTTTAAATGGAACGCCCAGATTTTTTTAACACTTTTGAATGCAAAATAAAAAACTACGTTCAGGAAGTATTAAGATGTTTATTTTTATTCACAAGAAAACAGTAAAAAAATTAAAAAAGTGTTCTAATACAGAAAAATCAAGATACCTGTCTATTCAGGTTGCGATTACAATAATTGTTCAAAATGCTCTCCATTTACAATTTGACAAAAATGTAAACGGTCAGTAAAATTTCTTATTGAATTTTGTATTTGTTCTGGAGTGATGCGATTGGCTTCTTGAACTATTCTCTCTTCTAATTGTTCAAGATTATGGGGACGATTTTTGTACACTTGACATTTCATGTGACCCCAAAAGAAAAAATCTAATGGCGAGAGATCTGGCGAACGTGCTGGCCATTCGATTGCTCCTCTACGTCCGATCCAATGTCCCAGAAAAATTTCATTCAAATAATCGCGGACATTATGGGCAAAATGGGGGGGAGCTCCATCTTGTTGAAACCAAAAATGTGCATCAGGGTGATCACCTATGTTTGCATTTGGAAAGAGGGCCGCAAGTGCTGGAACAACCTCATTTCGCAATAAATTTAAGTAGACGTTGCCAGTTGAATTTCCTCTTATAAAAAATGGTCCTATGATGTTGTTTCCAACAAGACCAGCCCAGACATTCACCTTTTGAGGACGCTGTGTATGGACTTTTTCAATCCAATGCGGATTTTCAATTGACCAGTAGCGACAATTATGTCTGTTCACAGTGCCGTTGAGACAAAACGTTGCCTCATCTGAAAAAATGATGTGATCTAAAACATTAGGCTGCTGCTCGATCAATTCCGTCATTGTTTCGCAAAATTGTAGTCTACGATCTGGATCATCTTCAGTTAACTCATGGACGGGATACATTTTATAGGCTTTCATTCTTGCTGATTTAAGAATCGTATGAGCAGATTTTTGAGGGATCTCATGAATTTGACCTAATTCTGTTGTAGACACGTGATTTTCTTCCACTGTAAGTAACACATTCAAACTAGTTTCTTCATCTGTTGCTGTTAATGGACGTCCCCTTCTAGGTAAATCCTTCACCTGACGAAAGACTTCAAACTTTTGAATTGTTCGGCATACCGTACTTTTACTAATGTGACGATCCGGATAAACAGTATTAAACAAAATACGAACCTCTTCAAAAGAGCATCATTAATATCTCAATTCGTTCTGATTCAGTAAGTTTTTCTGCCATTTTCAAATGTGTCAATGTTTAAAATAAGTAAATTTATAGCGATGCAAAAGTTAAAACGCTTTTAAAATTGTCAAATGTGACGGCAAAAAGAATGCAAACACTAAACAACAACTTTTTTCAAAGGTACCTTGATTTTTCTGTATTAGGACACTTTTTTAATTTTTTAACTGTTTTCTTGTGAATAAAAATAAACATCTTAATACTTCCTGAACGTAGTTTTTTATTTTGCATTCAAAAGTGTTAAAAAAATCTGGGCGTTCCATTTAAAAAAAAAAAGTTGGACGTATTGCCGATTAAACCGGAAGTGAAAAAAATATTAACTGTATTGCATAAAATGCATTTATATTAACTATACCCCCATACCAAATTTCAGAAATCATAATTTTCAAATAACAAAGTTATTCGACCGTTCCGGGACTTTTTACTAACCCTGTATATGAATGAATTAATTTGTAGTGTTGCATCTATATTATACTGAAGAAATTTACTTAATGGGAAAATAACTGCCAATTCAATTTCCAAAATACCATGCAGCAAAGTATATACATACTTAAATTGCAGGCGTTCGAAAATACCAACATTCTCGAATAATATCTGTAGGCTTTCGTTTCTAGTACTGAACACCTCGTTCTTGGCAAAAAGAAACGCCTCTTATGGACTGTAATTTTACATATATCTATTCCAGAATTTCTACAAATAGATTTTCAAAACCTATCCACGTGTTCCAGATTATTCTAACCAATGTCTAATATACAAATCTACACACACAGAAATTCATGGCAGTCTTTTCGACGTATGTAATCTGATGCTGCATTCTGCATTCTTACAAATAATGAGTTGTATAGTCAATTAATTTTTCATAAAGTGTAAGTCCTATTTATATGAACTATTAATAAATAATTGTAGTGCATTTAGCAGATAGAAATCAACACATCTCTTATATTTATCTTCATTCTGTACCTTGTGTTGCCTTCGTAAACAAAATTTTTCACTGGAATCTTTATTGATCGATAAAGACATTATTATTATCCGATATTCCATTAATTTTCATTTATATATGTCGAAAGCCATAGTAGGTATCTTTATCACACCTACACGAGAGCATGCGGTAGGGCATAGTTAAGGAAAATATGGCCGATGTATCGGCTTACTAGACCTCCGGCGTTATTTTTCGTTTTATGAATGTCGCCCTGGAGATAAAAATGATAGTAAATCACATTTTTTATATCGCCCGCGACAGGAAAACAATACTCTAGTGCCTGATCTAAGCATTCCCAATATAAATACTCGAATCCAATGCACACAATTCCCCATTTATGTATGAAGAATTTATAGCCAAACGTAAAATTTAATTTACAGGCCAGTCCATAAGAAAAAATAAATAAACATAAAAAATAAATTATATGCACTTTTACATATATTATTGTTGAGAGGTGAATCGTAAAACTTTTTGTGAGTAATTAATTAAGATTGATGTGAAAGTGATATACCCACATAATACACTCCGCCAAAAAAGTATCGCATAAACTAAAAAAGGGCATTTATGAACCAAGATATTTTTATACGTTCACAAAAAGTTTGCCTCGTGTATGTGAACTATAAAAACACTAACAAAATAATGGAACTTAGCGTTTTTACTTTTTTTTTTTCTAAAAGAACACATTTAGAAAAATGCATATGTGTAAGGTTTGTTCAGTTGTTTATTGAAGGTCTTCCTATACGGACAAATTTTAAAGTGCGAAGTCAGAGTTCTGTACCAACGCTTTTAAAACTAAAATGAGCAATTTAACTTCAGAACAAGTGGCTGCTATAGTTGCTTTAATCGAAGATGGACGATCTCAAGCATACGTTGCTAATTTGATGAACATCAATCAGTCAAGTGTTTCTAGAGCCGTAGCCAGATATAGGGAAACAGGCATTTACAGTAGAAGACTTGTACCAGGTCGTCCAAGATGTTCTACTCGCCAAGATGACCGCTATTTACTACTACAAGCATTACGTCGAAGACATGTAACTGCGAGACAATTGCAGAACGACTTGGCTAGAGTCAGAAGTACTCGTGTGAGTACTCAAACTATTCGGAATAGGTTACGACAGAGTGGATTAAGAGCTAGAGTAGCTGTAGCTGACGAGGGGCTGTCGTCTCACTAGAAACCACCGAGTGGCTCGCTTAAGGTTTGCCAGAGAACATGTAAATTGGAACATTAATGACTGGGCCAATATACTCTTCACAGATGAGTCAAGATTTGGTCTTTACACCTCAGATAGGCGTATCTCAGTGTACAGACGAGACGGTGAGCGCTATTCGCGGTGTAATTTCGCTGGTGGCTCTATTATGGTTTGGGGAGGCATCTGTTTAACAGGTCGTACAGAGTTAGTATCAGTAGACAGAGGTACACTGACTGCCCACAGGTATATAGCGGACATTTTAGAAGAACATGTAGTACCATATGCGCCAATTATAGGAAACGAATTCATGTTAATGCACGATAATGCACGACAGCATGTTGCAATAATCGTCCAGGAATACCTTAACGATGTTGGTATTCCAGTTTTAGATTGGCCTGCGGTAAGTCCGGACATGAACCCTATCGAGCACGTGTGGGACCTCCTTCACAGACGGATACGAACCCAAAATGTTGCCTCAGCGGACCTGCATGGACTAGCAAATGCTCTCCGTGACGAGTGGGAGAATTTGGATCAGGCTTATATACGGAGGTTAATCGAATCTCTGCCAAACCGTATGCGAGCGGTCATAAGAGCCAGAGGTGGCAATACTCAGTATTAAAAGCTACTGTTATGACATTTTTCTTTCCAAAATTATAATTTCTTGTTTTAATAAAAATCTCAAGTATGAGTTCTTGTTTTTATTTGGCCTGTATTTTATTTAAACAATCATAGAAATTATATCTTAGAGCGCATTAAAGTATATTTACAACTTTATGCTACAAACAAAGATTATGCGATACTTTTATGATTCAAAACTAAATTATGCCATACTTTTTTGGCGGAGTGTATATGTTTCAACTGGATTAAGCATAAATATGATTGACGAGTTAGGAGGTCAAAATGATGTGTTAGGTTCAATAATGCTACGGGTTTTGGCCAAGGCCATTGCAACTAACTAAAATATAATAATGAATAAACAAAAATAAACCTGCATTACGTCAATCCGAATCAAACTAGATAAAATGAGGTCAATGAAAACTTTAAACAGCAAACTAAATTACATTATGACTAATATTTCAATTATTTTTAGAATTTGTGATTTCAGAGTTTATGAAACTACTAAAGTTGGGCTTTGTGTTGTTAGTAATAAATGATAGAACAATTCTAAATGGTTGTACTTCTCAAATTTTCAACTAATTCCATCACACCATAAAACAAGATTGGTAATAATAAATTAAATGTTGTGTCCAAAAATTTATTATTACCAATTCCAAAACCAATCAAAACTTTCATTAACTATAAAACAAGATAACTGACCAACACATGGCTGAACTTCAAGATAACATCCTCAGATCATGGTAACAGCAGTAGTATTGGAAACCAAGGGATGTCGCATGATATTAATGATAAGCAACAGAGTTATACGGCTAACACTGAAGTGATTTGCCTTGTACCTATTTTTATATCCACCACTGTATAATAACGTACATTCTAACACATAATCCAGTCAGAAAAGGTGTATTGTCCTATGCATCGGAAATACAAGAGCATAAACAAATTTTTAACGAAATTTTAGATACGTTAATCATTCAGATAGAAGTTAGATTTCAGGATATATAAGTTAGGTTTTTTCGATTTTTGATAAATTCTTAATATATTCAAAAAACTTTCCGCAACATTTATTAGAAAACCTTTTACAATAATACTCTTCTTTTGATGAAATTCAAATAAAAATGAATAATCTGGATTATATCATGATTCCCAAATGTTCGGAGAATGTAAAACGCCAACTGAGATGTTAAATTTTATAACTAAAAATGCTGCCGGAACTGACAAGGGAACACCGGCGGGTGTTTTGTTTTAACAAAGATGCGCAGTCTACACCCTTGTGTAGTATTTGCAATAAACCAGCTATTGTGCGGTGTTCATGGTGCAAACAAAATCTGTGTTTTAAACACTTTTACACAGACTATCACTACTGTAATACTTACATAGCTTAATTACTGTATGTATATTAATCTTGTTCGCTATTGCAATACATATATACCAATAATCGCATTACAGTATGTCATGTATTTAAACATTTGTAAGCATTATAATGTTTTTCTAATTCTGTTCTATTGTTTTCGAAATGTTATAATCGTTACAAACACATTAGTTATATTTATGCTCCATTGAATACTTACATTGTACACCTACATTGCACGAAAAACTTGAAATAAATTAAAAAATATATATGTATGTATTATTTAATCCTTCGTCCTGTGTAGCAAATTTGTTCATATATACGCACTAAAGGATTATGGTATTCTAAGAATGAATAACATTTTATTAAGGAAATATATAAAACGCAGTCACTAACTGCAGTTGATAAAACGATTTATATTGCTACCACCGACAAAAGTTTCGTATAGTATATAGTACAAGTCAGTATAGGCATAGAAAGGTTTGACCAGTAGATACAATTCTAAATTAAGAAATATTTAAGTAAGGAGAACAACGGAGTAACGATAACAAATAATTGTTGTTAATGTACTATATTATTATTATTACAATTATTTTTATTATTAATCCTCCTAATTTATTACCATTGTTTTCTATATAAAAGCGATCTTTTTTTGATGAATAATGAATAACCTTATTATTAAAAAATGCGGGGGTATGGGGTACCCCGTCCCCCGTTATTAGCTTTTTATGAAGATATCTACCTTGAGACCATGTATTATGCTGGAAATTATGTTAAGGATAAAAACTTATTTCTGTTATAGTTCATTTGATTTATAACAATAGACCAGTTTATTAATTTTGAAGCATTATTATTATTTTTCTATTTTTACAATTATTAATTTTCTAAACTTGTTATACATCATCGTATTCTATGTAAAATCGGCCTTCTTTTGATGAATAAGAAAAAGAAAAAATGTAAAAAAAATGGGGGGTACGGGGTACCCCGTCCCCCGTTATTAACTTTTTGCGAATACAGACGACGCCACCCTTAGGGCCATGCAATATGCTGCAAATTATGTTAAGAAGAAAATTTAATATCTGTTATAATTTTGGAAATATTTGCAAAAATTGAAAAATCGTCCAAACTTTGGAGGGGGCTGTACCCCAAAATCGTGCGGTTCCGCCGATAAAAAAAAATACGTGTCTCTTATTTTAAGGTACTCTTTCGATCTGTTAAGTTTCATCGAAATCGGAGGGGGACACCCGCCGGTGTTCCCTTGTGAGTAAACTTATAAGCGTTATGGTCAGTTTTACATGAATAAGGTATATCTGCTGCAAAGAGTAGACAGTAAATGATTTTACACAAATACTCCAAAATTCACAAAAATTATCTCTTGTGAGTTTCAATGCCATCTATCTTAGAATTGAAAAAAATGTTTCAGACAAAGCATTCGTATTTTAATATTTTGAATAGATTTTTGACAATCTATTTTTTTGTTTTTCGATTCGATGTGTATTTCTCAAGATATTTGACAGTCCCAGAACTTGTCGGATACCCGGTATAAATATTAAAAAGATTATTTGAAATAAACAATATTACTATTTTACGAATAGCATTAGAATCTCAAGCTTGGGTGAACAAGTATCAGGCAGTGTATATGAAAAAAGTACGTAAAATACAAACAAATCAAAATTATGAACGATCAACAGTTCCTCCATTCTTCCTCGGTAAGATTAATGGCTTTATGTATTAAATCACCGCAACAGCAATTCCAGCAGCTTTACATTACCCCACTACCGTTGAAACGTCTTCTCCTACTACGCATTCTCACATTTCTGCCGAAATAATATGTGAATTCCCTTCCGACTTCTAGCACCATCACGGTTCGGATCTTTATAGACGCCGGTGATAAGAAAGCCCGGCCCGGCATCACAGACCCGACATGAAATGTTAACACCTCAGTTTACTGAAAAACGCAACGCGCGTCGCTGGCTCCGATCCGTGGCGTCGATCCCCCAACTTTTTTCTTTTTACGTCGAGTGCTTTTTCACGTCGTCGGTCGGCGAGTTTATAGTTTAGACAAACTTATAGACACTGCGGATGAGGTCGTCGCAAAAGTGCGCACGTAGTAACTGAGTAGATGCTGGCAAAACGGTCCGAATAGCCGGCGCGCCTCCTTTTATACCTACGTTTTGCGGAACGGGAAGTGAACTCGTGCCTTCGTGAGAACGGCATGAGTACTGTCGACGGTGCTCACGCGATTTTTTCGTGAGGAATTCACAATGTAAGAGTATTAACCTACATAGTTCTATTTTCTTATTTATTGGATAAACGTGTATGAAATTAGGACCGGTAACTTTGTGGCGGTAAACAAACATTACACTCGAATTTTATTCGTTTCGCATAATAGGTAAATTATACAGACGATATTGGATAGGGAAATTATCGAAAATATAATTTTAATTTTCTTGGAGCCGTTTCGTGGATAAAAGAAGCGAAATGTCTACTTTTTCAAAATAATATAAATCATGTAAAAATAATTTTATGTATTTCTTATTGAATCATTTCATTTTCACTTCTTACTTTTAAAATTATATTGATGATACACACCATTTCAACTTTATAGGGACGAAAAAAAAAATCTATTTGCAATTATTAATTTACCAAGTGTCCCTGCTCACAGATCCTGGCCCCAACTTTTTTATTTATAAATATTCTTTTATAAAATTCGGTATGTACTATTTACTGCATGTTTCCAATTACCTATTCAACCTATTTCATTGTTTTTTACCACTTCCGGTGTTACCGGAAATAAGAACAAATTCAAAATTTCCTATATTTTTCCACATTCGGTATTTTTTCCTGAAAGATTGACGTCCACAGGGTTCACAAACATTCTCAAAAGTAGTGCAATCTTCGTGCAGCCAACGATCGCACTTTATACACTTGATCCAGTCCACATGTTTTTTTGCCGTACTATAGGGTTCTTCACAGCCAACACAAACTTCATCATTTTCGTCGCTAACCTACAGAACATTTTTTAAGATAAGATTTTAGCTTACATTAGGTTTCAGATTAGATCATGTTAGGTTAATATTAGATTAGGAATAGAGATTTTAGATTGCGGTCTGTATTAAAGAGCTTCAGTGTGATTACCTACCTCTTTTTTATAGTCAAGTTCAGACAAATTTCGCTTTCTCTTTGATTTTTTTTTTCACGCTTTGCCTTCTTCTGAATAGTTCCAGGGGAATTCAAAACAGTTGCTAAATTTCTCAACCTTTTTGTTACTCTTTTCAAACAACGAACATCAAGAATAGGAGAAATCTCTTCAAACAGCTTCGCTGGTGTGATTTGAACGTCCTGAATTTCTTAGTCAAGTGCAGGTGAAAGAGTAGCATTACGTGGCGGGACGTTTGTCCAGGTAACCAAGTTGAGCAAGCCGGCTGTGGAAACCTCTCTTTTGTAGCGGTGTCTGGTTCGCCTTTTCAGAACCCTCCCTGTTCTCGTCTCTTCCTTCCCATTGTATTTCTTCCCTTTCTTCTCTCTCCTTTTCAATTTCTTCGTGTTCTTCCCTTTCTAGGCCAAGCTCAATATCTCTTGCCTCATTTTATGGCCCATACCCAAGTTTCAGATATGGTTGGATACGTGAGACACATACGACATATCACCAAAAGGTGAACGTCTAAGCAGGTATTATCGGTAACCATATAATTGGTACAATTTCTGGCAAATTTATATCCCAATGTGATAGATCCGACCTTACCAAGTAAGCAAGATGGGGCAACACCCCATTTTGTATTTGTACAAAACTACTCAAATGATACCTTTCCTAATAAATGAATAGGTCAAGTACATCACCAGATCTTTCACCTTTGGATTCTTTTTATGGGGTACTTTTAAAAATAAAGTGTATGCAACAAATTTGGACAACATTGAGGGTCTCAAACAAAAAATACTAACAGAATATTTCACCTCAAGTTTTAGAAAAAGTTAGAGAAGAGTTTTACTATAGATTAGGTTATTGCCAAAAAGTAAATGGAGAACCATTAGTGTAGGCATAGGGGTAGGGTAGTTGATGTTCCAACCAAATCATTACAAATAATTGAAAGATGTGGTCTAGTTGCCTCGGGACTGCCCTATTCCTTTTCCATTTAAATAATTATTTATAACCTACAGGTAAAAAAAAATATATGCGAAAATACGCAAGAAATCTTCACAAATTTAGTCATTATCACACGTGTTGGGAATATAAAATCAATATTGATACTACCGCCATATCAAATTTGAACAGTCGATCGCATTCGCTCGAGGATGAAGGTTAATGCGATGCCTTTGATAACTATATTTGTATTATCAACAGTAATATTTGACTTCGTGCGTTTCAGCCGGTACTAATTAGTTAACTCAAACTCAAACATCTTCCTTAATTCGTAAATATCAAAGCGAGAAATCGCCTATTTACATACATACACGGCACTTATTGCATAAACTGCCAACTGGGACACACCAACATTGCGGTAATGTCAGGAGATCATCTCGCGAAAGAGATGTGCAGAGGCTACACGAAGATAATGCGGGTGTAATCTGTAATGGATGCGGTAAACAAGAGCCTTATGTAGTCGTAAATTACGAAAAAAAAAAGATTAAGTAAAGTACTACTAGGCATGTGTGCTTTACGCGGAACTGTATGCCTGGATAATATAAATAATAATTGTTTTTGAAAGATAAAAAAATATAATTGCATCGAGTTAAAAAAATTGTTTACACTATGACAACGATATGTAACAATTTAATTTTAAACATGACCTAGATCATTCTTGAATCTGTTTATTTTTACTAGGTTAGGCGCCGCAATTCAAACGGATTTTTATCTTCTATTTTATGACTGCTCGTCCTTTATTAATGTTCTAGGCTCCAATGCAATTTCGGAATTATAAACGGATCTAAAAGAAGTTTTTACTTGATCAGAGACATACAGAGCTATAGGACGTAAAAAGGGTTTAGAAAACCCACCTATAGGCTTCTTCATCTTAATTTTATGGAAATGTAATAACTGTATAAAAAATATCACGTACAATATTTAATATAGTTTCACATATGGAATCCCAACAATAAATAAATGTATTCTTGCTTACAAAGATTATATTTGTCAATATATTTTTAAAATCTTTCACTCCCATATACAATTTTTACATTGTTTATGCCCAAAATACTCTTCTAATGAAATCCTTCTTTATCAATAATTAATATCTAGGTAAATAGCACATAAAAAGTCCGTAGTTAAATGTAAATGGTGATGATTAATTTTTGCGAAAGTTTCCTTAAGAATTAGAATCTATCAGTGAAGTTAGAGGACTTTAAGAAATTCTGGCTAAACCATTGGATTTAAGGAGAGCGTAGGAGTAAATGTTCACTACTTCATCGAATAAACTGGATGGTATGTTTTACCCTAAAACTATTATCTGTGGGAGATGATATGGTTATAAAGCCATTAATTAACTTTAATGTGTAACAAGGTCTAAGATGCAAGAAAACTGCGGCCCAAAATAAATAAAACACAATGGTAATCAAAACAAGAAAGTTTGGAATATTCCTAATAACGTCGGAATTGGCAAAAATTAAATAATGTAACAAACAATTATTAATATTCTGAAAATATTGCGTAGATTTTACGTCATTCACATGCACATAAAATATATCTGAGAAAAATTAAAAGTTTAAATATGTAATTCTAAACTTTAGGTAAGTACTATTTTTTTTTTTTGTCGGAAAAATTCTTTATGGACACCAGACCAAGATGTCATAGGCCGGTAGTCTGGGCTTGGCATACCCACTAAAAACCCCTCATATCTCTCTCCCTCTATGTTGCTGGGACTGCTTTTTGGCATTACTTCAGCAGCACAGGTGTCACTAGCCTCTACTTCCTGTCTTTCGACTCTCTTGCTGCCATTATATCTGTAATATAGCCGCTAATATGTCTGCAGTTGTACTCATTTTCTACCATAAGTTCTATTACGCTCTCTCTGCTAACATCCTGGCCTAGGTCTTCTGCCAGCTTCTCTCTACGTGCCGCCCATCTGGCACATTCAAGAATTACGTGATGCGGAGTTTCCTCGGCACCACAGTCTCGGCATGCGTCTTCGTCCGCCAGTTTGAATCTCTTAAGGTAGCTTTTAAAGTTACCATGACCCGAGAGAAATTGAGTGAGGTGATAGTTCACATTTCTAAACCGGCAATTAAGCCAGGGTCGAAGGTCACGAATCAATGATTTGGTCCATCCCCCTGTAGCATCCCAGGCCTCCCACTTTCGCTGCCACCTATTTATTGTCATCTGCCTTTCCTCTGTTCTACAGCCCGTTCGTTGTCCAGTTTTCGACAAGTAGATTCTTCGTTGCTCTTCCGCTAGTAGAGTGATTGGGGGAACCCCCGCGTTCACTTGAGCTGCCTTGGCTGAAACCGTTCTGTAGGCACAGATGTCTCTTAACAGGGTTCTCCTTTGCAGCCTCTCCAGTCGCTCTCTACTCTTCTTCACATCTAACGCGTCTGCCCACGCCGGTATGGCGTAAAGTGCCTGTGTCTCTGTATCACCCCGCATAGTATCTCCCTCCTTTTAGTTAGAGGACCTCCTAAATTTGGCATAATTCTAAGTAACGCTGTCAGAGTCGAGTCCGCTTTGCGCACCGCCTCCTTCACTTGTGGTCCGAATGTCAGGCCGTGATCTAGTATAACGCCTAGGTATCTCATCTGTTTTTGAGGTATGATCTGTCTACCCAGGAAGGTAAAACAGATTTCGACCCGCCTGTATGGTCCCTTCAGGATAACTGCTTCGGTTTTCTCCGGAGCGAGTTGTAAGTCGTTTTGCTTCATCCACTCCACAATCCTTTCCAGACATTCATTCCCTTTGAATACGAGGTCCCGCGGGTCGTCTGCATGTATAAGCACTGCCAGGTCGTCGACATAGGCTGTAGTAGTTACCCCTTCCATCAGCTGCATTCGGAGCACCCGGTCGTAGAGTATGTTCCACAGGGTCGGCCCCAAAACCGATCCCTGCGGAACACCGGCGCCCACTTCCAAGGCCATCGTACCCGAGATCAGGATTCTTCTCCCATCAAAATAGTCCCCAACGATGTTAGGTAAACCGATATGTTCCTCCTTGTCATCTCAGCGATTATCCGGCTCCAAGATGCGCAATTGAATGCATTCCTGATATAAGTAAGGTCTATTTAAAACGAAACAATTCTAATATATCCTTTTAGAGTATGTAATAGCCGAGTTTCTTAAGGTCTTAAGGCTTGGAATCTAGATTATTACCGAATGCCGCGGGTTCGAATCTTCTTTTTGGTCCACTATAATGGGGAGAGTTTATTTAAGTAGAGGCGTCCGATGTGCATCTAAATGCTTAAACTTTATCAAATCCCTTTAAACAATTTTAGCATTCCATCTATTTCTATTTTATTTTCATCTTCTTTTTCTTCTTATTATCGGTCTAGCATCCGACATGGTTTTCGCAGGTATTTCTTTTTCTGATCTTACTAAACGACCAAATCATTTCATTTGCTGCTCCTCTATTGTCTTTGTTAAATATTCTATCTTTCGTGATTGGATTAAATTGCTGCTTAACTCAGGGTGTCTAACAACGTGCACTTATTGTTAGACTACTCTTGCTTTTAGGTCTATTGTACTATCTCTTCGAAACCGAACCAATCTAATTATAAACTCAAGCAACTGGTCTTACTGACCCAGAACACCCCAGGCTAGAACAACGAATTTGGGCAGAGTCAACTGCTAACCAGTCCCATGCGGACAACATGGCATTCTCTGATTATATTTTTTTCTTATTCTGTCTTGCCTTGTATTCCATTTACTCTGCTTAAGCAGTTCATATCCTTAAACTATTCGTTACCGATGTGCCCTCTCATACCGGCAGAAACACTGTTTTGTATATCTTTAAATCTTTTTTGACAACAGGTAAAAGAATATGTATAAGATTTAAAGACGGAAATCTCATTAAATAAATGAAGATATTATGCTAAATTGTCGGCCTAATTCTACATGTTTCAAAACTCCATTCCCAATCTTCCATTATTACTATAAACAGAATTAGGTTCAGTGCTCCTCTTTTTTTTAACCGTTCATTTGTTGTGAGATGATCTGACTGTAATTTGTTTAATTTCACGTAATTTGTGTTGTTTTGGCACATAGTTTCTTCCGCAGTGTATCTCCTATACTTATTCTTTTGAGACTTTCCCATACTCCTTCCTATTCTACCAAAGCTTTATTCAAGTGCAAAAATACCATGTAAATTCTCATGTTTCTTATTTTCCTAACCATTTGCTTTAATGTACAAATGTGACCTTGTGTGTTTCTGCTTGGGTTATACCCTCCTCTAGCTATTATTCTATTTGCATTCTCAATTTTCTTTCCAATAAACTTTCACACAATTTAGCTATTACGCTCAGCAAGATTACGCACGTGCAGTCACCATACTGATTTTTTTATAAATCGGTGTAATTATGGCAATTTTTCTTGAATAACTTTTTTAAATCTTTTAACCTTATATTGTTTAAAGATTTATTATTATTACCTGTGAAGTAACTTTATTATGTCTTGTTTTGTTATACTTGCGAACAAATAAAATCGAAAAGAATAAGAGAGACACAAACATATTTAGAAGAAATTAGATCAGTGTAAATGGTGAATTATTTCGTAATTAGTTGTATTTCAACCTATTTCTAGGTGCGTTTAACCTTATAATAACTAAGAGCTCCAAATGCATTGAGATCTCAATCCTTTAGTCGTAATTACTTTCTATTTGATCACCACTTTCGACGATTTTGCTCATTTGCTGTAAATTCGCAATCTCCAATTTAATTTCTACTTGACGTGCTACTGGGGTAATAATTTATATAATGGGATATTTCAATTTGTTGTTTAAGACTTAGGGGTATAATTACAATAATGGGAAAAGAACTTTTGTAAAAAGCATTTGTACCATTGTACCACTAAAAACCATTTTTTGTTTTAAATAATCAACTAAGTACTTACTGAATTCAATAATTCATTAGAAATAATATTTGTTAAACATAGATTTGGATTCAGACACTAAACCAAAATACTAAAAACCAAAATTGATAAACAGATAGAGCAAGAAATTGACAATTTACAATAAATTTATCTAAAATTTGAATAGTTCTTGAAGGAAAAAATATTTAATAGGTGCATTTCTTGGAATAAAAATTTAGGTAAGTACTTTAAATTCTACTAGAAACAAGATAATCATCATGAAAATCTTTGATACCAACGAATTCAAATAACCATATACAACAGAATACCATATAAAATACATAAATAATACGGCATTTCAAAGATTTATAAAGTGGTTTACGTCAGTCTGTATCACTTATCCACTCCTACTCAAGTGGCGTACAGAAACACGAGAACCTACAAAAAATAACTATGGTGAATACATACTTTCCCAGACACCATTCCGACAATTGGAGTGTTTGTTTTTATGTTTAATCTAGAATAGGCTATATGTATGTAGTTATGAAATTTTAATACGTTGGATATTAAAAATTCAATATTTCCAGTCTCATTAGACGATATTTCTTGATTGTCGGCAAAAATACAATCAGGTCAAGTTGAGGCGAACAGAATCGAAAAGAAGTAAACCTTTATTATCAACAGGATTCGCTGATCTGTGACGGTTATGCTTTCGTGCTGTTCAGATATTGTTGCATAATATTAAGTCGGACATTTTTTATTCATAGGGAAACAATAATTCCGCACACTCTTAACAATGGGTAATATTTACTTAATATTGTTAAATTTTATTGGTAAATATGTGAATATAAATTTGGGGAAACAGATATATGGAAGGGGGGGAGAGTTTATTATTTATCGCAGCAATTTCTGCATTCGGTATATTTCCACACATAAGCAGAATAAGAAAACACATAATGCAACAAGCTCAAAGAAAGAGCGGCTGAAAGAGAACAAATTGCCAGAAATTAATAAGTAGGTATATGTAAATTGTATAAATACAAATCACTCCCGTTAAAAGCCGAAGCTAGGCCCAGACGAAATCCAAAATGAAATGTTAAAGAACGGAAGGATAAAATTGAGGCAAAGGATATTGCACCAGAACTTGACTTATAAAATACTATCATTATTAATACATAGACATTGAAGACATACACAGAAGAAGCGACAGGAAAATATGAAAGTGGCTTTAAAAGAGGCAAATCTATACAGTAGACGCAATACACACTCTCAATCGAATAATAGAGAATTACTATGAAGTGAACATGAAATTTCATGTTTGCAATTGCAAATAGTCCTTATGGATATCGAACAAGCAGTCGATAGGCTAAAGGGGTGTATTATTTTGAAAGATGCACATAAGGTAGGTGTACCAGAAAAACTAATACGGTTAATTAAAATAATACAGAGATATGAGGAAAAGAGATGGACTATCTGCTGCTTGAGGACGTGATTAAAGGACAATGTATAGGACTATGATTCAAAAATCTGTGCATGTAATAGCGTAAAACCACGACATAGCATTAATAGCCAGAGATATGAAATCATTAGAAGCTGCAGTATTAAAAATAACCAAACATGCACACAAAAGAGGACTAGAGATCAGCGGAGCCAAAAGCAAGTACATGAAAGTTATCAGGAAAGAATTGAAGAACAATCCGTACATAGAAATTGGGATGTATAGATTAGAGGAAGTCAACAGCTTTAGGTACTTAGAAACCATGATAAATAATAAAAAGAAAGAAAGAATTATGTATGCGCCAAAAACGATTAGTGAAGATCTTTTAAAATTAATGAACCATGAAATATAGGAATTACAGTCAGATGAATATCGTGGGAATGATGAAAGCGCAAATGGTGAATGGTATGGACACACAAATAGGAAAACAAAACATTCAGTTATAAGAAGGATCATGAAATGGAGACCGGATGAAAACAGATGTAGGGGTAGACCCGAACAAAGATGGGAATATCACGCTGTGCGAGAAGGCGAGTGTGCCTGATAAGCAAATTAAATGCTTAGGTTTTATAATCCTCCCTTAAAGAAGAAGCCGCAATAGATAGGTAAATTAGACGACCAAAGGCTTGAAACCGTAAACTGTACCAACTGTACCAAAGTATTTGAAAATCAAGAAAAACATGCAAGGAAACCAAGTTAATAGCAAAAGACAACTAATTGTAATGCAAATCTATTTGGGATTAGAAGATATATAATAAAGATATTACTGTAAAGGAAATGATCATTTTGTTCATATATGTGTTTATATAATTCGAAAGGAATGCTCACCGGACTACGTCAAAAAATTAATTATTTTTTCTTATACATTCAAGTATTCGTCCTCTTAGTCGTCAATCTTTTGTTATATATTCATAACATCTTCAGGAAATAAAAGCTAAAAATTAAAATAAAAGTTAAAACAATTTAGAGAAGAATGTTTAAGCAAATTAATTGCGATGACAATAAATCAAAAATAATTTAAGTGCCGTGATAATTGATCAATAGCCGAATAAGAATCATAAAATTGTTACAACTTGCTAAGGATAAAGCAAAAAGAAAACATAAAAGTACGTTTGCAAAATACCGTAAATAGACTTCATAGCTACTCCAGAGAAAATATAATATTTCTTTTTCATCATTACAGATTTTGTCATACTGTTGTTATAGCCTTCTATACATAAAAACTAGTCAAAATCTAATCCAATTAAGATGTTATAGTAAATGCTACAGATGTATCATTTTAAAAAAATGATTGTTTTTCTTTTTAGTTTAGTTCTGGTCAAGAATGATACACATTTTGTTTTCCCTTTCGAACATGATTCCACCCCGGTATCCGTTTTGCACATTGTTTCAGGGTGGTGTCTCGTATTTACCGATCCATTTCTTGCTTCTTGGTCTTCCAAACCCTCTCAGTGTACGAAGAGACTGCCCCCCATGCTCCTCGACTCTCCATCATTTTCCCGATGATGTTGTCGGCTTGAAAATTCTCTTATCTGATCCGTTAACGCATCCCTCTCCGACTTCCATCTTGTACACTCGAAGAAGGTGTGGTTAGCGTCATCCTTCTCAGAGTCCTGATACGGGCACTGGGCACCATCCACTTTAAACAGGTAATCATGGAAGTACCCATGCCCGGTCAGGAACTGCGTTAAGTAATATCCTGTCTCTCCATGGTCTCTGTTCATCCAGGCTGTCAGGTCTGTGACTAGTCTGGCGGTCCACCTTCCCTTGCTGTCTGTATCCCATCTCTCCTGCCAACGTCGGAGAGTATGCTCTCTTTCCTCTCTAGTCGTGCTTCCTCCCGTTTGTCTGGATTCCCATCTCCTTTTCCGTTCCTTGGCCAGCAGGTCGATAGGTACCACTCCCGCCACCACCAGAACGGCTGCCTCGGACACAGCTTTATAGGAGCTATCAATGCGTAATGCTTCTCTTCTCTGGACTGCCGCCATTTTTTGGCGGTATTTCTTTCGATTAAGGGCGTCCGCCCAGATCTCGCATCCATACAAGAGTCTGGATTCTGTGACAGACATAAGGAGTCTTCGCTTGCTTGCGGAAGGTCCAAGGTCCGCCGACGTTAGCCATAAGGCGACTAAGGGATGCCACCATCTGTGCTGCTTTAATGGCTGCGATACAGATGTGGTCCCAAAACGTCATTCTGCTGTTCAGGTAAACCCCCAGATATCTGACGGCCTTGGACGTTATTATTTCCTCCGTCCCCGATTGTCAGCGTGATCTCGAGGGGAATCCGTCGTTCCGTAAGTAGGGCGATCTCAGTTTTATACACATTATGAAAATTATGCATAAGATTTTGGATATGAAGAGATAAAGTACAGAAACGTTTTCCAATGCAACTATTAATTTGACGCTAAACTAATATGTTCTCTACCGTCTGCAAAATCTGACATATTTATATATATATAAGCCAATACTGCATTTTGGCAATAGAATCACACAAATTTTAATTTGTTTATATCTTAAGTTTAGATATTCAATTTCTACTACATCGTTAATTTTATCTCTTTAATGAGTTTAAGTTGGTTGTACAAATAGTTACAAAGCCGCTATTCAAAGAGAAAACATTTTTTTTTCTGGTTATTTTTAGCGAATATAACTTTCGAGTTCAATAGATTATCTTAAGAAGATTAATATCAAAAAAATAATATGTAAATCAAGAACGCAACAGGCAAATTTTATTAATTTACTTACACGGTGAATAAAAATTCACAATCGAATATTAAGATCTAGTAATTCTAAATATTATGTGAATAATTCACTCCAAATTATATGCAATATAATAAAGCTGAAATCTGACGAAGGCTACCTAAATTTTACGTGGTTAAATGGAAATTCTCATGCGAATCCCATGTGCGAAAATGTTAATTACCCTATCATAATAATTACAAGAAAAATATTTGCATTAATTCGTTCCGTTAATTTATTATTTTAGATATGTGCTTGTTCTGTACCTTACGTAACAATGAAAACGAAAGTTCGGCAATACACTCGGTTCTCGGTTCCCTTGCCTATGCCCCACTTTGCGAGGGACAACGTAACTTTGTACGTGCAGAAATATTGATTAAATTTGCGACACTTTCCCGAAATGGTTTTACCTGAGCCGGCGATTCCGTGAGTTTGCTTCTACTACGTGGGCCAACCTTGTTAGGCAGGCACGTGCAATCATGACAGTTTAGGAGTTCGTAGGTAAAAATCGCTCCGAAGTTTGAAATATCCGCAGGGAGTTTTGCGTATACGTATAACATCGATTCACTCGCTCTGGTTACAAAAACGATATTGTTGGAAGCGATACCAATTAATTTGTTTCCCAGTGGACCCTCAACGGTGTTCAGCGGTTACGATTTTATGCCGAACGTCCGACTGGGATCCGGAATACAATTTTGGGTAGTAATTGAGTCTATACCGAAACTTGCTTATTGTAAAACATGTTGACCTTTGTTCCAAAAACCTTATGGAAATTGAAAGGGAGGAATTTAATTTAGTGTGACGAGAGGTATTTGTATTTTACTCTTGCCGATATAATCTTAAATCCATTTAGACACTTTACTTAATAATTGAATTGTATTTCACCTATAGAGAAATTAAAAAAAAAAAACCTAAATAAAATAAAGTATATGCAAACGCACTAAATGATCATATTTTAGGCAATGATTGTAATGTAAAAAAACATCAATAAACAAAGATTTGTAAGAGAGCTTATAGCACCCACCGCTCTCAGCGATTGAATCCATTATAATGTACAATAATAGCTAACATTTTGTATCAAACAAATTGGGCTTTTCTATGCCTACAGAATAATATTATCTTTTTGATTGCCTTGTAACTCCTGTTGGCTCATTAGTGGTACCCTATTATACCGGAAAATGGCAGCGAAGATATTTTTATGCACCCTAATCCAGGTTTCCCCATTGTGAATTCAGATCTGGATTTCGTAAAGGCTAAACATGATGTTTATGATATCTGTAACTTCTAATCGCCACCAATAATTTATATTTATCTTATCAATGCCCTATCTACCTTACAAGAACGTCAAGCTGAAGATTTTCTTTACATATTGAGCATCAATTAATTTATTCCAGAAATTTTGGTTGCAGCCAGTTAAGTTAAGTTTCCGAGCAAGTGTTTTCTTTTTTTCTCTAAAATGCAATTATGCCCTTTAGAACAACGTCATTTTTTTCTCTCAGATATTTTTCTTAACAGATAAACCCTTTTAAGTGTTCCCACAACATTGCCTTTGCTGTATAAAATTTTCTGTTCCTTCTACTTTCAATCCTTCTCTGATACGATGGATCCCAACTCTATGTGGGCACGCGAATCTTGAAAATACATCAACGAAGAATTCGCATTTTTTTATATTTACAAGCATTTATATTTTCCAAAAAAAAAAAAAGGTAGAAAAATTACTAAAAAAAGTAACTATAGCAATTGTACTTTTTTACAACTAAAGCATTTTGCAAACACAAATTACATTATGTGCTAAAGAAGCAATCCGTTATTTCTGACACAATACTGAGCTATTATTGTTGGAATGTTGAATTGAAAACCATTTGTAGAATAGATCTATTTATTATTTATTTGCCTAAATGCTCTTATAATTTACTGTTTATATTATTAAAGTGCGCTGAATATCGCTTTTTTTTATTGCTTAAAAGAAGCAGATCATACACATTTAGTTGAATGCAATACACTCTTTATTTCATACCTTTTACAATGATCTAATTCTAGGCATGCTAACTGATACAGATTGTATGAAAATGAAAATTCAACCTAGACAAATGAAAGAAGACAGTAGGGTTCAATATATAATAAATAGTCCGTTGTGACTCTGTGTGAGTTTACATTTCAGGAACAAATAAAGAAGAAGAAATAATAATGGTGTTATCCCTTACAAGTTCTTAAATCATTAAATTCTGGCCTGATGATGTCTCTTTGACATCTATAGATGCCAAATTATTAAGGAATTTGTGAGATCTAGGTAAGATAGCATCCGCATGGGTCGATTATCCGTCCCGTCCACCGCGACCCCTAGGGCCTATTGTAGAGCTTATGAGGTCTAATAAATGATTGAATTGAAAAATTTACTAATAACAGCAGGGAATAATCAAAAACTGTAATGCAAACCTTAAATATTCCCATTAACAGCTTCTCAGCAAGATTGTGCAAACGGTTTTGCAAGTTTTAATTTTACTTTGTTTCGTTACTTCTTTATAAATATTTTCAGAAACAGGCCTTCCAAGACAGCAAGCGACCTTCATTCTCGTTAGTTAATGACGTGGTATTTTTAAATATTGTCTTGATCATATATTTGCACCAGTTCGCACAATCAACTGCCTAATATTAATCAGAGAATTTATAATTAAAGAGAGCCAAAATACATTACCGTGTAAACTAACAGAAATATGTGAGTTCTGTCATAATTCTGAATATTATACGGATAACAAAAGATAACTTCGCTCAAAACACGCATTTTGTACATATAATAATAATAATACCGTGGAAACATTTTAGGACAAAAATACTTGATGTTTTATGGATGTAGGTATAACACTCGTATATTTTATTGCCTTTCTTTACTCTCATATTCAAGTTCACGTCTTCATGTTCCCTCTAGTATTGTTTCCAAATATTCAATCTATGTTTTCTGGTTTATCCTAATTTGTGTTTATTTTCCTGTTACTATTTTAATTTTTAATTAAATTAAATGCACATTAGAGAACACAGAAGCAGAAGTTAAAATAAAAAACATCTTAACACGAAGATTGAAAAACCAACGTTGGAGTAAAACAGGGCGATACACTATCTCCAGTGTTATTCAATTTAATACTAGCAAGAATAATAGAAAAGGCAGGAATTAACGGAACGATAATTACTAAAAATACGCAATTAATAGAATACGCCGATGACATAACAATAATCAGCAGGACTAAGCAGGAGTTGATAAATAAGGAATATTGAAGAACACGCAAAGATTTACGGACTGCAGCTTAAAGAACAAAAAACTAGATATTTGAGGATAAGTAAAAGCCATACAAGGAAATCCTCTTGCATGTTGGAAGCTATAATTTTGAAGAAGTGCATAACTTCGGTATGACCGTGCATGGTTTACGGACAAACGTTCTGTGATTGAAGAAAAAATTATAAGGGGACATCAAGTATTTAATATGCACAGAAATCTGACAAGAAACAACGCATTAATGATAAAAACTAAAATAGCAATTTATAAAACTGATTAGGAGATTTGAGAGGAAAATAAAATGGCAAATTGGATACCATCCTTAAAGATATAGAGGCAGATCCAGGAACACTTGGCGACACTCAGGAAGTAATTGCAGACCTTCACCAGATGGGAGTGGAAAATTTAAATCGCCGATGCAGGGATAGAAAATTGTGGTACAGGAAGCAAAATCCCCTATAAAATGGATTGTAATCATTCTTTGGATAGACTATGACTCACTAGGGTTACTACAGCCTATATATGTATATTCCTGTTACTATATTTCGTTTTGATTGAAATTCCATTCCATGGATTCAGTATTTATTTCTAGGTACATTTCTTTATTTCTGTCACATACTTTTAATGATTTTGTCATCTATTTTGGCTTCTTTCATCAAAACATGATTATTATTAACACTATTAAAAGAAGCAAACTTGGATAATGCCGCTACCTTACTCCTTATTTAATTGGGAACGTTTTAAATTTCAAGTTTTTTCTGCATCTGCTTTTCTTGAATATAAATAAACTAGTTGTTCTGTTCTGCTATTTGCTGTTTTGTTAATTGTCATTAAACTTTAACTTAAAATTAGTGTTCCGGAAGTTATGACGTAATTTTCCAATTTTTTTTTGACATATGTATTTCTCTCTTTGTTAGTATCCTAAATTATTCTAAATTTCTAATTAATACTTCTTAAACTTTTTCTTTATAAGGGAATAAAGTAATCCCACAGAATGTAAACTGACCAGAGTTTCAAGTCACATATTTCTGCTTTATTTTATGTTATTGATGAAAGATGTTGGAATTTACTAATTGTAAGCAGAAGTGCATTATTCTTCCTAATATACCAATGACAAATCACATCCTATTACTTCATACTTTGTAAAGAAACAGCAAAAAGTTTTATCACTTTCGACTACGTACACAAATTATTTAGACTTCATACAAAAATATAATAGCACAAATGGTTTTGAATTAAATATCAAATAACTTTTATGGAATCCTTGTAAATTTAATAACAAAACGATATTGCTTCGTTTGATTTATTTCTGCCTGTAGTTATAAAACGATAAAATTAGTATTTTGCAGTGTACACAAATAATATATAACTGCGTCAATATTTCCTTATCAAACAGAAGGATATTCAATCCATATTTTGGAACACCCCTTACCATACGCCCGATTAAATTGCTTCCACATTCGTCACAAAATTCAGTATCAAATTCTTTATACAAGCGTAACTATCAACTGTATGTATATTAGCATTATTAAAACTAGTACTTTGATCTTTTCATTCCGTTTCATGCAAGCTGAAATTACATCCTTCATTAATCCCCTTTCTGTTCAGTAAATAATAAAATAGAACTTCAATTCGGGAAGAATTAGCTTTAGTTGCTAACTTCGTATAGTTTATTTTTATATGTGCGTGTTTTAGTTATTATGATATTTTTTCGACTTCCTATGTAAATAAACGCGCCTCCCAAATACTTTAATATAAATATTTAAAATGTTCATTGCCGGTCGTCCTAATTCGACTGTTCAATGTCACCGAATGTTCGAATATAATTCGTGTAATGATTACAAACTGCTTGATTATTAATAGTTATGTATTTATAGTATATGGTATTATGCAAGAGTGTCCTGGTCATCCTATCATTTGTAATAATGATACAATATAATATATATTGTGTATGTTATTAGATATGTATGTACCATATCAGAGACTGCGTGTAATTATAAGTGGTTATGTAATTTTAATGCGAAGATATATATGCATAAAATGTCCCACAAGATTAAATAAATATGACTTAAATTGTGTGAGAATGACATACACTTTTTAGATTTGTGATTTTACTGGTTTTTGTTGACACACCAGGAATTACAATAATCTAGTTACCAGTACTGATCTGTACATGCCTCTTGATTGATCGAAATAATCTTCTGGGTCCATTTTTGTTATGCCAAGAATTGTCTGTTTTTTTTTACGTTTAGAGCTTCGCATTAATACAGGATGTGTTATGCGGTATCTGTCATCCTACTATATAACCTGCAATAGGTATTTCTAGTGTTGATTCTAATTCTCTATTATAAATGTCCCTTCAGAATACAAAATAAGCTTTAGTAGTTCTTCAATCTTCTTCTTAGATGGTTCCTTAATAAACACTTTTCCATGAATGCCCCTGGTTGTATTGCTCCAGTGTTCATTGTGTTTTTTTTTTATCCAACTCCTTAGTGCTGTGTTTCTGGATACTCTTAGAGCAGACTCAAAACCTATGTTTATATGATCCCTCTCTTGCTAACTCATCAGCTACTTGGTTTCTTTCTACTCTCGAATATCCGAGTACCCACAGTAAAGTGCGGTTTTGCGGTCTGTCAAGCTATTCAGTCCTCGAATGCATTTACAAACCAGTCTTGATTGTATCTTGAACTGCACTAATGTCCTCAATATCGCCTAGCTGTCGGCTGCACTACAGTTTTATGTATTGCTCTTATTGGTTCCTATTGATCTATGCGTATACCTCAGCTTGTAAGACAATGGCATATCCTCCTAATGGAATAGTGAGCATTGCAATACCTACCCCTGCAGCTCCAGTGTCATTCTCGATTTTTGTTTTGTTTGTAACCAAAATTAATTCACCGAGCATTTCTCTCTAGTTGGATTGATTCCAGTTTATTCTATCTGTGATTTCCACTATTAATCTTCTGTTGCATAGATATGTCAGAATCTTCTGGTCTAATCTCATTCTCAAAAGATTAGCTTGCTACATGTTGAACAATATTATTGCTCTCCAATTTTGCATATCTGCCACTTGCTATTTCTTGAAACCTTGCAAATGGAAATGTAGGGGTAGTCTTGATTGCTCCTGTTGTTCCTATTGCTAAACATATCTTGCTTAGTTCAATTATAGCAGTATGCTGCTATATCTGACAAAGGTCCAGCATACCTGAAATCTACACACAGAAAGATGCATGCTTACCTTAAACAAATTTGTCTTGGACCAAATAAATCTACGTTTTGAATATCCGCAAAACAAAAAGTTTATAAGGCAAGAAAAAAATTGTTTTAACAAAATAATCTTGACGTAAGAGGTACCAGTCTTAGATGAAACTATTTTTAGTCTCCACTTAAGAATATCGTTTACTTGCATTAAAAGCACTAGTCTTTGAGCTAAATGTTAGAATTCTTGAATTAAATCACTTTTCATATCTTTTTAAAAATAGTAATATACTTACCTTAAAATCATAACGTTTTATACAAGTCAAAGAAAAAATTCCAAATAAAAGTAGAACCAAAAAATGCCACCAGGCTGGCTAATAGTCTATTGTTTCAATCACCATACCATGTCCTAGCTGGTAAGGGGGTAACAGCACTAGATTTTGCACTGTGGTATCACTTTATGAGAGATATAGATGCTTTTATAATCTGGATGTAGTGCTGAATATTGTTACTCCACTTTAATACCGTGTGGGAGAACCACTGACTAATTTTGAGCTGATGAAAGATCACTTTTTCTGATATAGATATAATGCAGAAGAGCTGACCCGATTTCTCACCAATAGCAGTTCTGATAAGGGGTGGATCTGTTGGAGATAAAAAATGACACAGTTTGAGGAGTATCCATGCAGGTATGTTTATTCCGCAGTTGTCACACTTTTTGGACAGCCTATAATCCTCGTTGACTTCATTCAGCTACTCTTGACCAATGTTAATTCCACACTCAATCATTTCAAAACAAACTTTCTATAACACGCGTCATATCCAAAAGTTCCGAAAAAATAAACCAAGTTGGTATACTTGTCTGTTAAGGGATTGCTGTGACCTTACACACTGTTTGGTATCCGTCAAATGATATAGCAACAAGCTTCAACAACTTCTCTCATAGTAGTTCGACCATTTACCATAGCAATAGCTGATGACCGACCAAGTAAGCTCGTCGGTTATTAATGTACTGCGACATTCAGAGCGCTTATCATCTTGGAAGACTCCGCAGCCCTCTTGAAAGAAATTGTACCATCTGTAAATGGTTAGAAGATTCGCCAAAAGCAAAGCTAAAGTACAGTGGCCTTTTGGATATGTTGCCAAAAGGTTGCTGTACTTTATTTCATTCTTACAGACAAATTTAGCTCCATTTCTTTGATATCTTCCATAAGTTAAAAGTCGCTGAGCAGTAAAATAGTTGTAAACTCCTTCGACTGCTTGTAGAAATGTTAAAACTGTTAATACAGCTACCAATATCAAGATGTGTTAGCGGCAAATATATTATTATAAATAAAAAAAAAAAGAAATTGTGATGATCGGACTTATATATTATATAAACCGTGAATTTGTTTATCAGACTTCGTATATGCATGTATGAATATAACGTAGGTACATATTTAACATTATTAATAGATGTACACGCTTACAGGACTAATATTCCGAGTGAATGTACCGTAAGTCGTGAATATCAAAATTAAATTACTCAACAACCTTCTTCTCGAAAGAGTTCGCACACTGCCAACGTAATAAAGATCGTCGGCATCTTCCTTTATGTCAATAGATTTGCTATAATACCAAATGTAAATGTCACGGGGATAGGAGAAAGAAATTCCATTATCTGATGCGATGCAATTTACTGCAACGTGCAAATTTCATTAGATCTTTTTCACAGGTACGTAGTACATGCATACCTACGAGATAAGTGGAACAAGATTCACTATTGTTACGACTCTTAATAATGTAAATATGTTATGTTTTAGATCTGGAAGACATATGTTTTTTTTTCATTTTAGATTTGTACATATTCGAGTTGTGTTTATTTGTATGACGTAGTCTGTGTGTAATTGTTAAGTTGTTTCGATTTCTATATTGCATCGTTCTGAAATTTCCGATTTTTTTTTAGCCTACTTGTAACTACATTAAAATAACGTGTTTTGGCTACTTCTGTATTAAATTGCCTTTTACATATTATGTAGTTGTCCACCAAAAAAGTTCATTAATGATAAATTATCGAACCGGTTACTTAAACATCGTCAAAACGCCCGATAAACTTCAATTATTCTAAGAATTCTTTTATAAATGTTTATGTTTATCAGTTCTTGATTTACATAACATTACTAAAATTAGTACATATGTACCACATGCAATATCTAATCATTTTTTGACCTTATCACCTCTTTTTGTGTTATTGCCAATCCACCAACATACATTAATCAACAAGTAAGGAATTCTATTTACAAAGATCTAACGAAAACGAAAGAAAGTCTAGCATCCTTGAATTTGCAGTAATCACTTATATACATACATTTTATTTGTTAGGATAATAGTCTTCTACCACATCTGTAATTTATCTGAAATACTGCGTGCGTTTTCGTGTATTTCTACACTACTTTCAATATAATATTTTTTTGTGTAAACAGGCACTCAAGTATCATATACACATGATCATCCTTGCTAGAGATATTTAATCCGCACATTCTAAACTGTGGCTAAAAAGCGCCAAGTACTTTTTGCTGTTATTTTTAGATTTTGCTGCTCTGTTTTTTTCATCTGGATAGCTTACGCATTTAACTTCAGCGATCATATGGGCAATTCAAACGCAAAAACGGCACAATATGTTCTACAAACTCGTATGCTATCTGCATACTACAAATTTTTCAACCGGTCATGAATTAATTTTAAACTCCGCGTTAGCTTAATTGAATGCGATATAACGTTGTTATTTTATATGTGCTGCGTACAAACATTATATCCGCACCTAAATAAATTACATAATACATATATGTATATGTTCAGAAAAAACCTAATGATGTTTTCTCTTAAAAACTATTAACGAAATTATCGAGCAAAGAATTATTCGAATTATCAAATTCTTCAAAGTTTCCTCGAATCATATGGCAAAAATTAATAGAACGAAATAATTCGGGACTAATTCATAAAAATATTACCCAAAACTATCGAGAAATGCTAATAAAATGATTAGCAACTACCCAAAATAGAACTAGAACTTCCTAGACATATTAATAGAATTCATACTCTTAATCAATACATTTAGCACGCTTTTTTATTTAACTAAATTATATTATGTAGCGACTTTCTGCATAATTTTAATTCATTACGGCACAGAATATCGTACACTGCATTATTGCATACAATGCCCAAACTTTATATCTAACAATATATAAACTAAAATCTCAAATTTAGGCTTTCATTTGAGTAATTATTATGCATTCTGTGATTACAATATTCGTTTGAAATACAGGGTGCGCCATTAGTGCGTCGGCGGAATTTAGCACGAAAACTACGAAAGATAGGAAAGTTGATCAATGCGCATATGGTAAAATTATCTTCAAGTATACAGGGTGTTCCAAATTCCCAGAACCACTTTCAACTTTTTTATTTTAAATGGATGGCTATATTTTTTAGTTATTATTTCGATTGCCACCTAAAACACCTTTACCGTGATATATGGTTATGTGCGCTTCTGACTGTTAACTTAGGCCTTATTACAAATTTTGGCAGTTGCAACTTTTGAGATTTTAACTTTTATCTTAAAAACAGTTTTAGTGTCGCCCCTGAATCTTTTGTTATGGATTTGGGGACTAACAGTTAGCATGTTTCAAGGTGGTATAACTTAGACATATATACTAAATATGTCATAGAACATTTTTCGAAATTCAAACGCTTTTCTTTCGATTTTTTTAAATGGGACCTATATTTTCCAATATAATCAGCAAATTCCTTGTAAAATTGCCTTCAAAATGGTACTAACAACGTACTACTTATTTTCAGTATTTTCGAAGATATTATGGGAAATATGTTTAATAACAGCAATTTACCCCTATTCATTTGTTCTTTTTTATGTAAGTTGTTTAGATTATTTATAACGTAACAAAAACAAACCGTACGTGACACAAAATTATTTTATTTTTTACACTTTTAGATATATATAATAATTTTAAATCAAAAGATGCTCAAATATGTCTCTATTCAGCTCCGTGTGTATGGTCTGCCTTACATTTTCAAATATACATATTATCACATTATCCACATTTAACTGAAGAGAAGCATTTCTTATGCGTTTGAGCATGTTGTCTGCCGTTGCATCGGGTGTCATGCATATGCTGGTTTTTTATAGTAGGGGTCAATCTGGTGATGCGGTGACCAACTTAATGAATCCCAATCCGTCTATTAATAAATACCTTATAGGGTGCGCTTTTACAGCAGCACCGTAATGTGTGAATGCACAATCGTGTTGGTACCACAATCTCTCCATAAAGTTCCTATGGAGGCCTTCTAGCAGTATTGGTAAATTATTTTAAAAAAAAGTTTCTATAAATCTCACAATTTAAGGTATTGTCAAAGAAGAATGGATCCACAACGGTGTTCTCCTCGTGATAGTGGATGCAATTCCATGATGTTTCGAAATTGTCCTTGTAGAGATTGGCGAATTTTCCACAACGAATTTTCTATAACCATAGTTTTTGTCCTTCCATGTTTATCATAACCCGACCAAAGAAACCTTACCAACAAATTCTCAAAGCTTACTATCTGACGCTCTACAGGTAGGATAATCCGCTGCATACATTCTTGATGCTGATAGTGGATTTCTGTTGCAAGCACCAAGAACAAATATCATGTGTATGAGTTCCTCCTTGGAGAAATTTATTTTAAATAAATGAATTTAGGTAAAAAACAAGAAAAAGACGATATAATTAACAACCAGATTAAACTAATGCGTAATAACTAATACTACACAAATAAATAATTCAAATATCATAATAAAATCATAAAACATTGTAAAACGCTATGAAACCAACAATAAACTAGAAAAAACAACATTATGTGGACATTTAAACAGAGATTTGATGTTGCGTTATATTCTTAGCTTTTGTTTGAAAATCATGGCTATCTAACCATATTTGGTATCCCATTTATTGAATATTGTCAACACATTTTCCATAAATTTGTAATATCTTCGAAAAAACTGGAAAAAAGTATTACGTTATTGGTACCATTTTAAAGGTAATTTTACGAGAAATTTGCTGCTGAAATTGAAAAATATAAGTTCCATTTAAAAAAATCAAAAGGAACGCGGTTGAATTTCGATAAATGTGCTATGACATATTTAACATCCTGTATATATTTTGACGTTGCGCAACCTTGAAACATATAAATCGTTAGCCGCCAAATTGATAACCAAAGAATAACGCGCGACACTATAACCGTTTTAAAGATAAAACTTAAAATCTCAGAAGCCGCAACTATCAAAATTATGACAAAATTTGCAATATAGCCTAAGGCAATTGTCAGAAGTGCACATAACTATATATCACTGTAAAGGTGTTTTAGGTAGCTATCGAAATAATTATTAAAAAAATATAGCAATCTATTTAAAATAAAAAAATTGAAAGTAGCTCTGGGAATTTGTAACACCCTGTATATTTGAAAATATTTTTACTATATGCGCATTGAGCAACTATATATATACAGAAAATCATACTTTCCTATCTTTAGTAGTTTTTGTGCTAAATTTCGCTGACACACTAATGGCGCACTCGGTATAGTTTATACAAATAATTGGTATATGTTTATATACCAGATATAAACCATAAATGCTTATTATAACTATTTTAAACATTGTAAACAATTATTTAAAATTTATATCGTGGACATTCTATCGTCGATTATACGATACAAAATATTGCTTGATTGCATACTTTTTTGAAAGAAGCACAAGAGAAATGTTGACATGTCAAAACATGTACTTTGTTAAGCTGGGTTAATTAATTAATTTTAAATTTATTAAAAAATTAAATACCATTCATTTATTTTAAAAATTCACAACTTAATCCACTGTAGCGAGTGCAACCGTATTTGAACGTATTTATAATATCACCAACTCTTAAATGCCGTCAAAATAAGTTCTACCTTATAAGACTTGCGGACCTTAACAGCATCTAATGCAATATTACATCATTACAAATTTAAAATAATTTGCAGCTGTTTTGTAACTGAACGCACAACTGTAAATCTATTAGCAAATTTACATAACAAATACAAGACCCTAACTACGCGACTAGCGCAAATATACACCAATATATTTTGCAAAAATGAAAGAAAATAGCGGAAGTATATCACAAATAAGCTGGGGCTAAATAACCTGTTCAAATATAAATATATAAACGTTCTTATAGATAGTAAATATTTTCACAACTAGGTACGTACATACGTTATCTCAATATATTCATGAAGGTCGCACTTATGGATAGCAACAACAAAATTAATATATACATCTATGTATATACTCAGAAAACGAGAAGTGTTAAAATAACTAAATTCTGTTCAGTTTAGTTACTTTGACAAGAACATGTTTGTTATGATTTTATAGTTAGATTAATAAGCATCTTATATAGGTTAAAATAAAAAAAGGGTTATATGTTATTTCAGCTATTTATCTATGTATTTGTATTTAGCTATGTGCATAATCAATTTTATAATCAATAATATTACATTATTACGGAAAACAATGTTAAATTCTTTCGACTACTACTTCCTTGGGTTTTGTTTGCTTTTCGGGATCTAAGCCCATTGGTTCCTTTGACTTAAAAACTAATACGAAAAAAAAAAACCAGAAACAGACAAGGAACACTCTTTTCAAGTTTCGGGGCCTATCGAAACGACTAGTCGCAAAAACAAACAAGAGTCGGCCAACGGACAAAAGGTATTCCCACACAGGTAAAAAACACAAGGAGACAACCAGAAGCGGTTATATTGTAAAACCAGCATCCTTCATAAATCTTATCATGACTTCATACACTTTGAAGCTGTTAGCTTTTTCATAAATTTCTCTCTGCCATGTCATATCCACATTTCCATGAAGCCTTCTAAACATTTCTCCCAATTTCTTAAGGTGAGCAGGAAAAATGCCATGACCGAACTTAAGACGAGCAATTCCGGGATAATTGAACCCGTGATACCGTTCTTCCCAGATGCCAACTATAAAAAGAAATAGATGGATGCACAACGGCATACTGTGTCATCCTCGCACGATAGTATGTTTGCCATCGCTCTTCCCATCTGTCCACAAGAAAATGCTTGAGCACCACACAAAGGACGTCTTGTTTGTACACCGCATCCGATGCCACAACTGGTAAATCGATAGCTGATTTTGCCAGAGAATCCACCTGTTCATTGGGCTGTATTCCGATGTGACCCTTTACCCAAACAAATTTGACTTTAACAGTATTTTAAGCTAACCTGTTAAACAGCTTGATATTGTTCTATATCGCAGGATGTAATATGTGTGGGCAACCGCTTTTCAAGGCTTCCAGAACAATCCCAGACTCACTCATTATGACAGTTCTCGTCAGTTCGTCAGTTCGTATTGTACCACTCAATATACAAGATGTCTGTAAAAGGTCTTTACACACACCTACCACATATTCCTTATACCAAAATAAGCCGATTTACGTAAACTTACCTTAGTCCAAAGTCGCTTAGTTTGGGCACTATGCGGCCTTGAAGTTAAAATTTTGAAATCGTTTTTTATTATAAATGTAAAACGGCTGATGTGTTAATGTTGATTTGAATATTTTTATAGAAAGCATGAGAAGCATGCTGTAACAAGCAGTATAAACTGAAATTTTCATTATAACAAAAATTAAAACCGAATACTTCGGAATTTTTTGTGCTAATAGAAATTGCTTGGCGCTCTTTTTCTTTATAAAAGCAAAACATATAAAGGATTTTGGTAAACAGATGGAGGAATTATGCAACGAATTACCGAATTGCAACTCAAATATATCACAATGACAGCATTCCACATAACCCAAATTCATCTACATAGATATAAATCCTAATAAATTGTAAAAGAATTTACTACTCAGAATTTGGTATTTGTGGTATCATGTTAATATCTAATGCCTTCTATCTCTGCGGTTTCTTAATCTGCAAAAGATGAAACAACTTTAGTAAACGGAGAAATGATTAATATTTGTCATTTCACCGTACAATTCGAAATTATTTATCATGTAACTACAACGTATAGTGCAGTTTTAATAATAATAATACGATAATATCTAAAGATCGGGGCATTTTATGTGTAAGTTTCATATTAAGATTTAGCTCTGCAATAGATTTTGCCAGGTTCAAATTTCATTTGATGTTTGTAAAAAGAATCGTTAGTCCAATTAAACTCGATTACTCTTGGGTTTTACACATAGATATAATTGATTAATTGTTAACAGAATAACCGTGAAATACATGTAGATTCACAAATAACGCAAATAGGCCGCAATTCAAGTTCCCATATAAACCAGAAAATTAAAGGTAGTCCTTAAAAATTATTGTATTAATTATTGACGTTATTAAACATGAGGTAAAGCTCACTTTAGTGTATTTAATACATCTATTATTCCTCTCGCATTATACTTCCTTGAATATTGATCAAATTTAATCGATACATAAAATAATAACTAACATACACAATAGATAAGCACAAGCGCTACGTTTATAACAAGTAATGGATATGTTAAAGCTTGTTTATCTAATCCAGGGAAGTGGTTTATAAATAATTATCTACCCACCGGTTTTGCGGTTTACGATAAGTTATCGACGTCTCAAATTAATTGTAAATGAATGTTGATCCAATCTGCTATTTTTTGCTTTATTCATTTGTGTCACTTACTAATATAGTTTTAAATCAGTATACAGGGCATATCAATTGAAACGAACCACGTCAAATAACCCTTTATCTGCTGTGATTTATATAAAATTCAGAATGTGGAGGCGCTCCATCTTGCTGAAATACTATCTCATTCTCCAACAAATCTGGATCTTGCTCCAATTTTCCTGTGATCAAAAGATTGATTGTATTGTCCAGCAGGTTAAAATACATTTGACCATTTAAAGCACCGTCAATGAAAAGGAGTCCTATGAGATGATCGTCAAAGGTACCAACCCATACAATAAGTTTCTGTGGCCGTTGCACACAGATAAAAATACCGAGTTGGATTTAACACCGTTTCAACACTTTTCCGGTGTTCCCTCGCGACCATCCGTTCAAAGAGCCTCCATTTAAGAGTTAAATATTTTACACCTCAACGGAAGAAACGTGGAGGCAATTTCATCCTAGAAACTGTGAATTTCCTCCAATAAGGAGGATGTTTCTCCTCTTACGAAGGTAAAATACACCGCTGGGAGGTTAATGGGAGTTACTGAAATCCATATCAGAGGTAACTACCTCCTTAATAGATGAGATTACCACCGCCAAGGAGATATTCTAACTCCATTTGAGAGTACATCCCCTCCTTGACAGACGAAAATGCCTCCGTTACGGAAACTATTGTTCCATGCGTTAAAATACAACCACGTAGAAATGCTAGCCATTGTCGTTTACATGATGATTTAATAAGAAACGTTCCTTTAAGAAATATACTACAGCAGAATTATTTTCAGCGCGACGACAAGAGGGTGCGCTCAATGAAGTGAGACACACCCTAAGAAACATCGTTATAATTCGCACGAGAAGTATAGGTACTCCCACTATCTTCGCGATTCTTTAAAAAATCGTAATTCAGTATGTATTGCAATATTGCAGCACCCCGTCCGTCGACTAGGCTCCGCCTGCTTCTTCGAGCTCGTGTCGTTGCTGCGCGTGGGGGCGGAGTTTCCGCCAACTGAAAATAATTTTTTATGGCGTGCATCAACATCCATATTATTTTACAAGTGTCCAGCATTTGGAAGAAAATGACGGTCCACTTCGACAAGCGTTCTGTGGATGTTATTTAAATCATAACATGAACATCTAAAATTTCTTATTTACCCAAAATGATATTTTCAATGTTCACAATCAACTTCATTGGAATTCTGACAATCCACATTTAACTATGCCTAGAAATCGTCAACGCCGCTTTGGTTTAAATATTTGGGGTGATTTACTGAGTGAACGACTGGCAAGTTTACACCAAACTTATTGTTTTCGGCTGTTGTAATACTACTTAATACTGTGCCTACAAGTTCATCACAAAAGATGTTTTGCGTGTTTACTATAAGAATAGTTATATGCCAATCTAAATGGAAAAATATAAACATTCAAAACAACTTTTTCTTTATTATGTATTTATACTTATACATACATATGGGAATGTAACAAAATATTCACGTTATCAAAGAAATAACCAAAGAACAGGTTACACTTTCGAAAGAATTCCTACATTTCTGAAGAAATTTAAATCGCGGACCGGTATTTAGTATATACCTACCTAATAGATCGCGAAAACCCGCATTGCCGTATCAAGACAGTTAAACACATAAAAATAGAGAATTGTTATTGTTCAGGCAACCTTTACGTCAGTAAGACAATATATTTTATGCAAATATACGCCACGCACAGCGTAGAGACGCTTACTTTAAGCTCTTTGCAATTTTGGACTATCTACAAAATTCCGTTACGTATTTTATGTATTTATACATACAGTAATTCGTTTTCGGCATGTCTTTTCATCATAGACAAGTATAATAATTAAATTATTATTTCAATTGTAAATGCAACTATTCAGTTAATAATGTTTATTGAATGACAGCACAATTTTCGTTTCACCAGTAGGAGCAGAACTATCGTAAAATTGAATACCATCAACTCATCAAGTGATAAAATTGTCAAGTTTACAAACAATAAATTTTTATGGGAAAGCATTAACTTGCGAATGTTTACTTATCTTTTCACATATAACAAAACTAAGTAAAATTACAAGTAATAAACCAACATGCTTATAAGTTAAAGGTCACACTACAATTTTGATACAATCGTTTAAATGTGGAATAAAATATATTTTTTCTTCAAGATATATTAAAAGCAAATTTCTTATTTCGTTCAATTTGAAGAAGAATCCAATTTAAACTTTTTGTGTTACCCAGTTTAATCAAGCTGAAAATGGATATTAAGTTCATTAGCATGTATTTATAGAAAATAAATTTCCCGAGAACTTTTGTAACACTAATCATGGTGTCCAGAAAGGGTAGGAGGTATTTGTAAATTCAATAAAAAACACTACAAGTCAGAACAATGTAATTTTTATTTTCAATCTTTAGGCAAAGTTTTAGAAATTAAGTGCCAAAGATTATATTGTCCAAATGTTGACCCTCGCGCTGCTGGCACTCCTGTATCCGAACACGTAAATTAGCCGTCACGCGTCTACACATCTCTCAGGAAACGGCGGCCATTTCATTGCGGATATTGTGCTTCAATTGCAGTAGAGCTTGTGGTCTGTGTGCGTACACTTTCTCTTTAAGGTATCTTCATAAGAAATAATCAAGGGGTGTAAGATCTTGGCTTCTCAGGAGCCAGTTGATGGTGCCTCGACTTTTTCCGGGAAAAGAAAAGTTGTTTGACAACCTCAAGTGATCCCCATCATGTTAAAATCGTGTTTCCTCATTAGAACCTTCAAACTCCTACTGTGGAACCAAAAAGTTTTTTAACATGTCACAATACCGTTCACTGTTTGCCGGAAATGCTTGCCTTCGCCGGTCTTCAAATAAATAAAGCCCAATGATGCCCTCACCAGACATGGCAGCCCAGACAATAACTTTTACACTATGTAATAGTCGTTCATGCTTCTGTCTTGGATTCTCGTTGGCCCAGTAGCGGCAGTTGTGTCTGTTTACGTGACCATTTAAATGAAAGTTCGCTTCGTCACTAAACATAATGTTTTCGAACGTTGGGAAACGTTGAAGCATTTCATTTCCAAAATTCAGTCGGAGAGGATAGTCTGAACTGAATTTTGTAGGCTGTAAGATGTAAATCTTTCTTCAGAATCTTGTACAACGACGACTTTCTAATCTTAAGTTGTTGGCTGCGTTTGCGAACTGATTGAGACTGATTTTCACGAACTGACACTCTCATTTCTTCAATCGTTTATTGGTTTCGAACAGAGCACGGGCGAATGTGATTATAGATGTTTACAGTCGAATCGGTATTATCGAACATTCGAATCCATTTTCTGATGGTATCGTCCTTGGGTGCGTTCCGTACGTTCAATTCTGCACGATATAAACGTTGAGCTATGACTATCGAATCACCATTGCGATAATAGACGCGTATGCAAAAAGCGCGATGATCTCCGATATACACTTCCATGGCTACTAAATCTCCAACACAGGACAACAATAAATAGAACCGCAAATCCTGTACATTTCGTTGGAAACATGTGACGTCACGATTGCATTATCACAGCGCCCTCCGGGTAAAACGGCTAAACATCGAATTACGAATGGACCGTGCTTACGAAATATAGCGCGAGATTTGAAAAAATAATATATGTTTCGATTTTCCTTAATCTCATCAGTGTGATACGTCTCTTAACGCTACAATAAACTGCTTATGGATTTTGGATAAAAGATCTTTCGCCAGACTTTTCTGACGAATCAAGAATTTATTGGCCGTTCCAGATAAATATGTACCCTTAGTGTTTACGATGTATTCACTAGAAAAGAGTATGAAAAATTATATTGTACTTCGTATATACTATAAAATACTTCATTAAATCTCATTCCATGATTAGCTTTGAAATGTTATCTTGGTGAGTCAGATAGTTTGTGGTATTGCGTGTTTCCGAACAAAAAGTTGGACACACAAAGCTTAAGTTTAAAACTTTATCTGGATTTCCGTTGACGAACAAAAAAGCTACAATAGAAATGTCACAGCGCTGTTAGTTGGACAAATTTTTTATCTAATCATGGTTGGCATAATACTATACTTCCTATGAGTTGTAATGGATAAGATTATTAATATAAGATACCTAAATCATTTGCTACTAAAGCAGTAAAAGTAAAATAACTAAAAGTGTAAAAACAATAAATTCTTTGTTTTTAATGAACGATTTACTAGTGTTAAATTTGAAGGAAATCTATTTGCAAACAACGTTTTAATCGTTCGTCCAAAAACTTAGCTATACTTAGCCTGTATATCATCTAGACTTTATTATAAAATTGTACAGCGCTATTAAATTATCCTTAGCTTTCAGCTTAAATTATACAAGATTCTAACGCCTTTCCGACGGATTAAGATTAAAATTGTCCAAAGATCTCGCCTTTGTTTCAGTCACAACTATACTTAATTAATATGGAGTTCTTTTATTATTAATTGAATGCGGCGGTATATGGATATTTAAATATATAATGCGGAAAAATTTTTATTTGTTGTAATGTTCCTAATAGCCAGATTAAATAAAACAATCCTCAATTAAGCAAGTTAATGCTAACATTGTTTATAATGATGAAAACGCGTCAATGATTATATCACAGCAGTATTAATCTTACGCAAAAAAAAGAACATAAATGCGATAACGTTTTTTTATCATATATGTATTATGCACATTGCTAATCTTTTTAATTACTTCAAAGTACATTTGATAAACTGTTTTATACAGTAATAACAATTATACTGTCAATATCCGAATCCCAATTGATACATATTTACAATAGTAATACCAAATAGCGACACGTAAAAAATTCTAAATATTTAGTCGCATTATATTATTACTATTTGCATGCTTATGTTTCTGCATCATAAATTTGGTTCCAGCAAGATGGAGTACTCTTCATTTTGGTGGTTAATGTTAATAAAATGAAACGCTTTTGGGATCTTTAAAACATATTTATCAAATAATACAATTGCATGGCCAACACATTCTCTGACTTCTTTGATCCAAGTCTGGTGGATTTTCTATGGAGTTATCTGCTGACAAGCCAATTAATTTAAACGATACAACAATAAGAAATCGAGTTCAAACGAACTGTAAAATGTCAGTCCGAAATCCATCCAAACTGGTAATGTTTCGAAGTCTTCCAAGTGAAGTGTGTGTGCAGAACTGAATTTAGAAGAGCTATAGTTATCGCAAATCGAAAGCGATTTAATAAAAAAGAAAAAAAAACAAGAAAAATTATAACACATGTTAATGGTTAAAATTGTGTATGTACTAATCTTTTTTACAGTCCTTTTTAAACAATCGCTATTTTATCGATTATGGCATTTCCGTCAAAGGTCTCTCTTTGATTTAATTTCCCAATAAATTTTTTATTAAATGGTAAATATTTTTTGTCACTTTCCAACTACACTTAATTCTCCTACTCGAAGCAGTACAGATATTTATACTAAAGAATTGGTGGTTTGCAATAAACTCAAAGAAATATTTTTTTAAACAGAGATATATTTATTGTTTAAAATAAGTTTTTTTTTTGTGTACCTATACAATTTTTTTTTTGCAGCAAAGAAACATGCTTAAGAAAATTGTTCGTTTGGTTCTTACTATTTATACGCCTGCTTTAAGGAGTCTTTACTAACTTATACATAAATGGCAAAATTTACTAGATACTATGGTTTGTTTTTTATTTCTTTTGAACAGAGACGTATCAAGGCTTACGTTACTGCTCTTATCAAATGTTTGTTTCCGCAAATAGCCTATAATGAAACACATATACAGACAGTTTTCAGAAAAATTTACCCTTTGAATTCAAGAAATGCTCCTACTTATCAATATATCGTTTGGTGGAAACATATTATTTATCATTCCATCTTTGTTTCAAAAAACAGCCATTGTGAATTCAATCGCAAGCAATAGAGGCGTGGCGAACTATGAATATATGTAGGTGGATGTCATATACTGTAAAAGCAAGCGTCCTATGGTCACACCTAGCGTAATAGGCAACACTAATATATAATTCTTCCAAATTTTCTTGACTTTTTAATATACATATGTGTAGATCTTCTTGGTTTTTTTTCTTGTTTAACTATATGACTTTAAAAACCAAGAAGATCTACACTTACTAATATATAATAATAATATAATAATACAAGTCTTTATTGCACAACATTTAAATACAAATAAACATATTGCGCCTGTTACTATAACAGGTATTTTGAACCATTTTTAGGTGGGGGGGTTCTTATAACATTCATACATATATAACATGAAAACTCATGCTGTATAGTACTGGAGCTATCGCCTGTCATCGCAGTAGAACGCCTGGGTCATACGCACAGTCAGCAACTTTAGGAATGACCTTACCCAATACGTATAAAAATATTTTCAAACTGTTTCTTAAATGCATTTTGATGTATAAAAAGACAAATCGAAGCGTCCAAAATTAAAGTTTCTACTCAAAAAATGAAAAATTTGTTTCACTCTAAGAAAACTACTACTAAAAGTAGTTTTCTTAGATGTAATCTGAAAAGGTAAACAGGATTTCTTAAGTGAAAGGAATATACACCCCAAAAAATTTAGGGCAATTGACATGGGAAAAGTAATTGTTTTAACTATGTATTTATCACACTTCAGTAGATGTAAAGGTGTACAAAGATAGATAACCTTACAAACACTATAAGATTTGCACAAAATTCCATCATAAAAATGAACAATTCAAAGGCAATTGCCCTAAATTCATACTGGATTTTACCAAAAATTTTTTAGTGTGTATTTTGTTGCCAATGTTTCCTTGACTTAATAAAAAAGGATTTCGATATAAAGTTTGTTTTCATATTATGGACTGTAGTATATCATATTCTTGATAGATTTATTTTGGTGAATACATACACGTATGAATGTTTGTTTATTTGTAAATTTTAATACTACTGACTTTAAAGTTCATTGTAATAAAGTAAAAGTACAAATAGCAGTGACGGAGTTTTGTTTTGCAAAGTACATATAAAGTAAATACGGTATACTCATAAAATGCTTGTATTTCATTTTATTCTTTCTCTAATCTTTTGACAGTCAAATACATACACACACATATATATTTCATAGATTTAATTCAAACACAATACACTCTATGTGTCCAAAGATATATAGATATTTGTAAATATTTAGCATAAGTCAGTAATTAGCAGTAACACATTTAGCTCGGACAATTCATGGAGTGTCAGTCCCGGTCGATAGCTCGTGTAAAACGACCAAAGTATATGTAGTGATTCCAGAAACGGTTTGCCATGACGTAATTGCCCGGTTGACAATTAACCGAATTTTACCAGATTACGATTTTGGCGTCTCGTAGGTAGAGAGTTTAGCTTGTGTCTCCTAGGTGGCGCATATCTAAACTTTTGATTCCTTAGTGGATGATTGCGGATATAGCTTAAAATGCGATGAAAGCGGATTTGCACTCGGAGTGACGCCGATGACGCCTGGTAGGGACTCGAGTCCGTTTCTAGTGCTATTTTTCTTTCACTGCTTTTGTTGGTATGGTATGATATGTCCATGAGCCATAGATAGCTAGGAATAAAATAGTATTTCAGTTCAACTGGTTAGTATTATTAAAAGTAACAAATCTATTAAGTTGTTAATTCAAACAAACATATTGCTTTCAGTTAATATAACTACATTTTTTTTTTACATTGAGAGTCAATGCATTTAGTGTTGTTCATGTAATACCCATTGTAATTTCGATCAAATTTAATTATTTTACATTTGACTCAACAAAATGTTGATCTTCAGTTTACAATATCGCTTTGAGTGAACATTATTACACGAAATAAATCATGTTTTTGAAACAGAACAACACAACGCTTTGCGACTATTGAAAAGAACTATCTTAATTAATTAATTCTTAATAAAAATCTATTTTTACAAGTAATAAAATAGCAATACATAATTAGATATGTCCAATATAATACCCTTTAAGTAAGTTTCCTGTCTATGTATTAATAGTTCTACCTCGATGGTCATCATTTACCGCGCTGTAATAGAATAGATATGATACTAGAAAACAGACGTCGTTCAAATCAATTCATAATAACAGATTTTCATTTACTATCTCCTGACAAGTCTGATAATATCACCTGGTATCTTATCAGCTCTGGCTCAGAATCAGTGCTTAACACGTTTAGCCCAATGCCACGTGTGCTGTCGTTAAACAGCTCCTTTTTCGGTTTGATTTCTAGGTAATGGGGCTATAACGATGCCTCCGCGGGTTTCGGTGCGCAGGATATTCCTGTGCGTGCTACTCGGCGGAGGTGCATTGGTCTTACTGACCCTCAATCAAAAACTATCATGGATCAACGAGCAGGGACCCACGATGCCGCCCGCTCATTTCTACACGGCCCGGCCACTACCGCCCGCGCAACCTTCCGGAGAGGACGCCGAACACACCGGCGAGCCGTCAGAACCGTCGCAGGAGGCCAGCAGGACGGGAAAAGCGTGGTTCTTCACCGGCGGCGACGTTTACCCGGAGAGGACAAACAACAGGCCCGCGCTGTTTCCCGATGAGAGCACCGACGATAGAATTATCGAGCAACTAATGTATGTTCCTGAAGATTATCAAGGTATAAAAGACGTAATGTGCATTTTTGTCGTTTTATTTTTCGCTGAGCAAAATCTAGGCTGTTAATTCGTTCAGCAAATATGTGTTCGCCTTCTTTTTTATTGGCGTGTTCGCTTGGAATCAGAACAAACAACTAATTCAGTTTTCCGCAGAAAAAATAATTATTTCTTGAAGAAACTTTAACTTAATTCAATTTTTCTATTATAAAAAAATCTCGTGCGTATAATATTCCATTAAAGATAAATACCTATCAATAAATACATAACAAAAAAAACTTGGCTTTAAAGGATTTATCGTAATCGAAGAGTTAATCGTTTCTACTTACTATCAAACTTACATTATTGATACAACTGAAGTGGTGTTAATATTTGCTAAGTAAAATGGAATAGAAATTTACTTTATAAGAAACTACGTAAGTACGATATTTATTGATAAAAAATTTTAAAGTACGTAGTTGGAATATTAATCATATACATATAGTATGATTTCTTAGTTAGAAATTAATCTTGCAAAATTGTTGGTGTATTTAAGACTTAGAAGATATAAGTTTGCTTGAACACAGAAGTAAAAAATTAAATACCTACTTATATATCGATCACATACAGGTTGATGACCTTATATATAATTATGTAGAACTCATTTCCACAGAGGTATAAAACTAATAAGATGTTATTATAAGAAGACATTTATGTTCTTTATACACCATTTTTTATCCATACAATATATCGTAAGTTGAGAACACACAATATTAATATTTTTCTATATGTATATTCAGTTTTAAAAAGGACAAGTCCAAAAAATACAGAAATAATACATTACAGAATATTAATTTGTCACAACTAGTTTATTTTTTTTTTTAAATAATTAAATTAAGTCTTTTTCAAAAGGGATTTTTTTTATTATTATTATTATTCCTTTCACAACACGGGAGGGAGAAAATGTATTAAATTATTTTTTTTTTAATGGGGGTACGGGTTGATGATTCCTTTTTATTTATTAAATCTAAGTTTTTTATGACCTCTCGGAAAAATGAATCTAAAAATGTTTTAAATATAAAACAAATTTATTTATTTTTTAATCTTGAAGGGGAGGGGAGAGGGAATTTTCATTAAATGATTAAATTAATTTTCTTAGCGTCGGAGGGTGGGAGAGACATGATTTTTTAAAAGATAATTATTTAAAACATTTTAAATGCTTCCTTTTGGCAAGATGTTATAAAATGCATAAATTTAATAAATAAAAAAATCACCGCCACCCCTCTGTGGAAAAAACAAATAACTTTGTCCCCCCGTGTTCTGAAAAGAAAAAAATATATAAATATATAATAAAAAAGAAACATCTCATTTAATAAAAAAAGTTATCTTCCTTCTCAAACCCCTTTGGTGTTTAAAACTAATAGCAACAATCTGAAGGGATGACTTCTAATATTTTGCAACGCATTAACTTGTTCTTTTTGATAGGGAAATGCTAATATTATATGTTCAGTTTTAAAAAATCTCAAGGTATATACAGGGTGAGTTTTTTTTTTTTGTTTATTTGTATGAGAATCTCGAAAACCATAAGCGATATGCATTGTGTTAAATGAAGAAAAATTTGCATCTTTATAAGCCTAATCTAGATACGTTTTTGTCTATTTAAAGAAATGTATGATTTACTAGATCTTTGCAAAAAATAGGCACTCACCAAAACTTAACCATTCAGTGCTGTAACACTTTTATTTGTAAAGATAAAAAAAAAATTAATATTCTTTTTAAGAAGTTTAAAGTCAAACAACATCTTAAATTTTTAATTTTGCTTAGCATTTTTGAATTAGGAAGGAGAGTATATTTTTAAATGCAAACCACAGTTGGTTATGACATATTCTGGTAGTGCATTTTTTTACTGCTTTCAGCGATATAAGGATTGTAACACTTATTTTAATAAATAACAGCACAATAACATTATTATGTTTAACACAAATCTTGTCTTGCCATGGAAAACGCGGTATAAACAATTCAAACCATCATTAACAGTTCATTCATTAGGAGGTTGTTTTTGTCAGTGGTAAATAAACATACTTTTTAATTTAATTTCTAATTTTGAAAATGATTGTTTTTGTCTGAATTTCTTTCGAGCTGTATCTTTTATGCCATTTTGCTTTCAAAGTTATTTATTTATTTTATTATTATTATTAAGAGTTCTGGATTGGTGGATATTAAAAGTTCGGTATTAATAACCAAAAGAATATGTTCTATCCAATCCTCAAAATTTATTTTAGTATTATTACAACCGGTTTCGGGTATTTGCCATCATCAAGTGTACGGTGTAATGAAATGAAAATTAATTACAGTATTGTATGACATAGTTTTAAAGGAAAATATACTTACATACGTCATTAGAATTCTAAAACTGCGTCTTTAATTACGAATTTGTGATTGTTGTAAGAACACATTATATAAAATTATATTAAAATAAGACACCACACGAAAATGAATACACGTTAAAATATTTATAATATCATCACCAATTCCTGTATTTGGTCTTCCCGAAGTCGTACGATTCTCAGCGCGTTTTTTCCCTCAAATTGTTGAATTGTTCTAGATACTGATTATATTGTACTTAATTATAGATTTCTTTGTATAAAAATCATTAAACACGTGACAAGCTTCTAAATGACTTCTCTGATCGCCGAAATCAACAAATTTATTGAATTTAATATATTAAATTTCATTGAAATTCATCTTGCTCCAATTTGACAATAATTTCAATCCTTCTATAGGACAAACAAAAAAACAATTGCTGTATAAAAACAACTGATCATTGTTTTTTGTTTTCTTAGGTTAAAACAAGGTGTACTTAATATTTTAGTTTCCGCTGTTTTTTCAGTATTTTAGAACAAATGCAATGTAGCATCTGAATTAACGACACGGTAAAGAAAGGCCAATTTTTTCACAAAAATTCCACAAAAATTGCATAATTTATTGCAATGATACTCAATATAGATGAAAATTATCTATGCAACCTATATCGAGCTCAATTAAAATAATCAATTAATTATTCCGAAATATCTATCTTATCATATATTTGAAAATACATAAAATACAATCACAATTAAAAAACCTACCTCTTTCAAAGAAAAATCTTATTATTTATTTTGTGAATTGCACCAAAATATATCACACCCATATTTGTGTAAGGTCACATAGTTTATTATCTGATAAGACATTCATTAAAAGCCAACTGACAAATAAAGGTGCCCTGCTTTGTTGATTTTAAAGTAATACTCATTTGTAATTCTATATACACGAATTATCATTTAGGAAATAAACGAAGCCGCAACATCTGTTCTGTTTAAGAAGATTATTAGGGAATAATTGTGATAAAAAAAAGTGTTGGCATTATTAGCCAACACTTGCATCCCGTGTTTACTGTAACATTGGATATGCGACTTCATTAACGTCCCTCAATAACATAATAATTAGACATGCCACCCATCATACGCTTAAATAATAAAGTTGTATAATCATGTAATATACTATATAAGTATTGCAGTAATTAAACTAGTAAATACTGGGTTTATAATGACACTTCACTTAAATGAATATCTACTACTGCACAAAACATATTTTAAAATAACACAGTTGATAGTATAACCACGTCTAACTCTGTATAAAAGCAGTAGTTAACATTGTCTCTCTAGCTTCTAAACGCATCTTCAAGATGTGCACCCTCATTATTACTACAAGCAACAGGTCTTCTTTTCATATTGTCAAATATACTAATCGTTTGTAATTTTTTTCTTTTTTTGCAGATTCTAGTTACAATTTTTTTTTAAGAAAGTATATAAAGCCTAAGCCTTTAGAATGATTCTCAGGTAGTCGCAGAGCACCAAATCTGCCTCCTAATCACCATTACGACCCCTGAAAAAACCGGTTATCAGAATTGACCAGAGTGAGATTTGAACCCTGGACCTCACGATTGACAGCCAACTGTGCAAGTAATTAGACTATCATTCGCATAATAGCAATAATTCAATCGCTTTTAAAAATTTTATTATTTTACGAGCTGTGTATTATAACTATATAATAAACATAGAGCAAGATTGTACCTCCATATTCGTATCTGTCATCTATCAAAATAAACATTTTTATTTGCTTATTTAGGCGGTTGATGTAATGGCTTTATACGACTTCATTCAAGACGAACGTTTTAAATTACTTTCACTGTTAAAAGAAAAGGTTGTTCGGGTGACTTTCCCCTGGAAACATTTCCTGCCTCTCGAGGACGCATAACTATGAATACAGATTGCAAGGGTAATATTGTCGATTCAACTTGAGAAAATTGGGCAGAAAACTCCCCGAAGCATAACGATACAGAATATTTCAAGCTCCCAAGTTCGTTTCGCACACTATTTCGGGTAATGGTCTTTCGAAATAAATTTCTCTTGAATTAAGAAATCTACAATTTCACAGGTAAAACGCGCTGCAGTTATTACAGTTATTATATATAAAAAAAAAGCCAATTGAGCATATATTTATTTTTCACTAATTATTGCAACGGCTACGTTTTGGTTGAACCATTCGCCTTTCTCAAGCTACAAAAATATATAATAAGACTAATTCAAACAATAAAATTTACAAAAAAGCGAAATTACCTAAGTGAAGTATAAAAATGAGCCCAAAATACATAGAAATAATTACAAAGGTTTTATCAAGGCAACTATATATACAGTGTGTTAAAAAAAGGTTGTCGGATATTTTACCCAATTGTAGTACTGGTGGAAATAAACAAAAAAGTCTTAGTCAACATGGGTCCGCAATTCAACTGTTTTTGACATATAGTCGATTGCATATTGTTTTAGTAGGATAAAAATTTTCAAAGAAATTCTGATCGCAATGTAAATTAAACAAATGTTTATTTAAAGTAAAACTAAAGAAATTGTTCTACATGTCCACCGTTCATTTCTAAGCACGCTTCACACCTTCTTATGAAAGATCGACGCAATCTTTCGAAAATTCCTGGAGTCCTCCGAATTTCCTCGCAACAATTTACGATTCGTTGCCTGAGTTCTTGCAAATTGTTTACAGATCGTGCGTACACTAATTATTTTAGATGCCCCCAAACATAGAAGTCTAGAGGTGTCAGGTCAGGGGACCTAGGAGGCCATGCAGTTGGTCCACCCCGTCCTATCCATCTCTCGTTGTAATCTTGATTTAAGAAATTTCTAACTACGATGGAAAAATGCGCAGGAGCTCCATCGTGCATAAACCACATATTTAATCTGTTAAAAATTGGCACGTCTTCCAACAAAACGGGTAATTCATTTCTTAAAAAATCCAAGTATACTTGTCCCGTTAAACGATCAGGGAGAAATACTGGACCAATTAAACAGTCTCCAAAAATAGCAAGCCAAACATTTAGCGAAAAATGGTTTTGGTGATGCAGTTCAACAACAGCATGGGGATTTTCATCTGCCCAGACGTGATTGTTATGAAAATTGAATATTCCGTCTCTTGTAAACCCAGCCTCGTCACTAAATAAAATCTGAGTCGCAAAATTAGGAGTTTCTGCCAGCTTTCGTAAAACCCAATGACGAAAAACCCTACGTGCATCATAATCGAGAGGAGCAAGAACTTGCACGCGTTGAATGTGGTAGGGATAGAGCTGCTGTTCTCGTAGAATTCTCCAAATGAGAGGATGACTGACGTTCAGTTCTGCGGCAAGTCTTCGGGTGCTAATATTTGGGTTGTCTTCTACCCGTCTCAAAATATCTAATTCTACTGCGGAAGAAGAAACTGATCTAGGTCTACCAAAACCACCATTAATTTTAAATGAACCAGTTTCGGACAGCCGGATATGAAGTCTTGAGAAAATCTTATCACTCGGTAACAACCGATTTGTAAATTCTTCGCCATACATACGCCGTGCTTCAGTGGCATTACCATTCGCACGACCGTACATAAAATGCATATCGGCCATTTCTGCATTTGTGTACTTATGCATAATTTGAGAACAAAAAAAAGAAGCAAATGATAAATAATCTGATGACAGATGTCTGACAGAACTAATTTTAAGTCACAATCAGTTGTTTGACAAAGGGAACTATTCTCAAAACCGAAAAATGTTTTTTTTTATTTTAAAATATGCAATCGACTATATGTCAAAAACAGTTGAATTGCGGACCCATGTTGACTAAGACTTTTTTGTTTATTTCCACCAGTACTATAATTGGGTAAAATATCCGACAACCTTTTTTTAACAGGCTGTATATACGACGATATATCGACAAATGCTCCTATAACTTTTAATAAGGCTCGAATGTCTTTATTTGTTTCTGTATTTATTGATAAAACGCGTTTTCTGCTCATCATAGGTAAATCGCGGATGACTGAAACCGCGGATACGGAGTCAGCGGATAACGGGGTACTACTGTATATGTAAGTCAGTTATAATCTTTCCATTATCGTTTATAACCAAAACATCTAAGAATGGTAAATTATTATGCTGCTGTAATTCCAAGGTGAAAATAAGTGTATCAGGACATATGAAGACATTTTTGTAAAATTTATTGTTTTGATTAGTCTTATTATATATTTTTTAGCATGAGAAAGGTGTTGTAATAACTAGTGCAAAATGAATATATAAAAGGCTCAATTGGCCGTTTTCTTACTACCATGAAACCTACAATTGTTACTTACTAGTAAAATATACTGCAATAAACGAAAAAGTAAAGTAACTACAATGGATGAACGCCAATGAAAAATACACCATTCTATTTAGAGAATTTCTTAAATTACTAACAAGGAAGCATCCTGAAGTGATATCCGGCTGTTGTAAATCGCTGCTTTTCGATTTAGCATAGTCTCACGTTTAACGGGTAAAATATCGACGATTATCGAATTTTTGCAGTTCATACCATTATCACGAATAAAAAAAATAAAATTATGCATCGCTAAATGCACCCTTATTAGGTTTATCAAACTGATGGTTATGACATTTATTTCATCCGTCACAATATACATCCACTCCCTTGTGGAGTGGGGGTTAAACGAAAAGGGGTCAAATATACATACGGAATATAATTTAACGGGATTTACAGAAATATTCTGTAAGAGCGGACTCAAACTAGTATATAGACGGCTCTAATTAACGGCTGATTATGGCGTATCCCGAGTATATGGAAAGAAGCCCAGAAAGACCCTTTCAATCAGCTTTAGCAAGGATACGACGATGTTTCAGGCTAAAGTGTAAATTCATTATTGTATAGACGGATATTAACAATTTTAACTAACAAAAGCTCCAAGAACTCATTCTCCAAGAAAATGCATTTCTAGGACTTACAACATCGGCACACTTTACCCGAAATTTATGGATCCAGATTCCTCCATAGTCAATAGCGACAATTTTCATTAATTTCGTTAATTTTCGCCAACCTGAACTGTCAAGTTTATCTAAATCCGCTTTGCCATTATCTGCTTTGATGAAACTAGCTCTTTGGCGTAATGCCACACATATTTTCAGTTTAACGACATATAGCGTGCCTACCAGGACAGCTTGTGCAACGGAACAATTAATTACATTTTACGCAGTCACGTTAAATAGGAAGGAATACGTAAATATTCGAGAATATCCGTCTACCTGCCTCATTATATTTTCTTTGAAGAAGTCTGCCCTTCTAAATATCTATCAAAAAGTTTATTTTCAACCAAATAAAGAGTTGTTCAAGTCAGGTGCACATCTACATATCTATCTACTTATAATTTTTATGAAGTAAAGAAGTGGAAGTAAAGAATTACTACTTGACATTTTGTAGAGGATACGTGGATCTGAAAACATACTTACCTTGCGTGCAACCAGTAGTTTCCTCAGCCACTTAATTAGGAAATGGAACTTTTATATTCCACATAAACAAACGGGAACAAATGATATTGATAAAAATAGGTAAGTATCAGAGTAGTTCTATTAAGCGATATGCCGATATGTATCCGTACGTAACAGATTAATTAAAGTAAGGTTTCAGATTACACAATGTTAAAACTAAACACAACCATGAAGGATAAAATCAAGTTATGTAATTTAACATTTAAATAAATTTTTATTTCTATTAAATTAAAATACTGCACGTCTCTGGAAAGTGGTCCCAATAACTTCTAAAATATGTACCTACACACAGAGAAATGCATGCTTATCTTGAATAAATTTGTCTTGGACCAAACAAATCTACATTTTGAATATCTACAAGACAAAAACTTCTTAAGACAAGAAAAAATTGTCTTGGCAGCATAATCTTGTCGTAAGAGGTTAATAGTCTTGGTTGAAACTAGTTTTATAGCGTGCAATAAGTCGAAAATGCTATTAGTCTCCACGTAAGAATATAGTTTACTTGCATTTTCAATTGCACGGAATGCAGTAGCAGCTCTTCATATTCATAATAAAATGCCATCTGCCATACGGATTGTCTGTTGAAACGACTTTTTAGAGCTCTTTTCTCAAATTAAATGTTTTGAATTTAATACCAGAATGTCATTTAATACTATTGTCAAATCTTTAACTATCTGTATGTATAGGAAATATGGATTATTTTGCTGTATATCGATAACACAGATCTTATACGTCCTTCTTCGTTTATCAAACGTTTCATACAACAAGGACATATGAATATGATGTAGGTACATATATGTCGCCACCAATAAAAGTCATTTTTATGAATGTTTTTATATAGTGGATGGAGACGTCACGGAAATAAGATGTAACACTTTTAAGTAACAGTTATATCGAATCTGAAAAATTGAAAATTTTACTTGCACTAAAAAAAAAAATCTCTATCTCCGTCCAGTGTAAATTTTATTGGGTTCACTAGCTTGTGTTTTTTACATTAAACATGGGTATCTATTTATAAATCGACTATTATCTAAGCAAATGATTGTGAATGGCAGAATTCTTTTTGTTGCATGATTATCTTATCTTTTACCGTAATGTATCCAATATTTGTACCAATGATATTTATATTTATACAAAATTGTCCTTTCCGATTCACATTCTATAGTGACAGGTGCTGTTAAATTTATTTCTACATCTGTTGATTATTTACAATAGTTAATTATTATTTCTGTCAGTATCGTTATCGAAAATAGGTCAGATAATACTTTTGATTGAAACAAAAATATTATAAACACGAGTATACGGCGATCTCGTGTAAAAAAAACAGGAAACTAAATTAATTTCCTGTTAAACTGCAAATGGTAAAAATTTATTAACAACGTAAAAAAAAAATTTGAATTTTTGTGTCACAAATATTTTAGAAATTATAAGCCTGAGCTATCTCCCAAAGCATCATCATCATCTAGCCGTTCAATCCATGTGGATTATGGCTGACACTTGTGCGTCGTAAAATCCGCATTAGGTGGATTAGCCCTTTTTTTCTTTATTTAAGTCCGTTGTGGGTCCTGGCTGCCCTTGTTATTTTCCTCCATTCCTCTCTGTCCCTGCACTTCGATTTCCAATCCGTCACTCCCATCATCCTTGCGTCCTCCTCTACAGCGTCTCGCCATCTCTTTCTCGGTCTTCCTCTGCTTCTGGCCTCCAGTGGGATCCACTGTGTTACCCTCCTGATCATTTCTGGCGGTTTTCTTCTCATTATATGTCCTGCCCATTGTAATCTGTTTGCTTTAAAGCATCTTATGATGTTTTCTCCTTCCAGCTCATCTTCTATCTCTCTGTTCCTTTTCATTCTTACTTCCCCATCTTCCGTTATATTTGGCCCCAATATTGTCCGCATTATCCTTCTCTCTATTATTTTCAGATCTTCTTCCTCTTTTCGATTTATTGCCATTGTTTCTAACGCATAAGTAATGACCGGTCTAATCAGGGTTTTATATATTTTTATTTTGGTTTTTTTACTTAACATTTTGTTTTTCAATAGAAATTTATTTCTACCGTATGCCTGGTATCCTTTTAAAATCCTCTCTCTCACTTTGTCTCTCGCTGTTCCTCCCACTGTAACTCCTAGATAATTGAAAGAGGCAACTGCTTCAAAATTATATCTTTTCGTTTTTAAAAAGTTTTGTGATTTTACGTCTCCTTTTCCCAGCTTCAAGTATTTTGTCTTTACTTCATTTATTATCATACCGAATTTTTGTGCTTCCGCATCTAGACTTTCTATAGCTCTTATCAGATCATCTCTTGTGTTTGCTGTTATTGCAACATCGTCTGCATATGCTATTACTTGTATCTGATTGGTCATAATATATTTCTTGTCTAGTTCTGCTCTTCTTATAACTCCCTCCAGCACTAGATTAAACAATGTTGGCCATATTGGATCACCTTGTTTCACCCCTTTATTTATCTCGAACGAGTCTGTTGTTGTTCCCTGGAATCTCACTTTGGCTTTTGTGTACTTCAGGCTAACTTCTAGGATTGTTCTCAGTTTTTTGGGCACTTCTAATATCTCTAACTCCTTAAACATTTTCTTCCTGTCAAGGGTGTCGAAAGCACTTTTAAAATCAATAAATATTGCGTGTGTTTCTTTGCCATGTTCCCATCTCTTTTGGAGAATTTGTTCCAACGTGTGTATGGCGTTAATCGTGGATCTTCCTGGTCTAAAGCCATTCTGGTAGTCTCCGAGAATTCCCTCAGCGTACTCTTTTGAACGTTTATTTACCAGATTCGCCAAGATTTTGTAGGCAACATTGAGTAAAGTTATCGGCCTGTAGTTTACGCATTTCTGCTTATCTCCCTTTTTATGTATGGGTGTAATTATTCCGGTGTACCAGTCTTCGGGGATCTTATTTTGTGTCCATATGAGTTTAATTAGGTTACATATTCCTGCTTGTAATTGCTGTCCTCCATATTTTAACAATTCTGCTACTATTTCGTCCTCTCCTGGGGCTTTGCCATTTTTCAAATTTTTTATTTCTGCCAATATTTCCTCTTCACTGGGACTCTCCTCTTCCTGATTTTCATTTTTTAATAGCTGCTCAACTGGATGTTGTGCTTCCTTGTTCTCTTGTGTATATAATATTTCTTTGTAGTGTTCCATCCATATCTCTTCCATTTTGTTAGCGTCATTTTCAATTTTTCCGTTTTTGTCTTTTATTCCTCTGGTTTTGATTGTTGCAGTATTTTGTTGTAGTCCCAAAGCATCGTGTGTATAAATATATATATGATAAAAGGGTCGCTTTAAAAATAAATAAGTTAAACCACAAATCAATTAAAAAAATAGTGGGGTATGAAAGTATTATATAATGTAATCCTCAAAAAACTAACAACACTACCTACTCTACAAAACGCAAACATTTGCTTTATCGATTCCAATTTTTTTCTTCTCTTCCATCGGCTACAACTTTTACCCTTGCCGTCTATACATATCTATTAGAGCGATTAGTACTTTTTATATGTTACAAGAATGATTTACTTACCCTGTACATTTTCAATACATCAAATATTGATTAGGCATCTCTTATGTTTTTAAAATTCTGATAGTTCCCGAAGCTTCCAAGGTGACAAGTTCAATATAACTTTTTTTTTTAATATGAGAAAATGCAACAGTTTGCTCATTATAAGACTAGACTATAGACGTGCTGTAGTGACCCAGACAAGAGTTTCATGTTGCGCACAATATGAAAAATCTATTTCCTTGAGACAATTCTTTTGCTTTTCATACTCGAATTACAATTTTATAGGCAACACATTTTTTACTTTTAGAGCCATTGTTGTGATAATAGCACAATGATATTTAACAATACCTTTATTTTCATAAAGGATTACCTACATTTTTAGAATCTAATCCAGACTCAAGAGACATTCTACAAAAATGACAAATATTTGTGATTGTTTTTTGATAAATCAAGTCGGCACAGCTATTATAACCAATTGTTATAGCACTGTAAGTAAGTAATATATTTGTTTGTTGTTCATCGTCTTCCCTTCAATCACAAAAATATGTTCAAGCTGATGCTCTCTCTTAATTTAAATGGAGAAAACAAAACGGCCAAACTTGAGCAAATTACTGTCTGTCTATTTGAGCGTAATGTTAAGGCGTTTTTTTATATCTGAAGGCAGTGCGTTATAATACATTACGCATCTAAAGTACAGACTACGCTTATAAAAGCTTGTTTTATGTGCAGAAACACTTATATTATTGCAGGCCCACGTTGCCATAATATTATAAATATCATTGTTTTTTGTAAAAAGCTCTTCATTAAGCCTATAAAACATTAGAACTTCGAATAAATACAAGGACCATTAGGGCCATTTATTGCTAGACCATTAGAACCATTTATTACTAGAATATTTTGGGACCAGAACCGTTCTGCGGCATAGGGATGAGCACCTACAAAAAGGAACTCAAAGACAGGGAGGAGACGCAAAGACCCTGCTAGAACTAAGCAGAAACAGACTACGCATCCTTGCAGGTTTTCTGACAGGGCATTGTCATCTGGGGGAACACATGACAAGGATAGGTCTGAAACAGAATAGTGATTGCAGGTTTTGTGGAGCGGAAGGTGAAAGTCCGGAACACCTGATATCCGACTGCACTGCCATCACAGAAACTCGTACCTACCAACTATTTTGGCAAAGACGTCATAGACCATGAAACCATCACAGCTACTGCAATTTATTAAAGTTCTTAGACTGGATGGGGAGCTGTAAGTGCGGGCAAACCCTAGCAGCTTACAGCTGATGTAGGGGGGCACAATAGATCGATAGGTCGCGGTGTAATGTTACCCTAATTAGATCTAATCTAATCTAATCTACTAGAATATTTAAAAATAAATATTTTGAACTGTAGGAATTAGGAATAATTTTATATTCATATAGATAAATATTCGTAGAATATTCTGACAATAAATGGAATATATAAATACCGCGTTTAAAGAATTTTCTGTGCTACTTGAGTATATGCGCAAAAATATACGTACACAAAATTGTGTGGTTTACTGGAATTCCTGATTTCACAAAACTGGATTCTAAAATGTTTAATAATAAATAGTAAGTAAAAAACTGATTTTATTAGGGTCATTTTAATGCACGAATTATGCTGCAGTTGTTCTATAAATTTTATTTTTTAATTTAGCTGATTAAATAAACATCCTTTTAGAATTGGTAGTAAAGTAAAAGAATGATTTTGTATCTGTTTAATATGATAAAATAATTACAAAAAGGCAATTTAACTATTACTTAATAAAGTATATATGTATTAGTAAAAACCACTCGATTAATAATAGATAGACTTATGTATAAGCGGACTAAATGCAGAAACTCCCAAAGGGACTGTTTTGCATATTTGTATTCCTTGCATGACATTACATAATAGTCTACATACTCAGCAAATATTCCCCTTACTAGGTATAAATGAACTACCACCTCTACACCTATAGCTGTAATCAATATCGAATTTCCAGCCAGAAACCCAGCGTTTTATCGTCCCCTTTTCTTTGGACTTTGCAGATTACGATACACCGGAAAAAGTGATATTGGCTTACAACGGTTTGAATCAGTGGGGACAGAAGTCCGGTTCCGGTACATTCCACGGCTGTCCTATTAATAGGTGTACCCTAACGGAAGATAGAAGCAAAGCCAGCGATGCGGACGCCATCATCTACAAAGATCACTTCACTCATCCCGGCGTGATGAGACCGTCGAAGCAAGTTTGGATCTTGTACTTCCTGGAATGCCCGTATCACACGCAAAACGTAAAACTTCATGACGTCTTCAACTGGACGGCCACCTATCGGAGGGACAGCGACATTGTAGCGCCGTACGAGAAATGGATGTATTATAATCCACAGGTATATATCCAAAATAAGTTTAATAACCTTAACCACAAATTAATATTTAATTTTAATATTTAAAAGCAAGAATCAAACAATTCATTTTTATTTAGTTAAAGTGATCATTTAGGAGTGTGCTACAGCGGAAGCTGTAAGAAGAAAAATTTTTGTCAGAACGTTATGACAAAAAAAAACAGACTACGGGATGACCTAGTTCTCACATTCTAATTTAAATCCATCAAAGACCAGAATTCCTTTCGACTTGCTCTGTATTCAAAAACGTTATGTGCGCTAGATAGATTACCCAGCACCGACATATAAAGACTCATACAATCCTGAGGTAAAATATTTCCAGGGAACTAGTAAATAAAGCATAACCATTAATAATAATAAAGCACTTTTACTTTTAATATTAAACTAAGTACAAAAATCAAATCGATTGTGGCTTACAGTAAATTTAAGGTAACCGTGTCAGTGTATAAAAGTTCTTTCAACATTAGCAATTAGCGGTGTGAAAAGCAGTAAAAAAATATCACAGATATACTTTAGTTAAATCGCTTTCAAGTGCGCCATGTTACTTAAAACTAGATCAAAATTAGCTTCAACGATGGGGATAACTGTTAGGAATAAGTGCTAAATATTTACTTATAATTTCGGTTTCGTCACAAATTAGAATTTTTATCCTGCATCTGAGTATGTGGGCAATTATAAAATTAGAGGCATTAAATCTAAATAAATTTGAAATCGATAACACTAGTTGATAAATTATGATGAGGGATAACTTTTCTTATGAATTTTCTTCCCGTTGAATTCGAGAATCAAGGTTAAATTTTTTTCTCGCAGCTTTCGAGATATTGTGATTTTTTCATTTTTTGACCTTTTTCTACGTTACAAACCATATCTGGGCTAGGTGTGTCCGATTTGGTCGTTCTTGGTACCAAATGAAAGACATTGAAGTGATGAAAAACTAAATATAATGGAATCTTTAATTGGTTAAGCGATTCAAAAGACATTGATGAGATTATTCCAGATTTCAACAAAAATAAATCGATGAAAAGCGTACAGTTTCTCTTCGTATACGTAAAGCTGATACCTCTACGCAAAAAATAACACCAACCAGAGGAAAATCGACAGAAAAATGACAATACTATTGACGATTGAAATAAATCCAAATCCCACATTTCTGAATTTATTAATTTTTTCGATAATTTATTAAGCTTGCTCCCTTAAAATAGTATATTACTAATTGTAAGTATAAAAGTAAAAACATACGAACAAGCCATCTTTATTCTTGGGCAATTCTTTTTTAATTAACACGCCAAGCCAATGTGGCAAGTGTCTTCTGGCTTGTTATTACACCAAAGGGTATTAGAATACTTTAGAAATAATTTTGACTCTTGCTTTGTTTTTTTGTAAGTTTTGGAACCTGTTTCTCTCACGAGGAACCAACATTGCTTCATCCCAAAACCTTTGATAGCGTCGCTTATGGTACCTATTAATTAGTTGGTGAAATATCTCACCGTGTTCGTCATTTGCGTTACAAAGATTGTCCGGAAAGAAATGGGAAAGTAGAAAATGGATTTTCAGAGACATATTTAGGCCTGTTAAGAGCTAGATAAATAAAATAGTAAAAACAATACAAGAGAGAATTAACAAGATTAAAATAAAATAATGACATTTCTTACCCATCTTGTTGTTCTCCAGGTAATCGATAATAATTGCTCTGTAGCTAGGGCTTTTGTGGTTCCTAAGATAATTGGCAACAACCAGCTTCAATAAATTCCAAGCCCTGTTTCAACTGGTGTTAAATGTGATGGAAAGTCTGGTTTATTGAACATTTTTTTGTGTCGACCATCAAAACGCCTTCCTTGAGTTTTGCTATAGACAGCTGTAAAGACCTTACACGAAAAAGTAAGAAAGCCAAGTACTTCAGAACCTTTACGGAAAAATATTTGGCTTTCCTTGTTTAAGGCCTTCACTAAATTTTCAATGAGTTCCAATTTAATGTGTAACGCCGGTAGAACGCCTTTCTTGACAAGCGGCACATATTATCTTTAGCTCCTGAGCACAAATTAATCAGAATATATTCTCTATAAATTGTCAAAACGATATGTCAGTTTTCGCAGCAGCTGCAGCTTTAATGTGAGAAAAGAAACCGTTGTCTGCATGGCCGCTTGTCGAAAAAATCAATATAATATTTTTAAAAAAATGGGATTTGGATTTATTCACTAACTCGCCAATAACTTTATCATTTTTCGGTCGATTTTCTTCTGGTTGGTGTTATTATTTGCATAAAGATATAAGTTTTATACATTATATGAAAAAAAAAAAACTTGGCGTTTTTCATCAATTTCTATTTTTCCGTGGCCACAGCCAGTTTAAAAATTGAATTTTGTTTGAAATTTGAACTATTTTGAACTACTTAACCAATTAATCCATTCCACTACATACATTTGTTCATCGTTTCAATGTTTTTTTATTTAGTATCAAGAACAAATCGGACACACTATCCTACATTTATATTTACAAGTGCCTTTTTTACCGCCTACTTTTCACCTGTTAGAATTCTGTGAATTCTGAACTGTGTAACTACGAAAAAACAGTGTTTTTACCCTAATAAATTCATCACCACCGAATGGTACAATGGGGCATGTTCGCGATTCAATAAATTTTTAGATTATCTTTTGATATAAATACTTTTACACTTTCCACCGAATTGCGAAATGTATAGGCGGCATTTTTAAAGAGCATAATGTGAACACATGTTTTACTGCACAAAATACATTACAAAAATTGTTAGGATAACAAAGGATAACCCGGCCGTCAACGAAAGGTGCAATAAAGTTTATGTTGGACAGACAAAGCGGAAAATCGAAACTAGATTTAAGAAACACATTGCATATTATCGGTACGGAAGACTTGATTCGCCCAGCGTGGCACAGCATATTAATGTAACGGGCCATCAGATCAACATTGAGAACATCAAGCTATTAAAAAATGTAACATCCCCGAAAGAATTAAGCGCTTATGAAAGTATTTATATCAAAAGTGAATCTAAAAAATTATTGAATCGCGAACATGCCCCGTTGCACCAATCGGTGCTGATGGATTTATTAGGGTAAAAACACAATTCTTTCGCAGTTACATTTTGTATGAGTTCAGAATTCACAGAATTCCAATCAGTAAAAGTAGGCGGTAAGAACAAAAGAGCACTTGTAAATATAAATTTAGGGTAGGTATAACGAGGCATGCTTAGATATTTTGTTGTTTCTTAGTTCATTCGGTGTTCACTTGAAAATGGAAATACACGAATTCCCGAAATAATTATCCTGAATTAATTTAAAATTAGTGCAGCTGGCAACTCTGCTTATATGAAACACTTCTCAGTACATCAATTATTAATGTCAAGGCTAAAGCACCGCCAAAACGTCTGGAAGAAAAGAGTTCATTATTTAACTTTCAATTCACATAAAAAATATCTGCTATGAGTTTTAGTCGGAATGGTATGATCCAATACGTTTCCATTAATATTAATTTTTATTTCAGGTCCGCCAGATGTCCCAGGCGAGAGATTACGCGGCGAATAAAACCAAAAAGGTAGCGTGGTTCGTGTCGAATTGCGGCGCTCGTAACGGAAGACTGGCGTACGCCCGGGAACTGGCCAAACACATCTCCGTTGACATCTACGGCACGTGCGGTTCCCTAAAATGTCCCCGTTCCGATAAAAAGTGTTTCGATCTCCTAGATAAAGACTACAAATTCTATTTAGCGTTCGAAAACTCGAACTGTAGAGACTATATAACGGAAAAGTTTTACGTGAACGGACTCGGTCGCAACATCTTGCCGATAGTGATGGGGGCGCGACCGATAGACTACGAACGCAGTGGCCCCGATGGTTCCTACATACACGTAGACGAGTTTGCTAGTCCGGCCGAATTGGCCGCCTACCTGCACAGGTTGGACAAGGATAACGACCTGTATAATTCCTATTTTCGCTGGAAGGGTACGGGCGAATTTATAAATACGTACTTTTGGTGCCGTCTCTGTGCCATGTTACACGCACCGCCAAAACCGAAGCATTATGAAGACGTGAACAACTGGTGGCGAGGGTCGGGAGTATGCACCTCCAAGTCTTGGAGGAATATCGAAACGTAGGCGCACATACAACTTTTTTTCGTTGTTATATACATGATACATGTTTTGTTGTACATATATCGGTAATAATTTATTAAATTTTTAGTGTTTTAAAATTTTGTTTTAATTACCACTCCGTTAACGACTTTTGAAGGTAAGTCAACATAAAAAAAAAGATAAAACACTAAACTGTGGCACTGATACAAGTACAAGCGATTAATACTTTTTTTGCCCCTGGACAATTAAAACCATTTTGCCAACTCTCGAGCCTTTTTTTAATATGATGATAATTGAGAAAAAAAAACAATTACTTAGGTTTTTTTTGTTAGGAAATACAAGGCTATATTTGTGAAGGCTATAGATTTGAATTAAAACTTTTAACACTTTTTTCTTTGATTATCTATTGCTCTATCTAAATATAATTTCATCTTCAGAAATAGGATTTAAGATATCAAGAAGTTGATAGGTTGAAGGTCACTTGTCTTCTCACCAAAAGTATGTTTCAGAGATAACGTTTAATCCTTCTTAATGTGAAATAAGACATTTTTTCAGAGGTGTTAAAAGATGAAAGGCAAAGATAAATTTTCAGTAGTATCTAGATATCTATCTAGATCAGCTTTTCAGATTTTAAACTTTGAAACACAACTAAACACACTCTTGAGAAAAATAATTTATCAGATCGTTTTTATTATGTTTTAAATTGCTACCTTTTTGTTCTTCAGATGTTCAATTTTTTTTTTTTTTCAAAACCCGAATAGATCCAAAATTTTGTCATATGCTATTTTTCTTTTCGTTAGCTCTGTAACAAGTGTGTCTATAATTGTAATGAAAACATTCATTACAACAACATATCCTCCCTTCCGTCAAATTTCTGTCTTATTTACTCTAGTATCGTAGTTTTGTACCTTTCTTTTCTTGGCCCTTTGAAAATGATAATACTAACATCCTGTAATTTGTTACCCACATTTTCATAATTATTGAATTTATTTCTCAAACTTTATAAATGCCAGTGATGATTAATACAATTTCACAACCAAAAAGTCGGTATTTATGTTTTGTAACGTTAGCAAAAAGCTAATAGAATTACAGTTTCTAAGGTTTTCATGGTTTTTATCAAGCCACTTGCTTGAACTTTGACATTAGGTGATTGTGAGTATTCATTATTACCCTTTCCAAAGGAGATTTGAGAGCTTCATAGCTTTCGAACATTATCCTTACTGTATCCCCTCTTGCTGACCATCTTGTCGTTGAAAGTTTTTTTCGGTAAATAAGTATAGCAGTATACTATTTGAAGATGAAAATTGCATCTCTCGGTAATCCTGCGTATTGACCAGACATATTGCTTGCGTTATCATAAGGTATGGTTTATATCTAAATCTACCCCTTTTAAAGTGTTTAGAATAGTTCCCTCCATGTTGGAAGTTAGGTGCTCGACTCTTCTTCTTTTTTTATCATAGCTTTTTATTTTCTCTTTTCGGCGTTCGCCTCCTTTGACTTTGCGCCCGTGGCGATCACCCCACCGCTACATTGATAACACTACCCACTTCAAATACCTTACCACAATTTTCACTACGCTGGACGCACGTTTCAATAGCAAAGCTAATGTTGATTATAATAGCTTTTCGTGTTTAAATGTGTGAAATACAAAAAAAAAACAGATAAATTTGTTTAGATGAGTTTAAAATCATCAAACGATAGAACAATTCCTATACTATATGTAAAGCAAACGGCAAACATTCTTTTTTAATAATTACCTATTTAAGAAGTTCTTATCCCAATTGCAATTAAGTCACTTGTCTGTGATGTCGAACAAAAAATATACCTCTTTTGTAAGTACTGAGGATGCAGAAAAGGCAGAATCTGAATCTCTCGAGAGTTTTATGTTCAAGTGTATCTATGCCTTCATATCATAAGAGATTTTATATGTATGTTGTTAATTTAGATATTGTATTTGCACAAACATTACTAAACCATGCGAAAACAAATTACGACAACGTGAGGATGTAGAGGATGTCATGGATGATCATGTGGGAGTCATAGATAATCATGGAGAGTCATGGATGATCATGTGGGAGTCATGGATAATCATGGAGAGTCAGCCAAATACAATTATTGAAAGTTCGAAAAACTTATCTGGCGAAGAAGGTGAAGAAGCAAATAGAAAATCGAGGAAAAGAGTGATTACATCAGAGTATATAAAAACTAAAACAAGATATTCGGAAATTAAGGAAGCAGATATAGAGCGAAAGCAAAAGGCCGAAAAAACGATAGACGAATTACTTAAGAAAAAAAATTATATGGAAGAGCGAAAAGTGAAAGCACTAGAAGAAGTAGTCGAATTAAAGAAAAGAGAATTAAGCTTGTAATAAACATTCGTATATCTATATCACTATTATACATTTTTTTTTTGCTTTGTCTTAAAAATAAAAATCTTATATGCCTGAAAGTTTTTATCAAATACAGACGGAAGAGTAAAAACAATTCTATCATACATAATTAGTCAAATGATTAAGGAAACATCAGAAATGCCTTTTTGAGTGAAACTTTTTTCATTCCACGGGAATAAATTGGTGAAATATTTGCTCTTGCAATTTTATCTAAAAATCATATTATAGTAGGTAGGTATATCTATTTTCCATAACAACTAAATTTAAATTTCTCACAATAAAGTTTTTTACTTCAACGTTAAAGCATAAAATCACTTACGAAATTGTATTATGTTATTTTAATACTTTTGTACTGAAGTTATTAAATGTATGCAAATTGGATATTGCAAAATAATATGACGCATTTCTAGGTAATCTAAAATGTTCTTGAAATTAAATCTCGTCAAATGATCTAACAGTGACTTCTATACATGTCTATGGTTTTAGGGTGTTGTGCTAAATTTATCACAATAAGCGCCATAAGTAAATACACATGAGTATGTTCCATTTTTAAGAGTAAAGCTAAAACACTGTTATCCACAATTTATAAGTTAGAAATTTGTCATTCAAGTTTATCGAATTTAGATGTAAATATATTGGATTGCATTACCTAGAATCGTGTAGAAATATTTTTAGACAATGGAAATTACTTACCATTCCATCAATTTACATTTTCAAATGTATTATGTATGTTAGAGAACGGCTAAATATATTTATAACCCATAAAGATCACCATGACTATTCTACTAGATATAATACTAACTTGCTGATTCCTAAGCATAGACTAACTTTCTATGAATCAGATCCTATATATAAAGGCATTCTGTACTATAATCACTTGCCAAAGGATTTAAAAAATAATAATAACTGTTACATGTTTAAGATTAAGTTAAAAGCATTTTTAGTTGAGAAAGCATATTATTCAATCACTGAGTACATGAATGAGCGTCTGTAATTTAGATATAGTATTTTTTGCCATGTAATCACATATACTTTACCCTTATTGTAATTCTTATATTCTTTGTTTGACTTGTCCCATATTTTTATAATCTACGGGATAAATAAAATTTATTATTATTATTATTATTATAATGTATAAATAACAAAATGTGAAGATGATCAAAGGTGTCAAGATTAATTTTTAGCAACCGATGCAGATTAGGTACACGAAATGAAAAAGATCGTTTCTCAGAAATCTCAGAATTATTTCTAAATAAATGTAGGTATATAAAAATGGAACGTAAGGAAAAAATAAGAGTTGTTGATATCTTAATGAAAAAGTAAATGCAACAAAATAGGAATATTAAAATACCACCATATTTGAAATATAGATATTTTGTTGAAATACTTCTGTTGAAATTGTATCTCAAGTGGGAAATACACTAGCAATAATTTCTTTTGTCCTTTATTTCAGTGTTACGTTACACACATAAAAATACATAAGAATACAACCACGTTTCCTTTTCCCCTTACTACACAACTAACTATAGATGGCGCTTCGTGCGTCCGATCTAAACAGGGCGCGATTATTATTGATACAAAAAATAACATATTTTTCATTAATTCTGATTAGGCAATTCTTTGTACTACAATGCATAAAGAATTGCCGAAACAGATTCTGTATTTCAAATAAATCCGGAGTTGTCAAAAAGATTGAAGACGATATTCACTCACTTCAATCACTTGATCAATAATTTCAAAAATTTTATACATAGAAACAGATTTTCTTAAAATATTTCAACACAAAAAAATGTTCGCTCTGTGAACGGCGTTCATACATATCACCATCTTAAATTCTCTTATAGACCTTTATGTCGTATAGCTACTTGAAAATCTTATTTTGTCTTATTTGAAATTTCTAGAAAAGTACGAATTAGATTATTGTATTCGATTTTTCAATAAGGAATTTCACAACTTTTTTATACCATAAGATAATCCAGAGTTTAGTAATAAATGTTCTTTCATTTATGTATCTTTTTATATTTTTTCTAATTGATATAATTAATTTTTGAAAGTACGTTATGGATTTCCAAATTGAAAACTTCTTAGTATAAGATCGTTAAATGTTTTGCATAAACATACATACATATGTTTATTCAAAATATAAAACCATTTTTACAAAAATTTAAAACAAATTCCTCAGTGAACATCTAAAAACAATACCTTATATTACCTCCTGTATAAATACAGATAATATCAATATTTAAATATTTTTAACGCCAATATAAGCCAACAGCAACCTACCAGCTGCGGCCCTCAATAACACGGGTTCCAATTAACAAAAAAACAGGACCAAATAACAACAAAAATATATGTAAAGGCAAAATGGTTAATATGGAAGGGTATAATATGCAAGACTTTAATGAGCAATTCTTTTCTACATTTATTAAAATTAGACAAACAATAAAAAAAGAATTAATATTTATTGGAAATAGGTAAACACTTAAAGATATTCCATTTATTTTTTTAAAAACGGACAGCTTCATATATATAATATAGTTTTCCAAAAGATTACAATAGTAATTAATAAATTAATATTTACAATCACACAATTTCATAAAAATTGCCCATATAAAGATACAATAGAAAGTCACAACAGTTACTAGTTAAGTAATAAAAGTACTTGGTCACAGGTATTAACAAAGGATTTATTCAATCTTTAGATCAAAGACTTTTGCAGTACAATCATCAGATGTAGATATTAAAAATGTTTTATCTTTTGATACACACATGCTTAAGATATCTTGTTTATGTCCAGTTAAAGTTTGAACTAATGTTCCAGACCGAGCGTCACCCACGTGAATTTCTCCATCTGTTGTACTTACTAAAAATTTACTATTTGCTGCCCACTTCATACCTGTTATTGCACAATTCTTGGTGTTAACTTCATATTTGAGAGTTTGTTTTCCGACATCCCACAGACATACTCGTGCCGATAATGATCCGGTTATCAATATACCTAATTCACTACTAAATAGAAAAAATTCAACATCTTCCTCCTCGGTGGTGATAAATCTACCAATCATTTTGCCATCTGCGATTTTAATGACATGTGATTTTGGTGCAACAGCTAGCAATGTGCCTTCTTCGTTAACTTCTATATTTGTTATCTCATCTAAATCTCCTATCTGCCACACTGCAGTGGCAGCTTTCATATCCCATAATTTCATTTGGCCATCAGAATAACCACCAACTAATCTTTTGCCATCAGGTAAAATTTGTCCAAATGTTGAAGGTGCACCATGAGAAGCTAGAACTTTACAATGACCTTGTGGAATTTGCCAAATAAAGATGTCACCAGATTGTATTCCAGCAATTAAAACATTTGCTAAATGATGCCAGTGTAACCATTCCAGATCATCTCCACCGTAGCACCAAATAAGTTTTTTCTCTTTGACATTCCATACTTGAATTAATCCGCCCATATCACCGGTTGCTACATATTGACTATCATAATTAAAGCCGACTTCTGTTACTGAATCGTTGTGCCCTGTGCATTCAAAATACACTTCACCATTAGAAATTTGCCAAACATAAGCAGCATCATCCTGAGCTCCAGTAACAGCTAACGAGCCATCTGCGCTTATATCACAGTAAAATACTGACATAGTATGCTTTCCAAATGTCAATTTTGACATATCCACAACCTCCGCTTCAATATCTTCCTGATTTTCAGCAACATCTCCACTTCCTTCCATCCCTTCATCTTCCATTTCATCTATTTCTTCATCATCATCCAAGTAAATAACTTCAACGTTCTCGCCAAGATCCGCAGGAAAATCAAATTTATCCATTCTGATTAATTTTAATGATCTAAACTAATGTAACATTTAAATAAAAAAAAACGAACACAAATATATCTAACCTACATCTACCAAACATGTGTTTAAAATGCAACCAATCGAACAAGCAAATCATGGTCGCCAATCAAATAATAAATGTAAAGAAATTTTACATCAAACTGTAAAAATAAAAATTGGAAAAAAGGTGCAAAAGATAGTCACTTTAAAATTATGCTTTGCACGCAGTTTTTATTTGCTATTTTAATTACTTGAAACAGCATTCTATGATGATTCTTTGAAAGCAACCAAGGACGAGTGTAGCAATCATTGTTACTTCGTTTGCTGCAGATAAACATTATTTAAATCATATTAGTACATATTTGAATAATAAAGAAGGCAATTTTTCACAATTTTGTTTGGAATAATTATAAGATGTGAAAATCAATAAAATTTGTCAGTGTATTTTAAAACTTCGAACGGAAGGGTATTATATTGCGCCGCGCCGCTTGCTAGTCCTGCAATGCGGCGTAATTTAATTAAACAAATGTAAATAATCCTATTAATAAAATCTAAGCAAAAGTGGTTTAGGTTTAAAATATATTGTGAGTTTTAACAAACTAAAATAATTAGATATACCCATGATGTACGATAAAGTTTATTTCAGATGCAGGTTACAGAAATGTAAACATACACCAACATAATTTAATAAAAATGAAATCCACAGAGCAATAAAATGTTACATTTCATACATCAATATCATAGATATGCAGTAAGTACTTGATTGCTATAAATCAGTCTATCAAATCTGACTTATCTAATCTCCACTTAAATTGTCAGATAATCTAAATTCTCAGTGAATAGCGCTAATTTAATAAAGTTTTATGGAATATATGCCCATTAACAAGTTACCCAGGAAAAATAGACCATGCCTAATGGAGTTGCCACCTTATTGTCGCAGCACTAACAGAAGTATAGCACTAGAAAGATCTGCACCTCCTGTTAAACTAGAGGTATCGGATCCTTCAAAATTGTTGCAGTTTGTAGAATCTCTTAAGGATAACAATTCAAAAGGTTTAGAAAAGAAAATAAATAAATACGTAAGTTTGTTTAATGTAGCCATCGATGTAGTCATATTTACTTTATTTCAAATTAATTACCTTAGTTGCAAAAAGAAGTTAATGCTCATCAATCGTTTCTAATTCTAATAAGCGAAGATGAAGCTTATGTGCAAGTTGTTGGATCAAAAAGATTGGAATTTATTAAGCGAGCTAAAGTTTCAAAAAATATATTAGAACCAATGTATGATACATATAAGAATCCAACTAAAGGGTTAGGAGATCTTGATCCTGTTTTCCAAAATCTAATGAAAGACGCTTTGGACGGTGTACCTAGTAATGTCATAACTGTTCCTATACTAACACCAGAAAATTCAAGTATGTGATTCTATTTTATTATAAAACAACATCGTCATTAATATACTTTTATATTTCACAGACTTGGTTCTTATTTTAGTTTGCTTGGTAAATCCAACTAAAAGTGACACATTTATCGTTCAATTAGTTAATGAAGCTTTTCGGTTTTGTCTCACCATATTGTTAAATACGACAACATCAGAAGAAGAAGCAAAAATCAAACGGGAGTGTCAAGCCTTGTTAGATGTGGCCAGAAAACTGTTCACGCATTTGGGCGATCTTAAAGACTTATTACAAGAGATTATGTCTGCAGCTAGAAACTTAGTTGATGCAGAAAGATGTTCTTTGTTTCTTCTGGACGATACAAAGGAATTCCTAGTTGCGAAAGTATTTGATAGCACCACGGATACTAAACAAGTGAAAGTTCCAAAAACTTCTGGAATTGCTGGTAATATTTTTATTTCTATTATCCATACAGGCACGAGTAAAAATTTCTTTGAACAAAATCATGAATGAAGATAATTTGTTATCTATTATTCATTACTCGTGAATAACGAATAAACTTGTAAATAAATATGGGATATTTGTAATTTCACTAACAAAATTTATGGTAAAATGTAAATATAAAGTAAATTTATACATTAGACAAATTAAATTTTTTGGGGACAATCAATACTACGGAAACTGAATTTTGTCCCAAAAGACCTATTGGTATTTTTTTTTTTTTGATCTTCCATCAACTGCCATACATTTCAAACCCATTCAGCTGGAAGTAGATAATCTACTAGATTATAGAAAATTTCACATAATCACTTTTCGGGCCTAAGTATGTTGATCATGGTCGTACTCTTCGTCAGTGAGGCATTCGTTCAACAAAAGCTCATTAGATGGCTGGCTAATAATTTTTATTTTTGCTAAATTTCCTGAATTTCTAAGTATAACAAAACGATCAAATGTTTGAATATTTTCAAACAATAAGGCAACTTTTGTTTCCTGTTAAAAGAGTGTTTACCTTTAGATTTAAAAATTTTGACTTTGCAATAGTTTGGTACTTACTTTCTTTATATAATATTTTAAAACACAAGTGTCACAATGACGTTTATGTAATGCGAGAGATTCAATGTACGAACATTACAAGTTCTTGTGGCACACGTTTTTTACAGTATTTTTTCTAATTTGCACATTAATCGCCCATATTACGTTCCGGCAAGAGTCTCACTAGTGCGTTAATATCTCATTACAGCACTGCGTCGTCATTTGTTTTAGCTTTATTGCAACATCCAATTAGAAAAAAATATTTCCAAGTTTCTTACACTTCCCAGTAACCGAAAATCGCCATGAACTTTTTTTTTTTTTTAATGTAACACCTTATACATATATTATTACATTTTTGAATTCAGCATAAAATTCTATAACCATGACAACTAGGGTTCTTTATACCTATCTTCAACTGTTGATGGGGATATTGGGATTTTTGTGAAAATTTTGACATTTATACCGCGGTACGTAATTGATTATTATTCACTTGCTTTATGTGCCAGAGTTCCCGCATTTTAAAACTACCACATACTAATATTGTTTCACCAAAATGTAGTAAAACTTCCCTTTCATATTATACAGCTTGTCTAAAAATTAGTGATACATCAAAGAATGTTTAAAGTTGTAAAACTAATTTTTTTCTAATAGGACACCCTATGTGGTATGGTATGTTTTTACATTGTTTGATGCAGAATAAAAGTCTACGCCGATTTGCTGTAACATTCCCTATACCCATCTCCAATAGTTTTCTTTAAAATACTCGTTTTATTTATTAAATGCTTTCAAATCGTCGAATATTTTACCTAACCTATACCATTTCCATCTCTTATTGTGCATTTTGCGCGCCATTTACTTCTAGAATATTTAAAGTTTATCCAATCATTTAATAATCCAGAATGTAAAAATACTTCTACTAAGTAGTAGTAAATATGCAGATAGTTTTTGTACTTTTTTAGGATCTTAAAAGCACAAACGAAAGTAACATACCCGGTATCTATTGCAATCAGTCGAAATATAAAAATACTTTTCATCTTTTCCTGCATTTAATAAAGCCCGACATTTGCAATATTAGGTTTTAGTATAGATTGTACTGTATACTTTCTGATTACAGGTGGTGTTCATCATAAATAAAAAAAAACAGATAAGGTTATGTTACGGTATGACAAGCAAGTCAAATAGATATTCAATAACAAGCGATAGCATTCTAGGAATCTACACATCTAATTTTGTATTGCCAATACAATGCCAATACTTATGGTAGAAATAATCCCATTTTAGAACTGTTTCCGTTTTGTCATGTACAAGAAATAGTAACATCCATATCAGCCCGACCATTGATCGAAATAGATTTATTTACCGCCTAGTTAAATCCCAGAACGCTTTTATTCGAAAAGTTTAAAGAAAAATGTTTATCTCACTTCTTGGGCACAAGAGCTTCATGCTTGTATTACCAGTCTTGTTGTTATTTATGAATAATTTTTTGATATCTATCCGTAAATAATTTTATTCACACACATGTGTTATAATTTCGTTACTCTAATAATGATATAAGTAAACTTTTAAGGACTGTAGTGTAGAATTAACACACAAAATATCCGAACACTCCGCGCTACACGATTTTATTAATTCGGGAGAATTGTTTCGTGAATTCGTGGATTTCCATTTTCAACTGCATATCCCGACATTTGACAAGACAATTGTTCTGAATTAATAAAATAATAACTTAATAAAAAAATTAACTTTTATTAAAGTAACACTCAAATCTCGTAGTAGTTTATTAAATTGTGTAATACACAACTTTGTTTGTAGGTTATGTTGTTTCAACTGGCGAAGTCCTGAATATAAAGAACGCGTACGAACATCCGTTGTTTTACAAAGGGATCGACGAATTGACCGGATTTAAGACACGCAACATCTTGTGCTTTCCCATTCGTGGTGAATCGGGTACTATAGGCGTGGCGCAATTATGCAATAAAAAAGAGGGGGATTTCACATTGGAGGACGAAGAAACTGCGGTAGCTTTCAGCGTATATTGCGGCTTATCGATAATGCACAGTTTGGTGTATAAGAAAACCATGGAAGCTCAAATGAGAACGCAACTCAGCAACGAGTTGATGATGTACTACATGAAGGTGGAGGATGAAACTGTCAGGAGGACCTTGAACTGTGTAGATCCGCATAATATACCGGGCTTCGAGCATCTAAACTTCGTTGCGAGAGTCATACCTGTAACAGAAACTGCTTGTTATATAATGAAAATGTATGATCGTCTAAAATTAATTTCTAAATTCGACATCAACCGTGAAATACTTATGAGATTTATACTGTATGTACAGAAAGGCTATAGAGATACTCCATACCATAATTGGTATCACGCTGTTTGTACTGCGCATTTTTGCTATATTGCTATACGAAATTTTAAATTGATAGAGCTTGGTTTTATAACGTAAGTTGAATATTTATTATTACAAACAAACATCAATTTTATTTTAATATAAACAGGCCTCTAGAAGCTTTAGCTTTACTGACGTCTTGCTTAGGACATGATATAGATCATAGAGGAACAACTAATTCATTTCAAGTGACAGTTGGTTCAACGCTAGCAAGCTTATATTCTAGTGAAGGTTCCGTAATGGAGAGACATCACTTATCGCAAACACTTTGCATTTTAAATACACAGGTATTAATTGAACAATACGAATATGCAGACCTGCATATTTATTTTATTTTTAAATTTGTAGAAGTGTAATTTCTTAGAGTGCTTAGACAACCAAAGCTTTAGACGTGTACTTGATTTGCTCCAAGACTGCATCTTGGGCACAGATCTAGCAAATCATTTCAAGGTGTTGCCTAAAATACAAGACGTTGTGGCGGTATGAAATTACATAATATAAAAGAGTAATATAAAAATAAATAAAACAAACATTCTAGGCTGGTTACGTCAAAACAAACCTGGAACATAAAAAATTGTTGCTGTCTTTAATAATGACTTGCGCTGACTTATCCGATCAGACAAAGGTATGAAATATCGTCTACCCAATTGCTACATCAGTTTCTGCAGTTCCATTATCTACCTACTATTTCTCTAAGGAAATAGCAGTAATAGACAAGTGAATATTTTCAGGGATTCAAAGTGGCGCAACACGTTGCTCAAATGGTATACGAAGAATTCTTTATGCAAGGAGATATAGAAAAAAATATGGGCAATGTTCCACCTCCGATGATGGATAGAGAAAAAGCTTCAGTACCAGATCTTCAAATAGAATTTTTAGACGAAGTGTGTCTACCCGCTTTTAGGTATTGATATGCGTACGTTTGTTGTACATACGTGGATATTAGCTAATACTATTATAGGACATTAGCGTCACTCTTCTCCGAAGCCAAGGTATTTGTTGAAATCATGGAATCGACGAGAGAATGTTGGGAAGCGTCAAGATTAATATTTAGCAGACACTACGAAAGCGGTAAGCGTTCGTTGGAGATACTGAGAGATGCTGAATTAGATCATGAAATTAAATTGGAAATGGGCAATGGCAAGACAAATGCTGAAAAAGAAGAAACCCCACAAGTAGAAAAAACTAAAGAAGCTTAAATAAACAGTATTTAACAAATAAACTCAAAAAAATCGAAAACTTAGTTTCATTAGTAGCCTCGAAATATTAAATTAGGCAGGAATTTGTGGCGTTGAGTTGATGCAATGCTATTGATGGAATGGGGCACAATTATAAACAAATCATATCATCCAAAGCCACTAATAATTTATTTACGCCAAAGTTATTTTTTGTAACTATAGAAAAATTTCATTTTTAAAATACTTTTAAAAGCGCTCATCTCAGTGTTTATAAATTCTTATTTATTATATAAACATTATTTGGCAGAATTTTGTATTTTGGTTGTATTTCGCGTCTAGTAACGACGCATTTGTACTATTATATCACATTATTTCAAACGATAGAGATAACAGTATTAACACATAAAATTTGTAACATTATAACGTCGCTATGTTGCACCAGCGAAAATATGAGACGAGAAGCACTGAGAAGGGTAGTCAGAATAATAACTACAGTGGCCCCCTCTATCTAAATTAACGGACTGCTGTAATAATGAGGAATTGCACAACTTTTTTTTTATATCATAGAATGATAGAGAATATAATAATATACGGCCCTTCTTTAAACCTTCTTTTAAATTGTTTCTCATTATAGCATAATTAATTTTTGAAAGTGCTCTGACGTCACAAGTTGTTTCATTCATAAATTCTTAGTCAGCATGATTTGGCAACAGAGCGATAGTCATAGTAGTTCGCATCATCATCAAGAAAAGTAATATTAAGTTCGCATGCTTTGTGCGTACAGATGGCGTAAACGTATTATTACGATATTCTGTGTTTATTTTACCCGATTTGGAGGTTATAATCTTTCAGAATTCATTATATGTATTACGATAAATTGGAGAACTTTAAATACAAACAAAAACAAGATGCAGTAATAATGCCGACGCAGCCGGTAAATTCGGTTACTACCTGTGTCACTGTTACCCGTAAATAACTAATCTGTGATTACTACGGGGGAGTAATTTCTATGTTGCCATGTATTCTCGTTTATTCATAAAATTTTACTACGTACCTGTGACGTATAAGGATCTTAAAAAATTTATATTTCCAAAACTACTTTACATGAAACCGTCAAAATTTCAGTGTAAATATATATTTAGGTCATGTACAAAATAATATTATTCTAACAAGAATTAAAAACAAGTGCAATTCCTCATTACGGCTAAAGTGCATCCGGACCAGCTAAACATTGTTGATCTTTTTGACTGTAAATAGATGAATAAAAACTTTCTGTGGTAAAAATACGTTCGTCTTTTATTAAGCAAAGTTTACACACACTACTATGTGAACATTAACTACTAGTTTACTTAACCCAACACAGATGGCACTTATTCCTAGATATTTGGAGATACCAACCTACAACACCTCCACTGTATCGAACAAATATTTAATCTCTACAATTACTTATCCCTAAAGCTTCTAAATGTTTATAATGTTTAGTTATTCCCAAACTTTTTGTTAGAATATCTGCTGGCATTTCACTAGTTTGCAAATAACGAAGTTCAATAATACCATTAGAAATTGCTTCTCTAATGAAATGAAATTTAATATCTATGTGTTTAGATCTTCGATGAACTACATGATTTGCAGCTAGTTTTTGAGCACTTTCATTATCGTTATACATAACAATACATTTAGATGTGCCCGTCAATTCACATAACAAATTCTTTAAGTAAACAGCTTCCTTAGCCGCTTCAGATATGGCTACATATTCTGCCTCAGTACTAGATAAAGCTACTGAATTTTGTTTTCTGCTTTCCCAGGATATAACTGCATTTGATAACTTAAAACAGAATCCAGTATAGGATTTTCGGTCAGTTATATTACCTCCCCAATCAGAATCTGCAAAACATTCTAGTTCTAATCTAGGGTTTCTTTCAAACTTTAAACAATAATCTTTTGTTGCCTTTAAATACTTTAAAATTCTTTTAGCCTGTTTCCAATGAGTTTCATTGTAAGCATTATTGAATTGACTCATATAACTTACACTGTAAGCAATATCAGGGCGTGTTTGGACTGCCAAATACATTAAACTCCCTATAAGATTTTGATAAGGTAAATTACCACTTACATTTTCAGTCTTATCTAAACTAACATTAGTTTCTAGAGGAGTCTTATAAGTCTTACAATCCAACATATTAAATTTCAATAGTAGTTGATCTATATATTCTCTTTGATCAAGCGTTATTATTCCTAATTCTTTGTCAATGTTAACCCTCATTCCTAAACATTGCCTTAACTGCCCTAAATCTTTAATCTTAAATTTAGCGCCTAGCTCTAATTTTAGTTTAGTTGTTTCTTTTAGATCATTTGAAAAAATGAAAAAATCATCTACATATAGTGCTACTATAGTCACTAACTTTTCTCTTTTCATTACAAATAAACAAGGTTCATTTTCTGATTTCTTATAACCTAAGTCTGACATAATTTCATCTACACGTTTATACCATGCACGAGAAGACTGCTTTAAACCATAAACAGCTTTTTTTAGTTTAAGTACTTTATTTTCTTGTCCTTTAAGGACAAAACCTTCTGGTTGTTGCATGAACACAGTATTGTCTAAAAGGCCATTAAGAAAAGCTGTCTTCACGTCCAAATGAGTTACATCTAAATTTAAATTCACAGACATTGCCATTAAAAATCTTAGTGTAGAGTGTCTCATTACTGGCGAATAAATTTCGTCATAATCGATCCCAGCTTTTTGAGAAAACCCTTTAGCAACTAATCGAGCGCGGTGTCTTATTTTCCCGTTAGCTTCTCGTTTCCGTTTAAACACCCACTTGCACTGCACAATAGTTCCACTTCCAGGTTTCTCCACTACATCCCAAGCATCATTCTCTTCAAAAGACTTTAGTTCTTCTTCCATGGCTTGTCTCCAGCTGTTTTTCTCAACACTGGATAGAGCTTCCGTAACACTTGTCGGTTCACTTGCAAAATTGTCTTCAACACAGAAGTAAGTAAGATAATCTTCAAACTTCTTCGGCTTTTGTTGTCTTTCAGATTTCCTCAAATTTCCGGTTACAGCTGTTTCGTCAAATCCTGTACCTTCACATGCATAATCCTGGTCACTGTCATCATCAAAGTAAACACTTTCATTTTCTTCAGTATCCGATGTCCTTCCTTCTGAATCATCAGTACATGTTCCCTCCACTGAATTTTGCCTTTCCTCTTTATCATTTTCACAATGAATAGACATTTCAGCTTCTATGTCTTTATTCAGATTCACATCTTCCATTATTATCACATCTCTGCTTATAACAACTTCATTTTTCTCTTCGTTGTAAATTCTGTATCCTTTAGTATTTTCAGCGTACCCAACCAAAATCATTTTTTCAGACTTTTTATCCCATTTCGTCCGTTTCTGCTTCGGAACATGGTTCATTACGGTGCTGCCAAATATTCGTATGCTACTGATATCTGGTTTTCTTCCATGCCAAATTTCAAATGGCGTTTTGGCTTGTAATCCATAAACACAGCTTCTGTTTCTTATGTAAACCGCTGTATTACATGCTTCCGCCCAAAACTTTTTGTCTAAATTTGCATCAAACATTAGACATCTGGCCTTCTCAACTATTGTCCTGTTGAGTCTTTCAGAAGTACCATTTTGCTCTGGTGTATAAGCATTTGTAGTCTGATGAATTATTCCACACCTTTCAAGATAATTTTCAAACATTTTACTACAAAATTCACCACCATTATCCGTTCTCAACACTTTAATTTTGGACTCCTTTTGGTTTTCAACGAGCGTCTGGAAATTCTTGAATTTTTCAAGTGTTTCATCCTTTGTCTTTAAGAAATAGATAAATGCCATTTTGCTGAAATCATCTTCCAAAATTAAGAAGTATTTTGATCCGCCTATAGAAATTGATTCCATTGGTCCACAAACATCAGCATGTATGACTTCAAGCAATTTTGAGGCTCTGCTTCCTTTCTTCGGAAATGATAATCTTGTTTGTTTGCCTTCACAACAAACAACACAATTGTTCTTTGAAACATTTGCATTATCTATACTTATTAACCCATCTACCGCACCTTTCTTCATTGTCTCAAGATCTCTGTAATTTATATGTGCCAATCTTCTGTGCCATACTGAGTTATCCACCGTCAACATTGCACTGGAACATATATAAGAGCTTGATTCTTCTATGTTTAATTTGTACATATTGTCCTTGAGCGTTGCTGTAGCTATTAACTGGTTTTCTTTGTTAAATATTTCACAACCGTCTTTCTTAAATTTAACTGAGTTACTATTTTTTATTAATTGACTCACCGAAAGTAAATTCGTAGTTAATTCTGGTACACACAATGCATTTTTGATCACCACATCAAACTGTTCATTGTTTACCACTGTCTTAATGTCTATATCACCAACACAAGTCACTGAAAGTTTGTTGTTATTTGCTACTGTTATTTCACCAAGGTTATCGTCTGTCACAGCATCTTTTACCCAATGTTTATTTGTCGTGATGTGTGCACTAGCACCTGAATCAACATACCATTCATTACGTTTAAACCTTCCATTCGTCAAGAAGACTGCACTAAAAGCGTTGTCTTGATTCCTGTTGTCACTGTTTCCCTTAGGTACACTCTTAGTTTTTAATTGTGGACACTTATTTTTAAAATGTCCTAACTGATTACAGTTATAACATTTTAGTTCCTTCTTCTTGTCTGTATTCTTACTCGTATTACTCATGCTTGGCTTTTTCTTGCCATTCCATTTCCCAGCAAATGCACTACTACTTTGAATAGCATCGCCTTCCATATCAAGTAATTTTGTTTTAATCGTATCTGTTGTAATGGTTATGCCAGAGTGCTCGATTGCCATAATCATTGGAGCATATCTCTCAGGTAATCCTGCTAATAGTAAGGAACCTATCCATTCGTCATTGATTTTGAATCCTGTACCTCTTAGCTTCTGTGCACATTCGACCAATTGATTAACATAGGAACTCATTGACTCACAGTTTTCAAGGCGTAAGCTTATTAACGCCCTTAATAAACTAATTCTCCTTGTGAAACCTTTATCGTCAAACATTGATTGCAATTTATTCCACAGCTCTCTAGCTGTCTTAACCTCTTTTATGTGTACATATAGTGATGTGTCTATCGTCAAGATAATCTTAGCTTTGGCTTTCTCATCTTTCTCTGCTTCTCGTTCTGTTCCTTCTATGCATCCTTTCAGGCCTTCCAATATCATAACATTTTCAATTGCGAATGACCATTCATGAAAGTTTTCCCTGCCTTTTAGCCTAGGAACGTTTACCATGTAGTTTGCCGCCATTTCTACACCCAACAAACGCAATACTTTTTCACCAAAGTTTTAACACTACAATCTATTTCCAACAGCCACTTTTACTTATTACAACGCACGCAACCTGGGCCCATAACCTGTTGATCTTTTTGACTGTAAATAGATGAATAAAAACTTTCTGTGGTAAAAATACGTTCGTCTTTTATTAAGCAAAGTTTACACACACTACTATGTGAACATTAACTACTAGTTTACTTAACCCAACACAGATGGCACTTATTCCTAGATATTTGGAGATACCAACCTACAACAAACATGACAAGAGATAAGAAGAAGAAGCGCGATTCTTCTTATCTCTTCGCTTGGTTACAAGTTCTAAAAGAAATATTAGAGGAATGGAAATTCTATTTATTATTTATTCTAATTTATTGCTATATAATCACATATATTTTTCTCTTATTGTAATTCATATGTTCTTTGTTTGACTTCCCATATTTTTATAATCTACGGGATAAATAAAATTTATTATTATACCAGCCACACTGAGAATTTAATTTGATTAAAGTAGTTTCCCGACTGTATATATGCAGAGTGTAACAATGGCAACGCCGTGGTAGTCAAACGATAACAATTTTTGAAATGTTAATAGAGGGATTAGATCTACAAATTAAAAATAATTTGAAATAATACAGACTGTTCCAAAACTTAGTAAGGTATCAACGGTATGTTTTTCTTAATGGAACACGGTATATTTTATGGCATTTTTTAATTCTACACTAAAATTTAAATCAATTTTATTTAACGCTCTCTATCCCTAATTTTTATATGAGTTTATGAGATATATAATTCAATTTTTTTTAAATCCAATGTTCCAAGAAAATTGTAGTACCTCAAAAATGATTTAATTCAGAAAAGTGAAACGAAAATCGTAAAAATAGTAAATCCTTTGGCTGATTGAATGTGACATTCAATGTTGTCCAGTATTTTAACAAGTTCGAGTACTTCAAGCAAATATTGGAAGTAGCTTTAAGTTTCACAATTTACTTGAAATTTATAGTATATAAGAAGATAGAAACAGTAAGTTATTTCCATTAGAGTGCGGTAGGTGTCATTTACTGCGCGACAACTGTAAATGACACCTACCCCACTCTAATGGAAATAAGAAATAACTATTGTTTCTATCCTCGATGATTTTTCAAGTAAATTGTGAAAAAGCTACTTCGAACAATAGAATTTTCTATTCATCAATGTAAAGATATACTGGGTGTTTCATTTAAAATACTAAATTTAATTCACTTAGATCACATACAAAACGCAAATAAGTTAAAAACTAGTACCTAGTTAGGCATAGGGAGTCCTGGTTTAACGAAATAATTTTTTTTATCTACAAACAAAGTACAAACACGAGTAAACTGACGCTTTGTAGAAAACTGGACAAGATGAATGTCGCATTCAATCTATTACTATATTTACGATTTTCGTTTCACTTTTGTGAATTAAGTCATTTTTTAAGGTACTAGCTAGACTTTCCTTGTAACATTGCATTTTCAAATAAATTGAAATATATCTTGTAAACTATAAAAATTAGGCATAGAGAACGAGAACCTTAAATAAAATTGATCTGATTATTAGTGTAGAATTCAAAATTGCCATTAATATACGGTGTTTCATTAAAAAAAACATAGTTTTGATACATTGCTAAACATTGGAATACCTGTATATATTCCCCGTTATTTTTTTAAATTTCAATTGTAGTTTCCACCTACATCCTGTATATATAAGTCACAAATTTGACTTATAAAATGACTTGTCGTTGGAAGTTAGTACTGATTTAATTCATACTTTTATCTTTTATTAACTACGTAGAACTCTTCGTTTGCGATTACAACTTTGAATTTCCATCTGACAATCAGTAAGCGTGTTCTCAAACCACCACATAATTCCTATATATCTCTTATTTGATTAAAAATGCTAATTATAAAAACAAAAGTAGCACAAAAACACTTTTCATAATATATTCTAACCGTTTTATGAAACCAGTTTTTTAATATACTATTCGAATAATGATAACAAAAAAAAAATTATTGTATTATTTACAGTCAAATTGATATTGTTGTAATGATCTAATAATGGCGATAAGAGAAGTCAGTTTTCGAGCGCGTTTATCTCAGATATATACGCATCGTACGTGTTTTTTTAAAAAGAAGTGGTAACTAGCGCCACATGTGTTTGGTTCTGAACTTTCTTGGAACACAGGTGAGGCACAGGTAAATGCATTTTAAAATTTATAGGTACGATTTTATTGCGTAAGTTTAATGCAAGCTGACCACACCTAGAATAAAAAATGTACTAAACAAAGGATTTCAATGTACCCAACCTAATACACGTGTAAACACGTTTCGTTCTACCTATTATTGCGAACGTGTTACACCGGATTTTGGAATTAGCAGAATTTATAAAATAATACAATAACATGGCTGATGAAAATATTGAAAATATGTCCAAAAAGTAAGTTCTATTTGATTTTTCTATAATATTTTATGGAGTTTATCACTTAGATAGTTGTAACTTATGTTGAGATTAAGTTAACCTATATGATGATGCAAGTAATCTATTCAGCTCATAACATATTGAGGCGAAATTTGTCTCAAATAGCGCGAAGGTATGCTCATTGATGCACACATTTTCATTAATTATTATTATTATTACTTATAGTGAATTGAAGAGGCGATTGAAAGCAGAACAAAAGGCTAAGGAAAAAGCGGAGAAAGCTAGTAAGCAGCCAGTCCAACAAACAAAGCCGAAAAAGGAACTAGAAGAAGAAATAAGCCCTAACGAATACTTTAAATTGCGCACTCAATCAGTTGCACACCTTAAAACTTTAAGCCCTGATGAACACCCGTATCCCCACAAATTCCATGTCGGCACTTCACTTGAAGAGTTCATTGCGAAATATTCACATTTGCAAAATGAGGAAGTTCTTGAAAACGAGGTAGTGACAGTAGCTGGGAGAATACACTCAATAAGAGAATCCGGTGCGAAGCTAATCTTTTACGATTTAAGAGGAGAGGGTTTGAAGATTCAAGTTATGGCGACAGCTAAAAATTATGTGAACGAAGAGAGGTTTAAAACTGACACGGATAAATTACGGAGAGGAGATATAATAGGAATTGAAGGTGTACCCACTCGGACAAAGAAAGGAGAATTGTCTATAAGGCCGATAACTGTGAAGTTACTATCGCCCTGTTTACACATGCTGCCTCATTTGCATTTCGGATTAAAAGATAAAGAGACACGATTTAGGCAGAGATACTTGGATTTAATATTAAATAATCGTGTAAGGAACATTTTTTTAACACGTGCGAAAATTATATCTTATATACGGAGGTTTTTCGATGAACTTGGATTTCTGGAAATTGAAACCCCCATGATGAATATGATTCCAGGTATTAAAGCAATTTAATATTTATATATTTCTTTCTATTTTTCTAATTCCTTCACTAGATTGTGCAATCAGTCTTCCTTTTTGTCTCCCTTTTGCAATGTACAAATTACAATTGTTTCTTTTCCATCTTTAGTTGGTAATCATATTGTAGCATCTGTATGAATTCTATTCTTTCTGCTGTTGTACATGCGCCAGTGGTGGCTCGTCAGGGGAGGCTAAGCCTCCCCTATTATTTTTAATAAAATAAATTGTGTTTATTATGTATTAAAACAATGTTTAAGCATTGAGTATATACTAAAACAAAGCAATTTTTACAAAGAATTTATAATAAATGGTATATTTATTCATTACTTCATTTGAAAGTGCAAACAAATTTCCAATAATGCATAACATTTTACTGCACTTACGCATATTATAAAAGCAAGCAAGGAGGCTAGCCGCAAGTATGGCTCCGTGCCGATGATTAATACCATCACGTATACTTTGTACGGCGATAAAGAATGGGACGGAGGCTTGGCTCGGGTGAGATCGTATGAGATCGGCAAGTTGTGATACGTTGTCGTTCGTAAAACGTTCGCAGTTTTCGACATCAGTTTTGCGTGGAATCGTTTCTTAGCTGTTATTCAAACTTTACAAGAATACAGAAATAATAATCGTCGTTTTAATGATATACATAATTACTCATATTTTGACAAAGAACCCAGTCAGAAAAGACATAGATTGTCCTATCAACCAGAAATACAAGAATATAAACAAATTTTTAACGAAATTTTAGATACGTTAATCGTTCAGGCAGAAGTTAGATTTCAAGATATACACAAGTTACGTTTTTTTGATTTATTGACTTTTGACAAATCCTTAATTTATTCAAAAACTTTCCCTAAAATTTCTTAGAAAACACTTTTACAACAATAGTTTTAGTTTGACGAAATTCATGATCCTCCAATATTCAGAGAATGTTAAACGTCAATTGAGATGTTAAATTTTATTAATAAAGACGATTTATATGAATATATGCCGGAACTGAGTAAACTTATAAGCATTTACTAAAAAGAAAATTAAAAACTAAAGCCGCAACACTATGTATCAAAATCGATTAAGCAGTTTATCCTTAATATCAATTGAAAATGGTTTTTTTATTACATTAACGCAAAATGATGTATTTACGAGTGGGTAAGAGTAAGCAATACAGTTTTCCGTGTTTTAAAAAAATATTAAAATATTTATTTTAGTTTTTAAAAAACAACAATATCAACAACTTATTTTTATTTACCGTAGAATTTTATGAGTTACTATTATATTTTTTATTTACTATTAGTTTATTTTTGGTTTATTAAGAGTTTATTTTAACTTTTTATTAGCTTTTTACCTATCGCCTTATACCATTTATCCATTTTCCTATTCAGGTAAGATTTCACTCTCATCTCTACGTGGTTCTTGCTAGACGAGTAATTTTATTTTATTTTGATTTCTTTTTTATGTCAATTTTTATTCTACACTTCCAATGATACAGTAATAGATATAAAAATATTATTTATTGACCGAGAAGAGTTAGGTTACACTAGCCTCCCCTGGGCAAAAAGTCACGAGCCGCCACTGACATGCGCGCCCATTTCTTTCCATTCATAGTATATATTTTTCTTAAGGAATCAATTTCCAGCTTTCTATATTCTCTATCTGAAAACTGCCAGCTCTGATATTCATAAATTAAAATTGTCTTCAAAATAGTTGTGCAGATGACTTGTTTGAAATTTCCAAAATAAAGAGTTTAGTAAATAGACAAAATATTCAAATTTTGTACACTTCCGAATTTCAGTTCTGGATCTTGTCTTTGTATAATTTTCATTTTCAAAAATTCTGTTTTAGCAATGTCTGTATTCAAATTCCATTTCTCGTACTCTTCTTTCAATCTTTGTAAATGCAAGAGTTATCAAATACTGCTCATCCATCTTATTTTCCTTTTCTACTTACTGCTGCCTTGAAATACAGGGCCGTGCAGCAATCGTCCGTCTTTGATTAGTATGTGAGATAGCGATTTCATATTTTGAGGATAAGACAAATTGAAGGTGTCCAAACACTCAACTTTGGCATGCTTTTTTATCGTCCTTATAAATTAACTGGTTTTTCCAGGATGTTTTCATCATGTTTATTAAATATCTGGCTCATATTTAATCGACCGAATAGGCTATTTAAAGCATTGCAGGTTGCCTAGAACTCTTTGAAGTTATTTGTTTGCAAATCTTTATTTCGATAACTCGACCATTTTTTGTTGTTTCGATTTCCATCTTCATTTTGGCTTTTTTATTTTCAATAAAGAATGTTTCATAATAATATACCTATTCTTTCAACTTTATCAACTTTAAATTGCTGTTCAGTCTTCACTAGTCTTCTTGTCTTAACCTTCTTGTCAATTTCATGGTAAAGTTACTTTTATCCTCTATATTTCTGTTCCCACACTTTTTAACTGATCTTATCTTATTCCTGTGATTTTTTTTTTGATCACAGGTGGGGCAACTGCAAAACCATTCGTTACGTACCACAACGAATTAAATATGCAATTATATATGCGTATCGCTCCAGAACTGTATCACAAAATGTTAGTGGTAGGTGGAATCGATCGTGTGTACGAGATAGGGCGCCAGTTCCGCAATGAAGGAATAGATCTCACGCATAATCCAGAGTTCACGACATGTGAATTTTACATGGCTTATGCAGATTACAACGATATAATGACTATAACAGAAAGTTTATTATCTGGAATGGTGAAGAGTATCCATGGTACGTACAAGGTGAAATATCATCCAGATGGTCCAGAAGGAGAAGAGGTTGAAATCGATTTCACACCACCATTCAAACGAGTATCGATGTTACCTACCTTAGAAAGAATCTTAAAAGTTAAACTTCCATCACCTAAAGAATTAATGACGGCAGAAGGAACTAAGTTTTTAAGTGATTTGTGTGAAAAGAATAACGTCGAGTGTCCACCGCCACGAACGTCGGCCCGTTTATTGGATAAACTAGTAGGTGAATTTATTGAAGAGACGTGTATAAATCCTTGCTTTATCACCGAACATCCACAAATCATGAGCCCTCTAGCTAAATGGCATAGGTCAATACCGGGATTAACTGAGAGATTTGAGTTATTTGTAATGAAGAAGGAGGTGTGTAATGCTTATACAGAATTGAACGATCCATTAGTTCAGAGGGAAAGATTTGAACAACAAGCAAGGGATAAGGCCGCAGGAGATGATGAAGCACAGCTTGTGGATGAAACATTTTGCACTGCATTAGAATATGGTCTGCCACCGACAGGCGGCTGGGGTCTTGGGGTCGATCGCTTAACAATGTTTTTAACAGACAATAACAATATTAAGGTAGTGAGAAGATATAAATGAAAAACAAATATTTGAAGTGTTTCATATTTTTATATTTCTAGGAAGTATTATTATTCCCAGCAATGAAACCAGATGATCCCAACAAGAATAAAGATGATGAGGAAGAAGACAAAAAGACAGAATCCTAACCTACGATTTTATAATGTCAGATGTGAATTTAATTGATACTTTATTTATCAGTATGTTATATTTATTAAACCATTACATACTAAAAAATCTGGTTTTCTCTGAAAAATATTTCCGCACACAAATAAGATTTTATGTACTTATATTAACAAATTTAACTTAAATTACTGAGAAGAAGCAATATATGTACCATAAACATTTACTTTAGTGTTTGTTGTAATTGAGCTTACTCTTTTTCTTAAAAAAAGAATATATTTAATTCTCATACAAACATATTTGGAGAAAATAATTTCTTACTTTTTTTGTGGCGGTCATACCTATGCATTTTACGAAGTATTAAATAAAATATAACCTCAACAAAAATATAAAACTACAATTTCAAATACAAATTTTTAGATTATATTACTATTAAAAAATAAATTACTTACTATGCCTTCGAAAATTTTGGAGTCCTATTTTTGTTTTACAATCATTATATATTCAAGTTGAAACACAATATAATACATAAGTACATATGTACCGATATGTACTTTATGAACAATGAAAAACAAGTATAAAAAAACCCTCCAATATAAAACGATAGACGCAGGCACTGTGTCACCAATACTGCCACTAACAAAATAATAATAAAATTAAAAAGAAAAAAACAAACTTTACCTCATATTTTCTTTAGCTATAGGAAATAATAAATTTAGTTTTATATACTTAAGTTAAATGTAATTTACCATATCGTAACCTTTTGTAGCCCAAATTACCTAAATCGCATCCGAATCCGAGTAGCAGGCGCAAGTAGCAACCAACTGACAGTAGCTGATGATCTTTTTTCTTTATTTTAAGTTGCCGGTGCTGTAATATTCATTTGACATTACAATTTGAAATATCGTGGCACAAAAACATAAAATGGGCAATTAGATAGTGTTTATGAGAAAAATAAAATTGTAAATTATTTTAAAATGCGTAATAAAAATATATCTTTGGACGAAGTATTATTAAAAATAACCGCGTTCTTCTTACTTTCTGTTAAAAGGTTTAGTATCCTCAAAACGTAATTATTTCTGCGCATTATGCAAACTTATTATTTTGAAATTAACGATATCAACACATTAAAAGAAATTAAATTCAATTATGAAGTAAATTCTGTTTTCCCGGACATTCTATTTAAACACTTGGTAGATAGTTCTTCAAATACTGTGGGGTAAGTGTTAGTATTTTAAATTAATATAAGTGGCATATTTGGGCTATGTTTGATTTTAGTTTATTGTTGGAAATTTTGGAACATTTCTTAAATAGTAGTGCATTCTGGCAGAATAGGGGCAATTCATTATGTTACACAATAGAATTCGTTCTTACAAACATATCTTATTTTACGAAAAACAAAAATAACTTTATCTTATACAAATTAATCGAGTTTTTAAACAAAATATTTGTCGGGTAAATATCCAATGCAGAGTATTTATATAATCATGTACCTAATTAAATGGCTTTATAGGATAAAAGGAGCGCCCGCTATAAATCTTGGACTGGATACTTGTCGCATTTGCGATTTAATAGTACCTTTGCTGAAAAATGATCAATTGAAATACAGTTCAGTTACATTGCTTACTTCTATGTTATCGATACAAGAAATTATTTTTCGAGATTTTGGTATTGTAGATCACTGTATTTCCCAGTGTTTCAACTGCTTGGAATCTGAATGCAAAGAATTACCTATATTAGTTGTTGCTAGTTTACGGTTTGTATTGATATCTATAATATAATAAATAAAAGTTCTTTTTTCTTGTTCTTCATGATTTTTATCCTAAGTAGACTTGCACATCATTAATGACGTTTGTGAACGTAATGTACAAAATAGCGCCGTTTCTAAATAAGGCATTGTTTGCTTGCCTCGGTTCACAATTTCCAAACTCGTTCGATAAAACGGAACTTTCCAGCTATGATACGTAAATAACTAAAACGCCTTAGGTCCGTATAATATTCAAATTATAAAATATGCCAACCCTGTACAGTGCACGAAACTGCTGAGTGCGTTAAAGTATCACACTCGAGGATTACAGGTATTTACGTTTGTAGTATATTTCTTGTACTGAAAGTTTTGTTGATGACGTGCACGTCCTCTTTGAATGAAAATTGTAGTAAAAGCATGCTCGCAAACTGTCAGATGGACGTCAGAGGCATGCGCATTGAGTAAATACCTTGCAATAAACACCTTCATGTCTAACAAATTAGGTAATGCGCATGCGTCTGACGTCCATTTGACAGTTTGCGAGTTCAGATGGAGCAATGCTAAGATAAATATCGATACACGTGATTGATCGCAAATACTGCGCTGTTGGCAAACGTGTCATTTGTGACGGAAATATTTTTTGTCGTAGTTTTCAATAAAATTGTGGTAATTTTAGTAATACCTTAGTTAGGTTAAGTTACGAAAGAAATGACCTTTATTTGTTTCTATTTTATTGCAGATATCTGTATTACAATATCTATAATTAGAATTATATTTAAACATAGATTGCCAGCAATGTATTTGCTCACCAATACTTACGAACAAAGACGAATTGTGTTAATTTATTATAAGGCGCGAATAATGAAATAATCAATTATTTTAATAATCTGTGGTGAACTGGTAAAATCTATAACTATTTAAAAGTTATAATAGAGGTTACAACTCAATTACTATGTAATTTAAAAAAGATAATAATTTTTTTTTATACAATTGGTAGTGTAGCGTTATAAAGTCGTCATCACGTGCATCGATAGTTATCCTGCATTTAAAGTTATGACTTATGACGTTGTATTTTTTAATGTTGTCAGTTTCATATTATTAACTCAATTACGTGATACTAATCCCGTAGGTATAATTAATTTAAACGTATCTGTAAAATTGGGCATATCTCCAAAACCGTTGGAGATAGACCGTTAAAATCAGGTTATACATGATTTTAGAGCTCGAAAATCACAGATCCCTATTTAATCATCCTGTATTTTAAACTCATTTTTTTAATAAGAGACGTGTGCTCTTTGGTTATTTTATCGCGTGCGAATCGAACTTATTTCCCTCATTTCTACAAGTGTGTCTCGCTCCATTGAGCACATCCTCTTGATGTTACGCTTCAGCCAACTTGGGTGAATCTTGTTGTAGCTTACTCGACATTGTTAAACGGCATCAAACGTGAATGAAAATTTGCCAGTACCTACGGTATTATATTATATTATTATCAAACAATTCCTTGTTAATTGGATTATCTATACTGAATATTTTATACATGAAAAAACTTTGTTTTGTACCTACTATGTTATATTGTATTTAAAAATCAAATATAAATAACGTAAACCACAAATGAAAAGATTTTTTTATTCCAGTGCTTTCCCACGTTTATTATTATCAAAAAGTAATGTCCTATATCACTGGTTGTACCGAGATTGTCCTCAATTACTCGAGAAAGTAGGTTTGGGATCAACTTGCATTATGCCTAGTAAATAATACAAATAATTTTTAGAGTGCAACGCGAGTTCTTCTCAATTGTATAATTTTGGCTTATGAAACGAAGGACAAAGCGAATTATGAATTGACCAATGTGTATAAGCACAAAATATCCACATTTTATGGTATGCTCAAGAACAAAATGTTTTATAGGAATATTATAACAATATTTTGCTATATGATAAACGATTTTACAAGTTTGGGTGTATTGCCAATGATAAGTATTATGGGTATAAACGGAATGAAATTTGAAATTAATGAAGAACATTATTGGTTCTATGATAATACAATTATTATAATAAATTATTTGCGATGCTTATATTGCTCGTAAGTTTATTTTAGTAGTAGTTGTGCTAAAATATTATAGACTTCTTTTTTGACAGAAATGAAATTGATAGGGAAGACATTAGAAAGTGCATAGTTAGCAGATGTCTTAAACCACCTTATCCACCTTCAATATTGAAATGTTTATGTTTATTATATCCACTATTTTGCCAGAGTCAAAAGCGAAATATCACTGATGTTTCGGCAGAAAACAGCGTTCTAGATGCCGCCGAGCAATGTAATTATTTTTGCGAAATACTTACTTACCATTTATTGCAACTCCAGTGGTTTTTATCGTCCAATAGACCTATTTTAAAAGCAAATGCTCTTGGAGCTTATCTAGTCAATTGTAAGAGTGACAGAATCATATTGGGAGCATTAAAAGCAACGAGTACCACGGAGCTCTTGGTAAACTGGTTATATGATGATACAAAAGTGGCTGAAAGGTAATTTCAATTTTCTTATGATTTCTGGTTATCTTATTCGCATTATCACATTTCTATTGTAGAGCTGTTGATTTGTTATCCCAATTGAAATGTCCCAGAACGTCGATTTTCCTCAAGCAGAAATTGCCAACGTCGATCCAATCACAAACTTCTCTCGGTCGCTTCTTTAAAGCTAAGCCTGCGCTGCCCGATTCCGAAAAGGAAGGCGTGTTCTTTTGCGAGATGATGTCCAGCATTTTACGAGTTTTGAACGAGAGAGATGCGTTCGTTGGAACGTGCGAATATAGTTCGAGATTGCTCAGTAAATTTAAGAATTGTTCTCAAGCAATTAAAGTATTTATCTTAAACGAATACTGCGTTGTTCGAATGTATGATGCTGCATCGAATTCTGATGAAGAAGTTGCTTTGTCTGCTATTACCATGTTGATTATTTTTGTGAAATTACAGGTGTGTGAATTCTCAAGTTAAATAGTTAAAAATACTCAAAAAATATCAATTTTACGGAAATAATTTCTTACTAGTTTTGTTTTTTTTTATTTTTAGAGACGACATTTGATCAAAATGGTAAAATCTACACCAATAGATTTTAGAAATTTACTACAAGGGTCTGATATCAGGCTGCTAAGAACGGTGAACCTTCTGAGTCTATTCCCGAGCTATTCGACACCCAAATACGTAATATCAATCCCAAAAGAGGAAGCATTAAATCTTTATCAATATCTACTGCAATTACAGTGTGCAGAAATTTATTCGCAAATATTGGTGATTTTGGTAAAATTGCAAAGGACGTATCCCTTTTTGGCCTACTTATCTTCAACCATGCTCTACGTCGAATTACATTCCTGCTTTAGTTATAAGACTGAATCGCAAATTCAGCAGTTTCTAATATTCTTAGAAGATTGGTTGGAGAGAATGGCGAAAGAGGGAATATGTCTTTACGATATTTCGCAGAATATTAACTCATTTTTATTAAGCCTTCCACAATCATGTCAGGTGAGGAAAGAATAGTGTAGTCCAAATACAATTATTACCAGATCAAATATGTTTCAGGTGCAAAGAAACCTGAAACTATTGCGAAAATGTGCTGAATATCCTTAGAACCGTATTTTTGTTTAATTAAATATTTAATTGTCTCTCTTAATTTTCCTAAACGATTTATTATCTTTTGTTGTTAATTAATATCTAATTGTTGAATATAAATGTTTTGTAAAATAATTTCCGCTTTTATTTAATACCTCAACTTCAAATTTTCAAACGGATGATAATTTTAAAAAAAAATCTTTCTATGTTTTTACCACGTATTTATTATACACTTTCGTGACTATAGTTTCAACTCTTTCGAGTTATTTCCAAACGATTACAGAGTTTGGAATAATTTTGCAGTTTATATATATGTACAAATAAGGGGTGCTTATACTAATTGCTATTTTATTACAACCAGGTAAATAGATCTGGAAAGTGTGAGGGAATACCTGAATAAGGGAAAACCGTGTTACCACTTATTGTTGTTTCAAGGTGTCGAACAGCGGTGAATCCATAAGATCAGTAATCAATTAAGTAAAATGAGGGAATTTTTATTTAAATATATTTCCCGGGATTCTAGTAAATTTAATTTTCGGCCTTTGTCGCATAAATGTAAAATTTTTAAATTGCCCAAAGCCAGTGCACTATGATTATGTTCAAAAAAAAAATTACAAAGATGGGATGGATGATATATTATTGAAGCAAGTGGTTTGTTGAAACATTTGAATTGCCAGGAATTCCTCTACTGGCTGAAAATATTTCATTTTATCATGCCACATGTTGAAATATTAACAGTCATATTCACAGTGCTCAACTGCCAAAGGCAATTTCAACACCGAATTATTCACATTAGAAATTTAAGAAATTCTACTGACAATGATAATCAAGAACGCAATAATGAAGAACCTGCACGGAAAAGACAAAAAACGACAGCTGGTTGGTAGTTTAAATTTTAAGGAATGTTGCTTCATACATTGATAAGTTAAACAATTTCGCTCATTTCCTTCTTGTCTTACAACAAATTGTGAAGTAATATAATTCCATCCTTAATTATTTTTTTAAATTGCGATTATTTCAACTTAAATTAAAAAAAAAAAGAAAAAATAGAATATAGAACAAATATTTTGGCAATTTTTGTAAATTGAAAGGATATTGAATCATTTCATGGGACATAGAACACAATAATAATTGATTTAAACAAAAATATACAAATAATATTGGTTTTATTTAAATATTTTAAAAATATATAATAATAAGCAAAAACTGAAAAGTACCATGTTTGCTTTTGGCAACGAACACGTTTTGAATGCTTTCCTTGTTTTGAAAGAATTGGCATCTTTGTAACTTTTAAAGTAATAGCAAATACATTACATTCAATGTTTTTGAAAAGAATTGCTGACAGGCCGGACGTATCTATAAGAGACTGTACCTTATATATATAATGTATTGTAGTTAATGCAATATAAGTCATAAAAACAAAAAAATTAATTAAAGTGTCTTCTAATATAGTTCTGTCTAAAAACATTTCCATTCTCAACGTCGTTAACATTCACTTCATTAAATTAGTTGTCTTCGTACAAATTGGTATTCTCAAATGACAATATAAAATACTTACTACCACAATAATATCAACATGAAATTTTACGTTCTATTTCTGGTTGGTTTTCTAAAATAATATTATGCAAAATGGGAACAGCAACTATTACTGCTTTTGTTGAATCAATATTTTTCTACCTGTGTCATGACCATATGCACCTTTAGCCAAGTGCAGTCGCCAAAACTTGTGTTTCAGGTGAAATAGGCAAACCACGATTGCTTACTGTACTTAAATTATCAATTAATTAATTAAATTTATAAAAATATTCGCTACATTTTAGTATTTTAAAACACGAGTGTCACACTGACGTTTATGTAATGCGAGTACAAGTTTGAATAGCGAGTCATTCAATGTACAAGCATTACAAGTCATTGTGACACGAGTTTTTTACAGTATTTTTTTCTTCTAATTTGCACATTAATCGCCCATATTACATTCCGGCAAGAGTCCCACCAGTGCGTTAATATCTCATTACAGCACAGTGTGCGGTAATAATCATTTCAGCACGGCGTCGTCGTTTGTTTTAGCTTTATTGTAACATACAATTAGAAAAAATATATTAGTTATTTACGGGAACGAATTTATCAGAAGGTATATAGGTATTAAATTTTGAAAAAAGCGATGCGACACTATAAAAAGTATACCTTACCTACTAAGGCCGTCTGTCCAATGTCGCAACCCAACTAATACAACAACGAAAAACTGACCATTTATCACGAATTGGTATACAGAGGTGTTTGTATAAGTAGTTCCAGTTGTATTACACCTGCATTAGTGCAGCAGATAAACGGCCTAAGTCTCTGTGTTCCATAATCTTAACTATAAATAGATTCAAAACGCATCCAGAAAATCTTTATTAGCAATTGCGAATCTGTAATATCACGTTATTCGTTTATATCATGCAGCTTTCTTATACGAATTATGTCGCTTGGGAAAGGGTTCTGGAAGGATGCCAATCCTATAGTTCTGGCACAGGTTTTCGCATTTTCACATTTTACTTGAATGTGTGCAGTCAACTTCTTGGAATTGCACAATTAATAAATAAAACAATTCTAAAACTGAAATGACACTGTTTAGCACTCCTATCTTAAGTGTTCATATTCTAGAAAAGTATTACCACAGATAAGTGTATTACTAAACGTTTTTATCAACAGGTAGAGCATTAATTCCATAAATACGATTAGCTAAGATCCTTCTAGAAGCAACGCGTTCATCACATGTTGTTGTACTAATGAAGAAGAGAAAAAAAAATCAATAATTGAGAATTTATATCTAATGCTAGATAATACAATTAGCGAATCACCTATAATATACTATTTACGGGAGCATCGTATAGAGTATAATACTTTTATATTTGATAACAGTTGCTTTGATACCTACATACGTGCTTATTATGGATTGATTTTTTTTTGTTGACTATGAAAAATAGATTATAATTACAATGAAAGTGAAAAAATAAACAAAAACAAAGGTATTTTCTTGTTAGTGACATTAGTACATAGGAATAGGTGTATGGGAAGTCAATTTCATGTACTCGACCAATTGCGGCATGCATATACGCAGGGAAAAGAGGTGCACTGTCGGACGATACTAGGTACTTACTGCGATTTATTTGTCTGACTAAGGACTTTCAATTTAAATGTAAAATAGCAGTGTCGTAGATGGATATTAAAGCACGTTGCACCGAAAGGATTGTTTACAAAATATTTTATACATATGAATAAACTGTCGGATTATAGTAAGATATAAGGTACTTACACTTTTTTTCTTTTTTTGGCACTCGGCATCTAAGCCCATATGCCGTGGTAATATCTTATTAAGTATATTTATATATAGATATTGCTATGTTATTTCCGATGTATCAAGCTGAACAAAACCCACAGAATCATAATATCGACTATAATGAATAATTGCTTATGTAAATGTATTTTTACCTATTTATTTATTTCATCAACGTATGTAATAGTTTAAACTAAAAACTTACTTATTTCGTATCTAATTCGATTAATGCTTGAACCATTGATTTTAGGGCATGTGTTATGTCTTTTGATTAATGTTCGACGAGGGATTTTTATGCTGTCGTATCGTTGGAAACGATTTCTGTGATCGTTGCCGGGGTCCTTTTGTCTAGGAGATATTGAGTTTGTTGAAAACAAATGTGGACTTCTTTTTTCGGTTTTTCCTGAGTGTGGTTGCTTCTTGTATATTTATCTAGAATTTTGTAATATCTATCACAATTTAAGTCCATAAAGTTTAAGCAGTCAGCAGTAAAACAGTTCTTAGGTATTCCTGTACGCAATTTTACAACCTAGGCGCTGCAGTTACCTATACTCATATATATAATATTACTATATGGTATAACAGGAAGTGGTAAGACCCTGAAAATATCTTAAAATGAAAGAGAATCTTGAATAGCCCCGGATTCCAAAAATTCAGAGTTCCAGGTTTTTTCTAACCTCGGAAATTTCTAACGAACGGCTACCGTGGAAAACCCTGTATAGAACAATACACACGTATACGCCTGTCGTATTTATCATACCGCGCATGTGCCATCGCGGAATTTCAAAAATTGTTTACCGAAACAGAGATAATGGCAACACAACGACTTTAGGTTATTATCTGTGCTTGCAGTACTGTAGTCTGTTTTTCAGTCCACCAGAACACGTACACACTAAAAAATATATGCAATTCCTACGGAAAATTCCAGTAACGTATTTCGATTTCCCAATTTTTGGTAAATTTACCCTATACATTAGGGAATTTTCCATAGGAATTGCAAATATTTTTTAGTGTGTAGGTAATATAGAAGAACTTACATAAAAACGAACATGAATTGACCCTTATGCATTTATCTGATGACATACTCCGGAGAAATCTCTTTTCTTGAGATATAAAATTTTACATCCATTTCGATTATAAATATCTTGATTTCGTAATGTATTTGCGGTAGTCAAAAGCCTTTCCTGCGTACATTATGTAATATAATAAGAGATATTTTGCAACAACACTTTCGTGATCGTTATCCAATCTGGAGTTGACTAAAATGTAATAAACTCCATATATGTACATCCAGATAATATCCTTATTTTTATTATACCGAGATTTCTCAATTAATATGTTTGTTATGTTTATAATGAAAATTAAGCATCACGAAGCAGTTATTCAACATTCAATATAACTAGATTGATAGAATTGGGTTCTATTTCCTCTATAATTTTGCGGGTTTGTTTAAAACTAATATTGTTGAGAACGATTCTTCTACAATAATTGTTTGCTTTTGGGTTTTCGAATCTGATAGCCCATCTGCTTGATAGATCCTGAGTACAGCACCAAACATAGATTGAGGTTTTTCATTCGACTTGGCAGAAACTAGATCTTCTTGTACAAATCGATTGTTGATTTTACTGTTAAATATGTATAGTAATGGATGTGTTGATACATTCATATGAATATACAGGACTTAACAGTATCCACTAATTTTGAGATGTAATTGGACTGCAATATATATAGAAATAACCAAATGATATATTAATTTGCTCCAGATAGTAATACATTGAAACATAAACGGCAACAAAACACTAATATCTTTATCTAACAAAATCAGCCCTAAGTAGATTCAGTTGTGTGCATGGGTAGAACACCAGCCAGTTTTTACCTTTCTCTTTCGATATTCTATGGTACACAAACGATACAGTTCGCAAAATCTTATCGATTATATCAGATAACAAAGTTAAAATTGCTTTTGTATTGTGTTTCTATGTAACTTCTTGCTCCAGACACTGTATTCTAATTCTTGTGCTCTTCCTGCATCATTATCTCATTCGAATTGTAGTGATAAGATAACTCCATAAGCTAATATGTATATGTAACAACTGCAACTACTACAATTTTGAAGAATTTACCTGCGTGTTACTAAATTTAACTCTTCTGAAACTACACTTTGTTTAATGCTTAAAAATTACTCACTTTTGTATATTTAAAAATTAATGATTTATCGTCAGCCTATTTTGCACCTTTTTATATCAAAACATGAGATATCAACGCGTTTTATATCTGATTATATACAATATGATGCGTATTTATTTTGATTGATGATAGAAAATTTCCGTAATATGTGATTGAAATTGTGAGAATTAAGCGATTCAGTGTTTTTAAACTTATAAGAAAATTTAAAGAAAATGTTACAACAGAAACCCAGTTCCAAGACGTCTAACATGCAGCGCTCCTACAGGAGATCATTATTTGCTTAAGCATGCTTTCGTGAAAGTCATGTTACAGCTCCACAACTTCAATATGCTCTCTCCATAGTCTGTGATGCCCAAATAAAAGTCAATTCGGTTTGGAATAGGAATCAGAACCAGAATGATTGTTACTCCTCTACTGCTAACCACAAACCACAATCTGGTAGATTTAAAGTACATTCTTACGAACCTTAATTAGAATATTAATGATTGAGCTGACATCTTCTTTACGGATGAGTTCAGATTTACATTTTTTAGATCCAATGGAATTATTCTAATTTGCAGATGCGCAGGTGAGCAATTTGCTCTGTGCAAAATGTAGGACAGCCAGAGGTTGCTTTAATATGACATGTGACAAAGTTAGCGCATTAGCAGTGTCTCACAAGGCATCTTTAACAACTGATTGCTGCATGAAAAGGGTTTATAAAAAAAATTAGTGTTGTTTATTCTCGTTATTACAGAGAATTTTGTTCTTGTACAAGTCACCCTTTGCACTTTGCCAAAATTACAATGAAAATATCTTCAAGAAATTAATATTCATGTACTATAAAGTGATCATCTGTTGGAGCAAATCTGCATAAGATCTAGATCTCATAATATTGTTCGAGATAACCTGATGAGCTGCAAAATCTTTTGAGAGAAGGAAATGAGAAAATTTAGATTTGAAGTACATTAGAATTTTGATAAGTAGCTTTTCATAGAGAAGTATGCTTGTGACATGGGAGTAGCCCAAGGGTCGGTGTTGGGCCCCCTACTATTCTTATTATTAATAAACGATCTACCGCAATACTTTAATTATGGACACACGATTTTGTTTGCCGATGATGTAACGGTGATAGTAACGGGTGAAAATTCTGCGGACCTTTCATTTATGATAAAACGTACATTGCAAGATATGGCAGAGTGGTGCAAAACAAACCGATTAATTTTAAATAAAAATAAAACTAAAATATTAAACTTCCATAGACGCAAACCCCAAGATATTATTACAAATATTCCTTATACGGATGGTACATCAATATTAGATGTTACAATAGATGATAAGCTGGAATGGAAAAAACAAATAGCGAACGTGTGCACACAATTGAATAAGGCTTATTATGTTATTAATCAGTTGAAATACACATTGGAAAGAAAAGACCTAGTAGATATTTACTACGCGTTGGCATACTATGCTCTTTCGTACAATGTTATTATATGGGGCGTGGCAACTGGTTGGGAGAGAGTATTCATTACACAAAAACGGCTCATAAGACTGATTTTCAACATTGATAACCGCGACAGTTGCAAGGATGTTTTTAAAGAGAATAAAATTTTAACTTTTCCTGGCATTTTAATCTATAAATCGGCAGTCTATGTGAAACAAAACTTTGAATTATTTAATAAATACAAAAAACATCACCCTTATACCACCCGCCATATAGAGCAACTGACGATACCCAAGCACCACCTATCAGCTACAAAGAGATCGCCTATAATTCAATGTCTAAGAGTATATAATAGCTTGCCAGATACAATCACTAGCACATACTGCATTAAACAATTTAAAAAACAGGTTAGAGCGCTCCTAATAGAAGAATCTCATTACTCCATTAATGAATATTTTTGTTCTTGACTATACACATTTTTTGTCGTTTCTGTTTGTTCTATTTGTCTTTCTGTAAATTATTTACTTCTAAAATTTTGTTTGTTGTATTTTACATTTGTATTTTGACACATTGTATCCAGTGTTACTGGCCCAAACAATATGGAAATAAACTAAACTAAACTAATATTAGATAAAGTAGTCTTTAGGCTTTCACGGCCGTCGTTGCTGGCTGCTCTTCGGTTCTCGGGTTCTCTGCCGTGTAGAAAGTTTAAATTACTTGACGTTTCGATCATCTTGTCGTGATCTTCTTCACTTCTGAAGAACTCTACACAGCAGAGAACCCGAGAACCGAAGAGCAGCCAGAATATTAGATTTCATTAAGTTCATGAAGTGAACAGAGGTAATGAAGAAGGTTTATAAGTTTTGATTAAAAAAAAGATTAAAAAGTGGGATACGCTTTAGTACATACAGCCCATTGATGTTTAAAGAAAATTTTTTTTTTCACGCAGTACAAAGCTTTTGTTCTCCATCTAGCCCGGTGTAGTCCTAAATGACACACCTTTTTCACGAACTCTTCCGTATTAAATGATTATGAGATGCAACAATTCTTTGTAGTCGTCTCGAGTTTGATATACTTGGAGTTGCTTTTGCGTAAATGAAATCCTGTCTGCGGCAATATATTCTATAAGATTTTTGAAGTGGTGTCATTAATCATTATTTTATAATCCCTTTGGTCAATGTTGTCCCAATTAGTCTTAAAGCTTTTGAACTATTGGATATTAGGACAACTAGATGGATCAAGCGATTGATATACTTGAGCTTATAACATAATTTCCATTTTGTGATATCGTATCCTTCTCCATTTTTCGCTCCAAAAGAACACAAACTCCATATTCTAAACCGATGTTTACAGTTATTGTGCCAAATTCGCATACTTATCGGAATCAATTAGTCACAGTTGTTAGCTACCCCTAAATCCTGTTCAAAAATTAAAAGAAAAATGCTGTTTAATATTTTATGGTAGTGAATTATATGACAAAGTCAAAAGTCGAAAAATAAGGACCACCCTCTTCGAAATAAAAGACAATGTTTACTAAAATTCAACACATACAAAAATCATAAACCTGCACACTAAAAAATATTTGCAATTCCTACAAAAAATTCCAGTAACGTATAAGGTAAAATTGCCAAAAATGGGGAAATTTAATAGAAAACTTTAGGTATATTTTCTAATTTTTGGTAAATTTACCCTATACATTACTGGAATTTTCTGTAGGAATTGCAAATATTTTTTAGTGTGTGGTTATTTGCAATGTCTATCCAATCTGATCTTGCCAATAAAATTAATCAATCTTATTTTTATTTTATAAGCAATCTTAAAAAATACTAACATCCGGATTACAGTATAATTTTTTTTTAAGAATCAATAATTTATGGAATTTTGTATTTTATGCATACATTTTGAGAGGTAGGTAAAACTTCAAGTTATTGCATCATCGAATAATATTCCGCTTTAGCACATAAAGCCCACTACAGTCGACGTCACACTTTTCTGTCCCTACCATTGAACTACATCGTGCCTAGAGCACGCCACTGTTTCGCCATTCACTTGCATTCGTCGATTCAAATTCAGTGACCGCTACTGCTCGAGCACAGTCGACGTCTGGAGTATTTAACACTCGAACTCGCGCTAGTAACCACGTGGTCGGCATGATATCTGTTTAGTTCGTACCTACGGTAGTGCGCCAGCTCCTGTTAACCCCTTTTTCTGAGCACCGCTTCCTCTATTTCTCCGAATTTATTTTACTTCGTCAACCGACACAATTCCGATATGGGGAAATCAAAGAGTGAAACTTCATTGGCGAGCACTTCGCAAGGTGTGAAGATGAAGAAGGAACTGGCGCTAAAAGACGGCGTCGCTATTATTGTCGGTATAATAATCGGTTCTGGTATCTTCGTATCCCCCAAGGGTGTGCTGAGATACTCCGGCTCGGTAGGACAAGCGATTATTGTTTGGATCATGTCCGGATTATTATCGATGATCGGAGCGTTATGTTATGCGGAATTAGGTGAGTTGATTTGTCTCGAAATCTCGCGCCAATATTGCGTCGGTTATCCTTATGTGTATACGAGGGTGGGGGGTGACTTTTACTCCAATATGCGTGCGTAGATTTTCATTGATAAATTGCTCATAATATGTATAGGTGTAGCCACGTGTAGATAAACCCTACGCATTGATTACGCGAGCAGATGAAGTGTTTCCGTTTATTTTATGAATAAAACAATGTTTATTTTAGATAAATGTGTCGATATTCGTAGAAATTGTTACTGTAATGTAACTGTAATGCACTCAAATATTGTGGCAAACCTTACCTTTAAGCACTTGCTTTAACTTAGTTTCAATACACATAAGTATGTATCTATAAGTGTGTAAGTATTACGATAATAATTATTCCTAAATGTTTATGTATTAATACTATATAGGATTCCATTAATACCTAATAAATTATAACTTTATTTTATTACTACAGGAATTCTTCAAATAAATTTACATTTTTATTTGAAATGATTTGAAATGCTAAAAATGATTGCATCATAAACACAAACCTCGATACACCTGAATGAAAAAGTTTTAAAAAAATATAAAAATTAAATTAATATCTAAACAACTAAATTTATTTCCTAGAGGAGGAATAATGTGTTGTATCTTAGCACTACTTCATATTTACTTTGGTGGAAGAAAGAAATGATACTTCATAATTAAAAATGTTTTATTCTTCTAGAATTCTATTATTAGAAAATTATGTACTTATACCAACATTATAAAATACTTTTACAAAATAAATGTTAGAGAAATATGAACTTTAGTAATTTATGTTAGAACTAACAAAAAATTCTAACTTAAGCAAGCACATAAACATGGATTAATAAATAGTAGTAGGTAGTTGATAAGAAGTACAAAGGTTGAAATTAACGTTAGAATTAACAGATATAAAAATAAGAATTTCTGTTTTAATTTTAAACTATTTCTTGAAGATTAATTGAAAAATTAATGCATACATGGCAAACATACTAGATATATCTCGTAAAATGCTATATTTGTTATGCAACTACATTTCAGGACAAGCATAAGGATGCTAGCCCCTACATTCAATAGTTACAGAGGTAAAGCCCTTGTCCTTCTGTGGCGACTATCAACTTTTACAACCTGCCGTATCTAGGAATCTTATACCTGGCAAATACACAAACCACTCGGTTGTCATCTCTATTATTGAAGAATATTTCTGGTTTTTTTGATAGATTATTAAATAAAATTTCATTTTCAAGGTACCAGAGATAAAGATTTATTACAATTTACAATTCTACATAAGTGTGAACCTGCTCTGAGAGAAAAGTGTTCTTTTTATTTAAATTATAAGTAATGCGCCCTGAACTTTAAATTATCATTAAAAAAATTGTTAGCGTTTTATTGTTGATTCAACACATAACTTTGCTAGATAAGAGTTAGAGTACTACATTGCCTTTTATTTGAAAATTGTAAATGAAATGTAATTAAATAGAAACTTAAGCCCGAAATTGCTGTATATAAACAGATTTGATTGGAATGTGAGATTGAAACAGAAAGTAAAAAAAGAGATAATTTTTATAATACACAGTAAAAAAGAAAGTAATATTGATACAACTCGAACTTTTAGTTTCCCTAAGTCCATTCCTATCATTAAAATAAAATAAAATTTACTTTGTCAATATATGACAATAATATATTCTTATATTTACCTAACAGACTAGTAAAATTTATTTCTAAAACTCTTTGTTCGCTGTCAAGTTGTTAACTCAACAACTTAAACTTATGTGAAAAACATAATTAAAAAAAATGTGTTATTATGCAATTGTTATTAGTTATTACAAGCATTTTATTAGTGTAGTAAAATTAGCAACAAGTCTTTTACTGTGTACTACTGCAAATTAAATTTTATATATTTAAAAAATTTTAATCGAATGATTTGAAAAATGTTTTTACATTTACTAACTTTGATGTTCGACAGGAGTAACTCTGTTATAATTTATAATTATTGAATTATTAAAATTTAGGCATTGAAAAACCAAACAAAATTGGGTGTTTTGTCTCGGTTTCTCACAATCTCACGAAGCAAATGCTAATCCCCATTGCATACGCAAAATTTCGAACAGAAAACTAATATTTTCTTACACAAATATTCTTTCTTAGTTGAAAAAATAATTTTTATTTAATGTTGTGGACACTCTACATCCTTTGTAGATTTATATATTAGTAATCTAATAATCCTATTTTGTTCCTTTATCTTTATTATGTGTTCACTATTTTTAAAATTCCACCATTTGTGACAAAAGTTGCACACTCGATGCATCTTGTAGTAAACATTTTTTGTTTTTCTTTGGTAATGTCCATTTCAAAAATTAATTGAATCATTATCGTTGCCGATCAATTTTGGGTGGAAGGTCGTAGGTCGTCATAATTTGCTTTTAACTATATAAAAACATGTGATATCTAAAGAACACTAAAGTATTAAATAGTACATGTGAATTAAAGTTTCCGTATCTATTTTGAAGCAAACATCATCATACATTATGCTTTACAGAAATGCTGAAGGAATAAGAGAGTCAGCTGAGATTCATTAAAGAAAAATGAAAAACAGGTAAAATACTGCGGAAATATTCTCATACTTTAAGTAAACTGGCCTATCATCTTTGACAGCGGCTTCTTTATGTAACTATCCGCTGGGGTTCTGTACTCCCAGTACTAGAAACCTTGTTCTTGCAATGACACAGCATATGAACTGGTTTTTTCCTCCTCTTGATAGAATCTGCGGATAGCGTCCTCTGCCATGTTATACATATGCCTATTTGGTCTACAATGACCAGTCAACAGGCCTACTATCATTTTGATAGTCTTCCTGTCTTTACCCACAATTAGTAGGTCTTTAGTAAACTCAGGCCTCTGTTCTCTTAGGAACTATTTTGCCTGTCCTTGACTTTTTGACTTTTCCTGCCATTGCTTGAACTTGTTCTGTATCCATGCATTTATGAACTTTTTAATTTGCGATTTTATAATGCAAAAGGAAGGACTAGCTCTAACAAATGACCTTGACGAATCTCATCTGGCTAGATGGCTGGGAACCCAGGCCAATGTTAGTTTCCTTTGGATACCCACTTTATTTAGCGCGGTTACACAGTCCCAAACTAGCTTAGAGTCAACACCTGCTGAACTGATCGCTTTAAGTATTGCCTGACGAAAAATAGGGACGCTTTTACCTGACTTGGTCCGTCTTTCCACTTCTCTGATACAATAATGGATTGCGGCCACCCCAGTCTGGAACACCGTTATATCTTTCCTAAAGCTTAACCACTTATTTACCCCTATTATAAACCTTAAACAATCTCCTGTAGAGGATATATACATACAAGCTATTTGTGAATTAATCGATACAGTTATCAGCAGTTTCAATGGAAACGAAAAAGTGTCTGCAACAATGTTAGATTTATCTAAAGCATTTGACAGTGTTTCTCACAAAATCTTAATTGAAAAGCTTGAAATTTACGGCATAAAAGGTGATTCTTTAATAATGTTCCAATCTTACCTTACCAACCGAAAGCAAATAGTGATGGTTAACAATAAACGTTCAAAAGAACAATACATTGACTGTGGAGTACCACAAGGATCTAAATTAGGACCGATATTTTTCCTTATCTCTGTCAATGATTTTTGCGCTAGTCTTCAGGTGTGCCAAGCGATTCTGTTAGCCGATGATACGACCTTGGTATTTTAAGTTGGAGTTGGAATTGGTGGGCATGTGGGATGCAGAAAAATGGTTTAGAAGTAATAAATTCAAATTAAATGAAAATAAAATCCAAAACATAATGTTTGAGACGCGACCGAAGCAGACAAGTTCCGCAAAAAAGGTTGGGCGTGCATATCGACTTCAACTTAAGTTGCATCACTCATATAAATTACTTATGTAATAAATTAAACATAACCGTTTATCAGATCCAGCGAATAGTGGACTTGACAGATATAGACATTGCTGAATTAATATATTACTCAGATTTTTTTTCACTGGTCAATAATAGTATTTTATTATGGGGTAGCACGGAATGCAGTGAGAATTTTGAAAATACAAAAAAAAATGTGTAAGAGCTATAATGAAAGTTAGTAGCAGAGAATACTGCAAACCTTATTTCAATGTTTTAAAAATATTAACTATTCCATCATTATGCATTTACAACTCTTGAGTTTTTGCAAAAACTAATTTAGAAAGTTTTAGAACTCAGTCGGATATACATAATTATTCAACAAGAATTAATTCATCTTTGACTTTACCTTATCACAGAATATCTTTAACACAACAGTCTGTTAAATCGCAAGCAATAAAACTTTATAATAGCTAAAATATTACATTTACAACAGTTTAAAAAAGAAACAAAACAAACGTTAGAGTAGTTTTCCTTTTGTGTTGACTTTCCTAATGATGTATGTTGTTGTCAATTTGGAAATAAACGTTATTATATTATTATTATTATCGAAAGAGCCTTTCTGGGCTTCCTTCCATATATTCCGAATCCTATGCCATAATCAGTTTTAGAAACGTCTGTATATCAGTTTAGAGTCCGCGTTTACTGGAGAGCCTTTATCCCAGTCCTTCTTATCTGGTATTATAACCTGATACTTCCGATTCAGGTTAAATTTCTGAACATTGGCACCGCATAAGGGGTGTCTCCTAAAATTCATTTACTAGTTTTTGATGGTCAGGTGTGACTATGCATGTCTGTATACTGCAGATCTAGTAGTTCCGTGCTTTGTGTATCAGTACTAGGTGGTACTAGTTGAGCCTTTTCATTTTATGACGTATGTCTTTTATGCATCCATATAAATAAGCACATACGCAAAAAAGATTTGCAGCGGTAATGTATCATGATTTAAAAACTTAAGCAAACATCGATAGCAAACATTAATATATAGATACAAACTAGATATAAATCTATAATCTCGAAAAGTAATTGTTTAGAAGCCACTTGATTCTGAAACCTGTATCAAGATGGCAAAATTGTTGCTTTTAAGAATTTGATAAATATTTTTCCTGTACAGGTACTCAGTATATTAATAGACCGCTTATTTTTAACCGATTTCATCCCAATAAACAATAGAGTCATAACATAAACCCCAATCTTAGATAAACGTTACTTTTAGAGGTGTTTATCATTTTTTAAAAAAAATATTCAATTGCGTTTTTGATTCTCTTTAAGTATCCAATAAATTAGAAACGTAATCGCTATGTTCCAAACTATATTAATACATCTTACTGTTATCAATAGCTTTGATTTTATTTATTTTATTGTGTGGGTAAAAAAGTAAACAAAATCAAAACGTAAAATAAATACATATAATCTACTTACTTTGTTTGTTTTTATTCATCCTTCAAATAACAAATAACATTTTGATCAGTAACAGAAGAATGTATTAATAATAGATGACAGTTTTTCCAAGCCATAAAAGGGGATAAGATTTCAACATCCTATTTAATTTTATACGAAAACAAATAAAAAGCGGCAGTAGCATGAATTAGATAATGCTATCTTAAACATTACTTAACATTTCATTTTGGTTAAATACCATCTCAATTTGTTTGAATAAAAGTAAAATAACATAAACACGATTAGGAGAAGTGTATGGCGTCGTTATTACAGATGTCTTAACATCCTGCAAACGTTACAAGTGGTATTTATACAATTTTGTATCAGGATATAATATCGGTTAATTTTTTTTTCTTTTGAAACACTTTATAACTTATCAATGTGTTTAAGAGTTTAAGTAAGGGTCATCTACTAATGCCTCCAATGAAATTGAGCCATTATAAACAAACACTTTTACACAATGAACAATGGCTAATTAGCATATAATTATCGATTAGTAATGTAGTAAATTTACATGTTTAACGAGCATACCATACTTATATATGCATTGTTACACTAAGTGATGACCATACGTTTACGCACTTTTAACGGCGGAGAAAGACACATGTTATTTAGGGTCAATCTAATTATAAATAATGTGTGAGATAAACGGGCATGATAAATAAATTATCTACATATGTTAATGCGTTTAAAAAAAGATTGTATAATTGACCTAATGTGCTGATATAACGCTGTTAATTACCAAGCTCAGCATATGCGTAAGAATAATGTGATATTATATAGAAATAGGACGTTAATACTATTTTCCTAAAAAATTGTCATTGTCATTACAAACAAAAAGATATCCCTAGTAATAGTAACTTTCTTTTGGCGATATGTTCGGGATATTGCGCTTTCAACTGTTGCACTTTGCAGTTTGTGTATGCAAAAATAACTGTTCGTTGATTATGGCCAAGTCTATTTTCGCCAAGAATATATACACATATTACCCATATCCTAAATGTAGACTACGGACGACATAAAACAACTACGAAATTATACGAAAGTTAAAAACAAATTCCTTAGAAACCATGTTTTGTTTATTAATTATATAGGAACGGTTCAATTTCCCCAATCATTCGCAATAATAATAAGAAATTTATAAATACTAAATTGAATAGCTAACTAAGTATATTTTGATGAGACATGGTCATGATTCACACCATCTTTTAAGACATTTTCTTGAGTGCACAGACCCTTTTACACATTCGCAAGTTGTTCTACCGCATCTAAACTCCGGATAAATTTTTTTTTACAACTTGATATAATGGAACATCATCCTCAAACAGGCTTCTTAAGGTATTTGTTATAACTTATACTTAACATTAATTCTTTCTTCTGCAGATATTTTTAAGAGCATAAAACTGTTTTCTTTTGCTTCAATTATTTATAATATAATAATAGTCTTACGCAAAAAATAAAAATTATCGGTGCTAAATATGTTAAATTAATATGTAATACATTAAATAAATCTAAGTATGCATAAATATTTCAGCAATATTGATGTCTAAAGTTTATGAATTATAATATATTTTATTGTGATTGTATAAGAGTAGTATCATAACATCATTAGGGAAACACATATGTCTGGTACTGTATATTCAGGGTTTCCTATAAGGCGAATAGTTGTTCAAATTGGTATTATGTTGCATCCCAAATGATTCCGCTGTGTCTACAAGCGTATGATTTAGCGCTTGTTTATAGTTTCACGCGTTGTGAAGGTAATGCCAGTACGGTATGTATCGAATTCTTTAAATGAGCCATTTATATATTATATTAAAAGTTCTTCTATTAATGAATGAAACAGTAAAGCAATTTCTACGCAATTATATAACATTCCTAATTGAATTCTCGAATGGGTTGGTAAAATTTTAAGTCTTGTTTTAATTGTTATATTTTTAGATATATTTATGGCAGCAGCCAAACAATTTCACAGCTCCATTGTATGTTCCTGCTATACTTTCATATTTAAAATTAAACCAGATTATGTTGAACATAATTGGTTTGTAGCTCCTTATTTGCCGCAATTTATATCAGTTAATTATTCAGACAGTATTAAAAGTTGGATTACCATTTAGATAATGCACCTCCGTTATGAAGATATGCACAACATGCTTTCCCTGCACTAATTGGCAATAAAAAAATATTACCCGAAATAAGTAGTACGTTAGCACCGTTTTCAGAAATTATTTGTCTCTCTCTATAAAAAAAATCAAGGAATTTACTCTATGGTAACGGTAATCATTTGATTAATTATGAATAAAATGCTATTGTGCAGTAAGATACTATATTTGCTAGTGGCAAATATCGACTTACACTTTGGGGTCTAATATAATAAGTAATGTCCTTGCAATGTTAATAATAAAAATACGCAACATATTTTAGCATTTGGTGATAAGCACGTGCGTATACAAATACGAAAAATATTGCCGCATTGATTAAACAGTATTTTATATCTGGAAAGCGAGTATTTTTCATTTTAATTCATAATTCTATGGTTTTGTTGTACGATACTTGTTCCTTATTAAGAGCGAAGCCGAATCATTTCAAGCAAAAAATATTGAGGACATAATATATAGAAATACAGTACAAGTTACCGTTTTTTTTTCAGATATTGTAAAAGCAGTTGGTATTTGTAGCAATACCGATAAAATTTAATGAACTTACCGTAATTAAAATGTATACGTGTCATGTATGCCCGAACGTGTACGTTTTATTCATATTAAATACTTTGAAGTACGAACATATGCTAATCAAGAAAGTATTCATTGCTGTATATAGTATATTATACATTAGATACATACCTTTTACACTACATACATTAACTTATCAGTATGTTACATGAGCAACGAGTACATAAATGTTTCCGTCTATATTTCCTACTGCTTTTGTCAATAGGTACTACTTATAGTGTTAAATTTAGAACTGTGTTATCGTGAATGAAGTTGTGTTGTCCATTACACTTATTAAAATATCTATACAAAGTAAAAATCTAATTTAAACACGATAATTATGAGTTCAATGTACAGTTGCGGCCACTGAAATGTGCACCATACTTGAGAAAAAATTTCCCTATTTTTCCGTACATTGAATCTGGCTTTATCCAGTGGCTTTCGTGAAGGGGTAATTTTTTTTAATTTTGTAAAATATAATATATATATATTCGTATATATATCAGATATCACAAAATGGAAACAAATACATTAAACGCAACACTAAATTGAAATTAGTTAAAAAACTTTATTAAAAAAATTAGAAGCCACGTAATTTTTAAATCTAAAAAATAATTTTTTAATAAGCTATAGTAGCGCCGTTAGCTGTAATCACAAGCTCACGTCATATTCCTCCAAACAATTCCTCCGCATTTCTACGCCTAAAATCGACATAATAAATTTTTTCTTGTCATATTTCTCCAGATGTTTTCAATTAGATTTAAATCCGGACTTCTGGAAAGCCAAATTAATTCCATTTTCATACACCCATTGCCTTACAATTCTTGCAGTGTGAACTGGGCTATTGTCCTGAAACAGGAAAAAGTGTTTTGTAGTTTTATTCTTGAGTTCAAAATCAAATTATTTTTCTTGCCTGTTGATAAACAAAATTATTGGGAAAAGTAGTCCTCATGGATTGTAACATAACATTTTCCAATATTTTTCTGTAATAGGGGAAAGTCGCGTAAATTGGGCCATTTTACTTTAAAAATATTTTTAAGCGAAAATATTGAGAAAGGATCGATTTCAGTTAACGGGTGCTAAAATATCTTTTTTAAATTATCCGTAGAAAAATTCGTGATTTCATAAAATAAATTTTATTACGACAATTTTTTTTTTATAAGTATACACCAAGGTCCAATTGAGGAAACTGGTCTCCTAATTTTGATTATCGGCTTCCTAAATTGGACCATAATGGTTTTATCGCGAAATAGGTATCTACCGAACGGAAAATAAACCTTCTATAACTTAGAAACGTAAAAAGAAAATATAACTTTATTTACAAAAAAATTCCTTCTTGCAATAAAACTGTTTAACTTCTGCAAAAATGTTTACACATTTTGCGTGGTACAATTTTTTGCATGTCATGCATTGCGTCATTTCTATCACTTTATTTCCTCGCAAATTTCGCAATACCACCTATCTGAACAGGCCACGACAACCTCCGACTTCGTTTCATTCCTTCCATGAGTATTCTCATTGGTGTCCATATCCTCAGCTTCCGACTCATTCTGCCTTAAATTATTTGAAGCAGTTAACACTGACGTTTTCCTGTGTTCCAAACTTCTGCCTTTTAACTTTGCAAGCTTTTTTCTTACCGTTCGCACTTTAGACGGTTCTGCATTTGATCTCTTCTCTATAAGGGGAACTGGTTAACTCAACTGCTTCTTGTGTATGACTGCTGTTGTAGTGTTAATAGCCTTTTAGCTAGAAATGGATGAATCCCTTCTATAGAAACATTTAGTAATATCGTTTATGATTTTGTATGATCGTCGCGAAAGGTTGGTTGTTTTCATCTAAAGATGAAATATCAGAGGTCTCTCGTGTAAGCTAAAGAAATCACATTCCTCGAAAATATGTCTATCAATAGGCCATATTCCTGTAGCCCGCAAAGCATTAACAGCATTTCTATACTTGAAAAAAGAAAACCGTGCGGCCCACATTTGTGCGCAACTATTTCATTATACTTTGACTGTAAACATTCTGAAACGATCTGAAAAAATCCACATCGAGTGGTTTAAGCTAGAGCTTGATTCATACTATGCGTAATGGCGTAATTGATGTGGTTTCTGGCTGTCGTAAAGAAAGTTGCTTAAGTGATGCCATAAAATCATAGTATCACCTTTTTCCGGCCATCATTTCTCATCGATTCTAATTATTTGGTATGATGCTTCCCGTGGAAAACTGAAACGCCAATTTGCGTACTTCGTTTATGGTCATCCTGAACATATTTTCAACCAACTCATTTGCAACTTCTTCGGAAAATACTTTGAGTTTGCCCGTTTTCTTTACATCATCATTTCCATATTTATTTTCATGATTAATGTGCCTTTGAAGAATTACTTTAGGCACTTTGAACTGATGGGCACACTCATTTAGCCCAATCTCAACTTCAAGCGCATCGCGTACATAGTTTCCGTTGGTTGCCATTTGTCTGTTTGAAATAAAAACATAAATAATAGATATATTTATATGTTGCATATCAGAAAGATATAACATAAACCATGTATCGTTTTAATCATTGGACCGGTCCAAATAAGGAAACCTGTGGTGGTCCAATTTGGGAAACCTATTTACATGACTAGTTTCGGCGCAGTAATTCTATGTAGGAAACCTTACTTTTTAGGTAAGGTCCTTGAATGTTACATGAATACCTTACAGAAACTAAGTAGTTACACAAAAAACATTTATGTATGTACCTATTAAGATCCCAGCTGAACAATAAGTTTCTAAAATTTTACGATTTTCTAATATCGATCATAATGTACTTGCAATTATCAACTACACTGAAACTTACAGCTATTAGTATATTATATATAGTATATTATAGTAAAAATCAAATTGTAAAAAAAATCGTGCATATTTCGCTGGTCGCAACTGTACCTACGTACAGGCCAGTCAAAAAGCTTAGGCACATTGCTGCAGCGACGATATTACTTGTTAGCAAGTTTAAAATTTTGTACTAATACAAAAACAAAAAAGATGGTGACTATATTTCGGCTAAATCCAGCATTTTTAGGTAACGTAGAAGTACTGGCTATACAAAGTTAGGTTAAGAAATAAGGACATATTGGGAAGACATCCAATTAAATCAAAAATAAATTCGTTCTTTTTGTATAATAAATGTAATAAGTGTAAAATTACAGTAATTACATACGTAACTGGCAATGGAAAAGTCTCTACTGGTCTGATTATTGGTGGAACATATAATTAAAATGATTTAATTATCTTATTACTAAGAGAAAATAAAAAAGAAACTGATTATTTATTATAAAGGGGACGATCCAAGATTACTACAGAAGCTATTATAACTTATAACAAAATTGAATAAGGAGGACGTGCAAAAATGTTTATCTATTGGTAGGAATTACATTTAACAAGTAAGAAATCTTCATTCTTAACTACTGCCAACTTTTATCACCCACAATACGATGTTGAATGGAAAAATACAATAACAATGCATTAAGCCAATAAATCTGATAAAATCACTTGCAATTTAGAACTAAAACAAAAATTCATGTTCTATTATCTTTGAATCTAAATTGGCCCACTTATGTGCCTATAGTTCTTTATCCAAATTGTTCGAATTATGGTTACACCAATTCTGCACGCTCGCAAATGCATGATACACAAATAAACATTAAGTGTCGCTGAAGGATAGAGGTGCCAAGAGTGAATGGTATTATTAAATTTGATTAGCAAGAAAATCGTTGCAGCAATAAAAGTTCGGGTCAGATTATTAACTACATAAATGCCCACTTCCTAATGTGAAGCTTTTGTATTCACGGTATATTCGTAGAATGCGATATGGAGACAACATTGTCATCGAATAGAAGCAGTTAATTCCATCCATTTGGCACTTGTGATCTGCTTAAGTACGGCAATTACTTCCGACTGTGTTGTGGCATCGTTCTGTCGATAGAATTAATTGAGTTAAAATTTTAGGTTGACTGCAAAACCTGAAATTAAGGATAGATAAGTGTTTCGGATTTAAATATTTATTTATACAATAGTATGGCAACCTAAACAACAAAAGGTCATTGCTATAACAATCTTGCATTGCATGTATGTGCGGCACTTATAAATAACATCAGCTTGCTTGTTGTTTTCGAAGACAAAGTATGTTATCTCTTTCTTATCAACTATTGTGTTTGTGGTGTAGCGATTATTTTAAATATTGACATATGTCTACGATGTAGTGTACACAGGTTTGCAGAAACAATAAACAAATGTCAGCTACCATTTAAAATACCTTGATGTTTATACAATATACATATCAAATAATGTACCTATGTATAATATACATTTTTTTTTTGTTTATAATGTTTCATCGTAGCCATTATTTATTGTTTGTTAATTTAACCCTTGACATTAATTGCTGCTTTTTTTATCTTCGCTAAGAATTTAATACAAATACACTATTCGGACCTTTAGAAATATTTTGGATAGTTTTCTCAGGGAATTTGTTAAGTAACAAATTTTTGTTATACAAATTTTTATTATATGAATTTTAAAATATTGGTGTCGATTTTATATATATTCTTGCCCGCTTATGGAGGTGCTGGTTAAGAGAAAACTTTATTAGATAAATAGGAATCAGTTTTTCCTTTATTGATAAATGCCAATTTTTTTATTTGCATTGCAGTGTTACCAGATATCCCAGTAGTTACTAAACAGGTGTTTTTATAATATAGTAGCACTGTATTTTTTTTAGCATAATTTGGAAAATCTTAAAATTCTCAATAAAAAATTTTACACGAAATAAATGATGAATAAATGTTTTTATTGAACGCAATTACAAGTGTAGTTCTCTGTGTGTACAATATGACTATTACAATGCGACTGTTTCTATAATAGTAAAAATATAATGTTGGCTTCTTCTCCTTATCTTCCGTACGTGATGATTATACCTATTTCCATGGCCATCTCTCGGTACGGCTCATATTCCTCACCAATTTCTTTTTGCAGTAGAAACCGTTAGCAGGTAAAATAGTCATCAATGTTAATCAGGAAATGTAGCAGTAGGCCTCGGCAAATAAACAAAAACTGTACGTAGGCAACGAGCTGTCATTGTGTTATTTGACAGAAACTGTTGTGTTCGAGACTTACTTAAAAATAACATTTCTATTCATTTGCTGAAATGAATCTAATTGCAACACAAAAGAGAGTGGAATTAATTTTTCTCCATATTGGTGGCTTAAGCCTAGACGATGTGTGCGCGAAATTAGCAAGTATTCGCAAAAGATACAAAAATTATGCCGTTGAAGAAAATATTTTTCTTTGTACTGCGGAAACCCTTCATAAATCTACTTACAAAATTGCACAGGAAGTGGATTGTCAAAAGTGTACACAACTGTGAAAGGAAACAAGGTCGTTCCACTTCCAGCACGACGAAATGTAAGGAATTATCTCTCAATGAGCCGCTGCCAGAAAAAGGGATAGAAAGATGGGATCCAATTGAATTGCCTGCTAGGTCAGCTGACCTTACACACCATTATACTTTTTGTGTGGGATTTTTTTTAAATTAAAGTTTATGCGACGCTCCGCTATCTGTTGATAACCCAAAACAATCCATTTGGCGAGAAATCAACAACATTACATATTAGAAATTGTTAATAATTCTATTGTTAAGCAGGTTCAGTTTTGTAGACTACTGAAGTTATTTGTTTATTTTTCTTAGCTAAGTAATTCTCTACAATTTTATTTTTGGAAGTATTAATCTATCTCTTTTTTTAAAAAACTTGACTATGTATATATACGATATTACATAATCATAATATAGAATGCAAATACAACACTTCATCCTTACGGCACATTTAAAAATGGCATTCCAGATTCTTGATTTGTTCAAAGGCCACATAGTCGTCTATACAATTCTTTTTCAGGTCTCTAATATAATTTAAAGCTTCATCGTAGCGCCTGCTTTTATTTCTCTTTACCCGAACCTTTTATTGCGTTGATTTCATTATATTGATTGAATGCAGAAATCTGATTTTCAAAATCTTCTGTTGGTGTGGTTTGATCGATATTTATAAAGCTTCTAGATTTTCGCCATTGGCAATATTGAATTCCTCGGCAGCTCTCACCAAGCACAGACAACTATAAGTCATGGTCGTGGTCAAAATGGTGAAGGTTCGTATCCGCTGTTCTAAATCCAGCTTTTCTGAAACAGTTTTCTATACAATACCTGCAAAATATTATTTTTCTTTGTAAGTTGAGATGATGATTTAACACAATCCATGCTTGATAAAATATGTTTTAAAATCTGATTGCGCTAACAACATTTTACCGGTTTTCACAGTCTGTCTACATCCACTCAAGAAACTCCTCACCAAACCAACTTCACTGGACCCAATACCCACCGATTTAAGAATATCAATCAGCATTGCAAATGGAATCAAATGCTCGGGAATAGTCTAATAAAATCAGAACAGTTATTTTCCTCTCATCTTCGGCTTTAAATATACACCCTAACGAAGATTTGGTACAATTCCTGTACGGTTTCGGCGCAATTATATTACCCCGAAACCGTACAGGTATTTTACTTGTGCAAGTAAAATTACTTTGATGTAAAAATTCACCAAGGAAATTTACTACTAGTGTATGAAAAATACTAAGTAAAATGAAATTTACTGGGTAAATTTCTTACGATAAAAAAAGGTCCCTAGTAAAAATCGTTTAGCATGGAAATTTCATATGGAGCTTTACTATGTATTTAGGAAAATTTCTAAACATACAGGAATAGGAATTTTGTACAGGAATATCCTTAAAACTTGTAATTTACCGATGAAGTTTACTATGTGTAGGTATTTTATTATTATAAATATATATTACAGGTAATTTAATAAATATAAAAAACCATGTTTATAATAATAATAATAACAATAATACATTTAGATGGTACTCAACTGTTTCATTAAACTTATAACTTTCTTTCTCGAGTGTGAAAAAAGGCTGCTTTTGGTGTCGACATCAGGATGAGTCTTCATGATGTAGCGTTGGAGGAACTGCAACAAACAACTGATGTTCTTTCAATATTGATATACTTACTTACAAGATCGTAAGCTTTGATGACAAATGAATGCCTAGATATCAATTAGTATCTTAAATATGTAATGTGTGTAAAATACAGGTTTTAAATTACCTATTTGAAGAGAATATAAAAAATAAAGTACGAGGAATGCTAACTGTATTATATATATTGTGCATTCGAAATTTGGTAGACAAAATCTAATGATTTCTTCTACCAAATTTCGAATTATACGCTTAGTAACATTAATATGTTACTAAGCGTATAATAGTTATGTGCTAGTTTAGTTGTTATACCTAAACGCTTTCTTAACCATAAAAACAAATGCATAGATAGGTATAAGATAACATTCTAAGTATAAATAGACAAGTTGAATAATACTTTCATAACCTCTACTTCAGAGCAGCGAAATATGACACATTAACATTACGGTAATACACAAACTACAAATATATTTTATATACCTTGTCGAGGCATATTAATGTGTTTTTTTGGAACACAATTAGGTGTATTGTGTGTTTGTATATGCACAAACCTATATGTTTCAGCGTTTGTAAATTATGAAAATGCAGCTGCAGGTCACCCTCAGTAGTATGAATGTATTATTTAACTACTAGATTTATTTTAAGTGAGTCACTTACCTAAATATGCCTATAGATAAAACAAAAAGAACGACCACAGCCACTTTCGGGCGTGCTATGTGCTATCTATCTACAAATTGAACATGCGCGCATTGTAAGTATGGATTTGGTTTCCTAAGTAAATTTCCTAACTGTGGATAAAATCACGAAGTAATTTAGTAAGAATCCCTGGGAAAGCATAAAAATTTTAATAATATTACGTTTTTACGTAGCACTTTTACCTACAAATGAAAAATACTGGTCGATATGAAAATTTTTTAGTGTGTATCATTACCTGTGGTGCAGCTGTAGTTTTGTGTAAAACTGGATTGATATGTTAGAAGTATATCGTAGGTGTTAATGCAACGAACCAACGGTGTCTCATTTAATTGCTCAAAGATCTTTCTAAGTACAGACATCAAGCTTATACGACGATAATCGCTCGAAGTTTTTGGGAATGTGATTGGCACGAAAATAGCATGTTTACACTTATCTGGGTAGGTAAATGTCTCGATACGTCATTTTGCTTAAATACTTACTCCATATATTTTATTATTTGGAAGGTTTATACCCAAAATTGAAAGGACAAGTTAAATTATCAACAGCGCCTAATGTTAGCACCCTTGATTTAATCATATTTAAAAAAAAAAGAAACACAGTAAATATGATAAATGATCCAGATAATTATGTATAAATGTGTTGCATGCATATGTTTATTATATCTGCGATAAATGATATAAAATGCCTTTTTAAAAAACTTTATTGTTGAGTTTTGAGTCAAAACATTTAATGCAATAAAATTCTAATGCATTGGCTTATTTGTAGATACTCATTCTACAATAAAACTACAGTGGCTGATAACAGAAGCATACCTAAATAATAACAATGGAATCAACCGTTAAGTTTTTGTACTGCGGTTACGTAAATTCTTCTAACTGTTTAAGAAAAGCCTAAGCAAACCTTAGGATCAAAAAAAAATAATTAAGCATGGAAATACACTAGACACTAAACGAAAACAATATGTTTAAAATGTATACTATTCTACATATAAGTGTCTGCGGTATAATTAAAAGCTGTTCTCATTAATTGCATTCATCATCTCTCAAGATATTTTTATTATTTAATAATTACAGTAGGTAAACATGCTTCTGATGCTTTCACTAGAAATGTATCGTTTCTGACTATCAAAACATTTATAGGGATGATGAGGGAATGTCTTCCTAATAGCGTTCAAAAGTGATTTATTTACAAAAAAATATGTAAACTATAAACTCATTGCAAAAGAAAAAATATCTGATAAAGGGGCCATTTTTAAAATGTGAAGTAATTATCATGCATTCAATAATAGCATATTAAAAAAGAACCAGTTTTATAGGACACGTTTCAAAGCACGAATACCTATAACTTAAAAAAAAATAAAACGACTCGCGTGGCCACGAGTTTTTAATGAATGATTACTTATAAAACGTGTTTTCGTATGCTATTTTTAGCGTTCCTAATGTACATTTTAAGAAAAGAAATTTGATAATTATTTAATGAAATGTCAAATTTCTGATTATTAACTACAAGTTAAAAGCACTAAATGTTGCGTACAGTTAATGACGCAACAACAAAAAAGAAAAATGTTTGTTGTTGTTCCCTAACAAGAAAACGTTATAGATTTGTAATTTCTGTTTTGGGTGTCCCTCCAGCGTGTTTTGTGAATACTTACACAATATTTTTATTGTACCTTTTGTTTTATTTTATCATTTTCTTTATGTTTTACACCGAGAGATATTAAGTCGAAACATGGGCGATTTTAAATACAAATACAGATTGGATAGAACAATTAATTCTCTAATATTTATTTATTTTCCAAAGTTAATATTGCCTAGAGGTATACATGTGTAGTTGACAAAATCATTAACGGTTCAATTTATTTAATTACCTTTATTTTCAGTTACAGGTCTAATAGTTTTCCAGTTGTTATATAGGATTAGGCACTGCTAGGTGTTCTTTAGTCTAAACATAAACAAATCCCTCCAAAATAATTAATAAACCTACCTTTAACCATCAAGTATATAAGAACGATATAATATTTGCAAAACATTTAAAGCAGAGGCTCCCAAACTTTCTTTTCTCATAGACCACTTTGAAACTTTTGCTGGTTCCGGTGGACCCCCGCAGCTACATTTCTACCATATTCCCAAAACTCGACAAAAAATGTGAAGATTAGATCTAACTATGGAAATTTGCGTTGCGGCTGAGTTATTGGTTAATTAATTAATTGATTTTGCTGTGAGTGGATGTCAAAAAAGTAAAGTTAGCCAATCAAAAAAGTGATTCCATCTTTCCAAATTTACTCCTTTCACATCTACTCACAGCACAAGAAACCAATCAATTCTCACATATTTTATTTAGAAAACTCCCCATTCGGAGTGGTAAAAATAAAAAGAAAAGTAGTATATTTCCTTGTGTTGTATTTATTCAAATATGTAATCATTACACGATTAATTATTATTGTTATCATATTACATTGTAATATGATAACAGTCGTAATATAATTAAAATTAAATATTAATAACGTAACGTAACTTCTACAATGACAATCACAAAATAGTCATAATTTTAGTGGGAGGGATGTACTTGATGGATTGACAGCAAATTATCAATATTTGGCTTCAGTTTTGTTAGGAATAACCGCAAATCTCCCCGTTCTGTGACATTCAATCTGCTCCTTTTTTTTTGTTAAAAGGTTTGTAACGACACTAAAACTTTTCTCGACAAGATATGACGAGGGAAACGCTATAAAAAGCTTTCTCGCAATTCCCCACAGTCCAGGATATTTTTCGGGTATTTCTGCCTGCAGCCAAAATGTTTGATACCCTCTTAAATTTCACCTTCAGTTCCTCATTAGTGCTAAGCTCGAGTAGCTCCTCTTGTAATATCGCATTCTCCACTTCCGTTTCATCAAGTGGATTTATGATTCATGGTGGTATTTCCATCGTCAGAATATCTTCAAATCTGATTTTAAAGTTATCATGCAGGGCAATTAAATGTTGAATGTATGTGTGAATATCCTCATCAAGGCATTCTACCTGTGACAAGTTTGAAAACTGGGAAAATTCGCGCCGACTAATATTTTGCTTCATAAATTTCAATTTTCTGCTGAAATTACACCCTTTGTTTTTATTAAATTGAGGCTGTCCCCTTGTAATTGTAAGTTAATGTCATTAAATTTTTTGAACAAATCTGTCAAATACGCGATGTCTGCTTTCAAATTGATCAGGTTTTTTTTTAAATCTGGATCTTTACTTTCCAGAAACTCTAAAACTGATTCAAAAAGTGAGGAAAATCTTGTTAAACATGCACCTTTCGACAACCAGCGCACTTCAGTATGTTAGAGCAATCGTTGAAAGTCTTCATCATTTTCATCGCACAATTGTGCAAATAAACGCGTATTCAATGCATTGCTTCTTATTTTGTTAACTGCAGTATTCACAAATTCAAGCGATTGGTGCAATTTAGCACTCAAATTTTTCGCTACTAGGTGTTGTCGGTGGATGACACAGTGAATTGCAGTTACCTCTGGTATAATTCTTTTAAGATTGCTTATAAACCCACAACCCACGACATCGCCCGGCCATAGCAGGAGCTCCATTTGTTGCCACCGAAATAATGTTTGTGAGTGGAATCGATTTTTCCTTAAAAAAATCACTCAGGACATTAAATATTGATTCACCTTTAGTGTCCGTCTCCACCCCTAATAGTAGCTCTTCATGAATTTCTTCGTCCATAACAAATCGAACATATGCCAATAATAATGATTCATTACCAGGTACTGAATATGGAATATGCAAGTTTTTACAAGTAACAGTCGCTGACCTTCTTAAAATATTATCTGCCTACATTGAGAGGTGAACTCAAGCCAACATTTTAGTTCTTCACTATAGGAACCAGATAAATTTTCGTGGACCCCCGCTTACGAATTGTGAATCCCCATTTTTTTGTCACGCCAACGTAGATCCCCGTCGAGTCTCCCGTGGACCCCTGGGGGTCCACCTGGACCACTTTGGGAATCACTGATTTAAAGCATTAAGAATTGTAGAAGAAGATACAAATATCTTTGTCGCAAATTTGCGGAAACCCTAGCTTGTTATTTTTATGGGAAACTTCCTAACTTTGTTTTCCCGAAAAGCATAAACACAAATTTAAGTGAAACCTATTTTATATATTCGTTAGCTTGTAATAAACGAACAGTAAGGAAGAACATTTCATTAACTGCAGTAATTTTTAAAAATATGAGTTAAGTGTATCAAAATATGCATTTTTGTCAGGAGGAAGAAACATTGAAGCATTGTGTTTATAAATAGGTACATGTATTATCAAGTCAATTATATTCCATAATTTTGCAGCGATAGTAAAACCGTTCAAAGTCAGTAAATAAGTAAAAATTCCAAAAGAAAATATCTTCAAATTTCTCTTCAACAACAAAAAAAAAATGATGATTGAGATTTTGTAGAGAAAATTTAAAAAAAGCTGTAAGTTTTTATTATTCTTTTCTCTTGTGCCTTCTCTAAAGTTTTAGAAATCATATCAATTTTTCAGATTGCTGCATTGTATTCTGTATATTTTTACCATACAGTTAGCCATAAATACATGTATTGCGAATGAACACCTCTTTAGGAGAAAATCATATAACAAAAGAAATCATATTTATAAAAGTCATTTATAAACTAATGTTGCTAATAACCACTTACTTTTGTACACACGCGGTGATTGTTTGATTATTTCATTATAACATAATTATGTACCAATAAGGAATCAGACACTGTTGCATTGTAATACTAATTGCTGTTATATAAATATATTTGTATTGCTAATTGTGTCCCAAATAATATAATTCATTCATATAAATGCGAATAACTTCTTGCAGGTACGATGATTCCCAAATCCGGAGGCGATTATGCGTACATTAGCGAAGCTTTCGGCCCATTACCTGCGTTTCTCTACCTATGGGTGGCCCTGTTCATATTGGTACCGACTGGAAATGCCATCACAGCAATAACTTTTGCACAATACATCTTACAACCCCTTTGGCCGGTCTGCGCGCCTCCCTATGGCGCCGTGCGGTTACTAGCAGCCGTCACAACGTGCTTATTGACTGTGATAAACTGTTATAACGTTAAGTGGGTGACTAGGGTGCAAGATGTCTTTACCGCGACCAAAATATTCGCCCTGTGCATCATTGTTGCGGCGGGCATGTGGTATTTGTGTATGGGACATGTGGAACACTTCGAATATCCTATGAGCGGAACTGAAACTAAGCCCGGATATATCGCCTTGGCATTCTATTCGGGTCTATTTTCGTATTCCGGCTGGAATTATTTGAATTATGTTACTGAAGAGCTAAAAGATCCATACAGGTAAGTTATTCATCGTTCGTTTTCTAAGGTTCAGAGTTTAGAAACTTTAGGTTGTTCCTGACAACGAATTATTTATAATATATCACTAAGCACACAGCAAACAGTTTAAAAAGAGAAAGTATATATAAGGAAACTCGTAGATGCATTTACTTTTAAAAATTTCATGAATTCTGAATTAGAAGAAATAAGAATGTCCAAATTCTAAGAAAAAAATCAAATGTGTAAGTTTAATACAATTATCCAATGTATTACAATTATATAATACGAGTCTCTTGTAGTCGAAATTTTAAGGACACTTCAAATCTTAAACTTAATTTATGCAGGTTTTCGTCAGCTAGAATAAGACTTAAAACATTGTTCAGTCAATTACGATAACTTGGATTTTTCTGGGCTCTTAATGATGGTTAAAGGAAAGATTTTGCCCAACTGAGAAATGTCTACTAGCCATACCCACTAAGATTTTATAAACCTCAAACTAGAATCAATTAAAGATTAAGTTCTGAAGTTTAAAAAATCACATTTAATCACTTTGCTGACAAGGAGTCTCTGAAAACATGGCAATCTGTTGGCTTTTTATATGTAATTCTTTCGTTTATTGTTCTCATTAGGCTGAAGTTTGGTTCAGTTATAAATATAAGCTCTGCAGTCAGTCCTTGGTTCATGATAAGTCAAAATCAACATAAGATAGATGTGTCGATTCAATAATTATGCTTTGTGACCAAAGCTGGTTAACAGTAGACACCTTTGGTGGTTGTACTATAAACCAATGCACATTCGATACCCCATACTTTACTACTGTATACTCAAGGTCCTGAATGAAAGCTACACTTAAAGTCTTTATTGCGGTAACAATGATTACCCTACTAACATATCTCTCAAAAATGTTCGCTACGGCACTTTTTAAGAAGAGATATAAATAACAGCTTTAGAAACAACAAATTTATTATGCAGTTTGTGCACTTTTTACAGTGTGATATCATTAAAGGAATAATACTTTTCTGCTATCACTGTAATTAAATTAAGAGGCAACTTTTATATGAAAAATTTTGCCTAGTGCAGGATTTGAATCTTTCACCTCTCGTTTACCGGACGAGCGCTCTGCCAATTGAGCCAATGAGGTCAACAAGTTCCTACGATTTGATTCGCATCCAATACAGTTCTCAGAAAGCCGGCAGTTCGGCAATTATGCAGTTTGTGCACTTCTTGCAGTGTGAAATGATTGAAAGAAATAGTGCTTTTCTGTTATCACTGTAATTGAATTAAAATATATTTTTTATATGAAAAATTTTACCTCGGGTAGAATTTTAACCTGACACACAGTGATAGCAGAAAAGCATTATTTCTTTTCTGCGTATTTTCTGAATTCGACTTATGACGTATTTGCCTGAAGATGCTCAAATGATTGAGCGAAAGACGTCGCACAATATTGCATATTGAATAAACACAGATTGGACCGAACATATGAATTATTTTTGTTTCCAAAACCAACTCGATGTTTTGGTATTTTAGATTAGATTTAGATTAGAATGTCGAAAAGAATCCTGTTGAGCTTGCAAAATACCCTTGGCTCCCAAGGACAAAAAAGGAGACCTACTGGATGGCAAAGGCTATGTAGAATCCGTCTTTTTTCATTCCTTTACTGAACAGAATAGTGTATTAGTGCTGAATTTTATCTCTCCAGATTCATTTCGATTTACTGTACTGGTGTCTATATCCTTGGTGTCTTTAGAATCAAATGTAATTAAATCCCTTAAATTTTTGCTTCAAGTCTAGGTTTTTGTGTCAGATCCATCTGTTCTTGAATCAATATTTTTTCTATATGACCTTTATCTATTACCGTCATCCATAGTTTTAACGTGGCTTCGCTAAAATTCCCATTAGGTTTCTTCGATGTTTTTGGTGATATTTTACAGTGTTTGTGAAATCGTTTTTTTTTGCCTCAATACTATTCTTATCACCCTTACTGGGTTGGTTTACGTTTCCCACCTTGGGTGTCTTCTTTTTCCCTTCCTTTGCGATCTGACGCTGTGCTTGTCTGGACAACTCTAGATAGAGAGCTCTTAACAGTTTGTTTTTTTTATCCGCGCCAGATGGACTTTGATTTTTTTAACTCTGCAATGAAAATGGGTTTATTTTCGAAAAAAAGCGCTGATGATCTCTGGTAGGTGAAAACTTGGATGTGTCCATAATCCTTTGATCTATTCTATTTATACAACCAGCATACACTTTTTTTTTTGTATTTCTTTAGATATTATATTTATTTAAAATGATTGATTAATAAAAACAATGTGTGTAGATCAATATTTGTGATTTAAACGACGGAATGAGTTGTATTGGATTGGATCCAATTGAATAATTAAAACAAGATTCCTTTATTCATCTAAGCTGGAAGGAAGAAAACAAACATGTCAACTTTAAGGTTGACATATTTGGGCAGTAATTTTCTATTTATTGCAAATTTATTGAGATGGGTTTTAATGATAACTTCGTTCTGTTTCAATCTGTATCGTGAAAACGATAAAAAAGTAAATGCCTACGCAGCGTATGGAAAGTAATAATTTAATAATTAACATTGTTTTTACACAAAAACAAGATGATAAAATTGATATCATCTCCTACGTGGTTGTAACACTTCTTATATATCAAAATTAAAAAAATTGGTTTAGTCTTTTCTGTAATCTTCTTATATAATATACAATATTGTAGACGAAAATATTTTTTTGTTGGAAATGTGGCTGGTGATTAAATAAAAGATTTACATTTTTAACGTTTCGGCTTCTTTATTTATGTAAGCCTTCATCAGAAAACTGATTGTCGTCACAATTTAAATACAAATAATAACAAACAATTTACATGTTAAAAGCGTTGTAACAGACAATAAAATTACAAAACATTAAGGAGAACGAACAAACGTAAAATATTACAAACGTATTATATATATTACGTTCATACGTTTGTAATATTTTACGTTTGTTCGTTCTCCTTAATGTTTTGTAATTTTATTGTCTTTTACAACGCTTTTAACATGTAAATTGTTTGTTATTATTTGTATTTAAATTGTGACGACAATCAGTTTTCTGATGAAGGCTTACATAAATAAAGAAGCCGAAACGTTAAAAATGTAAATCTTTTATTTAATCACCAGCCACATTTCCAACAAAAAAATATTTTCGTCTACAATACACTACTTCCTGGCTAAATAAAATTTCCTACTGTATAATATACAATGTTAAATTCGTTTTATTTTTTCTTTGTAAAAATGTATCCTTGACCCCAATGTAGTTGCAAGTCTATTTAAACAGTTTACCTTTTATTAAATTTAACTTATCTCACTATGATTTCATCCAAAGTTTTGTATTCTCAAGGCCAAGTGAGATAAGGTAGAGGGATTTTGTGTGATCAACGACTGTATATTATATTATAAAAGTTCTTTAACAAAGATCCTTTATAAAACATATTTGACAAACAGCTTTTATAGTGTTAACTTTTATAAAATTTACCTTTTATAAAAGTTCTTGTATCATATTTGCTTTTTCATCCAATATTTTATAAAAGATATTTGACAGATGCGATTGCAATCTTTGCTGTGTAGTAGCAGTGTGAAGTGAGGTTAATTTACATCGGTGATCTGTGAAAGTAATAATTATATCAATCGACATCTTCGGCACCTCAAGATTTACGTGTTCCCATTTCTGAAGTCGATAAGCAAACCCTCAAACTTATAAAAATCACATTTATTTTTTTCCCCCACAATAACCAATGTCCTTAAAATATGACAGATAATAAATAAATACCTACTTTTCGAACAATTTTTTATAACAATTTTATACAGCCCTCTCGACACACCAACCAGGATATTTTAATATAACTTTTATAAAAGATGTTTTACGTAGTATAATATAGATGGTAAAATATCTTTTATAAAAGAAGTTTTAGTAAAAGTTTTATAAAAGATCTTTGTCAAATAACTTTTATAGTATAATAATAAATATGGCAATTTCCGTTTATTTATGAGCAGTTTTAGACACTAAATTTTAATTATGGTTTCTGCATATTGTATTGAGACTCGAAAATGCAAAGAACCCTATTTTTGCCGTAATAGAGAGTAAATACTGGTGCAGCCTTGAACTTGGCCCCAACTACCCTTCACGTTAGCACACGGCACTGTCTATAGTAGTAAGCTGGGGACTTCTGTATATGTTAATCATTATGAAAAAAAAAGATTATTTTCTGTAGGTACCTGTACTCTTTTTAAATCTCTGTTTTTATTCTTCTTTCCAGAAATTTACCCCGTGCTATTTGCATATCGATGCCGTTAGTGACAATCACTTACGTAGTAACCAACATTGCCTACTTCGTGGTGCTCACCCGTGAGGAGATCCTGGCTTCGGAGGCGGTCGCAGTGACATTCGGCGACAAAATGTTGGGTATCTTCTCATTCACGATGCCGTTTTTCGTCGCGTGTTCCACCTTCGGCTCGTTGAACGGTGCAATTTTCGCCTCGGCCAGGTTGTTCTTCGTTGGCGCCCGCCAAGGCCACCTTCCTAGAGCTATAGCTTTGATTGATGTTAAAAGACTTACTCCAGTACCTTCTCTAATTTTTATGGTAAGTTAAGGTAATAACAATAATTAGCATTAGTTTTTAAGTAATAACATAATGATGTTAGCAATAGATTAAGGATTATTGGAAAAATAATATAGCAAATGATAGCAATAGATTTGGTATTTACTGCTTCAAACTTTCCAGCTTTAAAATTCATTTTAACATCCAACTAAATTCTTACAAATTTAATAATTATTTCGACATTATTATCCTTTGTTATTTTAAATTAAATTATGGCATATTTTTGTAAGTTAATTCCAAAAGTTTTTATACTCTTAATTTTCTTCAGTCGTCCATGCCACCTTCTTTTAAGAATTGGTTAACATGTCGTCCTCAATGGTGACTATTGTTCCTTTCCTTGCACGTCTTACCTGCATAATTTTGGTTCCTTATATCACTTGCTTTATTATTTGTTTTATTTTCAAGCTTTCTTGTTTATATCTCCATAATCTCTTTTCCTTCTCCTATTTATTTATACATTTCCTTTAAATATTTCTTTCATGTATTTCGTTTAATGTTTTTCAATGTTTCTCCTTATCATTAAATTATATATTTTTTTATATTTAATTATGTACACAGCTTAGAAGGAAACAAGGGAAATATCATCGTTTTCAAAAAAAGTTGGGTCATGTAGAGTAATGTAAATCACCATGTTCCGTTCTGGTGAAACCCCACATTTGAAAAATCAAATCTACACTTACAATTTCGAACAATTTTAATTTTCTTGCTTATTGACCATTGTTTATATCCCTTAACCTTGCTTTGTTTGGTGCCGATATCACACGGCCTTTTGAGCTATCTTAATCCTTTTGGTTGTTTTCTCTGGTGATTCCTCCTTGTCGATTTGTAGTATTATGGCCTTCAGAATATGAGTGAAAATATATAAGCTGAAGACGAAAAACAGCTGTTTGAGCAAAACGATATAAACGAAGCAACGAATAATTAGATCAGTTTGCAAGTCACGGAACCAATACGAAAATCTTCCTTCTTTCTTTTCTTAAAATCTTTATTTGTGTGGTTCCAAAACTGGGAGCACATTCCTTCATCGAAAATATTAAATTTTATAAGTTTATTGAGGTAAAAAAAATTAGGTTGTAAATTCTAATTAGAGAAAAAATAATAACAGCTCATGACATCACACTAAAATTGCTATTTCAAAATTTTAAATTTCTATCCACACCAATAATGTTTTATTGTTTTCTAAAATAATTTTACGTAATTACAGGCACATTAATAAAAATTGTTAATCTTCAGAAAAAATACTTTTTTGTTTAGACTAAGAAAAAGGCAGCTAGCCAATAACGTTTCCAACAAAAAAAAAAAACAACATTGTGTTTCGTATTAAAGTAGTAGATATTTAAATTTTAAACTTCCCGCCATGTCATACACGAAGTTGGCAGCAATACAGAGATGTAAGGGACAGATGTGAAGTAGGCAGTTTACGCCGGAGGCTCATGAATAAACGTTGCTTGATAAAGAGCCTGCGTTTTATTGGAACCTGTTTAAAATAAAAAAGGCCACCAGACTACAGTATAATAAGCCATAGAATATTCCCGATATAAATCGGAGTTAGACATTGATCCTTATGTAAAATTTACTCTGAAGTACGATTTCGCGGCCGTTAAAGTCATAATCAGTTAAATTTGCACCCTTATTAACGTTTTAGGTTTAATTTCAGCAAAAGAACACTTGTCACTGCATTTATGTATAGAAGTTACGTACAAAGGCATGTGTGTGTCACTGTCAGCTGTAACACTATTTTTATTAGATAACGCGAGCTGTCGATATCGTCCGACAAACTAGAAAATGTAATTTGTATCACTAGGCCAAGAAACTATAGTTTTACGAGGCCCACCAAGTGCGAATCCTCGCAAAAGAGCTTCTGGCCGTTTATTAATAATTAATCAAATTATATTGTCTTTAGTAAATTGAAGATTTCTGAATAATACGTCAATTTTATAAGCATACAATATCCAATAAAACACCCAATAAAAAGGTTAAAGTTATTAGGTTTTTATAGATTTTTCCCGTTATACGTAACATTGGTTTTGACTCAAATGTCTGCATTTGCATTTAAACGCTTCATACGATAAACACGACACTGAAGAAAGAATCAATAACCGAAGGTTTAATACATGAAATGTGTAATAAACACCACTTTTTTTATTGCATTTGAGAAGACGATTTTCGAAACGTCTCCTATGCAAAAGAATTGCGAAATCATAATTATTTAGTATAGGCAAGTCTTGGTTGTTTTAAAATCACCTATTTATCTGTTGAATACTAATTGAAAATGTACATCTCCTTCTTTAATCTTTTACAGTGTCTAATTACCCTGCTGTTGGTAGTAATAGAAGACGTATACGTCCTAATAAACTACGTCTCTTTCGTGGAAGCCCTCTTCATCACAATCAGCGTGACCGGTTTGCTGTACATGCGAAAGAAGAAACCGCACATGGAACGACCGATCAAGGTGAACATCGTGCTGCCGGTAATATTCTTCATCATCTGCGCCTTCCTGGTGACGTTTCCGTGCTACGTCAGTATAGAAGAAGTCAGTGTGGCGATGGCGTTTATCTTGTGCGGCATCCCTGTATATTACGTGACGATAGCGTGGCAGTCGAAGCCCGAATGGCTGCAGCGCAGCTTCAATAACTTCAACGATGTTTGCGCTAAATTGTTCGTGTGCGTACCGGAAGATTCGCATTATTCATAACATTTGTTGAATCTATAGGCGTCAATGAGAATTACATACAATAATTGGATGCGGACGGTACTTTCGAAAGACGAGCTCGAACTCTGCGGACGAGATTCGTTTGTTCAGTTGGGGGGACAGAAACGATTTCCAACCACGAGTTTTGTGATCTCTAACGCATTAATGTTAATTTTTATATGAAGCAAAGAAGTGACTAATACTATTTTTTGTTATTAACAAAATGTTAACTGACTAAAATTTATTATTCTCCCAAAAAAAAAATAACATTAACTTAACATTTTTTCATTTCTAATTATTAATTCAGATTTTAGAACAAAAGAAACACAACACAAAATGTGATATTTTATAAGGACAGTGTATATTGTAAATTATATCACTATTAGAAAGTATTATTAATTTATTTCGTTCCAGGCTCGAATTATTAGGTCGATAAGTTATTTAGTATAAGTAACTGGTTAAAAAAAAACCTATGTTTTTAGGTAAGCCAATACAGCAATAATTACTAGAAAGTTTGATATTTGGTTCTTATTGCAAAATTGCATTCCGTTTGTAAATTTTTGCTCCTGATATTGTAATTGTTTAAGTAATAATCGTTGTAGAATAATTATTGAATTTCAAATGTATGTATGCGAAAATAAAAGACGTTTTTGTATAGATGTTTGTTTTAAATTGCGTTTTTGTTGTAAAATATTAAACAGGATGAAAACGACGAATTCTAATAGAACAATAATAATAATGTACATTGTCAAACCATTGTGATAATTAGAGGGCGGATAATCAGGCAAATGCTTAATGCATTTTCTGAAAATACGAGTGAATGTCTTTTGTGGCTTTTCAGCCTTTTCTTATATAACCCGATGATATTTCGAAAAACATATTTGCAGATGGAAACTAAGTTATTAAAAGGGTCTAAGATGTTTTCTGGCCGCAGAGAATATTTCCAGGTTTGTATTATTTTCAATCCCTCAATCCTATCTCAATTCGGTTTAATCTAACATATTTGTGCAATGTAAAAAACGTTAGCTTAAAATTGCAGATTACTTACTAGTAACTTATCGAAAATGTGCAAATATATTAACTATCATTCAAACACTAAGCCACATTTGGTTTATGAGTATGAAATTGCAGGTGCCTCTTTCGATATTTTTGCAAAGGAGACCTTTGTATATTACATGACATGAGCTTAAATTTATTTTCTAGATTTTTTAACAAACAGTGCTTTACGATAAAGCGCCCATGCGCTTTATTTCTTTTATCACTTCATTAGGTCTATTGTTTTCTTTGGTTCAATTAGACCTGAATTTTGTTTTTGCCATTTAATTTTACTGTTACCTTTACCCGAACCCCTGATTTGTTTGCTTGTAGCTTTTCAGAAATCTTATTTATATACTCCCTCTATTCTTTTGCTTCAAAGATATATTTTAAAATATCTTGCTCCGAATTTTTACGTCAGAAATCAATTAAACACGCGCTGGCACTGTTTTTTTTAAATATCACAACGCTTAATTTTAATGATTCCAATTGTTTTCTTTTTTTTTGTCGCTAAAAATTGTCTTCTCCATAATTGGTTACCTCCATCCGCTCTCTAATATACAGTACATAGAAAACAAATATTATATTACAAGCAACTTATAGTCTCTTTGCAATATTAAAATAAAATGCAATTAGAGAAATATCATAAACAAAAAAAACCCACACATACAATCTAAAGTTGAGTATTGAAATAAGATCCGCATGAGCTGATTATCCATCCCGTCCACACACGTCCATCTAAAGTTCATGGATCTACATATAATATTTTGAACTTTATATTATTAGGTCATATATAAAGTATTAACCTTGTTCAATTATTTTTTTATTTAGTGATCGGTTCAACAAAATTATTAGTAGGTATTAGGTTACATCTGGTCGAATGAGTGTGTCAATAACATTATTAATTAATTTAACTAAAACGCTTGTTGTTTATGTCACAAACTCTCATAGTCTGTCTCTCCTGAGAATAAACCTCATCAGTTTTATAAGAAAGACACTAGTAAAATTTGTTGAGCCATATTATCAAAACATACTCTAACTTGAGCTTACCTACTATACAAACAATAAAGTATTTCCTGTTATGTCTACTGTAATAACTACACATTTAGACAAAAACGATTTATTAAAAAGCACTTTTACGTTATATAAAACAAACAAAAAAGAACACTAAAAAACGCAATATAGGAAGGACGCCACGTCTTGGCACGTTCAGGGAAAGCTAGTCTGTATTACGTCTGCGCAACGCAACATATTTATTTGCACATGCGCAGTGGTCGCGTATACAATCTATACATAACATTACCAATGCTTATATTTCATTAAAACTCCTTTACGTTCGCACCAAAAAGTCGAATACTTTAAACGCCGAACTGGTAATATCCTCCACATGATTAGAAAAACATAATTCTGAGTAAAACATTATCTTTAGGTCCTTCAACTTTTTGGAATCATCAGGTACATCATTAGGACACTACTACTTGTGCAAGATACAACCACGTCCTTGTTAATATTCAACCGAATTTTATTATCAATGCACCATTTCTTAACTTAATAGAGGTTTCTCTGCAGCATTTCAATTCTCATTCATAAGTAATAAAAAAATTCATTCACCAACCAAAGAGAAACGAGATGTGATGGAAATCAGTGGGACATTTCGCAAATTTATTTGCAAGGACACAACTGGCCAATTGAAAGCCTGAAGGTAAGAATGAAAAATTATTTAGCATACATAATCTTTATGCAGACGCTTTAGTCTTATTAAATTCTGGGGTATTCCCTTTTTCTTTTCTCTGTCTCTTTTCTTTGTTTTACCCTTGCGTTACCATCTTATTCTCGGAACGTGAACAAAATCGCTTAGTTTTGATTCTACAAATTTTCCAATGATCCCAAAATCTCTTTCACACTAAAGGGTATCATTTACCGCATAGGAGGTAATTAGGAGGGGGCCAGTGACCCCTTAGAATAGCAATCCCCCTCCCCCTAAGGAGTAACACAAAGCACGGGTATGAAAAGGTAATACGCGTTATTGGCAACAAACGAACATAGCCGCAATGAAATTGACTGGAGTAATTGACACCAACCATACACCAACTATCAGTGATATGCACGAAATACAACTTCAGTTTGTTGAATTAATGTTGGCAAGTATTGCTGCCAAAAACGTAATGTTCAAAGTACGGTTAACCTCAATTATTTAGATAGCACCCGATATATATACATTGCAAATTTCCTGGGTGTCCAAGGGTTTAAAGGGAATCAATTCGCTTTCATAGATTCCCAAAACATCCACTAACGCTGAAAATTTGGAAGAAAATATGTCATCTTCATCTAGATGATTCTGCAAAGGTACAAAAGTTTAGAATATGTTCTAGGCACTTCACTAGTTCGGATTACAATCATCACCATTTAAAGATGTATCTCAATCGTGATGCTGTCCCTTATGCAACCTTTTCAAATGTTAGTAATGAATTATCTCCATTATCACCTACTTGTGGGAACCAATTAGAACGAGATAGTAGCAATTCATCTTCGAAATCATATCTTCCGCCAATAGATCATGATTATTGCATGTCGGTTATAGCGTGTTTATCTTCTTCTGATGTTAATAATAATACTGAATTATCTTCATTATCATCTACTTTTGGGAACCATTCAGGTGATTTACATTCTTTAGAGTGTCCGTGAAAAAATCACAGTCCAAGGGCCATTTTAATAAATTATCGATTTTTTATAATGCCTAATTCAAATATTTACCGTTTAAATACTTCGAAATCGAGTAAGCTAAATCTAATGCAGGCACAGAGGACATTCTTTTAAGATACTTTATTTATCCCGTGTTATTAGAATTTATTTTTATTTTTGAATTTTCAGAGTTTATTGTTAAGTTTTTCTGCTTTCAGAGTTTATGTTCATTTGTTGTTTAAATTTTCATGATTACGTGTTTCGTATTTAATGCTCATTCATGATTTGACTTACTAGAGTTTATTTTAATTTTTATCTCTTTAGAGTTTATTTTTAGGTTAAATTAGATATGTCTGTGATTTCTGCAAATAATCATATTGATCAATATTTACACCTAATATTTAATTTAACGTTGCCGTAACTAAATTTATTCTAATTTTCAATCTTTTATTGTAATTATTCATAATTGATAAATGATAAGGAAGAAAGACATTACGATTATTAGGTAGTGAAAAATTTTACAATCTCAAAAATTATTAAAAGCCGCATTAAAAATGTAATCGCGACATTGTTAAATTAAATGTAAGCTGTAAATACGACCCATTATTAGCAGACGTATCACACTGATGAGATTAAGGAAAATCGAAACATATCTAATTTTTCAAATCTCGCGCTATATTTTGGAAGCACGGTCCATTCGTAATTCTATGTTTAGCCGTTTGACCCGGAGGGCGCTGTGATAATGCAATCGTGACGTCACATGTTTCCAACGAAATGTACAGGATTTGCGGTTCTCTTTATTGTTGTTCTGTGACACAAAGAGCCTTATAATACCCCCACTTGCACAAAAATTTACTAAGTTGCGCCAATGCACATACCTACCACTAATAATAATATATTTAACACTACTTCCTAATAGGAGAAGAATGGAAAGACAGAATAGATATCTATTCAAGAAGAAAAAGATAGACTGAATATGTTTATAAAAAAAAATTAAAAAACACTCGGAAGTTGGCCATGAAATAACCATCAAATTAGATATACATAGAAGACCATAATTTAAAATACTTAACTAGAAGCTATTCCGAATAAAACCTAATTGATAGAGTTCACAAAATGCGCGGATGTACTTTAGGTTGCAGCGTTAAAAGCTTTTAAATGTTGAGTTGGTGGTAGACGAAAATCATCTTTGGCATGTATTAAGAATTGTATACCACGTATTTCTACCGTTTACATTCTATAATGACAGCATGCTCTTAGAAACGCTCAAAAATTGACTCACACTTCGACTCACGGCATTATAAATAGTAAGGGATTTCAGTATTCCTCATTCTTGTGTATAATTTAATTTTAACACGTGTAATGAGCTCTACCGCTTGCAACATGGACAAAGCCAACAAACGTACCTACATAAAAAGTATATTCGTAAATAGTCCTTTAAAAATACCCATCGCTAGAATTACCCAAAAATACGAGAGAAATAAAGTACTGGTACGGAAATAACTGTCATTTCACGCGGAAAAGTTCAAAAGATTTTCAAAAACGTAGTATATAATAAATTAAAATTCTCTTCGTGACTAGCCTAAATTACTCGATGGTAATGGAAGAAATAAACTGAATTCTTGTTTTGGAATGTTTTAATTCCTAACTGAGAATAACAAAGTAATAACATGTGCGTAGAGTGTTCAATATTGTATGTAGATAGGTATATATGTACAAGCGAAACTTATAATTTATACGTAATATTTGCTACAAAATGTTGATATTCTATCGCAGGCTTCCTTCATCAGTTCCACTGGTAAAGTGATGACTATTCTCATGAAGCCTGGTAGTTCGAAACACTGAAAAATAGATTAATTGATATATTATTTTATAGAGTTAACATAATGCGGTGTTATGCGTTAGAAAAGTAAGTATGTACATACTTTGGCACTTAAGTTAAAGGCACATCATGCTCAAAACACTAATTATAGAATTCCACTTAATAATATCAGACTATGCTTCTAAAAATGGAAGTGCAGTGGACAATACTAAAACCTATTCAAGTTTATATAGTAAACAAAAAATATAATGCAAAGAACGCTGTATAATAACCAATGGATTAGTAAAAGTATTACAATTGTTTCTTTATAAATATCACAGTGATTTAGGAATTTAAATCTTTGTGATGATCAAATACACTTTTCATGTTCATTCATGTAGTATATCCTGTAATGAACAAGGAACTAAGCCGCTTGGTTTTCGATATACGCTAACACAAATTAAAAGTTTCCACAGTAAATGATTCTGGAAGTACACTTATCGTCGAAATACCTAATACAAAAAAGACTTCGGAATTAACAAACTTAATAAACTCACTATAATAACCGGGCTTAGCTTTAGCAGATCTTCCGCTACATTACTAGATTTTGGAAGTAACCTCCTTCAACGAAAACAACACAACAATTAGAAGCTACCGGGGTTACGGAGAGATATATCAAATCAAGCAGCAATAAAATCCAAACACATACCAAAATTTTACAATCTGTACAAAATATAAGAATAGCCACGATTGAATTCAATTACGGCGCATCTTCATATGAAGTAACATTAGTTAATAACAGAATCGATATGGCATATGCACTTTAATACGTAGAAGTTTGGAATGCGAAATTCCAATAATCTTTAATAATTTTTCAAATGTACAATTAATCGATTTTTAAATATCTAATTTAAATATGATCATTTTCTTTTATAATTTTTAATTTATATAAATAAAACCGTAACTAATTTTGTACCATGCAAAAACTACTGAGAATATCGAGATGCCAACCTTCTTTAATCTGTTTATATTAGTTCGGTGGTTACATTAAATTGTGTTTAATGACAATATGACAACATGAAGCCACTCAAATATAAAATAAAGAGCAACATTTGTAGTTTCCCCGTTACGTCCAGCCATACAGCGTATGTCCAACGCTGCAGTGCTGGTGCGTCAGCGTAATAGTGGAGATGATACAACGTATACGTATGCATGAGGTGGGGTAAGGTAGAATACTTTCTACCTCATCGTAAAGTAAGCATCAGTGGGCATTATTTGCGCGAGGGATTTAATGGTGTGCAGTTCTGTTTCTAGTTGTGCTCAGAAATAATAAGTTATTGTTAACACAATATCATTATTATTTATTTCGATAATTATTATCTATTTTCCCAAAATTATTTCTTACTAATCATCTCCTTCCGTATTTATTAAACTAAAATTGTTGTTATTGCTTTTTGGATTGAAATAAGTTTCAAAATCAATGAAGTGACGGGCATCTGCTTGTTTCTTATGTCGCAGGTGAAAAAAGAATATAGTGTTTGACTTGTCAAAATCATTTTTGTTCTTGAAAATTACCAGAAAAAAATATTTTCGACATTCGTTAAACAATATACATGGTGTAGCACCTAAGACGCATCGGACCATAACTCCACTATCATACAAGATATCGAAGAAAGTCCATGAGCAAAATTGTGCATAATTCCCTCGCCATCTTTCTAAAATACTTTTGGTCAGCAGTGGCGTGCCGTATTCCAGTGGCGTATCAAACGTATGTTTTTTTAAATAGGGCACTATGTATTTTATAGCAGATTTAGAAAGCTCTCCATGAGTACTTATTTTTTTATGTAACATGGTATACCCCTAACTAAATTGCACCGGCGCTTGGATTTCGAATTTAGGAATAGAGTAAGACCTCTTGTACCCTTACATAATTTTTTTTCAAGTGATTTATGAAAGCAAGATAATTTTTTATTGTCATTTGTTTCTAAAATTTCAAGGCACCCCTCCCCCAAAAAAATTACAGCGCTGGATAGCCGAAATTCCAAATTTTTCATTGGTACAAAAAAAAAAACACAGTTCATAACGAAATTTTTAAGAAAAAAGAAGTTGCTTTGTCAATTTGTCGAAAAATGTCTTTTTCCGAAATTAAGTCTGTCATGATAAAACAAAAAAAGGGCAATTGTCAAAAAATAAACCATTAAAAATAAGAATAAAGTGACAGTAGAAAGAATATTGTATAGCATTTTTAGTACTTTATTTTGCTGCCATTGTAGTTTCGAAATATGTTGTTTACTTGTGTTTCCCCAAATGTTGATCAGATAGCTATTGTTTGAAGTGAACAGTGCATGATAGATAGGTTTTCTATACGCTGCTGGTAACATATGTTTGATTTTATGAATTGCTGCTATTAATTTTGCATTTTTGTCTATTAGTGATTGTATATGTATATCCCATTTTAAGTTATTCTGTATTTTCAAACCTAGGTATGTATAGTATTTTGAACTTCTTTTAGTTTTTGTTTCTTTAAAATTATTTGTATATCATCTTGTAGTTTCTTATTTGTAAAGATCATAAATTCTGTTTTGGTTTCGTTAATAGTAAGAAGATTGTTATAACACCAGTTTTCCAAGAGTTCCATGTCTATATTTATATTGCTTTCCATTTGTTTTGTGCTATGTCCACTATACATTATGCATGTGTCATCAGCGTAAGCATAGGTTTGACCGTGAAGAGATTGATCTAAAAGATCATTCGTATAGAAAATGTACAGGATTGGGGGAAGTGTACCTCCTTGTGGCAGACCATATTCAGCATACATAACGGTACTTTATTCTGCGTTTATTTTTGTTACTTGCGGTCTTTCGCATAAATAAGTTTTTATCAAGTTCAGCTCCTTTTCCTGAAATCCATACCATTCCAATTTTTCGATTAATGTATCTTTAGATATGGTATCAAAAGCTTTCATCATATGGATAAAAATGGTTACCACCGTTTTATTGGCATCCAGTTCGTGTTTTATGTTATTTATTAAGTTGTACGCAGCAGATGTTGTTGAAAAGAAGATGATTGTTGGAAGGCATACTGATTGGGACTTATTATGCTATATTTTTGTACATGCTCCATAATTCTCGTTTGTATAACTTTTTCCACAATTTTATTCAATGTTGTTAATAAGGAAATTGGTCTATAGTTTTCCAATTCGCATGGTCTTCCTTTTTTATGAAACGGTATCACTAAAGCCATCCTAAGGTCGTCAGGATATATACCTTCATCTAGGGTTTGATTAACTAATCTACATATCAAAGGAGCTAATTTTGTTTTGTTATTTTTTATGACATTCGTAGTGATATTATCGAAACCAGGGGCTTTATTATTTTTCATGCTACCGATTTGCTTTTCTGCCAATGTTTTCCCAATAGTTGTAAAGAATTTGTTGAATTCGTTAGCCATTTCAACTGAGTTTCTAGTAAGTGTTCCATCTTCTTTAGTTATTTCTAAAATTTCTTTATTCATCCTTTGCTTGTTCTTTATCTGCTGGTTTACGAGTTTCCAGATTTTCCCTGGATCTTGATTGTGGTTTTTGAACAGTTTTTGAAAATATTTCATTTTGGTGTCTTTTATTAAGGTGTGTGTGTACTCTTTTTGGCTAGTGTATTCAGTTTTGTACCTATCATTTGTTGGATGTTTTCTCATTTTCTTGTACAAAGTGGTTCTTTTTTTTATCGCCGCTATAATAGTGTCTTCTATCCAGGGGCATTCCCTTCTTCTTTTAATTTTAATGGTTGTTCGATGTTTCTGTGTTATAATCTGTATTGTTTCAGATAGTTCACGAAAGGATGCTATGCTCATGTTTATTTTATTTATGTCGGTATTTATGTCATTGTAACTAGTTCGCAAGTATTCGACAGAATTGTATTTATATTGTTTTGGTAACATATTTGTTTTGATTTTGGTTGTTATGGCATTGTGGTCAGATATATCTGTTTCAACTATTTTTATTTTGTCTATTCTTTTTGTATTTGTGGCTACATGGTCTAGAATTGAATTTCTACCGATAGTATTTATTCTTATAGTAATGACTCGATCGCTTATTCAAAATTTTGTAGTTTCTTTCTTTGTATAGGGTATAATATTCTTCGATTGAAAATCTATCCAACACTCTTTAAAATGCACATGGATTTGGATGCGCTCGTGACGCCAACAAGCAATTCTTGTAACATTCTCCAAGAATAAACACCGTGTCAACCATTTCTTCTTGAGTTTTCGCATTGTCCTTCTGACAATGTACATATTATTACTGGCTTGTAACATTGTCAGTAAATAGTATAGTATAGTATATTTATCAGAGAACAATGTTTCTACTGTTACTTTATTCTTATTTTTACTGCTATTTTTTTTGACAATTGCACTTCTTTTGTCTTATCATGACAGACTTAATTTTCGGAAAAAAGACATTTTCCGACAAATTGACAAACTTTTTTTTTCTTAAAAATTTCGTTATGAAATGGTTTTTTTTTGTACCAATGAAAAATTTGGAATTTCGGCTATCCAGCGATGTAATTTTTTTCGGGAGGTGCCTTTTGAAATTTTAGAAACAAATGACAATTTGCGAATGCCAATAAAAGATCATCTTGCATTCATAAATCACTTGAAAAAAACTTATGTGAAGGTACAAGAGGTTTTACTCTATCCCTAAATTCGAAACCTAAACGCCGGTGCAATTTAGTTTCTGCCAAAAAAAATTTCAAACAATGGTCCGACTGTGAGGAAAAAGTGTTATAACAGCGAAACCGCTAAAGTTAGGGGTATACCATGTTACATAAAAAAAATAAGTACTCATCGAGAGCTTTCCAAATCTGCTCAAAATAAAATGTAGGGTGTCCCATTAAAAAAAAAAACATAAGTTTGATACGCCACTGCTGACCAGAAGTATTTTAGAAAGATGGCGAGAGTACTTTCTTCGATATCTTGTATGATAGGGGAGCTATGGTCCAAGGCGTCTTAGGTGCTACACCCTGTATATACTATTAAGAAATCGAGACATGTGAACATGTTGTCAGATTTAGTGTCTTGCGTCGGCCAGGTTAATTATTAAATTTATTATTATTATTATTACAAAATGGACTTATTTATTATTAAATTAATAATGTCATTTAAATAATTGTGGCTGTATGCTGCTCTTCGGTTCTCGGGTTCTCTGCCGTGTAGAAAGTTTAAATTACTTGACGTTTCGATCATCTTGTAGTGATCTTCTTCAGAAGTGAAGTGACTAGTTTGTCCTGATCCGGGGTTAATATATGGTCCTGTGTCCGTTGGTGCGTAATCGTTCCGCTCTGTTGAGGCGTGTCCGTTGGTCTCCGTTGGGCTGTGAAGAATGATTTCCAGATACTTGGTAATTGTAGTCCGTCTTCTCTGTTAATATTGTTCGGATTTTTCTGTATTTCAATAGCTTCTCTGTACAATCTTCTCCAGTAATGTGGTTCCGTTGCTAGTTTCCTGCATTTGTCAAACTTGATTCCGTGTTTCGTGTTTGTTGAGTGTTCTGCTACTGCTGATTTGTCTGTGTGTTCATACTTTGTATCTCGCATATGTTCTTTTAGCCTGATATTGATGTTTCTGCCTGTTTGTCCAATGTATACCTTTCCACAAGTGCAGGGTATCTCGTAGACTCCTGGATTTTGGAGCGGCGAGGTACGATCTTTCGGTGAAGGTAATTTTGTAGATAGTTTTTCTGGAGCATTGAAGATTACTTTGATGTTGTGTTTGCGCAGCTTTCTTCCAATTTTGTCAGTGCATCCTTTGATGTATGGCAGGCAAGTCGTTCCAGTAGTAGTTGTTGTTTCTTCCTGTTGTTTAGGATGTTTTGGTTGTTTGTTGATGGTAGCTGTGATGTCTTTGAGTCTGTAGTCGTTCTGTTGTAGTGTGTTCTTGAGATGTTGGAGTTCGGCTTCGAGGTGTTCTTCATCTGATATCGTCTTAGCTCTATGCACCAATGTGTTTAAGATTCCCCGTTTTTGTGCGGGGTGATGGTGAGAATTTGCATTGAGATAGCGATCCGTGTTGGTTGGTTTACGGTAAACCTGGTGTCCCAGTGTGTGGTTCTCTTTCCTCTTGAGTAGCACATCCAGAAAAGGTAAGGAGCCATCTTCTTCGAGTTCCATGGTAAATTGTATTTGGTTGTGTTGTTTGTTGAGGTGTTCCAGAAATTGAGGTAAAGTGTCAGTTCCATGCGGCCATATGACAAAGGTGTCGTCAACGTACCGATACCAGCACTTCGGTTTTAGTTCACTTGACGCAATGGCGGTGTCCTCGAATGCTTCCATAAAAATGTTAGCTAATACTGGAGATAAAGGTACCATACCATACCAGAACCATATATTAACCCCGGATCAGGACAAACTAGTCACTTCACTTCTGAAGAAGATCACGACAAGATGATCGAAACGTCAAGTAATTTAAACTTTCTACACGGCAGAGAACCCGAGAACCGAAGAGCAGCCAGCAACGACGGCCGTGAAAGCCTAAAGACTACTTTAATTGTGGCTGTAGTCTGACCATGTCATGTTAAGAAGCTATTACTTGATTACAAATATCCAATACTACAACAATTTATTGTCTCCATTAATTTTGTAATTCTTAATAGAAGAATGTATCTAACAATTAATTACTTGATTAAAATTTCTGGTTTACGAAAATGCACACCAACATTACTGCACCATAATCATTGATTTAATTAAACCTGTTCTTGTATTTAATTTTATAATATCATTTAAATTTGCATAACGCAGCGGAATTTTACAAAATACTCACATCTCCAGGTAAACAAAATACGGACTCCTCCTCCATTAACCTCCTCATAAATTCCAAACCCGTTTCGAATTGTGGAAAGTTTTCAAGTTCGATCTTCACCATCATGTACATCGCCCCGTCAGGCATGTAAGGTACAACTCCGGGAATCGCTTTAAGAGCATCGTAAGCGAGTTTTGCGTTCTCGCAAAGGGTGTTGATCAAATCGTCATGGAAACTTTGTGGAGTGTTAAGCAATATACTCGGAAGGGCGCCTTGTATGGCGGTATTGCTTCCTATAATCCTCTGACTCAGACAGCACAAGCCTTTTCTGATTTCATCGAAAGCGCCTATGGGATCGTGGACCACTATCCAGCCAATTCTCCACCCGGGTACTAGAAATCTCTTAGCTATGCCACCGCATATTAAAATAGGCACGCCAGATTCTAGGGAAGCCGTCGATATGAATCTCTTATCCGGGAAAATTAATCGTTCGTATATTTCGTCTGCGATAACTGGTATTTGATAACGTCGAGCGATGCTCAAAAATCCTCTTAAGTGTTTCTCATCGTAAACCGAGCCGCATGGATTCGATGGATTGTTTAAAATAATCGCCGCGGTGTTAGAATCTATTTGAGATTCTAAATGCTTTAAATCGATCTGCCAACCCTTTTCAGGAATTAGGTCGTAGGTTTTGACGCTTACTCCGATACTTTCCGCTAGCGTCCTGTATATGGGAAACCCGGGTTTGGGCATTAATATGTTATGGTTCTTACTGGCATCTGCTAGCACTGTTATGCATAGATCCAGTGATGAAGAACAGCCACTGCATAAAATGACATCTTTCGCTGAATATTCCACGCCGTCATGGGAAAGGTAAGTTGCTACCGCTTGCCTTGCTGATTCGTAACCGACACATGGAGCATAGCCATTGCAGGAACCCTTTTTTATCACTTCCAATACGGCTTCTATAGTCTCTTTCGATGGGTTGAGATTTCCGTAAACTGTAGGGTCACCTGTAATAATGCAAATTAGAAAATATTTCATAAAAGATGACAGAGATAAGTGAATATGCTAAATAAATGTGATTTAATAGACAAAAAGGAAATGCAAGTGATAAGTAGAAGTGCGATTTTTCGTCGTAATTCTTAAAATATTAAGTATTTGAATGCGTTTTGCGTATCAATAAACGAGTTGATTATGTCGAAAGTGCGTAGAAAAGTATTGAAAATATTTAATTGTGGCTGAAAATGGGACCAACATAAGTTATATATTATAAAGCTATGTTTAAAGTTAGTTAAAAGTTTTTACATTATAAAGTTTACAATGAATTAATGAAATAAAAATATTTTTTTATATAATACTTACAGATAATAATTACAACTAGAAAATGTAAATTTTCTAATATTAGAATTTTAGGTCTTTTACGTTTAATGAAAAAGGCAAGACTATTGATTGTGAATAATTACAAATTTTGTAAAGAAAATACTCTACAAAATGGAATGTCCGCTGGAGGTGTACTAACAAAAAATTAAAGTGTTTGTGTTTGTTGACTTTGGTGCGCAGAGTTTTTCATACAATTATTTACTTTGTATTCTCTTTTACCAGACAAAACGCAGAATAGTTATCAACAGTACCTTAATTTATTAGATCAGAAATGTGTAAAAAGTGGTTTACGATGTTATCCTAAACGTATTGGTAAAATATATGGCCAAAAAAGTATCGCATAATTTAGTTTTGAATCATAAAAGTATCGCATAATCTTTGTTTGTAGCATAAAGTTGTAAATATACTTTAATGCGCTCTAAGATATAATTTCTATGATTGTTTAAATAAAATACAGGCCAAATAAAAACAAGAACTCATACTTGAGATTTTTATTAAAACAAGAAATTATAATTTTGGAAAGAAAAATGTCATAACAGTAGCTTTTAATACTGAGTATTGCCACCTCTGGCTCTTATGACCGCTCGCATACGGTTTGACAGAGATTCGATTAACCTCCGTATATAAGCCTGATCCAAATTCTCCCACTCGTCACGGAGAGCATTTTCTAGTCCATGCAGGTCCGCTGGGGCAACATTTTGGGTTCGTATCCGTCTGTGAAGGAGGTCCCACACGTGCTCGATAGGGTTCATGTCCGGACTTACCGCAGGCCAATCTAAAACTGGAATACCAACATCGTTAAGGTATTCCTGGACGATTATTGCAACATGCGGTCGTGCATTATCGTGCATTAACATGAATTCGTTTCCTATAATTGGCGCATATGGTACTACATGTTCTTCTAAAATTTCCGTTATACACCTGTGGGCAGTCAGTGTACCTCTGTCTACTGGTACTAACTCTGTACGACCTGTTAAACAGATGCCTCCCCAAACCATAATAGAGCCACCAGCGAAATTAGGTCTAGGTCTGATATTACACTGCGAATAGCGCTCACCGTCTCGTCTGTACACTGAGATACGCCTATCTGAGGTGTAAAGACCAAATCTTGACTCATCTGTGAAGAGTATATTGGCCCAGTCATTAATGTTCCAATTTACATGTTCTCTGGCAAACCTTAAGCGAGCCACTCGGTGGTTCCTAGTGAGACGAGGGGCTGTTACAGCTACTCTAGCTCTTAATCCACTCTGTCGTAACCTATTCCGAATAGTTTGAGTACTCACACAAGTATTTCTGACTCTAGCCAAGTCGTTCTGCAATTGTCTCGCAGTTACATGTCTTCGACGTAATGCTTGTAGTAGTAAATAGCGGTCATCTTGGCGAGTAGAACATCTTGGACGACCTGGTACAGGTCTTTCCCTATATCTGGCTACGGCTCTAGAAACACTTGACTGATTGATGTTCATCAAATTAGCAACGTATGCTTGAGATCGTCCATCTTCGATTAAAGCAACTATAGCAGCCACTTGTTCTGAAGTTAAATTGCTCATTTTAGTTTTAAAAGCGTTGGTACAGAACTCTGACTTCGCACTTTAAAATTTGTCCGTATAGGAAGACTTTCAATAAACAACTGAGCAAACCTTACACATATGCATTTTTCTAAATGTGTCCTTTTAGAAAAAAAATAGTAAAAACGCTAAGTTCCATTATTTTGTTAGTGTTTTTATAGTTCACATACACGAGGCAAACTTTTTGTGAACGTATAAAAATATCTTGGTTCATAAATGCCATTTTTAGTTTATGCGATACTTTTTTGGCGGAGTGTAGATTACGAAATCGCAATACATAATGTTGTGAGTAACTATGTGGCTAGAAACGACAATAAGGGTCGACTCACACTGTGACGCCGTCCACGGTTCAATCTCGCTCCGCTCTCGGTCCGTTCCCGATCCGGTCAAATATTCTTAAGTAAGAAAGAATAAGAGAAAGTAGTCTTTAGGCTTTCACGGCCGTCGTTGCTGGCTGCTCTTCGGTTCTCGGGTTCTCTGCCGTGTAGAAAGTTTAAATTACTTGACGTTTCGATCATCTTGTCGTGATCTTCTTCAGAAGTGAAGTGACTAGTTTGTCCTGATCCGGGGTTAATATATGGTCCTGTGTCCGTTGGTGCGTAATCGTTCCGCGCTGTTGAGGCGTGTCCGTTGCTCTCCGCTGGGCTGTGAAGAATGATTTCCAGATACTTGGTAAATCCGGGGTTAATATATGGTCCTGTGTCCGTTGGTGCGTAATCGTTCCGCGCTGTTGAGGCGTGTCCGTTGCTCTCCGCTGGGCTGTGAAGAATGATTTCCAGATACTTGGTAAGCATTCGAGGACACCGCCATTGCATCAAGTGAACTAAAACCGAAGTGCTGGTATCGGTACGTTGACGACACCTTTGTCATATGGCCGCATGGAACTGACACTTTACCTCAATTTCTGGAACACCTCAACAAACAACACAACCAAATACAATTTACCATGGAACTCGAAGAAGATGGCTCCTTACCTTTTCTGGATGTGCTACTCAAGAGGAAAGAGAACCACACACTGGGACACCAGGTTTACCGTAAACCAACCAACACGGATCGCTATCTCAATGCAAATTCTCACCATCACCCCGCACAAAAACGGGGAATCTTAAACACATTGGTGCATAGAGCCAAGACGATATCAGATGAAGAACACCTCGAAGCCGAACTCCAACATCTCAAGAACACACTACAACAGAACGACTACAGACTCAAAGACATCACAGCTACCATCAACAAACAACCAAAACACCCAAAACAACAGGAAGAAACAACAACTACTACTGGAACGACTTGCCTGCCATACATCAAAGGATGCACTGACAAAATTGGAAGAAAGCTGCGCAAACACAACATCAAAGTAATCTTCAATGCTCCAGAAAAACTATCAACAAAATTACCTTCACCGAAAGATCGTACCTCGCCGCTCCAAAATCCAGGAGTCTACGAGATACCCTGCACTTGTGGAAAGGTATACATTGGACAAACAGGCAGAAACATCAATATCAGGCTAAAAGAACATATGCGAGATACAAAGTATGAATACACAGACAAATCAGCAGTAGCAGAACACTCAACAAACACGAAACACGGAATCAAGTTTGACAAATGCAGGAAACTAGCAACGGAACCACATTACTGGAGAAGATTGTACAGAGAAGCCATTGAAATACAGAAAAATCCGAACAATATCAACAGAGAAGACGGACTACAATTACCAAGTATCTGGAAATCATTCTTCACAGCCCAGCGGAGAGCAACGGACACGCCTCAACAGCGCGGAACGATTACGCACCAACGGACACAGGACCATATATTAACCCCGGATCAGGACAAACTAGTCACTTCACTTCTGAAGAAGATCACGACAAGATGATCGAAACGTCAAGTAATTTAAACTTTCTACACGGCAGAGAACCCGAGAACCGAAGAGCAGCCAAGAATAAGAGAATTCTCATTACCGGATCGGAACTAGAGCGATATTTACCTCTCTTTAATATAACTTTGGTGGCCAATCTAGTGCCTAGTATTTTTTAGTTTGGTTGTTGCGTTTTTTATAGTATTTGAAGGTTTTTATTTTATTTTATTTAGAGTTCCAAACCGTTTTCTTTTGTAAGTAATTATATTTATAGGTACAATGTTGATTTTGTTTTTTTTTACGATATAATTTCTTATCTAAACGAGTTTAATAACAAATGTTCAAAAGTAGTAATATCTGCTGATGTCAGTTTTAACATAGGTATATTTCCGGATACATATGCTTCAAATTATTTCCAAAACTTCCACTTGGTCACTGTAGGAGCGCGCTTATAATTGCTGATCCTAACTAGATTTAAAGAACGTTGAAATCGAAAATATGGATGTGTACATTGACAAGAAAACCAGATAAAAGTTATAATTTCGATTTTCTGATATTTAACATAATCTTTTATTGTTTATTTAAAAATATTATATGTATCTGTTGAATTTGAAGAATACTTCAAAAAGGTTCCCAACCAAAAAAACTTTATTAAAGAAGAAAATGATTGTTACGATTTCTTCAGATGTAATTGCGATAGTAATGTATGAAATTTAATTGACACTTACGTCTCATTATATACCTCTGTACTTAATATATTTCTAAATAATTGTGTCAAAAGTATTAATGCCAAAGTAGCTTCTAGTAAAAGCGAAAGAAAGCTACAAAAATCTAAGTCAAACTGCTTTTGGGCGCAGCTGGTCTAACGATATGTCCCACACCAACTTCTAGCTGACTCAAGACTACAAAAATGATACTGATTTGGGTGAAATATTGAAATATCTTTTTGGGATTCAGTTTCTCAATTCTAATGAAGTTGATGATGCATTTTCCTTTGACTTAGTTCTAATTGTGCCTAATAATTCTGAGTTACAAGAATTTTGCAACTACTTAGTCGATAATTACATTAGTGAAAGCTCCAATTTTCCAAACTATAAATGTATAATAGGTATGGCATATAATTTAATTTTTTGTATCGATTTTGCCTTCTGTTAGGGCGTATAATATTTACATGTATTTTACTTTAGTGTACTAACTAACTTTGTATATATTATTTCTTATAGTGTTTAGATAAATATACTAATAATAATGATAATAATAATAACAATATATAGTCTATGTATATTTCATATTGATATTCAATTATTTTTTTGTTTCTATTACGTTGTGTTCTGCAGTAATTTAAAAACGTATATAACATATGTTACTTTCATGTACTAACGTTGTAGTTGTTGTCCCAAAGTAAATATATTTTATTGCAATTCTTTTATTTGCTTAAGTAATAAACCCATTACAATAACCCAGTATTTGGCCCAACTATAATGTAGGATTACTTGACCCTTTTCCATAGTAAAAGATTTGCCAGGTAAATTGGCCCAACTATACGGCACCGTTGTGAACATTTATATGCATTTAGGTATTCGTAAATTTGAATTTTGATTATTCTTAAAGATTGCATCAATTTTGACATTTAAACGGTTGCCAAAACCTCCTTCAGTATTTTTAAGTTGATGTAACATATTAGCACGTGTTCTGGTTGTTTTAAATTATCTATTTCGAGAAATTTTATAACGCTTAACAACTTTTCAAAATTGGCATCCATCAAGGAATTCTAAATTATTATGCAAGCATTAATTCCTCAGAATTGAACGATATTCGACTATGGCTTGTATGTATGTACATCATCACAAAAGTCAACCATTTCAAATTTGGAATTTCTTTATCGAAAATTAAAGTGAGAAAGTAATATAACTTTTCTGAAAAAATAGAAATCAGAGGCAACGTAAACGGTAAGGACAATTATAGACCTTTTAAACATATAAGGGTTATGTAGTCACCCAATCAGAAGCGAATTTAAGCAACAAAACAAAGAATGAATATATCAAGGATCTCCGACATCTCTCAAATTTAGATCTTGCCTTCAATAGGTAAGATCATGGCTAGCATTTTTTAGAATACCGATAATGAGGCAATTTTATTAATTGGTTACCTGGAACGTTTCCAGATACTTACAGGACAATATTACGCCATATTAATTAATCACTGAATCTAAAAAAGCACCAATTTTTACTTTATATCTAGGTATCTACTTTTTGTAATTTCAATGGAAACAGTTTTACACAATTACACCTGCAAAAAGGGTTGGATTGGATGAAAGTATATATAAAGGTGTTTCAATAAGAGCGCAAAATTTCAGTGATTTTCTGTAGCAAAGTATTGAAATATTTATTGATTTAGAAAATATATATTTGGGAATTATGTATGAAACAAAATATCTTGTAAATGGCCGCCACGGCTTTGCTGGCATTTGCGTACCCTTTTGACGAAATTTTCAATAACGTTATTGAATACTTGTGGTGGTATTTCATTGATACAGCGTCTAATTTCGGCTTTCAATGCTTCGATGGTTGCAGGCTTATTGGCATAAACCTGTGACTTCAGATAACCCCAGAAGTCTAAAGGTGTTAAATCGCAAGAGCGTGGATGCCAATTCTGGTCACCAAATCGGGAAATGACACGACCAGGAGCAAACTCGTGCAAGATCGTCAATGTTTCACGGGCGGTATGACATGTGGCACCATCCTGCTGAAACCACATGTCGTCAAGATCACCAGCTTCCAAATGAGGCACAAGAAACTGTGTTATCATAGCATGATAACGTTCGCCATTCACCGTTACTGCATTACCATCTTCGTTTTCGAAGAAAAACGGTCCAATTATTCCTCCAGACCATAATGCACACCATACAGTGACCCGTTGTGGATGCATTGCTTTCTGATGAATCATTCGTGGATTTTCTGAGCCCCAAATGCGACAGTTGTGCCTATTAACGAAGCCATCGAGGTGAAAATGAGCCTCATCACTGAAAATGATTTTGTTTGCAAAATCAGCAGGTTGCTCAAGGATCCAATTGGTGAATTCTCTTCGCTGTTCATGGTCTACTGGCAGCAGTTGTTGAGTCAGTAGGATTTTGTAGGCATGCAGCTGTAAATCTTTAGTGAGAATTCGCTGAAGAGTGCCTGTTGAAATGTCCAATTCTTGTGCCCGATGGCGAATTGACGTCTCTGGCCTTTCAATCACACTCTCGCGAACTGCCGTGATGTTTTGTCAAATCTTGCGCTCTTATTGAAACACCCTTTATAAACGGTAGATAGTATACTTGTGAATATATTTTACGCATTTTCATGCAAAACCCCTTTCGGCCACGAGATGGGGGTTAGTTGTAATGGGTCAAAGAAATATCAGCTACGGTAGTTTGATAGACCTATATAAACTAAACTACTAAGTATTACTTCTGTTTCATTCATAATAATGGTGTATATCGCAAAAAGTTAAAAATTGTCCAAATTTCAAGGGTAATCTTAACCCCGTAAACGTAAAATTACACCAAAGTGGATAGTAGCGATGTATAACATTCGAAGAGTCTCACAAGAGCTTCAGTAAGTGACAATGAAAATTATCACCTTTTTTGTAGTAATAGATACATTTATTACTAATGTTACTAATATATAATATAAATAACCCCATAAAAGTGGATTTAACCAGGAGCTTAAACTGTTAAAATACATATCTTTCTATTAAACTCACCTTTAAATATAATTCAAAAATTATTACGAAAATCCTTGCTTTTCCGATTGTAACAAGCAAGATTTTTAATATTTATCATGAAGTAATACTTTGTATTTTCGCCTTCTCTCAAAACAAAAACAAACAAATATCTTTATTGCACATGAATTGAAGTCTTATAAAATATGCCCAAAAGCTGTATAACCGCCTTCTATCGGTACATAAAATCAAAAGTATCCCACTGAAAGATATTCCTTTGCACAATAAGAGAGAATATGTCAAATATCTAAATAAGATTTATTTTACTTCTATTGTTTCAAATTAATCAGTTTTAATATATTGATCAACCGATAAATTGAAGATTGTGGTAAAACATTCAATAAAAAATTTGTTTCTATGAAAGAAATTTAATATTTTATCAAATATATGAAATAAATATCTTTTAAATTACTTAATTATACGTCCGACAAAAACAATTTAAATCATTTTGTTTTAAAACCAAAAAAAAAAGATATACTTGACATATCAATGATTGAACGATTGCCTGCTATTGCATTAGAACAGCCTCTTTACTACTAGTTAGAGGAAAGGAAAGTGCATAACTATTCTTAGCAACTACGCGACAACATTGATTTCGCGGTCACGTTAGTTACAGTGATTCATAATAATTTTCTTTACAGTCATTATTTTATGTCTAATTGTAGCTTTTAAAAAACATCATACGTTCGAATGTGCTCTCAGACCCATACTTACAAGAAAGTGTGACATGAAAGACCTGTAAATACGCACATTATCTAAAATCTGTTTGGAATTGAGTGATAAAGCAGTATGCGTAAACATAATATAGCAAAAAAATATCGCTCGAGAAGTTGCACATTCTTCTGATTTACAATTTAAATTCAAAGTATTATGTAGAAGTAAGCGTGCACAAATTAAAAACTAGATATTCCTGTATGTTATGTTAACGAAAGGAGGGCCCCAGTAGGATACAGATGTATAAAATGACGTACAAAGTTTTATTGCAAAAAAAAAAAAATTATGGATCGAATTGTCACAGCTTTTGCCCAAATAAACTACTAAATTTAAATCACTCCCAACCTACAGTTAATTGATTTGGTTTTAATTTAAATGAAAAACGAAAGGTTTACATATACCTACAGAGGTTTTAAAAAGTCTAGATACACTGCTGTAGCGCATGTCTTGGTCTACAACTTTCAAATTTTGTATGCTAAATTTAGAAATTCTTTTGAATATTTCGAATATTTGAAATAAATTGGTGCTATGGCAACTGTCGTTTGTGCTAGATTGTCATTTTAGATTTTATGACAATGCTTAGGTTTGTTTAAAAAAACTCTCAAAAGATAACAAAGTGTACAAATTTTTTTTTAAATTTTGTGTACTAAAATTAGAAATTATCCTATTTTTGAGTAAATTGTTAAATGTAAATTGACGAAAAATTTCAATATTTTTTTAGTTTTTTGAAATAAAAAAAGTCTACATGTACATGTGGCTAGAAAAATGCGGATGATTGTTCAGTTCTGTATCAAAAATCTTAATCTAGAAAAGTTGCACACACAGAAAAATGCATTCTGAGTTCAAAACAAAATATTGTTTTAACACAATTCTCTTAAAGAGAAAATGAAATAGTTTTGTTGTAGTAAATCTTTTACCACTAGGAAAATTGAAAGTTCTAATTCAAGAAAACTTTTGTTTTGATTTATTTTCTCTACTAGAGAATATATTTGCTTAGCGCAAGTAGACAGAGATGAAGTATCCAAGCTTAGATCTGTGACTGCATTACCGGCTTACGTTGCGGCCCTCTCCTGCATTGAGAGTTTGCTTGTGTCCCGTAGATGGAGACAATCTAAACCCTTATTTCCCTAGTAGAGAGAATCACAGATATAGCTTGAGAATGCGATGCAAGTGGGTTTGCACTCGGAGTGGCGCTAAAGGCGCCTGGTAACAGAAACTCGAGTCCGTCTCTAGTGCTATTCTACTTTCAACAATAGACAATGATCCTCTGCCTGGTGGCATTTTTCGGTTCTAATTGTATTTGGCATTTTTTCTTTAACTGGTATAAAGTGTTATGATTATAAGGTAAGTATTACTATTTTGGCTGGAAGCGTAAAATGTTATGCCTAAGGTTCAATTGAATATTATTCAGTACGTCTTCTAAGACATTTACGTACTCAATTCTATTTAGACGATTGGGAAGAAATATTGGTCCACAAACTCGAAGGTTTAAAATCCCAAACCAGACATTTACGGAAAATCTTCTCTAAAGTCCAGTTTTGCTAAATGCTTTAGGATTTTTTTCTGCCCAAAGAACTAACAAACATTCATCACACTAGAGAACATGCAATAAAAAGTTCAGCTTGAATTCTGTCTAAAATACTAATGTAAAACATTGTTCTGTGCACATTATCATTCATGAACAAGGGTTGCACTTTCCTTGCATGAAATGGACAAGATAGTACTGAATGCACTGTTGCTTTGTGTAAAAATATTCAGTTCCCGAGTTATTTGTCTTGTGTCGGACATCGGATCTTCTTGAACAGCATTCAATATTTGTACTTCCAATCGACCTGTTCGACGCTCTGTAGGTCTACTGCTGTTATAATAATTGTGTAATAAACGTGTCAGTTTCTCGAATTCGCTGATCTAGTCTACGGAATGTAATGATAGCTGGGTGTCGCTTTCGTTTGAGGTATCTACCGTATTTGGCACCTATTCTTCTTTTGCGATGTTCGCATTGCCGTTGCAAAATCCGAATACCATATAGATATCAGCGTATGTTCCAAAAGCAAACATTCTACACTGGTAAGAACAGCAAAATACGTTAACTTATTTGAACAAACAAATGTCATTATGAAAAACGTCAAAAAATGACGACTGGTTTTTAGTTTCAAGTGGTTTCAAACAAGCAACCCTGTACACGTCACCATGTGTAGGTTAATTTTGAAAAATGCCAATGAAGAAATGTTAAAAATGCAAGGTATTTGCATTAATCCATTACTTACGTCAATGCGTTTCACACAATTCCACTTTCAAATTTCACCAAAATGAATTTCTTTAAATTCTAGTCGTACATTTTGAAATTTGATAGCCTCGTGTGACTTTCAGGAGGGACCGTACAACTTTTTTGAATCAAGATTCTCGACTAAGAATTGAACAGAGCAGTGTTCTACCTGGCTCTTAACCACATTTTTCTGTCCACTGTGTATAGGCTGAACCAGAAATTATACGGAATCGTGGATAATCGTTAAGGTCGAAACAAGACGAATATTGAGCCGATTTCACAAGAACAAGAAAAAAGAGTTATTGGGAATAATGGACATGAAACTCCAAATGGAAACTGAAATTGACGATATCACTCAAGATGAAATACAACGGATAGCAAAAACATTTAAAAATGGAAAGGCGCCAGTCACAACGAATATCTGCAGAACTTCGCAAAAACGTTCCACAACATCTTTACGAGACAACATAATAAACTTATTTCACATATACATAGGAAGATCGCAGCTTCCGCAAAATTTTAAAATTGATATTTTTATAATATTCACAAAACAGGCAACTAAGCAAAATTGTCAATACTTAAGAATTGTAACTGTCATAAGCTCAATTGGAAGATTATACGTAAAAATAATAAAGTGACAACAGACCACACGAGAAGATGAAGACCAAAGTAATTTTAGAGCTGGGAGATCGTGCATTGACAATATCTTTACCATCTGCCAAATGATAGACAACAATTTGCATGTGGCCTTCAAACCCATCTGACATTATACCACCTATTGAGCGTACTGTCGACAGAAAGAATCGCCTCTCTTTACGTCAGAGCCATAAAAAAATTATATACGGATATAACAAGCCAAGTTAAGAACCGATCAAAACGATCTACGACATGCAACCAGTTCGAGAGGACTAAAACATCATGGGGACACAATAGGTCTCTAGCCGAGTTTGTCGGAGTAAATCTTCCCATGAAGGTAAAGAAAAACGATCTACGAAATTTACAGTTTTCGAACGGTTTAGCCTGTCTTAAACCCTATTGCTGCTTAGCACCGATTTTATTTAAGATAGATATATATTTAAAAAGCATTGACTATGTGGAAAAGGCACTGCGAAAGTATGGGAATAATGGTAGATTACTTTTTTTAGATTACACTGCATTATGCAGATGACCAGGTTAAATGTACAGAAGATGTCATGGGATACATGTTGAAAAATTAAGAGATGAATATAACAGATGGAATTTGCAGATAAATATCGACAAGGGCAAGAAGATCTTGAGTTAGACGACACAGTGATAAAAAGTATACAAACATTTATCGACTTAAGAACAACTTTTGCCGACATAGAAGGCAGCCAGGCCAATTTTAAGATTGGGAAAGAATGAATCACACTAAAACAGCAATAAGACAGTTGCATCCAATCATCTGGAGCAAACAATTATCGATAAAAACAATAAAGCACTATATTCAATAGCATTGTGCATACAAAGCATTGCAACCTCGAACCATATCGAGATATAAGAAATGACAAAGAAATTCTATTAACACGACTGAGGTGTAATATTGGGACATAGCTATAGTTTTACAAAAATGGGCAAAACACCAAACATAGAGATGCGAATTAGAATGGAAGCAGAAAAAAACCGCACAGACACGATAGAGAAAAATAAATATGGTATAGTCATGTCACGAGCATAGCGAACGACCAATGGCCAAAGAAAATTATGAAATAGGTCCCGAAAGAGCGAAGAAAATGCGGTAGATCAAAGATTATTACTTACGGCCATGTTCGTAAGTAATAATAAAGCTTATGGAAAGAAGAAATCTTGAAGACTAGCAAGATCGAGAGTTTTGGAATAGAGCTTTGCGATGAACGTCCAGTGTGATGTAAAATTAATTTACAAAGTTTTATAGTAATGTCATCTTTTCAAAAACATATACAATTATAAAAGTTTATCATTGGAGATCAAGTCATCTCGGCACTAGAGCAATGTGTCCAAACTTTCTGACAATCCTGTATCCGTCATTCATTAAGAATTTGCATCTATTCTCATCACAATTTCATTTTCTATTCATTATTCTTTTTGGTCAGATCAGGCGATTAAATAGCAAGAAAAGCATTTACATATATTAATGAGCACGTGTAAATTTTGACAGCAAAAAACTCGCTTGTGGCGCTTGTTTATACGAGAAGCAGGTTTTGGCGACATTTGCAAGAATTTTCGCAAAAATGCCAGATGATTTATATTGTTCCTTGCGTTGCAAAGTTATGCGAATTTCTAAATCTTCTGTTTTCCGATATTCATCTGCATTTGTTACAATAAAATTTATGCAATTTTAATTTATAGAAACGGAAATCGCAGTTAGTTGGTCGCACTTCTTGTAAGATATATGGATGTATTGTGCGTATGAATCTCGGCGTAGTCTTTACATTTCTTAAAATAGTATTTGGATGGTTTTGAGATAATGCTGAATAATACTGATTTGTATCAAATTTTAGCTTGGGTTGTTTTGGGTTTACGTAAAATTATTTAATTGTTCATAAAATTACATGTGATATATTGTTAATATTCCAGATGAATTGAACCGGTTTTGCATAATAACGTCATAAAAATAAATAAAAATTCTGTAAGTTACCTGTCACTAAGCTAAATGTATGCCAATCATTATAATGAATAGAGTTGAAATTTTATCAATGAAATAAAAAAATAAGTTGTAATTAAAGGTTCTAATGTAAAAAATTATGCTTTTTACATGACAATAAACTTACTTGTCAATTTACTAGAGTAAATAACCAATTATAAAAAAAAATGGAGCAACGATTTTTTGCTCTAATTTTAATGTTATTCCACTTTATACTTGTATCTGTATCTTAAATTATAAAATTTGTATGAAAAATAGTTGTCAAAGAATAGTTAATAAGCTAATTATAAACTTATTAATGATTGAACTTATAAAAAGACACTCACTTTTTTGAAAATTGTAAGTAAACAACTCCAGTCAAAGCAAAAAATGGTAATTTTTTTTTCCATAAGTATTAATAGTTATTTGTATCACTAGGCCAGAAACTATAGTTTTGCGAGTGTGAGTACGGTTTGTGGGGCCGAGGCGAAGCCGAGGTCCCACAAGTGCGAATCTTAATTTTATTGAAAATAATAATAAAAAAATTGACACTAGGGCGTTAACAGTACAGGTTGGCAATATATGTTACGTATGACATTTGAGTTTGACACCCGGATTAAGATACCTTAGTATTTTTACGTTTTAATTTTCTTGGTTAGTTTTTGTACATATTGATATTCATCAATAATAAGGGCAATGGAGACCCCAGCTCATATTACACAGCTTGCAAGTTATTAACAATTTATTACTTGTAAAATCTTCCAAAAATTGAATTGGAAAGAATTTGAATTATTTAAGAGATTGTGTAACGAAAATTCTGTCATCTGTCATGGAATCTACAATTAATCACAGAAATGTCAGTAATTTGATAATAGTGTTGCCAACTTTTAGTGATCTTTTGCCGGCCTAGGCCGGAGAATGGTAAGTTTCCGGCCGATTTAAAGTAATGCAAAATCAGTGTTTCTGGACGGAGGCGCAAAATAGTTATTTGTATCACTAGGCCAGAAACTATAGTTTTGCGAGTGTGAGTATGGTTTGTGGGGCCGAGGCGAAGCCGAGGTCTCACAAGTACGAATACTCGCAAAAGAGTTTCTGGCCGTGTGTTACACACTATTTTTTGAGCCGACAAATCTTAATTTTGTTGTAAATAATAAAAGAAATTAACGCTAGGGAGTTAACAGTAGAGGTTGGCAATACATATTACGTATGAATTTTGAATTGGAAATCAGGGTTAAAATACCTTAGTGGTTTGACGTTTTAATTTTCTTGGTAGTTTTCGTACATATTCATCAATAATAAGGACAATGGAGACCCCAGCTCATATTACAGAGGTTGTGTGTGATGTTATTAACTATTTATTACCTGTAAAATCTTCCGAAAATAGAATTGGAATGAATATGAATTAATTAAGAGATTGTGTAACGAGAATTCTGTCATCTGTCATCGAATCTATAATTAATGGCAGAAATGTCAGTAATTCGAATATAGTGTTGCCAACCAATAGTGGTCTTCTTGACGGCCGAGGCCGGAGAATGATAAGTTTCCGGCCGATTTATAGTAATGCAAAATCAGTGTTTCTGGACGGAGGCGCAAAAAATAATTTGAGTGACGTTTAGTGTCAATAAAATAAAAAAAAGTAATATCCATTATGATTATATATAAATATGTATAGTTAAATATACTTACGGCTTAATATATGATATTATAATATATATTCATTCAATTTTCATCATCATTTTCATGGTACTTCCGGTTTACTTCAAACATACAAATATATAAGACGTTTGCCAATCTGGTGTTTCGTTCGCCATATATCGCTGTCGCATCTTTTTATTATTTTACGATGTATAATTTTTCAAGGTAAAATTATTGCTTGAAATTAACACAGATTTACAAAAATTAAGACGCAAATCCGAATAGTTCGGTAGTGGGATGACACTTTTGTTCTAATAATTTCGCAGAGCGGCCCAAATATCTTTGAATAAAAAGGTATCATTATTTGCTAATATTTCCTGCTTTATTATAAAAAAAATTTCTTATTGACAATTTTTTAGAATTTATATTAAAGCAGTTTAACCTAGTTTAGGTAAGTTAATATTAATTAATTTGACAATGAATACTTAAAATACATGGAAAACATATACCTATTTAGGTATGCAGAAATCTAATTGATTTCATGATTCAGGAAACGTGAAATCAAAGACCATTGGATATCATAACTTAAAATAAAGTAATCTAGCAAAGCGCCATTGAAGCGAATAAAAATGTCGTATAGGCGTGAAGTTCTATATAAGCTTCTCCTAGTTGGAGCGACATAATAAATTTTACTAACCTAGAGACAAAGCAATCACATTTTTCTCAGGATTCGGTTCCAAGTTCAAATTATCGACGATGTTCCTGATATAGTTCTTGCAATTCTTCGCAGATTTGGACGGCTCAACTTTCCACTCTTCCACAACTTTCTTCGTTTCGTAGATGCCCACGGTCTGTATGGTAGGTGTTTCAAGCATTGCCACCAAAACGAGCTGTAGATATCACTTCTTCCACATTCAAGAAATGGAGATGAAATAACAACGCTACCCGATACGGCGATCTTACAAACCTGTTATGGCCTTCGGAGAGACAAGAAATTCTGATCGCTTAAATATACATAATAAACAATGTCGAATTAATTAGTCTAAACACTTTTACACTTTCAACATTAGAAATCAACAAACAAGTTCCACGTAACTATATGAATCACAGTATGAAAGGGAAGAACCGCGTTCTTTGGGCTTTAAAGTAGGCCGTTATGGATAATTATTTAAACAGTTTGAAGAACTAATTATTATGACGTAAGATTTCATTTCAAGCAAAATCTATAAAACCCAAATTAAGAAGAAGGGAGTTCTGCTCAAAAAGACCAATGATACCATGAATTTGAAGACGAATGGTTAAAGAAGAATTAACCTCGAATAGGTTTATTAAATATTTCTATGGGTCTTGGCACATGATAGAAGTTTTATTGCAGATTCAAATTCTACGTATCGAAATACGAAAATTTTGTCTGAAACAATCTTTTTCGATTCTTGTTAGATGGCGCTGAAATTCGCAAAAGAATAATTTTTGTGGAAGTTCTGAAGAGAAGTCAAAAAACCGTCAAAATATCGATTACAAAAACTAACTAAACACCTGCTTTATTGGCTCTCAATGGCCCCACCTGAAGCGATTCCGAAGAAACCTGATCGTATCCGAAGTGATTCCGGAGATACCTAATGGTACCCGAAGTTATTCCGAAGGTATTCAACCGTACCTTAGGTAAGTGGTTTCAAACGTGATCGAGAATTCTTCGAGTGGTTTTGAGGGTACAAGAGGATTCATCGAGAATGTCGAAGGTACCCCATATCACCAAAAATGATTTTTCAAGAATCCGATGATATTGTTCTAACATAACTACATTTAGCGTAATCCAAGAACAACAATGTGGACGTAGTAATTTTCTATTCCCTTCGAGGTGCTTGTTTTAAGTGAGTCTCCTTGCCTCTAACCAACCATTAACCAAGCTACGCTCTTCAAGGTGAGGAGGGAGGACAGACCTCGGAGGAAGTTATCGGTGAGGGAGCAGACTCTAAGAAGGTGGCAACGATTATGCACCAGGTGCGAGGTAACATCGAACTGGACGAAGAAGATAACTATTATCGGACCCAGTTTCTCTCCGGACACGGACATTTCCGTTCTTATTTAAAGAGGTTCCATCTATCTGAGGAGAGCACATGTCGACACTGTGGGATGCAGGACACCCCCGAGCACGCGGTGCTAGAGTGCGAACAGTGGGCAGCGGAGAGACGAGAATTGTCCGTCGGAGTGGGCTGTGAGTTGACCGTGCACACCATCATGAAGGTTATGTTGGAGGATTCCAGTAAATGGAAGCTGGCTTTTATTTCCCGAGTGTTGGCGGAAAGAGAATTGAAGGAAAGAAACATCCAAAGGCAGCAGAACACCAATAGCCATAACGCGAACTCCTAATCATTACCTAGTGAAGGGAGATGTAGGAAGAAGACGTGAATTTATGACACCACCACCACCCTTGATGTTATATCTAAGAAGACAGTTCCAAGGGCGTGAGAAGAAACGGTTCAGACAGGCCATTTGTCCGGTCGGCAGATCGGCTATGCCCGCAAAAAAACCAACCATTAAATAAAAGAATGTAAAATAAAAGCATTAATTTATAATTGATTAGCGAAATAGGAAAAATAGCATAAAAAACTCGTTTCATAAAAGCGTTTCGTCGCGCAAGGCCAAGTTCCCAAAGGCTTTATAAAACTTGTGTTTCAATATACCTAAGTAATATTTTGTAAAAAAAAATTATTATTGTTGACTTTTTTTTCAGAAAACAGCCTTTATCTTGTGAACGGTAAGAAAATGACACACTGTGGGGCTTCCTCGCTCTCAAAACGGAATAAATTACAGAATAAATATCCCTAAGAAAAATAGTACCGTCATAGCGACAAAAGTGAAAATTAACTATGATTTTTGTAAAAATAAAGTTATGTTATTCAGTGTTTTTCAAGAAATCACTTAGTTACCCTTTGAATCGACACTCTTTAGACATCCATATTCCAAAATTGGAACGTGGAAAAAGTGAAGCAAGTGCGTCAGCTATATACGAAACATTAAATTCATAAAGTTTGAGCGATAAAGTAAAATATTTATGTTTTGACACAACAGCTGTAAACATCGATTTTGCAAATGAAGCTTGTGTTGTTTTGGAGCGAAAAGTGGAGAAAAATATGCTTTGGCTTGCTTGTCAACATCACATAATGGAAATTATATTATCAGGTGTAGTGCATCAATCGCTCGGTCCATCTAATGGTCCTGATATTCAATTGTCCAAGAGGTTTAAGAACAATTGGGACAACATTGACCAAAATGATTAATAAAACAATAATTAATGGCACCACGTCAAATATCTTAGAATATGTTGACGCAGACAGGATTTCATTTGCGCAAAAACAACTCCAAATATATAAATCTCGAGACAACTACAAAGAATTATTGCATCTCACAATCATTTAGTTGGGAGGAGTTCCTGAAAAAGGTCGGAGACTTGCTGGTCTACACCGAGCTAGTGTTTTTACCATCCATCAACTTTGTACAGCTTGAAAATTTTATTCTTTAAACATCAGTTTAAACTGGCAAGAAAGTAAGAGATATATGCATTTTCACAGTGAGAATATGTATAAAATATTGGTTTCAAGCATCCATCGGATGGTCAGCACCGAGAAACGACTTACAATTATTGAAAGACTTTACAGCATTTGAAAGTATAAAGAAAAAAATAGTACTGCTGACTTGAAAAGAAATATTGGACCATTTGTGGCATTTATTGGAAGAGCCGTTGTCGTTTGCATTTTTCGACGACGAACTTTCAGTTCGAGATAAGAAAAAATGGCACTAAAATCGAAGGTATAGAAGATCACCCAAAAGATTTTGTGACTAGCAACTCATCAGAGTTTTTGAATAAAGAGATTGAAACTTGAAACGATGACGGTGATTTTGAGACTGCAAAGAAAATTGTTGATTCTATGCGAGTAGTTAATGATATTGCTGAACGTGGTGTTGCTTTAATGGAGGAATATTATAAATCGATAACAACTAGTGAAGAGCAAAAGCAATATTTGCTTTTGTTGGTATAAAAGAGTACAGGAAAAAGTTCCCTGATACAAAGAAATCAACCCTTGTATCCTAAATATTATTTTACAATTTTGAAAAAGTTACTGAAATAGTTCCTTAAGGAGATAATGAGATGAAGTGGTGCCCTGAAAATTGGATATCAATGGGCGAATATCGGTATAATAGTTTAAGTATATTGCCAATATACCAGGAAAATTATTATTCTATGTTAATGCGTATTACATATATGCAACTAGTAAATATGTATTGTTGTTCACTTCATTGCTTATTCATTTCAGAAAAATTAAAGGATCACCAACATGATATAAGTAAATTCATATTTATAATTGTATTTACTAGTATAAATAATCCTATATTTTCCAACGTAAATTTTATCTCATAATGACAATATAAACTATTATACCGATATTTGCTCATTGATATGCAATTTTGCGTGTTTCTTTTTGCAATCGCAATAATATTGTGTCAATAAGATCCAGCAAACATGTTTTGAATCCCACGTGGACATTTCAATGGGCGAGTTTTTATCCTTAGAATTGAATGTTTCGAAGAAATGAAACCACTGGATAAGAAATATAGCTACTGTGTCTTGTTATCAATTCCTGTTTACGTTTCATTTTAAATGAAAATAGTTAAATCAATTAGCTAAAACCCAAAAATGCCTCGCAACATACATTAGCTGTCTGTGGAAATGCTGCAAGTATACACCGTCTTTTGCTGTTTCTCTCGGACGGTTTTTCTATTTTTAGTACGTTGCTCGAGAATTACACATGAATTATATATTCATTAGACCTATTGTCAATCCCCCCGCTGGAGGGTTATGTGAAGGCGGAATCTATGAATACGATCCTAAGACTGAAAACCAACAATTTGTGGCATCCCAACATTAAAGTTGGAGGGCATACTGATACTACGAGTACGATACTGGAAAATACTGCAAATGCCGACGGACAGTATGGCACCCGAAATTATCTTCACTGAAAAGGTGGAAATCTCTATACCGAGCAGAGACCAGGCACGTAGGATTACTAATGTTTTTAATGACTGGTTCACTGACGGATCCAAATCCAACCAGGGCACATGAGCCGGTATTTTCGGAGCCAGCCCTAAACAAAGGGTATCCATAAGCCAGGGGCAGCATGCGACGGTCTTCCAGGCAGAGGTATTCGCCCTTTCAGCCTGCGCAGAATTGATTGCAAAGGGGGGCTGCATGAGGAGGAAAATAAGTATAATTACTGATAGCCAGGCTGCTATCAGGGCAGTCTCGAGCCCTGTAACAAGGTCAAAACTAGTTAGAGACTGCAAACAATCCCTCAATTCACTGGCACAGGATCACACGGTGTCGCTGATTTGGGTGCCGGGACATGAAGATATAAAGGGCAACATAATAGCCGACGAACTAGCCAAGGAGGGCTATAAAAAACACTTCATAGGTCCAGAGCCCGTATGTGGGATTACTGAGCATTCTGCTAAAAGGGAGATCTGGACCTGGCTAGACAAAGCAATCACAAATAAATGGAAGACGACTGAAGGTCAACTCCAAGCCAAAGCTCTAATAGGGGATGGGGATGCTAAGTTCTCCGATAACCTACTTAGACGCAGCAAGAAAGAAGTTAAAACATTACTGGGCTGGTAACTGGACACTGTCCCCTGAAAAAGCATCTATACAACACAGGTCGAGTAAGCGAACCACGGTGCAGAAGATTTGAGCTACAGGAGGAAACGAGTTTACATGTAATCTGTACATGCGAGGAGTTGAAAGTACTCCGGCAGAAACATTTCGGGAAGGATCTATTAGAGCCCTCGAATGTTCTCAAATTTCCACTGGGCAAGATACTGGCCTTTATAGATAACACCAAGCTGCTCGAGTGGAAGTAAGAGATTTAATAGGGACGGTACAAGCTAGCTCAAGTGCCTGGACTAAAGGTGTCCACTCTAACGTTATGAATCGATGAAAAAATGAATAAACCTATTGTCAAATACGTTTTATTCAACAATGGCACTTATTTTTTAAAAACCAATAAAAACTATACAACAAATACGGAGGAACAAGAAAATCTCTCTTGGTCAAAAAATCTTTCACGTGGGATACAGGAAAATCGACCACTTCTATTAATTCACTACCGACACCTCCACCAGCACCAACTTTCATGTCATCCGTTACTTCGCAATAGAATACGTGAGCTATCGTCGTCATGTTCGCATCTGAGGGAAAAGAATGTAGCCTGTGCAATTGGCAAATATTCACTTTGTACCCGCATTCTTCCAAAATCTCCTCGGCAGCCAGCTGTGCCAGTGGAATTTGTTTATCGACGATTCCACTGCATAGTCCCAAGATGATTGCAAGATCCGCAGGATATTTGTTGACGTCAATTTCACCGATTCTTTCATCTGGAGGAATACTGCTAAAATAGGTGGGCGGACGAAATTGTTTGACGAGCACCAAGGATTTTCTGGTCGTATTGTATATGATGACGGCGACGCAATTTGGGTTAGAAGTTATGTGGGTAGTGCGTTTTTTACCATTTAGCGTGTAATGTATACACAACGGTTTTATGTAGTTACTTCTTTGCATTGGTTGGATGGTTACCTTGGACAAATCGTGCATTACGTGGCTTTAATTAGGAAATATATTGAAAAGCAAATTATATGTCAATACGTTAACACAAGATAGATGGCGCATTATATATAATTTGACATTAGTAACGTCAGTGCTACATAAAACTGATTAAAAAAAAAACTGAATTGTCTCGTCCCATGACGGGCGGGTCTGAACTAAAAATAATTAGTTTGTTTGTTTATTTATTTGCTGTTTTTTTAAATTTGCGTCACTATCTTTTACAAATTTATATTTTATTATCGCTTTTTGACCATTTAAACGTTGTATTACCTACATGTAAATCATATGTTAATTATTGTGCCTGTCACGGAAATTAGCAGGAAATTAGTGTCTAGAAGTATGAAGGTTCGGCAATTCGAAGCTTAATCTAGCAACAATCTCATTCCTTTTAAAGGATACTACTAATCACTAAACTATTTTTAAACGAATGCTGAGTTCTCCTTCAACTTTCCTAATCTCACGATCAACGAAAGCTCCCTATTTTATCTCATCATCACTAATATTAGGATAATTTTGTTGGGAATTCTTCCGCGTTTTGATCAAATTTTTCTGTAAGTGAAGTTTTAACGGTGACCTAACTGTCAGGGAGAGTTTCAGAAGTATGCGTACCTACTTCGGTGAAGTCTCATATTAAGCATACAAGATCTACATCTCTAACCTGTAACTGCTACCAAAGCATAGTTTTATAAGTATGTTTTTACGGAGAGTTTTTGATGACCGTCTGCCATTTGCTTTTGTACTTTGTGCACGAAATTCAAAAATGTATTTACAGGGTGAATCACAATATATGCGACAAACTTTAGGAACTGATTCCTGAGGTTATTTTGATCATAAAAGTTCATAAGAACATATATCCCAAACTGCTTATTTCTAAAGTTATACAATGTTTAATAGTAAGTTAACATAATTAATGTTTTTATTATAAATTAACAAAATAATTAGTAAAACAAAATTAACTTATAGTAACTGTTGAAAATGACCGCCCCCAACTGCAATACAAGCTTCTATCCTCCGTTGTATTGATTGGCGAGTCTGTTCGAAAATACCAGGGATATTTCGAATTGTTTGAAAAGCTGCGATAATACGATTTCTCAGTTCATCGACATTTTCAATGGGAGTCGTATAAACTAAAGATTTAAGGTGACCCCAGAGAAAAAAGTCCAAACTATTTAAGTCTGGAGACCGAGGAGGCCTCCCCGTCCTATCCAATGAATTGGGTAGGTAGGTATTGTTCAAAAACTCGCGAGCAACTAAACTAAAATGCGCTGGAGCACCGTCATGCATAAAATACATTACATACATGATTGTAAGGGAACTTTCAAGAAAATTGCGGTATACCTCGCCATTTAACCGCATCGGTAAAAAATGTGGACCTATCAAGTGATCTCCAACAATTCCGGCCCACACATTGACAGAGAATTGGTGTTGATAACATTTCGTGCGGATTTTCTTCGGCCCATATGTGATTATTATGAAAATTAATAATCGCGTTTCTAGAGAAAGTAGCCTCGTCGGTGAAGAGTATTTGAGCCAAATGATCAGGAATTTGTGCGATTTTGTGTTGCACCCATTGACAAAAAGCCACTCTTTGCGGAAAATCTGCTAGCAAAAGTACCTGTACCCGTTGAATGTGATATGGATACAACAGTTGATCTTTCAATATTGTCCAAACTGTGGCCTGACTAATGTTTAAAGCAAACGCAATTTTTCTGGTGCTTGTAGTAGGATGTTCCTCAATTTCATTTAGTACCATTTCTTCAACTTGTGGAGTTCTCACTGTAAATGGATGCCTGTTATCAGTCGTCTGTTTTTTAAAACTTCCCATTTCACTAAGACGTTGGTGAAGACGGGCAAATATTGAATGATGCGGTATGATACGGTTCGGGTATCGTTCTTCATAAAGACGTCTAGCAGCACGCGAATTTCCATTGGCAAGACCGTAAACAACTCATCTCAGCATTCGTGTAATTCATTTTAGAAAACAGAAACTGACAATAAACTGAATGAATACTCTGACGACTACTGTCAAATATTGAAATGACAAACAATTCCCTCTCAACACAATTGATTTTGAAGAACCAACTGTGATATTATATCGTGTTAGTCATCATTCATAACTTATTATTAAACATTCAATAACTTTTAAACCAAACCGTTTTGGACATATACTCATATGAACTTTAATGATCAAAAGAATCTGTAATTCTATTTTTGCTTACTATTTGTATATATTTCTTTTTCTTTGTTGACTTATTTCATACTTGTTTTTGGTAAAATGAAATAAAAGGGATATTATTAAAAAAAAAAAAAGAATCAGCTCTAAAATTTTGTCGCATATATTGTGATTCACCCTGTATAAGTAGGATAGTGAAATGTCTAAGAACAAATTAAAAGGGGTTTTTTTTGCATTATAACAAATTCGTTATTTAAATGTTAAATATGTTTAACAACTATTTACAAATACAAAAGATTTATTAATTTTCTATTTTGTCATGGATATATATAGTATTTACCATGTTACAACACTAACCTTGTAGTATTTTTTTGGAAATCCTAAGAAATGAAGCTCTAGAGAATCAATATAATTGCTCTTACAATTTATCACTGCACAATAATTTTTGTATAAACTTGAATAACAGTTCAATAACTAAAATCACTGACAAATAAACGAGAATACACTCTAACAGTCTTAAATTAAGAAAACACTTCGAAAACGAAACTAAAACCGTTATCCCAAAAAAATTTCACAACAAATATTTGTTTACCATTAACACGTGACGTAAATCACACGGTACAAAACAAAATGACGGCGGATCGTTATTGAGGTAAGCAGTTATATGTCTGCTTTTGATTAGTAATTCAGTTCTTTATCGTAAGAAACAGCCTGATACAGTACTTTTCGTGTTTCCTATTGCACTTTCAAGATGGAGCCATGAAAGAGATTATTGTCTGATGAGTTGGCTGCAATAATATAAGATGAGCACTTTTGAGAAACTGATGCTAATGTAGACAACCGTGGTGAAAACAAGCAAATAACTGTTCTAAATGAAGTATTAGATAACGCTGACGTAACTGATAAAGAAGAAGACATTGGCAACTATGTGTTAGATCGGATCTTCAAGTAACTACGAAACAAATATATATCATGGAAAGTATAGGACACCATAGTCCAAGAAAGCTACTGCATCTAAAAGAGCTCAGCCCCATAATATCGTAACTGTTTTGCCTGGTCTCAAAGGCACTGGTCGTCAAGCTCCCCCAAAGACTCCTGTAGAAATCTGGAACCTAGTGATTACACACGATATTATCAACACTACTGTTAAATGCCCCAATCAAAAATTTAACGAAATTAAGTCTAGATACAGTAAATTTCAAGCATGCAAAGGTAGTCAAAGTAAATTTGCGACCTCATTTGTCAATAATACTGACGAACAGAAATAAGAAGTTTGATTGGGCTTCTTTCTAGAAGCTGGAAGGCCGCTATTCAGATGCACCATGACGCTGGCAAGATTTTCATTTTTGTTGACTTGACTACATTTTGATGATAGTCAAACACGACACGAAAGAGCAAAAAATGGTATTCTTGCTGTAATTTCTGACATACTCCAACAATTTGTAATCGACAGCAAAAGAACTTATTCTCCTGAATGTAATGTCACTATAGATGAGATGTTTGTAGCGTCTGGCGGTAGATGTTCATTTAGAATGTATATTCCTAACAAACCGAGGAAATACGGCCTAAAAGTGCAAATATTAGCAGATAGTAAAACTCATTACATGGTCTATGCCGCAGCATACATTGGCAGAGATCTAAGAAAGAAAAAAACCGAAACCTCACATCCAACAGAAGTAGTATTACGCTTCTCAGCGCTTCATCAAGCCACATCGTTTATGACCTTCTTTTTCTCTTTCTCGCACCTTCCCTTTGATATAAACTTGAATTCAAATAACAAACCCTAACCATCTAGTCACTTGTGCTCGCCGTTTTTGCCTTATTTTTGCTTTTTATATAAGTTTATTATTTATGCGTCTTTTCCTTTCACCTTCTGCCGTTCTTACATCTCTCAATATTATAGTCCAACTTTCCTATTGTTGTTTGCCTTTTTTGCCATTATCCATGCTTCGCTGGCGTCAGTTATGCACTTACTTTCTTTAGAGGGGCAAGAATGATGAAGAAAAATATTTTTTCAGTATTTTAGTGCTACCGATTTTGTGAATTCATTACTATCAATAACATGCGTGTATATTTGAACAGAATTAGATTAGTGAAGGAATAGTTTGTGTATTTAATTACCGCAACCGAATGTTGTACGTTCTATTTTCGAACTAGGTGTTTTCGTCAAGTGCCAGTTCCCCCATAGAGCTCAGAATTTATTTAAATTTAATTCGCATCAATGGGATATATCCGCGATGTTTCGAGTTGTTGCCGTTGGCACGCCACGATCATGCGTCAATTATTTATAACGCCAGAATATATTACCTTCCTCCTGTTTACATCGACTTTTCGACTTCGACGATCGCCTTTGAATCGGTTCACCAGCCGTATTCTTCTGCATGTGGATACACGGCGTTAATTAATTCTGTATTCCCATTTCGCTGCCGCCACGTGTCTATTTGGTGCGTCGCTGATAATAAAAGTAGTTTTCCTATCGAATATCAAGGACACCTATGCTACATCATTTAAAAAAATCATTAGGCGAAGAGAAACAAAATTTTGAATTCTTTCCAATAAGCTAACGAAAATAAACAAATTGTTAAGTGAACCGACTATGACGTAATGGTTTTGGTGACTGCATCTATATTACAGCAAGGAAAATTACTCACATGCAGCATAGGTGTGACATTTACCTATTGGATAAACAAAATACGTCAGTCATCTTGGAGAATCGTACATGAATCAAGCAAATCTGAGTGGAGATCTGCTCTGGCAATTACACAATCTTATGTGTAGTTACAGAAATTCTTGGTACATTTTCGAGAAATTAAAAAGAAACCTGTGTAGGTAATTTAAGTCCTAACACAATACAAGATACATTCCTATTTTTCCTTTCAAAACTTGCATTGTGTCTTCTACTCCTCAATTTATCTTTAATATTTTCGGATAGAGTACAAAGTATGGTACAAAATATAAAATAAGGTAGTAGAACTGAATTGTAATCAATGCTATCTTCAAAAGGACAAACACCATTGCTAACTTCGTCATTATTAACGCTACGAAATCGGCTAAACGAGCAAAGTAGTGATATGCTCCATTCTAATTAAGATGTGAATAAACAAATTGTAAATTTCGAAGCAACTTCATCAATGCCTGGAGGAGTACCAATTTTGCTTCAGACATCCCAACTCAGCGAATTGTAGAAGTTAAACTGCAAAGAAAGAGCAAAGACGAGCTAAGGGTATTAAGAAGAATACAGAGCATCAAAGTAGACCTCGAAGAAATCTGTTCCAGCGAGACAGCGTCAGGATTGTCATAGATGATGCTAATAGACAAATGTCATCTGAAAAATGTATTGAATTAATTACGATGTATGATTGCTCGAAGTAGGAATATCTAGTTTTTACAATTCATCAAGAAAATCTTTAGTGGAACAGTGTTATAAATGATCTTGCAGAGCGAAGACACAAACACTTTAGACAAAAGCATCTATGACGAATCTATGATAGAGAGGAATTATTAAACCTAAGGACATTCCAAAGAGGCAAAGGAGCAGTGTGAACCAATATAGGAGAAGGTAAGGAGTCTGGAGTTTCGGATATGAACTAGTCTATAATAGAACTTCCTCCAGAAGCATCCAGAAACACGTAAAACCACTGTCGTTAACCAACTTTGATCGCAGACAAAATTAGACCATAATTGGGTAAATATGTGTCGAAGGATTTAATTATCGAATTAGCATATCTATTTTAAGATGAGTGTGTTTTCTCACGAAGCAAGACCTGACTGAGGAGCTTATATTTATACCAAAATCAAATTTAAAAAAAGAACACGAAATATGGGAGTAAATACAAAACGCTAAGAGGATTCCACTGTGATAATGATGGAGTAAAGTATAATAACTATAATATTAACTATTTATATATTTACTTACCTGACACACTTGCTTGAACCAACAAAAAATAGAAAAAAGGACTTTCTACAGTTGTGATAAAAATGTATCTTCTAGAAACGTTGTATCACCACGTTTAAGAGATTTAACAAATGATAATGTAACGCCGTGAAATTAATTGTAATGTCTTGTACAGCCCTATATATCGCTTACATTCATACAAACAATATTTGTATTGTAATATAATAACACTTACCTACAATAATTAACTTTAACCCCATTTTTATGAGATTATGGGGTTACCATGTTTTTTCAACATTGAAGACCTGATGGTTTTATAATTTACATAATCGTAATAATAATAAACTACCTTTATTGTGCCATATATGCTCCATAAACATATATAACAAGATATAACAAGAGAAATTAAATATATGCATCCTACTTGTATAAATGTGTAAACAAACAATCGTGGTAAAATGAAAGAAAGTTTGCAGTACAGCAATTACAATGAAATGATCTAGTTATAAACTGATCGACGTCTAACTTTTATTATGTAGACGGTAAACAAATAAATAAAATGATGCAAATGTTACACTGAGAGAAAGATTTCTTTCAATAAAAAATATCAATTGCTAACAGAAAATTGAGGAGATTGTTGGAATATTTTTTTTGCTTGAATTCGTTTTTTTTTATATACCGGGTGTCCAACCGAAGATGCAACGGTTCCTAGCCAATTTATTATTGCCTTTTTGAAAAAAATTTTCAAATAAAAGTTGCCTCGAATCATATTCTACGTATGCTAAAATTAGTTTCAGTAATGGCGGACTTCCGGTTGTACCGGAAGTAGATACAAACTTTCTTATTTTAAATGGAACAGCCTGTATATTATTGCACTTTTGGATTCCTTGTTAAATTTAAATAACAATATGTTAGGGATACATTGGGGCTAAGTTGTACCGTTTCCGAATTACATGACGTTTTTCGAAAAAAATGACATTTGCAGTGTCTTCGGTGTTTGGAAATACCTCAGGAAATACGAAAGTTAGAAAGATGCGGTTTTCGGTTTTCGCTTAACCATGAAACAGCGCACGTCTTTTATTTTAAAATTGTTGCGTTTAAATTACAGCGTTATTAAATAGGGATCTGTAATTTTCGAACTCTCAAATCATGGATAACTTGATATTTTTAAATTGAACGGTATAGCAATTTTTACATAAATGGATGTAAAATTTAATTTTCTTTCGATTTTATACGGGTATCATTGTGTCTATCTCCAACGGTTTTGGAGATATTCGCGATTTTTCAGGTTCTCACGATAGATACGTATTGCGAAGCGCCGCCGTCGGCCACATTCCCTTCGCATTTCACCAGGCTTGGGACTGGCAGCAATATAGTACTGGAATGCTTAGAAAATGGCCAACAGAACACAATAGGACCATTTGAATCAAACAAAATTGTCTAAAAGATACTTGAGATGTCTAAAGCGGCATCTTTAAAGTCAACGTAAGCTTGAAAAACAAACTAGGTATCTAACCGTTATTAGTGTTCCGAGTGTCAGAACTGACATTCAGAGTACTGTTTGGAAACATGATAATTAAAGATGTTGCTTACTCAAGAAGAATTAGTAGATATGGTTTTCGTTCTCGGTGAATGTTACAGAAACGCTTTGTTAGCGTCAAGAGTTCACGCACAATATTACCCATGTAGAAAGCATCCAGATAGGAGGGCATTTCTGCCGCTACTGGGTAGATTTGTAAGTACTGGATCCGTAGCACATACACAACGGAACCGCAATAACTCCGTACTTACGGATGAAAATCAGTTACAAGGTGCGATTTCTTCTCATGGGGTTTCATTAAAAATAAGCTTTATGAGACGCCACCAACAACCCCTGATGATATGCGCCATCGTATTTTAAGAGCGTTTCAAGAAGTCACACCAAAAATACTCAGACATGCTCAAAAGTGTTTGCAAAAGAGATTTCGATTATGTAGTGCCCAAAACGGACAGCATTTTGAACATTTAATATAATAGTGTTGTACAAATTCTCTGTACAATGACAACATTAGCGTTTAAAGTGTAGCCGTCGAAGTGTACGTACGCCATACATTGGATAGAGTAATGTAGTTTGAAAAATGTGCTGATTTATTGATATTTCAGTAATGTTATGTTATCTTTTATCTTTGCTATGTTTGCTTGTTTCTAGTGGTCCTATTGTGTTCTGTTGGCCACTTTCTAAGCATGCCAGTATTATTGCTGCCATTCCCAAGCCTGGTGAAATGCGAGGGGAAGGTGGCCAGCGGCGGCGCTTCGCAATACGTATCTATCGTGAGAAACTGAAAAATCGCGAATATCTCCAAAACCGTTGGAGATAGACACAATGATACCCGTATAAAATCGAAAGAAAATTAAATTTTACATCCATTTATGTAAAAATTGCTATACCGTTCAATTTAAAAAAATCAAGTTATCCATGATTTGAGAGTTCGAAAATTACAGATCCCTATTTAATAACGCTGTAATTTAAACGCAACAATTTTAAAATAAAAGACGTGCGCTGTTTCATGGTTAAGCGAAAACCGAAAACCGCATCTTTCTAACTTTCGTATTTCCTGAGGTATTTTCAAACACCGAAGACACTGCAAATGTCATTTTTTTCGAAAAACGTCATGTAATTCGGAAACGGTACAACTTACCCCCAATGTATCCCTAACATATTGTTATTTAAATTTAACAAGGAATCCAAAAGTGCAATAATATACAGGGTGTTCCATTTAAAATAAGAAAGTTAGTATCTACTTCCGGTACAACCGGAAGTCCGCCATTACTGAAACTAATTTTAACATACGTAGAATATGATTCGAGGCAACATTTATTTGAAATATTTTTTCAAAAAGACAATAATAAATCGGCTAGGGACCGTTGCATCTTTGGCTGGACACCCGGTATATATATTTTAGCCTGGAAAACGAAGCAAATTTCGGAAGAATGGAAACTTGCAATTGTAATTCCAGTACTTAAGAGAGGGGATACCACAAATTGCCATAATTATAGAGGAATATCGTTATTGACAATTGCAGGAAAAGTATATGAAAGGATACTTGAGCGAAGATTGAGGCAAAAAATAGAAGGTACTCTACAAGAAAATCAAGCAGGTTTCAGACCCGGTCGAAGGACTCAGGATTGGATATTTAGTTTAAGTGGATAAAGTAATAACAGGGAATGGTAAAATGTATTTATGCACAATAGACCTGGAAAAAGCGTTCGATACCCTACCAAGAGAAGAAATTTGGAAAGTCCTTGCTAGGAAGGGGGTTTCAGATGCTTTATTGCAAGCAATACAAAACATATATGACAACACAGGTAACATAGTGAGAACAAAAAATGGAATTACAAAATCTTTTACTACACACAAAGGGGTACGACAAGGAGGTATATTGAGCCCTTTATTGTTCATTACTGTTATGGATGAAATCTCTAAAGTCACAGGAAGACAAATCAAAGGCTTCAGGGCTGGAGTAATTCACGTAAGACCTCTAGTAATTAAAGAATTCCTTTACGCTGACGACCTAATGATAATAGCAGCTTCTGTAAAGGACCTCCAAGGAGCAGTAGAAATCTGGCACAAAACAATACAAGAATTGGGAATGAAGATAAATGTTAAGAAAACAGAGATAATGATAGTAACAAAGGAACAAGAAGAAGTACTGATAAATATTGATGGCTGCATTTTAAAGTCAACTGAGAGCTTAAAGTATCTAGGAGCAATACTCGAACATAGTGGAAAGATAGAATTGGATGTAAACAACAGAATAATGGCAACAACAAGATTATATAACTCATTAAGATCTGTTTTTATAAACAAAAGAGAAGTGAACAAAAGGACCAAGCTCAAAATGTATAAAAACATCTTCGTTCCCACTCTGATATATGGCTGTGTATCTTGGGTTCTGAATCAAAGGTTAAAGTCCAGGATAACGGCCACAGAAATGAAAATATTAAGAAGGTGTATCAAAACTAGATAGAATACGCAACAGTGAGATTAGAGCTAGATTAGGAGTAGCATCGATTCTGAATAAAATAGAGGAGAGGCAACTTAGCTGGTTCGGACAAGTTTCAAGAATGGATGACAACAATCTTGTGAGACAAATATGGAAAGCTGATTGGGAAAGAAAAAGGAAAAGAGGCAGACCAAGGAAGAATTGGAATCAAGAAATTGGAGAGATTCTAAAAGCAAGAGGAGTTACATGGAAGGATGCTCAAAGTAATGCGAAGAATAGAAAAGACTGGAAAGTGTTTTGTAAAACGCATAATCCCGACACCTAACGGTAGAAGGGAAACCCGATTATATATATATATTTTTTAAACTTGATTTTCTACTTTATAGCTTATCACTTTTTATTATTGTATTTACGAAAGAAAGCGTTTGTAGTAATCTTATAGGAAACTAAATTTGCATTTAGGATAAAGAAAAAGGCTAGTACAATAATTGTAAGAAATGAATTCTTTACAAAAAATGTCTTTAAAATTCTGTGTAAAACCTATACTTTCCAAGATATAAGGAAAATCCCTTGACATTTTATTTCCCCATAGATGGCTCAGCAGTCTCTCCCCTTCCCTACACTACAAATATTTAGTTCACTGTTACTAAAATTCGTAACTGAATTGTTTAAAATGTTATTATTGAACTGAAGCGTGTTTTAGGCGCAAGGCGATGGCCGAAATATGAGGAGTATCTATGAAAGGTGTACATCAATACATGCAATTCGTATTTCTACGATGCAATTTTATGACATTCTTGTTTGCTCTTTGTATATATTGCATATGCCTACCATGCAGCCCGTAGAACGTAGAAATAATCGATATCTCATGCCGAATTTACGATCATAAATAGAATTAGCCGATTGCAGCGATAAGAATCAGATAAACATACTTACTAGACCGATTAACACGTGGTAGTGTAACAGAATTCATTTTTACGTTTACACCCTCAAATCAGATAATTCCTTTGTGTTCTATTCCAAATACATTTAAAAAAATTAAATGAAAGAAAAATATTCGTAAAAGGAAATACAAGTTGGATAAGTTTTCTAAGTGAATGATTCACGGGAATCAATAGAGCAGATATGTAAAAAAGCACAAGACTCTATAGTGACAAAAATACTCCAAACTGTGGTACTGGAAATGCTGCAAACTTTGAAGTAGTAACTATGTCCAGATTGAATTTAGAAAAAATTTTTTGTAGACCTTTCGTGTAACTTGGATAAAATGGTAATTTGACATATTTCTTATTTTTCCTGTCACTAATTTCTAAAGTACTCACATTTTTAATTCTTATTTTGTTTTTGTGTTTTCTGATTGGATTCTCAGAAGACGTTGTATATAATGCCATCAGAAAACACAAAAACAAAATAAGAATTAAAAATGTGAGTACTTTAGAAATTAGTGACAGGAAAAATAAGAAATATGTCAAATTACCATTTTATCCAAGTTACACGAAAGGTCTACAAAAAATTTTTTCTAAATTCAATCTGGACATAGTTACTACTTCAAATAACAGTCTTAAAAATATTTTAGGCAACCCTAAAGATCAAGTAGATAATTTGGACAAATCAGGTATTTATAAAATATCTTGTAAAGATTGTGATCATGTATATATTGGGCAAACCAAAAGATCAATTAAAACACGTTACAAGGAGCATTTGGCTCATCTTAAATTTAGAAGGTTTGACAAATCTAGTGTAGCCCTACATATGCTTGAAGAAAACCATAAGGTTGACAATATAAAATTAGTTAAAAACGTAAACAACTATGTACAATTAAATTGTTATGAGGGTATGGAAATATATAAAAACAAACATATTTTAATGAATTCAGATTTAGGACCCTTAAATTCTTGTCTTTACGGTTTATTAAGTATAAGTAGTAGATTAGACGGAGTTAGGATTAGTGACTAGTTAAGCATGACGGCAGTCAGCCATGACCGTGATTAATGTACCTTGACCTTTTTTAGGTATAAATTAGGGTAGTTTTAGTATAGTTATTTAGTTCAGTGTGTCTGCTGATGATGATAGCTTTGCTATTGAAACGTACGTCCAGTTTAGTGCAGTTTGTGGTGAGGGGTTTAGGAGAAGTTTGCAAGACTCTATAGAATAATTTAACCAAAAGTACGCCCAGCGTGAAAACCGAATACAATTGATAACATTAATACACCCATATCTATCAATTTAATAGGATTTTTAAACATCTTCATCTAAATTTAATGATTTAGTTACATACACATTTATTTTACAACACTTCTCTAAGCTGCAAATTCTCTTCAAAAAAATTTCAAAGAAGTTTCAATTTACTGGCTTGCAGTAGTATGGTAAGCCTTATTCTGATTGTTGATTGCCTAAGCAGAAGATGTTATAGTATTGAGCTATATTCAAGTATACGAGGGCTGCTTTATGAATACCCGGATTGGAAAATAGGTGGCGGTACTGAATCAAAATAAGTGTACCATCATTTAATATACCACTTCAACGACGTGCTTGGCCCTATTTAATTAAAATCCGGAGGAGTTTCTGCGTCGTTTCGTGACCGCCGATGAGACATGGATTCATTGGTACACACTAGAGACCAAAGAACAATCGAAGCAATGGGTTTTATCTGGTGAACGTGCTCCAAAGAAGGCACGGTCTTCGCCTTCGGCCGGAAATGTGATGGCTACCGTTTTTGCGACGCGCGAGGTGTGAACCACGTTGACTATTTGGAGAAGAGAAAAACAATTACAGGAGCATACTGCCAATCGATGGCAGTATTGGGCCAATTCAACGCCTATTTGAAGAAAAAACGACCACATTTGGCAGCGATAAAAGTGATCTGCCACCACGATAACGCACCGGCTCACACCTCTGCAGTCGCCACAGCCAAATTGGTCGAATTGCACTACAAATTGCTCCCCCATCCTCCGTATTCTCCAAATTTGGCTCCCTGTGACTTCTTTTTGTTCCCAAACCTTAAAAGATAGCTCGCCGGAAAGAAGTACGGATCGAACGAGGAAGTCATCGCTGCCGGAGAGGAGTATTTTGCAAGCCAACAAAAGTCGTACTATACGGAGGGGTTAAAAAAAAAGCTGCAGCACCGCTGGGAAAACTGTATCGAGTTGAAAGGGCATTCTATTGAAAAATTAATTGTCGAAACTTAAAAAAGTTGCGTTGTCATTTCTAATCCGGGTATTCATCAGACAGCCCTCGCATAGATGAGGTTTTATTTATCCATGAACACTGTGACGGATGAGTCTATTGTATTATTCTGCTTGTAAGCTTGCTTTACATAAACAGACAAATCCTTTAACAAGACTTAATAATCCCTTTTTAATGCGACATTCACATTCACAAATAACATGGAAGAAACCATGAACAAATATATATTTTTAGAGAATAGCATACATTTTGAATGCTAAAATTGTTTTTGTTATGAAATAACCATTTTATGACAGTTTTATGACTCTATTTAACATCTAACAATAAGTTGGTGTGCATGTTTCCCACCAACATCTCCTACAAATTCCCTGAGGGAGGAGTGGAATTTAAAATACAGACAAACATTTGTGTCATGAGTACCAAGCCCGTTATTTTCACAATGTTCTCTTAATACTTAAGAATAGGGATAGTTAGTGTCTTCTTATAATCCGTTCAGAAACTGTTGATTCATAAATACAATTATTCTTGTTTAACAACAAAACAAAAATGTTGACAATCACGTTTGCACTTTACGCAAATAAATATTTATTGGTATATAGGTACTTATTAGTTTCGCAGAATTATACATAAATTTGCATATGAATCTAAACCACGGACCTACGCAGTGTAATTTATTTATTTATTCGCATTTTGCTGTAAATATTATCAGAGGTGTGTGGTATAACATTATAAAATCTGTGCATTGTTAAAGTTCAAAATATAACTTTGCTGATGCGAAATAAAAATATTTGCGGTAATTTTTAAAGAAACAAATTAACATTTGTCCAATCTAATGCGGCAATTAAAGCGAATAATACATTGATTAACAAAGCAGATAAGATATTAATTGCTGTCTGCGAAATAAGTACAGAATTGGCTTTTTAAATATTTTGAAGGAATGATTATCGCAACTCAAAATAAAAATTTATGTAGAAGATAAAAATAAAATTCTAAATTACATTTCGAAAACATGTAAATAGAGTTACTACTGCGGCAGTAATTATTATTATGGCATAAACAACCTTTGAAACTGTCACATTTATAAAAATAGCCAGGACTATGTTGATTGTAGGTAAGTTGTGTATGTACAAACAAGCAATATCCGAGCAGCTGGTTCTAATTTGAAAATATGACATCGTTTAAACTAGTCATCAACTTTGTAACTGCGTGGATAATATACAGACACACTAAAGCGTCTAGGTAAGAAAAACCAATACAACTACTTAAATTCCATCATTTGGAAATAGTAGTCACAAACCTTTTCTTCCATAAAAATATTAATAGGATCGATAGCAAAACAATTACATACATAAAAATGACAAGAAACTTTCAATTAACAACATCTATTACAGATCTTTCTTCAAATTTTTGCTCTTTGCGTAAACTTTATCATTGTTGCTAATACCCAAGAAAATGTATTAATTAATGTACAGGGTTAGTAAATGTATGGATCCATTCAATAATGCAATTCGGGGATTTGTTGTGTTGGGGGAAACGATGTCAACTTTTTTATTTTAAATGAACATCTTGTATATTTTTATGAATTTCAGTAGAGCCCTGCTTTGGGAGTTCAACAATAATAACGTTTGGCACATCTTTTTTTTTTTTTTAATAGGATAGAAATACTTAATTAAAACTAATAATTTTAAAATCATGTTTATGTTTAATAAGCTTTGGAATTAAAATTCAGCAGTCGACTTAAACTGTCAGAATTTACTTTATAACCGTATAAATTGCCAAATATCAATGGTTCAATTAACTGAAAAGGAACGAATTGAAATTCCGATGATGATTGGATTTGGTGACAGGGTCAGAACCCTTGCAGGTTGTTAAATAAAACGCATGTTTCTTATGCGTTATATTTAACAACCTGCATCTGGATCGGCCTAAAATATCTCGAAGTGTCGTCGGTAAAACATTGAGAAGGTAGTTATAACTTGACTGGAAGTGTTAGTAATTTATCGAAAAACGGACGACAAAAAATTGCAACTAATGAAGTTATTGCTCAAGATGTTGCTGTAGCATTAGAAGAATTACCACAATTACATCCCTCGTACCAAACTATGATATAAGTTGCAGATCAATAGCCAGAATATTGAAACGCGAAAAATAACGTCCGTATAAACCACATTTACTGCAAGAATTATTGGTCGAGGATTATAATCACAGAATTGAATTTTGTGAAAGAATGATTTGCTAAACTGAGCAATATTTTACATACTTTTGTTTGAACGGTACCGTTAACCACCATAATTGATAACCCTCATTGGAAGCACAACATCCGCAAAAATTAAACATGTGGGCTGGTAGTTTCAGGAACCGTATTATTGGTCCATTTTTCATACATAGTACACTAACTGGACAGAGTTATTTAGATATTTTGCTTGATCAGCTTGTTCCTAATGTTGCCGAAGATGACGAAATACCTAGAAAATGTTTGGTTCCAACATGATGGAACGACCCCTAACTATTCCCTTAATGTTAGAAATGTTTTAAACGAAACAACCCCAAATCGATGGATTGGTCGTAGAAGATGCATTGAAATACCCGCACGGTCTCCAGATTTAAACCTTGTAGATCTTTTTCTTTGGAGTAAATTAATATCTGTTCTTTATGCTAGACGACCGCAAAATCTGGACGAATTACGGCAGAGAATAATTGAGGAAGTGCAATTAATTCTTGCCGAGGCTTTGGCAAATATCATCGAAGAATTTATTCACAGACTTGCAGATTGCCAAAAAGTGAAAAATCATCAATTCGAAAACTTTATTAACTGATATTGACTTCCTTATATGTTCATTTTTGTTTTCTGAATAAAATTTCCATTATCATTTTTAAATAAATATTTTAATCCTTGTTAAACAAAAAGGTGCCAAACCTTATTATTGTTGAACTCCCGAAGCAGGACTCTACTGAAATTCGTAAAAAAATGCAGGATGTTTGATTTAAAATAAAAAATCATTTCCGACTAAACAGGAAGTCTGATACGGATATAAATATACTCATCGAATCCCCGATTTATATTTAATTAATTGTGTCTTATTAATATCTAAGTTTTAGGCCCAAGGCGATGGCGCCCAGTGGATCCAAGTTGGTTAAAAATCTGACATAGCGTAGAAAAGCCAATCTTCCAGAATCATAATAAAATGTGTATAAGTGTATAGTAAAATAAACATTAGATATGGAAGACACGGTACAAACAATTAGAGTGACGGAATATCAAACAGAAGCAAGTCTGAAAGTACATGTTCGGAGTTGTTACGCCAAGAGGGTATTTCAACTGTCCTCTTCAACTACTAAAATCTTGTAGAAATGATACGAAACTGCAATTTGCTCAGAATATACATTAAATATGTATAATTCAATCTGCAAAGTATTAGTAAATCATATTTGTAACTAACTATACAATTACCATTTCTTGAAGATGATGTTCTATGATTTTCAATTTTCATTTCTATTAGCTTTTTAAAAAAATGCCCAAATTTGCCCAAAAAAAGGAAAACTGTTTTGTCATCTAGGATCCTTCTAGTACTTGCTCCAGCCATTTCAGGTGCTACTTCGCGCAACTTTTTGAAAAAACACGTTTTGTTTATCGCATACCGTTATGTTAATTAATATTTCTACCAATAATTTGTTAAGTTATGCCATAGTTATTGCATAGCACAGATAGCATTTAACATGTTACTTGCTATAGGCAAACGTTCAGAAGAAGCTGCTGAAGCTCGAAATAAAGACCTTAAAAATTTCAGGAAAAAAAAGTAGCAGAAAATATGGCCGTGCAGCTACTAACGAAGATATTTTGAAAAGACTACTTATCACATTCGATTCATATATTTCCCATTCAAGACAAAAATTAAACGATCATACAAGAAGTGAGTTATTCTCAGAAGCTGTAGAATTATTAATTCTTCACCGGCAAAATTGAAAATTGTGTTAAGTGAAAAGTAGGTACTGCTACTGTTTATCAACGACCTGTTATCAAGATAGGTAAGCGAATTGTTCTACTATACACAAAAACGTTTAGAACATCACTATTTAGAAGAGATTTCTTTTAAAATGAGAGGTTCATAATTTTACATTATATATGCTCTTTATCTCTGCTTTAATAGTGTCGACACATTTAATCTATTAAGATACCAAAGCCCATGTTTCCATCTTAAATGTATTTAGTGATCACAATATCTCCTGTTGCATAATATTGTAATCTACATATTAAGTTTCATCACATAGGGGATAACAGCTACGAAACTTATATCTATATCAACAAATACGCTATTTCTTCGATTTATGCAGTCTCAAATACTCTATACTTTTAGCTTCATTTTCACAAAGTAGTAACGGTACAACAATATTTTTTTTACTTCATATAATATACAACCTTACCTATTCGACAAAATTTTCTTTTGTTGATCAACATTAATTTTTAAGCAAGTTTTTACCATTTCATTCAATGTCAGCTTTTTACCGCCTTTCGATCCACTGTGTGGCGTAGTGAAATCCAAGATATTCGAACGGATCCATATATTTGGATTAACCCTGTATAATAATTCCGGCTTTTATGTCAAAATTAGGCACAGTTTATTCTTTTTATTTAATCACAAAAGATAGATCGTATCACACATCATCAGGGCATCAGCACTTTCATATGGTTTTGGACTTATATATAATTCTCAGGCGTGTTTGAAATTTCGAAAGCAAGCCAATTGTTTTATAAGTGCAGACAAAGCTTTCCCGCAGCGTTAGTATTCTACCTATAATATGGTTTACATTAATCAATTGTATGCAAATGTCGCATGTTATACGTATGTTGTACCTAGTATGTATAGTTTTGGAAGTATAGTATTTGGAAGTTCACAGCCTTTCTGCGGAACTATATTATATCATGTATATGTACACCTGTACTCATTGAACTAATAAAAATGTGTTATAATTACTGCTCGCTCGAAATTCTATGAGGATAATAAGCAGGGACTATACCTTAAAACTTAAAGTATATTTAAATATGAGTAACTTGGCATTAGCATAAAATACCATAAATTAAATGATGGAACAATTAATATTTTTTTCTAGACTATTGTGTATTGCGGCACAATAACATGGCTCTTTCGCCAAGTAGCATTGTAATTATTTATACAAATATTCTTAGGTATATCATACAACAAATTTGTCTTTATAAATAATGGAAATGGCCTCATTAAATCGTAACTTGTAAATGGTACAAAATCAAAAAGGACAGTTACAACCACAGTATTTTATTTGTAAATCGACCTGAAATAATAACAAGAAATTATTAGCTAAAAACAAATATTATTCATAATTACATATTTACGTATGCAATAAAATTTTATACGTCAGATGCTTGCCTGTAAAACAAGTATCAAGATAAAGTAGCGATAAAAGAAATGTATCTACTACTGTGTAAGTACTGTAATATTTAATAAGAGGATAATAATGTGCAGCGGTGACTGAGCAATTTACGCCAAACACATAAAATTCTACAAATATCACATTTTTTATCCCTCGTGGGCGCTGGTTCGATTCCAGACCGAGGCGGAGATTTTTATTTGTAGATAAAAATCAGAACATGCCTTTTTCAATTTTAGTGGGGATGGTACAATACGTCAAATACGTGAATTCCACAACCCGAAGCTTCACCCAGCAGTAACATACATATATGTAGGCATCCATGGGAATTTATTTAAGCATATTTTTTCTTAAAGCATTTTCTTAAACTGCAGAAATTACAGCAAATGGCCTGCTTGGGAGTTACAGGTGCAATGCGCACCTGTCCAACAGCAACTATGGAGGCCATACTAAATATAACACCCCTTCATCTGCATATTACGAGTTTGGCGATCCTTAGTGCTTACAGGTTAAACACCAAACTTTAAAGACGGTGACCTTATAGGACACCTTACAGCCCTAGATGGTCTCAAATCATAATCACAATAATTCAGAATATAGCTACAAAACATTCTGCAAGTTTTGATGACGTACCGTGTTTTATTACATGACATGTGCAAGATTATTTCTTGGGTCTTTTAGAATATTTAATTAATGGAAGTCTAGCCGAAGGCTTGTATCCAAATACGTTAAAGCTAAGTAAATTTATTCCTATTTAAAAGAAAGGTGACGCACTGGACATGAGTAATTATAGATCCATATCGTTGTCTTCAGCATTTGCTAAAATATTTGAGAAAGTGATTAATATCAGGTTAGTGAATTATTTAACTATGAACAATATAATATCACCTGCTCAATTTGGGTACGTTTGTGGTAAAAACAGGACTGCGATTAGCAATGCGTTGAGCAGTGTTTATAAGGGTTTACACAAAAGGAATTTATTTTATTATTATTTTTTGATTTATCCAAAGCATTTGACATAGTTGATCATTCACTCCTGTTAAGATAACTCCAGTCCATTGGAATATATGATGTAGCATATGATATTTTTTATTCATGCCTAATTAATAGGAGGGCAGTAGTTAGCGTTAAGGGTGACAACGCAAATGTGATTCAAATAACCAGTTCCGATAGTGTTGACTTGGCGTGTGGGGTTCCCCAAGGTTGGATTTTAGATCCCACACTATTCCTAATTTATGTGAATGATTTATAATCGAAACTCAATTATTGCAGACTAGCACAGTACGCAGATGATATAAGACTCAGGAATACCATAAGTCCTGATTCACTCGAATTATTTTATTTTGCGTATGTGAAGTCTCGGTTGCGTTATGGCATCATTTGCCGGGGTGCCACACCTAGTTTTAAAAATTTTTTTGGCTTCCAGAAGAAAATTATTTATGAGAGATGTGGTCACTCGAGATGACAACGCACATTATGCCCGTTAAACTAAATTTCAGGCAACTATTCAAAGTACTGATTCCAAGTCGAGACGAAGGGGGAAACTTTGAAAGAGGATTCCTAGTTTGGTACACAGTCGGATCCAAGATGTAATACTGGATGGGAGTCGGAACTATTGGGTCGAACTGCCATCTCTCAATAAGTTTAGAACAAAGCCCAACAAAAATCTTTTAGACTGAAATATTTGCTATTGATGTGTGTGCCCAAGAAAACCTCAAGAAAGGGATGAAGGGAGCTAACATCTATATATTCACTGATAATCAGACAGCGCTGAACGCTCTTGAGAGCAAATAGCTTTGAGTCTAGGCTGGTGTGAAAGTGCTTACATAATGTAGTGTATGACAAATAAAGTCACACTATATAGTATGGACACCAGAACATTATTACATTAGGAGTAACGAGATGTCTGCAGTCATCTCTAATAAGCAGAACTCGCTCTGGGTGTTTCCAAAACTCAGATCAGGGGTAAGCTCTAACAATGGCAGCATAAGAAAGCGGAGACAAATTTCCAGACAACTCGCAGGCAAATGGCTAGACAACTTTTTGGTAAATATGTACTAGCAAAAACCTATTCAGACTCGGAACTAAGGTTACCTACTGGTCCACTTACCTGACGAGATATCATCTCAGAAAGATGAATAAAGCAGAGACTGACATGTGCCAGTTTTGCTAATGCGAAATCAAGACTACTAAGCACATAGATACTCTGCCGCTGCAAGGGTCTGGCACCGCAAAGTCGGCATTCCTACTACATTACGAGCAAGATAATATCTCCCGAAATAATCAAAGTAGCAACAGCAAAGAAAACTCTCAGTTTTGCATTATGCACGGGAGATGATTGGTAAATCTAGATCAGAGTCTTTCGCAATAGAACGACAAAGTATAGTTATCACTTTTAATTAAAGTAATCTAATAAACGATCTACATTATTTTCTATAAACATCATGGGCAAGTGACATGCAGTTAAAATTAAAAACCTTTTAATTCTTTTAGGTCTTTTAAGAACTGAAAAAGAACTCGCCACTTGCATTGCGTATAGAAATTGTCAATAGTATTTTAAAACACAAGTGTCACAATGACGTTTATGTAATGCGAGTACAAGTTTGAATCTCGAGCCGCGTAGGGACGAGAGATTCAAAGTACGAGCATTACATGTCATTGTGGCACACGTTTTTTACAGTATTTTTTCTAATTTACACATTAATCGCTTATATTACGTTCCGGCAAGAGTTCCCCCACTACGTTAATATCTCATTACAGCACAGTATGCTGTAATAGCTATATCAGCACTGCGTCGTCTTTTGTTTTAGCTTTATTACAACATCCAATTAGAAAAAAGTATGTTTAGTATTAAAAGGCTGCTGAATTATTTTAATTATGTTTTTAGGCAAGTATTTTTATTTCGAGAGCTGAGTTTTAAGGACCTTTTGAATTAAGATGCTCACATGGTTGTCCCAATTTTGTATTTGTATTAGGAATTCTAAAAAAAAAATAAACAAAATACAAACTCGGTTAGTCCGCTCTAACGAAGTCTAACATGCACGTTGAAAACTTTCTTCTCTTCAATTAGTTTCGGTTTAATAATAATATTTTAGAAAACATTCCCGTGCATACATATACCTCGCCCACACCGATTTCAAAACATTCATTTTAGGATAGAAAATACTTCGATGCGCTTATGACAAACGTAAATAAAATACGCGATAAATTAATAATTATTGCGAGATTACGTCAGATCCAGAAAAAAATATGTCCGTTCGTGTACTCATGACAGTACAATTTAGGAAGATTTTGTAATTGTTATTGGTGTTCCTTAGAGAAAGGCGACGCTCCCAAATTCAACATTTCTTCTCACGTCTGTTCCGTATAACGCTCATCGCACAGATAGACATAACGTCCGCGTATGTAACGAACGGATGGAAAGGAAGTGAGGAGTTAAATTGCAGAGAGGTGTGTTTGCCAATTATCGTTATGCCTGCAATAAGTCGAGTCATAATTTCAAATTAGATAGAGAGAGAGGGACGAAGATGCTTACGTAATCAACATCATCATCTACATCATTGTTTTATTCCATATGAATGCGTATAGGCAGGGACTATTAATAATCGGCACCACAGGCATACACATGCATTCAAAGTTATATTTACGTGATCTAAAAATACGGGTCGTCCGCGCACTATGAGCGCGCCAACGATTCAGTGTTCTTTCTTCGATTATCCCGTGGACAATATAAGTAAAAGACGTTCACGCATCGTCGGCGAAATCCCGTGCGTTTCTTTAATAATTACCCCATTCCTACGAAACGGCAGTGTATTACTTCTCGACCGCTATGGATGCACCTATTTAGCGGATCGTGCGGTATATCTGTCGCGAAAACCTTGTACGTCTAAATTAGGATATCGCGCGTGGTCGGGCATTACTCAAAACTTATTATAGTGTATGTTTTAGTGACTGAGACGAGCGTATGTGCCTTCGCCGAGACTGTTGTGGTTCTCTCCTCGTGTCCGGGTGTATTTTTCCTTTTCGAATCGCCACAATAAACGCGCAAAAGATTAAAAATACCCATGTCTCAACATACGACGCCGCACAACTCGAGTGGACTGAAACGCAGTCAGAAGGCGGATTTTTTGACCGCCGGCATCACCAGGGAACGCAGCTTCATCAGACAAAGCAGCAAGGAGATGCAAAACAAGAGGCGAAGTCACACAATGGCGACGATCAAGGGTAAACCGACCATGGAGATCTATCGCCCGCCGAACGTACGCACCGACCTGCCCCAAAATAGCGCAAAATTAAACGTACACGCTAAGGAATTCACCATGAGTGAACTGCAGATGTCCAAATCTAGCGGTAACCTCGCCCTAATCAATTTCGAACACATGCATCATCCACTGCAGCATTCTAAATCTAGCGGCAACGTATTGAGACACATGCAGAGTCACCCAATGATACCCTTAATGGCAACACCGTTAACTATACCGCTGTTACACTCCGCGTCTTCCTCTCAATTGCTGAGTCACTTGCCAAGGGTTAATTTCCAAATCGCCAACGAAATGATCGCCCCACAAATGTTCCCCCAGCAACTAAGCTACACCAACAGCAATTGGAACAACAATGCCAGCCATCAAAACACGAATCATAACTTGAAACGCTCGAAAAGTATGAGTGCAGCCGATTCCCAAAATTTAGCAGCGAAATTAAAAGGATTCACCAAAGAAGAAACTGACTTAGGCAAATTTTCACCAGAAGACGAAGCAAATATCAAGACTGCCACCGAAGACCCCAACCAGTTACCGTCAAGGACTCTTATGGATCTTGTCAAGTTGATACTAGAACGTGTGGTGGAAGGTATAAGGTATTCAGAAGCAGGTGCGAAACTGTGCGTTACCATAATCGAAAAAGAAAAAAATCAAACATTCATCGAATCCTTGATAAACACCTGTCAACAGTGGTATCAAGAGAGAGATAAGATCCTCAGGGGGATAAAAGCGGGAGACGGTACCCGCTTCACCGCCTTTATGTGGTTCCTAACTGAAATGTGCGGTCAATTAAAAAGACACCAATTGCGAAATAGAGTCGAAAATCTCCAGCCAGATCTAGTGTTATTGTCGGTGTTAGCTAAATGTTGTCAGGCGTGCGTTAGCTTACCGATCAAATGTTTGGCGGAAACGGAATGTTTATTTTTCGTTTTAACATCAATTGGCCGCGATTTAGAAAGTGAATTGCCCGCCCAGCTAGAACAACTTTTGGCGAGTGTTAGAGATGGATTTTTGGCTAGTGTTGGATCGCCGTCAGTGCGACGCACCCTTTTGCAGCTTATAGAGTTACATGCTTCGAATTGGCAATTACCAGGGTCCTCTGTGTTGTATTATTATCCCAGAATAAAGTGAATAGGTAATATCGACGAAAACGTGGACCAAATTTAAATAAAAATTTCTTAATACTTATGTTATATGTTATTAAATTATGTATTTATATATCATTGTGTTAATACGAAATAAATCTCTTTTATAAACCGCAATTTATCATTTTGAAAATGCGCACTGGAAAATTACGCAATCACTTTTGGCAAGACTGGTTTCATTACGACGTTGGCGACAGTGATCTCTGACAATGGTTTACATGTGTGTATCAAGGTTATGTTTATTTGTTATTATTTATAATCGTTCTTACGTTAGCTAGGTCAGTATTTATACTTGTTACATAGGCATTGATCAACTTTTGTATAATATAAATGTATGCAACGACACATTTACTTCGGCCGTCGTACATTGCTGGAGATTTTACAATACTTGAGAAAGGAGGTAAAAAGGAGGAATTATGGCTGTCCGCTGGAATAGTGAATTCTTTATCGCCGCTGAGCACCGGGATTTACAAGCGAATGCTATGGCTGTTAATAATACAGGGACATATGTTTTACTAGCTGGGTAAGTACGCTATTTATTACAATATTTAATACTTATAGGAAGTTATTTATTTAGACGTAGGTATATTGCCATAAGAAATTTGGATGATGTCGACAATGACCAAATTAAGAAATTTCCTCGGCAAAGCAAATATGAAGTTGGTTCGGCTGAGTGGAACCCCACGGAGCATAATAGTGAATTGTGCGTAATATCTGTAAGTATTATATTAATGTAACTTAAGCTGCAACTTTATTATCTATTTATTTATAATGTTGCATTTGGAAATGTGTGATTTATTACAAGAGTTGTGATATAATATGTGATGTTTTCAATTTATCTTATCACTGGCAATTATTTTTTATCTAAGCAATTACTTATTTGTTGTTTCAAAATTATTATCAGGTCATTGTGATAAATATTAAATGATGCTAGTATAGTAGTATGCTTATGATGAATTTATATAATAATCTATGGCAGATCTATTTGTGTATCCTTGAAAAATTTCCCTTTTGCATATATATTCTATATTACTATTATGTAAATTTTAATGAAAGTAAAAAAAGCTATTAAATGCTTTAGCTCTAAAATAAATTAATCCACCTCAATTATTTTGAGAATTGAATCACTATAGTCATACATATTTTGATAATGTGCAATAAGAACACTGTGATCTAAATAGTATTTGTTTCATACATTTCTTATATAAAAAATGCTAGGACCTAGTTTGATATTTTAGAGCAATCAGCGGTTAGAAGTATTAACATGGACTGGTGGAGAACTTATCCAAATCCACTCTTTGCGCGCTCATACACGAGTAATTACCGACCTAAATTGGCATAAATCCGATCCGAATATTTTAGCATCTTGTTCGGTAGACACTTTTATACACATTTGGGATCTGCGTGATTCTCGTCGACCGTCTCTCTCATTATCAGCTATAGCTGAAGCAACTCAAGTTCGTTGGAATAACATAAACAATCACCTACTGGCCACAGCTCACGATGGCGACGTGAAGCTATGGGACCAACGCAAAGGCACCGCACCGATTCAATACATATCAGCCCACCTTTCGAAAATCCACGGCTTGGATTGGAGCCCCACGTCAGAAACATATCTGGCAACGTCTAGTCAAGATTGTACTGTAAAATTTTTCGACACAAACAACCCAAGAAGACCTGATTCCGTGCTCTCTACAAACGCGCCTGTTTGGCGCGCTAGATTTACGCCTTTCGGTAACGGATTAGTCACGGTAGTTGTTCCTCAATTGAGGAGGGGTGAAAATAGTTTATTATTATGGAACACAGACAATAGAGGAACGCCAGTCCACACTTTCATTGGACATAGGGATGTGGTGTTGGAATTCGAATGGAGAATGCAGAAACCAAACGAGAGCGATTTTCAATTGGTAACCTGGTCGAAAGATCAAACTTTACTTGTGTGGAACATAGATCCGTTCTTACAAAAATTATGCGGTCACGAACCTGAAGAATCGATCGAGGACGATATTATGGAAGAACTGACGAAGACTTCATCACCAAAGGTGCAACCGCTGCAGCAAGAATTTTCCCTTTTAAACGTACACATACCTAACCTAGATATAATTAAAATGGATGTGAATAAACGTACTTGCACCGTTAGAGTAGAATGCAATAAAGGAACTGCTTTGATTCAAGTCACCTTTCCTAATACTTATCCTCATGGCGTTCCACCGCTTTTTCAAATAGCGCAAGGTTCCACTATAGATAACGCCCTGTCAAATCAGTTATTGCAAACTTTAAATCACGTTGCGCAGCAAAGAGTAATAAAGAATAGAACATGTCTAGAACCGTGTCTGCGTCAGTTAGTTGCAACAATAGAACAATCCAATAGCGACTCTCTTGAAAATAAGAAACAATTCGAAATGAACTACATAGAAACAAACATGTTTGGCACGTTCAATAACACATATATTCCATTCCCAAGGACATCGGGTGCAAAATTTTGCTCCGTTAGCTTACTGGTTTGTTTCGGCCGCTCTGCGTCATCTCGCCGAGCAAACCATAAGATAGATGCATCCACACCTCGAGCTTTATCTGCGTTAGGAAATAATTACGCTTCTAAGAGATCAAACAGCGCTGTAACGATATCCTCGTATTATTATCAAAAATCTAGAAGAGCCCAAGGCCAGGGAAAAGGTATCAAAGCGTATGTTGTCGTATACGATGCTTCGAATTTATTCTTCGTAAACAAACAACTTGGGGAAAAATACATTCTGGACGGCGACGTAGGCACTATCTGCAAATATAATGCCAATGTAGCCTCGTCAGTCGGAAGAATAGACTTGGTTCAAGCATGGACGCTAGCCGAGTTAGTTGTTAGTCCTCAGCAGGCTGAGGAGGATATGCAGTGGACGGAGCATCCGTTTGGAACACAATTAATGCAGTCATTGTAAGTGCCTGAAATATGTTATCATATCCAATTTTATTATCATACAGATAAACTCGAACAGGATTACACATTACGCCGCGCAATCCGATATACAGATGGCGGCGATGTTGAGCTGCATTTTCGGGAAAGAACAGGAAACTGCATCCGCCCGCAAGTGTTCGTTGAAACAGTTCTTGATACCGGGGGTAAGTTGTGTGGCATCCTCAAATGGACCTTTGCGTTTTTTTTTCGCCTTGTTTTGAACATAGTTTTTACTCGATCTTTATTTGTAGCTGTTAGCAGCAGGAAAAAGGTGGCATAAGGTAACTAATTTCGATGTTGCTTCACTAATCTGCATGGCCCATCTAAATTTTGGAAAATTTGCACACCCTGGCTTGATGTACAAAACACAAAATTGGAAATTGCAATGCATGAATTTGGAACAGTACAGATTCTATACCGTGTGGAGTATTGAATCGCCATTTCACTTATAATTTACCAAAAAAGAAAAACAGTGATACTCTTGTTTTTGAATCATAAAGGGTCCTTGTATATATAAATCAAATTTATATTGGCAGAAAATGTGTGCATATTATGTTATAGTTAGATTTAGATTGTACAGGCCCCTAAAGGGTCTTTGATTCCACATTTTCAAACAGACTGTCTCACCTAACTGGCACAATCTACTACAGAAAAATATTTTTAGCTTTATAACATTTTCATACACAGATAAATCAATCGGCGAAAATATAAGACAAGAAGGGTCACTCGCCTTTGACGTTTATGTTTCCGAAAAATGACCGACAGCGGTAATACATTATTTTAGCACCAGATTCCTCAGCTTTCTTTGTTAATTTACAGCAGTCATAAAGAACGATTGTTAGATAATGAAGTAAACTCAAGATGGTGGCTATACATACACGCGCGCGTAAAACTTGTAAAGTGTAACCAAATTTATATCAAATTATTGTTATAATTACTCTCAACGGCTTGCCAAATCAACATCAGAAAAATGACTGCAGTGACGCCCTCTATGTAAATTAATAGACTGCTGAAGTCGTACATGCGAATCCTCTAAAAATGACAATTGCCCCTTCTTGTCTTATCTCTTCGCTGAATCAACTTTCTTATTTCGAATGTACAAGCACATTTTTTTACTTATTTAATGAATTTCTCGCAACATTTATGACCAATTTTTTAAACTTGAGCTTAGAGATATTTCCAATTGTGTTGATCTTTTGACATATGTGCTGTTTCGAATAAAATCAAATATCGTAGATATTCAGTGTTGTAACATACATCACCAAATCATGGATTGGTATAAAGATTTTATATACCTATTCTCGATATTTTTTTTTCAAATATTAGCATCTTTTGCGCGAAACTGACTAAAAGAAAATCGAATAATTTTAGACCGACAAAACTATTTTTTTTTTTAGAACAATGTCAAGTATTTATTGTTGCTACTTTCCTATTTATGATTAAATTTCGTTTAATTCTTAAGAACGCCTATTAAATATTAGATATTAGTGAGCCATTACATACAGTAACAAACAAGTGATATCGTTTATACTAAGTGTTAATGCCGTCAGCTCGTTTACAATTCTTCACAAGTATATATTATAAACCGAAAGAAATAAGATAAAATGGAAGTTAACATCCAAATAATATTTTTTGGCCTTGTCAACTGTAAACATAGCCAATGCAAGAGGTTCATTTTACCGCTCTAGTGCAGTAACGCGCACTGCTGTTTTGTCATTTCACAGTTACTTCCAATGTAAAAAATGCATTATTTTCTTTAATTTAGTTTGAAAATAAAGACTGCTGTTTTAATTTTTATTATCGAAAAATCATCATAAAAAGATTAACTTTACATAGGCAGTCGAGTTGTCAAAATGCAGTGGTGTGGATTGGTACACCTACCACATCTTTTTTAAATAAAATTTTCTAATTATTTTCTGAACCATGAAATCTAATATAAATAACTGCGTTAGGTCATTTATAGCATTTCAACTCCCCAACTGAATTGTCACACTGTAAATGACACCTACCGCACTATAATGTAAATAAATATTACATTTTTTGTTCTACATTCGTGGAAAATGTAATAACGACAATGGCTGAATGGGTTAGTTAGGTACCAACACTTGCTTGCAATGAATAAAAATTAATGAAAAAAAAAATAATATACAAAATAAAATTAAAGGAGATATCTTAAATGCAGTCGTAGGATCCCACTGAACCGGTTATTAAGCAACATAGAAGGAAGACACACATCAAAAATAAACTGTTCAAACTGATACAAAATATCCAATATGGCTACGTTTTCTATTAGCACACTTTAGTAATGTTATTATATTATTTTCCTTTTATTTAACTAGACTTGCTAATATCTATATAAATAAAAATCAATTGCCACATGTATGACGGAGCACCACTTTTTTCTGTTCGTAATTATCAGGGCAAGGTTTGTATGAAAATCCACGGAAATAGTTGGAAATTTGGACGGGATATTTATATGAAAACACAAAACTTATGTTAAGTTTTAATGTTTTGACGAGACGCGTTAAGAAAAAATAAAAAAACCAAAAATTGTAATCTCTTAATTTGTGACGATTTTAATTTGATGAAGACTCAAACGCGACTCAAAAATTACAGATCTTAAACTAACAGTTTGGAACTATTCTAAATCCCAATATCAATTCTGCGCGATTAAAGAGCGAGCTGCTGCCCAAGGGGTACGCATACACTCTTCTCTGGAGAGTGCAGTCTAAGTAGACCTCCGGCAAGTGAATACGCCCACTTTCACTAGAGGGTGCGCTCCAAGGTGGAACGCGGGCTTTCTAGTTTAATATAAATTCTTCAAAATTAAAATGACTAAAAAATGGGAAACTAGTAGTAATACCTAATAATAATATATTTATCCAACAGCGAAGGCCAGTTACGGGATAATAAATACAATTAGAAATACAGTGATCATACATAAAATAATAACAAAGAGAGTAACAATCTTCTGTACTCATCTCTGACAAAACGTAACAAAAGTAAAAAACATAAACAAAATAAAAGAAAGGAAACAGGAGCAAGCGGAGCAGGTTAGTCATGACGCACAAGTCTATTATAGTTTCTTGACATATGAACAACATATTAATGATAAATACCTCAAGTATAAAACCCAAACAATGAAAAACTAGATAAGGTGCTATGCTATTTTAAAAAATAGGATGTAGTGTTTTGTAGGAAGAAGATGACTTGCTGGAAATTTGAGGTTTTTACAAATTTTATGTAAAAATGGAAAAGGTATACTAAACCCTCATTACGAATGTAGAATTTTGCGCCGCATTCAAGATTGAAAGATAAACATATTGGAAATGAGTTTGAACAGCCTGAATATGAGATATTAAGGATTATAGCAATAATCACTAAATTATTGGTGTAATCCTAAATATCCACGTCCATTTACTTTCATTGATATTAGTAGAAAAGTTCTAGTGAGCCAATTGGATGGGACACCTGTATAGAAATGGAGCTATAATCAAGAATTAAATCTTTTGTGAGACAGCCTCAGTACATGTTCTATGTTGTGCATTAAAATACGTATACCTATTTTGATTTCAATCGCTAGCAGAACTGTACATTGTGAATTAATCCAGCAATAATTTATATTCATCCACTATCATTGTCTTGGAAAGTATTCGTTCCTAATTCTTTGTCCTGTATTCATAATGTATTGATAATCGTTTGAAAGCATGCTATGTGTACTTAAATTCTTAAATAATGCACATGTTATATGTGTATAACTGTGTAGACATACATAATTTTCGCTTAGTATTCTTAAGGTTATGTACACTTATTGTTTGCTTAATATTTATTGTGAATAACTCCATATTTTACAAATATATACAACATCAAGGAAAAAAAAGAAAACAATAGTATCATTGAAACAGTACCGCAATATTCAAAGAACTAATAATTTAACTCACTTTCAATGTACATTTTTCAGTCTGGAGGTTCGCCGTACCACACGATCCCTCCAGCAGATGTCGTGGCAGACGGCTGGGTTTTTCCGTTATTGAAATCCACACGCTCCACTTCTTTAGATAATTTGCGAATCGAAGAATATATTCCGATCCCACCCCAACGAAATCCAGGCTCCAATCTGTACGAATATTACAAGCTCGCCTACGCGGAAATCCTTCACAGATGGGGTTTGCTATATAATCGAGCTGAAGTTTTGAAATACATGTGCACTCCCAGCGAGCAATACAGGGGTATACAATTTACCACGGAATGCCAAACATGCTTGAAATCGTCCCAGAATTGTAACTGCAGCAGTTGCAAGAAGCTGTCTTTGAATTGTATCATTTGCCACGTATCAGTGCGTGGTTCGGCCAACTGTTGTGTAATTTGTGGCCACGGCGGTCACACTTTACACATGCAGCAGTGGTTTTCGAGGAATAAGATTTGCCCCTCTGGTTGTGGTTGTTATTGTCTTGCCGAAACCGCAGGAATTTTTAATTAGTATTTATTTAGTTGAAACGTTTACTTTTTGCATTATGAGAAAAATTTAATTTTAGCGCAGCAATAAATAAATTAATATGAGGCTTCTTGGCAATACAATAAGATAGCTGTGAGCGCAAAGTTTTTAATAAGGTTAAATGAATTTTCCATTTTTGCATTTTAGAAAAAAAAAGTATTACAATACTGTTGCTTAATCTTATTGAAAACTTTTGTGTTCGAAAATCTTTTTACTAGCTTTTTTTATACAGAACTGTAATAATAATTATATGGTAATATGATTAAATGCAAAAAAAAATAATTCCTCTGTGCTTTTCAGCTTTAGCCAAAGATTAAGTAATAAGTTTTTCTCATAAACATAAATCTACTGACTGGATTTTGTTGTGAACTCTAAAGATATTTATTTAATTTATATTTTGCAATATAATTTTTTATTAATTTTCATTTTATTATTTCTTATGTAATTAGGGATTGTACCTTTTCGATTTTTTACCAGTGAAATTGGAAATCTTTTACTTTTAGGGAAAATGTGATATTTAAAATAATAAAGCGACTGCTCCCTGTTTATAAATATTAAATTTACATTTAATGAGTGTAACGAGGCATAAATAAAAGAAATAAAATAAAATTTGTGTTAATATCCCATATCGAAGCGAAATTTTAAAATGAAATGCCTAATATTAAATCAAAAGTTGAAAGGTTACTGAGAAGGCAACCAAAGTGTTCAAATTAAAACAATTCCTTCATATATTAATAATAGTAAGAAGAAGTAAGAGTAATAGTAAATCTTTGGATTATTACGGTTTGCACAGTGCTTGCTTAAAATTGGGTAAAGATGTATTAACCGATCATTTAACGTATTTATTCCTCGCCGAACAACTATAGACCTATATCTCTTGTACCCATATTATCTAAGTTATTAGAAACTGCCTTTAAAAATAGACTTGTTAAATACTTAGAAAACAAAAATGTTTTAAGTAATTCTCAATACGGCTTCCGTTCCGGTAGATCAACTATAAGCTCACTAGTGGACATTATTACATATATTACAGATGAATTAGAATTGGGTAATGTAGTCATGGGTGAATTTTTGGATTTGACCAAAGCATTCGACTGTCTATCACATGATTTATTATTGGAAAAACTAGCCCATTACGGAATCAGAGGCCCCTCTCTTTCATTTATTGAGAGTTTTATTAAAAACAGATAGTGTGTTATTAAAGACAACGAAACATCATCTTTGAAACATAATTTGTATGGCGTCCCTCAAGGCTCCGTCTTAGGGCCCATTCTTTTCATTATCTATGTTAACGACATCAGTGATTTTGTAAATGTTAAACACGTAGCATATGCCGATGATACTACCGTTTTAATAAGTCATAAGAAAATAGAACAGCTCTTAAGCAAGCTGAATCTTATTTTGCAAGTATTAATTTGTGCCTCAACAGAGACAAGACACAAAAAATTGTCTTTAACTTAAATCCTTGTATGGATCACTCTAATATAACACCTGTCAAGTGTCTCGGTTTGGCCTTGGACGGAAAATTGACGTGGAGAGCACATGTGGATGCCCTAGCCGCTCGCCTATCAACTGTCATATACATTTTAAGAAATTTAGTAGGTGTTATTACCAAAGATGCGTTGTTGATGGCATATCATGCTCTTTTCCACTCCCTTGCGAACTATGGTGTCCTCCTTTGGGGGTTTGGGGAGGAGGGGGCACATCGTGGAGAGATATTGCTCTTACAAAAGAGAACAATCAGAATAATTTCAGACATCAACAATAGAGATTCTTGCAGACCTTTTTTCAAACAATTTCGAATTTTAACGATTACTAATCAATATATTTTACAATGTCTGATCTACTGTAGGAATAACTTGGACTTTATTATCGCCAGACGGTGTACGATACCAGGAATAAACTATATCCTAACCCACAATTTAGACTAACCAAAAACATAAACTCATTTAGATATATTTCTTTAAAACTATATAATTTACTTCCTATTAAATGGAAAGATCTTAATGACATAATGTTCCAAAAAGTAATTAAAACTTATTTAATTGATAATCCTTACTATGAAATACAGGAATTCATTAGTAATATAACTACTGTGGGTGTAGAGTAGCATGTGTCCCTGGCTCCGGACCTGTACTTGTATCTTTGTTTGTTGTCAATGTTAATATCTTTGTCTGTTGTTAATGTCTAATGTTCTTTGTTAATTCTAGTCTGACATGTGCATACGATTTTTTTTGTCACGCACGAATAAACTTATCTATCTATTAATCTGAGCTTTCCCTAATTCTTTATTAGCGCAGCGAAAGTTCAGATTAATATATTAAGGAATCGTTTTAATTTGAACACTTTGGCTGCCTTCCCAGTAACCTTTCAACTTTTGGTCATAACTTATTAGTACGGCCAGTACTACAACTTCTCTTCTAATATTAAATATTTATTAATTAATAAATAACTTCTATGTACAAATTGCTTATGTTTACTGTTATCAATATTGATTTCTATAATGGGTCATCCATAACTTTGGTAACCACAACCAAGAACGATGTTGCAACGATGGGTGGAATATATCGTAATGTACTTCTTGTAACCGATCCAGGTACATATCAACACTTACTGCTGGTAGAAGAACACTTCGGGCTTCCGATGGAACCTGTTTCAATAAACTACGAGCTTTAGTTAGATGTTGATGAGCTCTAGACGCAACTTCGTAAACACTTTCTGTTAGGCGATCGCTTTGTTTTCCTCGCAGAATTTCCTCATGGCTTACTTTATTTTTTGCAAGTATATCTTGTGGAAGACATATTAGATTTATTTGTTTGCTTATGGGAATTGTCCTAAAATATTTCACATAAATGAGTAATTTTTCATAGGCACAATATTACTATCTCATATAGAAAGTATTAAATGGAAAAGAAGTTGCAAAGTTTAGATAGTTAGGTATGTAAAAAGTTTTAAATACCCCGAATGGTTCTGAAGACATGAAACAAAAAAAATATGTTTTCCCCTGTTTAATAGACCCTATATCTCTATTTCATAACACAAAATCTCCGTTTGTAAGTTGAATAGTAAATTTTATTATTACAGCTTGTAATAACACCGAGAATGAATCGACTTCTTTTTCTCTAACAAATTCAAAAAATCAAATCCCATTTAATTACAATGGTAAAGCAAGAAAACCGAATGGGAATAAAAATAATATAATATATTTGTTGGGGGTTGTTGTAAGGTTGTATTTTGGATATTATCAGGAATTTAAACTATGGCACTAATAATAAATAAATTTGAAATTTAATGGTTAATAAAGCTCCGTTTATGCACCATCGGCATTCTTCTGCATTTTGTTAAACACGTGTGAACAGCACATGTTATATTTAATTCATCTGAATGTCACTTTGTTTTATAAACTTTTATCAGCGCAATCTTCTCGTAGGCAAATAAAAAGTTATATACTTTCGTTAGTAAAAAGTAACAGGTATACGACCAGAGCACTATTATTGATAACTCTTCTTGATTTCGCCTTATTTATTTAAGGCTTCTTTCTTCAGGGTCATAAATGAGTTAATGACGAGACTCACAATTCAGAGAATGAATGAACAAGCACATGTTGGTGCTGCACCACTTACATGTGCTTGTTCATTCATTCACTACACACAGTACAAGCTATAGAAAAAAGAAGTTACTTCAAAGGATAAAATAAAAATAAGAAGCAAAAATTAAAGTGAGTTAGTCACATGATTCGCATGGTAAAAGAATGGCAGAAAAAAAGAGTATTACTAGTGAAGATAACATAAAAGAGATGAAGAAGAAGACAACGAAAAACATAGGATAGCAAGAAGTTTAAAGAAATGAGGAAAACAATGGAATCAAGAATGGCAAGAAATAAGAAACTTTGGTCTACATTACTTCATTATTGTTATTTATAAACCGTAGTAATGTGTTTGTAATATTTTTTATAGATGACAAATTAACATTGAATATTCATGAAAATAACACCTATTTTCCATTGTAAATTGGAAAACTTAAAAATGCAATTTACCGCTACCATAAATATATTTTCTTTTCCGCAAAAAATCACTTAAAACTTAAGTTATACAGACGTATTGCGAAAATAGACAAGGTGGCTTTCCTGATTCTTTTATTATACTTCAAGTTAGGCTGCAAGTGTCATCATTTAAGTACATTTTTATCTTCCCACGCGATTTCCTTGCTTTACCATTATAATCAGTGTCGTTTGTTTTTCAAAGCGATTTTGCATTTGTTAAAGAAGAAGTAATCAATTCAGACTTGTTTAGTGTTACCGAAAGCATTTCATTCAATTGGTGCACCACTAACTAAGAATATATTACCAAATAAACAACTAATACCTTAACTGTTGCACAATTCCTTGAGCTTTCCCTAGGTGTGATGCCGCATGGTCGGCATGAACATTTTTAACACCACTACCTTCCAATAGTAAGTAATATACATTTGACACAGTATTTTCCGTATACTTCTCAATATCATCCAGATTATTAAAAGTGTTCTTACTTAAACGGTCACTTCTACTTTTAATTAAATTTTTAAAATATCTCTTTGTAAAATTCACACGTGTAACTGCCTAAAAATACTAAAATTATATTTTAACTACTGCAGTTATTTAAACCTTTGACGTTTGTTACCTTAAATAATTCTATGGCTACTGGATGTTGCGGGACCTTCACAACATCCTTCATGAACACTTTATCTACCAAATCGTCCCAAAATTTTAATCTCATTAAGCCTATGTTTTGTTGTGTGACTTGTTCGCTTACTTTAGCTACTTCTATATTAAAACTTCGTACTGCAATTGCACAGGATCTAGATGTATTAGTTAGGAGTAAGGTACACATAAAATTTTCATAATCGTGCTTCCTGAAAGATTTACATAAGGATTTAAACTGTAATTGGTATCTTAGTAATATCTGCATACTTTACAGAATCCAAACAGTATGTAGCTGTTGAGGATTTTCGTTTGATATATGTTTTTCCACAACGTTTCGGAGATAATAATGGACGTACATTATAACAAATTAAATTCATTATTAAATATTTTGGGGCGCTATAATTTCGTATGTGGGGACCACGGGCTTGGCGATTTATACATACATTAATAAAAAGACCATATTTCGCCGAGTTCAAAATATCTATTCTTGTTTTAAATAAATAAATAGAAAATATGGAAAAATCAATTTGAAAAGAGCTGTTTCTAGGTTAGTTATAACAGTGTAGCCAACCTCGTAATCCAAAAATTCTCTCATTCACACCCAAAATTTTCCTGGATTGGATACTTCCCTAATTATTTGAAAAAGATTTTTCCAATGAAAATATAAAATATGAATATATACGTTGTCTCTCGTGATTTACCGCACCAAAAATAAATATACAAAGAGACATCAAAACGCATATTTTGCACGTCTAAAGATGAGACTGCATATTATATTTGTATTGAAAACCATTCATGTAAGGGAGGAAAGATTTGATGTTAAAGTAATTCATTTTATGTAACATTAAGATATTTTTTATTACATTTAACAACTCATTACATATTTTCTTAATTTAATTATTAAATTTGCCGGGTTTGGAGTTGTAGTGTTGAACCACTGTTTCAATTCTTTATATTTGTTGCACTTAATAGAATTTGTTTCGAATGCTAAAAATATAATTGTTATAAAAGCAGATTGATCTATAAATAAACGAATTCCTTACATATTACATTGTAATTTTGATCGAAAATAATTGTAATTCGATGCTGCTCAATATTTTCAAATATTATATGCATTACAATTTGGCAATCCTTAGAAGATCCTAATGTCATTTTTACATTAAAAAAGGATTCGTAAGATCGTATAGCTTTCCTGTGAGCTATAATTTTAGAACTGCAATCATTGTTGGCCGTGTGTATTTCTAAAATAAGCACTTGATGTATCAATAAATAGAAAACCAAATTTCATACTTGTGGTCAATAGTCTTATTTCTCGACTTAAATCAAACAGCCTTTTTTTACGTGTCTGTATTTGGGTCATGATCTCCTGAAATTTCAAGTTATTATTCGAAGTTTCATCTTCACTGCATGTATTTTTTATTTGAGATTTAGTATCAGTTAAAATAACACCATCCTTGTGAATCGGTTTCTTAGTGTTGGATACTAAAAGGTATTTTTCAAGTAAACAATTTAACGGCTATTAATGCATACCTTTGTGTTTGGTCACTTCCAATAAGTTCCTATAGATAGTTTCTGTATTCTTTGCATTATCTGTTATAATTTTTAAAACACTGTTATTTTCCTCATCCAACCAACCAACAAAAAACGAGTTGAGGGATGTGACAGTTTCACATGTTTCATTTCTACCCATTTCCAAATTAAGAAAAAATCCGTGTGTTAATCAGTGGTAATATTACACTGACGCTGCTACAGTTTTATTATATTCTTTCCATTTACGTCTTATTTTTCTTTGTTAAATACACTTTAAATAAACTCAACACTCAACGGCTGCTAACATTCAAAATCTTTTATAAACTGTTGAATACAAATCATATACAAATGATTTCATTGGTTCGTTTGTAAGTATTGGTGCTAATGGATAGTGATAGATGGCGAAGGTGTAGCGGGTGTCAAGTGTGTTGTGCAGTGTTGCCATATATACGATAATTATCGATCTTGTACGATAATTTTACCATCGGTACCAGTTTATTCTATGCTGTCCATGGACGAGACCATGACAAGACGCATGAAATCCATGAAATCCTACCGATCCTACCTATATTGTGTCAAGACGTCAAGATGTCAAAGTAGTAAAATCTTATGTTGTGTTTGTGTATTGTCGGCTATTTTGATTTGGATGATTCTGCATTGTTTAATTTAAAGGTTAAATATTTTAAATAGTACTTTATTGTACTACAAATAAAATATGTTTCATCACTTAAGATGACTTAATTATGTGAGCAGGGGCTTCTGTATTTCGACAGTATGTTGTGATGGCTATATATTTTGTTATAATGTATTTGTATTTGCACTTCTCTTGTAGAATATGAAGCATTTGGCTGTGTTTGATTTTGACCATACAGTGATAGATGGTAATTCAGATACCATAGTTCGAGATATATTACCAGCAGAAAAATTTCCACATTCTCTGAAGCAGCTGCACACCAAAAATGGTTGGACCGCATATATGCAAGGCGTATTTGAACACCTTTATAAGAATGGTGTAGGAATGACAGAAATTACAAATACTATTAAAAGTATTAAGCCAATAGAAGGAATGTGCGAATTGATAAATATCTTGAAACATGAATTGAGTTATGATGTTATTATTATCAGTGATTCTAACACATATTTTATAGATACTTGGCTGAGGGAATTTAGTTTATCATCATGCATTGAAAAGGTTTTTACTAATCCCGCTTGTTTTATTGATGGCATCTTAAAAATTGAAATGTATCATTTGCAAACTGAATGTAATTTAAGTACCAAAAACTTGTGTAAAGGAAGAATTTTAGAGGAATACCTCAATTTTCAAAAAGAAAGACAAGTGTCGTATGACCGAATAATTTATGTAGGCGATGGATATTATGATATATGCCCTATTTTACGATTAAAAGAACGTGATTTAGCATGCGTGAGGGCTGAATATAAATGTGCAAATTTAGTAAAGTCATTACAAGCAAAAAAGCCAATCGATAAGACTGGGAAGATTTATGAAATTCAGTCTGATATTTTATTTTGGAAAAGTGGTTGTGATATTTTGTCTTATGTAACAGACAAATTTATGTTGTGAAACTAAACTTGATTCTGCTATATTTATAGTTTTGATTTAAGTTATTTATCAGGTTTATTAGTAATATTTACTGTGATTTAATATTTGAATGTAAACTATGTAATCTGTTTTTAATTCAATTCACTAATGTCTCAACAACAGCATCAGAAACTTGCTTCTTTATAGAAAATAAAGTTCTAACAAAGTAATATGTTATTTGAATTATTGACTACAAAAAATATATTTCGGACAGAAATAAATGATAATTGTGATGAAAGAAACACGAATCTATATACAACTTTATCGTTCAAAGTGGCAAAGTTTTTCATGACAATTAAATGGAGTATTATTTTAAAATAGGATATAGAATTAAAATTACAATCAATGAGAAGAAGAAAATGCAGTCTTATGAAATATATAATTTGGAAAATTGTTTATACACTGTGCGGAAAGATAACACAAGAGACAACTTAAAAAAATTTGGGGAATGATAGATGGAGCCGAGACCGACATTTAATTTATAAAATTGTGAATAAGATACAATTTCTCTGTTGGATATAAATTCTTTTAACGTTAAATCATTAGGGCTCATTTTATGTACAAGGCATTAATCCATTAGGCCCAACTTCGGACATTTGTCAGGTAAGAAAGAGAGAGATTCTCTGTTATTTTAAATTTGTAGAGGCAACTTGTTAGACGCCTATTTATGGCTCCTGCCAACCAGCGTTGCCAGATATCTTTCGTTTAACATCGGACTATTTGATCGAAATTATCGTATTTTATCGTACACTTTATGGTACCCGTTGGAAAATTATCGTTTCTGAAATATTATGATAGAGAAACACACTGCTTTTGCAAAACCAACAGTTTATTACAAAGAATATATATAAGTAGTTACAACATAAACATAATAAAATTCAATACTAAAACCACCTAAAACTATGCTTGCCACTCTTAAAATTGTGAAGTCACATATTACCTTGTAGCCCTTGTATGTAGATATGGGACCTCAAGCGTTTAAATTTTTAGTCCTTTGTTTTTAAGTATTTATAGTTATTCAACCATTTAGAAGTACAACAGAATGTCTCCTAGATGGCGCGACGCCAATATAAAATCTCATTTACCCAGTGCGCCAATCTTTATCTTGTTCATGACGATATTTTTGAGATCTTTGTTTTGTCTAACAGGAACTCTTACCTACCTGTTGTGTACCTCGTATAAAAACAATACCTGTGGTTTCTGTGTTGTTCTAAAACTAAAATTAATAGTTTTAATCAAAAGTTATCTAAATTTTTAAAACATTTGAGTAGTAATGTAAAATAGGCACACTATTTCATTAAATTATCGTACATTTTAGCAATATCGTGTAAGTACTATCGTACATCATGTCGATGGTAAAATTATCGTAGAAAATCGATAATTATCGTAAATATGGCAACACTGTTGCCAACACCCAAGCCCATTTCTCGTGCGCAAGCGTTAGGTTAGAATTTAGTGAATTTCAAATTTACCGCGTTTTTTGTTTTGCTTGCTTGACATTTGTCATTTGACTGTGCTTGGTGCTGACTGAATTTATTTACCCAGCGCTTGTGTGTGAATCTGATCATTTTATTGTCGTTAGAACAAAATAGTTATCTTATTATTATATCTATTTAGTCTATAATATTTTGTTACATTTTTCATTAATTACAATCGTTTAGGGTTTGGTAAGTCGGATTTTCTGGCTTTAAAATATAAAAAATGGATAGTTCATCATCGATGCCATCAGGAACAAATTCCGATAGCAGCGAATATCTTGTTAAAATTTATGATAATGGTAACCAATATTTATATTTAATGAAGCTTGTTTAAATTTTATTTCTGAATAGGTAGAGAAGTAAATGTTGAGTTTTGGAAACAACATATTGGCCATGATGAGAACGACGTTAGAGGCAAAGGTCTGTTGACAATGGAGAAGAATATGGTGGTTGAAAAATTGAAGTCTGGAATATCAGACAGAATTTTGGAAGATGCAAGAAAATTCAAAACACGCAAACTAGAAAGGATTACCTTGGTGAATACGAATGATCTGATATATTTATTGAATAAATATAATATTCAGGAGTTGACTACAGGTGACTAACATTTTGCTTTCTCGTTTAATCAGCAAGGTAAATTTTCAACGTAACTAATTGTGTTTTAGGCAGTGTTGTTGGAACTTTTGGACAATATTCGCAAGTTCAGATGCCTCATCAAGAAGAAATAAATCAGTTTATGGAAGAGAAAAGTGCAGAAGAGATAGCATTTGAAAACTGGTATTACAGACAAAACATTCAGGAATCACATCTCGCTAATTGTGTGAGAGATTTAAATAATGGAAGTTTAGACAAATTCATGAAGAACATTCAAAAGGTCATGAAAGACATGGATCGTAAAAGAAACTCAACAAGAAAAAGGAAAATGGCAAAGAAGGGAAAAGTTCCTGCAAAAAAACGTTAATTTTTTAAGGTAGATAATGTACAGTCGTAAACTTTAGGAATGCCCGTCTAAATTGCAGCAAACTGTGTCTAGTACATGCAACGACTGTAGTGCTATCATTCCTGTCATTCCTACAGTCCACGACTGTACATGTATTTGTTGGAAGTTGTGTGTCAGAAATAGATGGAGAAAAATTGTAAAGTGTTGGTAGAGGTTGGGCAGTAAATTCACTATTTTAACCATGATTATTCCACTATTGTATTACTGTGCTGCGAATTCAATTTTTTTCGTTTTCTCTACAATGTGTAATTGCTGTAGTTGTTGATAGTTGATATCATAATTGTCATTGTTAATCTTTGTAATTGTCATTATTTGCAAACACTTATTATTATAAAAATAGGAAAATTATTGACTTGCTTGGTAACAGTAGCAGACCTTCAAAATTCTCTTGACCTTATATGTATAATAGATGTATATGTAGTTGTTAATCAACACTAATACCAAGGCGGAGGGTTTGCTGGTATTTTATTTGTGCTCGAGGGTGGCTGGGAGGTTAAAGAGCAATAAACAACCATAATTAATGAATTATTGTCGTTCATTATATATTGTTATATTATCAATAGTTCCCCAATTAAATAAATTTGCAGAAAATATTTATTCTGTTATCCGATATTAGTCTTTTTATCCTTGATTTTTGTTTCTGTTATATAATTTCAATTACTTTTTTTGTATACTTATGATTATATATTGTAATAGAGTTTATATACATAATTATGTATGTATTATAATAATTAATATATAATAAATGTATACATGTATAATGTTGATGTTTACTTAAAAGGAAAATAATAGCAATAAAGCTGCGAATTTGTTTTTTTTTTTTTTAAGTTTATAAATAAGGCGAGTAAAGAGTACCTAAACAGAAATGTAAAATTTCCAAATAAGAAAATCTCAATTTTCAATTTAGTTGCCAAATCATGTATAAACACGAAACATTGTCATTACAAGAAAGCCAGGATTTCGTATTTTCGGCTATATGTTCTCACTTGCGAGTTATAACATTTCTCGATATTTCTTCGGGTGTGTCTGACTCCATTGTGCACGCCCTTTTGCTATTGCGCATCCGATAGTACAAAAAATTCAACTGTAGGTATATGAAAGCTAATTTCTTTTACAATATAATTTATAGATATTACATTATGAGTAAACAAAAACAAAAGCTTACGTTCTATGATGCTATAACGCTTGCTTATATATATATATATAATTGCCTAACTATTAAAACGGCTATTACGCGCTAACATGGTGCTATCAGCGAAGAAATAAGACAAGAAGTCACTCATTATTTTTAGCAGGCCCGCATGAACGACTTCAGTGGTAATTACAGCAATCTGTTAATTTACATAGAGGACCGCCATGACGCCACTGCAAACATGATTCTGACGATCTTGAAAGTCACTGAGAGTAATTATTTAATTTAATATATATCTAGTTACACTTAAATTTTAAGTAAAGTCTATACAAGATGCTAGAATTGAATTGTTTCGTGGTTGGATGTTATTCATCGCCAAAGAGAAAAACTAAAACATCATATCATAGACATGCAGTTAGGTTATTCTTTGGTCGTGTGTGTTGTAGGCGCCGTTTAGTTCCTTATCTAATCTATAACAATAATTCTTTATGATAGGTGTAAAGTAAATTAAAACCGAAAGCTGAGCTGAGGCATCTGGTGCCAAAATAATGTATTACCGCTGCCGGCACATAGTGACATCACAGTCATTCATTGGAGAAAGTGAAACTGTCATGGCGACCTAGTTCTCCCGGGCCAATAGATGTCGCTCTAACGTTATGAAGGCGGTAGAATTCAAAAATAGTTTTATATTTAATTTATTATAAAAAAAAAAAACGAAAGTGCTTATTTATTGCTTATATTTACTAGACAATTTTTTACATTGTTGATATATTCCTAAGGAGTGACAACAAATTTTAAAATTAAAATCTACTTGTTTTTTTAAAAATAACACTGTCACTTCTGCCTTATTGCTCCGCTATAATCTTTCAATTTAATAAAATCCGTTGTTGTAACGACACACATCGCACTTTTTTTGAGAGACGAAGTAATCTGATCGAAGTTATTTATATAGTTCTTTGTTACTTACGAAAAAATAAAGAAAAAAACACAATAATGATAAAAGAAAAGTCTAGAATACAAAAAACAAATAAAAACAAAGTAGCACAAAACACGATCAACACCGTATGACTGTGCAGGTGAATCACATATTGTCATTGACATGAACATAGCTTCTAGCGAATGTCACGCGCATACACCTAACGACATCTACTGGCCCGGGAGAACTGGGTCGCCATGACAGTTTCAGTTTCTACAAAAAAGATTACATACTCTGAGTGACATTACCCATTACCGTGATACAGATTAGCAGAAAAAGACAGCCGACGATTGGTATACTCAATTCTCTATAGATGACGCTATAATGATGGCTCGATTATTGCTTACTTACCATCTGATTTCTGAATTTAATTTTTTTTGTCAATCACGCTTCTTTTGATGAACTGTTTTGTACTGTTTCAGACTTAAAAGCTGTTTTCAACTGTTACAATCATAAACTTTTTTAAAGCTACAGTAATTGATATACTTCCTCGTTTTGGGATAGATAAAATGTAAATATAGGCGGTATAGGTAAGTACATATACATACAATGACCGGCATAAATGTTGCAACATTTAGGAATTTTTTTATTATTAAAATATAGTAAAATTTTTTTGGGGGATAGGTTCAGCATGTCTAAGAACCCCGAAATTTATTTTGATACCCGTCACGTGACCACTAATATGGCGGGTAAAAAATGTGCGATGAATGGGCAAAAACTGAGGTTAGATAACATGATATCCAAAAAAGATTATTTGAAAAAGTTGTTTAAATTACAATTCTGAGGCGGTATCCAAATTTTTATAAACATATATAAAAGAAATTTAAAAATAATTTTTTCCAAATATTTTTGAAATAAATTACATATTTAATTTTTTTTTGGTTTTAGTAGCTCAACTAAAATCTCTAAAAATGGTTGATACTCAAACAATTGTTAATTCTAACAAAATCAACATAGCTAAAACAAAAAAGTAGGTTTCCAGTATTACAATTGCTGTTGCAATGAATTATTTATTACTTTTATAGAAAACTGTTTTTTTTTTGTTTTTTGTTTTTTCATTCCAGTGGTCACAGTTAGTCCAAAAGGGTATCTCAACCCTCACAACGTTAATGCACGCAGCGAAGGTATTCAGGTTTTGAAAACAGAAAACTACAGATATATAATAGTAAACAACACAAACATAATTAATCATTAATAAATAATCAATATTTCTTTTTGGTTAAAAAATCTTTATTTTTGTATTCACTAGGCAATCTAGATTAAAACTTTTCTGTAAAATTTATTTATTCCTTTTGCATACAGCAACTGTCATACTGGAAACCTACTTTCTAGTTTTAGCTATGTATATTAATTTTACAAGCATTAATAATATTTCATGAGTATCACCATGCCTAGAGATTTTACTTCAGTGGAGCTTCTATATCGAAAAAAATTGAAATATGTAATTTATTTAAAAAATATTTGGAAAAATTGTGATTTTTAATGTTTTTTAAATATGTTTACAAGAATTTGCATACGACCTCAGAATTGAATTCTTAGCAACTTTTTCAAATAACCTTTTTAGATATCACGCCATCTAACCTCACTTTTTACTGATTTATCGCACATTTTTTAAATTTCCCGCCATACTAGTGACGAGTGTCAAAATAAATTTCAAGGTTATTAGACATGCTGAACCTAACCTCCAAAAAGGGTTTTACCATATTTTAATAATAAAAGAAATTCCAATATGTTGTAGCATTTAAGCCGGTCACTGTATATATATACATATCTAATAGTTTTTTTTGTGTAATCATTAATTTTTTTGTGAAAGTCATTTTCTAAATTCTACGATTATTAAAACGTATGTAATAATTATTATTGTATTTGTGTTTGGCATCGGTATTCTTGTTCTAAAATTAAAGTCAAGTATAAAAAATTAATAAGTTTTCAATGAAAAATCTATAATTAATACCCTATATATTTTATTTTAACGTAAAATAGTTTTAAAATCGCAGTCCGCAGAAATGCATGATTCGTACTGCAAAAAATGCGAAGGTAGAATCGCCAGATGTATATGCAAAAACCTAGTTACCTATGGTTACCGTGTTACATGTTATATGCGCGCATAAGAACGTCCAATCACAATCGTAGATTTTTAACAAAGCAAGCGTGCATTTTTCAAACGAGTGGCGTCGGTTTTCGTTCTCCACATTTTTTGATTAGCTAAAGGTGAATTAATTAAATTATAAAGTCGCGAAATAGACTCAAACGCGTGGTTAGTGTTGCGTGCAGCTAAATCGCGTTGGAAATTGATTATGGAGGACCTTTTTGCTGCCAAATGCCTCAATTGCCGGTGAGTAAATTTTATTGTCTTTGACTCTGGTTTGCTTTTTTATTGTATGTATGATTAACGTGATTTATTAATTCTACTTATGACAACAGCTTAACAAAAATAAGGTGGCTGGTGTGGCGTGCTTTCATTTTATTAGCTAAGCAAGCGTCTTGTTTAATCTATTGGGGTCGGTTTCCGCTCCACACATTTTGAGTTTTTTGAGAAACTAATATTATCTAAGTAATCAAACAGTATCAAACGCATATTATAGTGGGGCCCACAATTGATTTTCGTGAGGGTTTGATTGGGCGAAAAAGCGGATAATTATTTAGACATTAGCATCATTAGTGTATTGGTAATTCATGGTTAATTCAATGGTTAATCCATAATACAAAATTACTCTAAGGAACAGTATTTCAATCTCCTAATAAAGTTCCTAATAGTAGTTATTAGCTGAATAACTGAAATATTTCCTATATATATTAGCTAAATTGTTATTAAATACACTTATTAGGAGATTGAAATACCGGCCCTAAGTATAATTTACTTTCTAAAACGTGTATTTATGTTTATCTTAATTCATATCACACATTCATACACAATGTAAAAGAGTATTTCGACCAACCTCGAGTAAAAAACGAACTAACATATCGTATATTGTTTGACAAAAAACATTGATATGCGCGCGTTCATAGGAACGTCCAATCACAATCGTGGATTTTTAACAAAGCAAGCCTGTCTTTTGAAAACGACCGGCGTCGGTTTTCGTTATCTACATTTTTTGATTAGTTAAAGGTGAATTAATTAAACTATAAAGTCGCGAAATAGACTCAAACGCGTGGTTAGTTGTGCGTGCAGTGAAATCGCATTAGAAGTTGGTTTAGGGTAGATTTTTGCTGAGTAACGCAGGGTGAGTAAATTGTATTGGCTTTAACTCTGGTTCGCTCTGATATTTTATATGTATGTATCTTTGATTTATTGTATTACATTTACTACATAGGCGTAATCGTATACATCGCGATTAAGAAATATCTATAATAGTTTTTTCTGGATAATATTCTCTTGTAATTATTTTTTTGAATATTATTTTCGAAATTCTATTGAATGCTTATCTTTGCGCAGAAATTCATGATTTATACTCTCTTTATACTATGTCTTTGTATGGTGTAAGTACTTACATCTATTTTATTTGTTGTACCTCTTTCATCCTAAAAATAACTTTCTTACAGTTATATATTTTCATAACAGGGATAGCAGAGGACTTTCTGTCACTCAATGACGAATGTCTTGATTTAACAGCATTTCTGAATTCACCCAACAATAACATACAACTCGCTCTTTAAATTATAGTATCGATTAAAATATGTATATAATCTATTCTATTTTCATTACCTATCTACAATTTTTAAAGAATTCCTATTACATACATTTTCAATTTGTAATTGGAGGTTTTGGTGTATAAACAAGTGATGAAACAAATGATTTCACACTGTAAGAAGTTCCTTCATTGCATACAATTATATAGTATTTTAAAATATACCTTCATTTTGTAAAACAACTTGAATATAGAAAAAACGGATAATTATTCAGACATTGGCAGCATTCGCGTATTGGTAATTAGCAAATGCGGTAGATGCTGTATAAATATATGTAAGTTAAACAACACGGTTGGGAATTGGTTAACAAAAAATTTTCTTTTCTTCAAAACACTTTTATTTAAAACACAAAATTTTACATTTAACTTTTTTACAATTGTACTTTCACGCATTCCTTTTAGACCGGTTGACAACTACTAGGAAGTACACTGCACCACTTGTAAAAGTAGGTTTGTCATATGTTTGTTACTGACAGACTTTTATATGATTATTATGCTGAGACAACAAGGTTTAGAAGTTATGATATTTATGCTAGATGGATGCTTACGCGGCACATAACTCCTCGTCCCTGAAGATGCAAATTTATCGAGTAAATAGGAGGTAAATCTTGCATTTGAATAGAATCCTCTTCAATTGATTGATTTTGGTTTTGTTGGCCATATTGATAAATTTGATATAATACAATGTTCAATAAGCCGTTTTATTCTGATCAGTTGAAGTAATACAGAGCGTTCCTAAGATATTAAAATGTATTATGTTAAGCCTCGGACACAACCCAGTAACGTTTCCATTCTCTCGCTTTATCGAGAATTTCTGTCAATGCGTGCGAAAAGCATAAGCGACCGTCTACATTTGTCGCAAACACATGGAGGGAAATCCTTGGCTGTGCCACCGAATAACTTAAACTTAAAACATACATATATCTCCAATATATAAATTCTAAACAATTTTATTTATTGCTTGCAGGGTTAGCCAATCAAGATCTTCGTAAATAGGTAGGTATGAAGATGAAGAGGACATCTGAGAAACGAGCACAGAATTGAAGGTACCTAGACTAAATTTATTCTTTTGTTAATCTAAGGTATGTGGTTGCATTTTTTTCTAATTGATTATGACGCGTTTTTTCTTGGAGTACAATGAGCATGACATGACTTGACACGACATGATTACTACTTCGATCGGACTATGTGGTGCGTCAAGCACATCACACACATTTTCAGTTAATGGGTGACTGTGGGGTTAGTAACTGCTAGCACTTTGCGTTTGGAGGTATCTTTCAAAGTGTTATTGCGTTTTCTGCATAAGAGAGTGTAATAATGTGCTGACTGATATTCTCATCAACCTTCTAGAGTACACGAACGACGGGGATAGACACTTCCTGGGGGCATCTGGGTGCTTGCACTTGGGTGATCCTCGCGAAAGCGTGGGTGGACAGATCATGTCTGTTTACCCCGGGAAGGTGTAGATCTCTGCAGTTGATTCCGACTCGCCCCTTTATGTGCCGGTGATATGGGCTTGATGCGATTGAGCTCCAGGGTGGCCAGCCCTTGTACTTCTGCTACATTGTTTGCTGCTCCGCCCGTGCTCTCGTGGATTCCTGTTTCCACCGGACGCTTCTTGTTAGTGGTTATTAGTTCTTGATCCCGTTTTCTGTGGACATGACAATGACACTGAAAGTTGACTTACTAAATGCTTACTAATGCTCATTTTAATTTTCAATATTATAGTAGCAGTAATAGTGATAGGAACAATTGCGACCATACCTAAAAAGATGTAAAAATATTTTATTTTAGGTTATGAAAAATGCGCGCTTTAATAATATGACTAACTTGAAACCGGTAAATATTTAGTGAAATTATAATTGCACATTCTTGAATCTATTAAAATGCATGTTACGAAAAATAAGAGTCCAGCGATTTCTGTTTTCCATATTTTTAATTAGATATAGCTAGCTGTTATGTTTGCGCAATTAGTGTAATAATAAAGAAATTATTATTATTATGGGAAAATATTGATCGTGGCGCCACGAACTCACTATAATGTTCGAAACAAATATCTGATTTGCATACAGTTTACTTCAATTTGATTTTATTTAACTATGTATGTGGGTAGCGATGATGACAGGAACAATTGCTATCTTTTTTTTTGTTTATGTATAGGTTTTTATTAATAATGATTTTATTGAACTATGTATGTGGGTAGTATAGTGATTACAGGAACAATTGCTATCTTTTTTTTGTTTATGTATAGGTTTTTATTAATAATGATTCTATTTAACTATGTATGTGGCTAGTATAGTGATTACAGGAACAATTACTATCTTTTTTTTGCTTATGTATAGGTTTTTATTAATAATGATTTTATTGAACTATGTATGTGGGTAGTATAGTGATTACAGGAACTATTGCTATGTTTTTTTTGTTTATGTATAGGTTTTTATTAATAATGATTCTATTGAACTATGTATGTGGGTAGTATACTGATTACAGGAACTATTGCTATCTTTTTTCTTGTTTATGTATAGGTTTTTATTAATAATGATTTTATTGAACTATGTATGTGGGTAGTATAGTGATTACAGGAACAATTGCTATCTTTTTTTTGTTTATGTACAGGTTTTTATTAATAATGATTCTATTTAACTATGTATGTGGCTAGTATAGTGATTACAGGAACAATTACTATCTTTTTTTGCTTATGTATAGGTTTTTATTAATAATGATTTTATTGAACTATGTATGTGGGTAGTATAGTGATTACAGGAACAATTGCTATTTTTTTTTGTTTATGTACAGGTTTTTATTAATAATAATTCTATTTAACTATGTATGTGGCGAGTATAGTAATTACAGGAACAATTGCTATCTTTTTTTTGTTTATGTACAGGTTTTTATTAATAATAATTCTATTTAACTATGTATGTGGCTAGTATAGTGATTACAGGAACAATTGCTATCTTTTTTTTTTGTTTATGTACAGGTTTTTATTAATAATGATTCTTATTTAACTATGTATGTGGCTAGTACAGTGATTACAGGAATAATTGCTATGTTTTTTTTGTTTATGTATAGGTTTTTATTAATAATGATTCTATTGAACTATGTATGTGGGTAGTATACTGATTACAGGAACTATTGCTGTCTTTTTTCTTGTTTATGTATAGGTTTTTATTAATAATGATTTTATTGAACTATGTATGTGTGTAGTAATGCTTACAGGAACAATTGCTATCTTTTTTTTTGTTTATGTAATAGGTTTTTATTAATTGTCTTGACAAAACGGTTCCTGTTTCGAGTTAATGATGGCAGAGATTTTGCAAGTACTTTTGGATGTTGGAAGATACAGGAATGCCCGCAATGATTTTTAGTAGGAATTTTTGGTGTAAAACTAACTGATTGAAGTTGTCTGTTTTAAAAATATACGATAAGAAATTGACAAGCGATCCACCAAGCCCCTGAAGCAGCCGACATCATAACTGCTTTTCTGGATCCAGAGAGGTGATGTGCTCGTGATCCCAACAGCTACCTACCCATTTGATGGGGTTCGCATGCGAAGGAGACGGCAACAATACAGGATAGGATCTGGATCCCTTTCCTCGTTAGCATCATGTAAGTGCTAGATTTTTAGAAACATATTTATTTTTCCATTTCTTTACGCATTAAGTGAAAAAATTTCAGAGGTGACTTAAACCTGATGCAATTTTTAACGCCCTATACATGTAAATCCTAACCTAAAGAATTTGTTTTCTAGACAAATAGACGATTTCGATAAAAATTTGACGTTATTTAGACGTTTTTCTTTGTTTGTTGATCAACTAGCCCGCAAATACCAAACGATGATTATCAATTGTCAACATATTTTCCTGTCAAATAACAAAAATCTAAACAATTTATTCCTTTAGTTTTCGAAATAATATTTTCATTTGTTCTTAAGGGCATGATAAAAGACATTGCATTTTCCTTACTTTTATCTCATTTTGCATTCCTCCTTAGTATATAGCAAAAAAATATATATCTCATTGCTTTTCAAAAATTATCTCCGATAACGTGCAATGTAATCGTTCTACTGATTGATAATACGGAATAATTAGGTGAAATAAATAAAAAAGAATACTCGATTTATATGTAAAAAATGCAAAATGCAGAAATTAGAACAAAGAAACAATATTTTCTTTTTGGGTCTTTGTCAACTTGTGAGACTGTTTACTTCGATTTGGGCAAACAGATTAATAAATCCATAACGGAAATCCAAGCATCATTCAGAAGTCAACATATTTTAAAGCGCCTCTTGCAAATTTGTAAAAATATCAATTAAGTAGTAACAAATAATTTCCAATAAATAATATAGTGGTGTTTGGAACACAAAATTGCTATATTGAGTTGCCGCTTCAAATCACATAATCACAATTTCCATCGGCGCAAATCGTGCATCATCTACTCATGCGCATATTAAAGGCCCTTTTAAATGGACTTGATTATGTGGTATGATCTTATGTCCAACAAGATTGCTCTTCACGTGATGGACAACATCATTGTACTCCAATGCGTTATCTGCTGCTTGGGAATCTTTATTATGACCAAGTGGAAAGGAGAGATCTAGGTAGCGTTCCAATGCTGTTATTAAGTCCTCATTGCTTCTGTTACTGTCAAAGATGCAGGCCCCAGTATCTTGCTGAGTTCAGTTACAGCAGTTTATTGTTGCGTCTTTGTCCACCAGAGATATATAAGTGACAATGGGTCTAACCACCACTTGTTATGTTCAATACGCCCCTGGTTTTAATCCTCATAACCTGTAATTACAAAAAAGTGATGTTTTACATTCTTATTTCAGGTGCTGATGATGGTGGTTCCAGTGGTCCAAGGTTTCGTGGTCCAAGGCTCCGAGGTCCAAGGTTTCGTGCGGTCCAAGGTTTCGAAGTCCAAGATTCCGTGATCCAAGATCCGTCTCAGGTTAGCTGATATGTATGGAGAATATCCCGGCGATGAAGATAGCCATGATGGCAGCGATGACTTATGACGTAAGTAGACTGTATTTTTTTATTATTATTAATGACGTTTAATAATATTCGCTAATGTAGTTTTTCCTTAATTTGTAACTACTTTTCTATATTACATTTCATGCCATTTGTAATTCATTTGACGGCCATAAATTTATTAGATAAAATAAAATGCAATTATTATATTTCTTTATTAAAGTATGCATATAACCCGCGGGTTATACAAGATTTTACATTCTTATACATACCAAAACGCGGCTTATACAAAACAAGGATTAAGAGAATATGACGATCAATCTATAATATCTTATATCTATGGTTTTGTTACTAATGATCTATCATTTCTTACTTCTATGGTTTTATTATGTTTTATTTCTATGGTTTCGGTGGTTCGACCAGTTTTTCCCAATTATTCCGAAAATTATTATAGTTAGATCATTCTCATTCTGAATATATATTTCTGGTATTACTCCTCATTTGTGTGCCGATTTTTAAATTTCTCTCGCTTTTATTTCTGGAAATATATCGGCTTTTTACAATTGTCTGGAATACGGATACATATTTTTATTACCATTCCTCATCCCTGTGCCGCTTTTTAAATTTTTTCGTTCTTATTTCCGGAGATACATTGGCTTTTTGTAATTGCCCGGAACCCGGAATCAATCTGTTGTTTCCATTTACCGTGAAGGGTATTAACTTTAGCTTTTCTGCTTCAGAATATGTATTTTGGATATGGTTTTTTTTTCAAATTTTCATTTCAATTTTCAAACCAGTATTGGTTTTTTTTTTTCGAAATAAAGGCCATTTTTTAGGTTGCTGAAACTACGAGTTCGACTAGTTTTTCCCACTTATTCTGGAAATTATTAGAGTTGGATAATTCTCCTTTTGCGTACATATTTCTAGTATCACTCCTCATCCCTGTGCCGATTTTTAATTTTTTCTCGTCACTATTTCTGGAGATATATTAGCTTTTTAAAATTGCCCGGAACCTGAATTCAATCGGTTTTTTACATTTATCGTGAAAAGTATTAATTTTAGCCATTTCTACTTCCGGATATATAAATCGGATATCGTTGCTTAACTACCTACGAATTTTCAAACCTATATCGGTTTTATTTCCGAAGAAATGGCAATTTTTTAGGTTGCTGAAACTGCGGGTTCGACCAGTCTTTCCCAGTTATTCTGGAAATTATTTGTGTTGGATAATTCTCCCTCCGAGGATATATTTCTAGTATCACTGCTCATCTTCGTGCCGATTTTCAAATATCTCTCGCCCTTATTTTCGGAGATATATTGGCTTTTTATAATTGCCGGCACCTGGATTCAATCGGTTGTTTCCATTGATCGTAAAAGGTATTAACTTTAACTATTTCTGCTTCTGGATATGTATTTTGGGTGGATATGGTTGCATAACCACTTAGAAACTTTGAAACCTATATCGATTTTGTTTCTGAAGAAATCGCCATTTTTTTGAGTTGCTGAAACTCCGGGTTCGACCAGTTTTTCCCAGTTATTCCGGAAATTACTATAGTTAGATCATTTTCCTTTCGGATATATATTTCTGGTAGCACTCCTCATCTGTGCGCCGATTTTTAAATTTCTCTCGCTTTTATTTCTAGAGATATATTGGCTTTTTATAATTGCTCGGAACCCGGATTCAACCAGTTTTTTCATTTATCGTAAAAGGTATTAACTGTATCTATTTCTGCTTCTAGATATGTATTTTGGATATAGTGGCTTAACCAATTACGAACTTTCTTATTTATACCGGTTTCATTTCCGAAGAAATTGCCATTTTTGTATGTAGCTGACACTCCGACTTCGACCAGTTTTTCTCAGTTATACCGGAAATTATTACAGTTAGATAATTTTCCTTCTGGATATATATTTCTGGTTTCACACCTCATCTGTGTGCCGATTTTTAAATGTCTGTCGCTTTTTTTTCTGGAGATATATTGGCTTTATGTAATTGTACGGGGCCCGGATTCAATCGGTTTTTACCATTTATCGTAAAAGGAATTAACTTTAGTTTCTGTTATATTACATAGGGATATACATCTAGCGATGTTAATATGTCAGGAATGGGCATTTAGTATATTTTATTGCGGCTATCTATAATTTCTTGCATAAATAGTAAATTATTAGATCTAACTAACATATATCTCTGCTCTTTAGATTTGAAACATTTTGAAGAAGGAAGATTAAAGTTTACCTAAAAAAGAACCTAACGAATGGTTGCGAGAAAACTGCTACATCAAGGAAAGAGGCTCTTCTTGTGCTACAATGGACATTACTGACATAAGTAATTAACAAACACCATGACTCAGGAGTATACGTACCATATCTTCTGGTTTAGGTTTAATGTAAATTAATTAAAATTAGACATAATTGGTTTATTGGAATGTCGTCTTCCTTACAATGTGTTTATCTAAAGTATTGAATGGAGGAATGTGTACAGTAGTTGGTACATATTCGAACTAGAGTGCTGAGAATGATAAGAGCGAAGCAACTTTAAATACTAGAGATTCATGTTGAGAGGATAGGGGTGGCTAGAAGGGGAGGTAGGAGGCCACATAAGGGGCGATGCCCTGTGAGAGAGTTAGTAGGTAGATAGCATTCGAGACATATGTAATAATATATAGTTGTTTTCGATAAATGTGATTTCTTATAAACAAATGTGGAATAAATATATGCCGAGATTTCAATATAGCAATTCTTGTATATATATATATATATGTATCTATATATTGTAACAATAATAATATTTTATACACACAATAAAGACTCTTTTTATTTTCTTTTCATATCTTTCTAACCCTCATTCGTAACCATGGTGTAATACAAATCCAACATGCAGTTTATTTGTAACATCCTTTAAAACATTTGCATTGTGCAATTTCATGTCCAGAGCATGGACAAAGTTAGTGGCTCAATTGCGCAGTTGAATTGTGTAATACTTTCAACATATCTTTTCTAACCAGTATATTTATTTATAATATTTTTGTTTTAAAGTTTACGTAATTTATTTCTTATATTTGCATCTAAAAATGTTGAATTTAAATTGATATAGTTTCCTTTTTTCTTTAATTTGTTTTTATTTTACAACAAATGTATTATTGTAATGGATTTATATATATCTTAAACTGGTATTCTGTATATTTAATTTATTGTATTTTTTTTATGATATTAATAAAGATAAAAGATGTCAGTTTTTTATTTATAAAATTCTAAATATAAATTTAAAGCACTAATTCAAATTATACTGGTATTGAAATTGGGCGCCATAATTTCTGTACGATTATTTAATTACATGTTAGCAGTTATTATTGTATGAATCGTTAATTATCGCTGTAATTTACGTTAAGTACCAATTCTAAATTAATTAATCTTAACTTCAAACATATTCACTAATACAAGTACTTGTGGCGCCATCTATCGGCCAGCGCCCCAACTACGTTGTCACTTATTATTAGGAGTTCATTACTTATTCGGCATAATTAAAATTACATTTTCAACCGATGCTCTCTTATATTTACGTATATTTACCATCACGTTGTGTGAAACAACACGCCCTGTTCTTACGTGGGAGCCTATTTAAGGGTAATCGCCATATCACCTGAATTACTCATTCATAAACTTTACACCATCATTTAAGCCTAGTGGCGCCATCTATCGGCAACCAACATACCGACGTAGTCCCTTAATTGACGAATTACATTAATTTGCATTATTAAAGTAAGAACTTGATGTGGGGGCATGTAATTTACATCAGTAAACCTTTTTTCGCATAGATTACCCATTAATTATATGCATTTAACAAATACTTGGATTGGTGGCGCCATCTCTCCGCCACTATCCCCAACTACGTTGTCACTAATTATTACACATTCATAATACCGCACGATCAATGTAAAAACTGCTTTTCCAGGCACGCAGTTTATATCTGTAAGCCCCATTCACGTAAACTACCCTTCAATAAAATACAATTCACCATAATACCAAAATTTTTACTGGTGGTGCCATCTATCGATCAGCACTCCAACTACGTAGTCACCTATTACCATAGATAATGGTATTATAGATGGGTATGTTCCATATACTGTTTTGAGGCCGTAATGAGCCATCTATAGATGTGTTATGAAAGCTTATGAGGAACCGCGAGCTTCTTAAACGGTATACTAGAGCATACTAAAATTTAAAATTGTAATTATCAGTGAATCTACGTCGAGTGCGGTTTCCCATATTAGGTATATGGGAAACTGCACGCAACGTAGACTCCCCGATGACGAAGGCAAAGAGAATCGATTTACCGCTTACACTATTGGAAGAAGTTGGAGTTTGTTTTCTGTATACTTTGAAGAGTAATATGCTGTTTTTAAAACTTCTCACAAAAGTGTGTGTGGTAAAAAGATTTGAAGGTATAAAATGAAAATAATACACATATATTTTTTTTGTTCGTGTTTAATTATAACTACCAACATATATATAAATTAAATCGTGCATATATAAAGTTATTAAAATACACTACATTTAGCAATTAGAAAATAAATTGTGTACGTTAAGCATTTACTAAAATAATTCCTGTGTGCTGCAATATATTTTCGCAATAAAGTAAAGTATATACATATAAAACTACATTTGAAGATACAATTCCAAAAATACGTTATGGGCATTATGCATTTGTGAAAAGTAGGTTTTATTATTATTTATAAATGTCTTCAAGATTATTTAACTGGTGTGTATTGCTTATGACATTTTTCTTTTCTTTGGGTCTTCTGGTTTAGTAACTAATACAAATAGTCTCTTACGTTTCAGAAATTATATTATTTCCTTTTTCATACTCCATCATATAATTATTTCCATTTTTTCACCTTTGCGGTGTTGTCAAAGTAATTTTTAATAACATTTAGTATTAAAAATTTTAAAAGACACATTAATACATATTACAAATCGACAAACAAACATATACTCTTGTATATGTTTGTTTAAAAAAAATTACTTTGACAACACCGCAAAGGTGAAAAAATGGAAATAATTAAATGATGGAGTATGAAAAAGGAAAAAATATAATTTCTGAAACGTAAAAGAACATTTGTATTATTAACTAAACCGGAAGACCCAAAGAAAAGAAAAAATATTATTATTTATAGACGTTATTTAAACTATTTTCTATTTTTATACTCCCTTCGTTTGTTCGCATAAATTCTGGCTTGTTGAAATATAACATCGTTTCTGTTTTGCCTATCATCCTGTCCTCGCAGTACTCTATTTAAACCTACGCACCAATTGTGGCAGACAAACTTAATAAAAGAATTTAGTATGATGTTTTTAATGTCTTCGCGGTGACCACATGAATTGCTGAAAGGACACATGTTCATCAATAAAAGATATTATAATATGTAATACCTTAGCTTGTGCGGTAAAAGGGCCCGGGTAAAATTATAAAGTTTGCACATGTATTGTATAAAGATTGGCGTGCAATATTTCACTTTCATTGGAATGCCATTTGAACATTCCTTTTCAACAAGATCATGCCATTCAAAAATTTGATCTTTACAAAATATTTTACTTTTACAATCTTCACACTGCGATAATTTCTTTATATTTCTGGTTATAAACCCACTCACATAACCGATGCTAACTTTATCAATATAAGACTTGTTGTCACTTACACAAATACTTCTGTTGACAAATGACAAATGCAACCATGCAACGAATTGCCTACACGCTAAATGCAAAGTAACCGTCGATAAGATTGACCACCTCTTACCCGCGACGCGCGTCATGATCTCAGTCGTCATCTATTGATACGTTATAGAACTAAAAACCCGGTTTCAGTAGCTGCAATTTAACATAACCACCCATGCCTATTACCCTTGTTTATATATATATATATATAGTTATTCAACCGGTTTGAAGTACCTTTGGTTGGCGTGTCAGGTTTGGCGTGCCCATTAATTTTTTTTTAATAATGTTGCATTGTAATTTCTTAGTTTTGATTGGTTTTACTTTGTTATTAACTGCCAAGTTTATTTCAGAATCTACAACCAACATAGCTCGCATTCCAATGAATATTTGGCGGTATTTAATTTCATTCATCAGTACTTTTATACTATCGCCGCCAGATGTCAGCACCTTACGCAGCTCGGTTGAATAACTATAAGATATATAAACAAGGCTATTACTACCATTTAATTATTCGACATAAGTAAAAGCCTTGTAAAAGAAACCCTTGCCGTAAGTGTACCCCAAAATGCAACCATCGGATTATTTTATGACCAAACCGGTCGCATTTGCCAGCGGTGTCAACTTTTTCAAATTTTTGTGGCGAAAATGGGAATTTTTATTTTTAGGCGTGGCGACATTCAGCTTCCAATGATTGGTAACGCTGCTTGGGTGACAGTTGTAATAAAATTGAATAAGATGGAAATGAATATAACGTAAAAATTAGAAATTTTCATGTTGCATATTTTGATAACTTATACGAATCTAAATTATGGATGCAAGGAAGGTAATTAAATTTAATCAAGGAAGAATTGAGACAATTTTAAACACGGAAAATGATTTTATTACAAACTTATTTTCAATATTAGCTCTTCCACAAAAGAGTTACAAGGTAAGACCAAATATGCTTATATTAGTGGGTAGCTATTTTAATTACTGGCCAAATAGCGGCTATCGAGGAAATAGCTATAACTATGATATCTGTCAACGCGATAACCAGCTATTCTGGCAAGCCGGTTATGGTCGCTACAGTAACAACGCGCGATCGGCGGCGTTGAAAACTATGGCTAGACAATAACCCACAACAATGAATATCTGTCCAGGTTATGTAGTATAAGTTGCATTTTATTTGCCTGGCGGATCACTTACAATCAGATCAATAAATCTACAAAGAGTTACACATTTCAAACCTCGTAACTCGTAACATAAATAAATTTGGTATTTGACAGTATGGAATACCAAATACCGAACTACTAGATTAGTACGCTATTGGCTAGCCATTAAAGTGTATACCGAGTAATAACCAATAGCTGAAATAGCTGGTTATTTAGCGGCTATTAAAGTACCAGTAGCCAGCTAGTTAGGTTATTAAAATATCCGCTAGTTAGCCACCACTAATAGTGACCCGCTTCTTGTCTTACCTTTTTGCTGTTACTATCTTTGAAAATGTCACAAACTGAATTTAATTTTTTATATTTTCTAATTGATGCTATTGATGATTAAAGAAGATTAATTTTTGCCCTAAACCTGCACAAGACATCTTTAATGACGAAAACAAAGCATTTCGTTCGAATTCCAACTGGTACAGATATGAATAGAGCTGCAATATAATTAATGTCATTCAATGAGATTTCAGTAGCATTGTCAACACTGTGGTTTTAAAAAATGTTAGGCGAATTATGTAACTGCCGCCCTACTTCGGTAAGAATACAAACAAATATAACTTAATGCTAATAACAACAGGTATATTATGTTCTATTAAAAAATGGCGCTCCACAATTTAAAAACATTAGCCGACCGCCTCGCTGCCTAATATCATGCAGGGTCCTGGAGCATTGTTTTTATGCGTTACAATGCAAAGTATGTATGTGTCCAAGCACAGTAATGTTTTTCTTGTCAATTTGTAAAATTTCTTACACGTTTGCATGGTCGCTTGTCACCTCATGTTCTGACTTTTATCCACAATAAAAAATAATCAGAACATGCATTTTTCTTGGATAGGAAGTAAAGCAGTTGCTCGCGTGTTAATGCGATGTTTGGGACGTAAAAAACTCATACCGCAGGTTGGAACAGTGAAGAGATAAGACAAAAGGTAACTTTTCATTTTCAGCCGGTCCAGGCGGGCCCGCATGCACGACTTACAGCGGTAATTGCAGCAGTCGGTTAATTAACATAGAGAGCGCTACTGCAGTCATTGCTCTCTTTTGATTATCAAAGTCGTTGAGAGTCATTATTTAATTTAATATAAATTTAAGTTAAACATAAGTTTTGATTAGTCATATTACTGTCCATACAAGATGCTAAAGATCGAATTGTTTTGTGATTGGCAAAGAAAAAAACTAAGAAACCTATAATATCATACCCAAATTGTTTTAACAATTACACCATATTATAACCGCCATTTTGAGTTTAGTTCCTTACCTAACAATCGTGCTTTATGATTGGTGTAAATTAAAAAAAAAGGCATCTGGTGCTAAAATAATGTATTACTGCTGTCGGTAATTTTTCGGCGAACTTCAAAGGCGCCGGCACTTCTTGTCTTATCTTTTCGCTAGTCCGAACTCCTTCAGCGTCGCCATAATTTCAGTGGAAATTGTACAATACGTCAATAGATGTCAGTGCCTAAAAGTGTCAATGTATATTCCACAACCCCAAGCTCCTCTCAGTAATAAACTTTTTACAACGTTTGTAACTGAAAATGTTCGTGCTAGAGTATAACAAAGCTTTATAGTCCTTTCTAAATTTTATTTTTAACAAAGAAAATGTTTATTTTTAATAACCAAAATTATTTTCAAGCAAGTGTTAGTCGAACGGCGGCAACTGCTCATCAGGATCGACTCTCATAATTTTGTCAGCTAATACCATCTTGTTTATCATTTCTTGTTGGTTCTTACCACCGCCGATTTTAGCTAAATAGAACGCTTTCTGAATAAGATTTCTGCTTGCTTTAGGTAAATACGGAGGATATTCTACGTTAAATCGTATCACGAGATCACCACGTTCGTTTGGTCTTTCTACTATGGGCATGCCTTCACCATTTACGATTTTTTCGTATCCAGGGCTGTAGAATAAATGCAAACAGATAAAAGCAAGTCTACAGAGTAAAGAAATGTTTATCTTTTCTTTGAATACATTCCTAGAATGTGTACCATATCGTATTAAACTTACCATACGATGTCTGTTATTGGTATTCTTACTATTCGATGATCAATTGTATTCACAGTTATTGTGGTGCCTAACAAAGCATCCTGTAATGTGATATCAGCTTCTGTCACTAAATTATCACCATCTCTAATAAAATGTTCATGTGGTTTATCTTCAGTTATGAAAATGATATCGGCTACAAGAAATATGTAAATTATATATTAATTAGGCATCGCTATATTTTTAAACTAATCTGTAGAATCTATTTGTATTTCTGAAGAATAAAGCAAACATTTCTCTTAATTACATTATCTTCTATTTGCGTATATTTTCTCCATTAAATTAGATTTTTACCAGGAATATGAGCAGGATTTTGATCTCCTTCTTCGGGAAATAGTATTTCCGTGCCAGGCCTTATACCAGGCTTGATTGGTACACTCAATATTTTCTCTCTTATTTCCGTTTTTGTTTTCTCCGGGCCCATATATTCCAATCTTTGAATCTTCATTTTCTTAACACCTCCGAAGAATATTTCGTGCAAAGTTAGGCAAAGCTGATGCCTGATCGGTGGTTGCTTTTTACACATGCCTTTTCCTTCCGGGAGATCGTATAAAGGTTGAGGATTCAGTAGATAATCCATTAGATCAGCATACGGAGATGCAGTTCCGAAGAAATCTTTGTAAGTCCGCATCGGATCGCCGTGATAATGATACGGCTGGATGTAATCATCTGGTCCGGGGACACCGCTTTTGAGACCTTCTTCGCCGTATTGGTCGAAAACCGCTCTATGCAATGGATTTCCGAGGACGTCGTAGGCTTCGCATATGAGAGCGAAAACTTGTTGGGAACTCTCATGACTTAGCCTTTCGGGGTTAAATTCTAAAGCCAGATTTCTGAAACTAATTTGCTACATAATGTTGTATGGGAATCAAGGCGGAAGGGCTGATTGGTCTTACGCTTTCTTTATTTCTAAATCCGTGCTGTTTCTTTGTATTTGTAATATTCCGTAGTAATCTAAGCCCATTTTTCTTTGATGACTTTTGATCTGTCATGAAAATGACATTTATTAAGGTAATTCTGCAGTTAGTTTGTTAGTTTTACAACCATTTCAATTTTGGTCGAGTTGCTATACTCTAACAATCAGATTATTTCTGAAGGTCCTGCAGATTACGAAAAAAATGTAAACTATTTGGAGGTTGACTACATATTAATATACTCTACCGCCCATATTAGTTCGGACACCCAGTAAAATTTTGTAAACTCCTAAAAGATAGATAATATAATTACATATCTATATGAATAACATATTTGTATTAGGTCATAAGAATTGCATAACCAATTGTATAGATAGACACTTCAAAGAATATCAAAAGGTTTTTGTAGCTTACATCAACTCCAGGATAAATTTTATCCGTTTTGAAACATAAGTAAAAGAGTTTTCGCTAAACACCCCCGATGATATTGGTATGAGGCTCATAAAGCGAATACTTACCGTATTAACGCCCAATATTCTCGTTTGTTAACTACATAACAATACCAAAGGAATTTGATAGCGTTGAAGTTATGGACATCTCGACATGTCTGTATTATAAATCTAAGCGATCTGACGGCTGATTCGAAGATGTGTTCAGCGAAGGTTGCTTTTTAGAGTCAAACATAATATCAAAATCCTTAACAGTATAGTTTTTATTTAACATAATCTTGCACGGGTTTATGCGACCGGTTTTCCTTGTATAGATTACAAAGTAATATTTCTCAATATTTAAATTTAGCTTCTTATTCTTGCACCAGTTGTAAGTAGTGTCCAAGTTCGACTGTACTATAATGCGACGATCACCAATGTCATCAATTCTGTGGTAGATCTTTTTGTTATCAGCATATGCAAGAACAAAGCAATCAATTGAAGTAATTAAATCGTTAATAACACAAATTAAATAATAATGGACCGAGACTGGAGCCCTGTGGAACACCAGGGCTTGTTAAAAATAATCTTATTGGATACTCATTGTACTAAATTTAGTTCGTTCTGTTCTGCAAATAGAGCTGATAAAGTAAGAGAAGATCGACTAATTGTAAGACCAAATTGGTGTAAATTCATATATATGTAATATTACGCAGTAGCGCAAAGTGATCTATTGTGTCAATCAAAGCACGTATGAAACCTGTATGTATCAAACTGACAACTTGCATTCATCGCTTCAGCTATTTCTCGAATTGCAATGCTTGGGTTGCTCATCGTAGAACAATTAGCAATAAATTAATGCTGATGAGGTGAAACGAATGGTCGGCAGGAGTATGATAGTGAAGAATACATAACAGATTCGAACACTTAAATATTTAGGAGTGTCATGAGCTTATCTGATTCCACACTATTACAGATAGATATAAAGCAACTACTTTTTACTACTGCTTCATTCGCTTAACGATTTTATTTAATAATAATAATAATACTCATTTATTTCAGATGCAATATACATAAAGAAAAAGAGTACATGCTTGAAATAAGTCACAACAAAGAGAAAAAAAAATACTTATGCTAATAACATAAAAAATCATTAATGCTATAACAGCTAATTCTTAAAAGATAATCTTTCACTTGACGCTTAAATAAATAATAATTTCTAGCATTTCTAATGTCAATTGGTAATTTATTGTAGAATTTACAACAATTGTAATAGGTACCCTTCTGAAACGTAGCTGATTTGTGTGGTTGCTGATAGTAAATAATTAGTAGTACGTGTGCTATAAACATGACAGACATTATGTTTAGAAAACTGATTCTTATATTTGTACGTAAAGCAAACAATTTCCAGAATATATAAATCATAAACAGTTAACAAAAAATTATTTTTAAAAACATCTCTGCATGAATCCCTATATCCGAGTCCGAATATTATTCTGATAGCTCGTTTCTGCATTAGAAAAACCCTCTGTATTTCAGATGAGCTACCACAATGCATAATTCCATAGCGCATACGAGTCACAAAATTACAATGGTAAAAGGTCTTACTCGTTTCAACGTTACAGGTTTTATGCAATTGTCTCATAGCATAAGATGCTTTTGACAAGACACCACACAAAGATTCAATGTGAGGAACCCATTTTAAACGTTCATCTACTACTATCCCTAGAACTCTTCCAAATTTTCTTGACTTTTTATATAAATATATTTGTAAATCTTCTTGGTATTTAACAGTCGGATAGTTAAACACTATTTCAATAAGTAAAACGTTTCGGTTTATTTGTAAACCTTAATCATTTACAGTTGTTTAAAAAAATTAAAGATGTATAAAATAAAATTTTTTGTATATAGAAATATATAACATTTTTTTGTTTTATTGATAAAATCAGTTTGTATTTTGTTTTAATTTGATGGTTTTGAAATGTTTTAAATAAAGATTGTTTTATGAAATGTGTCAGTTGTATTAGTTATTGTAGGTTATGGTTAAATATGAAAAACGTTACTAAATTTTTTTATTAAAATTTCATTCATAGAATTAAGTTATAAAGTTTAGTGAAAAATTGTGTGTCAGTTTTATCATTTATGGAATTATTATGTTTATAAATTTGGATTATTTCGAGTATAGTTCGTGCTTTATAATTTTGTTACTGGTTTAGGATTGATACATTGTTAAAATCAAATGTATGATTCTGTGCTATTTCATGTTTTTTTAAAGCTGTAAGATTTTTGTTATATTTGTGTCCTTTTATTCTATTTTCTAAATATTGCATAGTTTCACCGATATATACGCCATTACAATTTTGACAATTTATTTTATTTAAACAAAGAATATTCCGTTTTTATAATAAATCAATAAAAACTATAAATAATAGTCAAACATTTATAAAATACATAAAAATTCCTCATGTAAAAAATCTTTCTGAAAAAATTAATCAAATTATCAAACCTTATAATTTTAAAATAGCAAATCAAAATAATAATAAATTACAAAATCAAATTTACACAAAATTAAAATCGAAAACTGAAAAAAATAAAACATCACATATAGTATATAAAATAAATTGTCAAAATTGTAATGGCGTATATATCGGTGAAACTATGCAATATTTAGAAAATAGAATAAAAGGACACAAATATAACAAAAATCTTACAGCTTTAAAAAAACATGAAATAGCACAGAATCATACATTTGATTTTAACAATGTATCAATCCTAAACCAGGAACAAAATTATAAAGCACGAACTATACTCGAAATAATCCAAATTTATAAACATAATAATTCCATAAATGATAAAACTGACACACAATTTTTCACTAAACTTTATAACTTAATTCTATGAATGAAATTTTAATAAAAAAATTTAGTAACGTTTTTCATATTTAACCATAACCTACAATAACTAATACAACTGACACATTTCATAAAACAATCTTTATTTAAAACATTTCAAAACCATCAAATTAAAACAAAATACAAACTGATTTTATCAATAAAACAAAAAAATGTTATATATTTCTATATACAAAAAATTTTATTTTATACATCTTTAATTTTTTTAAACAACTGTAAATGATTAAGGTTTACAAATAAACCGAAACGTTTTACTTATTGAAATAGTGTTTAACTATCCGACTGTTAAATACCAAGAAGATTTACAAATATATCCCTAGAACTTTACTAGACAATTCCAGAACTAATGTTTCATAAGTAATACATGATGATAAATAGCTCGCACGATCTTCTCACAGACTTACTTTACTTTTCGTTAGAAATTTTAATTCACTGTCGAGTAATGAATGGTCATAATTTGTCGAATGTTTTTCTGGTGATTTGAAAATGAGTGCGAAAATGATTTTCGTTCATACTCGGCATGCCGATTTCTAATTAATCGCTAATTTGTATCTGCAATTTTCGATATTTATTCAGTTTGTACTATGTTCCTCTTCATGATCATCCCCGATTACATTATAAAGATTTGTGAAAGGGACAAAAAACTGCCCGCACTGTCTACGGTTAGCATATTCAACGCATCTCTGTATTCTTACATTACCAACATAACCTCCATCTTTTATAGAGAAGTGTTCTTCTGTTTGAAAATTCGGGACAAGTTTCCCCGGTATAAACAGTGATATAAACCGATGATCAGCTGGTTATACCTAATACCACTCACTGACTTACTCTATATACGAAATTTCGAACGCAGCCTTGGCGTTCCAACAAGATTAACTATATTACGAGGTATGAGAAAGCCTTACACGAGAAAGAGTCAAAATGTCGAAAGCAAATAAAAAAAAAAGTAAGAAAACGTAGCATAGATAATATATATTTAGTGAAACAGTACTTACCGTTATTTTATTGATTCATATAAATATAATTTATTTTTACTTCCGCTCCCTCGCCAGTCGTTGTTTGGACTGGCGAAACCATGCAGCAAGTTAAGTATGTTAAGTATTGCAGCGACATGTAACTTTTATTCTAATAATTATATTACATCTTTGTTTTATCACAGCGGCTTAACCAAATCTAACATATAAGTATATTGAGCACCTTATCGTACTAATGTACCCGCCATGTTTTTGTCTATAATACCAGGCCTATGTAAGAACATGGTGTTGCATTTGTGTACAAACGATATAAACAAATTATATAACAAAATTTACATCGATAAAACCCTTGCGTTTGCTGGATTAAGTTAAATAATACTTCTAATTATAATTTTTCTTATAATAGGCCTGTTCATAGAAGAATCACAAACTAGTCAGAGCCAATCAGTTAGGAAATTGTTTCGGATTTCTTACAACCAATCGAATTGCGTCCAACTGGTTTGTGGTTGTTCTATGAACAGGTCTAATATATTCATGTCTTATGTAGTAGTAAGTAGCAGTCTTCTAATCCAATTTTAATCATTGACATTGGAAAGGAAGGGGCAAATGAAACGCATAATTACAAGTCAATATGACCAAGGGAAGAATGTAGTCAGCCCTTCTTTATTAATTGAAAATATAAAGTAATAGACACATCGTAGTAATTACACATTCGTTTCCATATAAATCTAGAAATTTATAAGTTGTTTCCTTCATACAAATGTTTGGACAGTGAATACAAACAGTAACGACGAATCACTTAAAGTTCAACAAGGCACGCAAAATAGTTTTTAGAAATTTCATTTTATGTATGTATGTATGTAATTTGTGTATATATTTATAATAATATATAATATTTACGATAAAGAGCTAGACATTTATTTAATATATAAATTTTGGATAATATTTTTTTCCATTCCATCTCTCAATAATTAAAACAATTAACGTAATTATATATTTATATTAATTAAATAGTAATAATAATAATAGTAATTTACCTAATAAACATTTCGTATCATCCGTTTATAACGCTCCTGCCAGCAAGAGAAATTTTTTCTTTATATAAATATAAGTAGAGTAGTGTTAGACAACCCTATGGTGTCGGTTGCGAGCCGCCCAAGAAAATTTTAGCGATGGGCAACTGCCATTTTACACTTCGCATTTCATGCTATCAATCCGAGAAAATATTTCGTCTAGTCGAATTCAGCGTTGTGTTGGCACATTATTTCGATATGTCATTCATGAAATTGTTGCTTTTGAAGATCTTCTAATTTGATTAGAATATAATTACGGTAACATATTCGCCTATATTCATATACTAATGCAAAATTTTTATTCGATTGGGAATTATAATTTTTTTTTACCAGTTAAGTTTAGACCTTCGGATATGGTTAGGTGTTATGAAATCAAAAGAAACATATTTAGTAAATTTTTCTTAGATAATCTCTAATTCCAAATTGATTTAATTAATAACGCAAATATTTGTGAGATTTACACTTTATTAGTCGGATGTTAAAATGACAGCTGTTTCGCCGTACAACGGCTTCGTCAGAAAATATACAATACAATAAACTAAAACTAAACATACGCACGGCCTCCTATTTTTACAAACAACCTTTACAAAACATCAGTATTTAAAAAATGCGCCTACGGTTTTTGGCTCTACACAAACATAATTAAAATCAAAACAGGTAATAACAAATTTAAAATTTTAGAAAGAATCTATGAAATTTAAAACAACGTCAAAAAAATTTACATAAGAAAGTAGAAAACATTTACATTTGAAGTCTATAAGGGCAATAAATTTAATAATGGAGAATGATTAAGGTCTAATTTATCATTAAGTAAATCATCTGAAAATTTAAGTTTATTAATTTCAACTGCTTCTAATAAATATAATTTTTTACTCTTGTTTTCTACATGAAGAATTTTAAAATTATTATTAAAACTATGGTTTTCTTTAATTAAATGATTGGGATATGACGAACCATTTTTTTTTATATTTAAATGAGTACAAATGCTCTGAAATACGTTTTTTGAAAGAACGTCCACTCTGTCTAATGTATGTTTTTGTACACGTGCCGCATGTTAATTTATAGACTCCCGACTTACAAAAACGCGTCGTTTTATCTTTATTGTTTTTTTAAAAATTTTTCTAATGTATTGGTTTCTTTACCTAAATAAGTTAAAGTTTTGTAGTTGTTGTTCTTATTATCTTTTGTAATCGGGTATATTTCTTGTATTGTTTTAGTTCGAATCTTTTTTAAAATTAATTGATCTATTATATTAGGGTCGTAACCATTATTGGTTGCTATCTGTTTTATGATGTTGTATTCGTTGTTGAAATCCTCTATTCCATGGGTATATTCAATAAAATCTATGTATCATACTGTGGTATGCTGCCAATTTATATTGTAAAGGAAGATTAGATTTATTATGTATAGTTGTGTCTGTGTGTGAGTCTTTATGGTATATAGAAAATTTCAACTGATTATTACTTCGTTTGATTGTTAAGTCTAAGAAATTAATACTTTTATTTGTCTCTTTTTCTATTGTGAAATTTATGTTTTTATGCAGTGAGTTAATAAAATCCAAGAACGTTTTAAGTTGTCTATCCGTACCTGTGTAACAAACTAAAATGTTTTCTACTTTCTTATGTAAATTTTTTTGACGTTGTTTTAAATTTCATAGATTCTTTCTAAAATTTTAAATTTGTTATTACCTGTTTTGATTTTAATTATGTTTGTGTAGAGCACCGTAGGCACATTTTTTAAATACTGATGTTTTGTGAAGGTTGCTTGTAAAAATAGGAGGCTGTGCGTATGTTTAGTTTTAGTTTACTGTATTGTATATTTTCTGACGAAGCCGTTGTACGGCGAAACAGCTGTCATTTTAACATCCGACTAATAAAGTGTAAATCTCACAAATATTTGTGTTATTAATTAATATTGATTTACATCAAGTAAACGCGAATCTATTAAAATCTAAATTGATTTATTTAAATATCACTAAATGTGGATTAGTATCATGAAAATTGTAGTAATTGTGAATGTATCCGCACGTGTCGTCAAAACCAGGGTAAGAGTTGTATAGAAACAAAATCACCAAAATAAATAAGTAAAGTAACATTGTGACAATATATACCTAATGATTTAAGGTACCTAGATGCATATTTTCAAAGATTATCCATTATGGGTAAAGCTAAATACATAAAATTAAACAAAAAAACGTTTCTTAAAAATTAAATTGATATATATATATATATATATATATATACGTTTATTCCTAACTATATAAATAATTTTCGTCAAAACGTGGATTGAGATTGTATAGCATGAAATTCAGCCATATTGCACTCCAAGGAAATGTGCCATACTAGCACTAAAACAAAATTATGATAGCAATAATGATAATAATAATAATATCTTTTATGATGATGATATCTCCCATATGAAAAATTCATATGCGTATCTCCTCATATGTTTTAAGTTACAAGCTAAATGAACTAAAATTATCCCTATAACGAGTTATCAACAGGTTTATATATAACATAAATGAACATGAGTCCGATCTCGGCCCTGCGTCAGCGTTTCCCAAACTAACTAATGCGAAAGAAAAGCGGTTATATAAAAAGTGGCCTGAACAAAAGGATAATATCTAATTAAAAAAAAAAATAAATATATGTTCGAGTATTTTTCTTTCATCTTCACACGCGATGGATTCGAGAGTTTATTTCGGTGGATCCGCCGGTTCAGGACCCAGGCCGGCGCAGAAATTGGTAAAAGATAAAATTTGAAAACTCCAACAGCAAAAGTGTTCCCAAAACACAGCATTTCAACAATTATATAACCACGCTATTTATAAATAATTTAAAGATTATGTAGTAGTAAGTCAACATTTGTAAAAAGACAAGTTGAATTGTCCGTAATGTGTAAAAATATTTCCCCATTTTTACTGGTTCTCAATGTTCGTCCGCGAAAAATTGATTCTGGTTCCTTTCTTGGTACGTTCTCGAGAAGCGGCGTCCAGTGACGCACAGCCTGTACTATGTCAGCATCTTGTAGAACATGATGGCCAGAGAAATGTTTACGAACAGCACAATTATCACCAGCTGTTGGCGCGCGAACCAGTCCTGTAAAATAAATTGATATGTGAAATTTAAAGAGGAGAACATAAGGGGAACAAACAATTTCGCTGTTTCGTACGATCACATATACATATTTTACATTAAGCCGGATGTAACACAACAAATTAAAACCATGAGATGAAGTATCTTTTTTAACAGAATGCACATGCATGGCGTTTTGTGCGTGCTCAAAACTTTGGTAATACAGAGATGATTATTCACATGAATAGAATTAAATTTGCTCCAATATATTTACCACAGACATTCATTTGGGGCGAACGATTAACATATTTACTTTCTTGCTACTATGATGTGTCATTAAACTTAAACTGATAAAAGACGCCCAAAGTCATAACTCCGTTAGTTAGTATCAGATTTTAAAAAACAAAATATAAAAAAAAATAGTTAAATAAATACTATCAATTGTCGAAATAAATATATTGCTAGGAACAAAAAGGTTCGACAAGTAATAGCCAATTTGTTTTTGTACACGGTCAAAAATCTCTGTAATAATGCAGTAATAATCCTGTTTTATTTTACAGGATTATTTCTGTAAGGACGAACATTACTGCAGCTTTATAGTTTCTCAGTAAATAATCAAACAATAAATGTAGAAGTCCAAAATATTGATGTAAATTTCTGACAGCTTTTAAATATGCGGGAAATGGACATTAAATTCTATACTATACTGTTGTAAATATTGAACTGTAAATTCACAGTTATACTGAAATTTTTTCTCTTATCTGTAAAATACTATCTTGGCGTACAATTACCAGGAATGTTACTGTAGTCTTTTTTTTACTGTATAACGGTAATGTATAAAGAAATTTGTCTAAATTTAATGTTGTATAATAAATGGAGTTTTCAAAATAAGTTTCAAATGTGCATAACATCAGATGCATCATTTAATAAACAAGAAATGTCAAAGCATCAATGTGACATTTGTGTATTAGTTTGACACTAGTTTAATGTTTCGATTCTTTCTGTCGTTTTAAATCATCGTTACCATGGATAATAATCAACTATCTATTGTTATTTAAAAAAAAATGTCACCTGCAAAACTGTTTGTTCTTCGTAATATATTGATTACGTCAATTGGTAGTATTTATTTAACCATTTGATTTGATATTTTATTTTTAAAGTCGGATAATAATTAACAAAGCTTGGGGCTAACGGGCGTTTTTTTATGAGTCACCCTGTGTGATAATAGCTAGAAGGATAATCTATGCTAACCAATTTTTACAGTATAAGCTGTTGATAACTCAATAGTTACCATCTACAATTATCGTTTGTGATTAATTGAAATTGTAATTAATTTTTAGATTGTCACGGTAAAATAAATACAGAAAAAATAGGTGATAAAATAGTAATCTAAAAATAAATTACAATATATTAGCGAATGTTCCCAAGCAACAGTTGAATAAACGCTTAAGTTTGGTTTATGCTACTATGAATAAATTTGAATAAATTTCTTGTGCGTAAAGTGGTTTAATGTCGATTGACATTATATATATCATACTAAAGGTAAAAATATCCAGTTATAAATATAGTTTTTGTAATTAGTGTTTTTAATAAATCATAGTCTAGTGGCTTGCACACTTGGCTATCGGACGTGAGGTCCAGAGTTCAAATCTCACTCTGGTCAATTTAAGAAAAGAAATTTTTTTTTTTCTGGGGTCGCAATGATTATTAGGAGGTAGATTTGGATCTGCGGAGGTGCCTGATTAGTATTTTAAATGCTTAGGCTTTATCTACTGTAAGGTTTCAGGGATGTCGATAGCAATTCTATGCTTACTAGAAAACGCCGTTTACATTTTTGCTCTTTTTTCTCAAAAATTACCAATGCGATTTTATTGAATATCTTTACCGGTGTATGTCGGTATTAATATTTAATGCAAAGGAAGTATATTCATTTTGTAGTTTTTAATAGACATCAACTGAAATGATAAAAGAAATGTCGAGCTTTCTTTCAACGTTATAGAATTTTTTTCTCAGCAAGCATTTAATTTATTCAAGAACGATCTCCAGCATAGCTGCGTCCGAGAGATAGAAAGATGTACCGAACCGGGTAAAAGCGTCGCTATCTTCTCTGACAGTCAGTCCACACTTAAAGCGATTAGCTCCGCAAGCGTGGACTCTAAGCTGATTTGGGACTGTGTAAGCGCCCTAAATGAGGTGGGCACCCAAAGGAAAGTAACCCTAGCCTGGGTCCCAAGCCACTCGGGCGTGAGAGGAAACGAGGCGGCGGACGAGCTAGCCAGGCGAGGTTCGTCAAGGCCATTCGTTGGAGCCGACCCCTCTTTCGGCACTACCAAATCGCAAATTAAAAAATCCATCAATGAATGGATATACTAACAGTCCAGAGAGTGGTGGCAAAAATCACCGGGACAATGACAGGCAAAAGAGTTCCTAAAGGAGCAAAGGCCTGAACTTACGAGAGATCTACTGAATAAAGACAGGAAGACTGTCAAAATGATTGTAGGTCTGCTGACTGGTCACTGTAGACTGAATAGGCATATGTACAACATAGGCCTGGCAGATGATGCAACCTGCAGATACTGCCAAGAGGAGGAAGAAACACCAGTTCATGTGCTGTGTCAATGTGAAGGCCTGGCGAGGACAAGGTTTCTAGTAATGGGGGAGGTGAACCCCACAGCTAGTAGCTACATAAAGAAGCCGCTCTCAAAGATGATAGGCCTAATTAAGAGGGCAAAATTAGAGAGCGTCCTCTAGGAAAAACGGGGATCACAATAGATCTGAAAAGGTCGCGGTGAAATAGGTCGATAGGCCACCCCAATCCTAATCTAATCCTAATCTAATCCAGCATAGGATCTAATAGAACTAACTTATATTCGTAAAAAATATGTGCCGATTGGTTTATCCGATTTCGAGAAAATAGTACATTTGTCGCGAGAAATATCATTTTTCAGGAGAGGTAAAACACACGGTGAGTCATACATCCTGCTCGTACTGACGTTATGCATCGATTTTTCTCACTCAAATCGACAAATTAACTCTCTGCTATTGTTTAGTATTACAACGAGGTTATATTCTTTTATTTTTGGCTCAAAAACCTTTCGTGTTATCGTTTTGTTCTCGTCTATTTGACTTTGTTGTTCTGTTCTTACATTGATAGAAAGGTTTCTTTCATTCAAGGCAATATACTCTACATCAGAGAAATATAGTCAAATATTTGAAAAAAAAAAGAAAACAAAGTAATATTTATCGTTTGAAATAACTCTTGTAGAAAAATATATTAAAATATATATTATTATATATTAAATTGCTAAGCGAATTTTATTGGCTAAAGCGGGGCCATAGAAGATGCGGAAGAGGATTTCTTGTTGTTGTTCGTTGAAAGTAGACCGTATAAATAATTTCTAAATAAAAGAGTTCGAATGTATGTAGGCGATGTACGGAAAATAATAGTGATTTGAAATTTAAAATCAAAATTATTAATAAAAATCGGCAGGTAAAAGCAGGTTAACGGATACAGATATTGCTAAAATATAAAAAGATTATGGTAATGCTATTCGTTAATCTAAAGGTAAACCAGTAGAGGGTATAAAAAAAAACTTTTAGACAATAAATTTCCTCAACAAATTCCCCAACCATACTAACCTGGTATAATAAGTCTTTAAAATCTATATAGAAGGAAAGTATGACGATCTAAGGCATTTATGGATAAGATTATGCCTATATTTCTACAATTTGTTCTCCGTGTTCTTACATAAGCTAGTTTATTGCCGAATCTAAAACCCAAAGGAAAGTTGAATTGAACGTGAATTGAGCTCGTACTTCAAAGATTACTTTGGTAACAAGCAAGTATTTGGAATTCTTTGGAGGAACTTTCAGAAGTCTGAAAAGATTTTTAGACATATCGATAGATGCAGCACAATCTGGATAATTTTTTAGCCAAGTCGGTCACTTTATATCAATAACTAGGAATGTGACAATTTGAAACTAATTTTATATATAATTTATAGTCATTACATTCATTAAAAAAAGATATTGAAAACACGAATTATAAAAAAATAGCTTAAAAAGCCTTTTCATATGGGTTAAACTTGTTTTATAATATTAATTTTTTAATATAGTATTATAATACTAGATATAAACCAAGATTTAACCTTTATTCAATTTATTGTTTAGATTATAAATGACTTTTACAACGCTTATGGTGCGGACACTCTGCCATTTATTATCTACTCAACACAAAATGTTGCTTGAGGTATTATGTTTACTCATTCATTCGTGGTGTTTCAGAAAAAAAGAACAGAAAATATTTGAAGGAAGTAGCAGTATGAAGTAGTATGAATAAAAAGTTTCATATAAATAGCTGTTCCAATCTTTCAAATCAAAACATTAAAAATAATTAACATGTCCATACTGGTACCTCCTACAAACATTGGCGTTATTCCTTTATTATTCCTTCTGAATCACCTTCTATTTTATTTTATTTAAGGACGTTTACATCCGGACTACTAGATACAAAGTTCATGCAAAAATATATTAACAAATACAACGTAAGTACCTATAATGTTATGAATATGACTATTTAAAAATATTACATACTGGTAATTTCATCCACCTGATGAAGCCACTGTGTGGTGAAACAATATTGTGTGGATTTTGTGTTATTTACGATTTAAATACTGTGTGTACAGTCCAAAAATGTTTACAACGGTTTTACTCGTATAGTTTAGATTGTTGAGGTGGCCATAAAACTGTTTTCCAATGTTTAAAATTGGAAAATTTTTATTTACCTTGAATAACAAAAGAAGCCCAGTTTTAGGTATTCTTAACTTTATACGTTTCCGGTAATAAACATTTAATTGGGTAAGCTATTATTTTTTTTTTATTATTTTTAAACGATACATGGAACACGCTGAAATTAAAGCTTTTTCCTGTAAAAGTCAAAGAAAGTCCGCCACGGTAAAATCATCAAATTTAGATCATAGCATCATATCTCAAATTCTTTTTCTCGCTACCACTTTGGTAAATCGACACACTATAGCAAGTAACTTTCCACATGTGCTAATGCTTCTTTAATACAATCATGTTTATTTATTGATATTAATACTAATTTTACAATTCCTACAAATTTGATTATTCAAGGAAGGTGTGTTTACAAAATGTATGACTTGATTACTTATATTATTATACTTTCGTTATTTGAAAACAGATATAACATCAATCACACCATTAGCTATGTCATAATCAGCTATGACTTTTACTATGTTGTCTGTCACAAATGTGTCAGATTTTTATTTTAATTAGATAATAATATAGAGGGCGATTCAGTTTGGTATTCGCCCAAATGTACCTATTTTACTTTTGGTAAAAAGTATGACAAACCATATTCGTAAGTGCGATGACAAATTCTACCGGATGGGATCGACAATTTATCTTTGTGATGATATCTGTCAAAACAGATCACACCCTGTATATTTTGTTTGCACCACTTAATATGTGTTTTTTTTTCGAATTTCGAATATATAATAAATAAATTAATAGAAATTTATTTAGATTCCAAACAAGTAGTGTTGAAATTAACAATTTAGTTATTTCCTGTGTTTATTTTGCGATTATAAATAGAGACTTTATTTTCTTGTTGTTAAGGAGACTATTACTGATAATAGTTGCAGCTAGCATTTTAACATGTACACGTTTTGTTTTGTGTAATTTAAGCGTTGAATTTTAAATTTTCGACCATTAATTGTTCGGGTCCGTTGTGACATGTAAACAAAGTAACTTTGTAATTAAATTGCAATTAATTTGAAAGATCTTTATATTGATACTTAGATAAGTGTCTTTTAACATCGTAACTTAGTTACTTTCAATACTTATATAAGAAAAAGAGGAAAGCATGCTAATTGTACGCTATGACGATACAAGTTCAGAACTTTTTCCAACAATGTATCTACCAGACTCAATCTGTAAGTTTTTAGATTTAGTTACATATTAGATGATGTTGTTATTAGCACCACTGTTTCCTTGATATTGTAGATGTCACTCTGAAGAAGCCTTAATTAAATGGCGAAAGCTGAGCGACTGGAAATAGAGTCTTTTATTTCTCCTTCTGTCTCGACAGGCTGTTGAAACCCAATAGTTGTTGCCATCTTCGTGATATTATTGATAATGTAAGTTATATTATGTGTCAATCGAGTAAACGTATTTTTAATTTAAACTGGGTATTTCACTAAGTTTTACCGGGTTTCCAAATGCAAAACTCAACAAGTAGAAACAATTGTTAGAAAAACTTATTTAATAATTTTAGCAAAAATACCTAGTTTATCAAATATTCGAAATGTGCATTGTTTATCTCAAGACAATTTTCTGCTCGATACAGGTAATCCCTTCTGGGTACAGACATGCAAAAGAATTCCTTGATTCAACTGACGACATGTTTTATTCTATTCCGCATATCTCCAGGTGTATTATAAACCTTTCTCTTAAGATAGGGCAACAGAAAGGAATCTAGTGGCGTGAGATCCGGAGATCTGGCCCACACCACGATTTTCAATCCATCTTCTACTATAAACTTCATTTAAATAATTGGTTAAAACTCCACTGCCACTATGAGCTATTGCGCCTCCTTGTTGTAATACCAGATTTGACCGTATTTCTAATGGAATTTCGCTCGTGTATTCGTATAATTTCACCCTCAAAAATTGTAAATACTTCTCCGCCGTGAGTGTGCTGCATCTTAGGTCCAATAATTATTTTATTAAGGTTGCCACACCATACATTTATTCCCGAAACATTTTGAAAACTAGTTTATCGAAGCCAATGGGAATTATATTTTGACCAATAGTAGCAATTCTGACCATTCACTTTTCCATTTTTATGAAATCAAGGTTCGTCTGACCGCACGATAAGATGTAAAACTTCGCGAGCAAGGTTAAGTCAAGCTATAAAATTTATCCGTTTTTCGTAGTCTCGAAGAAGCAAAGCAAAGATGTAAGTGAATTTTAAATGGATGCAGTTTAAAAAATCTATTGAAATGACGAAAAAGAAATATCAAATTTATCAGCTATTTGCCGAATGGATATGTGGGGATCCAACACTTACTCGAACTAAAGCAGCAATTGCATTCTTTTCAATTCTTCTAGTCCTTAGTCTAAAAGCACTTCTCTTTTTTTGAAACCCCCAAATACAACAAAATTTCTTGCTAGTTTTGCAAATAACTTGATGGCAGTGATGTCTCTGGATAGCGTTGTTGGTACATTTGTCTACCGGCGTTTCTATTTGTTTGGCATTCATCATAGATTAAAATCATATCTAACTTCTGTTGGTTTGAATACGTAGCCATTTCTTAAAGAAATTTCAACTAAATGACGCGCCGTGATATTTGTTGTTGACAGATTAAAATTAATTGTAATTATTTTTACGACTAACTATGTATTCTTTTCTTGGAACACTTACTAGGTACATCTCATAATTTTTAACAAGATACTTTTGTTACACTACCCAGGAGGTAAAAAGTGCGATACATATTCGGAATTGGAAATAAGTTACTTAGGAAATGGTGCAAAAAAATATGCAGGGTGGACAGTTGTCGATGAGATTTCAACCTCGATGCGTTTCGCCAACCACAGTTTGTAAGGTTGCATGGATCTTATTTTAAGTTGTTTGGCGACGGTTGGTGAAGAATAACAACGAAGATTGTTCTTGATTTACTTGTTTCATTATATTCACTGCGTATACAAAAACTTAATGGATTTAGAAGTACAAAGTACATATTAGGTGTAGGTATTTAAATGTTTTATTGTGAATAGTGACACTGTTTTTTTTATTTTTTATATCCTAGGATATTCCAAGGCCTATTTTTTAGTATAGGTATAAATACAATAAAGTCAAGCGAATCTTGAACAACAGTCACCGTTTTACAGATGGTGTCGCAAAGATAAATTGATGATCCTATCCAATAGGTTTTGCAATCGCATTCATGAAGAATGTACAAGGTTTGTTACAGGTGAGCGAATACCAAACTGAATCGCCCGGTATAATTATTGAGTGGTGTAGTTGTGGTAGCGAGAAAAATTTAATGCGCATTCTTGTAAGGTAAGTTCATTCCTTTATTCTCGCTGCCTTTTTTAATTGACACCTCGAATAAGAAAGTATATTTACCTCTACGTCTTTTCGTCATCTGAGTGTTAAAATAAAGATAAAATACCGTTACATAAACTAAATGTATACGATAGCAATTAGTAGTTGCTACATCTGTATCTAATAATCAATTTTAAAACTTTATTATCACTTTTTAACAATACGTATTGAAGTATTGTGGTGTAAACGATGACTATAATATCTTAATTCTATAGATATGAAATATGTATAGCTAATATTTTGAAATATTATAGGTATCATTCCCTTTAATGATAACTGATAACAATAAGACGATATACCTATATAATAATATACAATAAATGCTGCATGCTTAAAGTGATAGTACAGCAAAGAAGCGTGCCGCATACAAACGCATAAATGCAGTGACAAAAGCATTTATAGACTGAACCTAGGTAAATATGTCAACAGAAACAAATGTGAGCCCAAGACAGCCAATCACAAACATACAACAATACCTAAAACTAACATACCTAGAGTATCTCTGTATTGCGTAGCAAGGAAAACAGACATATTACGAGATTTCGAATTAGAAAAGACAAGTAAAGTGTAATATAGATAGCACAAGTATAGTTATAAGTATCGATTGTACAAGATTTCGTTTTTGTACACGTTTGAGTTTGTTGATCCAGATTTTTATTTTAATTGACAGGTAAATAGAATGAACCTAGGTAAAGTCGAGAACGTAAGGAAAAAATTGTGCAAGGCTGGAGAAAAAATCACACATAATCTATCGAGTAAGTCACAGAGCGTATACGAATAGTTTCAGATATTTTTCGTGTATGATAAAAGCACAAACACTGTTTTATTAATATTCCGTATGTACAAAAATAAAATTTCTTATAAACAAGCAGAAGGTGTGTTCTAAAAAAAGCAATATTGTTGGTCGTTTTGGCTTCGGATCTAAATAATTCTGTAACCTAAGTTCTCTTTGCGTATTGGCGTGATTATCAAAAAAGATGTGTTGATAAGATACTTTGTAAAAGTCAAAACCAATTTTCGATTTTTTAGGTTTGCAAATATATCTATTTGAGAGTACTAACTTTAATTTGTTTTTTTAGTTATCCAAGAAACTTTTTCGATATAGATTCTTCGAAAACATATTTTTTGGAGTAATAATTTTGAAATACGAATGACTGGACAGTTTGTGCTTCTATCAAAATCCTTCTTTTTCTCTGCGAAACTATATCGCTTACGCATACACAAGATCGATTAGCTAACAGAGTACAAACTGTTAGTCAACAAAAACAAATACGTCGCATGGCTATTACATGATTTCCAATTTGACTCACCTTAACTTCTGGACTGACTAGATACAATAATGGGTTGGCACGAAGACGTTCTGCCCGGTCCGCTTGTCTCCTGACTTCTTCCCGTCTGGCGGAGCCTAGTGCCGACACTTCTTCTCGGGACATAGCCCCCGTTGCTCTAGGAAGCTCCTGGAAGTCGGGCATGGATTTTTTACGTTGTAACGTCGTTTGTGGTATCAGGTTCTGAGAGAAAACCAAACGCTTGTAACTATCAATTCCGTTAAATATCGTGTGAGAAAATTTGGTTTCTTTTGAAAAGATTTACGTGTGATTCACGGCCGTTTTATTGCTGAGTTGTGACAAAAAAAAATAAGCTAAATTCTTACAGAATGTGTTCGAATATTTTTATAGATTCAATATGTGTTTTGTGTTTTCATTTTCCAAAGAAATTGAGTAACAGTTTTTTTCGAAATGTAACGACATGTTAAGATGTATAATTGGGCTCACAATTTATCGATATTCAAAGCATGGTTGGGCTAAGGCAAATATTAGTTACTTCAATGTAATACACAAAAACAATAAAAGTTAGAATGTTAATTTAATAGTGCAGCATAAATTGATTGCAGTGGTAAGGCAAATCCAAGCGAGGGTGGACCAACTTGAAGCAAGCTTTGATATTACTTTGAGAGTTAAAAAATCAAAAATTATTAATGTTTTTGATAATTTTCACAACAAATTTATATTTTGCTTTCAGTGTGATAATGTTTCACATTTGTATTTGTAGAATCCTAGAATTCATATAATTTTTTTCAGCAGATATGACTGGTTTTAATAGTAAATTAGGCATTTACTTCATTTCACTCTTAGAAGCATACATTGAGGCATAAATTTCTGTTGTAATTAGGACTAAGATTATTCTTAAATTTTTTTCTTGCAAATAGCAAATTTGGCAGTAAACTGTTTATAAAGTTCATAAGCTTTTTTATTGCAAATCCTAAAAGTACATTTTTTTTTAATATGTTTCATTGCAAAAGAATAGGTTGACATCATTTCCTCTTAAATCAGAACCATGCATGAATAAATTCTTTATTTTTAACTATACCTGGTGTTTCTGTAAAGTTATCCCACCTTAAAATTTCCAAAATAGTGTACATCTTCTGATAAAGCCAATGAACTTTTGTCGCTTAGTTTAATAGGCAATAACCTTAATTTTCAATTTTCAAGTAGAGCAACCTGCTTCCTTTTTTTTGATATTCTAATTTAGGATAAATTTGTAAGTGCGCAGATTGACATTCATCCAGAGTGCTTTCAGTCTTTAAAATTATCTACTGTTAATGTAAAGTTAATGATAAAAATAAAATTTATTGTTTTTACTGTATGCGTATCTTTTTGCACGTATTTAAACGTTAAAACTTAGGTCTTATGTCAATTTGCCTTAAGGAAAACAAAGTGGCTGCTGCGTTCTCATGAAAGACCATTGAAATACTTTTATTTTGATACTATACATTAATATACCGATCGATTATTTATTATACAAAGTAATCATAAAGTAAGGACATATTTCAGCTTATTATATATTTTTAACAAATTAAACTAACAATAGTATGTGAAAAAAATTCGATTGTCTGAATAATGGGATTTCTTTTTTCCAACAGTGGTTAACGCAAATGTTCGAAATATCTTCCATCTTGCTGCTGTGCAATCATCAACCGTTCCTCCAAATTATACACAGCATTACTCAGAATTTCTGGATGAATTGCAGCAATTTGATCCCTTATAGAGTCCTTTAATTCTTCCAGCGTCGCTGGTCGTGTTCTAAACACCAAACTTTTTAAATAACCCCACAGTCAGTAATCCGCTGGGTTAAGGGGGGATCTTTAAAGCCATGAATTTACAAAATGTCTGCTTATAACACGATCTTCAGAAACAGCAGTGAACAATTCTTTAACTGGTCGGTAAATATGTAGGGCTGCTCCACCCTAGAGCAAAATGATGTTTTCAAGTCCTCCGTGCTCTATTTTCATCCGTGGAATGACGTAATTTTCGTAACATTTGCAGGTATCGTTCACCAGGAACAGTTAGAGATGTAGCCTTTCCATTCTGTTTTTCCACAAAGAAGTATGGCCCAATGATAAAATTAGCAGTGAAATCGCACCAAACGGTGACTTTCTTGTCTTGAAGACCCTGGTGAACGATTTTCATGTGGATTATCTGTCGACCATTTCCTATTGTTTTTGAGTATTGACTCTACCATTTAGAGAGAAATGGGCCTTATCTATTCATAAAATACCGGATAACCATTCGGATTCCATTTCCATCTGAGCCAATATTCGCAAAAAAGAAGAAATCATACCTCATAGGAAATTCTGCATGCTTCAATTCAAAAAGCTATTTCAGTTTTTTGGGTTACATTTTTAGGGTTTTACGTAAAATTCCTCAAACCGTGGTTGGTTTGAAGTCGTTTCGATATCGCATTAACACTACTGATTGCTAGCGGGTTAGTGTTGACTGTGTTTTGATTTTTCTGAAGAACAATTATTCTTGGTTTTCCGGATCTTCGTACATCAATTACAGACTCTGCTCCTTCAAATTTGCTAAGCAAATTACGGTACGCTTTTATACGACAGGGCTCTAATCTTAATCTCATCCTCGTAGGAAATCTTCGTAATCCAGCAGCGTAATATCTACCGCATTCGTAATAATATTGAACTAAACCAATTCTTGCTTGTAGATCCATATTATGAAAGTTTAAATTATTTAAATTAATGGACGTTTTGTTTTAAAAACAATTCTCTAAATCGCGATGATTTATTTGGCACTTGTATCAGCAATTGACACGACTACTCTTATGGTTTCAATACCGTAACATCCAAATTGAAAAGCAACCAAATTCCATTTATTTTTTTCTACTAGAAGACTTTAAGGTATAGCCTTTACTTTATGATGACCCCATATATATATACAAGTATGTTTGCCAGAACGTAAAATAACATTATTAGATCGGTATCTTCATGTGGGGTATCAAAATAAAAGTAATTTAATGCACTTTCATAATAACTAAAGGTGCGGCACTTCATCGGAAATGCAGTGTCGTCGAGTTTGTGGGGAAAAGTCGAAATGGTGATTCTCCATTTTTGAAGTGTTAGTAGTGCATTTTGCATTTTGATGTTTTTTTTTGTGAAATTTCGCCGGTATAAAAATATTGAATGCATTAACTTCTCTAATGTAAGGGTCGCGGATTTGCGGACGTGTTCTTTTTTCCTCGAAATAATAAATAGATAGGAAAGAAGAAGAACAAGAGTACCTAATTAAATGTATTTTTTTTTTAATTTAAAATATAGGGTTTATATTTAGTATTTATGTACTGTCATGAGCTCTGATAATATCCATTATCATTGCCACTTTACGCTAAGGGTGGCTTGCATCCATCCCTTAACGACAGGACATGATGGATAACCCTGACGGTATTTAGTATTGAGGAAAAGATAGCATGGTTTGACTAGACGTCCAGTCCAGTGCGGCCACTAGGACGTTGAGGGTAGAGTCGCCGTCACGATATTTTAAAATGACCTCAATTCGTACTAATCGATCTATAAGGGTTATAAAACGTTTACAGTGTATTGGAGGGTATTCCGAAAAATTTAAGAGAGTATATAGGTGCTGTTTTAAATAATTAAATATTAATAATATAATTAAACATTAATTAGAAATCATTCCATAGTTATTACACGAATAACTCATTAGTTTAAACGTAAAGTGCAATATTATAAAATGTAATTAAAACCTATGGTCCCTTTTAAATTTTTCGGAATGTGCTCCATTAGACAAATATTGTAAGCGATTATTTTTCAGAGGTATGCACAATAGCGAAACCTTATAATCCGATTAGTACGAATTGAGGTCATTTTAAAGTATCGTGACGGCGACTATACACAAGTACCTAAATACTTTTGTTGAGGAATTTTAACTCTTAAAAACTCGGACATGCAAAGTCCGATTTGTGATGTTTCTTCACCAGCACGGTACAAAATTTCTAAAAATAAACCGCTCCTGCGGTTGCATGTGGCAGGCTTAAACCATATTATGGTTTGCGTGAGATTTCTGGAACTTAGCATCTACGATGGTTCGGGAGATTACCGTACTCGTTGTATTTTTTTAATTACCATGATTTTCTTTCCTTTCAATTATTATAAAGCCGTGAACCGCCTCTGGTACGCTAACAGAAGTCGCAGTACTAATTATTCTGTCTAAGATTTAAAAACTACTTTATTTATGTTTAAATGAACGAAGATACGAATGCAGTAAAAAGAAAAACATATTTTTATCATGATTAGTAAATATAGCAACTGAGAATGTCAAGTATTTCAAAGCACTCTAGAAGAATGTCAAAAAACTAAAACAATATTTTATTTATGGCAAGGAATGTAAAATTTGATAGAGTTGTACTCAGAATGCTACCTTGTTAATCGACATATTAAAAAATAATAAAAAGTTTTCATGACATTTTTAAATTTTCAAATCATTAATTCTTCAGTTTTAAAAGATTAAATTAATCACTGGAATGTTATACCTATTTTCTATAATAAATTCAACCCCTTTTACGATCAAATCGACAGGTAAATTTTACTTTATAAAATTTACTATATTTTAGTAAAAAAAAAATTGTTAATTATTTTAGCTTGATGAAGACTAGAGATCGAAATACTGCGAAAACATTTAGGTTAAATAAAAAAGAATATATGCGTTATTTAATTAGCCACCATTCTTTAGATACACGCCTGACATAGTCACATAAAAGTTAAAATAAATTATAATGACTAAAACAAGAATACTAGTTAATATTTTCTTCCTTTTAGATAAAACATTGGAAAATCTAAATAAAATTAAATTGAAAAAAAGAGAATGGAAGTATATATTAGGGTGCAAAGTATAAAAAGTCAATATGAAAGAGGTATTGATTAAAACATCGAATTCTAATTTATTTTCATTTGTTGTGAAAATGTATTCAGGTTAAGTTCGTTTAATTGACCGGAAAGGCGTGCCAGTAAACTTAATATTTAAGGGTGATATTCGAACACAAGGCTGCAGTTTCAATTTACATTAATTAAGTTAGTCATCGGAAATTGTAAGTAAATGTACAGTACAATTAAATCGCCTTATTATAATACTTAACTTCTAGATATAGTGTCTTTTTATTTTGTTTATAATTTAAAGAAGAATTAACGAGAGAAGCTAATCTTGAACAAGAACTGTTATGATTATTTTTCTTTATTTTAGTAAAATAAAATATGAACGCCTATTTCTTTATTGTTAGTGAATGTGAACTCAATGTCGATAGTATATAAAAGTTCATAAATATTTGATAGCAATGTTGATAAATTATTTATGTAAATTCCCTAAGGCGGGCGAACTGTATTGTTTGCTCTATACGTTTCCATAACTTACAGGAATGAAAATTTAATTTGGAAACTTGGTTGTTCGTGTCTCATCGTTCCGGACCGAACCGGATAGCAGACTGAACCACGATCTACATGCTGTACATTTACTTACGGCACACACGCATCATCATCAGTGTCAATTTCACGGCCGTAGGAATTTTGTAAACGGATCCCGGAAGTAAGAGAGCGGCGTAGAGGGCGCCACCTCTGTGCGTACTACCTCCACTGGCGGAGTATCAATCCAACTGTCAGAGGCCCTCCTCGCCATCAGAGCCGGCGAGAACATGAGGGCCTCTTCTTCTTCATCCTCGTACTGATACCACATGTCGTTACATAGATTTTTCGGAGCACAGTAGCATCCGGATGTCGACCGAATACTGGTGGCTCTATTATTATCCTGTCTGCTCCGCGAGCACTTTTGGGCCGGTCCCCCACCCCACTGGTCGTGAAAATTTCGCGCAGCGTCCGAAAACGTCACCATCGGTGGTTACAAAATAGATTTGGAGTGTCGCCACGCATCTATGCGGATTTTGCTATTTTTCCTTTTGTTTTTTTTTTTTTCAAACTCTGAGATTCTAATATGAATTTCTGATCTCAACCATTGTGGTAAATTTAATTACTTCTGTTAAATATCGGTATTTAAAGATCTTGGCTCGCGAAAGTTTTGACAAATATTTTTTACGTTAGAGACGAAAATAAATTGATTTCACAGAACAATGATATAATCCAAAGCCAAGTTAAATCCACTAGTCGGTAGCTAATGCTTTACAAAATCGCCCAGACTGCTAAGGAAGGACCTAAATACGGTGTACTCGATGTCATCGGAGCAGACGGATCATTTAAAAATATATTTAAATTAAAAAAAATCAATGCTTACTCTCGTCATCTGAAAAAAATATAAAAAAAAACGCTAGGGTAATGGTTTCAGTTTAAGCTTAATACACAAATCATAAACTTATGTGCCAAAATCAATACGCGTATCTATATTTACATGTTTAAATAGTTTAATATACCAACACTAATTAAAGTATCATAAGTTGCAAGTTTATTATTTAAAATTGTAAGTCAGCAAATTTTCCATTATTACATTTGAGTTCATAGAAATATTAAAAACATTTGCTACATACATAACTACACGCAATTGGAAATAAGTAAAAATTGTAAAGACTGAATACATTATTGTACAGGAAAAAATAAGTAATTAGAGTAAAAGCACCAATGAATGCATCTGCAAATAAAAATAAGGGCATATGCATAAAATATTAGCAATTTAGGATTAAAAAAAATCAATTTCTGATGGCAGTATTTAATCATTTTTTTATTATGTGTAGGTAAACGGTTTTTATAATTTACAATATTTTGAACAGCTGTTTATAAAACAATAAGTAAACGTGATTTATTTTATCACTATAGTAAAAATCGTTCCTTAGTAAGGTAAAAATACATACTTATGGAAGCTAGGTAACCAGCGTTGCATAATTATAAGATTCTATCACAAAATTGAAACGATATGGTAACATGACAACGAATTTCTGTAACTTAAATAACGATCAATATATGATTTTCATATTAAAATTTAAAAAATAATGATTCGTCTTTAGTATAACTACAATAGGTGTGTACAAATTGAAGACGATGTTACTGTTTTAGTCAGAGAACCAGCTGTCACTACCGTCAAACAGCAACTCATGTGATGGAATTATTTTTACTTTGTGTTTCATACAAGACTTTTTCCAATTCTATTGCAAACTAGGTCATAAAGTGTTAGCAGTTAGGACCAAAGAAAACAGGAGAAAAACATATGTTTGTTTGAGGTATGCGCAGAGTCACATAAAGTAGAGAGGTACCTATACCTATTATTTTTCCTGCAGTCTGGAAATCTGCTAGCGTTATTCCGGTGTTTAAAAACGATGATAAGTCCTCTTGAGATAATTACAGATCGATATCGATCTTGTTAAATTTTGCAAAACTTTTTGAAAGCATTATTTATTCATGTTTTGTTGTTGTCATCACAACACCAAAGCTGATGTATCTCCTCAACAACATGGTTTTATTTGCGGTAGATTCATTGTAACGAACTTGGTATCTATTACGCAATTTATCAGTGAGCAACTAGACGCCCAACGCCAAATTAATGTCATATACACAGATTTGACCAAAGCGATATTGGAATTTAGGTAAAATAGCTCAATGGTGCCTTAACTTAAGATTAAAATTAAATGTGAATAAATGCCAGTATATATTTGTTATACCAGGAAAGTAAATTCCATCGATTCTGTTTATATATTGGATGGTGAAACTCTTGTACTGTTTACCTATATTGTAAATGATCTCGGTGTTTTATTCCACTCCCGTCTTACATTTGTGCCTCACATTACAAATTTATGTGCTTCTGTCTCTAAAAGACTGGGTTTCATATTGCGCACATCCAAATTTTTCAATAATATCCATTTGTTGAAAATTTTGTATTTTACCTATGTTGTCAGCAAGATTGAGTATGCTGCTGTTGTGTGGTCCCCCCATTACACCTATCTCCAACTATCCATTGAGAAAGTTCAACGTCTTTCGGTTCTTAAAATACCTTTCTTTTAAATTGGACAATGTTTATTCGTAAAGAGGAACCGATTACTGTTCACTTCTTGCAAGACATGGTAATATGTCACTGGAACAGCGGCGGGAAATGCTTGGAGCCAAGTCATTGTGGAAGCTTATTCATGGTGTAATCGACTGTCCTTTTCTTCTTTCTAAAATAAATTTCCTCTCGTTCTCATTCCACTTTTGTATTTCCTTGTTCCCGTACAAATACCTTACTTAATTCCCTTTTGTCATCGATGTGTCGAATGGCTGACATTTATTACAAGGACATATGTATTTTACAACAGCATCAACCATGTTACTTGAAGGTAATTTTCACAATTTAATTTTTTGATTTACTGTTCGTTATTCCCATTTATAGATATTTTTTGTCATGGTATTGTATTTTATTATTTAAATCGTTGGGTAATAAATTCTATTATTATTAGCAACACATATCAAATAATAGCTTTGATCGTTGGCCTACAGCGGTATTCAGTTTTTACAATAAGTCGTTCTTTGGCAGTTGATATAAAATTGTGTAGTAATTGTCTTTCGCAGTTTTTTGGCATGAGTGTAGACTACATCCATCTGCACTTTTTACACCTCCTTTGAAGGTGAAGCAATGGGTGTAGGTGAATGCCATGTGGTTCAAACTTACTTTATTTAGCATGTTTCTATAAGTAAAAATGTTTACTGAACATGTGAATAAAATAAAGTAAAGATTAACTAGCATGTGTTATTATATTACATTGTGCAAACCCTACATAGTATATAAATAATGGGTTGACGTACAACTTGGTAGAAAAGATGATGACTTTGAAAGGATAATATTATATATATCTATATATAATGGATTGGCATATAACTTAAGGATAATATTATCCTTTCAAAGACATCATCTTTTCTACAAAGTTATATGTCAACCCATTATTTATATATTTTTAATACGCTTTAAGGGCAAGTGTCTGAAGAAGGGTTAAATATTTTAAATCCCAAAACGTCACAAGCCAAATAAAGTGCAACTAATAATTAAGCCCAATTCTTGTTTTATTAATTAAATAAATAAACTACATTTCCCATATTGGAAGAACAACTTCAGTAACTGGTGAATTCTTCAAATTATTCAACATATTACATTATATATAACATTATCTTAAGTATCTACATATATACACTGCTCCACTTAATTAGAGGGGCAGTAGTTTAAATAGCCGTAATTATCCACATACCTGAGAATTAGCATAAATTTTGCCAAAAGTAAATAGTATAGGGCTTCATTTATTGTGGGAATAGAGGGGTTTAGGAAGCAATTGTTTTATCACCTCGGCGATGTGCAAAATTCAGCATAACTACCAAAACCAAAGTGTAAAACACGAAAACTAAGAAATCAATTTTGACAAAATTGTCACTTTAGCAACTGAAAGTAATGGCTAGTCCTAGTCATTCATAAAGTCTAAATGAGGCATTTAAGTGAAATTGAAATCGTACGCGCGGTTACACTTCGAAATCTGCCGTTCACCATGCCTGGAAACGCTTTCAAGAGACGGGTCTTTACAAGAGGACAGCTGGACTAGAGCGGGAGCGAAAAACAACTCCTAGACAAGACCATTATGTAGTCAATTGCGCTACCCGTCGACGCACATGTACCGCTCGAGATCTACGAGCTGCTCATAGGGTTGAAGTATGCGGCGAAACCATTAGAAGAAGGCTCAGGGAGAACGGTTTACGATCAAGGCGTCCAGTTAAAGCACCTCGTCTGACCAGGGAACACAAGCAAACGCGATTAAGGTTTGCCACAGACCACGTAAACTGGCAACTTCGTCACTGGAGATCTGTTCTCTTCACGGACGAGTCCAGGTTTCGCCTGACTCGATGCGATGGACGAGTTCATGTCTGGAGACGTATTGGAGAACGGTACAATGCCCCCACGGCACAGGAAGTGGGTCGTTTTGGAGATGGCTCGATCATGTGTTGGGGTGGGATAACTGTAGACGGGCGTACTAATCTTGTAATAGTCCCTGGGCGTTTAAATGCCAGAGCCTACATAAACATAATCCTCGAGGATCATGTGGTGCCTTTTGCGAATGATATGCGTCCTAATTTCGTTCTTATGCACGATAATGCTCGCCCTCATACCGCCAACATTACTACTGGATTTCTACGGGAGAACAACATTGATGTAATGGAATGGCCTGCGATGAGCCCAGACCACAATCCTACCGAACACTTGTGGGATATGCTGCATAGACGCATTAGGCACCGTGCCAATGCACCAGAGACTCGAAGAATGGCAAAACATTCCCAAGATCTCATCCGCCGACTTGTGCGATCCATGCCACGCAGATGCCAAGAGACCTCCCCTAGCCACGGGGAGGACATACACATTATTAAATCAAGTCAAAAATGGAATTAACGTGCCTTTGTGCGTCACTAAACTTAAAAAATACACTTTCTTTCGACAGTTATTTCAAATTTTGTATAACTTCAATACAACCAGGCATGGTGTTTCTACATTGTTGTATTTATTTAATAAATAAAGAGTTCTTGTTTCTTATTTTTGCATATGTACGGCCATAAATCCATTCTGTAAGAAACATAGGCTACCCAAAGTAGTGTCCCCCTAATTAAGTGGAGCAGTGTATAAACCAACAATTCACGATTCCGGGTCATGATTGAATAAAACTTCTATTCTCAAATCTGAGCTTTCAATAAATTTATTAGGTTCAACAGAAAAAAACGATTGGAGTTACCAAGTTGTACTCAGGAAATTCATAATTTAAAGTGAAAAAAAAAGCACGACACAATTGCGATTAACATGTTAAAATAGTAAAATATTTATGACCAAACTATCGCGTGAACTGGATGAATAAATGTATTTTACTATTTTCACATGTGAATCACAATTATAGTATTTTTTATATTAAATTTAATAATTCTACTATATCTTGATAGATTGAACATTTAATGTTTTTTCTCCGATGAAGTTAATAAATTCATTAGAGAATAGAGTTCCGTTTAATTTTGATAGCTTTCCTCGGAATCCTGGTCTTTTAAACCTTAATGAGTACGATCAATACTTCTCTTGACTTGTATAAGTATTTATATACGCTTGTTCAACTTTTTTGGGCATTCTAAACGGCTATTCAACATTTATAGCGCTGATTTTCTATTGTCTATTATGCTGTCGATACCAACCAAAATTACATATGAAAATTTAAAATAGCGGCTCTGCTCGTTACGTTCACAGAAGAATGAATCACAATTCAAACAAAATAGACAAGTGCTCAAAATGAAACGTTAACGTTTATTGTGTTGTTGTGGATATATATTTTTATGGATGGGGGTGTGTTCAGACACTACCAGTAAGCATGTGTGAACTCTTTCCTTTACTACATTTTAATGTTTTTATTATATAATCATATGGTTTTGTTCGATGACATAAAAAGATTCATTTATTGGTGTTTCTACTCAAATTCGTATAATGTACTATGCAAAAGTGTTATCCTCGAGATTTAACCGACAAGATAGGTGACCAAGATCTCTCTAGTAATGTAATTTCTAATATTCTATTCCACAATTTCAAAGAGAGATAAAATCAACGGAATTTGGCACTTATATTATCTACAACTAACCTTGGGATTGTATCCTCCAGCGTGTCCTCCACCACCGAAACCTCCACCGAAACCGCCACCGAATCCAACTGCGGCACCGATTCCACCGGCGATATACAAACTCTCAGTCCTTTTCGGTTGATTCGGCGAAGGGATGATGTCTTGACCCAAGTTTCGCTTCTTCAGCAATATCTCCTCGAACGGAGGTGATTGAGGCGGGGTGGGATTACTTCTGACGGGATTTCCGGTTAGGACAGAACCGTTTTTCGTTGCCGCCGGTGTTGGGACGGGCGTCGCGCCTCTGGCTACAGAAGGCGCGCGAACATTCCTATCTAAAGTGTCAGGAGACATTAGTCCCCTTTCAGTCGACGGAAGCCTAGAGCCGACCAATCTCTCAGTCGCCCTCGAATACCTATCTACACTGCTATCTCTACTTGGCGGTCTTTTATAGTGATCGAAGTGGTCGATCGACGACGCCTGCTGCATACCCCCTAAATAAGGACGGTCAGCGGAAACTCGCCTAGACGCTCTTCGCATCGCGTTCAGTTGACTCTGATCGTTTGTCGGTAGAGAATTTCGCGTTAAACGGTTGCTTTCGTTGTTCGGATCTTCGTTAACGTCCGGTTTAGTTTGTCCCGGATTGTGATTCTCCATCTGCTGGTTGATCTGAGTCGCTAGGAAGCCGCCAGGGAAATTGCCAGGATTAGTAAGGGACGGGACAATTTTCTTCTGCGGTTGGACCGCGTTCGGTATATTGGTTGACGCGTAATTCGGCAACTCGGCCGGCTGATGGTTCCCGTAATAATTTTGATTGTGCGTCGGATTATTCATCAGATTCGGCGACGTTTGATTCATCGGATTCATCGACTTATTCGGCGTTTGATTCTGTATAATTTGATTATGCATCGGATTATTACCGAGCTTCTGTTGCGTCGTTGTTGGGTTTAATTGATTAGAATATTGTTTAGACATTTGACTAGGATTCTGATTAGATAATTCGTTCGGTAATTGGAGGATAGGGTTAGGGTTCTGATTCGGCATACTACTAAAGTCTTTCTGGTTATACGTGTCTGGTGCGTATCTATCGCGATACTTCGCTTTTAATTTCTCCAAACCGGGTTGTTTGAAATCGGGCGCGTATTGTTTCGCTACCGTCAACGCGTAATCGGAATCTTCTCGCGCGTTTGTTGCGTAGAGATCGGCTTGTTCCGCTTTGCCCCTGGCAGTTGCCGTTCGCGAGATCGCTATATCCGCTTTCTGGAGGGCGATTTTCGACGCCCGTTGCGCTGCGCCCACGGCTGCGTCTATCCTCTCTCGAAATTTCGCCGATCGCATTAGAAATAAGTGTTTCTTCTTTGGATTGGTGATTAGGACGTTATTCTTGTATTTGCCCTCTTCTTTCTCCCCGTTACTGAATGTCGTCACGCCATATCCGTATTTCTTATTGTTGTACCATTCCCCCTCGTATTTAAGGCCGTCTGAACGTTCGCTTACACCGAAACCGGTTCGTTTATCGTTCTTCCACTCGCCCATATATGTTTCTTTTACGCTTGGGTCCATCTGTTCATCCTACGTGTAAAATAAGAGAGATAAATTAATGGTAAATGAGCATTTCGAATTCAAGTAAGTAAGTAAGTAATTTTATTGATTTGTAGAATCAAGATTGATTATAAAATCAGTCAAAATGAAAAAATTATTAATCTAACAAAGCAAACATTGATAAATGAACCTAAACCACCACCAATTAGAAAAGAAAGAAAAACTAGAACGAAACCGTAATCTTAAAGCTAAAAACAAAAACGAAAAATTCAACATAATAAATATTCTTGCACGCTATAAAAACCCCTCTCGAAATCGTTTAACATTATTTTCAAAGCTCACAGTCGAAGTTTTTATTACATCAGGTAACTTATTGTACAACCTTCTACCTAGTAGTTCAACATCTCGCTCGGTGACTTGCAACTCGCATTTCGGTATACGAAAGTCATCAAGATGTCGCGTGTTATAATCATGTATGTTAGTGACGTAATTACTAGTTTGCCCAAGGATATAGCAGATTGCCTCGAAAATGTAGCAAATGTATTTCTGCAAGATTCAGTTGGTTTTAACCCGCCCAGAATTCTGATAATTTGCTTTTGCGCTAGAAGTACCACGTTAGCAGAAGGCGACGAGCCCCAGAGGAGTATTCCGTACGTTATTCTCGAATGAATCCCAGCAAAGTAAACAGTCTTGAGAGTGTGAACTGATAAAGTATCCTTGAGAGCCCGAAAAAGATATGCTTTAGTATGGATTGATTTCGTAATTGTACTGCAATGATTGTCCCATAACAGATTATCTTATAAGTGCACGCTAAGGAATGTGGTATTCTTCTGTTGTTGCATGGATCACCACTTATAAGTATGCAACATTGTGTGTTTTGAAGTTGCTGTCTAGTGTGAGAAGGCATAGATATCGTTTTATCTTTGTTGACACACCGTTTGTTGCTAGAAAACCATTGATACAATCGATTGATTGCGATGTTACTGGCAGTTTCTGCATCTTGTAAATTGTCCCGTGAAATAAGTATTGTGGTGGCATCAGCATACATATAAAGAAGTAAATCAGAAACAAGTGAAATATGTCATTGGTGTACATGCTAAAAAGTAAAGGGCTCAGCACAAAACCTTGCGGAACTCCATGAAGTATAGGTAAGTAGCTAGATTTATAGTTCTTTACATTCATGCTGGTTTCGTGTTTTAGTGTCACAAATTGTAAACGTCCTGCTAAGTACGAAGCAAACCAATCTGCCGAATCTTATACCATACTCATAAAGCTTTTATAGCAATATTGAATATTGAACGCATTTAAAAGCTTTGCTGAAATCGCAAAATGTAGGAATTGGATACCTCTTACTGTCAATTTAGGCCAAAATAGTATTGTAGAAAGCTATTAACGCTGTGGTAGTGGATTTATTTTTCCTGAAACCGTGTTGGTTTTCATTAAGGATATTCTATTTATGCAGAAAATGCTCCAGACGAGTCAACATACAGTACTCAAATACTTTACTCATTGTCGTGTAGTGTAAAATATTAACAGTGGTTGGAATTTACAGGAAGAGTATTAATTAAACTTAGGTATACAAAAATATAAAGTCCTGATTTTAAAATTCATTCATATTATAGGAAGATTTATCTGTGAAAAAGTGTGTACTTATTCGGGGTAAGTATGTAAAATCAAAATAAAATTTTTATATGGTTATACACTAGCGCGGCCTTCTATGACTCACTAAAGAAGAGTGTGGGTGCTTCCACGAACAAGTAAAATAGAGATTTGTTTTTCTTTCAGCAGGATCCTGCCGTGGCTTTAATAAATATTAAGAGAATTATGTAAATACTTCCCTACTTCGCTAAGAATACAAAAAAAATAACTGCAATAATAATAATACCTACTTATATTATGTTTTATTAAAAATCTATAACAGTTTTTTATTATTTTTTTTTTTGTGGGACAATAGGTGACATAAGGTCTCCGGAAACACTGCAGTCTCTTGGCTTTTTATATTATATCTCCCATTTTATTTATTCATTAAATTATGCCAACCAGTCCAATATCCTGGTGTCCTGTACTAACCTAAATGGATATACAATCAGTCCAGAGAGTGGTGGTAAAAATCACCGGGACAATGGCAGGCAAAAAAGTTCCTAAAGGAGCGGAGGCCTGAACTCATGAGAGGTCTACTGAATAAAGACAGGAAGACTGTCAAAATGATTGTAGGTCTGCTGACTGGTCACTGTAGACTGAATAGGCATATGTACAACATAGGCCTGGCAGATGATGCAACCTGCAAATACTGCCAAAAGGAGGAAGAAACACCAGTTCATGTGCTGTGCCAATGCGAAGGCCTGTCGAGGACAAGGTTTCTAGTAATGGGGGAGGAAAACCCCACAGCTAGTAGCTACATAAAGAAGCCGCTCTCAAAGATGATAGGCCTAATTAAGAGGGCAACATTAGAGAGCGTCCTCTAGGAAAAAGGGGATCACAATAGATCTGAAAAGGTCGCGGTGAAATAGGTCGATAGGCCACCCCAATCCTAATCTAATCTAATCTAACCTGTACTGGTCTCTGGCTGGTCCACCGAAATAATCCCCTGTTTTCATTTTTAGCAAAAATGCTTTTTGCGTCTGCATTGGATGTCTGCGGTATGGATCCCCATTTTCTGTAGAGTTCCTTTCAGTGCACAATGTTCTGTTAGGAGACTTCTACTAAGCTTTAATAGCTTCTCACTCTTCTTATTTGATGGTTCTTTGATAAACGTGTTTTCATCAGTTTGATTGGTTGTGTTGTTCCAATGTTGTTTATGTTTCTCTAGGACCCAACTCCTTACCTGTCCCGCACTGTATTTTTGGACGCTTCTAGTACAGGTTGTCGGCCTATGATAATGAAGCCTCCTTTCTTGGCAACTCGTTGGATTTTTAGCAGCAATCTTAAAGCAATCTCCCAGGCGATTCAGTTCTCGAATGCATTCCCAAATTAGTCTTAATTGCATCCTGGGGTCACTAATGCCCTCAGTATCACCTGGCTGTCTGTTGTAACACAGATCAGTTTATTGTTATAAGCTCTCTGATTGGTATCTGCTGCAATATTCTGTATCCCTCAGCTTGAAAGACACTATCATATTCTTAGTGAAATTGTGATTATTGTATTTCCCACTTCACTATAAATTGCAGCTTTTATTCTAGGCTTTTGATCCGTCTTCAAACCAGATCAGGTCACCGAGCCTGTATCTATAGTTGGCGTGATTTCAGCTTATTCGATCTGTTATTTCCATCTCGAAATGTCTGTTAAGTAGATACGTCGAAATCATGTAGCCTGATCTTATTCCTACGAGGTTGCCTTCCACATGATGGACAGTATTGTTGTGTCTCCATTCTACATATCTGCTACTTGGTATTTCTTGCGATCTCAAATGCCTCATTTTTGCCTCTATCATTACCATCAAATGGAGAGGGGAGAGGTTTAGAAGGCATTCCACTGCTGCTGTAGGAGTAGTCCTCATTGCTCCTGTTATTTCTAAACACGCAATGCTCTGTATATTGCTGAGTTCAGTTATAGTAGTTTGCTGCTGGATCTTTGTCCACCATACCACAGATGCATAAGTAATCATAGCTCTGGCCACTGTTATGTGTCTACATATATATACTTGTATATGTTTCATTTATACTGTGGAAATAAAGTCTATCTATCTATCTATCTATCTATCTATCTATCTATGTCCAGTACATCATATTTATTCTTAACTCCATGTTTTTCTCAGAGGCTCTTCTAGAATCTAGACAACTTTGACCCGCCCCCTTCCTCCAGGAAACGAAAATAATCTAGTAGAACTGTCAGTATCTGGCATCTCAAATGAGTATAAAACATCATTTCAAGGTAAAACAACACCAACATACAGGTAAAAAAAAAACCGAAGAGAAAAACTGCAACTGGTGCAAAATAATAATGGGGTTACTGCCCTAGAAGCACTGAAGCCTCTACAAGAGAAAGAAACTAAGAAGCCCGTAAAGAAAAAAGGTCTCGAAGTAAGAACTCAGAAGTAACATCATCGGAAAAAGGGAAGAAGGAAGTAATCTGTGGAGGTTCTGGCCATGATATTGACGAATAGTTTAGAGAGGAACAAGATTTGAATAGAGTATGTAGAGAAAATAAACAAAGCAGGAACAAATGCACATGTTAATGACTAGGTATTTGTTGTATGTGCTACTAAAAAATCACCCAAACATTATACCGGCCAAATTGTCTCAGTAAACACACAACAGATGATAAAGTGAAAATCAAGTTTACACGAAAGGTCTCATCAGCATGCCCCAGTTGAGACAGAATCAACAACACTCCACCAGGCAGCTAAATGTACTGATGACATAAAGATGTAAATACTCGTGAAGGTAACTGGATTGTAAAGATTACTGTCCTAGAGCTTCTAATTGCATTAGATATCCATTCGTTTTCTTGATATTATTAGAAATTTTTATATTTTCTTTATGAGTTTGTTTACCTAATGTTGAACCTTTACTGAACTATTATCATAAAATTTGACGAATTTAATTTACTGTTTGTTCTGTATAAACGTAAAATATATTAATAAGTAGGTGTTATGTTTAACAAGATACCTCTGTATTCCCATTTCCATGGAATATGTTGATGTAGCTCTTGAATTATGGCACTGGCTAAACTGTGCCAAATTTCTGTGACTCACATGATACGAATAGGGTCTTCACATAACAACACAATATAATAATATTTAATTATATTGGCGAAAGATGCGTTAAACAGAATGGAACACACTAATTATCCTTTTCTTATATATTATTGCAGCAAATATTAAAATTTAATTTGAGTTAAAAAATGCCAATAGATATAATTTTTTCTTCTTATTAAAATTCAAACGACCTATTTCTTAATACAAATATAAAAATTCCTTGAACAAAATATTTAAACTAGACGTTCTCTTTCAGACGAATATTTACGTGCTTATCAGGTTCAAGTTTTCGTATACACTGTTTGCAAAAGTGGGCAAATACTTTGGATTTATTTATACGTCGAATTCTTTATTATCTGACTACCCATGAGTAGATAATATTTGAGCACAGAATATGCTCTCGTATACAATTCAAAGGGAATCCAAAATCAGAGCTCTCTTACTTCAACGACGAAGCTCGCATTCGAATCCGAGGGAATTGAAGCGTTCGTCATGCCCGACTGCGCTGAATCCGAGCTGACCCAGGAGGCGGAAGAAGCCGTCGATCTTAGGCTACCGGATGTCGTCCCACCTCTCTTCTCTAAATCACCAGTACTTCGCTGTTTCTTCAGTTTCCAGCCCTGGAACGAAATTAAAGAGTCAGTAGGATTCACGGTATTAAAAAAGAAGTGTAAGCGGAAAGTACTTTGAGAGATTCGTATTTGCGACGATTGAAGTTCAGAGGACCGAATTATATAGCGTAATAAAAATTGTATCGTACTGTAGCGGCGTAGAATTATGAAAGATTCAATGTCGACGCAATTTTGTTGTTATTTATGCGTTCCTTTATTAACATCTATCGGTACAAACATCGGAATTTGTTTTGGTATACTAATATAAATAAATATGACCAAAGTAAAATATGTGGCAGGTGTAACGTTAAATCTAAAATATATGCATGCCGTAATATTTTACTCAATAACTTTTTGTTTATTTTCGTATATTTTGTTTGAACCTAGTTCCAGATATCTTAAAGTATTCTTTAAATCTAATATTGTACATTAAATTTAGGGAATTATGTACACTGAGGAGCTACCAAAATGACTAGATCAAGTCACAATTCAAACATTAGTACAATGTGGGGTTAGTTGTTGCGGGAATAAGTTGTTGTACTAGTATCGATATCTTGCTAAAATAATATCAAATGCATACTGATGTTTCGTACTTTCTGCAGGCACTTTATTATCTAACGCGTTTATTTTCTATTGCTAAAAAAAGTAAATGTATGACTATTAGGTAACACGTAATCTTTAAGAACTCTTTGATTATTAAAAACTCAGAGGTTTAAATATGTTTTACTTTATTTTAACATAGCTAATAAAATTCTAAAATCACATATCTTCCCCTTATTAAAATATACTTATTTCAATTGTATTTACGATTTATATGACAAAACTCTTTTTGCTACCGTAAGTAAATTTATAGTTGGCTGGTTTGTCTTATCTGTTGCAAATATGCTAGTACATAAATAATTGGTAATTTGATTATGTGAACTATCACGATTTTGGAGACAGAAAGTGCTAAAAGTTCAAAGGTTTAGATGAGGTTAGGATTGTATGTTTTGCGATAGGTTTTGGAATGTGATCAAGAAGCTAATTGATATAATGCATCATTCGATATTTAAATTTGTTGATCTTTTCAATATCCCAATGTATTGAACATTAAGTTATTCACCTTTTGCAGCTATCTGTCAAAATATTCGATATAAAATCTCCTTAAAATAGTTTTTTTGTATCACTAGACCAGAAATTTCACGGTCATTTTCGTGTTTCTTACTTTCATTGTTACAACCACAAAACAATAAAAAAAGAGTTCAGAACTCATAACATTTACAAATTTATTTATTCTAAAGACTTATTAAATTTTTTTTTTTAGTATATGTAATTTATAAATCTAGTTTGTATTTCGCGCCAATTGCATCTATGTTGGTAATTTTTGCCTCTGCTCTCTGTGTTGGTGTTCACGCTGTTTCGATGTTGCGACAGTGGTTCTACTGCCATGATCAGGATAGCCTAACTAGCCTAACTATAATCTTGGTGATTCCATCTTTAAAATTGTGTATGAATTTCTAGATAATGATAATGTGCGTGACCTGTTTATTGTATAGGTATATTTATTTTGGTGAAATTGAAAAAATTTCTGCTTACATTTTTCTATAGAAAATATAGGTAGGTATATTTGTATGTATTATCCTTGTTTATATATCTTATAGTTATTCAACCGGTTTGAAGTACCTTTGGATGGCGTTCAGATGGCGTGTCAGTTTTGGCGTGCCCATTAATTTTTTTTAATAATGTTGCATTGTAATTTCTTAATTTTGATTGGTTTTACTTTGTTATTAACTGCCAAGTTTATTTCAGAATCTGTAACCAACATAGCTCGCATTCCAATGAATATTTGGCGGTATTTAATTTCATTCATCAGTACTTTTATACTATCGCCGCCAGATATCAGCACCTTACGCAGCTCGGTTGAATAACTATAAGATATATAAACAAGGGTATTATATATATCCATGATATATCCACACATATTTTAACCGTATTGCGGTAACTGTAAGTAGGTAACGTCATTTATCATTTGATGGTGACTGCTGGGAAATATGAACTGGGTTTACGTTTGCACCTAATAAACGTAAATTTATTATGGTAACTTTTGTATAAAGTCAAACTTGTATATACCTACGTGTGCCGTAAATCATTCCTTTGTTTCGTCGTTATAAGATATGTTGTCACTTTATCACGTATAGTAAGTAGTTTAATTTTTGAGTAATTAAATCGCAATTTCGCTAATATTACTCCATAAGTTGCGAAAATATTATATGAATGCTAATGCAGCAAAGCGCAACATATGTAAAAGCAACATCTTTATAGTATTTTAAAACACAAGAGAGATTCAAAGTACGAGCATTGTGGCACACGTTTTTTACAGTATTTTTTCTAATTTGCACATTAATCGCCTATATTACGGTCCGGCAAAAGAGCCCCCCCCCCCCCCTCCTCCCCCTCTCCATCCACGTTAATATCTCATTAAGTATGCGGTAATATTCATATCAACACTGCGTCGTCGTTTGTTTTAGCTTTATTGCAACATCCAATTAGAAAAAAGTATTTTTTTATATTTTTGGCTTACTTGAGCGACATCTAGGATCGTCAAAAAGCTGCAGATAATCCCATCAACAACTACTACAGCATACTACGAACCTAAAAGAATATACCGCATAAGTTAACGGAAAAGATTCCTTTTTCTTTTTCTCCTAAACAGTTATTTAGTCAAAAACTACAACCAATACAATTCCAAAAAATAAAAGGCACCTCTAATCAAATTCTTAGGTCATGCCGTCTAGTATCACCGCTGACCGCTAGATGACTGTAAGTGACATATCAGAAATTGGCCTAAACCATTAGTTCTACCCAGAGACAATGTTCTAAAGGAGATGGGTAAGTTTAATAGGCCAAAGTGTTAACAAAAATTGGTGGTGACAAGGAACGTTTCTAGGTGGCGCTATAAGCTCAAATTGGGCTAGTTGATTTGTTTAGGTTGTATATAAAATTTAGGTTGGTGGTTCTGTTTTTTACAGTTGCATCATGGTTGCATCTTGCATCCTTTGTCTTCATTCACGTGATTTGTTGCTTTGTGGTTTTACTACGCGTCTGTCACGTATTTGCTATTTCAATACTAATTATCTTTGTGTTTTTTAAGTATTAGTGGTGTTTTAATTTAATTAATTTATTTAACGCTGCGGTGTTTTATAGTCGACAAACATTTACAAAGTGCAATTTATAGGATAGTTTAGTGAGTATGGAGTGAAAGTTATATGTTATAAAGTTCACTAAATATTCTCTAATTTGTAGGCGTTAGTTATACATTATGCTTAGTTATTTAAGGTACCTATATATTTAAGTTAGATTAACATAAGTATAATATTAATAAATAAATTTTAAATGTCAGGTTCATTATTCATATAAAATATGTACTCCTGTACCATAGATGTTATCTATATTGTAAATAAAATGTTATCTTTAGGCAAAAGGTCCTTTCCTTTATTTGCCTTCTATGTTGAAATTATAAATATTAAAAAAATCAAAAATTAAATAAAAGCATATTTTAATATTGTTTTGTTGCGCGCCCTCTAGGAACGTTCCTTGGTACATTAGACGAAAAATATTAACAAATATGTATAAGGGAGTTACCCATCTCCTGAGGTATCTTAGTTCTGGATCTACCAGTGTCTGTGAAAATATTGTCGAAAGTGTACAACTTACAATTGGTGGTGTCATGGAAAATTGAGTTTAAGATGCAAAATTGAACTTGTGCGTCTTATTGGTGACAATGTTCTTTCGGCAAGAGATGCGGCCAGAGAATTTAATTGTAGGCATCCCGATAGACGTCCAGTGAGTAGCAGTACTGTACACCACATAAATAGTTTTCTTTGAGGGTAATCTGAATGACTGTCTTTTTCTGAATTATCCGGAAAATGAGTTTTGGAATGTGTTACATGACTTACCACTTCTGGCTCGCTTGAATTTGAAGTTTCGATGAGAGGGGCACCCGTGCTTAACGCAATAGTGGTGAAGCAATGGCTGAATAAAAACTTTAATAATACATGGATTGGACAAAACAGTCCTTTAATTGAATGGGGGCCAAGATCACCGGACTTGACGCGACTCGACTTTGCTTTGGGATATCCATAAAAGCAAAAAGTGTGTAAGTTAAGACCCCGGTCACTGAAAGAACTACGAAGTAGAATAAGTCAAGCATGTGCGGATATTACCCCAGGGCGATTAAGAAAAGTCACCTTGAACCCCGGAAAAAGGGTTGATAAATGCACTGAAAAACAATGGCGGATTAGTGGAAGCAACAAGAATTTGATTAGGAAGTATCTTTAATTTTTTTTGAATTCCCATAATTTTGTTTAATGTTATTACGAATATGTGATTGTGAGTTATTTTTGATATTTTATTCCATGGTTTACTTGATCAAAACAATATAAATTCATAAGAAGTATGTGATTTTTAATTTTGTCACAGAATTATAAATACGCAATATTTTTTTATGACATTTGGTACCTACGTATTTCAGGTGGCGCTTATTCTAGTCGCGTACTTATATCTTTTGTAAAAAATGCCTAATATGATTTTTTAAATTTTCGTCCCTATACAATTACAAGGTATGTCTTAGTTTTCTATAAAAGAAACTGTGGAACTTTATTCGGAAGTACAGTTTTGCGCACACTACAATTGAAAATAAAGGTTGGTCAAAAGCGGACAATAAATACAAATTTTATGGGGTGTCCCACCTCCAAATGGATCACACTGTATAAAACTACTTTAGAAAAAATGATTAAACAAATCAATACAAAAGCCGATTTTACTAGTTTATCCGGCTATAGCCTTTGAAACAATTACGTCTTTCGACTAGTTGAAAATAGCATTCGGAGAAGCATTATACCTACAGACAAGATAAGAGAAACCATGCCAAAAACGATTGCAGGAATATGAAAGAAAGACAACGTTACTAAAAAGTGAAAACATTTGTAAAGTGAGCAAAATAAAAATATATGGACACTAACGAAGATCGTGACTATCTTATTAGTAGCTAAATCATTACTGGCTAACTATGAATACGAACATATATTAATCATTTACTAATCAAAGAAAACCTAACAGGTATTCGTTACTTCCGAAATGATTATAAGTAAAGGACTTTCTTGTATTTCCGAGTATTCTTCTTAAATTATGAATAAAACTATCTGTATACTTCTTATGTTTCAATTTTGTTTTTAGATAAGACGTTCTTGCTTATTTTCACCTTATTTATTTCTTTACAAAAAGTATTTGCCATAATTACATTTGCAACGAAGTAAACAACCATCGCTTCACCCTAGCAAAGTCTGCCGAAGACATTTCATAGCTTTTCTCGATCCATTTTTATGTGATTGAGCGATGGAAGTAAAACAAATCAAATCAACGAACCCCGCCATTTCGCCCTGTATGCAACGCGTCAAAGTAATTTCCGCTGTCTCGCAAAAAGGCGACGATGTCGTCGATCCACTCACCATCAGCAGGCCCTTCTTAATGTTACCGGAACCGAGGGACCTCCGTCTGCCCGACGGCTCCGTGGAATTCATTTTCAAGACGAAACCTCCCCTGGTGTCGTCCACTCGTTTCTCTCTCTTGTCGATCTCGCTTCCCGTGCCCTCACTGCTCTTCAGGGAGGTCAGGGAGGCTCGGATCGCCTTGCTCGCTCGAAATTTTGATGCTTTCCCGAAGGGGGCGCTCGTTCGGACGCCATACCCGTGTCTCATTCCCCTCAACCATTGTCCTTGATACGTACCTGAAATTTATAGGAAATCGCATTATAGCCAAGTAAGCTGATTTATGGTAACACCATTAATATAAGAAGATTCTGTCGTTAAACTTCCATTTACAAAATGGAAGTAGAATGTAAATAAGTAATATAAAATGATAAACGAGTGAAAGATATTATCGGGAAGTAAGTGATGGAGTAGCTACGTAATGAATGGGCTGACTATTTAACACAAAGTGTGTGTTATCATTAAGATCGGTGAAATTATGATCATTAATTCTCACATTCATGAAGCCAGTATGCATAATCAGATCAATTTTGATCGAAAGTAGAAGTAAAAGATTGTGTTGATTGATTGACGATTGTCTAAATGAAAATGTTAATTTGAAGGATGGAAGTATGAGAATATAAAATTACGTAATCTAAGAAAATTCATTCAGTAAACGTGTCTCTTCGGGGTATTGATAACTCCTAAGTTATGGATTACAAAATGCAATAACGCAATAATTGTCTCCACAAACTACTAAAATTGAAAGACATAGCATGGAATATAAAAATAAGAATCTATAAAACAGTGATACGACCAACTCTAAACTTTGAATCCGTAACCAAAAAAATCAACGAAAATTAGACATCCAATTTCTATCCAAAGAAAAATTGTACGAAGAACTTTTGAGAGCATAATACGGAGATTTATCCCTCTTTCGTATCGTAGTATTTTTGGCTCCTAGATGTCTAATTTCTATTGGTTTTTGTGATTAGGGGTCCATACAAAATAGTTGGAGGGGGGGGGGCAAATTTATTGAGCAATTTGTGAATGATTGGGACACCTAGCGCAAAAGTGAAAACCAAGAGAATCGTGGAAGATGTAGCTTGGAAGAAGGGCAGAAAAGCAGCAGATCAAGAAAACGACAGGCAGACACCGTAGCGGAAGATTTGAAAGAGAAGAAGATTTGTAATCGTAGGGACATAGCAAAACACAGAAAGGAATGGAAGAGATGAAGATACTGAGAATACACAGCATTTACGAGCAAGTGGAGAATTAAAAGACTCGTTATTAGAAAGATCAATAAAGCGTTTTTTTGATTTCTAAAAAATAAAACAATTTATTTCCTTGGAAACCCACACCGAACTACTGAAAACAAAAAGAACAAAAACAGTAAATTAAATATGCAAATTATACCATATCCTTATTTAATTTATATTATCTTTGCATCATTTTAGTGAGTAAATGTACATATACAAAGAAGCCGATAAACTCCAAAATAATTTCGTAAAAGTTGTCTCATAATAATTTTTTTTTGTTTGCGCTGAACTTTTTTCAAAGTCTACTTAATCAGCATTATTCGCTTCCAAAGATATTCGAAGTTATTATCGTGTATACAAGATAGTCATGACTTCACATATGACCCAAACTTTGTTGACGAAGAAGACCACCCCAATCTATCCATTTATTTTCGAAGATTTCGTTTAAATGTTAACAAATTAAACGATTGAAATGGGCTGGTAAACATCTTGCTACCTATCGACGAACATTTCAGGAACATCTTCTAAAAGTGCAAGCAAATTGCTTTCCAAAAAGTGAAAGTGTTTTGTGATTATGTGCGCTGGCGTTTTGCACTTTTTCGATGTAAATAAAATACGTCGTGGTTCTTACTTACTACTATATTTGATTAAATTAAAACAAGTAAAATACATTGGTGTTACACGGAAGTTGTTGTTCGTTGTGACAGTTGAATTGAGCTGCGTGAATATAACTATGTTTGACTGTAACTGGTGACTACATATCTGCAACTGTTTTTCTTCGGGCAGTTTCTGCTTTTCCAACGGCTAGAAACTCTGCCGAAAGTGGGGGGTAACAAACAAACTAAGGGCTGTAAAAATACGTGACGGGAAAGTACGTTGTGAACGTCAGTCCCTGGGTAATTTGGAAAAGCCCGGAGAATAGTGATTAAACCGGACGAGTGCTATAAAATGTAATATAATAATACCTTAAATACTAGAATTGCTAATTAGATATTTACAAAAATATTGTGTCTCTCTTTTCGGAACAGAAAGTCGTTTCCATTTAGTTGATTTGGAAACCAAAAGAGGACTAATAATTTACTGGTTTACTAATCTGATTAATTCATTTAGACATATTCTCTGCTGAAAACAGCCACGATGACCAACATAATGATATAGTTATTGCTACCTGTAAATGTTGCCTCGTCAACTGCCAACATATTTGAAGAGAAATTGGGAATTCCAGCATGTTGGCGCAAGAATCCTCTGCATATATGCCCACCCCAGTCCTAATCTAACCTGCCTAATTTACTTTTTGGGGATTATAATAGAACGTTAATTTAACGAAGGTGCCATAGAAATCTTGTAAAATTCTTAGAAAGCATTTTGACGCCAGTCTACAACTAGCGTACATAACAGGATTCTTCTAGGAAAGGCAAACGCAAACACGCGGATCCCACTGACAGCCGTAAATCTCAAGAGAGAATTCTCAACACGTTCGCTCTAATCATGTGCGTAATATCGTAAAACTCTCGAAAGCAATTTGCACTTGTTTACTACAGGATTAATTTTAGTATTTGTACGAAGGCAGAAATTGTATTTCTCTTTACACACACTGCTAAATTACAATCATTATTTTTTTATTGAGACGTCTCGGTTTTTCTTAGTTCAGAACTTCTTTCAATCTGAAAAAACACAAGATGATTGTATTATTTTAAATAGGTATATGCTTCTTTTTTCTTCATTCCTTAATTTCAAATTACGTACTAATTAGTTTAAAATTAAGGAAAGAAAAAAAAAAAACAAGCATATAGCTATTTAAAATAATAGAAACATCTTGTGTTTTTTCAGATTGTAAAAGATTTTGAACTAAGAAAAATCGAAGGTCTCAATAAAAAGAATGATGATAATAATCTAGTAGTTTTAATATATTAACGGCTGAAAATGTCAAACAAAATAAGAAACAAACAAAATTAAAGTTATTACGGTCAAAACATAAACGAATATGTATATATATATATGTCGATAATGTTTAATATTCTTCGCCAAAATTATACAAAACTCAGAAAGATGTTGCATAGTTTGCCCGATGTATACACCTTTGCAATCATTGCATGGGATTTTGTAAACTACATGCGTTTGTTTGTTATGGGGAACTTTATTATTTTTTATTTTGAACACAATTTATCGCCACTAATACCAAGAAAATGAATTAAGTTTTATATATATATGTATATATTGTAACGACGGTTTCTTTCGGTTCTGGTATATAGATATTTCCTGCTTACTCTTTAATGCCTTGCTTATGGGCTTTCGATTACTTACTTACTTTTAAAATGCTTATTACTTGTGCGTTGGTCCCCGTAAATCGAAAGAGGAGGTTCGCCCCGAGCACGTTAGGCGGGGCTGGTCGACAGTTGTCATATGGTGAATTACAACCTCGGGCGGGTTAAACGGTATTGCATCTTATTCACGCCGTTACAAGAAAGTTTTAACCCCAAAGTGGTAGCTATGAGTCTAAGTGCGGAGTTCAGTGTTCTAGACTGATTACGCAACGATGCAGTAAAAGTGTATCATAAATCAAACGTTCATACTGTATACAACAGATGTAATATATACAGCAAAAAAGGCAAGTGTCAAAATAAAGGCATGTACAGTCGCAAGCATACATAAATATGTACAATGACGAACATGAAAACACTAGCGGGGCTCGTTAACGCTTTGAAATGTAAACGCGGAAACTAATGGCTTTGTGTCGGTTAATAACATGAAACGACAATCTGTATACGGGGATCGCTCGAAAGGTACGCGGACGGTTTTCACCGGCTGTGTCGGGTTAGATATCGGTGACGGCGCTAACCTCTGCGGTACAGGAACGATTGTAAATAAAACAGTGGGAGCGCCAGAAACTGTGGTAAAATGCCTGTGTTACACGAGAAGGCTTTGCCAGTGCTACAATCAACCCGGGAATAAGAAGCTCGGCGTGTATCAGAAGCTTTGTCGATACATCAGTCAGAGCGAACTGGGAGGTACCTAGGGACTCTCTCCCTCTCTACTTGTGCTAACCGCGGGGTTTAAATACACTTGCGGTTCCCCGCACGCGGTCGCGATGATGCAAGTTGAGCGTACGTGAATCGGGCACCGTTTGCGGGGATGACACTCGCGTGGTAAACAATATTAACAAATAAAAACTTAACGAAATAAAACAACATGCGGCAGCAACGCTACCGCCCATGGGAAAATCAAACAAAATAGCAGAATTAATGATTAATTCAAAATAAACTTAAATCTTGACACTGAAATATATTTTCCCATGGAATAGCATGTTACAATAAAATAATTTATATACACCAAACATGTTTAAAAATTGCGTTTGGTAATTGTTACAGCAAATATATCCGTGTTTTCTAGAAGCATCGAATTTTATAAAAAGAATATTTAAATCAATTGCTACCTCGAAGACGTTTTGGGATAAAAAAAATACAGGCCGCTTCATTGCTTTTATGCTTTCATAAAAATGGTTGTTACATCGAAGAAACTCAAGTATCTGCAAATTCTTTACGAAAGAAAAAATAATTAAACTTCAGTAAAAAGCACTATCCGGAAGAATTTTATATACGTAAGATATCTGTAAAAACGTTTTGTTTAAACATTGAATAATTAATTGAAGGTTTCAGTATTAATCCAGCATATTAGTAATAGTATAATCTCAAAGCAGTGATTAAGTTAATCAAACATTTGGCAAGCCGCCGCTTATTGCATGCCAGGATGTAGAAGTTATCCTTTACTGCAGTGAAAGTTCTATGTTTAGATTTAAGGACGTGTTTATTACATTGATTGTTCTCTCTACTGCTTTATACGCTAGGTTTTATGCTGAATAGGTAGGTAAAATCTTAAATAGTCTGCTGGTATTCAAATATGCACATGTAAAAACTATGGTAGATAGATAGAGCTTTTATTGTGTATGCCAGTAGCAATACTGAGGACACATTGTCAATGTTTACAGAGTACAATCACACAATAAATATAAAACTTAAAATACTACACATTTGACATGATAGAAATAAATTCCTCAACGGAGTAGATGCAGTGCTCAAGAAGCAACGCCCTTAGTCGACGTTTAAATACTCGTAAACCGGCAAGAGACTTTATATGGCTTGGTAACAAATTAAATAATTTGATTCCCATCGAAGTAGGGGATCGTCTAGTAATTTCCAGTCTATTTAGTGGCTCCTTATAGTTCTCCCTTGCTCTAGTGTTATAATTATGGATGTCAGAACATTTTAAAAAAGTTAGTTGATTATCAAATATATAACAGAGCAACTCCATAATGTATATACTAGGCAAGGGTAGAATGGCCAATCTCTGAAAGTGCGGGCGACAGGATTCGCAACTTCCAATACCCACTAAACATCTCAAAACCCTTTTTTGGGCAATGGAAACATCCCGTGGTAGTACCGACGAGCCCCAGAATACTATGCCATAAGTTATTCGCGAGTAGACTTCACTATAATAAAACTTTAATAAGTCACTGGAATGCAAAACATATTTTAAATTTCTAATTTGATAACAAGAAGTGTTAATCTTTTTAATAAGACATTCACAGTGCGACCTCCAATTCAAATGTTCATCCAGAGTCATGCCTAAAAATTTAATTGTTGTTTTACGCTCTATATGTGAACTGTTGTACATTACATTATTTGTGGTATTTATCGCATAGCGCGAAGTATGAAAATACATGTAGTTAGTTTTAGTTAAATTAACCAATGCTGATCTTTTCAAGAAAATTTTTTTGGCATGTAAACCTTACAATACTATACCACATAACCTAAAGTCAATAATTAGTTACAAATCTTTTTGTTCTAATGTGAAGAAATATTTATGTCAATTAAGTTGTTTATTAGAGGATTACAGTAACACAAATAGCTATTAGCAAACCATTAGTTATCATCCTTATTATTTACTGTTATTATTTTTAATTCTTATTAGTGACGTTATTTTCTTATGGGTTTTTGTGGCATATTTCAAATAAATATTATTTAATTATTACGTATTAGTTTTTTTACAACAGCATGGCCGAGAGGTAATTATATTTTTCAGGCGCTTAATATTGCTACGAAACTTGTAGATATTTCTTTATAATTATATTAATTTTTTTTTAAAATTAATTCAAGCTGTTTTATTAACATTTCATACAGTCAGCGTCATCTATTAAATATCATTTACTCCACAGATATGCTACGCCCCAATTGCAAGATGACACTATAGTACACAGGTACATGAAATTCACCCCTCCACTTGTTTTTGAGTACACCGCAAACCAATCGGATGACTTATTATCTTCAGTCCACCTTGGGATGCGGGGAAGGTGTTGTCACACCAGTAAGCCTCCGATTATTAGCTTTATATACCTGATATACACTTTAGTATCTTTACTGAAACTGTACTAGTTATTCGTTCGTGATGTTCTTATACTATAGTGAATAAAAGCAATGTTATTTCAAAGAAATTTATTTATTTCGAGTTAAGTAAATGTAATGAACAAAGAAATGAATCTTCTAATGATTCCCTCAGGGTAAGTAAGTTCTTTACTATTTAAATTCTACAAAAATAAGATTTCTAGAATCTTAATCCAAACTAATAACTCATATATCTCGTTTTAATATCAATATAGAAATTCAAATCCCCCGCTAAATTCCCATCATAAAATCAAGTACATCAATTAATGCCAACTCAAACCGCCCATGCATTTAAACCCCCACAGCATCAAACGTTTTGCTTACACACAAAAAATCCACATCATACGATAATATAACCTAACATTTCCTTTACGCTTTTAACGCCAGTTATAAATTCAAAAAATCGCTTACTTCAAGTACAAAAAACTGCTCTCATATACTCCAAATACTAATTCCAACTCCACAACAATCATTTCAGCTCCCAATTAGTGTTCCAACGATGTCACAGCAAATAGGCTCGAACGAAACCCTTCAATCGGCCCCAGGATTAGAAATACGCCACCCCATATCTTCGAAATCACTGGATTTCCATCATCTTGGCACTACATACGCAATACTCTCATTCTTGTAAGTAAATTTTAAAGTTAATGACTCTTATTGTGATTAAAAATTTCTAGATAATTATTCGAAATGCAACTACACTCAGGAAAAACCGAAAAAGAAGTCCCTCACATTTGTTTTCAACAACTTGATATCTCCTAGGCAAAAAGGACCCCAGCAACGATGAAAGATATCGTTTCCCACGATACGATACAGCAAAATCAACCCACGTTCGAACAATCAGCGAAGGAACTTATTTCCTTAAAATCCAGGGTAACCTGCCCTTTTTGAATTAGATACGAAATAAGTAAGTTTTTAGTTTAAATTTTAACAATATGTTTACAAAATAAATAAACAGAAATCAAAATACATTTACATAAATAATTTAATAATTAACGTTTGATGCTGTAGCTGTAGGTTATGTATAGCATGATATCATAGCAATATATATAAAAAAGAATTATTTGATATTTTTGAGCTTCGCGTTCCTCTGTCCATATCAATTATTTCAACCTATTATTTTCGGTATTCCTTAAGTAAATATTGACATTAAGCGCATAGTCACTATATTTTCTTCAAACGAAAAACAAGAAACGCCAGCTAATATATTAGAATCACAGTTTACATTAGCCTAGAGCTCCCTACACGATGCCGGAAGTCGTTCGCGTAATCTGAAAAGCACACATCTCGAACGGAGATCCGCACGAAGCGGTCTCCCAAATAGATCAGCATGGAATGTGCCCTTTACGCGTAGACACATTCGTGGCCACTATAAATGTTTCAGTTTGTCGCATTAAATTGACTCATTACCTCTTACAATCAGAGTTTATGAGGTGGTGAGGACAAATGATTACGACAACTACCATATTGTGAAACTAATCAACATTTGAGTTAATGCAAAGTGATAAGGTAATAGCAATATGCCATACTTCTATTATTTTAACTTAGATAGACATATAAAGAATAGTCAAACGCATATCTAGCAAGCTAAGAAAAAACATTTTGTCGGGTTTCTATACCTAACAGGTTTTATTATTTTTAAATTGACGTTCATCAGTAACATTGCTCACTAACAAATTGCTAAAACATGTTCAATTCTTTCTCTGTTTGATTCTATATATATTTTCGTTAGCTTCTGAGATCCCCATACTAAATATCGGAAAAAACGTGTAGCATCTGTTGTTTCTAGGTATTATATTAACAGTTAAGAAGATTTTTAGCATATTCGCAGCACTCAAGATTGAAACATAATTCCAAATTTTGATAATCAAGGAAACGAAAATTAACAAATTCTGTTTTCAGATTCAGAAAAATCCAGCGAATTCGAATATGCTATAAATACACAGGATATTATATTTAAAATTTTCAATTTGTGATTATTTCCAGCAAAATTGCAGGTCATAAAAAATTATATTGTGGGTTGAGTAATTGAAAATTTACAGCTAATAGTGCACTATTTTTTTTTTTTATATTTTATTAAAAAATATCTAAAAGTAAAAAGGTTATAGGCCGCTATGTAACTTATACAAACAAAGTCAAAATGGAATGATACAAAGTGTGTTTCGCTTTTGGGAAATTCAGTATAGCTAGAAGTACGAGGGCGATTCAATATGCCTTTAGAAAATCTAAGAGATGGCACCGGTAGTATCGAAAATGGTTTGTTATTAGTAAGTATCCTTAGCCACTAGACAACTGTTAAAATTTCAGTTATATCTCATTACGTGGTTTCATTTTTATTGTCGATTTAAGCAAAGAATTTTTGGTTTAGTAGAAAAATGAAAACAAAAGTGAGTTTCGAGCGGTGATTAAACGCTTATATTCAAAAGGTTTAACACCGAAAGAGATCAAAGTTTAGGCAGTTTTCACATTTATCTCTAGCAATTCTGACGAGTTTCTTCGTCGATACATAACTATGGACGAAACATGGATGCAGTACTAGACTCCAGGGACAAAGGAGAACGTAAAAACGGTGAAATAAGCCGACAAGGTGATGGCCTCGGTTTTTTTTGGGATGACGTGGAGTCATCTGCATCGATAATTTGAAAAAAGGGCAAACAATAACTGGAAATTATTATGCGCCGTTATTGGACCGCTTGAGCGAAGAAATTAAGAAAAAACTTCCACATTTGAAAAAGACTCTTTTTCATCAAGACAATGCACGAGTTTCGATGGCCAAAATTATGGAATTAAAGTTCGAATTACGAGGGTAGGCTAAAAAGTAATGCACACACGCTTGTAGAACGCGAATAACAACAAGTAGCAAGATCGGGTAAACAGTACATTAAAATACATTTCTTAAGCTCCAAAATGAGATATTTATTTTTCATCACCGGTAAGCCTAACACATTTCTCAAAACGCGTAACAAGTTTTTTCTAATTGGATGTTGTAATAAAGCTAAAACAAAAGACGACGCAGTGCTGATATGGCTATTACATCATACTGTGCTGTAATGAAATATTAACGTGGTGGGGGGACTCTTGCCGGAACGTAATATAGGCGATTAATGTGCGAATTAGAAAAAATACTGTAAAAAACGTGTGCCACAATGACATGTAATGCTCGTACTCATTCAAACTTGTACTCGCATTACATAAACGTCATTGTAACACTTGTGTTTTAAAATACTATTTTCATTTCGCCACTGAAAAATTTTTCGACTTTCTTTGAATCCAGCTGCCTTCATCTCATCATACGAAGTGTAATGACACCCTTGAGGTCTCTCTCGAGTAGAGGAAAAAAATTAAAAACGCAAGATCGGGGGAGTCTGGAAGCCTTCAGGTTTCGCAGAGTTCCCGATGTGTGTGGCCGAGCGTTGTCATGTTGCATGATTATTGGCACCACGCTGCCTCTAACATGACAAACTCGGCGTCTGAGGTGTTTTAGAATCTCTATGTACCGATACGAATTTACCGTTGTTCCACGTTTCAGATAGTCGGTCACATAAACTCGGTGAGTATTCCGAAATCAAAAGAATTTTTTGCAGATGCTTGGGTTTTGAACTTTTTCACCTGAGGAGAAAACGCCTCTGCCTTCTTCTCTTCCGAGCCGTAATAATGAATCCGTCACAATATTGAAAAGGAAGTGGTCTCCTTAATCACGGTAGCGCTGTAAAAGTTGCTCGCAGCATTCCAATCGACGCTGTTTGTTCTCGTCTGTGAGACGGCGTGATACCCATCGTGCACAGATTATACGGTATCCAAATTGTTCAATAATTCCAGTCCATTCGTTCCTTGGATATGCCAATAAGGCTTGCAATACGCTGTTGGGTGAATCGCATATCACTTTGAATCAAATCTTCGACGAGTTTGCGATGTTTACCGTCTGTTACAGTGATCGAACGTCCGGTGCGTGTTTCATCAACAATTATGGCCTCTCCAGGTTCGCAAACGCGAAATTTTATTACCCATGGATTTACGGTAGACCTATCAACAGCATCGTACGATAAAGAGCCTCTAAACGACGATGAGTCTCAGTAGAATTCACTTTTTCAGTAGTTAGAAACTCGATAACAGCACACTCCGTCACTCATATCTCAAGGGTTAAAAGCAGTTTCAAACAATTGAAAACGCACAAATTCAAAAATGACGGATGTGTAAAAAAATTTTCAAAAAATGTTTATTTGTTGTCGTTGACGACGCGTCATCATACTTCAATCTAATTAGTCAAAAAATCGATACTAGCGCCAAAGCGTTAGTCGGCAAGTACTAAACCGTGCCTAAAAAATACAATACAAGGTAAATATGCGTGCTCACATTGACATAGGATTCGAACAGGTCCCCAGATTTCCGTTTCTCAAAACCAAATGGATGACTTCACCGATCGAAAACCTGTGCATATGTATAGAGCGGAAATAGTTCTCCCACTTGCCACCTGGCGCGCTGCTGCGGGTAATTTCTTTCGCACTCTACAACATCCACTGTATTCACCGGATTTGGCACAAAGTGACTTTCTTTATTTCCAAATGAATTAAAAAAATGACTCGGCGGACAACTGTTCACGTCGAATGAGGAGGTCATCATTCCAACAGTTGCCTATTTTGATGACATTAAGAAATTCTACTTTTTGGACGGCTAAAAAAATGTTGGGGAAACGCCTAAACGAAAAGTGTAGAGAGTTACAAGGAGATTATATTAAAAATAAAGAAATCGATACAAAAGAATTTGGTTTTCTTTTTCTAAGGTCTTATTGGATGGTCCTCGTACTCATAGGGTATACAAAATTGAGTTCTATGAAGCGTGTTTAGAAGAGAAAATATCGCTGTAATAATCATCAGATTCAGTCATCGCTGGGACACCTGTACATTTCCGCGACTAGGGTTGTACAGCAACGAACGCGATACCAAATACCAACGTAACAGGGACGAGTTCATTTTCTTACGTGGAGGTTCTCCGCCGCTAGGAAAGTCAGGTCGGCGTCGTTCGCGGTCTCTATTTTTAATTATCGAAAGCGCAGAAATAGAAACGCCACCTCGCATCAATCTTCTCGACTATAATTGTCCGGAGGTCCGTTGCATTCCCAGAAACGTTTCTTGGAAACGTCGGTGACTAAACCGCCGTGTTTTCAGGAGGTCGCGAATCACCGTCGGCGAAAAATGGGAAATAAGGTACTTACGATCATCCGAACGACCGGGGCCGCGGTCCTTACGTCAATTCATTCATCAATAGCCGCGGGCCTGCTGTGTTGGTGTGCGTTAGCTTATGTGAGCCAGTGGCGAGCGAACCGGCTGGTGCGTGAATAATACTACATGGAATGGTTTACGTTATATATTTCGTGAATCAAAAGTAGCGGATGTGTATGTGTTCGTCCGCCACATCTTCTAAGTTTCCAGTAAATTGCGTGTACTTTAAACAGAATTTATGACTCAATTTCATACTATTAGTGTAAACTACTGATTTCCTATATTTTCTTTAGTTTCTTACAACTTAAACCAGCGACATATTTTTTATATTATTTCATCAAAATTTCCACTACCATAAGATCCTGTTTACCATTAGTATATTAGAAATACCAGAGGTTATATTATCATTATCACTGTCATATTTACAAGATATGTTGCCAAATATTAGATTCGATCCTATCATTTATCAATCCTTTATACTTTTGTAAGTATTTATTTGGCATTTACATTAAGAATTTTAAATAAATTTAGGGAGACTTGATATCTATAGCTTTCGGATTTAAGATAGCATCTTTAGAAATGCCAACATTCATTGATTGTGCTAATTCCAAATCAGGAGATGAATGGGGTTCAAGCGGACTAAAATCCTTTGTGTTGTAGCCAAATAGACTCATGGTCCAAATTTGGCCAACCATCTACCAGACATAGAAAGAGTGTGGGAGACATTGATATATTTACAAGATGATTGGAATAATATTCAGAGAAAGTGCTGGTGGAGTAGATATACCGCCTGCATCTCTGCAAAGTAAACGGCGGGGAAGTACATATACTCCCACCGTCTCCCACTCTACCTAACAGAGAGGTGTGGCGCTGTAGTACGATAATAGCACGTGTACACTGATCAGGGATCAGTATTATTAGTCAGTTGAAGTAAGTTGGTTGTCTAAGTTTTAAATACATATTTTTGCGCAAAATGCCGCGTTATACTGTGGAGGAGAGAGCTGAGATGATGCGGTGGTATCATGCTGGCAATTCTTTTCAATGGGTATACAACGTAAACACCCCAACAGGCCTTTTTCAAATAAAGCCACAATTTTTAAATTAAAAAATAAAACCGACAATACCGATTCGGTCGAAAATTTAAAAACATCACTTCCAACTCGCAGAATTTCTAATACTACGTCCGTTTTCGTATGTGCTGCAGTTGAAATAAATTCGAATATGTCATCTGGCACTATTTCCAATGATTTAGACATATCCCGTTCTTTCGTTCAGCGAATACTCAAAGCAGATGGGTATCACAATTTTAAATATTCTAAACAGCAACAATTATTTCACGGCGACGCATTTAAGCGTTTGGTATTTTGTGAAAAGGTAAGTGATATAATTAACCGAGATGCTAATTTGGTAAACAATATTATCTTTACCGATGAATCTTCTTTTCCTTTGGTTAGAAGTCAAATTTATCTGTGACAACATACTGGGCCAAGCAAAACGAGCACAGATATTTAAGTTCATCTAGTCAGCAACAGCAAAAAGTAAATGTTTGGGCAGGTTTGTTAAACAACCATATTATCGGGCCTTTTTTTATCAATGGCAATTTGAACGCAAATGCATATTTAGAATTACTGAACACCCACATTCTACCTACTGTACAGCAACTTCCCGACATAAATATGCAAAACATCTACTTTCAGCAAGATGGTTGCCCTGCACATAATGCAGTGGCTGTCCGAAACTATTTAAGTGAACAGTTTCCTAACCGGTGGATCGGAACTCATTCTGAAAATATCAAATGGCCGCCACGTTCACCAGATTTATTTCTCCTCGATTTCTTTTACTGGGGTTATTTAAAAGAAATAATTTATGGCAATGAAGACGTTAGACCAGTTAATGTAGAGTAGTTGCGCAATAAAATTGTTCAAACGTCAAACAACATTAGCCCAGAAATGTTGGACAATGTTAGAATGAATTTCTACAACACATTAGGATATTGTTTAGCCAAGGATAGGGGCATATTTGAACCTTTTGTTTGACGATTCAATGATTTTTAAACAACTAACGTTTATTCCATTATTTTATTTTATTATCAAGGCTTATTTTAGTTTTCTATTTTTTAAATTTATTTACCCAGAATTAATTTTTATTTGCCCTTCATTAAATTTACTATTTCTTTTTGAGGGTTTTGCCCTAAATTCATTAGAATACCTTTGATTTCTCTGTCATGAACAAACCGTAATTGTATATTTCTTTATTTATTACTATTACGAATAGAATAGTAACCGAGCTGGTGTTAAAGTTTATTTAATTTATTATTAAGACTTACTTTTAAGTCTTCATTTTTTAAAATTATTTACTCAGAATTAAGTTTTATTTTCCCTTCGTTAAATTTATTATTTCTTTAGGGGGTTTTGTTCTTCGTTCATTAGCATTACTTTAATTTTCTTGTCATGAGCAAAGACTATTTTTAAGTACATAATAGATACTATAAATAACTGTTTTACGCTTTCATTACACCTTTTGAGTTTATAAGTACGTGTGTCCAAAGCAATACATATTGAAATTTATTCATTTTCATAATAAAAATACAATACGTTTTACGGTCACTAAAAACACATTTCTGCGTGTAGATTGAATAGCAAAGCAACCGCTGCGCTCGCGCCAGTATTCGTTGTGAGCTATGAGTGGCTATGACGAATGACTGAATGTAGGGGAATACCTACTGCAGTAAGAGGAATGAGCGGGAGATGCACATGCGTGGTATAACCGTTGACTTTGCAGAGATGCAGGCGGTATACAAAACGCTTAATAAAGATTTACAAATAGGAAAAACTTTGTAAATATGCATTTTACAGAAAAATGTTGTTCTTTATAAAATATTCTGCTTTCCTCAAAACCCCCAAAAAACCTATTTAGGTTTGACTACAGACATACACTTACTCATAAATGCAATTTAACGCTCCCTATGAAAAGAAATCCATTGGGGTAATACCAGTTGATCTAGCAGGCCATTCAACTGGACCATTTCTGCCAATCAATTTCCCAGGATATTGAAGATCTAAAAATGTCTTTATCTATCAATACAGTATAATGAGCTGCAAAAGCTTAGTAGAAACCATCTTCGCGCAGGAGTGGGCCTCCTAACAGGACATTGTGCACTGAAAGGACACTACGCAAAATGCGCCGCAGATACCCCCTGCAGACTGTGTAAGTAAGTAATAGAACGACAGAGACCACATCTCACATCTTGTATGAATGCGAGGCTCTCGATGCAAAAGACTTTTGTATATACCGGTTGGTCCATTTATCGTGCCCTTCCCCCCCCCCCCCCTCCAAATTTGGAAGCAGTCAATTTTATGAAAAAAAGTTTCAAGGAAACGGTTTACTACAAGAAGTGTCCTATCTGATGGTTAAGCAGTCGTACACCAAGGAGAACGTATGAAGGTCATACGAAGGTCAAGTTTTGTTTTTTAATAGAACATGGCATTTTTTTTTACAAATTCTGAAACAGGATATAATTGCGAGTAGAACAGTACTAAAACTCATGTGGCCTAAAATTAAGATTCAGCGAAATATTCAAGAAAAACAAAATATAAATTGGAAATAATACATGAAAAACATAGTATTTTCAGAGCAATGATGTGGACGTATTACAAAATAATTAATAACAGCTTTACATAACAGATAAATCATATTTGAAACAGCGGATGTAGGTAATTACAAAGGAATTAAATGGGTATAAGTTTGTTTTTTATAATTGGATATTTATAGGTCGTATGAATTAGTTGCTTGTTGTAATAATGGGTTATTTATTCCGCTTAATCCGGGAATATCATCGCAAAAGCCAATAAACTTTGTATTTGTAATCCCTTGCAGCTGCATAAATACCTTACAACCTAAGTAACTGACTTATTGTTACTTGTATCGCTGTGATAAAACTACCAGTGTTTGAATATCAAGAATGGATCCAGTGACACGTGCAAAAATTGATATGAGTTTCATTTATGGTGAAGCGGGAAGAAATATTCGCGCAGCGAGTCGTTTGTATGCTGTAAGATACCCTGATAGACACCAGTCGAGTCGTACGACCTTTCGTCGTGTTGTACCGGGTGATTCAGTAAGGGTGGCGACCGGCTGTATCTCGGAAACTGCTATGCCTAGAGCTTCGGGACAAAAAAATTCATAACCAATGTGGCCACCAGAAATACCCGAAAATTATTTTCATGTTCGAAATTTTACCGCTAGGTGGCGTATCTGCTATGTTCAATCATAAAATCAGTATTATCTCAGAAAATTGTAGGTTGAGCTATAGTTTTGAATGGACCGTTCGAAAGCTGAGTTGATGTCGCATTATTTTGTTTAATGACTTTTTTTCGTATCTGCCATAATAAGGAGCGGGGAAGCCAATCAATTGTTCAATATGTAAATTTTAATATCTCCTGAACCATTCAACCAATCTGAAAATTTTTGGACTCGTTCGATTGAGCATTTCCTGGGTTTTTTCTAGAAAAATAGTCGTTCTAGCATTTAGTTTGAAATAGGTAAACTACAGGGTGTTTTCTGTAGTGATAACATATTTTGGTGAATTTCAAGAAAAAATTAAATGTAACCGTGCTATATAATTACCAGTGTCGCAAGCTAAATTAAATTGTTGAAATTTCAGTGAAAACCGCAAATTAATATCTCTATCCGTTCTCGATTTATCGCCAAAAGAATGAAATTTGTAACAAAAATCCACTGCGGCCATGAAAGTAGCGGACGCGACGGATGGTTTCCATGGAAACTACGAAACTATCAGATTGTTTATTGCTTATATCAGCTAAAAATAGTCAAAACTGAATGGAATAAATTATTAACGAGAATAATAAAAGCAAAAAGAAAATATCTAACCAAAAATTTTAATTATAAATGTTCGGAATGTTTACCATCACTGGCCACCCACAAATTGAGTCTGTTGCTATCGTTATCGTAAGTTTCATCCTTACCATGTCATCTTACATCAAGAATTAAAGGATGGCGATTTTTACCATGCAGCATGCGCTATTGGTCAGAAAGCAATCCTCACTGATTACGCGAAGTTCAATTTCAAAATCGTTGGCGTGTTAATGTTTGGTGTGAATTTTTGGGGGAAAATTATTGGTCCTTACTTTTTTGAACAGCGTTTGTGTGGCTATTATTTGGAAAATATATTGCCTTTATTGTTCGAAGATAGTTCCCTGGAGACAAGAATGGGTATGTGGATTCAGCAGGATGGTTTCCCGGCGCATTATGCGCGAAGTGTCCAGGCATTTTTAAATAACCGGTTCCCAAATGAATGTATAGACTGGGGTAGCATTTTTTCTTGGCCGCCGATGTCCCGCGATCTCACAGTAATTGATTTTTATTCATGGAGTAGACTTAAAGATATAGTATATAAAGACCGCCCAACAACACCTGATAATATGAAACAAAGAATTCGAGAAGCCGTCAGAAATATTTCCATTGCCGAGGTAGACGCGAGTGTATTATCCACAAGTAACAGACACAATTTGTGGGTTGCCAGTGATGGTAGACATTCCGAACATTTATAATTAAAATTTTTGGTTAGATATTTTCTTTTTGCTGTTATTATTCTCGTTAATAATGTATTCCATTCAGTTTTGACTATTTTTAGCTGATATAAGCAATAAACAATCTGATAGTTTCGTAGTTTCCATGGAAACCATACGTCGCGTCGCCTACTTTCATGGCCGCAGTTGATTTTTGTTACAAATTTCATTCTTTTGGCGATAAATCGAGAACGAATAGAGATATTAAGATGCGGTTTTCACTGAAATTTCAACAATTTAATTTAGCTTGCGACACTGGTAATTATATAGCACGGTTACATTTAATTTTTTCTTGAAATTCAGCAAAATATGTTATCACTACAGAAAACACCCTGTAGTTTACCTATTTCAAACTAAATGCTAGAACGACTATTTTTCTAGAAAAAACCCAGGAAATGCTCAATCGAACGAGTCCAAAAATTTTCAGATTGGTTGAATGGTTCAGGAGATATTAAAATTTACATATTGAACAATTGATTGGCTTCCCCGCTCCTTATTATGGCAGATACGAAAAAAAGTCATTAAACAAAATAATGCGACATCAACTCAGCTTTCGAACGGTCCATTCAAAACTATAACTCAACCTACAATTTTCTGAGATAATACTGATTTTATGATTGAACATAGCAGATACGCCACCTAGCGGTAAAATTTCGAACATGAAAATAATTTTCGGATATTTCTGGTGGCCACATTGGTTATGAATTTTTTTGTCCCGAAGCTCTAGGCATAGCAGTTTCCGAGATACAGCCGGTCGCCACCCTTACTGAATCACCCGGTACAACAGTTCACTACCACAGCAAGTATTGTGAAGAAGAAAAAAATTCGAAAAAAGAGTGTTACCGATGAAAACGCGCAAATTGCTGTTCTAGCGGCAGTGGCTCATTATTCACAGATCAGTACTAGAGAAATTGCCGGCCAGTCTGGAATCTCACGAACTAGTATTGGTCGCATACTGAAACACCAAAAATTTCACCCATACCACATATCGATGCATCAAGACCTTCACGGAACTGATTTTGAACATCGTGTACAATTTTGTGAATGGGCTCAGCAAAACTGGATAGGACACGGCGGACCTACATCTTGGCCTGCTCGTTCTTCAGATTTAACCCCTCTAGATTATTTTCTGTGGGGTTCAATTAAAGAGAAAGTGTACCGTACTGCCCCAACAACACCGGAAGATATGCAGCAAAGGATAATAAATGCATGCTCAGAAATTACGGAAGACGTGCTAATAAACGTCCATGATTCATTTAGTCGGAGAATTCTAAAGTGTATCGAGGTTGAAGGTCAACACTTTGAACATTTACTGTAATGAGTCCGAAGTTTCCGAAACAATTGTCCCGATTAAATTAAATTAGTGTAGCCCAGGAGTGATCGGATACTTTGTGTCTATTTACGTTATTCTTTTAAAAAATTTTTATCATTTTTTTTTGTGTTTTTCTTGAATATTTCGCTGAATCTTAATTTTAGGCCACATGAGTTTTAGTACTTTTCTACTCGAAATTACATCCTTTTTCAGAATTTGTAAAAAAAATGCCATGTTCTATTAAAAAAAAAAAAAACTAGACCTTCGTATGACCTTCATACGTTCTCCTTGGTGTACGACTGCTTAACCATCAGATAGGACACTTCTTGTAGTAAAACGTTTACTTGATAATTTTTTTCATAAAATTGACTGCTTCCAAATTTTTGGGGGGGCCACGATAAATGGACCACCCGGTATATATATATAGGGAACAACAATTAATTAATATCGGGTAATTCGGTTTGTGAACTTTGCCTTCATCAGGAGGTACAGCTAAAAATATCACAAACAATGAAACAATGAATATGAAAATATCAATGCAAAATTACTTACAACAGTAGCACTAAAAATTACACATTATATAAACTTGCACAGTCAAACAGAATAAAATAAATTGTCGATAAAAGTATAAAACATATGATCAAAAAATTGTCCTGAATTAAAATAAAAGTGAAGCGGTATACAAGGTTCAAGAATAAAGTAAAGTTTTACATTTGCTTATTTAAAATGTTACAATAAATGTTGCTAAGCTGTTATCAATATCTATTTTAAAGTTAATAGTCAGGACAACTCAACAAACGTTTGTTGTTTGTTCCGTGTAGATGTAAAATATATCCTTCTCCGTTTTTGTAATGTGCAAACTTTTTTAATGTGTTCTCATTTAATATTTTTATCTTTTCGATATTTTAAATTTAAAAATTTTACTTGAAAGTGGCGCCTCCACCAATTTTAAATGAAGTTGTCTAGCAAAATTAGCTAAACAAGAAGCAAAGCAAACAATTTATTAGAGTGTATATGTAATATCTACAAATAAGCGTATATATAGACGCTGACATCGGTTAAATTATTCTGATGTAATCAAATCATACGCCTCTAATAACTCGATTGTAGATAAATTATGACGAAAGGATAAATATACAAACAAACCAGAAGAAATCAATGGCGATTTGACAAGTGCGACTAATTGGAAAGCTTTATAAATAGTTATAAATTAACTACCCAACCCTGCCTTCCAAAGCAAAGAAATCCATCCCTCGGCTTATACCGTATAATAGACCACTAATTAGAGGAGTCGGAGCTGTTAAGATGGCGTTTATAGTGTGATGTAGAGGCGCTATAACTTTTCCGACGTCGTTCCGCGTTCAAAATACCGGAGTAAAACATAATAGCGAAGGACGTAGCTCAGCACAACATTAGACAAATTCGTCTGTTGGCAACGTTCCATTCCATACTTTATTTTTTCGGTTTTTATTCTAGACTATGTATATTATGTCGGTATGAAATATTCGAACCTTGATAAGTGCGACTTGTTTGTCGGAGAGGGACGAAGTTCGCCCATAAATCATTACTAATATGTTCGACCTTATCTATAAACATACCGTCCGAGATGCACTCAATTCTCGGAACTACTTACTCAGCTATGGATCGAAATCGATTCTATAAACCGCTTAGCGGGAATTTTAATATCCCGGAATTCATTTGCGCTGCCGTGTTTACATACACAAACATCCGCAATCGGCCGTAAAGTTTTAAAAGAATTCGATTATCTGAGTTATTCAAAAAATATTCTAATTTTCTGATGTTTGATAGATATTATCTATTTAAACAATGACCACCTTGTCTGGTTTTAAGGTACTTCAAATTTTGTCAGCCTATTTCTTTACATTTTTTATTTGACTTAAAGATTTAAGGATTTAGTATGCTGGAAAACACAGTTTCCGTAGCTGCACAATATATTTGTCTACTAAACTTATTTAGCCTGTATTTAGTGTATATATTTAGTGAATTTGTTCTGTTTTTTGAAATAAGGTTGGAGACTTAAACAAAGACTTAATCGAGTTATAAGACGTTTCGACTTTATTAATAGTCTTTTTCAATTAAAACGATCTGCAATAACGAAAACTTCTTTTTTTGTATAATATACAAATTTAGATAAAAAATGTTTAAAGTCACAATGGTTTTACGCACTCTTTTTTGTTTGTCTTTTCGTAGTCCGCAAGCATGCTTCTCAATAAATTTTATTTCTTTACGTTAAGTGTTTTTGTATTAGTTGTATTTGTCCCTTTTACAAGATTTTAATTTGTAAACTTTAATGTGACAATGACTGTCTTTTGCATTATTATCACATTCATTTATTAAGTTTTTGCAGATCGTTTTAATTGAAAAAGACTACTAATAAAGTCGAAACGTCTTATAAAATTTAACTCTTTGTTTTCTCCAGCTTTATTTAAAAAAAAAACAAATGAACTAAATACAACTTATGTGTGGCATAGCGGGTGTATATTTTAAAACTTCTAACTCTAAATTTCTGGAAATCTAGGAATTTGTGAATAATTCCCTGAAACACGTATGAAGTACCTATTATCGAGAGGGATAACTTTTCATGCAAAAATTGACTTAACCACTTTAACTCACGCCCCCCGGGAGCTACTCAAAAATCTTAAATGGAAAAGGGAATCAAGTAATAGCTCATTTTAAAACACACTTTAACTGCTTAACATGTTTTATTGTTGCTTTCAGTATTTAAGAATTTTCATAACTATCTCTTTGAATTCTACGTCACGTCGCAGTACTCCTCTGACGAAGTTCCTCCAAATTTTTAGGTTGAGGGGTAAATACAACAGACTTTAAATAGCCCCATAGAAAAAAATCTAGTGGCGTCAAACAAATCAGACGTCCTAGCTGGTCATTATATAGCTCTTCTTCGTCCTATCCATTTATTTGGAAATACATTGACTAATAATTGCCGTAGTGGGAGAGCGTAGTGAGGCGAAGATCCATCTTGTTGAAAATGTTATTTATCCTCATCAGGTAGGATATTGCCATCTCTATGCAGTTGATTTTCGAGAGCGTGCTAATGAATGATGTTCTCGAAAATCAACTGAATTGATAGTGCTTTCCAACTGATAAAGGAACAGGTACAGGGGTTTCAGTTGTGTTTACCACTCGGTAGTGTTTGTAATAATCGGAGATATTTTTAAACTTAAATTTTAAAATTTGTACGTTTTAATGTGTTTAGTTATTCGTTAATGTTTTTAAAAAAGTAATTAAAATTCAAGATAATAGTATTTTTAAAAAATTTTATTCTCTCGATGCAACTATATATAAAAAATTTGACACATCATTCTTGTAATACATAACAAAACTCTGACAATTTTATTTTGCCTGAAGATGGTCATTTAGGTACAGGGGTATTCGGACCAAGGAACTAAATATTTAGAGCCAAAACCTACAAAAAAGAACTCAAAGACAGAAAGAGAGCTCAAAGCTTCCCTCGCGGGGAATCTTCTTGGTCTTCCTGGATATTCCAAGATATTCCTTGGGAATTACAATAAGGAAAGAGCAAAGACCATGCTAGAACTAAGCAGAAACAGACTACGTATCCCCATAGGTTTTCTTACAGGGCATTGTCACCTTGGAGAACACATGACAAGGATAGGTCTGAAACAGAATGGCGACTGAAGGTTTTGCGGGACCGAGGATGAAAGTCCGGAACTCCTGATATCCAACAGCAATGCTATCACGAAACTCGTGCCAACCATCGTGGTAAAGATGTCATAGATGAGGGAGAAATACCTTCTCTGTAACCACCGCTATTGCAATTTATTAAAGCTCTCAGACTGGATGGGGAGCTATAAGTACGAGCAAACCCTAGCAGCTTATAGCTGATGTAAGAAGGCACAATAGATCAATAGGTCACTCTAGTTAGGTCTAATCCAAATCTAATCTAGTATTAGCAATATATCTAAATATGCTTCGCCATTTAGATATCCATTGAAAACCAATGATTCAATCATTAGGTCCCCCAAGATGTCTGCCATACATTAATTTTGTTCAGGATACTTACTAGGTGAGGGTTTTCGTTACTCCAATATCTGCAGTTATGTTTATTTACAAATCCATGTATAGAAAAAGTACATTCATCACTGAAGCAGGTATTTCTTACAAATGCATTCTTATTATTAATCATAGTGGTAATTCGTTCACAAACAAACAAAAATGGAGGGATTAGGAGAAGACATCGGACATTTTTTCTACGGGAATTCCGGACCGTGACGCAACTGTTTTGGCGGTGTATATCAAACAAGACAGTGATAGTACTAACAATATTGTTGCAGGAGTGCAACAACTCAGGACTGCAGCAACGGAGAAAGTCAATCTCGGAATATTTAACTTCACGGTCCTGAAATATCTCAATGGTTAAGCTAAGAGTGATCCAGGCGAACATTCAACACTGCAAGGCGGCTTCGGCAACACTAGCTGTGGTGTTGAAAAATTTTTACCTCGTTCTCATACAGGAACCCATGGTTTATAGGGGCAAGGTAAAGAATCTGAGAGACAACGGATGTTAACTGGTCCATAATAGAATTTCCGAAATACCCATAACCTGTATTTTGATTAAGAAAAATTTAAGAATACTGCCTTCAGCCAACTTTTGCTACAGAGATCTGGTTGCAGTCAAAATAAAATCGATGCAGGAAAAAAGGATGTGTCGAGTGCCTTCGACATATCCTCTTTTGATGACCGTGACCTACCTCCAACTAAAAAAGGGGAAGGCCTGGTGATGAGCATTATCGGCTGTGATGTGAATGCACACTATGTTACCTGGAAAAGTACCAATAACACCCCAAAAAGTTGATCTTCATTACAATTTATTATGGTAAATAATTTAGATATACTAGATATAGGCAGCGAACCTACAAAAGTAGGGTATTTATTTAATTTAAAAAATAAGAAAAAAGGTAACAGATATAACGTTAGCAATCACTTATATAGGAAGCAACGTCTGGCTCAGTCGGAGCTGCTCAGATCATAAGCACATCAATTTTAATATAGAAGATCATAAACCTGTAATTAGAACTTATCATAACCTGAATAGACCTGGAATTTGTAGCAGGGCAAATACAAGACACCATTGCATCAGCATTAAATGATAACTACCCCATAGTATACAAGAGAGTCTTCGGGAATGTGCCTTAGTGAAACAGCACCCTTGAAGGCATGAAAAAAGTTCAATAGAGCTCAGAAAACAACAGTTTCAGTTAAATATATAAAGACCTTTACCGATTACAACAAAGCTTTGAGGAGGAGGCACTGCGAGGACATCGAGTAAGCTCCAGAATGTGCCAGACTCACTAGGATATTATCCAAAGTATCTTAAAGCTCAATATATTTTAAAAATAGAAAGCGGAAGCTACAGGGAAATGAGGAGGCAAGAAAACATCAGCTTTATTTATAGTAAAATTGGTTTAAAAGAGAAAGTTCTTGGGAAATTGGAGAGTAAAATCGCTTCCTATGATTAAAATCGCAAAAAAACCATAGTTTAAAGTCCTAGTAGATGTTTGGTTATAAAATTATCTTTATCTATATAATAATAATATTTTTTTTTAAAGCACAAAGAATTACAAACTAATCCATATTCTACAATGTTAGTTGTTGCCCAAGGAGATTATACATAGTTGCGGCAAATAAATAGCAGTTTAAGATGCCTAAGCTAGACAGTTATTAGGTACACTTAGTGTCTATATTTTATGTCTAAGGGACCAGAGCGCTTTAGACGATGACGCGTTAATAATAATAAATGACTTTATTGCCATAACATACATAATAACAAACATAAACAACAATAATAATAACAAACAGAGGCAATCTGAAGGCGAATCTCAGTTAAAAAACTTTTTTTTTTATAAGCTTCACAAACAAATATAAATTCACAATAAATACAATGCCTAAAAATTAAACTCGATCATATACAGATAATTCAGTCTATAATATAAATGAAATGTACAATATTACAAAAAGATTAAAATGAATAGAAATAAATGTATGTATATTGATAAAGAATGATCGCCTTGCACCAACATTCAATCCCCCAACCAAAACCAGCCTAAATGACGGCAATACCAATGATTTCAGCTCAAAAGGAACCGGGTTGTATTTTACGGATATCATATAAGAAAAGGACCTCTGTCCAAGAGAAGATCCGCAATATGGTGGTGAGACTATGAATGTCAGACCTGAACCTGATCTTGTAATACAGATAAGGCGGTGTTTTAAAAAATCGAATTTTATGAAATAGACATATCATTAAATACTTTCTACGGTAATACATATTTAACCATCCTACCTCACGTAGCTTATGAGAAATATGATCAAATTTCTTTAGGTTGAAAATATAACGCAAACATACATGCTGAATCTTTTGAACCCGACATGTAGTAACATTGTTCAAAGCACCATGATAGACAGCAGAACAATAATTAAAGTGTGATAATACAAAAATATCACATAAATTCTTCTTAGTAGACTGACCAAGCACTAATCTATGAGGATATAACTTTTTTAAATTTATGTGCGCCCTTTTAATATATGTAGAAATCTGATCACGAAAACGAAAGGAATTATCCAATATAACACCAAGACTTTTAACTTTATTGACAAAGGATAAATTTGAATTGTTAATTTGTAACCTCATCACATTACTCAAATTCTGGCAGGCTTTCCTAGGCCCAAATAAAGTAGCCTGGGATTTAGCTGGATTTAATAGTAAACAGTGGTCAAACAAAGATTCAAGGTCAGCATTAAATACCTCATTAGCTTTAAGCCAATCCGATGGATGGAAGGAATAATACAATTGAGTATCGTCAGTGTACATGCGGTACTTACAGTGCCTAATACACGTCAACAACTTAGAGGTATAAATAGTAAACAAAATGGTACCTAAAATAGATCCCTGCGGCACACCACGCGAAAGTGACAAACAATTAGATATAGTGACATTATGCTTAACCATCTGGTTACGATTGAGAAGGTACCCATCCAACAGAGATACCGCATCATTACTGAAACCTATATGCCTCAATTTCAAAATTTACCAAGATGGATTGATTATTTTTATTTAATGTACTACGTACAATAGAAATAAATATTCTCCATCTTCTGTTAAAATAGCTAAAGTAAAATATTGTTAATGAAACCTAATAACACTATTATTATAAATAATGCTTTCTTGGATAAATCACTTAACTGGATTGAAGTAAAAGTAGTGCAATAAATAATTATAACCGTTGTACGTAAATAGTACACCTAACCCATTTAAAAGCTCGCTCATGCTCGCAAAGCATCCACATGGGCCAGTACACAGATGCGGATTACTTAAAATATAGAAATGAATTTATCTGAATGACGGGCAGCTGTTTCGTTAGTTAAATACGAACAAAAATATAACCCAGATTAAACGGGCTATTTTCGTGTCTCTTCTTAACTTCTGTACAGGTCTGCATTCTGATTATGCTCTATAGGAATTCGAATTAACGTTGCTTTATCAGAATGCTGTATATTCTCAATTTCGTTATGATAATTAGTCGTCCAGCGATATGGTGGGTTTATGTAAGTCCTTACACAGTCACGATAAGGTAAGGAAGTATTGAAACGAAAACGAGCTTGGATATTTACTCGCAGACGCCTCAAAATATCGACTGCGGTTAAAAGGAATTCCAACTGGACGACTATAAATAAGGTTATGCATGTGGAATTATTCAGGTCATCAATGATTGTTTTCTAAGAATTTTCGAGGCTATATATGAGCGTACTAAGAAAGGGAAAATATACAGCGTATTGGAAGCACGTTTAGCAGATGTATTTGGTTATCAAAAGAAGACACCAAATATAACCACAAAGCTTAAATTAAATAATTGGATGACTCATATACAGACAGAGTCACCTGCTTCACAAGGAGTTTATTTTGACAGCATTTACAAGATTATTCGGGAATTTTTTTCTGGTATCAAACTTGGAATTTTGATAACCATAAAGTTTAAATTAAATAATTGGATGATTCATGTGTAAATAAAACTACCTGCTTCACAAGAAGTTCATTTTGACAATAATTATAAAATTATTTGGAAATTCTTTACTGCTACACTAGCAACACTAAATAGTAATGAGAAATATTTTATGAAAATTCTTCTGTACTGTCGTAATTAAAAAAAAAGGCGGTCAAAAACTTCAGAAATCGCCTACATACATGTATCACTGCTGGGGGCCATCATCTTTTTGATGTCATTTTTAGGACTTGATGCATAAAACGGCATGATGTACCGAATAAAATAAAACAAACCTCATTTCTCTAACTTGCGCTGTTTTCTTTTAATAGCCCTTCAAAATTGCACTGTCCGTTTTGCCGCACCCTTTATGTTAATAAATGATTTATTCTTAAGCTGCAAACTGTTATTTTAATTTATATCTGGAAAATTAATTTACGAACAATGACTCATTAAGGGATTCTATTACAAATTATGCCAGTTGTCTTTACATAGCTAATTTTGATAATTGGTTTTGGGTAGTTTATATATGGATCCCTAGGTAATATTTTTGCGTATCTAACAGTAATAGACCTAAATTACCAAAACCAATTTTTAAATGGGAATGCGTACATACATAAAATAAACATTAGTGGTATAAATATACTGCTGATCCAATAACAAATACATAATTACAAGGAATGTCCAATTACGTGGAAGCTTAAATATGTCTATGGATTCGTAGCATACTAGTTGATATAAAAATTTTTACTTAAATCGAAAACGATTTTCTTCTTACATGAATGAGTGTTACGGCAATGATATCTAAAGATAGTTAAACCGTATTTTTATTCTGTCGCAGTGAAGATAAAATTATTTATTGAAATTCCATCAGGAGGACGTCTAGATCATTACTATATTTAAGTAAACTGCGTAAAATTTCCATGGAATAATTTCGAAAGATCTCTCGTCCGAAAATACACCATTATTAACTTCACCATGACCTATCTAAACGGTGTAATATAACAAACCCAAATATTTAGTTCCCGCAGTCATTAATAAAATAGTATAAAATTGCGACCGCTCTTAAATATATACGCTACAATGTATTTTTATGAACTATGCACCGATGAAATACTATATAGAATCGATGTTAATTGGGCGTTATAAAACATAAATCGAAGACCTTCAGATATTCGTGCCAAGTTATTGAAGATCTGAGAGAGCTTCCGAACGTACTTGACGTTATTGTTAGCCGGTATTGCGGCTGGATTACTTTGGAACACAAAATAAGTAGGAAATTTAAAGAGCGAATTATGCGAAGATCAGCAAAATTAAATATTGACTACATAAACAAATTTGCGTTTGAAATTATAACCATGCTACGATTAAACTTTTTAATAATGTGTTAATTTGTTTTCTGTGCATCAAATTCAAAACAAAGAGGCAACACTGCGAATGACGAGTTTATCAGAAGCTAGATATAATAGTAAAATTGGTCACTATAATCTAATGTAATCAATAGCGAAATCTCAATACAAATACAATAATTTATTAACCTGATAAACTGATAATTGTAGATATATGCTAAAAAAAATAATGTAGGCGAAAATTTATTTTTTTGGAATGTGGCTAGTAATCGAATAAAAAGATTTACATTTTACGTTTCGGCTTCTTTATTCACTTTTTAAGCCTTCTTCAGAAACTGATTGTATACGTTATCGCCAAAGGTCAAACACATAATATTAACAATAACAATTTTTTTTTTGTTTTTTTTTTTTTTTCCTTTTTTTTTTCTCCACCCAAGTGGTTTTGGGGTCGTTTAAATTAATTAATAGTCACACGTTAAAAGAAGTGTAAAAGACGATAAATCACAAACATTATAGAACAAAAAAACGTATAACTTTACAATCATATGATAAATAAATAAAAAAAAATAATAAAGAAATAATTAATAGTGTGTACCTATTATAATGTTACTGATTATTTTTGTTTTCAGGACATTAGAACTAATAAAAAAATTAATCAATCAGGCATCACCATATTGAACAGATGCGTGAATATTTCACGCATTTTACATACCAAAAAGAAGCAGAGATATAAAATGAAACTGTTTATAAGGCTTTTGCGAACTATTTAAGTAAGTAAGTAAGTAAGTAAGTAAGTAAGTAAGTAAGTAGAAATTTAGTTTAAAGACAGAAGTATAAAATATGTAATTATAAAAGATTAAACAGAAACAATTAGTAAAACAGAAAGTACAATACTTCAACAATCAAAAAATTCAGCTAAAGAATAAAAACATATTGTTTGCAGCCATGTTTTAACATTTTTTTTTAACTTTCTTAATGGTAAAATTTTCCAATCATTGGGCAAGTGATTATATATTTTAATACCTAAGATATTTACACTTTTGGCGGTTAAGTTTAAATTATGTCTCAGTGAATGTAGTTGTGGATCTCTGATATTGTAACTATGTAAGTTATTATTTTTGTTCATGAAAATATGTTTATGCTTATTAAATAAATGCTTTTCCGCTTTAACTGTAATTTTTTTAATATGAGGAAATTTTCTATATTAAAAATTTTACCTCCTGTCGGACTTGAACCAGGCACCTCCCGTTTGCCGGACGGGGCTCTATCAAGTGAGCTAAAGAGGCACTGGTTCCAATTCGATTTGAAATGTCTCAAATACAGATCTTATGGGAAGCCGGCAGTACGGCATATATGCAAGGTGCAATTTTTCCTACAGTGTGAAATCGGCCGATAATTAGTAATATTAAATAATTCGCCTTTTTTATGAAAGGGTTTAATTTTAGAGCTTTGAAGTAAATTCGGGAAAAGAATAGACATTACAACGTTTGGAATATTTTGACATGTAGCTATAGGTATTTTCTGAAAATATTCGTTGAAAGTATTTGCAATAATGGAAGGAGAATCAATAGTTTTATTGTCGACAAACATAACCAATAACCACATGCGCAAAATCCAAAATCGGTATATATGATCTTTTCCGAAATTAGTCGAATACGTAAAGGTTCCTCTACTTTTTGAATAAAGTTTACACTGTTGCGAATAATTCCAGCAAACAGCTTTGTTTATGCTTTTTTAGAGTAAAAACAGAGTAATGCAACAGTTAGTGTAAATGCTAGAGTCAAATCTACCCCACATTTTTAACTCTGAAATATTTACCACTAACTCTAATTGTTTTACACGGTCCAAATTTCAAACTGTGTATGTATAATAGTATAATTACAGAATCAAAAAAGATATTCAGGTAGCACAACCTCTAGTGGCTTGTATTTTTCACGGCATTTAACCTCTGTTTTAACAACATCGAAATCATATATGTATATCATATTTCATTACACTTATTTACTGATAGTTATAACAGCACAGCGTTTCTTGGGAATTGCTTTATTAATGTTTTTAACAACAAATTAACAAGTTTACAAAGTATAGTTTCACAAAACTGCAGACGCTTATATCATACTTATTCAACTACTCTTAACTTAGCTACACTACAAAGATATACAGTGCAACCAACTTTTAAACAATATTCGGTTACCACCAACATTTACAAAGTTTCATAAATACCGCCGTTTCCTTTTTAAAGATATTTGCTTGATGCCATACTTTGTCCCAACCCTGAATACCTGGATGTTTTTGTATATGTATAAGTTTTTGTGTTTGCATTCCATACGTTATGCATACCTAACTGGAGATATAAATTTTAGGAATGTTTCACGAGACAAACATGGCAAGAAACAATATTACTCCTATAACTAGACTAAACAAAACAAAGTAAACACTCTTCTTTTATGTTTTCTTTAAAGGTAAAACGCTTAATAAACTCCAGACAAAGGAACGATCTAAATTTACTAAAACGCAATTTGTTACGACGAAAGGCGGTCCTGGAGAATTGGAGCCTGTCGCAGGAACTGACCCATCCCGTGGGGAAGTCCCCAAGACATCGATCGCATCATAAAAGCTCGTCTATCATATCAGAGTTTGGCGTCAACAATCGAATTTGCCAACGCCAGTCACACTCGATGATCCCGCGGCAGCATTTAATGGCCCTCTAATTGTCCCCCACTTCGTACACAATGTCAATGTCAATACAAATAACGTTGGGGCGATGATTGAGAAAGCTTTCCCGTCAAATCGGGATGAAAAATGACCGCTGGACGCTTGACAGGGCGAATTAACACGAACATATACATACGTTGTGCACCGCATGTCATTATGTCCAAATATAGTCCCTCATTATGAGTAGAAACGTCACTAGTTCTAATGCGATCGTTATCTGAAAAGTTGTTATTTTTGTTGCTTAATATTCGTTAGTCATGTTTCACGAACTAACAGAGTCGTATAAAAGAAGTGGTCTAGTAAATATTTAATCGTTCGTATCATTGACGCACGTCCGACTTTAACAATACTCAACCGAATACAATCACAGTAAGTAACAGTACAGTTGTTACAATTTATAACATTTGTTATTGAAATAACTTGTAGGTGATTCGTTTGGATGATTAACGTGTGAATAACACCTTAAATAAACGATTTTCAACGGTTTAGGTACATTGGGTAATCTAATTTTGAAATGTACAGCCGTAACACATTGAAAGTTATCGACCTAACGTGTCATAAAAGCATTCTGTGAAACTGTTCAACGCTCTTATCATAATTATTGTAGCTAACTGTGGAATTTATGTATATCATATTCTATTAAATTATTATGGCTAATTTAACAATAGCGCATAGACATTTTAATTTATCTTGGTTGTGGAAACCTCGGAAAATGCTATAAATATCTAGATTGTCCTATTACGCAATCAAAAACAAATATAGCGAGGCGAGAGATATTAAGGATAATTCGCCTTTTGAATTTCGTCCAAAATTAAATGCAGAGAGAAAATTGAACATTCTTTTACAAATAGACGAAAATCCTCACTGTTCTTGAAGAAAGTTAGTAGCAGGTATTACTTGGTAAATTACAGCATTTAATGAGAAAAGATATGGCGTTTTAGATTGGCAGCAGATAATGATGTCAGTACTCAAGTTCATGAAAATGGAAACATATCATGCCTTTAACATTCAGTATTAGTTTAAGAACCTAATGAAGATGATCCGATCGACGTTTACAAGTTCTACGAGATAATGATGAATCTGCACCATGTCAACGAACGCTTCCCTCAGCAAATTGTTTTTGTTTTCCAATGAAGCAACTTTTTTTTATTAACGGGACATTCATCGGCAAAACTGCAACTATTGGAGCAGCAAAATCCTCATTGGATGGTAGAGACACATACTCAACATCCACGAATTTATCCAAAAGAAGATGATCTTAATATCTCAAATGACATCCTTTTGGCATCAGCCTGATGACGCATTATACGTTTCCTGTACGTAATTTTCTGCACATTTTTACCAGAAAGATGGATCAGTAGACGTGGTTCGATATAATTGCCAGCAAGGTCTCGTGATTTGACACCCCTCGATTATTTTCTATGGGATTACTTAAAATCAAAAGTTTACCAACCAAAACTAGACAATTTATCTGTCAATAACATTTTAGGTAAATTTGTAAACAGGTCATTTTACTACTAAGAAGTCAATGGTGGTATTTTGAACATCTAATTCGGTAATGATATCCTATTGAAGTTAATTTTAACTAATATGTGTAATTTTAAAAATTCATAGTTCTTTCCATTCAGTTAGTTTCAATATATTTAAGACGATATGTTTCGGCGTTTTAATTAGCCATCTTCAGGTCTTCAAACGTCATATGTGAAAAAATATGCATAAAATATCAATAATTAAATGTAAGTGGGGTTTGCTTTGTTTCCATTTTCTCAGAATTTTTTAATATGCAACCTCATTATTTATTTACATGATCATAAAGAGAAGAAAAACCACTACCGGATTCCAGTACTAAAAATGTAGATTGTCATTTAATTTTTTTGTGATGACATGAAGAAGAAGATGAAGAAATGAAGATCCGAAGACGAATCGCTCATGTTAAGGTTATTTTTTTAATATTCCATACTTTAGTGCCACACTGTACAGTATTGAGTGGCATCATTTACAGAATAGATCTGTTCTAGTGTATATTTCGTTGTTTGTAAGTTCTTCTCAAACAACAATATATGACTCATCATAGTGATTCAAGATAATAAAATGTAACATTTTCACAAATATTCAACAAGGAGATAGAAATTATTTAAGCCTTGGATCACACAACCAATTTTCAAGCCTAAATCTATGCCATTAAGATATGAACTAGATTTTCAGGCATACATCAATTAACAATTTTCAGTTGCAATCAAACGATTGGGGATAGTTAACAGCCTACAGAAAAGCCATCTTGGAGTTAAGGACCAGCCATTGACATAGCACCTACAGTAACAAAACAGCAAGTTGTTGACTGGGTACACCAGAAAGAACTTCAACATTGGAATAGTTTTCCTGCATTAGTACATGCAAAAAAATGCAGTCTACCTAATCTAGCCAGAACCACGAAATTACTCGAACATGACGGAAAAAGTGACAAAATATTTGATCGGTTACTGCAAACCTCAAAAGCATCTATAAAGAATTGGATTTTTTCATCAGATTGAAAACAAATCTGTTTTACCGCTCCGTTTAGAGGACGATCAGGCAATAGATAATATTCTCTATCACTGTCCAGTCGCCACAGGAATGATGTATATGTTCTATAGAAAGGTTGGTTTTTTCCTGGAAGATCTAAGAATGATCTCATTGAATAATAATCTTAACTGGCTTAAGTGTCTCAATTTGTAAAAGTGCACATTTTGAACAATTTCTTTAATATGTACCACTTTCTTTAATAGCTTTAACATAACAAAAATCAGCAGCTTACACCTCGATAATAAATAAATTTACTTATCACATAAGTTTAAGATTTTGTCAAAAAATTAAATTACTAACGACCCAGAACAATATTTAAGATTACTTTAGGAACAGTCTGTATGTAAAGTTTCAGAGAAATGTAGAATTCTTTTATTACGTTAATGAAACAGTACTTTTTTAAAATCCACTAGTCGGCAGAATACATCATCAACGTAATTAGAAACTCTGATTACTTCCAAGCGGAAATCATCCGTGATTCATAAATCTGTTTTTACCGTTGGTGAAGTTGAATATTATTAAAACTTTATTACGAATTCGTAGCATGACCATTCCACTTTTTTTTTAAATATTTTACGTTGGATGTTAATTCTCTTTATAAACTATTTATTTAATGTTTTTAATTAAGAATCCAAATGGATATTCTATACAGTCATATATATTGATGTAGATGTAACAAAATATGCAAGCTGTCATTTATCCCACAGTAATATATCTAGATAAAGATTGATATTCAACTTTAAAGCATGGAGAAATTGCAAACAAATAATATTATATGTATAATTTACATAATTATTATGAAGAGATAGATAATAATAATATAGCATTTATAGTTGTTGTATGCTATTGTACAAGTTAAATTACACGTTTATGGAGAGTGATATTACATTACTTGCAACCCTAGGGCAAGATTCAGAATTTCGCTATAACAACATCTCTACACGGGCAACGCACAAAGGCGGCCCACATCCAGTCGACTCTACTGTTCTCGGAACAAGCTCCGTAGCTTAAATTTAAATTGGTTAGTACTGCAAGATTGTAATCCCAAGGAAATACCATTGTGCTTAGATATGTAAATGTTACAAGAAAAAGCCATGTTGTGTAGGTACATCAGTTCTGAATCTTATTTTATTGTAGAGATAAGGTAGACTCTTAAAGATTAGTATTTTATTATAGAAAGCGGAAAACAGCATAAATTCTTATTCGGAAACTGAGCTCCTTGCATATTTTGAAAAGATGAAATTTAAAGCCATCTATTTTATGGTCTATTCTATGTTAAGAACAACATCATCAATGAAAGATGATATTGGTATTAGTAAATATCCTAAATTACGTTCCTTAATGAAAGGAAGATTCGATGGTTTCAAAAGTAAGAAGTCTAAAACTATTTCTGCTCAAGAGAGAGAGTAAACGCCTTCTTGCACCCGGTTCAAAATGTGTATTAACTAAAATAAGGTATGATGTTGTAAGATATATTGCTTTAAAAAGTACGTTGTGGCGACAATGTTTTTTAAGGCAACCTTAATTTTTGATATTTCTGGCTTGCTGTTCCCACGAATTCAAACATTTGACAATGGACGTAAAGGATTCTGGAAGTATACTTGTTAGGTAAAGTGTCAGTTCCATGCGGCCATATGACAAAGGTGTCGTCGACGTACCGATACCAGCACTTAAACCACCACAATTCCAAACACAAAGACAAAGATATCAGGCACATTTCACATTTATGGAAACTTTTATGAAATTTAAAAAAAAATAAATGAACCTTCGTCCACTTAATATAAATCAAATTAATTCAAGATTATTTATGAACTATCAGAATGGAAAGTGTAATAGGCAAGATGTCAAAATTAAAAAATTTAGTAAATTTGCAACAGAAAAATATATTTACATTTTTACATATTTAAATTTGCCTTTTTCTCAACAATATATCGGACATAGCTTTCGCAGAACTTCCGCGACGCTGCTAGTGGATGCAGGAGGCGACCTGCTTCAACTAAAACGGCACGACGCAGTGGTCCGGAAACGCACTTTTGCGGACAAAAACCTGTACCTTTTTATAGGATTGGAATTTTTAAATGGTTTTTTCAGGAAAATGAGATTAAATATAAGGGATTTGAATTACATAAAAGTAAAAGAGATTAAACATAAAATTACAGCGTAATTTTTGGCAGAATTGCATAAATTATTCAAACAATGCTAGTTATCGTAATTTTTATTCAATATGGTTTGTTTTTAAGAAGTTTAGTTTATTTATTGCATAACAATAATAACAACAATCATTGTGAAGGCCCCATAATTTTGAATAACTGTTCAAATGTAACAATCAATATTTAAATCATAATTAAGTAATAAATAAGATTGTAATTTTCAATTCAAAATAAAGTATTTGTTTGCATATTTTTTTAAAAGTTTTTTATAATAGTGTTTAACTCGTTGAAATCATTTTTTTAAACCCGCGACCGACTTTTCGGTAGATTTACCGATTTATATTAATTTTTTCATGATTTCTTCAATGAAATTTTAGGTACCACTAATTACTTCAGAATAGTATATTAAAACACAAGTGTCACAATGACGTTTGTTGTTATGCGAGTGATTCAATGAACGAGTATTACAAGTCATTGTTACACGAGTTTTTTTTACAGTATCTTTTCTAATTTGCACATTAATCGCCAATATTACATTCAGGTAAAAGTCCCACTAGTACGGTAATAGATCTATTAACACACTAGTGCGTTAATAACTCATTACCATTTACGGTAATATCAAATTAGGAAAAAGAGAGCATGGGTTCTGTATAGGTAGCGCCGATTTTGTTATTTGTATGCACATTAGCGGATAGAACAAGCCTCCCTTAGTCGAAAATGGGCATTCATTTGTTGAGCGAATAAAAAGAAAGTACTAAAAACTGTGTTTGAAAAGTGCCATTTCCAGATTATGTCCGACGCGATTTTGACGATTATAACGGGTGGTAGTGGTCGTTATTGGTAACTAAATTAACCATTAATGTCGGTAAAACAGCCGCGAAATATTATGAAATGTCTTATGAAACGTATATTTTATACTATTTTCTCTATTTCGGGTATTAAAACATCAAAAAGACTTCAAAAAATAAGAGACACACTTTGTTCGCAAACTGTAGACATTTGTTTGTTGGTTACAATGTTTTACCTAGAACATTTTAAATATTTGTTGCATTAACGTTTATATTTGGCATTTAAATATTATTTGGTTACATATCTCGTCACCAACATCAAAAAAATTAAACCAGCATGCGATAAAGTAAGACTTTATACAACTAAAACGAATATCGTAAAGTAAACTGCATAGCACCGAAATAGAAAAATAATACTATTGGAGCTCATTAATAATTATTACCTTTTTTTATGAAACTTATGTTTTAATATACTATTTTAATATTATAGAGTTTAAATATGTATTATTAACGCACGAAGAAACTGTTTTACAAAAATAAAATAAAATAGCGTCTCCTTTTACGTTTCCCAAAAATCTACCGATATCTACCGAATTTTGCTTGTGCAGTTTACCGATTTCTGTTATCAAAGCGTGGCAGTACTGCACTTTCGTCACTCATTAAACAATATACTATTTGCATATATCTATACAAATCAGGTCGAGTGCGATTTAGTTACATCAATAGAGTTTTTCTGTAGGTGATAATCATTTTGTTTACCCGTCTTCGTTGCTTGATTTTTCAACAAAATCCGATTTTAATACGTGTTTATTATTACTCTAACGTCTAACGACATACAATATTTACAGTTACTTAATAAAAAGAAGAATAAGAAACGGACAAGTCTTGTTTCCTATAGCATTATATTCTGTAACAATATTCTGTAACGAAACAGCCGATGTTATTATTCTAGGTAAAAGCGGGATCACAATCGTCTAACATTATTATGGTAAAGTTTGCTTTTTATTAGTTCATGCATGAATTTCTTACTCGGCTTTTATTACATTGACAAATGGTTTGTAATTTGTAAACAGGTTTTTGTTGCTGCGTCTGTACTTTTTCACTGTTTACGTTGTTCGCTTCTAGTTAAATGGAAATAAATAGGAGAGCCATACAATGCGCAGTAATGCTTTAGCTTTCAGCATTGGATTAATTGAGCTTTTTTTTCTCTGAAATACTAGATCACCGTATTCTACTAGATTGATTTTCGTAATCCTAAGCGACAACATTTTTTTTTATTCAATCAATCATATATAATTAGTCAGAAAAGAATATTCCAACTAATATTGGAATAATTTCTACCTCACACACGCGGAAAATTATTGAAATGTTTGGGGTCATAGGCGCATATCCTTTCCGAATTTGCATAAACGTCTAAAGCCGGAACAGGCGGTGCGCGCAGTGGGTCGAACGGCCAGCTTTCGTAAACCACCTCGAACGTAAGAAATTTTATAAAAGCAAACACTTCCAAACGAAAATAGAACATAATCCCAAACGTATATAGGAATGTCTGTGTGTGTGCGTATCTTTGTACAACATCGGCACGTTGAAACCTCCAATAGACGTTTATTGAGTACGAAAATTTCGTTTCGTCCCGGTTACTGGTAAACTGGTAATAATAAATACGTGCATCACGGAATTCCACGCGAATTCGCGGATGTACGTTTTACTTGGATGTAAACAAACGCCTGGTCGGATATGATTAAATGAAATGTATACATGTAAACAGTAAATAATGTGTGAGGGTACTGGGAATCGTTTTTGCTTTTTAAGAAATATGTACCTACAATCTACTTACATCTGTTACATTGTTTCGTTTTTAAATCTGACGGTACAAAATCTCCGCGATCCCAAAAGAATTATTTCAATGAAATTTTAAACTGAAACTCGTCCTATGATTATTTGTTGTGTTTTGTTTACTTATTCAATTATTGTAATCCCCCGCTTCCTTGTAATTAGTGCATTACAACAAAAAATGGATTTATTATTTAGTGAAAATTAGTTGTGGTCAATGTCGCTATCAGTCGTCATTTTTTCCTTGATGAGAGGTGAAGATAAAGGTAGTTTTTATCTAAATAATTCTGAAATGGACTTAAAACTTCCTTAGTCTAGCAATGTTTTTACGAATTCGGGGTTAGGAAATATATTTTCTGAAACAAGAGTACTTTTCTCATGGTGATAGATAACAGAACAAAGTCAAAACATTCCCTGTCAATGGAGGTATTTAACTACACTGTTTTTGAAAAAGTTTATTTCCACATATTACCTAAGCAGTTTCTCATCTATGCTGTTTTAACTTCCATCTGCAAGAATTTTGTTCTTCCTACCAGAAACAATATTCACATATTTATGAGAGCATAAGTCCAGTTTTTAATAAGATTATTAATGAATAATCAGATAATTTTAATCAGATTATTAGTAGTAGAACCTAGTAGAGTTACTTCAACTACTGCTACATTACTTGATTTGATCTTAGTTTCGGATATTGAACGTGTTCAGAGGCATCACGTTCAATATTCGAATCTCACGGACTGTGGCACCTGTTTTTGTAACGTTCAGAAACTTTAGCACTTTTGATCTACAAGTATTTACTGATCATTTAAAACTTATTCCGTTTGGAATGCTTGATATTGAAGTTAAAGTATCATTTTTCAATTACTGTGTCTTAGACATATTTAGTGTTCATGCACCTATTCGTGAAGGTAGTTTCAACAAACTTGGTGAACGGACAATATTAAATTGCTGATGTCACTTCATGAAGAGGCTTATAAGACATTTAAAAGGACAAGATTATTTGGTCACTGGGAGTATTACAAGCAGCTCAGAACTTTTATAACATCTTCAATTAGATTAGAAAAAAAAGCATACTTCGAAAGTAGGATTAAGACAGGTAATTCTAGTTCTATTTGGAAAGATCTTAGGGATTTCAATATTATTAAATCACGGAGAACTGAAATTCCTAACGTATTTAGTAACGTTGATGACATCAGCAATTTTTTTTGTACACCTCCTGTCTCTGGCTTTTCAATGATAAACTTCTTAGATGATTTTTACAATGACAGTCACCGACCTTCTGTACCGGCGTTATTTGTATTCTCACGTGTAGGTGACGATGACATTTTAAACGTTATTTTCAATATTAAATCAATGGCTTTTGGGAGTGATAACATAAATGGTAAAATGCTGCAGCTGATGTTCCCCTGTGTAGCCAAATTGCCTACATTACACATCTGATTAATTTCTGCATTGAAACACGTACCGTACCTCTTGTGTTGAAGGTTGCGAAAGTCATTCCAATACCGGAAGTAACCATAGTGAATGGATACAGTGATCTTAGGCGAATTAGTATATTGCTTTGTCTATCAAAAATTCTGGAAAAAGTCATGGAACAGCAATTGCGTTCATATTTAGAAATTAATACTCTTATGCCCTTAATGATTTTTGGAAATAAAATGTTGTGTGAAAGCGTTAAAGATAATTTGAAGCTGAGTATTAATTATCATACTTTGCCGCTAGTTGATGTTAAATGTAATAATTTTAAAATAGATTTCGAAGCAATACGCCTATTTCTTTCTCTTGTTCTTATAAATGTTTACGTACAGGCAAACCCCGATAAATATACAAAAGTAGTAAAAGTAGTGTGAAAAAGTAGTTAACTCGCTCTAAAATTATTAAATATTTCTTCTTGTTTAGAGTTAACTGTATAACTTTATGAAACAGATATCTATAAAAATGTGACTTTATACTTTGCTTGACTACATTAAGACAAAACTTTTCTCTATTTCCAATGTTGTAGTTATCTGATGGCCAAAATTAAAGTGTTAATTGTTGCTTTCGCAGAGAGAATATACTTTGACTAGTGGCATTTACATCACCTAGAAGTGAAAATATGAAGACAATATAACGCCAAAATATGTTATCATCACAACCTACACGCCGTTTTCCTTAGTCAAAATATACTACGAAAACACATTTTTGTTCTAATCTAAACACTGTCTATACACCATCTGAGTTTTCCCAGAAAATAATACAAACGAAGGTATAGTGCGCGGCGCTTGCACCTACACAGATACAGGAAGAAACACGAAGAATGTAAGCGAAGTTAGCGGAAGTAGCTGACAATAGTCAATGTGCTGCTTTCAGTTGAACTGCCAATTCACCACCAAACCAACCAAGAATTTATCGTTGTATAAAGTAAACATAAAAAAGTTATTTAGAAGAGATAAGCACAGCAATACAACTCGCAATTATACTTCTCAATGACAAAAATACTCAAAACTGTGGCACTGATAATCTTGCATATTTTCAAACATCTCGCCACAAATTTCACTACATTGGACGTACACGTTTCAATACCATCAGCAGCAGTACAACTGATTAACAACCCTAAGACTATCCCAATTTATACATACAGAAGACATGGTACAGTGACCTGGGTCATGGTTCAGTGCTCCAATCTAGTTAATGTGTTTAAGAGTCACATTGCACGAGGTAAGTATGGTGATCTGTAAAGTAAAAATATTTCCAAAGACGTTTTCTGAGCTCGTTAAAAGGAGAAAAATATGCCACCCATGATAAGAGCCTAGAATTTCTAAACTTTTGTATTAAACTTATTTTCCTACTAGAAAAATCGTAATTTTGACATTACTCTGTATAACTTCCCTTCTCAACGCACAGCGGATTCGAGGTTCAGAATAATCAACTTCGCCAAACAGGCAGCACGGTATCGGAAATCGAGGAACCAGTCGAGGTGACGTATGCCGAAATCAATGCCAATAAGACCGTGTTAGCACGCACCGGGCTATTTTTATAGGCGCTGAACATTTACTGACACCGATTTTATGCGAATGTATGCATCACAAGTATAGACGTACAGTGAAGAGCTTTTTAAACGAGACCGCTGTAAGCAAACATTGACTTTATGCACACTACGTAGGAGTAAAGCAGATTTGCGTTCTAGGGAAAGTACTTAATGTTCCAGGTGTTATGTCGTCCATTTAAGCATTTTATTTAGATACTATTTCGTTGCTTCTGCATTATAATTTGCATGTTAATTTATGTATGTTTATGTAATTTCTCAATGAATGATGTATAATACAAAAGCATTATAACAACTGAGGAAATGTCAATTATTTTCTATTCTACGGAATAAATGAAAAGTAACAAACAGATGTATGATAAGTGTATGAAATTTGAAGGCGTCTTGGTAGCTAATATTCAATAACAGAAATAATAGATATAAAATTTACTTATGTATACATACTAAATTATATATTATATTGTTTAATGGAATCGACCAATAATTCTATTTCCACTTCATTGTTATTACCATTGCTAGATAAATTTAAAAGCATTTTACTGATTCAACTGGCTGTTTTCACAAATTTTAAATACAATTCATTTCAAAATACAGTATTTATAAAGGTACTTTTGCGTTCATAGATCAAATGTGTAGCTAAATATGCCATAAATCTAAAATGAAATATTTCCCACCGCAGGAATGTACAAAGATCAAACAAACTATCGTTTGTTTACTAGATATAAATTTATATTCCATATATATAAGTTTACGACGTCCTCCTTCCGTAGTTCTAGCAAGGGCTACGAAATTCTATAACGGTGTTGATTTGTCTGCTCTCGAGTGTACATCCATAACCTTATACAATTTATTGCATTCGGTGGCCGAATAACCTCACGCGATGTCGAGCAAAATAGAATTGCAGCCGTCATGTCTCCATAAGGCATACTTGCCTCCCTGATTTATATTATAATCAGTGGAATAATTAATTAAATTACCATCACTCGTCGCTGCAATCGCATTTAAAGGATGATTAGAGTACTGTAAATGTTCAGTGCTACATATTAGCACATATTAGGTTTGCACGCCAAATGCATGCTTTGAAGTAGGTAATAAAATGTCAGTTATCGTATTGTGTGGTAGTTTAATTACTATGGTTTGTTTAAAATTACTTATTGAACAATTTTGGTAACTTCTAAGTACAGAAAGAATAACATTATGGGTGTGTAGGATATCTTCGAATTTACAATTAACACATTTAAGTTCGTTGTTTTATTAAAAACCAATGATTATCCTAACCAAAAATACCAAATTAACAGGTGTTTCAAATTTATAAAGCACCAGCTGAGTTAAGTCTTTTAGAAGTAGAAAATTGATTAACTCTAATATCAAATCAGTTTCTTTTAAGCATTCTAATATCATTCATTGTGTTATATCCAATATCCAAAGCTTTTTAGCCTTTGATGTCAAAGTAATCTATACTAAAAATTTTATATGTTATGGCTTGTCCTCTTTGTTAGGTATTATTTTTAGGGAATATACCCCAGTGTTTTCCAAGTGGAAGTTAATGCAATTGGAAGAGGAGGAGAAGTTCAGAGCTTCCCTCTGGGAGAATTTCCCTGGTCTGAGACATTCCAAGATATTCCTTGGAAATTACAGTAAGAAAAGAGCAAAGACCCTGCTAGAATTAAGTAGAAACAGACTGCGCATCCTTACAGGTTTTCTCACAGGGCATTGTCACCTGGGGGAACACATGACAAGGAGAGGTCTGAAACAGAATAGCGATTGCAGATTTTGTGGGGCGGAAGGTGAAAGTCCAGAACACCTAATATCCAACTGCACTGCTATCACAGAAACTGTACATACCTGTCAGCGGAGGCATCTGAAAGCAAAAGTTTCTGTGTGTATTGTTTTGGCTAGCTCAAAACAATGTTGCTTCCAACTTAAGCTAGTATCGAAATTTAAACCAAGGAATTTTGTAATACTGCAAGATGTAATGGAACTGTTATTTAAAGTTAATTTGAGGTTATCAGCTCTCTGCTCACGTGCGTGAAAAAGCATATATTCAGTTTTTTCGAGGCTAAGCGATAGTTTATTGTAAGAAAACCAATCAAAGAGCGTTTTAAACAACGAGTTAGCTACTTGTTCGGTAGTATCCATACTTGATTCCATAGAATTGAAATATCGTCTGCGTAAATTGTAATATAAAAATCCGATAAAAATAAAACAATGTCATTAATATACAAATTGAATAATGCGGGGCCCAAAACGGAGCCCTGAACCACACTACTTCGAAGAGAGAGCCACTGTGATCTGTACAAAATCGATTCACCAGCTAGAGTCTTGAAATGATAAATCGATATGTGTTGGTAAACGATCCAGCATAATTAGTTTGTTTGAAGAAAGTTATGCCAGTAGGTAAATTGGTGAAAACTTAAATCTAGTGGCGTCAACAGTAAATATACCATTCGCTGATATCAAGAAACAGGCGCTTTGGAAGAACGTGACAAGCCAGGTTCAGGTATGTCACGCTACTAGGGAAGGGTAGTGTCGGTACCTAGTGCTTATGAAAGCTTTCCACACTATAAACACATTTCTGTAAATTCACAGAATGCCACATGGGTTATATGTGGCCATAGTGGATTGAGTAAAATTAAATTCATGTAATGTAAATTTACAGATCTTATTTTACTTTACCTATTTAGGAAATTTTATAGAGAAATAGGTGAAAACTCAAGTATATTTACATCAATTTTCCTCAACGGCCTGAGTATAATATGAAATTTTAACTGTAAGAAACGGCGAATTAAATGTGCTAGTACAAATCACGTAGTAGTAACCGCTATTTAAGTTTGCTGCGGTTTTATATACTAATACATTACATATAATGTGAATTTAGGCATTGCAATGACTAAAATAACTACATTTGTTCTGTAATATTATGCGTATCTTTCTCTCGTATAGAATGTGTAATTGAAGTAATATACAGTGAAGCAAGAAACGATTATCATATGTCATATACCTACCTACGTAACGTAAGTCCTGCAGTACTTGAATATTATCAGATGTACATTCGTGAAAAAGTGTTCTCTACAATTGAAATTTTATGAAAACTATTTTAAATATGGTGTTTGGAAATCAAACAAATATGTAGGGCGTGAAAATGTAATTTAGTCCACCAAAATAATAAATTAATATTTTTGTACCTTCCATGTTTTCTCTTTGTCATCATGTGTAGTATATTATATACCTATAGAGAGGTTACGAAATTCGCGGACACGGACTATGGGATGACATTTAGCATCAAAAACTAAAACAAACGTTGCTTTGCCATATTTTACTCTGACCAAAACCTTTTTTTTATTTAAACTACACTTTGAATTCACGTATTAACACTAACGACATGTACGACGGCGACGCTTCAAAGACATAATGAGTTTTGATGCATGCGCACGACGAAAACTGCGCGCAATTACATAAATGGTGGCCTAAGTTTAATGTAATTATGTGATTTTAAGGAAACCAACATAAAATTATGTGATTTTATGGAAATATAGTAAAAGTCGTATTAAATTTCTGCATATTTTCATATTTTCACATAATATAATAAATTATTTTTACTATTTTATACTATGTGAAATAAGAACACATACCCTAACTTGTAAAACTTCATTCACGCGACATGTGTATCTTTTGTAAACTTTATTTCTTTTTTATAGTGCACCCAACAAAAACCAAAATAGGTCCAGGTATTTAGAAATATATTTAGAAATGTCGGGAAAAAAATGCAAATTCATCCAATTTATTGGGTGGCAGTGGAGGATTATTTAAAAGATCGTAGAATACGAACTAGAGGCCCGGCAGACGACCTGACCAGACGAGGTTCGTCAAGGTCATTTGTTAGAGCTGGCCTTTCCTTCGGCATTACCAAATCATAAATTAAAAAGTCCACCAACGAATGGATACAGAATATGTTTTTATCTTGATGACTCCGGTCGCCATTCTTTGCACCTGAAAGAATGGCGACCGTCGTCATCAAGATAAAAACAGGCGAAAGAGTTCTTAAGAGAACAAAGGCTTGAGTTTACTAAAGATCTACTGAATAAAAACAGGAAGACTGTGAAAATGACTACCCCCTAGTCTGTTGATCGGTCATAGTAAAATGAATAAGCGCATGTATAACATAGATAGACATGGCATATGAAGCACTCTGCACATTCTGCATGAGGAGAAATAAACCCCAGTTTATGCTGTGCCACTATGATGGTCTGGCGAGGATAAAGCTTCTAGTGTTGGGTGTAGAGAACCAAGCAGCTGACAGCTACATAAAGAAGCTGCTCTCAAAGGTAATAAAGAGCGCCTTCCAAGACAAAGGGGATCACAATAGTTCTGAAAAGGTCACGGTGAAATGGGTCAGTATAGTCACCTCAACCCTAATCTAATGTAATCTAATATACGAAGCCACAAGAAAATGAATTGATTTCAGATATAGAAAGATAATAGATAATATAGAAAGACAATAATCACTTAAAGAGTGGTTAGAGATGTTAATGTTTCCAAAGTAAACTTACAATTGAAACTTTAAACACCGCACACGTACCTTTTTGTAAAATTATATCTCTAAAAATAATATTTTTCTGCTAAAACAAATAAATAAATTTGTCTTTATATACATTATTATATATTATTATAATAATAATTGATTCAAGTTTTAGCTGTTCATCTTGTAAAATGTCTCTGATCTATACGATGAAAGGCTATTAAATATACTGTAATTATATCATTACCATAGAATGATCAATAAACAAAGCAAGTACGGGCAATGAGCAAAACATTTCCAATCCATGAATCTAAAAATAACATTACCAAAAGAAATTTAGTTTATTGCATTTGAAGCAATTCTAATAGAACTACGATCATTCTCGACATGCTTAAGGTCTAGTTAACATTGCGTGAGAGTTTACTTGCATTATCGCAAACGCATCACGAAATACTAACTAAACTTCTCAACGCCACGATTAAATACTTGGGGATATGAAAATATGCCAAACCTGTTGATCGTCTATGCTTTCGAAGCCAACCAGTTATTAGCGCTCGTAAATACCGTATTCATACAACGTATGTTACCTGCATTCTTCCTTATCAATTATTGGCCAACTTTAAGGCAATTCTAAAACTGTCAGTCGGAGTAAAAAATTGCGCCACCAGCGGGACAATTAAAAACTTAACAGCGACGATTGTTATCGCAGTGTTCCGTGTACCTACAACATAAAATATTTTTATTTGTATTTTTCCCATATTGGTAGGTAGCTACACACCGTCTATTCATAACTGTCAGAGCACAACAGTAAAATATTCAGCTTTACGCGTCATGAAATGCACTACGGAACTGTATGGCTTTCTATTTTTCATGCGGCATGTTTTCATTGCGCCATCGGACTACGACATGCCATCATTATTATTCCACACAGCTATTTATCATTACTTTGCGTCGTTCAAGTTAATTTTGCAATGGCTAAATCTGGAAAGTCAACACTATAGCATTTCCCGAAAAAGTCATATGAATACGAGAGCTTTCTAATTGTAGAATAAAAAAACAACTGTATTTTTTCCGCGTAAGCGACAATTGTAGTATGAGTATTATTGATGAATAATACTTTATCACGCAACTAAATTAATCACCAGAACCAAATAACTTTAAATAAGAAGTGTGAACAATGTAATAGCGATATATTTAGTGTCTCACTATTGAGTTATTCACATTTATATTTTTGTGTTAGACTACTAACCAACCTTAGTAAAAGAGGTTCAGTATAGCCTGTGTCTGTATTCGTTAAGCCCAAAATTACCGACGTTATAATTGCATAAAACCAAATTACTTTTGAACATATTTCACGCTGATAAAACGCGTCTGCATCTAGTCACCTAGCCCCATCATTCCTGAGACCGTCTTTGATCATATTTGTTAGTTTAACTTCCATTAGTCGGGTAATGTACAGTCGCTGCGTGTTGCTTCTAAATTTGCCACATCAAAGAAATAATATAAACTGTCAAGGAGAAACAGAGGAAGCTTGCGACACCAGAACATCCGAATTCCTACTATCAAGAGCTGAAATGCAACACAATGGATTCAGGTCAGCATATATAGGTTCTTTATATATGCACGGACAAACAGGATAATTCCTTATAATATTCCACCAACAGTTCAGATGTTAACTTCTACGAAATAAGCATTATGTACATTTGTGCGGTTATCATGAGTTTCCTTCACTATATCTACTTATATATCGAGTATTCATTGTGGTATCATTAATAATTACGGACTGATGCATAATAATTTCATTACGAATTGATTACTAGTTGTATGTCGTAGATAAACGTTTGTTCCGCAGTAATTTACCGATATCATTAGCTAATTGGGTTCCCAAATTGAAGCAGCCCATGTTTTTTACATTGTAACTTCTGTTCATGAAGCCTGAATACGGATAGGAGTTTAATTAAGATCCGAAGATATTGCGTGACGTCTCTGTATCCCAATGGTACAGCTAATCCTTGCTGGTCAAAGGTAGAAATGGGTCAGCTGTCAACGTCGCTAAAGGTCACAGTTATGTACTACGAATTTCTCGTTGTTAAGCGCTTAATTAATTTTACTTAAGCCACGGAAACTTAATAACATCTGCTGTTATTGGCGTTTTGAGATTAGACGGGGGCCGTTTAATTGTTATGCGGAACGAAACCGGTTCGCTATTTGTTTCGGTGGCGTTAACGTAATACGTTCGTGAAAACAATGAATTACCCCAAGAAAATGAGTTTGATTGAGGGAGGATACAATGGAGGTCGACGCGGTGACAATATTAAAAGGTTTCGAAGGATACATAATCCTTGACACGGTTTCAATAAAAAAAGATTAGCAGAAAAGTACTGCAGTTAGGTCTACAGTGGATCAATAAAGAATTTCAACAGATTATGCTTCTTCTATTATATATTCGTGACTAAACTAAATAAGGAAACTTTTACTACATAGTATGTATAACAGGAGTCCATATAAAGATGAGTAACGATCATCGTTAATTAATCCTTAGTCCTCTGTATCAAATACCTGTCTTTTTTAACGATTTTTTGTTAAAAAATTATCACTTCCATACTTTGTTGTTTAATATTCGTTTATGATGTCATAGACATTATAATTATAGCTTAATAAAGCTATTGTAATAATTATAATAAATAATCATTTGGCAAACAGCACTCTTTTTAAGGCTTCAAATTTCTGCGCTAAGAAATAATAGGGGTATACATTTGTATTAACACATACAACTTCTAGTTCTACGATGCAAAAAAATTCGATTGCTTTTTGTATATATTTCGGATCCCCATCGCTGTAGCGGTTGATGGTTCTGGATCGGTTTCTCCGGTTGAGATGTCAGAAACAAACGGAATCTTGTTGACTTATAGGACTTAGTTTGTACGAGGACTCAACATTACTACACAATCAAAAAATACATAAATTTCCAAATAAACCTTCATCTTTATTTATAGCGGTAGAATATGATGCCACCCTATTTAGTAAAAGATCAAGATGTTTGGCGTAATTTACATAAATGTTGACCATTTGAATATTTGCCAAGAAAAAATATTAACGCTTACAAACTACCAATAGAAGTAAGTGTATTACTATAAATGAAAGGATACTATGTACAAATAGATTCTCTTTTAAATGTGCTGGACGCTCATATTAACAATAAATTCTTACATAATAGTTGAATATATCGTCGGTTTATTGCGAAAAGACATTAAGTTAAATTTTTTTCATTTTCGGGTTTAAAATATCTAAGTATCTACTTGTTTTATTTACTTATTCGGATACATTTAGGGAATAAGTGTATTTGAGATCTGTAAAACCCCAAAACAAACACCCCTTTTTTTCATTAACTACGGCGTCGATTGAATTTACAGTGCAAGAACTCATTTAGTAACTTACAATTAGATGCTGAATAAAGCCACAAAACTCATTAAGTGGTAGGTGGTTGATGAATTTTTGCATCAACAGCTAACCACGTGTTTGACACCAGGTAAGGTGTTGTTTGTTGTTCTCGGTTTAGTGACAGACTCTTGTTTAAGTTTTTTTTAATGCTTGGTTCCTTTCAACAATTCAATTAAAATAACCATCTTCATTTTATTTTAGTTTTAGTTACAAAAAATCTAGTAACTGTCATAAAAGAATAGTACTAAAATTCACTAAGTCGTGACAGTTGTAGTTTTTCTTAATTCTTACTTAATTTACAAAATGTAACATTGCCTATTTTTAACATAACAATAAGTCTAAGGCGCATATTACACCATAAGAGTTCTTTGGCAAAGATCTTTTCTAAAACTTTTACTAAAATTTCTTTTATAAAAGATATTTTACCATATTACACTACTTAAAATATCTTTATTAACCGTCATTTTTGAAGGAGATTGGAAGTTGTGGCAGAAAAATAAATCTGATTTTTATAAGTTTGAGGGTTTGTTTATCGACTTCAGAAATGACAACATGTAAATCTTGATGGATGTCGAAGATGCCAGTGGATATAATTATTGCGTTTACAAATCACCGATGTAATTTAACCTCACTTCGCACTGCTTGTACACAACATAGATCGCATTCTCATCGGTCAAATATTTTTTATAAAATATTGGATGAAAAGGCAAATATGATAAAAGAACTTTTATAAAAGATATATTTTATAAAAGTTAACCTATTACATTATAAAAATTGTTTGTCAAATATGTTTTATAAAGGATCTTTGTCAAAAAAAATTTATAGTGTAATATGCGCATAGAAAAACATAAAAAAAAATATTCAAACTGCTGTCTCAAATATTTTTCGATTAGGTACATCCTAATTTTAAAATTTGGATATCCAAAAGTCCGGCAAATGTAACTTAATGACCTTTCGCAATAACCCGACGATATACAACCAAATATTGATTTATAGATAATTAATACCTGCAAACTTGTTTATAATCAGAAATATTTATAACTACATAGATAAAAGGATTGTACATTCCTTCTCTAAAATCCGGCGCATGCGAATATTACTAAAATAACATAACACAAACATAAACGCATGTCTGTGCCATGTGCTGCTTCTTGCGCGAGTTGCTCTGTGTTCTTAACCCTAACCTCGTGCTGACTGCTAACCACAGTATAGGAATACCACGTAGCGTCACTCTCTTGTCAAACGAAAATTGCGCAGCCATTTTGTTTTGTACCGTATGATTTACGTCACGTGTTAATGGTAAACAAACATTTGTGGTTTTTATTCATTATATGATTTGGAATTGCGTAAATTTTAAGAAATTTTTGGTTTCATATTCGAAGTATTTTGGTAGTTCAAGACTGTTAGAGTGTATTTTCGTTTATTTGTGAGTGATTTTAGTTATTGAACTGTTATTCAACTTTATACAAAAATTCCCACATTGAGAAATTGTAAGAGCAATTATATTGATTCCTTGGAGCTTCATTTTTTTGGATTTCCAAAAGATATTACCCGGTTAGTGTTGTAACGTACAATCTGTACATGGTAAACACTATACATATCCACGACAAAATATAAAATTAATAATTCTTTTGCATTTGTAAGTAGTTGTTTAATTTACTTGTCGGACATATTTAACATTTAAATAACGAATTTGTTATAATGTAAAAAAAACACGTTTTAATTTGTTTTTAGACATTCCACTATCCTACTTATATACATTTTTAAATTTCGCGCACAATATACAAAACAAAATGGTAGAAGGTAACTAAAAACTCTCCGTAAAAGCCCACTTATAAAAGCATCAGTGACGCTACTTGTTATCCCTATACTTTGCTGCTAACCTACAAGAGACAACGTAAACCCGTAGTAAAATAGTGACATTATGATGTACAATTATTTGTTTTAATACAAAATTACTAAACTATCCTACCAAACGTGATAAATGTTAATAAATCACTTTTAAACAATTAACAATGCAAAACAATGCAACATTATTATTTGTACATTATTCAGTTACGTATTTATTTAAAAGATATGCCCGTTGTTGCCTTTATACTTCCTCTTGTTGAACTGATACATTTTGAAACTGCTGTTTGGCGGAAAGATTTCCACCAATATGATCATTTTCAGCTTCTAGTCAAAGAAAGAGATTGTTGTCAAGACGTGTATATGCCAAACAAAGTGAACCGGCTTGCAATCAGCCTAGTCTACTACATCTAGTTATAAATATCTCTGTTTATAATAAAAATAATTCGGTTTTTAAGTTGAATCTATGCGCTATAAATTCCTCCGATGATAAAAGATGATGTCTTGCCTCCACAAAACTCGCACGTTATTAAGGCAAATAAAATTTTTAGAGAATAACGATATTACAAACAAGGCAAATGTTATTGCCATTCCATTTTCTTTTCTTTTTGAAGTGAAGATCATTTTGAGCGCTTATTGATGATTTTCTTTTTCATTTATTTCGCAATTTTTAAAGGAATGTTGGAGATAGTTTTCAAAATGTGGTCTTTTAAACAAACTGAATAACATTTTATTGATTTTTATCTGTGAAAACGTGTTTATTTTGCACCCACTAATAAAACAATTTTCTTATGTTACACAATTTTATATCATACTTTTTAAATTAATACATTTAAACGAAATGTTTGGCACAAACAATTATTCATATAGGTATCGCATACAATGTAGGTATTGTATTGTATTGGAGTCATGTGCTATTGGCTGACTATACTTGTATCTCACCTACGGTATACGTTGTTTATATTTGAAACTAATATTAATCTCTTAATCGGAATGTATATATACAATGCCACTTGATTCATAAATATTTGCACTATGTGACATTCATACTTACAATTAGATCATTAATTAATCATAGCTAACAGCAACGCATGTCAGACACAGGATTTATTTAAACAAACTAGTGTACGCTTCACAATACGTTATTTGGCGCGTGTGAAATCGAACAACGCTAGTAAAGGAAACGTGATTATAGTAATCATTCACTATACAATGATGTATCTATCAAATAAAAGAATGAACTGTAGAATTTGCATCTACACAGCCGAAACATACTTGAAGAAAAGTTCAAATGCCTAAAGTATGTACTGAGTTGAGTTTTAGACGAGATAACATGTTAAAATAAAAAAAATTGGTTGTACATGTATATTGGGTTGGCGTCACTCACGTTTTTTAAATTAATAAAAATACAAAATCACAAACACTTAGATAAGAACTGGCCACAAAGGGCACCTGAATATGACTACCCTCTTTTGTTTTGAAACAATTGTTATTTACTATTTTTATTTTAATTACAACTTGGCGCGACATCTATATTGGCTCCATTAAAACTACGAAGTTAGCATAGCTACATTACCGACAGTTGTCCAATGGTCATATACGCTTGCGCTGTGCGCACTTTTCGTCTTATGTATTTTTTACGTAACGAGAAGAAAGTAGAAATTCTCTAGATTGAGAAAAAAGATGGTGTCTACCGTCTTTACCTGCTCTTATGTTAGTTAAATGTGTTTAATTAAATGAGTTTAAAAGTGCTATTTTGTTTCCTTTTGTGTTTGGATATGTCCGCAAAGTAGTAAAGACAATTTTTTTACAACCACTCCTAAAATTTAGAAAATTATGTAAGTAACTTAGAAGTGATGTCCTAATGATTATAATTGCAACGTTCCTTAAAGCATTTGTATGTATTTAAAAACTCATTATTTGATCAGCTAAATCAAGCGATTTTATTTTATTGCTGTCATCAGGGATATTGAATGCGTCCCTCTATTGCAATCACATTGCGATTTATTAACGTTTAAGCATTCAACAAATATAATATAATTGTTAATATTTTAAATCTTCTGTACAAGTATTTAGAAGAATAAAAAAGAAATCAAATTAACAGCAGCTGCAATTTAAACAATCGTTCATGTTCGATCGAGACCATGCAGAAAATTAGTTGCAAAAACAAGATTTTGAGTAAGCTTTTTGAGGTATGAAAGAATAAAGGCAAATACTGGTAAGATAAGTTTCAACTGCGATAAACGTGCTTTTTTATTAGCAAACTTTGCTTCCTTCCTTCATCCACTTGGCGATCAAGTTAATAATAGATGGTTTTGCAACTATGCTCCACACGTTTTCAAACATGTTCAACAAACAAACTCAACTGGAAAACCGTTATATTTTATTATTGGTGCATGCCTTTATTACTATTTGCAGAAACGTCACAATGTTATATTACACGAAATTTGTTCCTGTTTATGCTAATTTTTCGTAAAATAATGATGCATTCAACTAATTCGTTGAAACAACGCTCAAAGTATAATTTTCTAATGTGTGAACAAAATACATTCAACGCATTTTTATCATTACCTTCGTCCGCATATGTCTCTGATCCATAGCCATCTTGCAGTCCATTGGCCCACGTGCCCTCGTACTTGGCCGACGAGGTATTCGATTGGCGCACCCCATACCGTCCCTTAAAACCCTGCGTCCATTCGCCCCTGTACACCCAACGACCCCTCGTTTCAACTCCAAGTCCGTGTCTTTTCCCATTTTGCCACTGTCCTTCAAATGTGCTCCCGCTGAAACAATAAAGATCGCTGGATTAGCGGCCTCGCACACAAGGTTAGACGGAAGAAGGATAACGGTCCCCGCTGTGAAGATTCTATGGATTTGATTCAATTATTCTGTTTTCACTGTTTGTATATAATTAGTAATTTTTGACTTTTATTAAAATTGAAATGTCAAATAACTGATCAGATGACAACTGTTTTATTCAAAGATAATTATTAATCCCATCTATAATTGCTACACAATCATATTCATTTCTTAGTTGAAACGTTCTCATTTTGGTACGTACGAAATAATTATGATGAATGTAAAATTGTTTAGTCGATTAATCACTTTAAATTAATGCAAAGATTTCTATGAATTTTTAAACTGGTTAAGAAAATTAATAGCAAAAACTGTTCAAAATGAAATCTATATAATAGTACTTTTTTTTTTACAACCGGGTTAGATGTATTGTCATCATGGATGACGTTTGTTTCGCACTGGAGGATGGTAATATGCCTAAACCGGTTGTAAAAAAGATACTATCTATATATTAAAAGAATTTTGAAAAGCTTTTGCTATTAATTTCCCTGTCCAGAAGATCAACTAATTTTTTAAAAAGTATTTTATTGAGATAGATGTAGGAGGATCGATCCAAAAATAATACGCAATATACCGAGTGTCGCAGATTCAATGTTATAAGTGATATCTCCCTTATTTGTAGAGATATAAGGCCGATCAAGTCGTCACTGAAAATGCTTTGCAGAATCCTAAAAGATATACTTTTTAAAACTGCTCATAGTATATCACACTCTAAGAAACCTACTCCAAACCATTTTTTTTATTAAATTGCACTTTTGCAATTATGCATTATTTTGACTTTATGATTGAAGTACTAGAAGTCATAAATACGACGGTGTTAACAAAAATTTTAATTTAACGACTAGTTACTAATAATGCTACTTTAAATTTGGTTGTACATATTGTTGATATATTGGACCACGTTATAACCATGTTTAGATGCGGGACTTCGTTCAACATCGAGTGACTATAGAACGTAAACTCGCGCTGTACACAGACGGTTTTCAGAATCGATGTACCATCTACCACAATGACAGTCTACTACTATATACCAAATCCATATATTCATAGCTTGTCATGTCTCTTTCACTTGCGATTGATTGCGTCTACAACGGCTGTTGTTTTAAACAAATGAGAATATAAATAAAACACTTCTTCCAAGTGACATATTAATAAGTGAGAAGTAACTTTTGCATTTGCGAGTTGAATTTCCACTCAGTGGCGGCTCCTCAATAAGTGCACATGTGCACGTGTACCCCCAACTAATATCTTCATCTAAAGGAATTTATTTTTGTGTTTGACGTAAACCTAACGTTTTCTATTGGGTATTTAATTTTATTTTTAATTTCCGATGTTCGGTTCAGACTCCAGGCGCGAACATGCGTAATGCGGCTCGTACACTGCTCTCTCGAACTGGTCCGTGATTGGAGCAGCAGCTACCCCTCGCACACCCACACCTCCCGTAATAGTCCTCAGTACTTAGCTACCATATGTACACATTTAGTTTGTGTACGGTCGTCTGTTAGTGTGGTGTTGTATACCGGGAACCAGGAAATTACTTTTGTTGTATTCGCGCGCAATTATGGCGGATAATTTGGAGAATCCAATTTGCACTAGCGTACAATATTTAAAAACAATTCGTTTTTCTTCGCTGACATTAGAAGAAAAACAAAAAATCAAAAGTGCCGGTCGTCCAAAACCGAATTTATCCATCACGCATGTAACAAAATGTAAAACACGCGATTATAAAAGAACCTTTAAGATAGACACTTATGAAAAAGCCGCCTGGTTATGTGGTTGTGAAATTAGTAACAGTCTTTATTGTTTTCCGTGTTTATTATTTGCTGGTGATGTTCAAACAGAATGGACCACATCCGGTATCAAGGATTTAATGCATTTAAAAGAAAAAATTAAAAAACATCAAAGTTCCAAGACACACCTCTCTGCTAAATTAGGTTTTAATTTATTAGCTAAACAAGATATTCCACAACAATTAAACAGTGCGTACCGACTGAATATCGAGAAACATAATGAGCAAGTAAAAAAGAACAGATACATTTTATCGAAAATTATAAACTGTATTAAATTTTGTGGTGCTTTCGAATTAGCATTACGTGGCCATTACGAAGGAAATGATTCGATAAATCCTGGTATATTTAAAGGTCTTATCAATTTTTCAAACAATTTTTAGCTTAAGTCATTTTTGTTCGTTTATGATGCGACTGTTCTGTATAAAAAGAAGAACTAACAATTTCGGATTTTTGCGCTAAGCCCTTTTCTGAATATTATCCCAAGATAAGGCGAAAGAACGTCACAAACTGCTCTAAAATGCGAGTTTTGAAGGTTAATTTTCAAAACCGGACTCCCTGGTACCTACCCACATGTGCACTCCCAAAATAAAAGTCCACGCGCCGCCACTGATTTCTACGTATGCATGCTGCTGGTTTTGTACGATTCTGAAAACCGTTTGCATATTTCATTCCAGTAGGTATTCGCACAGGAGCACTAAATTACATCTGTTAGAAGTTCCAAACTTCAAAACGCGCTATCGTTTTATTTATCGAGTTGTGGCGTATGTTTGCCGGCGCGATCGAAATATACACGTATCTGCATCTATTTATCTTTCATCAAGTTTACTTAGCCCACGCATCGTACGTTACCTACAGAGCTCCTACCCTCAGAGGGGTTGAATAAATTTCTGTTTTGCAAGCTTGTAGCGAGGATAAAACAAGCAGAACCCATTTATGTATGCTTGCGGTAAATTTAGGGAATTATGTTTTAAATTGTCTAGGAAAAAATTAAACACAATAATTGCCTTCATATTTGGTAAACAACTCTAAGTTATGCATACGATTTGATAATAACCCTGAGGTGAATATTTAAGCACAGATAAGTGAAGCGTTACTCGTAAGCAAAATTCGCAATTCTAACAAAAGGAAAAAATAAGAAGAATTAAGTAAATATAGAAGAAGAACACTACACATCTGAAACCTCCAATACCTAAATAATACACACTAAAAAATATATGCAATTCCTACGGAAAATTCCAGTAACGTATAAGGTAAAATTGCCAAAAATTGAGATATTTACTAGAAAACTTTAGGTATTACTGGAATTTTCCGTAGGAATTGCAAATATTTTATAGTGTGTAGGTTCATCTCGATTAGTACGGCCAGAAGATGTTCACGAGGGGGAGTTACTTCCCCACTCGTGTGGAATTTGACAGCAGACGAATTCCTATGCAGGTTAACTGATTTAGATATATCTTGTCAAGAATATGCTGATGATATACTCATATATGCAAGAGGAAAGTTTGAGGATACCCTCTGTGACATATCAAAGAGGACTCAATATTACGAAAATGTCGTGTCAATCATTGGGACTTCATATCAATCCCACTAACAATAAGACTACCTTAGTAGCATTCAAAATAAAAAGAGAACCCAGTCTCAAGATCATAAAAATAGAAGGGCAAGATATAGGTTGAAGAAGGTGAAACATCTAGGCCCTATCCTGGACAATCAGGTTCTGTGGAATAGGCTGAAATAGTAACCTTAATGTAACCAACAAGGCAAAAAAAAATTTCTGCAAACCTAGATTCTAGAGGTTTGCAGAAACTTTGCTGGTAACAACTAGGAATGCAACCCAAAAATACTGCTCTGGTTAAGTACTGCAGTAGTGAGACCAATGACCACTTATAGTGGCCACACTATAGTGACCACTAGTGCCTTAGGGCAAAAGAACTAGTCTGGCCATTCCAAAGTGCAAAGATTAGCATGTGTTTGCATAACTAGGACAATGAGAACCTGGCTAACAGCAGCTACTGAGGTGGTACTAAATCTTACTCCGTTCCACATTTTGGTGGAGAGCATAGCCAAAAGGATCACCCGCAAAATTATCGGGAAAGGAATGGTTAGGCATAGGCCTCAGTCTCCTGAAGGTGACCCAATCTGGGACATGCTCCGAAACGATAAGAATTTACCACAAAGCTTAGCGCTAAGTGCGAATGGGACGAAGACACCATCTTGAAACTCAATAGAAATGCCATCGAATGGTAAACGGATGGCTCCAAAACGGCAGAGGGAACATGAATAGGAATACATGGGTTTGAGGATATACACCAATATCTTCCAGACGGAAATATACGTCCAGTGCAATATTGACAGAAACTACGAAGAGCAAGAGATTATCATAATAATCTGATAATCAAGCGACTATCAGGGTGCAGAGCTCAAATATAATCAGCTCCAAGATGGTTTGGGACTATCTAGGAAAACTAAACGAGCTGAGCAGAAGGAGCAAGGTAACGATTATGTGCATTCCGGGACACACAGGAGTGAAAGGAAACGAAATAACAGATAATCTCGCTAAGAAAGGGGCTAGAATACCTTTTGTGGGGTCTGAACCTTTTGCGGGATAAGTAACAGTATAATACTGGGCAAAAACGCAAATACGGGGTGAATCTTCAGGGAATGAGGCAAGCTAAAACTCTTCTGGGAACCTATAACCAGAAGAGATATATAGAATGCATCAACCTAAGTGAAAACAATATTCGAATATTGACAGGGGTCCTATCAGGCCATTATAAACTGAACGGACATCTAAGTAGGCTGGGATAAGCAGGAAAAGTTGAATATAGAGTTTGTGAGGAACAGGGTGAAACCCCTCTCCATCTACTCTCAACATGCGCTGCACTGTGCATCTCAAAGGCCTTGCACCTGGGAGCATGTGAAATTGAAGAGGGAGTTACCTAATATTTTATATATATTTTATATATATTTAATGTCGAACAGGGCAAGCCCCAACTCAGAACATACAAATAAGCAATACAGATAATACAACACAATACATATTTGAAAGTATGTGCACATAAAATGTATCCTCCAATACAAATTACAAACAAAACAGAGATAATGAATTCGCGCTTCAATATATTTGTTCTTGCCAATGGGAGCCGAAAGGTAATTTCTGTTCTGGAGCCACTGCGAGGCACATGCAGTACGATTCTTTCCAGGAGAAATGCACAATCTATTCTGTTATGCAATAGGTTATTCAAGATCTGTTGGCAAATTGCATCTCTTCTTGCAGATAAGGACAGCATACCGTGACGCTCGAGCAGCTGACATTGTGGCGTTCCTCCCGCTGGATAAATTCCGTCTTGTTTAAAGCTGAGGAACTTTAAAAATTTGCGGTGTACGCGATCCAGTTGTAGGGAATCACATGCGTAAATTGGGTACCAAACCAATGCAGCGTACTCTAATCTGCTGATTACATGTGAATAGTATAATGTTTTGAGCAGGCTCAAATCGGTGAAGTAACGAGATACGCGCATCAGAAATCCCAGTGATCGTGACGCACTTGCACATATTGTCGTAATATGAAGTTTAAATGTAAGATGGCTGTCGAATACTACTCCCAGATCGTTAAGACTTATTTTGCAACTGGATATCATTAACCGTGTAGCCGGATGTGACAGGAACAACCGAACGGGTATATGACATAACGGAACACTTATTTACTTTCAAAAGTAGTTTATTAGTGTTGCACCAATTGGCAAATATGTTTAAATTTTCTTGCAGATGACAGACATTACGGTCGGACGATATCTCAGCAAATAGTTTAATATCGTCGGCATATGCCAATACTGGACAAGTAATGCTGCGCAGCAGATCGTCAATGAAGATGTTGAATAACAGCGGACCCAAATTCGATCCCTGTGGGACACCCGAATGTAGTGTAAACTCATCAGAGGGGTGTCCGTTGTAACGTACATAGCACGGACGATTGTTCAAATAAGATTTTATTAACTTGGTAGCAGCCGGAATGAAACCAAAAGTTGTAAATTTTGAGGCGAGCAGATCATGATTTATCGTATCGAACGCCCTTGATAAATCTGTATATACAACATCCACCCGTCCACGCCTGTCCACAACTTCACTGATGAATTGTGTAATACATGTTAAATTAGTAATTGTAGATCGTCCAGAGATAAATCCATGTTGATGTTCGGATAGGAAAGGGCGTACACTATGATAGATGGACGAGTAAAGAATTTTTCATAAACCTTTCCGAAGTTACAGAGGATAGATATTGGACGGTGGTTAGATATTAGTGTTGGACCTCCTTTTTTAAGTACCGGACAAATTGCAGTTCTCTTCCAACGTGGCGGATAAATGCCCGATTTTCTAGAAAGATTCATGATAAACATTAAGAGCTTACAGGGTCAAGTAGACGTAATCTATACAGACTTTCAGAAAGCCTTCGACCAAGTTGACCATTACGTATTACTTTCGAAGTTACAGCACATCGGTTTTTCGCAGCAACTGATTTTGTTACTTCGTTCTTACCTAATGGAAAGACAGCACTACGTAGAGTATCTTCAGGTCCGTTCGGAGGCGTTTCAACCATCTTCGGGGTTACCTCAGGGATCGAGCCTTGGTCCAGTTTTGTTTCTTTTGTTTTTAAAAATATATCTACAATCTCTAACCAAAAAACTAGGGTTCTGGTCGACACCCGCAGTATGCTTATTGGCTAAACTACTCATTGCTCGAATAACCGTTTCCTCACTTGTAGGTAAGATCGTGTATGGAAAAAGTGTCATTAGTTTGCGATGTGCTAGTTGGTGTAGTACTATCATATCAGAGAAGAAGGCATTCAAAATATCCAGCGGGCTCGAGTATTCATTATCTTCGCCATCCCGCAGTCTTGGAGGGATTCTACTGCTTCTCCTAATTGTTCCAAGAAATGTCCAAAGGCTAGCTGGGTTATTCCTGATGTTCTGTTCCATTTGACGTAGATACTGAGTATAGGCCTTTTTTATGTGGGCCTTTGTAGTACTTCGTAGTCGTTTAAATTCATTGTAGTACATTAAATTGTTAGTTTTAATCAATTTTCTGTGATAATAATTTTTAAGTTTTAGATTTCGTTTGATTGAGTTTGTAAACCATAAAGGAAAATTTTGATTGGTATTTATCTTAGAAGTAATATGAATATCGAAAATAGAACATAATTTGCTATAAAATGCATCCAGCGCCAGATCAGGATTAGCATAGTCCTCCACAAAAGTCCAGTCACACTCCAGTAAGGCCTTATAAAGTGATAGGTAGTCCGCTCTTCTGAAATTGTATTCAAGTCCGCCGGCATAAGGAAATGTAGACGGTTGCGCTGAGGTATTAAATTGAAACGACAAACCAAATGCAGGATGGTGCACATCTTCAGGAACCAATGGGCAATCGCAGCGATTAATATGGAAGTTTCAATTAATATTTGAAAGAAATAAAGCTAATAGTCTGTCATTAGCATTAGTTACGGTATTGTATTGTGTAATCTGGGGCCTTCTGACATTTTGCAATTTTAAAAGGGAATCATACTGGAAGGTCAGCTGTAAATACCGTGAGAATAGGAGACACGTTAGATCGTTCAGGTCGCAGTGTAATATCACCCTAATCTTCAGTTAAAAAACTATTTTTAAGAAAAAAAAATATTGTAAAATGCTTAAAAAAATTATAAAATCTCTGTATATGTTATAAATATTGTTCTGTTAATGAATTTTAAGATACACACAATGCACATATAAGTCGGTTAAAAGGAAACAATTCCTTTTTTATATTAAACAAATTACGTATGTGTTATAATTGGCATTAGCATTTAATTATTTCAAATAAAAGAAAGTGCACTGCGCACCCGACGACCTACAACTTTAACGTTATTCTGTTTAATAGTTGACTATTCAATGTAATTTAGTTGGACGGCGCGGCGCACGATTTGGTAGGAGTTCAAAAATGTTTTGTATTTATAAATGAAACTAAATCAAGCGAAGGTTGACTACGAATAAAATTGACGTATCAATAACAATAAACAGTTCATTAAAATTATCATGATCTGGTGTTACATATATAGGGTGATTCACGTATCCTGTCCATTAAAAGTTCTTGAATTTGCTATGATATCTCTATCTAGTTAGAAAAAGTGACATTATCAATGTCGCACTTCCGGTTACATCGAAAATCATAGCCAACTTTAATATTATAAATAGAAGCCTATATTTTTGGGTTCTATAGGGAGTTTTAAAGCCAATTTTATAAAACCTCTTTTTAGCTATCAGATACCGTTTCGGAGTTATTTTGATTTTTGTGAAAAAATCCAGAAAAATACAGTAAAAGGTAGACAGCTTTTATGTGAATTGTGGAGGGTACAGGTACTCTACTATTTAACGAAGGCATAAAAAGTAAACAAAATCATACAGGAGTCTCACAACCTAGGGTTGATTTGGCGTAACTTCTTAGTACTAAAAGTTTTTTTTTTTTAATGGAACGCTCTGTATATTTTTACGCCATGTGATGTAGAATGTAATTCTCTATCGAAAAGCTATAAGTGTTCTCATACCTATCTCTATCGCTTCTTTTAGAATTAGTGATTTTCAAAAAATGTACTTTTGAATTAGTATTTCATTAGAAAATTGGTACGCAGTAGGCTGTGGAGACTACGGAGCATTACTAAACAATATCAGTCTACACTCAAGTGATCTGTCAAATTATTTTGGTCCGTGTTGTCGTGTTTATTATATTAGCAAAAATGGAAAACCATTTTAATAATTATAGAAATGAAGATATTTTAAATTTATTTTTTATTCACGGAGAATGTAATAAAATTGTAAGCAGAACATGCCGAGTATTTAATATCCGATATCCACACTTGCCGCCTATTAACAGAACACATTTCCGAAGAATTCAAGAACACTTTTTACGTACTGGACAATGGAAGCATAATAAACAGGTGTCAAAACCTGTAGCAGAGGATGAGAATTATGAAATAATGGTGTTAGCTTATTTTCACAGCCACCCTCATAGTTCCATACGTGCTGCTACTGAAGAAATAGCTTTATCCTATTCATCGATACAGCGCATTCTATCAAAACATAAAATGCACGCATACGCTTTTAACATCGTGCAAGCGTTACATCCTGGCGATGAGGCTCGCCGTCTTGCTTTTTGCGAACAAATATTAATAAGGCTCCAGAAAGATCAACAGTTTGTACAAAAAATTATTTGGACGGATGAATCCAAATTTACCAGAGAGGGTATTATTAATAGACGCAACTGGCATTACTGGGCACCGCAAAACCCTCACTTCGTTCGTGAAGCTAGCTACCAGAATGCATTTAGTTTTAATGTATTTTGTTTAATAATGCATGAAAGAATACATTTTCAAATTTATGATGGCATTTTAAACAGTGAGCGATATACAGTAATTTTGCGGCAATGCGTGGCAGACTTTCTCGACGAGTTCCCCTGTTAGATCGGAGAGATGGCTGGTACCAAATGGACGGGGCACCAGCACATTCTTCTTATGAGGTAGATTGTTTACTGGGTGCAATGTTTAATGATAGGTGGATTGGACGTAACGGACCTTGGGCTTGGCCACCACGATCTCCTGATTTGACGCCCCTGGATTTTTATTTATGGGGCCATATAAAATCTTTAGTGCATTCGGACACAGTACAGACCAAAACAGAATTAGAGCGACGAGTAAGGGAAGCGTTTGATAACATAGATCCTGAATAACTAAAACAGGCTACAACAACAGAAGTTTATAACAGGGTCTTAAGGTGTTTGCAATCGAATGGGGGTCACATACAACACTTATAATTTTGTTATACATAATACATACAGCATTTGGTTTTTGATTATCTTGTACAATAAATTTTATTTTTACTATATTTTGCTTTTTTTATATAAAATCTCTTAAAATTGTTTTTTACCGCCTACTATTAATGAAATACTAATTCAAAACTACATTTTTTGAAAATCACTAATTCTAAAAGAAGCGATTGAGATATGTATAAGAACACATAGCTTTTTACGCTTTACTGTAGTTTTCTATTTAAACAATATAAAAGAGAAAATAGAATGGTCAGGTTCAATTAAATACGTTTCTACTTTTAAATCAAACTTAATGATTTATTGCATAATAAATAGGTACACACTCACTTCAAAATATAACAAAAGAACAGTAATTTATTCAAACTGGTCCTCATCTATGTGTATACGTGCTTTCTTTGGTTTCGCACCAAATTTATAAACGGGAATGTACATATCGTCCAATTCTCTTCCGCAACAGAGCATCTGTACGCATTCGGTATTTGGTGTGGGCGAATTTGTTGTGGGTAAAACAATTGTATTGTCAGTTGTGGTTGACGTGCATTCAGTTGTAATCTCCGGAAGTAATGTATCTATGATTGGAGGATTTGGTTCAGTTGTTATAGGGGTGGTAGATTCTTCAGTTAACCAATGAGTGCATCCTTCACGTACTATTCCTGGGGTTGTACTTCCTCCACTTATTTCGGGTGTACTTCCTCCACTTATTTCGGGCGTACTTCCTTCACTTGTCGATACCGGCTTTGTATTTCCTTTAATTGGTACTGGGGTTATACTTTCTTCAGTAACTACAGTATCCGGGTTAACTGTACTACAGGTAGTAGTATTTTCTTCGGTTGCAATTATTGTGCCTTCCCTTGTATCTAAAATAATTTCTGTAACTATTTCAGTTGGAGCAGTATCATCAGTAGTCGATGGATCAGTCGTCTTTTCGCAATTGCAGCATACTCCGGTACGTTTTATCTCGTGTATTATTTCTAGAAGCTTCTCGAGTAGGTGGTTACACCGTTTAGGGTTGACGGGCGCAGACAATCCGGATTTGCAACAAATAATGAGCACAGTTACCAAGAGGACTCTAGCAAAGGACACCATCTTAGTGAATACTAAAAGTGGCGCGTGTATTTTCCACGGTTTATATAAAATTTGTTCGATACGCTAAAGCACGTTCGTAAACAATCGTGAAGGTGATTGACTGGCGCCGAGGTAAACAAATCTTAGTTTATTGTTTTAGGTGTAGTCCCTTCCGTGCTTATTATGTGTTGCAATTATAAATATTGATCACTTTTAATTCACTTGATTGATTTTATTTCTTCAAACTTTTGACGGAAAAACTAAAACATTCTGAACTCACTTCACTTATATTTATTCTTTTAGTTTTCTTTGTTTAAGCTTTTGTTTTATTATCTATGTATGTATAATGTATAATTTCCGTTGTTATGAACAACTTTCAGGAAACAATGACTTTACTTCCGACTTAAGACTTGTTCGTTTATATGTCAACAGTCGTGTATTACTAGAACAATAAGTAAATGACCTTAGACGTTCTCGTCGGAAATAATAAATGGCGATTTAATAAACATTTAAACGTGAGCGCTAGTATAGTATGCTGTGTATCAGACAATTTATTTATCCAGTTATGTTTCGACTATATTTGGGCTAACAGTGATAGCTAATTTTAAAGTATTGTTATAGTATATTGTAGTAAAAATATGTGATTGATTTAACACTAACACAATAAAATTAAGTTGAAGACGGAGAAAAATTCTTTGGACATTATACAATGTGTCCCGGGATGAACTGAACAAGAGGGAAAGAAATGTTATTTGTAGCTTAACGAAAAAATATCATTCTTTATAAAAAATTTTGCTTGTCTCAAAGCCACCAATTCTGAAACAAAAATCTAAATTTTAGGTTTAGCAGCTGAGAAAATTACAAAAACACAAAAATTTAAGCAAAAAAGTTTAATGTTTTTGATTAAATCAAATTATCCTGTTATCTTCCATGACAACCTAATACCTAAGTAAATCAAATTACGTGTTATTTGTCAATGTCATTACGTATTTGTTAATCTTTACTGAGAGTTAATAGTAATGCTAGATTTAGAACAAAGAGTTTACCTCGTTGAAAGTTCTGGAACTGGTGAGGCTTCCTCTAAATTTGCAATTCAAAAATTTCAACAGGCGTCTCCTAATGTTCACGTGTGCGTTAATGCTTCACGAAATTTGGTAGAAAAATTTGAAAGAGCAGGTGGCGTACATGACATCAAGAAAAGAAAAAGTCACACGATGAAAGAGATGCTGCTACAATACTGGTTCTGTAGAAACATGTCCAATGCTTACGAAAAAGGTTAATACAGTTAAAACAGATAATTAGCAAATCACATTAGCATAAAATTTTTAAAGAAAACAAAATTAAACCTTATAAACCGGTTTTTGTGCATGAATTAAGAAATGGTAATGATGCTCTGCGTGAATTTTACTTATGGGCAGGAGAAAATCAGTCTGTAAATCAAAATTTCTACATTATTTTGTCGGATGAATCGACATTTACAACCAATGGGAAAGTTGTACCCCAGAACTGTATATTTTGGTCGAGAGAAAATCCTAATTTTAAAATTGCGACGAGAAGTTAATATTACAAAAAGGTTAATGTGTGGTGTGGTGTTGTGAATGGAAAAATCATCGGTCCGTATTCGTTTAATGCAAATGTGAATCAACATACGTATTCAGACATGCTCCAAAATGTTTTATTGCCTGCAGTAAGAGATGAACCTAACTTTCAAGGTGTATATTTTCAACAAGATCGCTCACTCAACAATGTTGATACGAAATTATCAGCACATTGTGGAAACAGATGGATAGGTCATTACGGACCGGTCAATTAGTCGGCTCGTTCCCCTGGTTTAAGCCCATTGGATTTCATTTTATGGGGATATATTAAACAGCGTGTTTATAATACTAATTTGAATAACAACATCGAAATTTTAAAACAAAAAATTAGAGAAGCGGTAAATTCTGTTACTGAAGATATGATCCACAATGTTTATAACGAATTTGTATGTAGAGCTGAAAAGTGTGTAGAGGTTGGAGGATACCACATTGAATAAAATAAAATGTTTTTTCTTTATCTCAAGTGTGTTTTTATCATTTTCTCAGCAGCTAAAAAGAATATTTAAATTTTTGTTTCAGAATTGGTGGTTTTAAGATAAGCAAAATTTTTTATAAAGAATGAAATTTTTTCGTTAAGCTACAAATTTTGTTCCCTCTCGTTCAGTCCATCCGGGGACACATTGTATAAATCAAAATTTTCAGTAAAATTTTTGAGGTAAACTATACAAAATAAATATGAATACAGCCATGTCCAAAATCTTTAAAAGCAGAATTGTGCAGATGTATAAAATTGAAAATTGTGAAGAATATGTGTATATAAAAATGTGCGGAGTGTAAGATGATAAAAATACAATAGCCAATATTTAGAAAACTATAGAAATCAATACGATTACGAGTGATCTAAAGTGTGTGGCTGGTTGCCTAGTTTGCGCTGTTCTCTCGTACCTGTGAGATTATGCAGACAACTAGCAAATAACTCACTTTTGCTTTTAATGCAGACTTTGCAAATGAGTTTATTGTGACGTGTGCCTTTCCAAATTTTTTCGATTTTTTTGTTTTAAAAAGCATTTTGCACATTAAAATTAAAAAGGGCTATGTAGCAGAATTGGCAGTTGTTTTCTAATCATTTCTGTAAAAACAAAATTCAAAACGCGACATTAATAACCCCATACCATCGAAGGAACTAAATAAATTAAAATTTAATCGTAGGGTGCTGCTATAGAGGTTTTCAACAATCTTGTAGATGATCATTAGGTGCGATATGTGAATCATATTTTCATTGAGTGCTCGAATCATTGGGAGGAGTCTATTTTATAATCGGGATTGATGAAGCCGGGCAGTTTTCGTCCATTGAGTAGGTCTACGATTCTTACATATCTGAATATTAATGGAATTAATCATGGTAAATGGCATTCATTTTAGACTTTAATATGTTGTTCTTATTGTGTCTACGGTCTTTTGATGGTATACTAGTGGATGAAATTGTTGGTGCTAGACGTCAACAAAAGTGATTCATCATCATCATCCATACATATCGGTGGACCTCCAACATAACTCCTTATGCGGGATGCTGCAATAATTAGCTGTGTTTATTGTACGAAACATATTTGGTTTAAGAAAAGTTGAAGTTGGTACTATATACATGAATTTGTAATTAGCAAGAACCAAACGTAACAAATTGTATTTGGTATAAAAGAGGTGTAAGTTGGTGCAACTATGATCAGCTGCTTTTCATATGTGTAGCAAGAACAAAATGCCCTAGTTCCCTACTTTTCATCCATTCCAGCGCCATACTTCTTATGATACTGCTGCTAATTTTTTTTTTTTTTTTTAGTGAAAAAACACCACAATTTTGTTATCACGGTCTACCTCCTTCTTTTAAGTTACCTAATACCTAATTTGAACGACCCAATAAGTAGGCGTAATCTAACAATAAATAGAATTGAAAAACCGTTCTTTGAATTAATTGAGAAAAGAACTTAACTACTGATGCAATTAATTGCTGCACACCACTTGTGCTAATGTGCTGATAATGTCACATTTTCATTCCAACAAAAAAAAACATATTATATTAAACTCGCAATTCTAGGTAGTATAATTCAAAGATGTACCGTGATATATGTACCGATGTAATTGTTTGGAAAATTCGTGGATTTCCATTTTTAACCGAAGTCCAAATGAATTAAGAAAAAGTTATCATTTCTAAACATGCTTCATTATTCCTACTCCAAAACCTATATCTACAAGTCCTTTTCTCTACGGCTACTTAACCTATGAAATTTCAAGAACCCAGAGAGAAGTGTGTAACAAAACACGGAAATGTGTTTATCCCAATAAATCCAGCAACGCCGAATGATACAGAGGGGCATGTTCTCGTTTCAATAAATTGTTAGAGGCTTTCCTCATATACATGTTTTCCTAAGCGTCTAATTCCCTCGAAGATGTTATATTTTTCAACAGTTCAAGGTCCTCAACGTTCATTTTATAGCGATAATGCCCTACCCTTCATTGTAGTTTCGTTTATCTTTCGGGTTACCTAAAAGGTCTCGTAGTGCATTTCGCGGGATAAAACATGTTTTCCTAGATAGCTGAATATCTAAAAATAATAGCAAGTTAGAAATAGACATCTGAAGATATAAAATCAACACTAAGTACTAGGTTTATAATGGCTCTTTGAAATCATTGCGGACAACATAAAATAGCCGGCAATAATTTCGTAATTAATAAATTAGTAACATTCCCACGCACCAAATAAGATAAGATTTGACGGCGAATTGCAGTTCCTTAAAAAAATCGTGATTTAGAATGGCTACTCTTTTACGGATGCACCTCGACATCTAAAGAAAGTTCAATATAAACATTATGTGCGAAGCTCCATTACTTTTACTTCAATTGAAACTCCCCACGAAAAGTCTATTAAATTATCCTTTGACAAAATTTCGAAAGGCACAGGCGGCATTTTTAAAGAGCGCAATATGAACACATGTTTTACCAGGCAAAACACACTACAAAATCTTTTAGGTAAACCAAAAATTTGTCAAAAATGCGGTGACTGCAATAAACACACAGGGCATAATCGCTATGGGAGGCTCGAAACATCTAGCATTGCACAACATATTAATGATACGGGCATAAAATTAACATTGCAAACCGTTGAACTATTGAAAAATGTAACATTTTCGAGAGAATTAGACGCTCATGAAACCATGTATATGAGCTAAGACTGAAAAAATCACTTGTAGATATAGATTTTAGAGCAGGGATAACGAAGCATATAACGTTTTCTTAATTCGTTGGGTCTTCTGTTAAAAATGGAAGTCCTAAAATAATTGTCCGAAATTAATAAAATCGTGTAGCGCCCACTAATCGGATATCTTATTCGTCTAGGTAATGTGATGGTGAGAAACATAATGGCATGCTTTAGAGAAGGGATAAATACCTGACCTTACTCAGACATTTTGATTTGACGGTTTATCAGTGTAAAAGAGAATTACAACATTTATTCATCAGGAAACAACCTCTAAGTACGCATACTTGTTACTTATTTATTGTTGTAGTAATAACACGCATACCGCCAATTCCTATCTGTCACCTTGACTTTGACTTGTTTATTCGATGTAGTCGTATTACCACACCTTCATGCTTTTATACAGTTATACTTAAGATAATTAAAGTTTTAAAAAATAAGCGTGCGTTCATATCATAACTGTTTACCGACTTCGTCCCTTGACAGCAATAGGAATAAGTTTTGTTTATTAAAAACAAAATATTTTATGCTAACTCCAATTAATGCAAATCGAAAGTAAATCAATCATTATTTGATTTATTTTAATATCTGACGCGTATGCTTAATTCACTTACTGGAATTTGAGTAATATATATAGAAGCTTGAAAAGGGAAAATAATTTAATATGCACAGAGTTATTCAATAAATAAAAAGTTTTATCTATCTTTTATTACATACTAAACCAGCATTTTCCCTTTAATGCGTCTCAACGATACTCGTAGACTGTTTTTCTCCAGTCGCTCGGTCAACGTCCTTGTCTGAGAGCTTTCTGAACCACCAAACGAGGGTAAAGGACTATACAACTAGCGCGGAGTAAGTATTAAAGGTCTTATTAAAGAACATATTTAGCAAAAACTTTGACATTCTAGCGCTTAGGTAAAAAAAAAAATTAACAATGACTTCGAAATATAAAGTGTGGTAACTACTGATCAAATAATAGTTATTTGTATCACTAGGCCAGAAACTATAGTTTTGCGAGTGTGAGTACGGTTTGTGGGGCCGAGGCGAAGCCGAGGTCTCACAAGTGCGAATACTCGCAAAAGAGTTTCTGGCCGTGTGTTACACACTATTTTTTGAGCCGACAAACTTTAATTTTGTTGTAAATAATAAAAGAAATTAACGCTAGGGAGTTAACAGTACAAGTTGGCAATACATATTACGTATGAATTTTGAATTGAAAATCAGGGTTAAAATACCTTAGTGTTTTGACGTTTTAATTTTCTTGGTAGTTTTGATACATATTCATCAATAATAAGGACAATGGAGACCCCAGCTCATATTACAGAGGTTGTGTGTGAAGTTATTAACTATTTATTACCTGTAAAATCTTCCGAAAATAGCATTGGAATGAATATGAATTAATTAAGAGATTGTGTAACGAGAATTCTGTCATCTGTCATCGAATCTATAATTAATGGCAGAAATGTCAGTAATTCAAATATAGTGTTGCCAACCAATAGTGTTTTTTTTTGACAGCCTAGGCCGGAGAATGGTAAGTTTCCGGCCGATTTATAGTAATGCAAAATCAGTGTTTCTGGACGGAAGCGCAAAAAATTATTTTTCATGTTATCGTAGAGTTTCTGAATGAAATTTGCAATATACAGCGTGATGCACGTAAGTAGGTGATGTTTTTTTTTTAAATTGAACACACTTATGACCTAAGCGAGCAAATAATTATTTTCAGGGGAGTTAAATTCGGAAAATTCTTCAGAGAACTATTAATTTTGTAAAAGCGCAAAAGTGAAAGAGTGTACTTTCTTAAAGCGAAAATTATTTTCCTACAATGCTATTCGCCCAATACATACGCAGTACATACCAGGGAAGAACGTTACTCAAGAAGTTTTACACACACCTGTAAAACGTTTTCACCTAGCATTTGGAAAAAAGAAACATTTCTTATACGAATCTTTATTGCCGTTTGCACCAAAATAAAAATAACCTAGGCAACGAAACAATAAAACTAAGTCAGTATGACATTATCGTCTACAGAGACAGAAACATTTTAGTAAATTATCTCTTTTCGAAAGACATTTTGTCCTTAATAAACAATGCGATATTTAACAGAAAGTCATCGTATAGAAATTTTGATGATGATCAGTTACGGGTATAAGTGTAAAAGTCAAGTGGAAGATATCTTCAATCAGAAGTATCCTGAATTGTCCAATAGTTCGCAAGGAACCGTTTCGAAAATTCATTCGCAGTTTAGAGAACTTGGACCTGTCCGCCCCATAAAAAGAAAACACATGCACTATATCTTGCAGGTGAACATCTGGGCAGGTATTATCGGTAACTATATAATTGGTCCAATTTTTATTGATGGGAATTTAACAGCGGTAAAATATTTGGATCTCATTAGAAATGAAGTTGTTCCTGTTCTGGTAAATTTATATCCCGATGTGATAGATTCGACCTTATCAAGTGTAAGTGTTTGGTTTCAGCCAGATGGGGCAACACCCCATTTTGCTGTCTTTGTAAAAAAACTATTTAAATCAGACCTTTCCTAATAAATGAATAGGTCGAAGAGGTGCAACTGAGTGGCCAAGTAAGATCACCTTTCACCTTTGAGTTTTTTTATGCGCGAATCTCAAAAATTAAGTGTAAGGCAACACAATGATCTCAAACAAAAAATACAAACAGAAATAAGAAATATTTTACTTCAAGTTTTAGAAAAAAGAAAAGAGAAGAGTTTTAGGTTATTTCCAACAAGTAAATGGAGAACATTTCGAACATTTAATACGTTAAACTGTAACAGTAATTTTAATAAAAAAATTTATACTTAATCTTATAGGCTTAATGCCTGTAATTAACGTAAACAAACCACTTAGGCCATAAGTGTTATACATAGATAGATAATTTTATTTCAAACAGCCACAAAAAACATAAGTGGGTTGAAATAAGTCAAAAACAATTTACAAATCAGAAAAACAAAAGTAACATATTGAAATATACGTATTATATATTGATTTAAAAAAGCGAAGCATTATCAGAAAAAATTTTAAATAAAAAACCTATATAATTACTAAAAGTTAAATATTAAGTTACAATACAACCAGAGGTAAATATATCTCTTAGCAGCAAACTCAGAAACTACATCTTGAAGTAATCCTCAAATTCATACGATTCCAAACTTTTAATTAGCAAATTAATTTCTTGAATAATTTCAAATTATTTATATTTGTAATTTGTTGGGGAAGTTTATTGAAAAACTTTATACTTGAGTAGCAAGGACCTTTCTCAAAATGAAGACATGGTGTGAAACGGGTAATTATAGTTTGTTTGAAATCTTGTATTATGACAATGGTCTGGCAGTATTTTTCTTTATATTTGAAATTAAAAATTAAGCACTCATAAATATACAGCGCAACAACTGTAAGTAACCTATTAGTTTTAAATTTCCCACGACATGATTTCCTCAAAGGAAGGCCAAATATTGTACGTAACACTTGTTTTTGAATTCGAAAAACTCTAATAATACCTGAAGCGTTGCCCCATAACAGGATAGCAAATTTCAGTTTTGACATAAAAACTAGTATACCTATAGTAATTAATACATTTTTTTTTCACAACATTTACTTAGAATTCTTATGCAATAACTGAGTTGATTTCATTGTTTTACCAATATGTCCAGATAGGAGCTCCGATTTAGGTTTTCATCCATAGGGAGACCCAGAAAGGTTACTGACTTACTTAGAGATAAATTGTCATACATCTTGAAACTGTCAATTTCTATATTAGATTTTTTTTGTGTGAAATATTATAGTTCTAGTCTTGCTCTGCTTGAGTTTTTAAAGTTATAGGTTGTCGAAATAAGATTATCTACTTTGTCCTACACTTACATGAATCGCCCTGTATATTTCAAATTTCATTCAGCAGGCCTATCTTTAAAATTAAAAATTAACGTATTCGAGCATTTTTCATAAAACTCTGCATAACATGACATGAAAAATATTTATATAATTTTATTCATTAAGTGGATACCACACTGCATGTAGTAAAAGAAAGTAAATCCAATGTAATCTTCAAAGATCTAGGAGTAATGATATAACAATATAAATATTCTTTAAGGACATTTTCCCCAACGACAATCAGATCACTAGATTAGTCACAGCTATAATAAGTCCGTCGCTATAGTACATTCCCCGTACATTTATTGTGTTAAAATCGCGGTTACGCTGCTTGGCGAGGTTTTATTTTTAGAGCGAGAGAAAATTTAAGTGGCTAGCGAGCTCGAAACAAATCGCTATTAAGTTAAAGGTACTCCGTACGTGCGCGCAACTCACCGCTTCGTCAACTCATTTGATCCAAAATATGTCCTGACTATCTCTGATTTCTACTTTTCTTTTACAAATTCATAACCAAATAAATTAAATTAAATATAACCTAAGAGGAAGTGTTGCACTGCAATTGTTGCGAATGATTAGAAGAATATAGATCTTATTTACAACAATAAGATGCTAATTATTCAGCGTCTGTTGTTCCTAATCAAAATATACATCTGCCAATTTGCAATAATTTATGCATACTTAACTAAATCTCCGCAATGCGCCTAATTGTACCGCTATGTTGCTTTATCGGTAATAATCATTATGCGGATTCTTTTCTAACTAGAGATTTACGTGTGTTTATTATACTGTAACTTTAATTCTTTTTACAAGTTCTTTCATGTTCTATTTTTACACCAAGATTGTTAAACTCTTGAACCAACAAATGATTATTATGGTTATTTTAACGATAACCTTAACTAAATATACTAAACTGTGTATTACTTGTAAATTTTTGCGGCTTATTTTACTATTAATTTCATACTATTATTCACAGTCAATGTCACTGTGTAGTTACAATGTATAGTAAATATTATTGCTTGCAGTCATGTCGCTATGCTATTCTGAGAATAATAACATAACGACCTCTATACAATAACAGTAAAAGTTATTGTAAATATTGCACCGGCTTATTTCGTAATCAATAAAAAGTTGCATGAAATTCGTCATTATTATTTTGCATTTGTGAATCGCTTGTAAGTCTTCATATTTTGTCCGCTCGGTTCATTGATGTAAACACAATTATTGTTCAATGTTTTGGAAAGGCTGCTGTGAATCACTGTGAACTTTCAAAACTGTGTCAAAAGTATGAAAACATCGCCAAAGCTGTAAAAACATTCATTCGGTTCGATAAATCTTTCCAGAAAAGTACTTTATATTCAACAGACAAGGCTGGCACTCAATTTTCCTTCTTGCCAGTATTTGCACTTTTACTTGTACCAGCGTCTTACGTGATTATTACCAGAAGATTATTTTGCTCTTGATGTGAAAATTCTTTTTGCTTATTTATTTTAATGTGCATCATAAACTGTATTTTAACAGCGCTGTAAAGTGATTCTTGTTGCACATATTGATGTTAACACTTAATTGTTTTATTTTTCGCAATCAACTTACTAGTGTTTTGGATCGATTACTACTTCTAGTATAATTACTAACGATAATGAAGGTTCAAACGGATACATGTTTCTAAATAGAAAAGTATAAAATCTGCTCGCTCGAACGTTGAGGGTGTTCCTGTAATTCTGATGCAATGCATTCATTGTTGACTTAACATTTATTTTGTATTCCTATGTAGATAATATTAAGCATGTTCCTACATCACTAATTATACACTCAACATCATAACTAAGACCATAAAACAATAAAAAACATAAGAAAGGATTTTGAAGAAAAAGACTCATTCTAATAGTCTTTTTCTTTCAAAAGAGTTTCAAACAATACCTTTGGCTAAATTGACATCATGGGCGCTTGTATTTATTTTGGATATCAACACTTTAAGTGATGTAGATACACACTTGATGCGATGTTAAAACACCACTAGAAAATATCATTTTCAGAGTAATATTAATTATTTCTAATTTATGCCGTTTCATTGTCACCAAGCCTATTATAGTTTAAGCTATCGATTACTATAAACATAAAATTTTTTTGTGGGCTTTCATTATGAGTATCGGGCAGCCAATAATATTGTTTTGATCTTCAAAATATTAAATTATTATCCTGAAAGAGGATTATGCTCTACGTTATAAACATATGGAGCAACACAACCAAGAAAAAGTTAAACAAATTACAAAGACAACAAAATACTATATTAAAGCTGCTGTATTCAATGGATAGAAGAACGGCAACAGCAGAAGTATACAGGAATATCCAAGAACTAAATTTAGAACAAATGATTAAACAAAAAAACCTGCTACTATTGCATAAAATGAAAAACAAACTAATAAAAACAAACAGCACTTTATCGAATAACAAGGATATACATACATATAATACAAGGAGATAGTCGCACTTGAGAACAGAGAAAACCATTAGCAATAAATACAAAAAATATCCTACACCAGAAACCATAACCCAATACAACAAACTACCTAAAGAAACAAAAGGACTCGATCACACCCGATACAAAAAAAAAAAACATTAAAAATATGCTACTACAACACTTTATATAAAAAGAAAAAACTTGAGAGGAAGAAGTAAAGCAATATCGCCCTCAATACCGATAGTCCGGGACGAGACATTTTAAGCCTCATCACCCCGCGACGAGGACCGAGGAGGGGAAGGCACGGCGACGCATCGAATTGTACATGGATATGGTACCTTACTATATATTATATACTGTGTTGTTTATTGTCCAAATGTATCTGTAAGATGTGTCAAAGTTTTAAAATATAAAAAAAAAATTCAGCTTATAATTTCATTATTAGAATGTTTCGACTACTATTCAAACTGCACACTAAAAAATATTACATTTTTCCTACGGAAAATTCCAGTAATGTATAGGGTAAATTTACCAAAAATTTTGGAAATTTTCTATAAAACTTTAGGTACATTTCCCAATTTTTGGTAATTTTACCCTATACATTACAGGAATTTTCCGTAGGAAAAGTGTAATTTTTTTAGTGTGTGGAAGACAAATAAACAATATTACTTGACAATTCAAATAGTATTTAAAAAAATGCATCAATAAATGTGTTAAATTTATCTGATAAATAACATTGCAGAAAATCAAAATTTTAAAAATTATAAAGATATATATAATTTTAAATTAAAATTTACTTAATGCTATTGAAGTGATTGGATGCAGAAAAAATACTAATAAATTTAAAGCTGCAGAGATAAAAGGAAAAGACAAAACCCCTGTATAAAAGAACCCATGAGATTGCTTTTTGCTAATATAATGTTTCTTTGTTATTTAAAACTGTAAATAACTGTAATAAAGAATTTTAGTATTTAAAAATTAATAATTTGAAAATTTAAGAATCTAAACATATATGCAAAACTTTAGAAGGTGAACAGACGGCAAGGACAATGGATAACACAACCAAATTAAATGACCAAATCTTAAGTCAATCAAATACAAACAAGCTCCTAAAGGTAGTAATTGTTTTGTTGATAAACGATCTACTTAATAACTTTGTGTGAAGAAGATTATGTCATCGGTGAAAGATTAAATCTGCAGACGCCGACAGTAAAATATACCATTCGACGATATCAAGAAAAAGACGGCTACCGTCCAGATTCGGTAAGAATAACCAATCCAGCATATTAGCATTTTCTACAATTAATAAGCAAACGAAACCACAGAAAACCAGTACCAGAAATAGCGAGTGAATTCAATCGCGGACCTCAGCATCAGATTTCAGTTACCACGATCAAACGCCAACTGACAATAGGAAATTTAAGCGCTGGGGTAACCAATTAAAAAGGCTACAGTGGGCTCGAGAACATCGAAAATTGACAGTAGAACAATGGCAGAATGTATTATGGACCAATGAATCGATATTCAATCTCTATCCGGGCGCGCTGAGAGTAATTTACCGTCTTATTAACAAAAAACATGAGTAAGTTTAACCTGAGGGTATCCAGATGGATGGTAGGAGCGTATCTAGTTACACAATACGACACTAAATGCTGAAGTAGTAGTTCTTGCTTGCCTCTAGCAGTTTCTCGTGCCATGTTTGCCAAATATTCACAAGCATTAATCGGCGGTAGAGCACCCTTATGCGCCTAGGTACGTAATTTCTCTTTATGGGGCATTGAGGCAAAATCTAAATACCAATTTCAGATCTTTTCAAAGATATATTGCATTTATTTGTAATATTTTGAAGTTGCGCATTGTTCTGCATCTTGTTAAGTCACAAGTGTACCTGGCCAGCTAAAAAGTGTTTAGATTTTCATCCATTCCATCAATTTTGATACTGTTATGAACGTAACACTAAATCCGTCCAACATGGCAACACCATTACCATGTGCATTAGCGACAGTACATAGATGTTGCTATGTTACCAAGCAAAACAAATGGTTTGTGAACCAGTACTAGTTGACTTTTACCTTTGCAAACTGTAGACATTATTTCATTTATTATTGCAAAACCTAGTGTCCCGTTCACATGTCTCAGGACATGTTTCGGAACACCTAAGAACATCTCTCGAATTCTCTTTGAGATGGACTGTAGATGAAACGAAGTATGGGAAGAAAGCCAATAGGACTACCAAATGGATATGCCAGATAATTTATGTATCTGTTGTACTATTAAAGTTATAATAAATATTTTCCATTTACATGTTTGTTAGTGTACAGCCCGAATATGCAAACAGTATTTGAGCGACCAACACCGAATATTTTAGAAATTGTAACAAGGCCACCGTAGCGGGTTGACCTTGGCATAAGGGTGCGGCCATAGAAATTGTAGATTACATTTCAATATGATAGAGATGCTACAAAAATTCATAAAGCGAATTTAAAATATAATTTTACCTATAGAAGTAAAGTTATAAGAATTTAGATAAATGTCTTTTACTGCAAGTCGAGGTTATTCTGTATCCGAAGCATTCTCTTTTCCATGTAAATTACTTAGGGTGCGTCTTTTAATAATCAATGCGAGAATAAGGTAGTTAAAGATTTACCAGCCTCTTCATGATGGGTACGTACCCCAAGTAGAATAAATATTTTAGTAAGCGCTAGCGCATAACGGTTTCAGCTTCTGTGAAGTGCGTATAACGAAATCACGAGTTCGTCGGGGTTAAATCGATATCCGAGGGCCCCAGGAAAGTCCGACCTCAAGTTTCCCTTCCCGACACGCAATAAAACCTTCGTCTCATCCTAAACGAGACCTTGCGCCTTGACTAACGACAGCGTCGTCAGAATTCGTGACTCGTTGTCGCCCTTGACGCCTATTTCCAAGGTATCTCTGATTGCGGTGCGTGCTTAGTGGATTACAACTTAACGATGTATAGACACCGGTTGGTGTTTGGTATATCAATGCAATAATATAATTATTATTGCTAATAAGTAGATAGCGTGCACTTCTTTGTAATAAAATATTAAAAATTTTCGTTTCTCATCAAAGTCTTGAAGTCGTTAGTGAAGTTACAACTAGAGATTTATTGTTCTGCAGTGTATTTTAGGTATTCTCTATTTAGATTAAAAATATAGTGGTGTCACTCACGATATGAATATGGGTGTCACAGAATAAATAGGTATTCCTAATTATCAGAAATGATGATTGAACATTTTTTATTAATAAACTGGTGCCTGGAAGTTTCTCGGTGTCAAGACATCTTTAATAATATATTAAAATCAACGACAACAGGAAAAAGTTAAGTTAAGCAGCATTTTATTAGAAATAATATTGTTTGAAGTTACGATCACCATTTTCGATACACAAATTCTAATGATTTGCAATCGAATGCCGAATTCTTCGAAATAGCTGATGACGTTCACAAGTATCAATAAACACTAGAATAATTCAAGCCACTAACTCTTCTTTCGTTTTAACAGGTGTATCATAATAAAATTTAATATAACCCCAAATACAAAAATCAACTGGATTGACAGCTGATGAACGTGCAGGCCAAGAAATCGGTCCCCTTCTTCTGTTTGGAAATTGTGCATTGCGATAATTTCGGCAATTTATTCAAAGTGTGCTGGCGCACCATCATGTTGAAGAACAATATTTCTTCGAATATTATGTTGGGATATCTTCAAGCAATTCTGATAGAGTATGTTCCAGAAATGTGCTATACACATGACGCAGTGATATTAACAGAAAACTTCCATTGATGATGTAACCTATGGACGCCGTAAGGATTTTCCTCGCTCTAAATGTTACTACTGGGTGTATTAAAATATCCATCTCTTGGAAAACATGCCTCATTTATCCATAATACACTCCTAGGAGATTTCCTAGGTTATTGAAGTATCATTCGGCAAATTGAACTCTGTTTGGATAATCAGCTAGAATTAACGTTTGTACTCTCTGAATGTGAAACGGATGGTTCTGGTATTCCTTCAATACCCTCCATACAGATATGTGACTTGTATGCATCGCCTGGAAAATCGCACGACTACTTGTTTTCGGGTTATTTTCAAATTGTTGCAGAACTTGGTCCTCAAAGTCAACATTTCGAACAGTATAATTGGCTCCAGAATCTCTTTTGTTTACTTGAAATTCACCAGTATCTCGAATACGCTGATCCAACCTTGAAACTGGTGTATGACGGGGACTGTTCAATATTTGTAAAATGATTCATTTTCAAACAAACACTAATTTATCTAATAAAGATTAATTTGCAACGGACGTAAAATAACAACTACGAAAATGGTTGTTGTTTTTCACAGGTTGCTATGACTCAATTTGTTTTTATTTCGATACTGAATAATTTCCGGACACTAGTTTATTAATAAAAAATGTTATTTAAGTGTCTTCGATCATTTCTAAAAATTAGGAATAGTTATTCTGTGACACACTGTATATATTATCTAATGAAAGATACTTAAAGAAAATGAATTTTTCAATAATTCGTATTGACAGGAGAGATGGGTATAGTATCTGTATCACAGATACGAATATTATTTGGGAGTCAGATGATACGAATCCCAACTAATAAAGGTTTTCGTATTTTGTATCGACCTGCTCGTATCGGTTTTTCATTGTACTAACAAGTATCTATCTGTAGGCATTGTCGACAATTCGAAGCATCCGAACAATACAATTTTCGTATATTATATAGACTATAGATGTTCCGTAATCCGTATCGGTTTTATTTTATACATATGTAGGTACGTTTCTTTTGTTCTAACATTTGCCGTCAATAATTTTGCGCCACAGTAGAATAAAATCGTAGCGGTAGTTCGGCCACAAAGTAAGTAATTATGGGTAAAAATAGCGATTTTTAACGAATTTCGGCACATTTTTGCGAATATCTCGTAAACGGTTGGAAATATCGATGTTTGCTCGCCGGGCTGTACTAGGACGCTCTAGCGTTTTTATTTATTTTTTTTTTAAGTTTAAACGCTCAACGCTCATATCTCGGAAACGGTTATAGATATCGGCAAAAGCTTGATGCTATTCGATTCCCCTGTTAGAGTGCGTTTCTAAAGGACCCCTAGGAAATGACCGAGCGTAGATTTTATTTTCGAAACTTTAAACGCCCATATCTCCGGAACGGTTGATGCTAGGAGGGCGGGCGTGGTGCCATTCGATTCGCTGCTAAAAGGCGCTTCTTTTGATGTATAATAAGTCGGGTTTATCTCAATTTTTAGATGACTTTTTTTGAATTTTTGCAAAATTTTCGACAAAATTTAACGAAATTCGACGATATCTCTCAAACCGTGATCGATAGCCGAACGCCGACTTCAGATTCGGAATCCTCGTCGAAAAGTACGTCCGACAGTGTATGATACATGAGTGCACTCAAAATCACCTGGGAGAGTATACCACAACAGGGGAGCAGAGAATAAAAGAACTATTTAGGGTGCACTTCCCTAGCCCTGAGATCGTGGATCAAACAAGGGACATCTGGGAGGGCTGACAGAAGAGGAAAGTATCCAACGCTGACTTGCAGACTTTCAGAAGGATGGTTGATAACGAAAAAATAAGATGGGCAATCGACTCATTCGAACCCTATAAATCTTCGGGACCAGACAGCATTAATCCAATTATTCTGCAGATAGGAGCAGAATTACTGTACATGATCTTGTGCAACATCTTCAGATATGCTTTTGAATATATGCTAAAAGCGTGGAGAGGTACTAGGATAGCATTTATACTAAAGCGGGAAAAAACTGAACAGGCTACGGCAAAGTCCCTAAGACCAATCAACCTAATGTCCTTCACTATGTAGGTATTGGAAAATCTGGTGCACAGGCATATCAGGGATAAGGTACTGTCACTAACACCTCTACATCATGACCAAAATGCCTGCCGGACAGGAGTTTCGACAGAAATAGCACTCCACGAGCCAGTAAGATTGATGGAGGACACATTACAAAACAATGAAATGATGCGGGGGCCTTCATAGATATCGAAGAGGCATTAAGCAACATAAGCAGAGGTATTGAAGGCGCTTGTGTTGCTCGGATAGACTCTATGCTCAGGAAGAGAGCAGTTGAAGCTAGGATCACAGAGGAGACTCTGGTGTCCCGGGTGGCTAGGGCTTACTCGCAGGGTAGGATTTTATCCCCTCTCCTGTGGTGCCTAGTTGTGAACGAGCTACAGGGGGGAGGAGGGGCTCAACAACTACGGACATAGAGCACTGGGCTACGCAGATGACTTAGTAATTGTAGAGCGAGGCAGGCATAACACCGCCGTCAGAGAACGAATACAAGAGACTCTAAACATGGTTAATACATAGACGGGTTTGGGAGGACTGAATACCAATATTGTGACATTTACCCGCCGACTGGGTGCTGGACTGCATACGCTAGCGTTGAAGGAGGTTAATATAGTGATGGTGGAAGAGGTAAAGTACCTTGGAGTAACACTAGACTTCAAACTTACCTAGAATCAACATCTGGATAGAATTACCCAGAAAGCGGTGGCAGCACTAACACACGTCAGACTCTTATATGGGAAGGAATAGGCGCTGAGACCAGACATGTTGAATTGGATATACAGCAAGGTGGTAAAGCCAACAATGACGTATGCGGGGTTAGTATGGTGGACACAAACGCGTCGAGAGAACGCTATTCGGAAGCTGAGCAAGGTGCAAAGACTTGCCTGCTTAGGAATAACGGAAGCAATGCAGATTACGCCGACAGCAGCAATGGAGGCACTCTTGAATTTACAACTCCTGCATCTGGTTATACAGGGAGAGGCAAGAGTGAGGGCATACAGGCTGCAACACTCAATGACTTCGAAAGGGGTTAAAACAAAACACATGTCGATAACCGAACATGTGGTTGGTTTAATGCCAGGATATACTGTGGTGAGGGAACACCTGGCCAAAATTGGGGCGTTTGACTGGGACACAAAGTATAGAGTCTGCGAAATAGAACAGGAGACTATCGATCACATATTATGCGACTGCGAGGTATTAGATTGCAGAAGACAAAGCTTATTTGCAAAGCATTATTTAACCACTCGGTGAGAGACCTGTATAGATCATCACGCAACTATTTTCCTGAAAATATTTTTAGTAATGGCCGATTTCCGTTTGTACCTGAAGTAGATATCAACTTTGTTATTTGAAATGGAAGCCTCTGTATATTATTACACTTTTGAATTCCTTTAAAATTGCCATGCCCTTTAAATTTAATAAAGAATCCAAAAAAATGCAATAATACACAGGGCGTTCCATTTAAAATACCAAAGTTGGTATCTACTTCCAGTGCAATCCGATATCCACTATTATTACAAATATTTTCCTGAAATGTACCCGATAATGCAATATAAGTCGGTATATGAATAAAATTCCTAACTTAATTCATAAAAAAGCTATGGAGGCCTGACGCACAACTGTAGGACCCTGTATATCACAAGGTTATAAATTCCAGCAGCGTAAAGAATATATCGGCGAAATTACACAGCTTCAGACAATCGGAGCTTCTGGTATTAAGACTAGAGGTGGAAATTTTAATGAAATGTTATAAAAGCATAAAAAATACATAGTTTATGCACACATAAATGATTAATATAACACACCGTTTATTATTCTGTCTACAGTAATAGTTTTATATTTTTTATGTTTAGTCCTTCCCATTTTTACGTTATATTCTGAGCATATCTAATAATATTCAGTTTAATAATGTTAGTTCCCAAAATTAAAAACAGCAATCTACTTTATATTATGAATAAAAATTAATTTAAAAAGTTATAGGATATAAGTAGGATGAAGTGAGATATGACTACCATTCATTTTAGTTAGACATCTGATTACGCAGTCACGAAGCTTTCATGAAGATTAAAAATTGTGCATAGAAACTCTTGCATATAGTGCGTATCAGCTTTATAAACAAAAATAACTTTAAAGGAATGCATCGACAATTTCAATGCATTTTCATTTCAAACAAAGTTCATAATCAAACAAAACACGTCTGTTCGATCTTGTTTGTCTATTTTTCTCACACTATTGTTTAGAACTGCCCTCTGTATTCAATAATACAACGCAACAGCCGCATATTGTCGTCGGTTACGGTTTATTTTAAAATGTTCTTCATGTAACAGCAAAGGAAAACATACATCTATGACTAGTCGATACCATCCCTCTTTTGCGTCTTCTTGATTATATTAATTTTATATCTTTTCTTTTTCATACCATTTCTTAATTTTAGTTCAGGGACAATGGTTGTATGAATATAATTGCCAAACCACAATTTTCTTGTTTACATAAATTTTTATAACAACCAAAGAATATTCATCTTCAACATTGACCAAACAATTCTAAATTTAAAATATAATAAAAAAAAGTATGTTTGTTTGTTGCTGAGTTTCTGGTTGTACAATACATTTTGACATCTATTGATATATTTTACCTCTCTCACTGAGATTTTGCCTAAACTTAATAGGAATTCTTTTTACATGCAAAACACCGCATTAGCACGACACATACGGCTTTATTTGCTAACCGAGAAAAAAGCATCTCTAAGTACTGATTTTTATCAAAAGTAAAATACCAATATAACCTGATATCGAACCATTACCTATCAAGTATGCTCATATGGTCATATTGTTTGACGATCTTGCCGCCATGTTGGAATATACTTTGTTATTGGTTATATATTTACGTAAATTAGTTTTTTATATAGATTAGTCAGTGTCATAATATGGTTCCTCTTAAAGTGGTCTCTACACGAGTCTTGGTCAACTTAAACATTGTACGAATTATTATTTTTTGCTGGTACTTATTTCGTCACGCATACATATAGCATATATATATTAGGCAACATTTTCTTTAATTATATTGAAAGAATTGTTAGAGATAAACATTGATATTCGCTGAAATTAAGACGTCATCGATTTGTTGTATCAGAAACTGGAATGGTTTCATTCAATCAGGACTCAAAAAAACTAAGAGTTTTGTTGCAAATATAAATAATAATATAAACAAATTGTTTGTAAAGACGTTCAGATTTCTTTTATTGTATAATATCAAAGTGATAAATTAAGTGTGAATGAAGTTATGAAATGAATGAAAATATTAAAATATTTAAATAAGTCTTTAAATACTTCCTATAAGAGCAATTGTATCGTGTTGAATAATCGCTGGATGTATTTTTGGAGCAAATTTAAGAATATTTTCATGTATTATAGGCAAATAATAATATAAATCGGTAAAGATAAAAAATAAACAATACAATAACGATATAAACGGAACTACAAAACTAAATTCTCAACGTCAACATTGTCTTATTAGGGATGTGAATCCAGCCCATTTCGAACACTCGGCTATTGCTCGGAGTGTCCCTTTATAAAATCTCTCGCGTTCCCACCAGCCTAGTCGCATCGACAAATTGGTGGGGATACGAGAGACTGCAGGAAGGGACACCGGAGCAATAAAATTTCGAATGCCGAGTGTTCGAAGTGGACTCAATTCACATCTCTGATCATAACATATAATCCAACCTAGGTAGTGATTCAAATATAGTTTTACGTTTAGATTCTAACCTAGTTTGTCACAAACATGTGATAGAATTCGCCATTGTCTTGGCTGTATTTTGATGCGTGTACGCGCAAGTTGCTATCCAAAGTGTTGTTACTCGCAATTCTCATACAGCGTCTGTGCCGTGTCTTACATTCTGCAGTAAAACACAACTATAGGGACCTTCTTAATAGATATTTAAAACAAAATTTATATCAATTTATATGACATTTATCAGACTAGTCGTTAAAATCGCATTTCTCTTCTGGAAACAACCACCTTGGGGAAATAAATGCATTTTCCATTGTGTTTTGTATAAACAGGGCACACAAGCTCCATTAAAGCAGTAGGTATATATCTTTGGTGATAGATAGGTATGTCAATGAAGTCAGATATCATCAATCATTCATGTTTTTCAAGCAAGGGGTGTATTAAAAAGAGATTTAAGTTGTCATCTATTTTACAGTTCCTTGATCTAAATTGAAGGATATAAAAATAGTTAACATAACTAAAAAAAAATAAGAAAAACTGAAGGATGAAGATGATCAACGTAACATTTAAAAAAAAAAGTTACTCATATTTTCCGGGAGATATATCTACACTTCTCTACTTCCAAAATCAACGCTCATTAATTCAGGTTCCGCGCATTAAACTCATATTCATTCCAATAAAATAAGATCGTGATAGAATCAAGCATGTCGTCATTCCTATTCGTAAAACACATATACCGCAAACATAAAAACCCAATTGGCTCCTCAAAAAGAAGGAAGAATCCATTCGTGATTGTGATACGACCGCGATAAAAAAAAACTGTAATTATTTTTATTTCCTGCCATATACTTCAGCTTGATATTAGGGTGTCTACACCTATGTATATGGGGAGTATAAAAAAATAATAAAACGTGCAAGTATTTACCCATTATTTCGCGAAACAAACAGTAAAAGCTATTTTAAAAATCAAGATCGACCTCGCGTTAAAACTGGTACAAAAGCAGAACGGAGCTTAGGCGGACTTCGGCAGGTGTCCGGTGTGTATATTTGAAAATCACACGGATGCCAACATTTCTACGCGGCCTCAGTGATTAATACCAACCAGTTCTGTTATATAGAAAATACTTTTGCTATTCCTAACCGGCAACTATGTAAACAACACGTTAGTTCTTATACTGAAGGCTGTTTAGCAGTGAATCAAGAGTGATGATAATGATACTAAAGTTCTTATTTATTTTATGCGTGAGTAAGTGTTTTGCATTTTGAGTTGATTTGGTGTGTCTATAAATGAATTTCAAAGGTAATTTTATCTTAAAAATTTGAAACAAATCTCGCACTTGCATTGCAAGATCGCTGTGACCTTATTCTTAACCATTTTATTTAACAACAGCCTATATATAATTATGGTTTTTACATTGAAATAGAGTAATTTGTTTCTGTAAAGCTTAAAATTTCTTTAAAAATGGTTACGGGCTTAGACAATTAACAAAATATTTAAACGTTGTTCCTCAATCTCTTGGTTATTTCAGGTTTTGCATTAGGAGTTCCCTTATAAGCTATAACTAAAACCAATAAGAACAAATGTAGAATTGGATTATAGAAATTAGACCTTTGTTTATATTAGTCTTTAAAATAATTATTAGAGGAGATCGATATTTAGGCGTTTGGGGAAAAACAGCTTTATTCATGCCGACTTCATAGGCTCTTCTTTCGGGAAAGAATGCGCATTACTATTCAGTTCGATTGAAAACAGTAATTTCATCGCTACGCCGCACAGTGGATCGAAAGGCGGTAAAAAGCGGACATTGACTGAAATGGTAATAACTTGCTTAAAAATTAATGTTGATTAACGAAAGAAACTTTTGTCGAATAGGTAAGATTGTATATTATATCGAGTAAAAAAAATATTGTTGTACCGTCACTGCTTGTTTGTGAAAATGAAGCTAAAAGTATATAGTATTTGAGACTGCATAAATCGAAGAAATAGCGTATTTGTTGATATAGATATAAGTTTCGTAACTGTTTCTGTGTGATGGAACTTATAATGTAGACTATACTATTATGCAACAGGAAAATATTGTGATCAATAAATAGATTTAAGATAGAAACATGGGCTTTGGTATCTTAATAGATTAAATGTGTCGACACTATTAAAGCAGAGATAAAGAGCATATCTATGTAAAATTATGTATCTCTGTTTTTAATAGAAATTTCTTCTAAACAGTGTTGTAAACGTTTTTACGTATAGTAAAACAATTCGCTTACCTCTCTTCATCACAGGTCGTTGACAAACAGTGGCACTTAACACAATTTTCAATTTTGCCGGTGAAGAATTAATAATGCTACAGCTTCTGGTAATAACTCACTTCTTTTATGTTCGTTTAATTTTCGTCTTGAATGGGAAATATATGGATCGAATGTGATAACTAGTCTTTTCAAAATATATTTGGTAGTAGCTGAACGGTTACATTTTCTATTTTTTCCCTGAAGTTTTTAGGGTCTTTAGTTCCAGCTTCAGGAGCTTCTTCTGAAAGTTTGCCTATAGGAAGTAATATGTTGAATGATATCTGCGCCATGCAATAGAATTATATGTATGGGGGCTAGCATATATACATTTTTCAGCTGTTCCTTCTCGCAATCAATTTCTTTCCCTGTAGTAATCACTTGTAAGATTATCGCGAATCTTCTGATTACATTTACATCTAGGACGGTTATTGAAGCTGTTATAGCTGGATATAAACATGCTTGTATCGTTTGCCACAGTACGTATTTTTAAATGTTTGTTTATATGGATTTAGCCCAGAACTACCGTCGAATCACCATTTTGAGACAAATGTCAATTCACTTAGAATATTTTGTATTGCAGATGTGTTAATTTTCTGTGATATTTTTATTACCTTTAACCAGTACCTACGTTTTACCTTTAACCAGTAGGTACATTGATACATTTATAATAACGATATATATAATCTCCCTGTTTATGTGCACTTATAGTAAAACAAATTGTATTCATATTAGCCACAATCCAACTAGATGGAGAATAACTCTTAGAATGTGTAGGCGAACCGAAGAAGTCAAACATACCAAGTATATAAAGAAAGATACCCCATTTTCTTTATCTTCTACTAATCGATTATTATAAGCTAACACAGCACACTTCACAATTCTAACTTAATATTATAACACACACAATGAAGTAGCACATTTTTTGATCTCATAATGTAGGTATATGACTGATATTCATAATTATGCTAATTGGTTTATATCCTTTTTAATCCGAAAATTAAGAGGTTATGAAACATACATCGAAGGTTTCGTGACTGAAATGGCATAACTTAACAAATTTTTTATAGAAATGTTAATTAACGTGCATTTATAAGAATGCTAGATACGGTAATACGACAAACAAAACGTCTTTTCTCAGAAAGTTGCGCGAAGTAGCAGCTGAAATCGCTGGAGCAAGTACTAGAAGGATCCTAGATGACAAAACAGTTTTCCTTTTTTTGGGCAAATTTGGGCATTTTTTTAAAAAGCTAATAGAAGTTAAAATTTAAAGTCATAGAATACCATCTTCAAGAAATGGTAATTGTATAGTTAGTTACGGATATGATTTGCTAATACTTTGCAGGTTGAATCACACATAGTTAGTGTATATTCTGAGTAAATTGCAGTTTCGTATCGTTTCTAATTCCGAAGATATTAGTAGTTGAAGAGGACGGTCGAAATACACTCTTCGCGTAACATCTCCGAACATGTACCTTCAGACTTGTTTCTGTTCGATATTCCGTCAATCTACTTGTTTGTACTGTGATTTCCATATCTAATGCTTATTTTACTATACACTTATACACATTTCATTATGATTCTGGAAGATTGGCTTTTTTACGCTATATCAGATTTTTAACCAACTTCGATCCACTGTGCGCCGATGTATATCAGCTGCACGTCTTCATCGGTCGTGTAAGTCTGTTTATCTAATTCTTATCGTCTCAGTCGGCCAATTCCATTTCTAACAAAAAATTCGCTATGAGAATATCGATTATTTCTACGAGCTACAACGGTAGGCATACAAAATATACCTTCTCGAACGAAGAGCCTATGACGTGGACATGAACAAATCCGTTTTTTTGTCCAAACGCCTAAACCGTGCTCTCCTCTATATATACAACGTAGGTAACTTCATTTTTAAAATATAGTTCTTTAAACAAACAAGATACCCGATCACTTCCCACTAGACGATTTTATTAATTTGGGACAATTGTTTCGGGAATTTGTGGATCTCCATTTTTAAGACCGGTTGGAAACCCACGAATTTCTAAAACAATTTTCCCGAATGTGGTTTAATGATAAACACCTTACAATTATTGGTAAAAAAATCAGTAGATACTAATAAATGTCTTTTAGTTGTTTAGGTAAAATTACTGTTGATATGTAAAATATTAATTAATATATATTATATATGAGAAATATTTGGAAATAAATATTAAAAATATATGGATCAGTGGCGGCTCGTGACTTTTTGCCCAGGGGAGGCTAGTGTAACCTAACTCTTCTCGGTCAATAAATTATATTTTTATATCTATTACTGTATCATTGGAAGTGTAGAATAAAAATTGACATAGAAAAGAAATCAGAATAAAATAAAATTACTCGTCTAGCAAGAACCACGTAGAGATGAGAGTGAAATCTTACATGAATAGTAAAATGGATAAATGGTGTAACGTGATAGGTAAAAAGCTAATAAACAGTTACAATAAACTCTTAATAAACCAAAAATAAACTAACAATAAATAACAAATATAATAGTAAATACATAAATTCGACGGTAAATAAAAAATAAGTTGTTGATAAATGATAATAACAACTAAATCGATCTATGTTTACACTAAAATAAATATTTGAATATTTTTTTGAAACACGGAAAACTATTGATGTATTGCTTACTCTTGCCCGCTCGTAAATACATCATTTTGCGTTAATGTAATAAAAAAAACCTTCAATTGATATTAAGGATAAACTGCTTAATCGATTTTGATACATAGTGTTGCGGCTGTAGGTTTTACTTTTTTTTTTTAGCCAATGCTTATAAGTTTACTCAGTTCCGGCATACATTCATATAAATCGTTTTTATTAATAAAAGTTAACATCTCAGTTGACGTTTAACATTCGCCGAACATTTGCGGATCATGAATTTCGTCAAAACAAAACTATTGTTGTAAAAGTGTTTTCTAAGAAATTTTACCGAAAGTTTTTTGAATAAATTAAAAATTTGTTAAAAGTCAATAAATCAAAGAAACATAACTTGTGTATATCTTCAAATCTAACTTCTGCCTGAACGATTAACGTATCTAAAATTTCGTTAAAAATTTATTTATATCCTTATATCTTCGATTGATAGGACAATCTATGGCTTTTCTGGCTGGGTCTTTGTCAAAATATAAGTAATTATATATATCATTAAAGTGACGATTATTATTTCTGTATTCTTGTAAAGTTTGAACAAGAGCTAACAAACGATTCCACGCAAAATTGATGTCAGTTATTCTGCAATATTGAAAATATAATCGCATACGTGCGAACTGCGAACGTTTTACGAACGACAACGTATCACAACTTGCCGATCTCATACGATCTCACCGGAGCCAAGCCTTCGTCCCATTCTTTATCGCCGTACAAAGTATACGTGATAGTATTAATCATCGGCGCGGAGCCAGACTTGCGGCTAGCCTCCTGCTTGCTTTTATAATATGCGTGTGGTAATTGGAAATTTGTTTGCATTTTCAAATGAAGTAATGAATACCTAACTATTTATTATAAATTCTCTGTGAAAATTGCTTTATTTTAATATATAGCCAATGCTTAAACATTGTTTTAATAAATAATAAACACCATTTATTTTATTAAAAATAATAGGGGAGGCTTAGCCTCCTTTGCCTCCCCTGACGAGCCGCCACTGATATGGATAGCATATATATAATATATATTAGAAAATTAGATATCTAAAACTCATATTACAAAAGAATGTGCATAAAATGTCTAAAAAAACTGCCGTTTATAATATGTAAAAAACATTTATCTAATATTTTTGTGTTACTTGGGATTACATTTCTATGTATTAAAGAGTAAAAAAAGTGTTTTCCTCAATGCAGAATACCTTTGCTTCATGTTTTGTTAATATATAGCTAACTCAAAAAACTTCTTCCGGTTTGATGTACAATAACCCAACTGAATACGGAATATAAGCTGGATTTTAAGATTAATCTTACTAAAATAGAAACCCAAATGCAATATGTAATATCGTTTGCACTACGGGTCTGGGGTATAATCGGATTTGCTCGTATAATACCTAAACGCTTCGCTGAAATACAGTTTTAGTTATGTACTAATCTCTTGAATAACCAAACAAATCTCTGAGATACGTGCGTTTAAAGCATAGTCAGACTTAACAGAAACTACAACAATACTTGTTCCATGTAATATGCTATTTCACAGTAAATATTTGCACTTCCGATTACGGTTTAATATTGAAACTATACCTACGCATTGGTGACTATCAACAACATATTGTGTATCGCAAAAACCTTTATACATATGTTTATATCTAATGGAAATTGACAAACAGTGTAAATGTTCCAAGTTTCAAAGGATACTTTTATAATTCCATTCCAAATTAGACGTCTTATAATTTGCCAAGATAATTGCGGTTACATGCCGCTTTTTTATAGCACATCAAAGTATTTCGTTTCACAACATCGCAATAGAGAATCCCGTTTCTTTATTTCTTTTTCTAACAAAAATGTAAACAGTTTGTGGCTACCCTAAAAATGCAATAGCATTCCACAGTAAGAATTCGTCAGTCTAGACACTATACAGAATAATTGGGAGGGCATTACCCCATTCAACTTCAACATTTCTTGTAATATTGAATATAACACGTCAAACTAAAAATTAAATTGTAGAATTAATACAAATAACCACAGAATTTATTAAAGTAATAACCAATTACGCGTTATACTGGGCCTTAATGTGATTATGTTTCTCATTTAATAAATAAATATTTTTATATATTCATATCTTTTTTTCAAATGTTTCGTAATAGTTAGACCACTGTGTGACAAACAATAAGTTACCTGTCATGGTTGGTAAGGTACTTGCGCGCTCACTCACCAGATGGGGCGGTACTAATAAATTTGAAATAATTTATTTGATAAATTAATCCGTCCGCAAATGATTTATTTCAAAGAGACGCTTCTTGCTTTTATTTATAGCAACTTGTAGTCCACAGTGCTTCTGTATAGATTTTCGTGTGTGATAATATTGCCTTGAAGAAATATATGCATTTCATATCAAACTTTATAACAATATGGTCACTAGCGTCACTACATCAAGAAATATTTGATAAAAAAAGAAAGCCATTTAGTATGCATTTAGATATATTATGGCAGGTTCCTCAAATGTTGCAACTACCAGAGAATCAAATCATAGCTCGTTTGCAAACGATTTAGTTGTGGTTCAATTTATGCTTCATCGCATGTCTTCGATAGTTCTTTGAAATCATATCACCGTTTTCAAGATTAGTAGATAATGGTTCTTGACAAACACCGATTCTTTCTTGTAAGAGCTGATTGCCACCTTAACCGCACTTCTAATTCTATGAACTCTCATGCATTGCTGGTTTCATTGCAAAACGTTTGTGCTGGAGAAGTATTCCATTTTAAATTTTTTTGAATCATCCATGCCTTGTGACTACGACATTGTTCGTTGACCTTGAAATAGGCATATCCGCCGAATCATTCTGAGTTAACCTTCTTCATTAGATCTTTTAATGCTAGGATAGTCGTTGTATACATTTTAGTTAGAGAGATAGATGTTTCCACATCAATGTGCATCCCTCTTTCCCCATCTCTTATGGCCTGGCTACACGGTTCGAGTTACTGCTATGAGAATGAATTTGGCATTCTAGCATCTTGTTTCCGTGTATTGGGAAAACCAATTCAAGTTAAAGAAGAAGCTGCGATAAAGATTATCTTGTGTACATGTGGATATATTACATAATTGGTTACGTACCACTGCATCTCATACTTATACACTACTCGGAACTGTAGATTATGAAGACATTATAAACTTTACTTTTAAAGGATAGTGGAGATCAGGTATTTCTTATCAGATTACTTGTTGTTCCTTTTTCTTTCAATTTAACTATTCTCATTACATAATCCACGGTGTCCAACCATTTCATGGATGATTTATAAACCTCATCGGTATCACAACCACTTTTTTTACCTTTCCCCTCTCCATCAGAAATCTGGAAGAAGGTTGATGCCTGGGCGCGTTACGGCAAAGCTAAATGTAAGCCATAGTTGCATTTCTAAAATAAAAAAGAAGTGATCACACAGTCGCACGCGCTGTTACGCCGGGACGTCCTAAAGTACAAATGACGACTTGTCTAGCAGGAGTGTTGCCAGAAAGCCTTTTTTAACAGTAGCATTTAAAGAAAAACAGAGTTGGATTTGCACTTCCTGGACTAGCGCGGAAGACCAGGGCACATACTTCAAAATTAACGAAAGACTAATTGGTGTAGTTTATAGAGGCATTCTAGAAAATGTAATGTTACCAAGCGTAACAGAAACGTTTATCGATGGAAATTTTCATTCATAATGTTGTAGTGTTCTAGTGGCCCTCGCGTAGCCCAGACCTAAATCCTGTTGAAAATGTATGGAGTTTAATGGTGGAGAAAATTTGTTCATGGAATATGGTTCCCAGAATTAGGGAAGAATTATGGAGAGCGATTCAGCAGGCTTGGATAGAGCTGAACGAAGAACACGTAAGAAATGCAGACTGATAAACGTAATAGAAATGAATGGCGCCATCACTAAATATTAACAACAATTTTGCTCTATTTTAATAATGAAAATTTTACTCCTAACAAAGGTTATGACCTGTAATTAAAATATTATAAACATGGGTTGATAACTCGATTTTTTATTGTGATCTGTATACTCCGATAAACGGAGCAAAGCGAAGCGAAACCTTCACTTCGGATGCGACAGTCTGCTGAATGCGTTCAACGATTACATGGGTGACAAGTAATATCCAGTAAACTAAATAAGGCCGATGTTTCCAAATTAATGGCCGCCACTGTACATAGACTATATGAAATGTCATTATCAGTGACACCTCACGGCAAAGGTTAACATTGAATCCGTGATGTTAATATTTTTTAATCTAAATCTAAAAAACCAGCTTAATTATAGGAAAATGAAGAAACATGGGTTTCTTTATTGTTAAAGAAGAATCTGCACACAAATTTTCCTATTTGTAGTACTTTCAGATTTCGAGATATACATAAGTGGCATTGTTAAAAAATTCAAGCCTCTTTTCATCCCCGTCGATAGCGAATTTTCAAGTGACAGAATCAATGTAGCTTACGAATTTCCTAGTGTGGAATGATTGTTGATGAGTCAATAAATGTATGTATAGATTCATGTTGTCAAATAGACGTAGGAATTATTTCTAATTTTTGCCTTGCCAAAACAAAAATGTTTGCTGCAGCTCCAATGTGTCGTCTTACAGTGTATGCTAAGGTGAGCAGAAGTTTCAGTAGAACAAATAACATCAACACGAGAGTTACAGTAGTCGGCGGTGCAGGTGGCATAGGAGCATCCTTGTGTTTGCTTCTTAAGTTGCAACCTGATCTAATATCTGAACTTGTTGTATATGATAATGCACAAAACACCTTAGGTGTTGTGCTTGATTTATCACACATTTCCACCGCAGTAAAAGTTACGGCGTTTGCTGGAGTAGACAAAATTAAACAATCCTTGACTGGCGCTGATCTTGTCATAATACTAGCTAGCGCATCAAGAATACTTGGAATGACGAGGGACGATCTTCTCGGAGCAAACGCTTCTGTTATAAGGGACATTGCGAAAGCAGTAGCTGCAGCCTGTCCAGATGCTCTCATAAATATTATTTCAAATCCTGTTAATTCTTTGATGCCAATATTTTGCGAAGTAATGAAAAGAGCGGGTAAATTGGCGCCAAATAGAGTATTTGGTGTTTCTACATTGGATTTGGTTCGAGCTAGCACGTTTATTGGTCAGGCGAAAGGTTTGAATCCCGCTAAAGTGACGTGCCCAGTTGTTGGAGGTCACTCCGGAATATCTATGGTGCCGCTTATATCTCAATGCCAACCGCCCGTTTCCTTTAGCAAGGAAGAACTTCTGCAGTTGTGTAAGAATATTCAGGAAGCGGGGACATATGTGATAAAAGCCAAACTTGAAACAGGTGCCGCTCAACTTTCGATGGCTTATGCTGGGGCTAGGTTTGCTTATAGTTTGCTGCGTGCGAGGAAAGGTGAAAGCAACGTAGTGGAATGCGCTTTCACGATTAATGATATTGCACACACTAAGTATTTCTCTACGAAGCTTTTACTGGGAAAAAATGGTATCGAGAAATATCTAGGTATAGGAAAAGTTACTGACTTGGAACAAGACTTGTTGAACAAAGCTAAAGAAGCAATAAAAGAGGATGTCGAAATCGGAGAGAAATTTGTATAATTAGTTCCATATTACTGCATAATTGAATATTGTTACAATTTTTATGTGTGTTATATTATAATTGTATCTAATTAATATAAATAACAAGCAATACTGTTTAAACTATTTATAAATTAAGGACCACGACGAAGACTGCTGTAGAGAGGCGGCAGTAACAATGAAGTGACGGAGATGGCACTTCGACTTGGACAAGAAGACTAATAAACGACCAAAGACGGTGGCTAGAAAGGAAGCATGGAAATGTCAGCTTCTATGTGTCGTGAGTGGGCATGGGTGGTTTCAAGCATACCTGCAGCGGTTTCAACTCATAGAGACAAACACATGCGCATAATGCGTAAATGTAGTTACTGTAGAGCACACCGTTTTCTAGTGCTTGGGGTGAAGACAACTAAGAATGAAGGCAACATAGGTAACAGGGACTAAAAAGCCGGGAAACATAATCGATAAAATGTTAGAGGGCGAGGTAAATTGGAATGTAATAAGCACAATGCACAGGAGATTCTGAGTACGATGAATAACTGGCAACGACGACCTCTGAACGTAATGGAAGCCACGTAAATCTGTGAAATCTGAAATTATCGTCCTGATGTCATGCAAGTGCGGTTGTAGGGGGTTTCGTACTAATTTCGATCAATAGGATTTTTTCTTTGGAAGTCTTTTAGATTTTTTTTCCTCTCGCGTAAAAAAATAATTAACAAGAAACAAAGACAAATGGACCTTGGAAAAATATGTAGATATACATTTGAAATCAAGTCTCATCCAAATGTCTCGTCCTTCTTATATCACTAACTGTCGGCACCATAGAGATCTCTACCCCGCAACGAATACCTTCGTGACGAGAACGCACTACAATCTGCAATTCACCAGTCATCGCCAAGGTCCGCATAAGAGTAATTGAGGGTTTTTTTTCCTACGTGTAGTACTTTCAGAACAAAATTTTTTACCTACATCTGAGAATACTTGAATCTTCTTTATCAATTGCTTACACCTCTCCGCGTATTTTTTCTTTAATAGGAAGTGGAAGTTCATGAAAACATTTCTGTATACTTCCTAAGCAGTATATCACCTCGCATAGACGCTAATTTTGCAGAATTCAATAGAATTAACATGCGTGGTATAATGTGGGTACCACATTAGTAATCCATATTCAGGCTTTCATCGAACGAATACAAATAATAATACCCTCAAACACCCAATGTCTCTAAAGTCTCTCTAGTTGCAATAAATAAATCTGCTCATGTACACATTAGAAATGATGTGATTTGCTCAAACAAACTACAAAATTTAATTTTGTATCAAACTTGCTGCCAATCAAAAATTGATCACATAAAATTTCGTAAGTACATGTGAAAGGCTGTTTAGCTAGCTGTTATTAGGAATTACTGGTGTTGCTGAGGAATCTGTCCATAAAACGTAGAAATAAAGAATAGAGGACGTACCAAGATCATCGTTTTAGAAAAATAGAGAACTAATGAAAACGTTTTTAATTTGATTATGCTGTCTTCTAATTTAACTGTCAGCCATTTATGTCGAATGAAGCTTTGAATTTAATATACAAATCGTTCTTCAGGAATGGAGATAGGCTATATAGTTAGGATACAAGTACTTGTAAAGGGGCTTTTCGTTAGAAGTTTCCTATTGGCGACTCTATAAGACTTAATAAACTTGTTAAGTTTGGTTTTGCATTATTGTGACCTACCTCTGCTAAACAAGGCCCTACAGTAGCGATGTTTACAAGGTAGGGACAACATTAACTTAATTAATATTAATATTAACGCGGCGCCTCCACCGAATGTCACGAGCTAGAGCGCCTATAGGGGTGAATTCAGGAGTAAACACTCGTTGGACAAAGTACCCAAGTTAATAATAATATAATTAATAACAATAATGATTATACCTACCTTGTAAACATCGCTAGTGTAGGGTTTGATTTGGCAGGGGATGACTCATTGAGCCAAAGCCAAACTTAACAACTTTATTAACAGCCTCTTGTAGAGACTCCGAGAGGAGTAAAGAGCTCCCTTGCAGATAATTTTGTCCAATATGACACACAAATAGACAAATTACAAACTTATGGAGTTCCAGACGCTCTGCCTCAGTGGTCAGTATTTAGGCCTGTGCTGTTAAGTTTGTATGTCAATGATATAGTTCTTTTCTTATCCGATGTATATGTAACCATATGAACAGAGTAGCAAATGCCTTCCTGAGGACGCTGATGGAGTGGTTTTGTTATAATAAACTATCACTGACTCTAGATAAAACTAAATATATCCTGTGATGGGTGGAGACTGTGGCTTGAAAACTATAACAAAAATCCAAAAGAAAAAGTGAAAAAATCCCTTACCAAAAAAATTGTGGTGGTAAGGGATTTTTTCACTTTTTCTTTTGGATTTTTGTTATACTAAATATATGGTTTTTCATATAAAATGCAAGCAGACCGACATCAGAGATATCTCAGTAAATGAACACAATCTGGAAAGAACTCACTCTTCTAGATTTCTGTGCCTTATGTGAAACGAGCATTGCTTTAACCTAACGACAAAACTTAAATATTATGTCTTACGCTCACAAGTTACTATGGCATGCCTTACAAGTTCATATTATTATGCAGAGATGTGCTCAAGGCTACAATATGAAATACTGAGGTTAATCCTATGGTTGCTCTTAGGGCATTTTTATCCCAAAAGGCAATTTGTGGCGGTCAATTACACAGCGACACGCAGACCAATATTTCGTAAATTGGGTATGTTACCCTTTCCTTGTATCTACATATTGGAAGTGGCATATGTCTATAAAAGCCAGGACTATTTTGTTAAAAATGCACGGTATAATGAGCACTTTACACGAAATAGAGAAGACTTACATATTGCTGATTCTACCATTACACTGACGGGTTTGGGTTTGAGAAATATAGCCATTAAAATTTTTAATCAGTTGCCAGTTAAATTCTACTTTTAGACGTTTTCGGAGTATCCTAAAGAAAATTCTTTTATATCACAGTTTTTGTTCAGTCGAAGAGGATTTTAGTCTCAAATTAGATACGACCTAACAGTAGTTGCTATTCCTTCGTACATACTGATTTTTCGGTTTTTTGACATTTTGTCCTTCCTTTTCTTTTTATTTTGACTTGCTACATACATTTTTGTGTCTACATAATTAAATAAATAATTTTGCCAACTATGCCATGTTTCGCATAGTTGTTTTTTAGTCGCAAAATTTGTTGTTTGGCACCTCAGTGCCTTGTATTATTTTCATCTCTTAATACTCAAAATGGACAAATATTTAATAAGATATTCTATTCCAAGTGTATCTACTAGCGATGGGCGATTCGAATCTTTTTAGTGATTCGAATCCCAAAGACTCCTAAAATTAAAGATTCGTGTAATACGATTCATACCGAAATATTGTAAAAAATTCATATAGATTTGTGATGATTCATGACTCTTTGTGATTAGAATTCTAATCACTCTTTGCACTTTATTCTAAGGATCTTGCAAAAAGAAACGGTAAATTGAAATTTTCGTAAAATAAAACAAAGTGAAACAATAATGGATTATTTTGTTTTATTATTTGTTAATAACAAAAGGAAAACCTCAAAATTTCATCAAAGGTTAAACACAAAATTGTCTTGATGAATACAGGCACATACATAGATCATATACATAGCTAATTTACATAGGTATAAGATATTAGCAGACATTCAATCTTTTATATTAAAATTAAGAAAAAGCAGATACTATACCGTCTTTGAATTTATTCTTGACCGTTTATCTGTCACTATTTGTCCACTTTTTGAAAAACTACGCTTGGATATATTGTTGGAGTGGAAGTCTGACTCCGACACTGACTCCGTACAGATACGGATTCGTACCGTACGAATCATATATGGGAATCGAATATACTGATGAATCATACGAATCCGACCCACCTCTAGTATCTACACTAAATCTAGTTAATTTATATCATGTATTTTAATTACAGTACAGTCTCGAAACTGTGAACACAAAAAAATTAAGGTTGTTCGACCTACCGCGTTTGTGCATACTAGCGAGGTAAAAATATAATGCGTCGGTTTTAATGTCCAGAATAAAACAACAGTAACATTAACAATGCTGAATTATTGTAAATTTTATTATTAACTCATTTCTTAGTATTATTCATAAAATATGAAGTTATTTTCGTTTGAATTTTCTTAACAGAAGCATTTAATAATATTGCTTTTTCATAAATGTTTTTTAAAGAGATAATGTGACTAATTTCCAACCCATTGCATGTGGCCCATGTTAATACTGTTTGCAGTGCTTCCATAGCAGCTAGGTGTGTTACTTTATGGTCTTCACCACCATCCAGATTTTCACTTTCACTCTCTTCTGAAAAATCTTGCACTTCTACTTCTTCGATTTCAGCAGGGTCCCTATTCCATTCTTCGATATCCTTGGAAGTGTACTCTTGTGGTTCAATTGCTTCTAGTAAGGTCATAGCATCAACTACGACATCAGCCTCTTCTTCACTCTTCCATTTTCTCCTTAACTCGTTCAATGGCAGTTCATCCTCTGCATCGATAGTATGTTGTTCCAACACTTCTTTATAACTGCTGGATTTAATTCATCCCATGCTGATGATAAATTAATAACAGCATCTTTAAGGGAAAGCCTTTTAAGAGCTTCCTGTATGTTGTCTTTTGTAAGAAGTATGGTACTCAGTAGATGTTTTCTGTAGAATAGCTTGGTAAGTCTTAAAGAATTCTGATCCATTGGTTGGATGAGAGGTGTCACATTGGGAGGCATGTAAATGACAAATATGTTACCATCACTGGTCTTTAATTCTTGTGCTGGTGGATGTGATGGAGCATTGTCCAAGATAAGAAGAGCCCTTTCTGGAAGGTTTTGATCTCGTAAAAAGGTTTTGACCTAAAATTTTTTGCAATTTAAAACTAAATTTTAAATTTTTTAAGAAGACTACATACCTCAGGAACAAATTGTTGAAAAAACCAATTTTTAAAAATTTCAGCTGTCATCCATGCCGTTTTATTGCTTTTGTAGACCACAGGGTTCTGAAAATGTTTAAAACATCTAGGGTTCTTGGATTTGCCAATTACTAATGGCTTTAATTTATGCGAGCCTGAAGCATTTGCACAACCTAAGAATGTTATGCGCTGCTTTGCTACTTTTATTCCCGGCGCAGTTTTTTCTGAAAGCGCAACATAGGTTTTGTCAGGAAGTAACTTCCAAAATAATCCCGTTTCATCTGCATTATACAGTTGGTGCTCATTTAAATCAAATTCAGTAATCTTTCGTCGTAACTCTTTTATAAAGGGATTTACCAGGTGCGGTTGAGATGATAACTTTTCCCCACTTATTTTTAGAAGCCGTATACCATACCTGGATTTAAATCGTTGCAGCCAACCTTTAAATTTCTCTCACGCTGTTTTTCAAACCATTTATACAGTCTTCTTTCCATTTTTGGAAACTCAGCATTTCTTAGGGTACACTTTTTGCTTGGTGCCATGGTATGATTCACTACTTTGGTGATTTTCAGTCTTTTTCTTTTTATGGAACAAATGGTCGACTTTGCTACACCGTATTTTTTGGACAAAGCTGTTACACTTAAACCTTTGTCATGTTCCTCCAAAATTTTTGCTTTTTGGTAAAGAGATAGACACTTTTTAATTTTAGGCATTTTATAGCTTTAAACCCACAGATTCACTCAAAGCACAAATAAATATACGTATTATCAAAATTGACCAAGCTACACCTTCACGCATGAATAAATACAGTTCAACTGTTTATGAAAGTAGGCCTGTAGGCCAAGAGAAGCTTTCAGTAGGTAGGGGAATCCCAGAAAGAAGAACATGGGATTTCCCAAACTCATAAATAAGACACAAAACCATTTATTGCATTGTTCATGTTACCGCATCTTGTACAGTGTTCACACTACAGAATACATAATGGAAACCAAAATGTGTTCATAAAAGCGCATTGTTCATACAAGCGCATGTTCACATTATCGCGACTGTACTGTATATCTGTGGTATAATTAAAAAACTTCGCCAATTTTTTTAAGTATCTCCAGCAGTAAATTCAACAGACTGAATTCATAAATTTCCACGCAATTAATTCTTACCGAACTGCGTCACCAAATAAAATTTCTGTTCCAAAATAGTGCAGCCACGGCGCGGCGTTTTATTGCGTGATCCTCAACAAACATAAAATCGAACAACAGCATGTGTTTCACGTTAAAACGAGAAAATCGCAACGGACAGGCCAGTAACTGAAAAGGAAATAAAAAACGATTTTATTGCGTCAAGGAAACTCCCAGTTCGAACAGTCGAATCGATCATCTCTTCCACATTCTCGCGCTTTTACGCAGATCCGGCCCAGTTAACGACAGTGGATCCTTTCAGCGGCGGAAAGGATTTTTAACGAGCAAGTTTTCACGCGCAAAATACCGTCCGGTCTTTTTTATCGATTTATCATTAGCGAAAGTGTTTAAGGTCAAGTACTCCTCCGGTTTAAATTTAGAACGATCAAGATTGATGCCCATATGAAGAGGGATGTAAACACGAAATGTTGACCCACATAAATGATAATTGATTACCACTCCTCGACCACCATAAAAAGTAAATAGAGTAAGGTTATTTTCGCGACCATACACACTGAAAGATTGCGTATATAGCACACGTGTTCAATAAAAGCAAAAAAAAAACAGCACTTTATATTTTTTAAATGAAAGAAAATTATTCTGTCTTGTCCGTTAGTTGATTGATATTCTAACGTAAACGGAAAAACATACGCACGAAACAGCTAAAATCCAGTGAGCTAATCAAAACATAATTTGTTTTTTTTCTTCGTACGGCAAGTAGCATATGCAATCAATTTTTATAGCCTTATGGAAGTATCATTTATTATTAGTAATAATATATTTCAGAGTAACTACAATAAAATTACTTGAACCCCAGTGCATGTTTGACTTAAATAATTATAGTATTCTACTGCTGCAAATCGATTCTAGTATATTAAATCAAACCTCCTTGTTTCGACAATGTATAATTAGTATAACCAATACTAGTGATGATATTCTACTTAATGACTAACTATTAAAAGTTTCTATTTAACACGACCTGTTTGTTTTTAAAATCTAAGCCTTGATTTATAAGTTGTTAACAGATTGACAGACGTTTCCGTGACAAGTATTAGGTACGCAGAATTAATTTTTAACCTCATACGTCTGAATTATCTAGAATCTGTACCTATTGGATTTTATGATCTTGGCATGATTAGTTAACCTTCTTCTTTGTAAAATGTTTACGTATCTACAGGCATTGAAAGTGAAATATCTCAATAAAAATAAATTTGATGCAAAATTGTTTGAGGTAGAAATTTTATTAGATCAAAAGGTCCCAAAAGTAGGATAACTACCATAACTGTTGCAGAAACGCGCTTCAAGTTCAGGGTCAAGTCACCTATTCTAGATAGAATCTCTTTTAACAAATTCTGGAAACGGATTTAATTTAATACAAGAATGCTTAGCCTCAACTAAATATCAAACGAAAGATGTTAATGTCTATTTCCAAAACGTGTGAGCAAGCTTCTACGCTTCATTATGACAGAAAAATAAATATTTTCTAAGTAAAGAGAACCCAATATTTAAAATATTTTAATTTTCCGCAAATATTTTCTTCAGTGTTCACCAACTAGGAGTATTAAAACTTTTATGGTCAAAATTACGTGTTCCTTGATGATTTATCGGAAAAAAATATGTTTTTCGAAAAACAAACACATAGTTTATCTTGCTGTGTACTATAGTTTTTGGGGAAACGAGAGAGGTTGGTTCTTGCAAATCCGCCTCAATTCAATAAATTTCTGTTTTGATTCATATCCTTTTGTCCAGTAACACATTAGTTCACAAATAACGAAATTCATTAGCGCAAAAAGAACAAAATGCCACAAGCTCAGAAAAAAAGTTATTTTCTGTTTTTCTTTAAGACATATTAGCATCGTAGCCGGAGTTTTTCTTTAAATACTATCTCCTTAATTTTTTATCGTCTCAATGAAGTAAATGCTAAATTTCTTCCTCTATTTTGCATTTAAGTATATAAATTGTGATTTTCATTCATCATAACATTGCGAAACATACTTACTGGAAAAATTAAATGTATTAATCGTTTGATCAGTTTCTTAAAAATCTGTTCGGAAAGACACAAAAGCTTAACTTCTCAAGAGAAATAATAAATAATAACAATATCTTTCGAGTCCCGTTTCATTTTTCCATCCATTAATAATTATTACAGGACCTCCAAAAAATCAGTCGCATCCCACTTCAGATATCGAAAATCCGCTTTGGCAGTTCTCTTTAGAATCGTTTGTAGTTATTTGTAGTGATTTTCCTTTCGTTTGTAGTTGAAAGATAAACAAATGGCGATAACAATAGCGGAAATCTGGAGGTGCGTAGTATCCGAACCAGACGATCTGCTGATTTGAAATTTTCAGGGTATTCTATATTATGCTAATTTTTTTAGTTTAGTCAATTACAACATTATCTTATGGGGAGGTTCTCCTCACGCTTTAAGAATTTTCAAAATCAAAAATGATTAGAATAATTAACAAAAAGTCACCAAGAGAGCATTGTAAACAATTGTTTCAAGAATTAAAAATACTGACTATACCTTCTTTGTATATTTATGACTGTTTAGTGTATGTAAGAGAAAATTTAAATTTGTTTACACCGCGCTCGCATTTACATGATCATGAAACAAGAAATCATAGTAATTTACATGTACCCTACCTTAGAGTAAATGCAACTCAGCAGACTAGTACATATCAAGCTATTAAATTTTATAATATTTTACCCGCGCGCTATAAAGAGTTATCAATTACCACCTACAAGTTGGATGTAAAACGCCTACTTCAGCTAAAAGCTTACTATAACATCAACGAATTTTGTTACATGTCTTACTCTCTGGTAGTGATTTTTGTCCTTTTCATTTCATGCATGCCTTCATGTTTTTTTTGCACCCTTTTTAATTCCAATTTCAATTGTTTCTCGTTAGTCAATTATTATATCCGCTTTTGTTGACTTTCTGAATGTAATGTTGTCATTACTCGAAGAAATAAAACATATTATTATTAAAGGTGAGTTTAGAGTCAAAGGTGACCCCTAAATCCTTAAAGTGATTACGACGTGGAATGAATTCACTTTTAATATGATAGTCGTAAGTGATAACACTGGACTTCCGAGTGTATGACAGAATGTTACATTTGGCAATGTTTATAGTTATTTTATTGTCAGTACACCAAGTCTCGAGTGTATGCAGTTCTTGCAGAAGCAGATCACAGTCTTCAAGAGAAGCAATTTTAGAATATACTTTCAGATCATCTGCATACAACAAACGTCCACAGTTCAAAACAGAGCCTAAATCGTTAATATAGATTAGGAACAAAAGAGGGACTAGATTGCTACCCTGGGGTTATAGAATAGATTATTTTTTTTTAGAATTTAGAGAATGACAGCGTCTATCCAAAAATGAAGCAAAAATGCCATATTGCCATTTGACACACGACCAAAAACACACGACGTCATAACTTTTTCAAGGTCATTGCAAAAACGACACTACCATTACTAAAATATAGCTTTTTTAAGACATTAATTGACATATTTTATGATTTTTCTCAAAAAATATTAATTACGTTGTTATTTGGATGTTTCCAGACTTTTCGGACGCACTTATATCTTTGATATATAAAGAAATAACAAGATAATAAAAGGAAAGGTTGCAGATTGTAGAAAAGAATCAAAACCAGGCAGGAAAATGGTTGTGAAGAAGAAAGAAATGGAGAGAAGATGATAGTCAGGGTCGAAGAAAGGACAGAAGAACACAAACACACACAAAAATTATACAAATCATAAGCTAGGGTAAATATTAAAATTTCAATCCAGTAAATTTCTTAAAAATTAATCATCTTAATATATGGTATGCCTACTCTTTTTTAAATATTTTATTTTGTTGGGTTAATTAGTATAACGTAACAGTAGGTACATAGATATATTTATCAGCATACAAAATAATAAATAAATGGGCTAACGATATATTACGATACAATAGGTAAAGGTATTCTCCTTCCAAGTTAGGAATTTGTCACTTAGGTAACATCTTTATATCAAATTTTTCTTTAACAATTAACTAAATATTACAATAATTAAATAAAGTTTTAATAATGAAATTCTTTGTTTGACTATCTGGCATTTCACAATATATCAATATTAATTGGTATATTTTGCACAAAATGAATTATTTCAAATACAAGAATACATGTTTTAGGCAAACTTGTTCAGAAGTACTAAATTAAGTCTATTTGATTGGAGTGTAATTTACCACCTGCAAATATTTTCATGTTCAATCAGAAAAAGGAAAGTTAAGATCCTTATTAAAATGATAGTGAGATGACAGGTCGAAAATTAGCTACTGTATTGGTTCTTTAACAATTCTTTTTTAAAGAATAAAGAAGTATTTGTTTTGAGGTACCGAAATGGATTAAATTTTTATTTGTCAACAATAATGGTTCTTGTTTACTTACCTATTTGGTATTTCTTAAAATCTAAAATAGATAAATTTTGCGCCAGGCATAAGTTCCCATCATTTTCGGAAATTATCAATTAAATTTGTTTAATGTATTTAATTATTGAATTAGGGAGCATATTCTTTCTGTGGAAAGTTACTTTTTGCACTGATCTAAGTTTTCTACAAGATATAAAAAGAAGATAAAGGATAAAAAAATATCTATAAGTTATACTTGGCATTGTTTGAGAGTTATAGAAGTCCCAACCCATTCATAACCTGTATAGATATGTAGCTAGATTTTCCAACTACATATTTTCTGTTTCTAAGGTACAAAAAGGATTAAATTTTGCAGATTAACATTAAACACGTTATGTTACGTATGTATTCATGTAATTTTGTAACTGGTCACTTTTGTTTCTGATACAATGTTAGATTTTTCGAATAAATAAGGCTTTAATATGTAATATGTAATTGCTGGCCTTTTTTGTGATATACAGAGTAGAGCTCATACGTGCATATTTCAAGATTAACGATAATAATAGACGTTGTGGAGATTATTTTTGTTCGTAGCTAAATTCATCAGACTCGACGACTGTAGTATGTAAGTACGCGTAAACGTAACCGTAAAATTCGTACATCTATCCGCCGAGATGACCGGAGCAGTACAACATAAGAGAATGGATGTATGTGTGTGTATTTATACGTCTGTATATTCATATACAGATCGGCGACGACAGCATCATCGCTAGAGTGTGACGGGTAGAGTGTAGTGAAGTGCTTAAATACCTGGGCCACGTGTAAACTCCTGACACTTCGAAACCGTAATGCCAGGAACCGGAATAGGCGCCCTGGCCCTTCGGTCCGGTACAGACTCCGTGACCGTGGGCTTTTCCTTCCTCCCAACCGCCGCAGAAGGTGCCGCCGTCGTCGAAATCGAAACGGCCCCCGTTCACGTGGGTCTTGGTGGTGGTAGCGGTGCCGGTGGCGCCGGTCGCCGCCGGAGAACTTCCGACGCCGTTCTCGTGACTGCCCGGATGCTGCATCATCCACCTGTACTGTCAGGGGAACGCACACGGTCCGGCGGCTCCCGTGATAGCCGCCATATCGCACTGGATCACTGCACTATGTGAGATACACCTGCGGGTATATAAATAACTATCAGCTCGGCATTTCGATCGGTCGTGCGGTAGTCGCGGCACTGTCAGGCCCGGGCGCTACGTCGGGACGCCAAGAGAGACGCGCCTGCGTGCCCAATTCGCAACATAGCGTCGATGCTGCCACGGCGTCGCTCGTACACCACGTTGCCAGAATTGTAACGGCACTCCGTCCGTGTCCTATTCAAAAACCTAAATGGAAAGTAAACGTTTCTCTTTCGAAATTATTACAGATGCTTCTTCAAATCGCCCGTAGATAAGTTTACAACATAGGTACTCGTTCAAGTAACTTAAAATTGTAACTATTACTTTTTTATCGCACTCGTAAAAAATATATACATACTTGAATGAGTCCCAATCTTGTTTCACTTCAATTTCTCCAATCATAAACCACAAGGAATTTCACATCTATACGATGTTTCTTGTTTTTTTCAAAATCCTCATTCATAATTCCTCATCGCAGTTATACTCTCTTTTATAAATCTTGGTCTTTAATTTTCACAACACCGACAAATAACATCAACAACGAACAATTTCGGTTCATTTTTTTCTTTTAATTCAATGAATATAGAATAGAATATTTCAAAGTAACGGGCAAAACTCGACCACACATAGAAAAATGCATGCTTACTTTAAATAAATTTGTCTTGGACCAAATAAATCTACGTTTTGAATACCCGCAAGACAAAACTTCTTAAGGCAAGAAAAAAATTGTGTTAACAGCATAATCTTGACGTAAGAGATTAGCAGTCTTGGATGAAGCTACTTTGAATCTCCACCTTAGAGTATGGTATACTTGTATTAAAAGCATTAGCCTTGGAGCAAAATGTTAGAATTCTTGACTTAAAACACTTGACATATCCTTTTAAGAATGGTAATACTTATCTCGAAATCCTAACGCTGTATACAAGCATAAATATTTATTTCTACCAAATAAAAAGTACCAATTATTTATGTGTAATAAATGGTTGGTTTGAAAAAGTTTTTTTGGGAACAAGTAGTCTCAACGGTACCTTATTTGCAAATAAGGAGGAAATTTTCGCACCATTTATGAAATGAATGCAGCTTTGAGTTTTATCCTTCCAAATTCTCATATGAAACTTATAAACACACCTTTATTGATCAGATGCATAAAAGTAGTACTACATGCACATGTAAGGCTTACTCCCTTGTGCATGTACAAATTATCGAGTTCTGAGTGTAATTTAATATGAGGCAATTTTTAAAAATAACCTCATATGAAATTACAGTGATAGCAACTTACTACTTATTCACACTGTAAGAAGTGCACAATTCAAATTGTGAGCACCCGAACTCCTCGTTAGCTGAACTAGTAGAGCGGCAAGCGGAAGATGTCGGGTTCAAATCCTACACGAGGTAAAATTTTTAATAAAAATTGCTTAATTTTAAATTACAGTGATAGCCGGAAAGCATTTATTTATCGAGTTCCAGGTCTAACAATTTTTTTCGTTACCTTTAGTTGATCTATTCACTAATGTTTATAAAAATAAAGAAGTAAACGAATCAACAAAGTTTATTGCACAGCAATGTAAGAGTCTCCATTACAACATATATGTACTAACAATGATTTAGAATAGAGTGTCTTTAAAGATCACAACTACCAAAATACTTACAATCAATCCAAATTCAGGAGTCTTTTCAACGTAACTAACTAGTCCACAATGTGTTAAATGAATGACTGCTTAGCAATACCCCATTACAAAGTCTTCTAATCTAAGATTTAAAGTAAAACGCTGGATTGCTTTTAATGCTGGAGCCCTCGTATCTTTTCTTGAGAAGTGTACGTATGTCCCTGCCTGTGTCACTAAAATATGCATATGAGGAATATAAGCTATGTGTTTACCTTATTGGTATGTTCTAACTTACCTTGCACAACTGCATGTATATCCCATATATAGGAAATAATTCCTTTATATCATTTTCGTCCAAACTTATGAACTTGGCTTCATCAATAAAAAGTAAAAGCAACTAGTTTCTTGATGTACTACTCTGGACTCCTGGTCTATCTGGAGAAATGTAGGAGTGTCCTACAACCCGAAAAATTAGTTCAACTTTTTCTATGCCTGGTGAACTGTAATTTAACACCTAGTTTGATAACATTTCAATGATAATTGAGTTCTAATTTTATGCACTGCAGTCATCACAAAATAAGCTAACGACTTTTGTATGACTACTAAATTCAAAAGTTCGGAGAGTATGGTAAACTGCTGTCCCTACTTCATTGGACCCCTTTTGATGATCTAATTCAATCCAGTCCAGTCATTCGACCTCACTGAAGTTGGATTTAATTTTCCCTTGGAACTCCCTTGGACAATAATTGCTAAATCATACAAATTGCATTGCAAATCAAGTTGCATAAAATATGCAACTTGATTTGCGATTTTGGGCAGTGCCTGGTTTTTTTTTACAATCAAAGCTGAAAGTTACTACTTCGTGATCATCGTGAAGCTCTTTCAGAAGGTCGTAGAAGCAGCTTGCTCAAATTTTATGAATTCTCTGCTGAGTCATTATTCGTTGTTTTGTGTTGTTATCTGATGCTTTTTTCAGTTGATCTTTTTAAACTGCATGCAAGTTGAAAATAGGTCACTTTTAGGACAGGATACAGGATTTCCTGGTAAAGAAAATCTAAAAAACGACTCCTTAACCTGAAGGTCTTTGGCTACGGCATTGTTAAACATTTTCCAAAGTTTCCTTATATTTAGTTCTGCCGGCAAATAAAACCTATTATAAGTTTTAGGCCGGGAGCAGTGAGACTCGACGTCGTCTAATGATTCAAGAAAACGAAAGTTCGCTTTTTATCATGCTCCTTGAGCATTTCGTCACTTTCTTTGTAACGTTTCACTTTATTTAACACTCCGTTCTTTTTTTTTATTCCCAAAATGTCCATAAAACTTTGCCTACATACATGAACCTTTAATCCATCTCTTCTTTTAACATGGTACTTCTACAAATTTCGGTTTGTTTGTTTCATCTTTTCTTTTTCTTGGTCTTGTTACGTTAGAAACGCTGCTGTGCTTTAATATAAAATTGTCCTGGGTGATTTTATCTGCCGTTTTATAAAAGGTATCATGAAAACACTTTACATCTCTCATACTAAGGTAACTATACACACTGAAACCGCTGGTATCGCTTACCTTATATGTTCACATTTTGGAAAAATTGTGAGGGACTTCGCAGAATACCTAGAAAATAAATAAAAATAAAATTTTATTACAGCTCTGAGTATAATTGCCGATTTTTATTTTACCTGTTACATTTTGGAATTTCTCTTTTGGGGGAGATATTTCAGCGTTAGGCACGAAATAATTATATGAAACGGGATTGGCACACTTAGAAAAAAGAGAGTATCGCACAGTTAGTAATATTTAGGTCAATTTAGATAGAGTTCATTACATATGCACGAATGACAAAGAGTGGATGCAATCGGCAATGGAACTAACGGCGTTGAAAATTTGTATGTCGTTGGCATATGCTAATATTTTACAATCTTGTAGTTGAAGAAGGTCACTAAGATAGATTTTAAAACGTCATTGACCCAACGTTGACCTCTGAGGCACACCCGAAGTTAAGATAGCAGCGTTAGAGCAGAATCCATTGTAAGAGACAAAACTGAAGCAACCATGAAAATATGAGTTAATGAAATCAATCTGGAGAGTAGTCGAAGAAGTTAAGTTTATTAATTAGGATACTATTTTTATTCAACGTTTCAAACGCTTAGCTTAAGTGGGGCGATCAAGATTTTCGCTGACGCAGTTCCACCAAGTTGGTGATGGTAGATGTCGTACAGCACAAGTTCCAATACCCCAGCAAAATTGGGAAGTGTACTTACTACTACTACTGTTGTAGGTAGGTAATTGTGGGAACAGGATCACTTTTTTTAAATTGGAGTAATTCCGCTTACGAAGACGATATGACGGAGATAGCAATAGGTTTAGACGAGTTAACATCGAGTGGTGTCCTAAGACTTCAGAAACAATTCAGAAAATAATTCCAGATATGATCAGGAATGTATAATAGCATCCACTCTAAGTTGATCATGCTTTTATAACGCTCTGTATATAATAACGTGAAGGTATCATAATTCATTATTTGAAAAGTATTTAGGTAACATTTTACTAATTATGACTAGTAGATTTGTTTACGGCCATCATAAAAGGTCATGTATAGTAAAATATAACATTCCGAATTTATCAAATAGCTCCACCAAACTTAGGTAGGTGTAATAATTGCAAAATTGTTTTTTGCTATTCATTATTATTTTTATTTTATTGCAATCATCTCTTTTAACTTCATGCAAAAATATAGCTGACTAATGTAAATCCGACAGATCACATAAAAAGCTTTGTTTATTTAAGACTCGATAGCCATGTTCTGACAATTACAATTTTCCTTCCACCGTTCTGTGAAAATACTTATGTAAACAAGTCTCCAATAACGCTGTTCCTTATAATATAGTTTCATTTTTGTTTAGTAAGAGCGATAATGCAAAGGTTTTACTATAATTAAGGTACATTAGCAGAAAGGAAAACAGCATTGAAGTCGGTAATTGCAAATTATTTGGCTTAAGCACTAATTAGAGGAAAGAAACTTGGTTCAACATAATATTGTAACTCCGTAAGAAAATAGGACATTGCTTTTCGTTGCTCTAAAATAGTTTAAAGTAATCTAATAGCATCAATTTATAGATAAAACTAAAATAAAAAGTGGAATAAATACTATGTACTTATCTAAAGTTTGATTATACTTATATGTTTTGTATGACAACATGAAAGGATAGAAATTAGACAAGTTAATGTCAGAGAGAGAATAATTGCATCACTTAACGACCAACTGGTTTAAAAACCGAAATACAATTTCGAAAATTTTATAGTTCTAAAATCATCAGTGGCGCCATAAAATATGAGTTCCACTATTACTACATGAAATAGAGTGGGAGAGCGCTCATCGACAACTAGTGGCAGACATTTTGAAGATATATTTGTAGTATTACATTTTAACTTTTAACGAGTGTTTTGTTGTTTCCTTTTTTGAGGTGTACGTTTATAAGATAACTTGCGTGGTTCCAGGGTCAAAATTAGCTTTCTTGTTTATATATTTCTTTATAGTTATTCGGCAGTACTTACCTCTGACTGTCCCCTAGATGGCGCGCGTCGTAAATGGGATTTTAAATTGCCATCTAAGAGGCACTCAAAGGTACTTCTAAACGGCTGAATAACTATAAATAAATATATAAACAACGATAATATGAAAAATTAAATTAATTATTAGCTATTCAGTTTCTGTACTTATACATAAACTATGAATAATATTTTTTGTTTGTATACTGAAATCATAAATAACTTATTTTTTAGTATAAAGTTGATTTTGATAGATTTTAAATTAAGCACCTGTGATTTCTTGAATTATTTATTTAAAATGACGGATGCATTTTTTCTTTTTCGAAAATTATTATCATTATAACTAAATATTTCCATTCAAGATTCTGTGTAGCCTTTGTTAACTGTACCGAAAAACTCGTCTTGCAACAATATTATCGTAAATGTGATTCTTTTTCTCTCCTTTTCTGAATTTTTATAATATTTCGAAGCAAGTTTCGAAAAATATTATAAATAAATAAAAAGTAAAAAAAGTACAATAATGTTTAACTATTTTTGTGATTTCAATACACGTTTATACATAATAGTATGTTTATTCTACGTGAAGTTAAATTTCCGACAATTGCGAACTTTCAAAATGGCCGATTTCGTAATTACAACTGTGACGCATATTGAAATACGTTTTCCTCTCTTTATTCTCTATTTCTTTGATGTTTGGTAATGGATTTCAATAAATTTACTTAATGATCAAATAGGGAAAGCGTTATATGAGAAGCTGTATAACCTGTTAAATTAATAAATAATATCTTAGTTCTTTTGTGCAAAATCTCACTTTGGAAGAACTATTATAATTCAAAAGTAATTTTTTAAATTTTAGGAGCGCTCTAAGAAAATGTAATACCATAAAGACGATAGAATCAGCTCAAATAACTAAGTAATGCAACAGGTAAAAATGCCATTTTAAATATTCAAGATGGCAAATGTGCAGACGAGACATTCGTTGTAGATTTATATGCCTCCAAAGGCGCTAGAAAAAGGTATTAATCCCACCAAAGGGAAATCTTGAAATCTGAATGCAAATTCCATATTTATAAAGAGCGCAGTGCCTCTGTTGAAATATTATCAAAGCTCCTATGATGCGTGAGGAGCTAATACGGCAAAATATAATATGTATTTCCCGTAGAATGTGATTTTCTCATAATTGAAACTTGCTTGGAAAGATTTTACGTGGATGACTAGCCCTCAAAAACGATAAATTAAATGTAACAATGCGTACATACTTCCCAAATGTTAGACCAGTTCGGTTGTCCCCTTCATTTCCACAAAAAAAATATATTCGTTTTTCTTAACCCTGAAAATGTTTTCAACCTTTTGCTCTCACCGAGTTAGCGAACCTCACAATAAATCATTAAATTTCCATATTCCACCCCTATTTTCTAAAACGAATGTGATTCAAACCTTTCGAAGAAATTCATACACAATGCTACTATATATGCTAATTGTCACTATGAATATCAGCAATCCATGTAAGGTTCTAATCTATGCATTATATCAATGAAGTACACCGTGCAAACAGTATTAAACGCTAGATTGGCTTTTTTTCTTTGAATGGCGAGCCTTAATTTGACAATTAGAGCTCAATTGATCTTTCTTGTATAACGTAAATGAGTACTTCATTAGTTATCACTGCATGTCCTATTTATTCTAGTAATATGTAATCTGTACTGAAAGGTGCACTACTTTATTAAAAATTCTTTATAAGATGCAATTGTAAATTCATTCATTAAAGTTCAGTTTATAAAAGGGTTTTACTTTCCAAAAATTGCAACAGTTACTAGGCCCGAACGCAGATTCGAACTCGGCACTTACCTGAGACACTGCCATAATGTGACTCGACTAATATCTATTAACCAGTTATAAAATAAAACACTAACATAACAATTTGTGTACATAATATATTTTTATAATAATAAAATACTCTTAAAACTAGGCGTTACAAAAACGACGTATGAAATTTATATATAAAAAATGTCATTAATTCAGTTCGGGTAAAATTTCTTCGAGGGATCTTTAGCCATATCCACAAGGGTCTGCGCGGGTTTGAATGGAGCTCCGTATAACTTGTAATACTCTTCCATCTTCGCGACCAGTCTTCCAGCTCCGAATTGATCCACCCATCGGAATGGTCCTCCGGTAAATGGCGGAAAGCCCAAACCAAAAACAGCACCTACGTCGCCCTCCAGTGGGTTGGCTAGGATTTTCTCTTCAAGGCACAAAACTGCGTCATTGACAAATCTGGATACCATCCTCAATTGTTTGTCCTGGTCTTCGAAACATCCTTTTGGTTCCAACGAATATTTCTTGAGGATATCTACAGCTTCTAGGTTTACGTCTCTGTTTTTGCTTCCTTTGGCATATATGAAAATGCCCTTGCCAGATTTCCTACCTAAGAAACCGGCTTGTACTAAATCTTTCATGACGTTGAAGTCGCCACCGCCGATGCGATCTCCAAACGCCTAAAAATATCAATAATTGTTATAAGTTAGAAAGCAAACCAAAGGCGCAGACTTACCTTAGCCAAATCAGCTGCAATATGAGCTGCAACATCTATACCAACTTCATCTGCCAATGTTGCGGCGCCAACGGGAAATCCAAATTTCTTCGTCAAGCCGTCGAGTTCTTTTGGATCCACACCCTCCTGTAACAATCTAATGGCTTCTGATAACATAGTCGCCAAAATTCTAGTTGTATAAAATCCAGGGCCATCTCCAACAGTTATTACAACTTTGCCCTGCTTAAGGCCGACGGCAACAGCAGACGCAGCTGTGTCATTGCTAGTTTTAGGATGTGTTATAACCTCCAAAAGCTGCATTTTGTCTACCGGTGAAAAGTAATGCATACCTGGAAAGTTTATTTCTTAAACAAGCGGAAATAGTAGGAAGACGGGAGGAACTTACCAATAACTTTCTCTGGGCGAGAAGATCCAGCCGCAATTTTAGTAATTGGAATAGCACTGGTGTTAGTAGCTATGACGCAATGAGGAGGAACCACCGCTTCCAATTCTTTTATCACTTTATGTTTAATATTAATATCTTCGAATACGGCTTCAATTACCATATCAGCAGTCTTAAAATCACTATAGTTTAATGTAGAAATAAGAGATGACAAGTACTTGTCCCTTTCCAAACTGAAAACATTTTTAACCAATCAGATCTGTTTTAAACTCAAGTTTCACCTCGACATACTTTGAAATCTTCTTTCTTTTAACTGAATTCTGCATTCCAGTTTGAATTTGGCCTACACCTCTGTTTAATCCGCCTAGATTTGAATCTTTTAAAAAAACTGTATAACCCTTATCAACCGAAACTTGAGCGATACCGGCACCCATAAGTCCGGCTCCAAGCACAGCCAAATTCTTTACTTCCCGTTCTGGTTTTCCAAATCGATTTTTTTTACATTCCGTTTGTCCTCTGAATAAGCCTATTAGGCCTTTTGATTGATTTGTCATGGCAAGTTCGCCAAAAGCTAGAGCTTCAGCTTCAAAACCTGCTCTTTGGCCTTTGTCTACACCTGTGCGAACAACGTCCAGGATCTGCAAATCTTTGTAAAATTAACTGTTGGATTATTAACACAGGGTTAGTTAGCAGTATAGAGACAATGATATGTTGTCGTTAATATTCTTGTTAGTAAATTATGTACAGGCTGATTCATTTTAATAATTGTTCTCTATTAAGGTTGGTGAAAAATAAATATACAATAAGCATCATCTATAAGTTTGGTTCATGACACTTTGAAATTCCACCTATTATAAAGTAGTGGGGGAAGCATACTTTCTGTTACACAAAACTGCTTGTAACTTTAGTGAATGTCAACCTATTTTCAAAAACTTGGACTAATTGTGAAGAAATTTATGTGATTTTCTCGAAAAATTCAAATGGAATTACTGAATAAACTACTTAATGAATTACTCTGTACAATATAAAACTGCTTTGTTGGATTTTTATCTACATTATAAAATACTAAAATCCTTTTTCTTAGTTATGGCAGTTCAGCATAACTTTTTAAATGGGAATTAGGAAATTTTACTCTACCATTCAATAAGTATTTTTCTTTTTTCTTTACAATGTATTTATTTTACTTTTGTAATTTATTTGAATAATATTTTTACGCCTGTTCAAGTGCTTAATAAATATTTGATGCATCATAGATAGACAAAAGCAAAGCGATAAACAGACTATCAATGGTTATTATTCACGGCAAATATTTGTGCAACTTGATAATTAGCAATGGTGAGTTTAAGTAAACGTGAAGGAATTTAAATACACAATAGTTTACAAGACGTGTGTAATTTATTTAAAATTGCTCTCACGAATAGGAATCCAATTTCTTTTAAATTCTTTAATATTTAAAACTCTTAGGTAAAACTTTAAAACGCTATCAGAAAACTGGCAACGTAAAAAAATTACAAGGAGTGGTAGACCCAGAACAGCGAAAACTTGATGCTTTATTGACTGAATTTAAAGGTCTCTATTTGCCAATCAATCAATCTCCATGAAAACATGAGCATCTTCTCAATTACAGTATCTGGTTCCAATAAGATGGCGCTCCACCACATTATGGTGGATTGGGAGGTGAGAAAACATTGAATGGCATTCTCGTTCGCCAGATTTATTCCCTTTAGATTTTTCTTTGAAGATACGTAAAAATCAAATTTTATAAATTCGATGACGCCGAACAATATACTCGTACAACAAATTTTGTAGAATTCTCTTCAGAGTATCATAAATCGATGGAGGTATTCCAATTTTTGCGAAATTTCATTAATCGGAGTGTCCTTTCACAATCTCTCGCTCCGCACCAATTTGTCGACGCGTTTCTTTTGTTGCTGGAAATTGTATTTTGTTATTTTATATTACCACATGAGGCTGGAATTTCTTTAGTTTAAATTTTATTACAGAATAAACTTTTCCTTCAAAATATTACATATACAGTATGTCCCCCGTTTGAGTTACAAAGACAAAATAATTTGATTACTCAGGAAAAAAAAACGCTGTTAGTAATAAATTTTGTTTGTCTTCAACCCCAAAATCCAGCATTATTTTGTGTGAGAGAGAAATTAATTCCAACGTATTTTGGAACTCAGATAAAAACGTTAAGTTGAACTATAGATGAATTGATTATTATTATTTTTGGTGTCGATTTTGGATAATTATTTTTGTCTACCCAGGCGCATATAAAATCCACTTTGCCAATTGATGTAATGGGAATCGATGTCGAATCTGGCTTATCTACGATTGCGTTTTCTTTACGCTTACAAACATAAGGATCTAAGATATATCTAAAGCTTTTATATGCATAGATACCCCTGACGTACATAAAAATATTTCCAAATGTATATAATATAATACAAAATATTCTTTTATATCTATTCTACGCGGCAAACTGTGACATTAATTCCCACTACCATTGACAAAAAGGCGTAATATTAAAGAGAAAATAATCCCTGGATTATAAAAAAAACTTTCGTGTTTGCTAATACCGAGTGTAATTGGCATATTAAACCATTAACTGATAAAGAAAGTAAATAATATGAGTTTAGTAACTTCATTTAAAAAAATATTCGACAAATTGCTAAAAACAAAACTAAAGATTAAAGTCATTTTCAGGTGTTCAGGTGTGTTAGTTTACATTTTTTGGTAAGATAAATCTCAGTGACGCACAAATTAAATTTGTTATGAATAGCATTTCTTCACGTAGGTACATACAATTTGTTGTGAACTCGGATTTTCATGAACAAATACAGGCCCATATACGCCACGTTTTTTTAAAAAAATATACTTAAGAAATACTTATTTAGAATTACAGACTTTGTTTTTAATCCATTGAGCCTGAAACTTTTCGTAATAAAAAATATGTTTCTCTCTTTACTTTTCAATTGGGAAATACGTTCTATTTTTAATAAATTCATAGTGAGTGTTTTTAATGTTTCTTACCAGGAACCAGTGAACGTTTTATTAGATTGTGACCGTAATGTAGATAAATGTTTAGAATCCATTTTTGCGAATAATTTTTACTTAACACCAGCCAACTTGGATTCCATTCGAAAGGACCTGACCAAAACATTTATACCACATTTGAATGAGGGGTGGCAGAAAGCTGACCGCAATAAAATAGGGTTTTTCACTAAAAATAAAGACTGGCTTAAAAAATCATACTTTATATCTCATTTGGATGCCGAAGAACATCAACCATGTTCATCGACAACACATTCAAAAAGAGGTGGTCGTCCTACAAAGTCGTTTGAAGATTCTTGCGAGAGGGTTAAACATTATAAAAGTCAAACAATTAAATGAACAATATTCGGAATAGCTAATTAATTCAACTGCAAAAACATTACATGGACCTGACATAGAACCACCCCATTTTAGTCCGACAAAAGCTTTGGCTTTGATATTGGATGCTCCACTAAGTAAATACCAGTATGAATTATTACGAAAGTCATCAATAGTAAAAAGAGTGTAGTTCTGTCCAATCTACATTTATTTACTTAATATTTTTTTGCGAAATGTTTTGCTCGTTAATCGAGCATTTTCAGGCAAAAGAACGTCAATGATTTGAATTCACAAAAATGATAAAACGTCAAAACGTATAAAATGATGTATGATAAAAATTTGGTAATACTGACTGAACTATAAAATATGATGATATATAAATTAATGTTGTCTATATTTCAAAATTATATATATATATATATTATTTTTCTTAATGAAGTGTCCTTTTACATTTAATTAATGATCAGAAATTACCTTGACTGTTTCTTAATCACAACGGGTTTGCTGCATATCAGTCGTATTGAGAAATTTTCTTATATATATTCAAACATATTGAGAAATTTGGTAATATGAATGTCTATATAGATCCTATAAACGTATGAAAGCACAAAATACCGAAATTTGTTGTAGTTTTTAATCGCAAGTAGTTTTTCCGCATTTGCCGAGTTCCGGACCAGTATTCGCCGTATTTTATATCTAATCTTTTTCTCTTTTATGTAATCCAAATCCCTTATATTTAATCTCATTACACTGAAAAAATAATTTCAAAATTCCAATTCTATAAAAAGTTACAGGTTTTTTTCTGCAAAAGCGCGATTCTAGACCACTGTGCCACGTGTATAAGACGGCACTACCTACTTCACCTAAATTTTATTGGCTAGAATATGTTTGTAGGTAGAAAAGGGGTGAAAATCGAATAAATGCCGAAAATATTAGTTTGAAACAAAATATACACGATATATCAATTCATCTATGGCTGAAAAAAAGCATTTGTTTCATAAAGAATGCGTAAAAGTTTAGAAAGATGAAAAAAGAAAAAGAAATATTCAAATAAAACGCTGCTTTGGCACACAAGATGTGTGTGAAAACCCTAAACTTGTTACAGCTTTTGTGTAAATCTTCGTTCATGTTAACCTAATGTAACTTCTTATATAAGCAAGCTTGTCCATCATTCTCAAATATCCATACTACGGATTCTTGAAGTGGACAGAAATCACAAGCCTACCGATAACTTTATAGCAAATCATTTTTACTAATACTAGAACAGGTGTTTTCTCGTAAAAGTGTTATTAGAATAAATTAAGGAAAATATTGTAAAGAGAAAAAATACCCTTCAAATAATAAAAACAAATTTCACAAGTTGCTTTTAAAAAAATAGACTGGCGTAAGTTAAAAAAATAAAAAAGTTCAAATTTTCTCAAATTTAGAAAAAAAAAAATTCACAACAAACTTTTATATTGAATTTAATTTCCCAAAATAAATCGTCATCTCAATACTTTTAACTAACCCTGTATACATAGGGCATCTAACCTTTAATGGAGCAGGATAAAGTCCTCCAGACATTTTCATAACTTGCTGACGGGCTTTGCCAAATACTTGATCCTTAACCCAATTATATTGCAAAGCAAAGCTCATAGCTTTATCAACAAGACCCTTTTTCGATCGGTCAACTTTTAATTTGCCATTAGCAATTTGCTTTGCAACAGACACAGCTACATCTTCCAAATATCTTTGAGTTGCAACTTGCGGAGGTGCCAAACCAGGACCCAAAGGATCAACCAACATATCAACTATACCCAATTTTTTTGCTTTATCAGCTTTGACCTGCTTGCCAGTGAGAGCCATATCAAGTGTGGTAGGAATGCTGCTAAGGCGTGGTAAACGTTGGGTGCCTCCAGCGGCTGGTAGAAGTCCCAACATAACTTCTGGTAATCCTAGTGAAGTCTTTCGATCCTTAACAGCAATTCTGTAGTGGCAGGAAAGTGCTACTTCAAGCCCTCCACCTAAGCAGGAACCTTGTATTGCCGCGATAATTGGCTTTTTGCTATTTTCGATTGCACCCAATATTTGTTGACCTGATTTTGATATTTGAGTAACTTCATCTTGTGTTCTGCATTTTTCTAGCATGCCAATATCAGCTCCAGCAATAAAACAATCTGGTTTACCAGATATCAGTACTGCTGCCTGTATTGAAGGATTAGATTCGATTTCATGTAAAGCGGAATCCATCTCACTCATAACTTCCGGACCCAAAGAATTAACCTTCAAAATAGATATACCGATTACACCTATTACAAGTATTATCCTGCGTGATCCTTACTTTGACTCCCGGTGAATTTAAAGTAATTACTGCCACATTATCGACTATCTTCAAGTTAGCATGCTTCTTTTGGGCGGTAGTTGTCATCATTCTGGCATAAACTATAAAAAAAACCTTTTCAATACATCAAAAATAAAAGTGCAAAGTGCACTATCAAAGTTGAATCTGCTTACCTGCATTACTATATTTCATATTATTTTGTGTTATTTTTGTTAAAACACCGAAAATTCGCAAGCTAGCCATTTTAGTAAAACACTAAATAACGAGTACTTTAATTAATAAAATCTCCAGTTATTATAAGTTTGTAACCCAAAATTTTACTCCTGCTCACAGTACAAATTCAAAACTAACCTTTGGACTTTGAATATAAAAAACTTTCTAAACTTCCTAAATTGTCAGATGGTGTACATGCAGCGACATCTGGATTAAAATCTGTGAGTTAGTATTTCGTACATTTTGCTCCATTAATAATTTTTGAATTAATTTAGATTACTACAATTGTTACGTTTTGCAAAATTTCAAATATGTCGTATTCTTTTACATAGTCTTCCTGACAGGTACATTATCCACATCTATCTAATTTCTTCCTATAGCTATAAATAATGGCATAAATATGGTGTCGTACTGAATTAACCGGTAATCCTAACCTAAAAATAAAGTATTAAATTGATATATTGTGATAAAAATGGAACCGGAGGAAATATTATCGGAAGAGGAATTATTAAAAAAACATCGGCAAGAAAGAAAAGAATTACAAGCTAAAATTCAATCCCTTAAGAAAACTGCTCCTAAAGGGGACAAACGAAAAAAGAAAGAGATAGCAGATACCATAGCAAAATTAGAAAAAGATTTAGATGAAAAACAAAATCGCGAACTAGATATGGTAAATAAGAGCCTGAGTAATGTGCAAAGTACAGAAGAAGATGATGTAGCGGAAATGAATGAAGAACAATCAGAAATCATGACAAAAGTGACACGGGCACAAAGAAGAAGAAACAAAAAATATGAAGAAGATAAAGAACGGGAGGAAAAAATATTAGAACAGGAGGAAACGAATAAACAAGGACCAAGAATATTAGAATCGACTGCTATTAAAGAGATTCTAAAAAGTAATAGCATGGAAATATATAATATTCCAGCTGATGGAAATTGTTTATATTGCGCTGTGAATCACCAACTTGAAATTACTGGCAGGGAAACATTAACCGTATCTAAATTAAGAAAAATGACTGCCGAATTTATGAGACAACACAAAGAAGATTTCATACCATTTATGTATAATGACTCTGAAGAGCCTGTGGATGACAAACAGTTTGAAAGTTACTGCAAGGATGTTGCAAACACAAAACTTTGGGGAGGGCAATTGGAATTGAAAGCTTTATCAAATATTTTACGGTGCCCTATTAAAGTAATTCAGGCATCCGGGCCACAAACTGTGCAAGGAGAAAATTTCGATGGCCCACCACTAGTTCTAACTTATCACAGACATTTATATAGATTAGGTGAACATTATAATTCTACTACCCAGAATAACTCTAATGATACACAAAGTTAATGATTTTATTGTATATTAAATATATGCAATTGATATTAATTTAACTGTTCAAACATTTATAAAGAATAATAATTGTGTTATGTGAAATTTATACTGATATTTTGGGGCAAAATTGATATGAAAAATAAGATATAACATGTATCTAAACCAGCATAATAAAACATTCATACAGCATTTCCATAGCAATTTGTTTTTATTTATCAAAAGACGAAAACAAATATTTAAATTATGGTTACGATCAAATATCAATCTCAAATACAATTAATTAAAGAAACGGTTCATATTTTCAAATGAATCTCATTCCTATAAAATGCAAATGAAAATATTGAACAATAAAAATAGTACTAATTTGTTCTGTATTACAAATTAATACATGTTTTCTTGAAGTAAATAATTCAAATAAACTTAATATAAATCCATTTAATAACCGTTCATTCATAAACCTGTAAAAAATTATTTTTAAAAATAAATGACATATCAAAACTATTTAGTAACTTTTACTAAAGGGTTGGCTGTTACACGTGTTTCGTTTTGATTTGACACATTTGACATTTGAGTTGTTTTGAAAAGGTAGAATTTGAGGTTAGTTGATGTTATTGACGTTGGCAATTATCATATTTGTCGAAAGAACCACTATTTATTAGTATGGAAAGATAATAGTAACTGTATTAAGACCCAAGGAACAGAGCAACTATGTCCGAAATAATTGAAAAGCTGCGCCGGTTGGACGCTTATCCGAAAACGCCTGAAGATTTTAATATTAAAACGTTTGGCGGAGCAGCAAGTAAGTATAACTTGCAAAGTATCTAATTTAGTTGAAATATGCATATATATCATTTTAGTAACGATAATTAGTGTGGTAATTATGTCAATGCTATTTTGGATAGAGTTGATGGACTATCTGACGCCTAATGTAACTGAAGAATTATTTGTTGATACATCCCGCAGTCCGAATATTAAAATTAATTTAGATATAATAGTGCCGACAGTTTCATGTGATTGTGAGTTAGATATGACAATCATTTAAACTACTTATCTAACACGCTTTAAATAGTTTTAGCACTAGATGCAATGGATTCCTCAGGAGAACAACATTTACAAATCGACCATAATATTTATAAAAGAAGATTAGATTTGAATGGAAACCCCATAGAGGAACCAAAAAAGGAGGACATCACCATTAAAGCAAAAGAAGTTGAGGTAGCAATATTTATACATGTATATTATTATTTTATTACAAAATATATAACATTAATCTGTTTAGGTTAATAAAACAGAGTGTGGTAGTTGTTATGGAGCGGCTTTAGATCCAGAACGGTGAGTGATTAAATTTAAATAATAAAGTTTCTATATTTTTCTTCTCTTATATTTTTAGTTGTTGCAATACTTGTGAAGATGTTCGAGAAGCCTATCGGGAAAGGCAATGGGCATTCCCACCAAATCCAGAGAATATAACACAGTGTCGAAACGAACATTTCAATGAAAGACTTCAAATAGCTTTTAAGCAAGGATGTCAAATTTATGGTTCATTGATCGTTAACAGAGTTAGTGGAAGTTTCCACATTGCCCCTGGGAAAAGTTTTACAATTAACCATGTGCACGTCCATGATGTTCAACCGTTTCCATCTACAGCATTCAATACTACACATAAAATTCGGCATTTGTCTTTCGGCACGAGTATCGATAGCATTACACATAATCCATTGAAAGATACACACGCTATCGCAACAGAAGGTAAATAGTCTTTATTCAAAAAATTTATTAAAACAAATAGATACAGTGCATTACAATAAATTAGTATAACTCTTATAATCTCGCCGCTGTATCCTTACTCTTGCTAATGTAAAGAAAGATCACATTTTTTCCAAGTACTTAAGAAATTGGTAGATTTTGTACGCTAGGTATTACAATACATTATAATTTTAACAACGCAAACCAGATCCTATGGCCAAAAACGTTCCGAATGATCCTCCACCTTGCAGCATTACTTTTCCAACGGTATTAACTAATTCTTTACCTCTCAGACCAGTTCTGTAATGTTAATAAATATTAACACAAAATTAAAATTGAATATTACGAAATCTCAACCTCAATGCGGAAAAACCACCAAATAGGGCTCCACTCGCCATACCTACACAAAACCCGAGAAAAAATCCCATTTTCATTTTGTCAAAGCAGGTGGGGCCTTGTTGTTGATATACTCCACCGGGAACAGGCATTTTTAAATTTCTACTGGAACATAACCTGAATCAATATTTTACAGATGCATAAGATATGCGATTCTTACCTTACTTGTATTAGTTAATATTAATTTTAATTATGACTACAGATTTTTTATTGCGCTTAATAGTTGATTGTATTCGTTGTAAATGCAAACTTTGAGATTTACGTTGAGAAGGAAGCCATTATATTTTTAGCTGTCACCTTGCTGTCACGTTGAATGGCGCGGAATTTGAATACGTCAAAAACCGTTTTTTGTTTTTCACATTCGTGCATGTCTGATGAGTGTTTTTTAAACGCGTAATACTGTGATGAGTGTCGACTGTATCCGTTTTTTTTATCATTAAAAACTACATATACGTTTTACTTCTGTTACATTTTTTCATCTTGATTTTCGAGCAGTGGTTCCCGAATCGGTGAAACGTGCCTAAAGTAGCATCTGTAAGTCCTAAACTATCGTTAAAGTAGACAACAAGAATATGATTAAGTTGGTTGTAACTTCACAAAGTTGTTTGAATTAAAGACCCGAACACGAATCAAATAGAGTGAAATCTCTTCTTACAGGCACCTTTCTCCAACGGACACCCTTCCTTACAGACAATTTTAAAACAACATTAAAATATTATTTTAAAGGAATACCTTTTATCATTCCACATACCTACGAACTTCCTGTTTGTTAACGCGGGATTAACTAACAAAATATTTATAAATGTAATATTAATGTTTCAGTGCATATGTTGCCAAAAATAATTGCCGGAAATTTCGATTTTATTGCTTAGGGTATTAGTTAGGGTGTTCCACACTAGTGGAAAAACGACATCTATATCTTTATTTTTCACGGAATTTTTGTTTGTCAAGCTCAATCTAGAATTTTATAAATCCATTCATTCCATTTTTGTTTATATCCTGTGATGAATATAGATCCAAAGTGACCAGATTCTTTTTTTTTTATTATTACTGTGTTTTAGATACCTACATCTTATTTTTTTTTAATAAACATTTTTGTGCACCTCTTCGCCAAAGATATTATATATGCAATTATATGACGGTCCAACAAAAATGAAATTCTAGTTCAGTTCCGATCAGGTTCGAATAAAATATGTATCTTTTTTCGTTATTATAACAAAATAAGAAAAATGAAATATGTTCAAACATACACAAGGGTAGTTTGCACATGCCATAAAAGTTTTACTTTAAAAAATATTTTTTTGTGATTGCTATGCTCTGTCTTAAATCTGTCTGTAAAATATTTTGTTAAAAACATTATATGGCTGGTTCAGTTTTTTTTGTGCGTTTGTCTTACAAATCGTTGTACATATCTGCACCGTTCAGTTTCTCTTCAACTTTATTATGCTGTTTTTTTGTTTGGTACAAACTATAAAGTCCAAGAAGCTTTGTTTTATCAGTAATTTTCTATATTTTACAGCTTTTTTCTTTTTCTAATTATTCAGTTTTTTTCGACTTCTTCGAGTTGTTAAGTCTTTTACGTTATATCTCCCTTTCACAAGTGGGTATACAGCAAAGGAAAAATATTTCTATTGTTCGCCCAAAATTCAAGTCATACATATATATTTTTTTTTTATTGAGAGCTGTTTTGTCTCATGATCTTTCTTTTATATATTATCATTATTATTTGATGAGGCTCCATTTTAACGATGTTATCCGCACACTATACATGGATATTATCTATTATCAGAAAAAAGAAGTTAAGTGAGGAGCAGCCGTTTTTAATTTATATCAAAGTAAAAGTAGATACCATCTGTATAGTGATCGTCTAAAGCTTTTAATATTATGCAGTATGAAATTATTTTAGGAAAATACTACTGGATGCATTAATTTGTGTTATCAGTCAATTTAATGAAATCTTAGAATGAGGTAATGACTTGAAATCCTACATTTCAAAGTACCTAGTAGTACTTAGTCTTCAGCACACTTTGGAAACTCTTAAGTAGTGAAATTTAGAAAATGTGTTTGCTTCTAAATATAAGCAATTGTAAGGCATGCTTATTAGAAATGTCTTATTTTTATCTTGACACGATAAATCATTAATGTACACTCTGTTCACTTATAATTGGCACGATCCTCGCTTATTATGAAACGTATAAACAACTTCCGCTCAAACAAATTCGACCTTAAGGCACCGAATATATTGTGAGTGTTTTATGTATGTATATTGTTTACATTGCCGGCTTATCTATCAATTCAGTTGAATTACCGTCAACTTCTTTTTGCTTAAAAAGAATTCTTTGATCTTTGGTTTCTACATTTATTCCATAAATATCTTAATAAATTGGTTACTGGAAATACTTATATTAGAGAAATATTAATAAGTCTTTCAATGAACTCCGAATAAAATATATTGAAGCGTAAGTCTTGGAATTTGTTTAACTTATCTATGAATATAGTTCCACTACTAAAGTACTGATTTTTTAACACTGGGTTAATTAATTTGCTAAACAGAATTTTATAGTGTTTCATATTATTTACTAAAAATGGTAATAATAATATCATTTATTAGTTTAAACATATTTATTAAAAAACATAAAACAACGTAAAAAAATCTACATTATTGTGATCAAACCATTTAGATTTATTACAATATATATATATATATATAGTAAAAAGTAAATTAATGGGTATATCGGTCTGTATACCCATTAATTTACTTTTTACTCCCTACGAAGTACGGTCGATACTCCTGCCCAAATATATATATATATATATATAAATTTCTAATGAAATTAATTTTAATACCCGTGACATACCACTTTTCCACATGCCAATTATTTCACCTTTTTGTGTCGCATTAAAATGTCGTCTTGGTTCCATAGTTTTTAATGAAAAATAAAAATGAAATTGCAAATGTATCTATTCTCACTACCTTCGCAATAGCAAATGTCTGAATAAATGCATTTACGCACTCCCAACATTTGGGTTTATAAACAATTTTAAAGAAGAATAGTATACAGTAAAAAAAATTATACATCAAAGGCTCTTTTTCAACGAAACCACAAGATATATTTAAAAACATAATATGCTCTCTCTTACACACACAGTCATGGCATTTATTGCATTAAGGTCGAATTTTGTTTGTACCACCCATTTAATACGGTTTATTTTATTGAAATATCGTGCCGATTATGAGTGAACCTATAGTACATATTAAACAAAATGGATTCAAGGACCATAGCTTGGGGTACCCCCCATCTGGACTGGCCCGCTATCACTCAAAATTTCACCTGTCTTAAACTATTGAACTCTATTTGTAAGATAGCTCCTCTTTAGATTATATGACGTTCTCTGAAATCCATAACATTCAAGCTTTTCTAATAACAATATATGATCTACTGTGTCAAACGCTTTTGCTAAGTTGCAAAAGATGCATAAATTTGGTTTAGATTTGCCATACTATTGTAAGTCATATTAGATAAATTACTAATAGTGCCCTGTATAGTATGAACGAGGACAACTTTTAATAACGCACCTGACGATTTAAAATCATTCCTGAGGGCGCAACAGCCTTCACCTTTAAAGTTTAAATAGGAAAGATGGATCTTTTGACCACTCATTGGAAATGTCTTTTAATTATCTTTACGGCAAACAGATGGCGACATGTATCAAAAAGTCATTTTTTTTAATCAGTAAGCAAAAAGTGCATAATTTGCAACCTGTATAATAAAACACGATTAGAATGAAATAGCTTCAAATGCTCTCCCTATGTCTGCCCTATGTGCTCTCCTGACATTTCGCAATTTTTTTGTGGTAACCAAAGTAACTCCTATATGTGTAGATCTTCTTGGTTTTTAAAGTCATATAGTTAAACAACTATTAGAGTGAGTAAGACGTTTCGGTTTATTAATAAAACCTTAATCATTTACATTTTTAAAAATTATATGATAGGTTTGATTAAAATGTAAATGATTAAGGTTTTATTAATAAACCGAAACGTCTTACTCACTCTAATAGTTGTTTAACTATATGACTTTAAAAACCAAGAAGATCCACACATATAGAGTGAGGTTTTTATAACACCGTACATAGCCCTATGTTCGATTTTATTTGTCCCATGTCAACGCATGGGTAGTTATGCAACCAACATTACTCCTATTGCAAACATGTAATGTTGGTTGCATAGCTGCCCATGCGTTGACATACACCAAATAAAATCGAACATCGAGCCTATGTACGGTCCTTGTTTATATATCTTATAGTTATTCAACCGAGCTGCGTAAGGTGCTGATATCTGGCGGCGATAGTATAAAAGTACTGATGAATGAAATTAAATACCGCCAAATATTCATTGGAATGCGAGCTATGTTGGTTACAGATTCTGAAATAAACTTGGCAGTTAATAACAAAGTAAAACCAATCAAAATTAAGAAATTACAATGCAACATTATTAAAAAAAAATAATGGGCACGCCAAACCTGACACGCCATCTGAACGCCATCCAAAGGTACTTCAAACCGGTTGAATAACTAGATATATATAAACAAGGGTACGGTGTTGTAAAAACTGCACTGTATATATTAAAAAGTCAAGAAAATTTGGATGAACAAAGTAACTCCTACTTGTTTTTGTCACATTCAGTTATTATTTTTAATGTCGTTTTTGTCCACTTTTTTTGCTTCTGTTTTCAGCTTTAGACACTTATTTTGTACAGAATTTGTTTACATTTGCATTGTTTAGTGGAGTTTACTTTTAGTTTAATCGTGAATTCGCAATAAATTAATATAGTCTATTCTATCCCAGAACGTGTGGAATTACTGACTTGTATTATGAGAGTGGGAGGTGTGCAATATCTACAGCTCGCTTATTCAACGAAAATCGTGCAGGCCAAAATGTACGACACAAGTCCGGACTGGAATTAATCAACAAATTTAAGGAAACGGGGTTGTACATAACAAAAAACATTTTTATCAGGTTGTCAATAATGAAGATGTTAACGTCGAAGTCTTAGGTGGATACAACAGTTATCTCAAGCATCAGAAGTAAGCCGTTCATGAGTTTGTAGAATATTTACATAAGTTCAAATTTCATTGCGCTTTTACATGAATTGAATGAGGATGATTTTGACAGGAGCTTGGAATTGTGTGAATTCATGACCGAGCGCCTCAACAATAATCTAAACTTACAGTATAATATCTGTTTTTCGGACGAATCACATCTTTCATTGTATGGTGAAGTAAATCGTCACAACTGCAAATATTAGAGTGATACCAACCTCCATTTGACGCGGGAAACATACACAACGGCCACAGAAACTTAATGTATGGGTTGGTATCTTTGGCGATCATCCTATGATTCACTGACGGGACTTTAAATGGTCAAATGTATTTGAGTATGCTGAATAATACGATCAATCCTTTGATCACAGAAAAATTGGAGTAAAATCCTGATTTGTTGGAGAATGTTTCAGAAATGAAGAACTCAGGAAATGTTGTAAAATGTCAGGAGAGCATTTGAAGCAAGATTGCACTATTGTATGGCGGTTAATGGCCATCATTTTGAACATTTAACAAAGTAAAATCCAAACCGTTTAATTCTAATCGTATTTTATTACACAGATTGTAAATTATGCACTTTTTGCTTCCTGATTAAAAAAAATTGTTTTTGATACATGTTGCCGTAAAGAGAACTAAAGGACCCTTTAAATGAGTGGTGACAAGATTCATCTTCCATATTCAAATTCTAAGGATAGGGGCTTCAAATCGTCAGGCCCGTTTTTAAAAATTGTCCCACTTGATATGACAATTAACAGGTTTCGGCATTTTATATAAATCACAGCAGATAGTGTTATTTGAGGTAGCTCGTTTCAATTGGAATTCCCTGTATATAACCTATAATTTTTGGTATTGTAAAATAGTAAATATAACTTTTATTACTTCGCAGGTTCTACTATGTTCCAGTATCACATAAAAATCGTGCCGACGTCATACGTAAAAAGAGACGGTACAATCATACACAGTAACCAATTCTCAGTAACAAAACATCAGAAAGTGATCTCAATAATAGCTGGAGAATCTGGAATGCCAGGAGCGTTCTTTCAATATGAACTTTCACCACTAATGGTGAAATACACCGAGCGTGAGCAATCTTTGGGGCACTTCCTGACGAATGTGTGTGCTATAATTGGTGGAGTTTACACGGTAGCCGGACTTATAGACTCTTTCCTGTATCATTCTGTTAAATTAATAAAAAAGAAAATAGAATTAGGAAAAATGCACTGATTTTTAATTTGTTGATCTTTTGAAACTTTATATGTACTGATGTATACCTACTTGATTTAATATATTTTAATCACTTTTTATATTATACAAATCTTCTGTTACATAATTTTTGGAATTATTCCGTTTACGATTGATCATGGAATGAACTATATCCAGTTTTATTGATTTTTGTTAGTGTTGTTTTTATTGTTTTACAGTGGTATTTATAAGGTTTTAAAAGAATGTGATAAAAGTCGAATAAAAAAGTAACAAGGACTAAAGTTGTATTGAGTTCACCTATCCGAGTATGGTTGTTATCAATTTGTCCTAGACACTTTAAAGAAAGTCAGTAAAACAATCAATTATAATAATATTTTGTCATCGTCCATAGAACATGGACATTGTCAATGGATATAATATAAATATGGCTAAACAAAATACACAAAACACATAATAAACACATAAACAATCAGTTAAATTCTGCATTCCAGATACTCTGAAACAGAATAAAAACTTCTATCATGTAAATAGTGTTTCAGTTTTTTTTTAAATTCAAGAATACTGGTTGCTCTTTTTATGTTGTCAGGAAGTTTATTATAAAAAATAATTCCGCTGTATTCATAGTATTGTAAATATCGCTGTTTTTTGTAAAGCGATCTTCATTGATCTTTAAGAAAACCAACACTTCATATATATACAGAGAGGCAAGAGGTAGAATACTTAACTCCTTGAATAATGGACGACACGAAGAAGAGGAAGGCACGCGCAGCATGCAACGAATGATTTTCTTTTGCAATACAAAAATAGTTCTCGGTCCGGGCACCGCACCCCAAAACACAATTCCGTAGCGCAGACGTGACTCCACATAAGCAAAGTAGAAAACCCTAAGTGACTCCACACCCACGCTACCCCTCAGAGACCGAATACCATAAAATGCCGCACCGAGCTTCCTCCCCAATAGGCTACAGTGGTCCGCGAATTTCAGCCTCCGATCGACTGTTAAACCCAAAAAGCTAATGCTGTCGCTTTCTGGCGCCGACTTGCCATCGAACGGCACGTACAAACTACTGCCACCACCAACCGCCACCAACGAAAACCTTAACAACCCCATTCTGGCAGTGTTTAGGGACAACTCATTGCTGCTGCACCAGTCAGCCATATCACAAATTAGTTTTGTTGTTGCATTTGATGCACACTCCAGTGATGCCGCTGTTACAATGCAGCTGGTGTCATCAGCATACTGCGCCAGTGTACAGTTGTTCAAGGTAGAGTGCAGATCGTTCATATAAATTATAAACAAAGTGGGACCTAAAATTGAAGCTTGTGGAACTACAGCCTTCCTATCAAAAAGATACGAAGACAAAAGATCATAAGCCACGCCAAATATGCCTAGCGATTGTAATTTCTTAAGAGTGAATGAGTTTATGAAGCACTAAATAAAAGAAGTTTTGTTACGAGCGTTTTCTTTGATCTGTCTAGGGCCTTTGATGTGGTGGATACATCAAAGGCCCTAGACAGATCAAAGAAAACGCCCGTAACAAAACTTCTTTTATTTAGTGCTTCATAAACTTTACTCCGGGCATGTTCAATTGCACTACAGGTATTTTTGCCAGCTATAAATCCAAACTGAGTAGGTGACAGCAGATTATTGCTAGTTAAGAAGTCAACTAATCTTTTATTAATGATCTTCTCAAAAATTTTGGCAAAGACTGATGGTAGAGATATAGGTCTGTAATTTGTTGCGTCAAGTGTATTTCCTTTCTTATGTATAGGTACGAGTTTGCTAGTTTTTAATCTATTCACCCTCGCTCAAGCACCGAATGCATTACAGTAGGGACATTAGATTTATTATTTTGCGTTTTAGTTAAGGTGTAATGTTTTTTGAATATAGACGCGATTTCACTAGGATTCTCTGTTATATTACCACTCTCATCCGACAGTTTCAAATTCTGTTCGCGGCTATTATCACCTCTTGTTAACTTATTAATAATATTCCAGGATATCCTAGACTTGTTTCTTGAATTTGAAATTATTTGATCATAAAATTGATTTTTTGTTTCTTCTACCAATTTTTTTATAGATTTTGTGGTTTGTTTGATACAATTCATAAATTTGCGGATCATTACTGCACCTATATAAGTCATGCAAGTTACGCACATGTTATGGATATTTAAATTGATGTTCCGAATGGTTATTTTTTTTATAGAAATATTGCTATGTCGGAAAGTTGGTATAAGAGATACATAGTCGATTAAATAGACAAAAATTCGCTTAATTTGGGTATGGATGAAGTGCGTTAACAAATTAAGATACTGCAAATAATTTTGGAAAAAATGTATTAAGACATCTTGTCTACAGATGCTCTCAGAAATTTCGTTTTTCGGTTTTTTCGTATATCTGGAGCAGTGCGAAATATCGTTTTTTTTTTTCAAATATATAATATACAACTTTTGCACCACATAACCAGTTCTTAAATTTTCTTTCGATGCTTTCCACAATCAAAAATTAAAACAGAAACTGAATTATAAATATTTTTTATTTATAAAGTTTTGAGAAAAGCATTAAATGCTTGTAAAGACGACTTAGCAATATTAACAGCAAAATTAGCATCAGTACCACTAACTACGGTCAAGAGTGATATATAATTTGGTAATTTTGGGTTGTACTGTGCTCTCCCCAATAGTTTCAAAAATAAATGCCTCTGTTTTACCCTAAACTCCCTACATGTTAATATTTCTGGCCATTGCACAATTATTTGTGGAGATATTCTCATTGTATTTACTATATAATCGAATGTCTTCAACATATTTTCTTTATCTAAAAACAATACATAATATTATGTCGATATTTGTAATATCATTAACGGAAACATACTTTTCATGAACGTCTTGGGTTTGTTTAAAAGAATACATTTTATTTCTTCTGTCGAAAAACCCATTTCTTCTTTTAAAGCAAACTGATTTAGTTTAATATGTTTAATATTGTATGTTATCAATTTTGGTTGCTTTATTGCCAAAGCTCTAACTTCATTCCCTTCTAAATTATAAGTGCTTTGAAAATATCCTAATCTTGTATCTATCCTCTTTGTACTACAAAATTAATCATATTGCACTCAAATAAATGAATATACTATTTATGAACTATACTATACCTAAACATTAACCAAAACGGATTACGATTCAATATTCTAATGATCATATCCTCATCAAATTTTTTATATAGCAAATAATTGACTCTGACTTTCAAATTTTCAATATCCTCTTTTAAAATATATGGATTTTTGGTTATAGTAGCTGCGATATCTTCTCCACTTAAACCTCTGTCGTGAAAAAATAATATATAATCTTTCACGTCTTTTTCAAAATTCAATCCCATAATAAAAGAAGGAAACTTATTTTTTTGTTCTAATTTATGGAAATTTACACCTAATTTAAGTAATTCTTGAAGTGTTTCCGACTTATTTATATATGCAGCAAAATTAAATGTTGGTTTTATGTAAGGCGCAACATGCGAAATATCCTCTGAACATTTATCTAAAGGCGACTTTTTCTCAAATTTAATGTCCATAAAATCATCATTGGGTAGAGAACTGGTATCAAGAATCGAATACGTTTCGTTGTGGGCATTTTCAGATGGAATTAAACTTTCTGCTTCAGAATACTTGTGGAGAAATTTGGAAGATGCTCTCAAACAGAAGTTTGCTTGTCCTCTAAAAGTGGTTAACATGATTGTTTCTTTAATGTAGATTAAGATATTTGGAATTTTCTGCGCTTGCAATATTCTGAACAAACACTTTCAGTTTTAGTAAATAACAAAAATATAAAACTTAACCTATAAACAAAATTTGACTGTGACAGGTTTCGGCAGCGGACTTCCTTCACTCATATTGCCTAGTTTTATATGGAAAATGTAGATGGCTGTACAGATGTAACTACAAATCTTAATTTTATTTTACAGAAACAACTATATGTTAACTATTTCGATAGTAATTCACTCTATAATTACCATCAATTTTTAATATAATATTTAATAATTTATCTATTGATAAATTGTAGATTAAGAAGGTTTAATTTTTTTGAATTTAAATCTAGAATTAGGTTTGGCGGGAACGAATAGGTTTTCCAGATTATATTCTTCTTGTATCCAGATTTGATAATCCACTAAGCGTGATAGTAGTTCTCGTTCCTCTAATAAATAATATTTTTATTTCTCAATGTTATTACAGCAAAACTGCGATTGAATAATTTTTAATTTCCTTTTTTGTTTCTGTTAAAAACATAATTTAAGCAACACAAAAAAAGTTATAATCAATTGTTTCATCTTAAATTACGTTTTATAATTAAGTATACGTAATAGACGTAAAGGAGTCGGTTTATTAATCGACTCGCGATTAGTCATAGTTATTAAAATTACGGCAAAGCCTATGGAAATAAATCACTTGCAAGCAGTTCATAAGTTTTTATACTTGTATGTGCAAGTAGAAAGTAAATTATATAGTAAATAGATTTACCGAGTTAAAAATTGATTAGTACTTTGGTACTTCTTATAAATAAATATTTATAAAGTTTTTTCTTCGTTAGGTAGGTACATTTTGAAAATAGGTCAGGCTTTGATTGTGCAACATTGTTCTGCATTTCATAAATGTTATTACCACATTATTACTTATTAGTTTATTAGACGTATGTACCTACATCATCATGAACATGTTCCATGGAATCACTATTTTTTCCCAACTAAAATTTTTATAATCTTGCCTATTTTATTTTTATATAAGTATATATGTGCTGTCTGATATAGTAGGTACTTAAACTAGTTTTTTAAGTAGAAACACGCACTACCTATAAGTAATTGCGTTTACTTACTAGGTATGGGTCTCATGACTTTTCTTACTAAGCTAAATATAGGGTAAGGTCGTCTAGTATGTGCTGATTACTTATTACGTTTTAGAACGGCCAAGAAGCAACATAATATATACAATGTCTAGAATCAATATAACTTTCGTGATACAATTTGTAGTACATCCTGTAGTAATTTACAGTATGGCTTAAGTGTGTTTTTCAGGCACTTAATTCTATAATCTTGAATTGTTGATCTCTTCGGAATTGTGGGCAATGTGTACAAATAATAGTTATCCTGCATGACAATTACTTGAAAAGATAACAATAATTACGTAAAAATCTTAAATTCGTACTTAGATACTGACAATGAGAACTTGTCTATCTACTTTCTTGACAAATTCACACAAAAAATTGAAAGTGGCTTTTACATGCTTATCAACACGTCATCGCTTAATATAATTTTCATCCGTAAACCGAACAACAAAGCATTGTTTTTTTTAGCTTGAATACAGTGATTCCTGTTATACAGAATCATTTCCTGTAATTTATTATGCAATAATATCGCATGAACTGATTCATGACTAAATTTTGCCGCCACATAATTTTACCTTTTTTTTCTGTCTGGTTTGCATTGAGAAAACTTTTAAGACTGCATATATTTTACCTGTACGTGCCTATATGCGTCCGTGCATATTTTACATAGAAAAATTTAACTTTGAAATCAGGTGAGGCTGGAAAAAACAATTTGCGTCAAACTTTTTTTTAAATTTAAAATTAAGTTAAACACTTAAATTTCAATGTACCTACTGCACTAGATGCACTTTTCATATGGAAATTGTCATCAGCAGTAAAACTGAACAGAATTAAAATCAGTTTTCTCGGACTTGAGAAGCTCTAAGCAAATATATTTGTGACAAACTTTACAAAGTATGTAATATACTATAGACTTCCGTGATCAAATATTTAAAAATACGTCCACATGAGTTGAAATATTAGTCAATTCTGAAAGAAGCTATGTGTGTTATAAGTTAATGAGCAGTTTATTTATTTGCTAATTTGTTGTCTCAGTAGTACTGAGTTTGTTTCCATTGCTAACTGTTTATTATCCTCTATTGTAAATATCTAATTTAGTTATTACCTACAATAGCATTATGCAAATGCCTAAATCATTTTTGACCCTAGCACAGAATATTGGCGGTTCTGCGTATATCTACTACTGCTTTTACTGACTTATTCAGATACATAACTCCCGGATTTCCATAACTGTGGCTTGGTAGTGTCAAAGTGAGCCATACAGTTTTTTTTTAAGGCAAATTCTATTAGTTACTTTTAGTAGTGAAATAAAAGTTCCCTTTTCTGCGGTGCGCAACGTTTTGTTTCTCGCCAACAAAAATATTAGGCCCGTTTGACATTATCCATAATTTAATACGCAATTTTTTTATAAATTTAGTATTAACTATTTCGATAAGTATCATACGCAAATTTTTATTTTTGCATTTCGAACGAAATTTTGTACGAAATATTTAGAACATGTTCTATTTTCTCATTAAATGCGCGCGCGCAATATTTGCGCAAAAGTATAAATTCATTAGGTTTTGTCGATGCATGTGCTGTTAGTATTTTTGTTTTGATGTGATTTCCGAAATCTATGTACCTGGTGGGCATAATCAAATGATTTTATAATCGATTATTCTAATCTGTATTCTTTTAGCAAAATACCTCAAAGAAAGCTCCTCCAAATATAAAACAATATTCATTAGTGGTAATGACCATAATCGATACTTATTTTTCCATAAAAAAGCCTTGCTGACTATAACATATGCAATTTATCTTTGTAACTTTCATTACACATATGTATATTAATTACTCAAAATTTATAATTATTAAAATAAACTTTCACACTAATTCAAGAAAATTTATTTTTATACACAAACAGCCCGAGAACGGTATATATATTCACCCCCTTTCCATTTTAAATTCCAAGAATAAAATATATGAACATACATTACTTTTCTGAAATAATTTTAGCACTAATCGAAAGAATTTCATTTACACAAAAAATATGGGGAGAAGAAGAGATTAAAATAATTATAATGGAGAGAAGTAAAAATTATAAAACATAAGAAAAGGTAAAATACGTTATATTTTAAAATTTGAAAATACACGTGTTTGAAAGTTGAATTAGAACAATTCCATGAACCCAATTCCACTATACAACAGGAAATGTTTTCCTAATGTTATAAATTTCGCTTGAAATACGAATTCCTCCAATATTGAAGAACCTATCTACAATATCTGGTCACCTAATCTCAAGAAATTCAACACATAATTCGCGATTTAATAAATTTATAATACCTTTCCAGTCATGCCGCCTGTTTAACTAATAATTAATACACCATATTTACGTAAACGCCGATTCTTAGTAATTTGTTGTTCCATCTTTATTTTAAGCAGACTAACTGTCATAACCTTTAGAGATAATAGGAACGACAGTAATACATTCCCGTGGTCAACCATTTTGGGACAATATTAATCTGTTTTTGTTTTAATCTTTTATACTAATTTTCAAACGTAAACTTTTTTATGTATGACACTTGCGGACATTTTCTTTTCAATTTAAAATCAAATTTGAAAAACGGACGTTTGGCCTAATGCAGCAGATAAACTACACTGTAAGAAAAGTTGTGTAAATTTAGACAGCGAGTGCTTGGCAACAAAATGACTATATATCTACAATGTAACTTTACATAGATAAGTAGCTTTACATAGGCAAGCAGCTTTACATAAATAACTGTTTATTTACATTGAGTTTGTATAGTTTACATTTTCTAGGTAAAATGACTACAGTCCAGATGTATACATACACAATGAGGATGTAATTTTTACATTGCCAATACAAATGATGTACTTTTACACTGTAAGAATACATTCTGTGTGTATTTTTTCACTACGGGGTTGTAACTCGTTTACATTCCTTCTGTGCAAATATACTGACGGATTCTTAATGAAATATAATCTAATTTTCAACGCGGGATGTCACGGATTTTCCTTAGTTATAATTATCAGTTCTTGTTTTTTCTTTTATGTTGTTTTTTTTTACTGTTAATACATTGACAGCTCTTCTGCACATATATATATATAGAACTGGGATGTATTTATCGACCGATAAATAGCTAGGGAGACGATTTCGATCAAGGAATTCGGTCTTCCAGCAATGGAGAAATTAGTAAATGAAACTCATTTATTAATACTCAATATTTCGGAAATGTGTATTTCCTTCTTCAGGAGAATTAATGAGAGATCAAAATGTCGGCAAGAACGACGCACATGGGTGGAAAATTTATTATTATATTACAAGTTAAAAACTGAAGTGTAAAATATAAAAAGGTTGCAAAAAATTGAAGTAAAAGTCGTAAACAAATTGAGGAAAAACTGATGCGGTCAAATTAATAAAATTAATAAAATATTAACATATTAAAATTCGGAACCGAAATGTATAACACAGAAGGACGAACACAACAGTTGTGTTCGTCCTCCTACCTTTGTTACTAATTTTACCTCGTTGCTAATGTTTTATGTTTTACTCACTAGTCAATGTTCTTTACCGTTATATTTATTTCACAAATAATTTAAATTTCTGTTTCTTAATTGTACATTTCTTTCTACAAAAAGTGATTGCAAATTAAAGCAACACGCGTATCTTATTATTAGACCTTCAAACACAATTGAAATATTTATCCCGATAAGCCAAGAAGGAGACAGCAAGGCTTTTATTGATAAACGAACTGATGCATATTAACTCTTCAATATTTTTCTGAGTACGTGTTACACATACGATCCTCACACGACAAATGAATATATCGCCTTGCAATAAACGTTTATTCTACGGAACGATTGCATAACACCTTCGCAATAATATCTGCTGACATAACTTTTCCAAACAATCGGTAATGGAAAAATGGTCCGCTAATTTTATTATTAATGTTATGTTTAAAGACAAGATGTTGCAGTATAAAATGCAAATGCAATATATAACGCATGCATAAGCATAACAGACCTTGGTTCTTTGTACGTATTATTATTATCGACTTCAACGTTTCTATTCGCGACGCTTTCTTAGTTTTTTAGAACACAATTTCGCAAACGCTACCTGATGGCAATATTTCGCTATAATTACACTCTACTTATTATTACATGAGCACAATGCAATTGTGATTAGTCTAACATGAGAAACATACATAAAGAAGTAGTTTAGGCACTATTAACGCATTTATAACTTATATGTTTTAAAAATTAGTTTTAATTTTTCTTTTATCTCAGTGACAACCTCCAAGATTAACTCCAATAGGACTTATGTGTACTTATAGCACTTCGATTATATACAGGAAATACCACGCAGGTGGTTCATTAAATGTTTATGATGTTCTATTATACTATTTACTTTCATTTGAGATTTTGGCATAATTATCTGTTCGATTGGAACTATAAATGTGAAGTACTTTAACCAAGATATCACTTCCAGTTGACCTGAAATTGTCGATGAATAATTATCCAGAAGCAAGAGGACTGGTTCATCTATATTTGGCTTCACATATTTGAGAAAATGCTCCATTTATATAAAAAATTCCGTTACAGTCATCCATCTAGAACTGTTACCCGCTCCAATAGATTCTGGTGGCCCATTGGTTAAAAAAAGGTTCTTGAATTTTATATGAATAAAGAAAACGAATAAAATATATTACGCACTTAATAAAACAATTATAGGAAAAAAGGCAATAGATAAAAATATCAAATTAAAAGTATACAATGCAATAGCGTTACCAACAATGACATATGCATGCGAGTCTTGGCCACTTCAAAAGAAGCAGGAAGGAAAGATAATACCTACTGAAATGAAATTTTTAAGGAAAATAACTGGAAAAACAAAGTGGGATAGAATACGGAATGAACAAATAAGACATAAAGTAAACCAGGAAGTAATAATAGCCAAGATAGAGAAGAAACAGTTACAATGGTATGGACATATAGTAAGAATGGAAGAAGAGACACTCGTTAAAAAGGTAGTTGAAGCTGGAAACATGGATTGGAGAAAGAAAGGAAGACCGAGAAAGGGATGGAGCGAAAGAATAGAGGAAATAGGACGGAGAAGGGGAAAGACGATATCAGAAATGAAAGAGATGGCCAGAGACCGGAAAAGATGGAGGGAATGGGTCAATAGTTGAAAAGAGACATATCCGACGCCTACAGCGGGCAAAAGGATCTGAGAAGAAGAAGAAGGAAGAATTTTATACGGAGAAACACAAACATGGGCGGTATAGAATTTCCTACAGTGCTAACAGCCATTTCAACAGCTACTAGATTGCCTCTTTCTGTTGATGTTACGGTCCTCACTTGCTTAACACCTTTCCCAGCCACTATTTTCTTTTGATATTTGAACTGTTGTCACCCCTGACTGATCTAAATTCCATATGCGAGATTATATTTGAGCATTATTTCGACTAACTTAAAAAAGACCTTGGACATTATGCCTGTTAAAGAAAGTGGCACGGCTCAATCTTGTCGCTTCTGATTTGCGTTTTGAGAGCGTAGGGTTTCGTTTTAAGAAACGTAGTTAACGAGTCAGGTCCAACAAATTTATTCTCATGCCATGAGCTAGGAATACTTTTAACATCAAATTGATACTATAGTCATATGTCAACTTCTTAACCTGACTTGGTAATAGTCCGAAATAAATTCTAAAGCAGTTCACTAGAAACTCAGTCAAATTCTTTTCTTATTCTTTATCGAGTAGTTTTCTCGGTTGAACATAGCCGACTTGGACCTCGAGATCTTCTTTCTGCTTTTTAATAATATTCTTCTAATAGATTTTGCTGCTGCCAAAACTAACTTAGCCGCTTCAATATATAAGTGGCTTTGATCTCCAATGAGTCTTTCTTTTGTATTATCTCATCCTCCAAGACCAAAAACACTATCAATAACAAAAATCCAGGCAACATTTAGGTTGGGCCAAGTTTTAACATGTTAATAGTTACCCCACATACGTGCTAATACTAGCCTCAAGGTCACTCAAGGTAATGAAAGAAACAATAACAAATGTAGGATGAGAATAATGAAATAAAAGTCTTTAGAATTGTCTAGCAACTGGAAGACTATGGCACAGTTGTGCGAATAGAAATGATATTTATCAGAAGAAAATACCAACAATATCAGATGCCTAACATTTTACAAACCAAAACAGACCATACGATACCACTCGATACGGTGTCGTCAGCAAACCGCAAGGTCCAGACAAACTACAGTGACGTTGAGACCTACATTTGTTTCTGTTGCTGCTTTGTGCTTCTAGTTCTTGTATATGAGCATGTTAAAACTAGCCCCTGTTAATTTTAGCTCGCTCTTCCCTACAATTACTTACATACCAGAACCAATTTAAAGCAGAAGTGTAACCACGTGTATAAGAATAGCTTAGATTAACACGATCTGACCAAATTTTACTTTTATTTAAGCATTGGTCAATATGAAGCGGTTATCCATTTATTTTGTGCATTAATTTTCTTTTCAGGTCAACCTGTGATGGGTGGAGACTGTGGCTTGAAAACTATAACAAAAATCCCAAAAGAAAGGTGAAAAATCCCTTACCACAAAATTAGATAACAAATCTAAATACGTATTTCGGCAACTAAGTTGCCATCTTCAGTAGAAACAAGTGAAGAGCAGTGTTAAACATAGTGTTTTCGGCTAAGGTAAACCTTGGAAGATATGCTCTTCACCAAATCACTAGTGGAATAACACTCACTCAGTGTTATACGGATACTATATTCCGAGGATTGATCCTTGAGGAACTGCATATTTGATATTTCCTTGATCTGATTGGGAACCATTCCAGGATGTTAGTTGAACACTATCGCTGAGGTAAGATTGTAATAATTTCGGTGGTTTGCCCCTTATCTTATAATATGCAACAAAATCGAATGGCTCACCGAATCAAAGGCTTTAGCTAGGTCCGGTAATGTCATTCTGGAATACATTCTGGAATCGAAAGCATTGTATATATCATTGATCATTTGCAATATCCCGCTTGATGTGGAATGCCTTTTCCTGTATCCGTGTTGTTTCGGTGATAAATAAACAGGTTTTTCCAGATAAGTCAATAATCTTGATACAATTTCCTCTTCCAATATCTTTGAAATGGCTGGCACAACACTTATTGGACGATAATTTTTACATTTACTTTTGTCTTCCTTCTTAAATATTGGCGATACTTTTGCTGTCTTTAATACTCCCGGAAAAATTCAAAAGGAAATTAAAGAGAAAAAGTATACAGAAGAAATACTTAACCAGTAAAAACAGGAAGATTATGCAAGATATAAAAAAGTCATGGGAAGCTTTCGGGCAAAAGCTGGATGAAAATTTCAAGGATAACCAAAAACTGTTTTATGGGACTTTAAAGTAATTAAGAATGAAGAGAGAATACAGCATGATAAACATAAAAGATAAAGACGGACAAGTAACAACACATGAAGATAAGATAATGGAAAGATGGAAAGAACATTTTAAGAAATTGGCCAATGAAGAACAGGACACGGTAGAAGAAGAAGAAGAAGAAATACAACACCAACATAGAGGAGACTTTGAGCCGATCTCAGGTGAGAAGATAGTAGAAGCAATTGAGAAAATAAAATTAGGAAAAGCACCAGGAAAAGACGATATCAGATCAGAGATGATAAAATACATGGGGCAAGAGGGACTTAAAGAACTACAGGAAATTATAAATGAACTCCCTGTTCTACACATTTATTGAAAATACTTGAAAGAGGTGTTCTTAGTTGTTCATTGAGTTCTTTTAACACGTAGGTGAACAGGTGATAAATATCTGTTTCATGTTTTTCTTTCATGTTTCGTAGAATTTTGCCTATTTCCTCGGAAGTAATGGGTTGAAAAAAGAAGGTGTTGCAACTGTTCAACTTCACAGCACTTAGAAATTCCTCAGAAGAATATTTTGTCTGAGTATCATTTGTAATGCCTTCTCCAATTTCGCAAAAATATTTATTTAAATCGTTGGGAGACAAGGATAAAGTTTCTTTTTTTGGTGGTTGAATTCGATGGTTTTTTAATTATCGTCCATATTGCTTTTGCTTTATTGATAGATGAATTTATAAATGCAACACTTGGGCTTTATTTCATCTATGGTACCTTTTTCAAATATTCTTCTATAAATTCGCCATATATCTTGTAATATTGGTCATTTTTTGTTACTCTTGCTAGGGTCCCACAAGCATCAAGGTTATTCTTTAGTTTCATCACGTCATCATTAACTGGATAACTGTCTCGTCTCTTACTGTTTACCGTTTTCTTTGTTTCAGGAAAGCAGCCATTCAAACACCTGAAGAAGATTATATAGTTCTTCAGCTTTTGGCGATTTGTAACGTAGTAAGTACAAATCCATATCAAGCAGGTATTTAAATGCACTAATGACGTAGTAAGAAAATAAGAAAACAGCAAAATTTCATATGACTATATTCATAGCTTCAAACGTTCCATGTCGTTTGTAGCTTCTTGTCTTTATTATTGAATCTAATATTGATGTCATAGGAATATTTATCTTATGGTACTTGGAAATTATCTACATATTTCATATTATTCCAGGATGAATCATAATTTTATTGCATTTTTAAATTATTGAAACGTATCATAATCTACATTCATACAATAAAACAAACTTTGCTAATTGTATAACAGAAATTATAAAAATTAATTTATAATTTGAAACAGATGTTACACGCTATTGTTCTTTATAGAACTGATATTATAAGTTAGATCGGTGTAGCTTTCTATAAGGACAAATTCTACTAAATTGATTAATGTGAAAAAAGTAGATATTTTATTCATTGCCAAAAGAAACAACATTTATTCAAGCTCTTATAAATGTTGTATTAATAATAAAAAAAAAAAAACACTAATACAAAGTATCGCAGTCGTGGAATTCGAATTGCGAAAAATGTCTACTGTCTACTTTTTTTCACACAACTTCGATTGCTATGCGAAGAAATTCACTCCACCTTAAGTGGACAGCTGGGAGATTTACATTGTTTCCACCACAAAATAGCTCGATATCTACTACATTATCTGTTCTGCATGCGCAATTACTTCCACGGGCAATAAAAGTTATTGCAACTTGTAGCACCGGTGCAAAGATTCAGGCGGTGGAATTTAGGGCATATTCCGTATCTGGTGTCACTTTCAAGCGCATTTTAAAAGTCACGCGAACGGTTACTTTCAAATGAAGCCTTATATTTTCTCACCTTGTACTTGAAACTATGCTCACACAAAATTATTATTTACGTACTTGTTCGAAAACGGTGACGTAGATACTAATAGTAAATTATATTAATATGTAATTACTGGCTGTGGATACGATAATACATAGACCGGCAAACTAATAGTCGACATAAGAGAATTCCGTCGGTAATAGCGAAATATCGAGTTGCATTCCGAGAACCAGCTTGATACGGATAAATATATAATATTGTGATACCCCTGCAATTATAAAACAGATATTGCATATTGCAATAGGGTTTGTTATGTGGAATTATGCAATATTTTGTTCGCTTGAAGAAGGTAGTAATTCATTTCGTTATTTCATTATTGATGTTAGATGGAAACTATGCAAAGAATTGGATTGGAAAATAGAATAAAATATATATACACATTATGGCATGTACAACATTCTTGCTTTAATTATTAGGTTTTAATAATAATTAACTTAATTGTTGTGAATTATGCATTGAGTGAACAACGAAATATAACATTGGCAGTAACATTTATGTTATTTAAAGGAACTACCTATCTATATATGAAACGTAGAAGAATTGTGTGTGCGACTACAAATTGACATAAGAATTTGATGTCATGCAAATTAGAATAGAGGGTGATGATACACTGTGATCTGAAAGGTGTATTGTGTTCCGTATTCTTGCTATATTTACAGCTGGTCGTCCAGCCCAATCCCTTTTAAAACGTGTAAAAATGTCAGAAAGCCCCAGATTACGTAACTCTTCCACATATTATTCCTTCGGGCAAGCGGTACATCCTCTAACAAATCATCGCTTAGGAAATTAAGATAATCATTCCTATTTAATCTAGAAGGCAAAACGTATGGTCTTACAAAAGTATTATCTATAATACCGGCCCAAACGTTGAGGCTGAATCTTCGCTGGAAGTTAGAGTCTCTAATCGCATGTGGATCTTCATCGGCCCACAGATCACAATTACGTACATTAAATGTACCTTCCCCTGTAAACAATGACTCGTCTATAGTGTGCAACACATTGAGGAAGCCAGGTTCTGTATTAACTTTTGCCAGCAACCATTGACAAAACTTCAGACTTCGTGGTGTATCTTCAGGATGCAAGGTTTGGACACGTTGGATATAATATGGGTACACACTATTCCAGAAGATATAAATAACTGCGACACAAGATGCTTGAGCTTGGATTTTCTTCAATGACTTCTAAAATTCTGGGTTCCAAGTCAAGCACACGAAAACTTTTAAGTCCGTCCATGTTTATGAGTCTGAATCTTAAAAATACCTAATATGATCTTCGAGATGTTGAGCTGTGGCCGTAGAATTCGACCATCGAGTATCTGACGATCGGGGTAACGATCTTTGTATAACCCACGAGGTACCTCAGCATTCCTTCTCGTTCCACCATAAATTAATACTATATCAGTTTATTTTGGAGTCCCTCAAGGATCCAAGCTCGGCCCGCTGCTATTCGAGGTCTATATCAACGACCTTCTGTCAACCCTCAAATGTCGAGTCCTGGTATACGCAGCCGACCTCAAAATCTTTTCCAAGATTACATGTATTGATGACTGCGAATCTCTTCAACGTGACCTGCCTGTTATTTGCAAATGGTGCATGGAAAATAACATTCAGCTGAATGTGAGCAAATGTGCCGTTGTTTCTTACACAACAAACAGAAACCAAGTTACTTACTCTTACACTGTGGATAATACTCACTTCTCTCGCCATACACACTTTAAAGATCTGGGTGTCTTTTTGGACAATCGACTTCTGTTCTCCGAACATATATCAGCTATTTGTAAATCAGCATCTCAGACTTACGGTTTTTTAGTTAGATCTTGTAAAGCCTTTCGAAATGCTGACACTCTGAGAACACTATATTACACACTTGCGAGGCCTAAGCTGGAGTACGCTTCAATAATATGGTATCCAGTGTATATATATCAACAGCTACAACTGGAGAGAATACAGAAAAGATTTTTGAAATATCTAGCCTTTAAAATGCGTGGATACTACCTACCACGAGGATCGGATTATGATGGGTTGCTCTCCGAACACAATTTTCAAAGTTCATCTGAACGTAGAGAGATTGCTAGTGCAAGATTTTTAATAAATCTACCTTATAATAAAATAGATGCACCAGAATTACTATCTACTATAACAATAACAGTTCCTTCATACGGCACACGATCGACGGACACATTTTTCATACCGACAGCGAGAACTAATGTTTTAGCCAAAGCTCCGATTTCTCACATGTGCAGGAATGTCAATAAACTTTACTCCGACCCTTTCCACATTACTTCGTCTACCTAAATTCCTCTTCCATTCATCATTGCTTTCTTCTTTTTTGTCTTCCATTTCCTAGTCTTCTTTATATTCTACTTATAAATTTAACTTTGGTATCACCTATCTGCGATAAATCTTGTTTTTGCTTAGTATTTATTTTCCTTTTTGTTATGCTTAAGCACTGTACTACTTTACGTTTATATTTCTCCTGTTAATGGATATTATTTCTGTTGGACAATAAAGATTATCCTGTGATGGGTGGAGACTGTGGCTTGAAAACTATAACAAAAATCCCAAAAATCCCCCTTTTGGGATTTTTGTTATAATAAAGATTATTATTATTATTATTCAATACTTGTGTACCGTGGTATTTCGATAAAAGGAAAGCGGATGAAACTTTTTATGGATGTTCAACTGCTGTCTCAGAGCAATTTAACCAGCTTTTTTTATAAGCGAACCCAACAATATTGTGTCAAAAATAACACCTACTCAATATGGTACTCTACCACGCAATAGCAACTACAGCTCCATGTGGGCTTTTCCATTTTCGCAGATCGAGGTTTTTAATTTGTTTTATGCTTAGAAGAACACACGAAGCGTAGGTCCAGACGGATTTCTTTGCGATTTGCTGCGTTCGGTAGCGCACTTGTTGGTCCAACCAATAATGCAGCTGATTAATTTATCTTTTTTCTGGACATGTCCATTATACTTCTTTGTATTCTTTATTGGACGAATAAACTCTATCTATCTAGTAGAGAAAAGTACCACGCACCGTTGCGTTACACGTAAAACAGCACCACAAGCACAGTAAGTTCTAATAACGCTGCATTCGTTAGTCGAAGAAAGCTAAACATTTCTTCGACCTTTTCGAATGGCTGCTCCTTGACCGTATCTTATTAATATGCTGACATACACATCATTTGTTTACGTTACGGAGAGAGTGTTTCGCTTGCCGTGGTAGATGTGACTGCATTTTAGCAGTTCTCAAACAAAAAAGAGCCCAAATATTTTGTAAACCACTTAGTACAGAGAAGTGCAATCTTCCTTTTCAGAGTCAATGTGTTTTAGCTATGTTTTCATATTCCGCAAGTATTTTTTTAATTAAATGATATATGTATGTCGCAAATTGCAGTTGTGTATTTCATAAATTTGTAACATCAGGAAGTGGGGAGCAATGCATGGTATAGGTATCTTAAAAAGTTTCCAGATATTTTTAAATATCTGGTTGAAAATATGAACTGCATGCTTGATTTTGGACTTTTTATATGGTAAATGTCACATAGGAGTGGTACCAGATCGCACTATAAATCGTCGGCAACCGAAAGTGTTATGTGCATGTGATATGTAGTGATATGCAATGTATTTAAAGATTTATTGTAAATAAACACATTATAAATAAAATATCGAGACTATTTATGTCTGTAAGAGATATTGATATTCATCTGTAAAACTTGAATCGGGTACCTACTGCATTTAATGATATAAATACAGTAGTCTCTGTTAACCAGCTTGTCTGATAGGATAATAAATTGATCGGTTAAAGCGAAAATGAATTATTTATGTATCCAATGTGAAAATGGGTATTTCCCCTATTAAATTGCGTTATTTATTCGGTTGATTCATTTTCAACTCTCCCTATGAATTTCTTATTATTATATTATTTCAGTTTTGTTAATATTACTTTTTTATGACGACCCAATCGAACTAGATTTTTTTGGAATTTCTGCATGAAACATGGATTAAATTAAGTTCTTTGGATTTAATAGTGCATAGTAAAAATATTAACAAGGAAAAACCTATTATACATGCAACAGTTTTTGTAAAACTGGAATTATTGAAGTTATTATTATCCGACAACGATGTTAAATAAAGAGTAACACCGTCCGTTTCAGGAATACTATAACACCGTTTTACTCAGCTACCGATCGCAGTTCCAGCACGTCCAGATATAACACCGTCTAAAACAGTAATTTATAGTATCTATTATGTACTTAAAAATAGTCTTTGCTCGTGACAAGACCATTAAAATAATTCTAATGAACGAAGAACAAAACCCCCATAAAGAAATAATAAATTTAACCAAGGAAAAATAAAACTTAATTCTGAGTGAATAATTTTAAAAACTGAAAACTTAAAAGTAACTCTTAATAATAAATTAAATAAACTTTAACACCAGGTCGGTTACTATTCTATTCGTAATAGTAATAAATAAAGAAATATAAAATTAGGGTTTGTTCATGACTAGCGAATCAAAGTCATTCTAATGAATTTAGGGCAAAACCCTCAAAAAGAAATAGTAAATTTAATGAAGGACAAATAAAAATTCATTCTGGGTAAATAAATTTAAAAAATAGAAAACTAAAATAAGCCTTAATAATAAGATGAAATAAACATAAATTGTTTAAAAATCATTGAACCTTCAAACAAATGGTTAAAATTTGCCCCCATCCTTGGCTAAACCATATCCTAATCTGTTGTAGAAATTCATTCTAACATTCTCTAATATTTCTGGGCTAATGTTGTTTGACATTTGAACAATTTTATTGCCCAACTGCTCTACATTAGCTTGTGTAATGTCTTCATTGCCATAAATTATTTGTTTCAAATAACCCCAGTAAAAGAAATCAAGGGGGGATAAATCTGGTGAACGTGGCGGCCATTTGATATTTTCAGAATGAGTTCCGATCTACCGATTAGGAAACTGTTCGCTTAACTAGTTTCGGACAGCCACTGCATTATGTGCAGGGCAACCATCTTGCTGAAAGTAGATGTTTTGCATATTTATGTCGGGAAGTTGCTGTACAGTAGGTAGAATGTGGGTGTTCAGTAATTCTAAATATGCATTTGCGTTCAAATTGTCATTGATAAAAAAGGGCCCAATAATATGATTGTTTAACGAACCCGCCCAAACATTTACTTTTTACTGCTGCTGACTAGATGAACTTAAATATCTGTGCTCGATTTGCTTGGCCCAGTATGTAAAGGAAAATAAGATTCATTGATAAAGATAATATTGTTTACCAAATTAGCATCTCGGTTAATTAAATCACTTAACTTTTCACAAAATTCCGTACGCTTAAATGCGTTGCCGTGAAATAATTGTTGGTGTTTAGAATATTTAAAATTGTGATACATTCGCTTTGAATATTCGCTGAACGGAAGAACGGGATATGTCTAAATCATTGGAAATAGTGCCAGATGACATATTCCAATTTATTTCAACTGCAGCACATACTAAAACGGACGTATTATTAGAAATTCTGCGAGTTGGAAGTGATGTTTTTAAATTTTCGACCGAACCGGTATTGTCGGTTTTATTTTTTAATTTAAAAATTGTGGCTTTATTTGGAATAGGCCTGTTGGGGTATTTAGCTGCAAACATGTCGCATACCCTTTGAAAAGAATTGCCAACGTGATACCATCGCATCATTTTAGCTCTCTCCTCCACAGTATAACGCGGCATTTTGCGCAAAAATATGTATTTAAAACTTAGACAACCAGCTTACTTGAACTGACTAATAATACTGATCACTCGTCAGTCTACACGTGCTATTATGCCACACCTCGCTATTAGGTAGAGTGGAGACGGTAGGAGCATATGTACTTCCCCGCCGTTTACTTAGCAGAGATTGAGGCTGTAGAAGTTCTTCTATTTTCAGTTTCCACAGAAGTAGGGTTGCAACTTCCCCTGGTAAATATCTTCTGCTCGTACTAACCAAAATGATCTTGTGCTTTTCAAGTAGTTAAAGATTGTCACCAAGTAAAATACACTTTTATAAATTACAGTTAATGAATGCTATTTCTTATTTGATTATACTGCTGGTATCCATATCGGGTGTGTCAAAAGTAACAGAACACCCTAATAACCCTTCAGAATTAAAGTATGAAGGAAAATGTTTGGGATAAGAGTGGTAGGACTATAAGCAACCTAAGTCTTATACCTTATATGACCATGACTTCGACCTTAACCTTTATTTTTAAGATTCTTTGAAGATCAACTTGTATCTTTCAAATGGACATCCCTACTTTTGACATCGAACTTTAAAAAAGAGTATCTAATAATAGAAGCGACCTTTTTTGCAACCATCTTAAAAGTTCTCTTTGGTTGGTTACGATTTTGCTTTGAGAAAGATCAAGCTAAGGTCGCTATAGGGTATAAACAAAAGATTGACCGATTGTAAAGAAACCCTTGTCCTGATCACTCAACTATTCGCAATAAAAAAATTATTTCATTCGATTGGTTTAATCAGTTATTGTTTTGCTAATGGAAAAATTGGCACACTTTTGGTTTGTGTTGCAATCTTCATATGTACTGTTTAATATGTGTAACTATGTGGTAAACCGTATGCAATACTTTTGATTGCGAAATCTATAATCCCTAACACTAACATTATAAAAGTAAACAACTTCAATAATATTATTCGTATGTATTCGCTTCTTTATCTTAAGCGTACGCAGGTAAAAGGTAGGAGATTAGGACAAGCATATGTTGTGCAAAATCTCGTACCGAGAGAAAAATCGGTGACACTAAAAATTTACATACACATTATGAATACGTTGCCGAACCGCCTCAAGTTGTTGTACGCAAATGTAAAACGTTAAATCAGTAGGCCAGAGCAAGGTCAAGTTTAATATCGCATTCGTTGAAACGTAATGTAATTGTCACACTTCGAACAATGCGAAACATCAACGCACACAAACATGCACGTACGTAAGTATACATACTATATACATTATAAATAAAAACATTGCAAGACTAAAAACAAATTGTTACTAACTCGTAAAATTTTAAGTAGGGAAATAGATTGAGAATTGCACGTACATTTAGATTTTAAAACAATCTAAATAAGGATTCAAAATATAATTTGAAAATGTTTGGATAGCTATAGCACCGAGGTGCTTCAGTAGTTAAGAAAAGAATGAAAATTATACTGTATTGAGAAGAAATATCTTATTGTCAGAAGACTACGATGATAAAAATAGAAATTGGGAGTAAAGAAATTGGCATTATCTTGTATCCGTTGAAGCGCCCATTGACAAAATCGCACTCGATTTTAAAATCATCCCCATGAAGTTCTTGATGCATGGAAACTCTAAATGGATGATATTTCCTGAGCTTCAATATTGGGCACATAGTGGCTGAGAAATTTCTGATTATTAGCTACTGCAGCTACTACCGCGATTTCATTATTTTCTCAACCAATTGTTTTTCGAAGCGATTACGTTTTCTTGGCTGTACAGGGTGGGCCAAATTCGACACTTTTAATAGGAAACTTATATTTCTAAAGGAATTAGAAAAAATCTGATCTATGCTTCTGGAGCTCGATTTTAAAAAGAAATCGATTGGCGAAGTCCGTATTTTTATATCTTCCGTAATATAAGAGATACAGAGCGTTTTCGGAAAATATGCAATTTTTAAAAACCCTTGTAACTTTTTTAAGATTTTTAATTTTTCCCCAAAGGAAAAAATCCAATGGGGTTAGATCTGGTGACCTTGCCGGCCAATGTATCGGTCCCCGATTTCCAATCCAATTGTTACCGAATTGTTGGTTTAAAAACTCATTAATCCGAGCAGCATTGTGAGGGTGCTCCGTCATGCTGGAAGTAAACGAATTCCAATTGGTTTAAAGGTATTTCATCTATGAGAGGTTCAATGAATTGTTGTAAAAATGGAAATAGCTTTCGGAGTTAAGAATTCCGTTATATATGTAGGGTCCGATTATGCTGGCACGGAAAATTCCTACCCACACATTGAAACTATATCGTCCTTGGTTTCTCATTTCAATAGTAACATGGGGATTTTCACTCGACCAAGTATAAGAATTGTATCTGTTAAAAATTCCCGCACTTCTTACGTTACATTCATCCTTCCATACACAGTTTAGATCAAAATTATGATTTTCTTCAGATTTTCCCAAAAACCATTGACAAAATGCCATACGACGCTCCAAATCCGCGGCAAAAAGGTAATGCACTTTCCTTGTCCGTAGGGTTTCATTCTATACTTTTTTAAAATGCGACTTGCCGATGTTCTTGCTAAACCTGTTGTTTGTGCCATCTCGCGAGTGGAATGTGTTGGGTTATTTACAGTTTCCCCCAAAACGGCAATTTCCTCTAATTCTTTGTCTCTATTTTGAGCCACATAATTTTTAGGTCTCGGTTTTTGAAAGGATCCAAAATTTATTAAATTTTTCTTTAACCTAGTGAACATGTCTCTGAATGGTTGTTGTCTTTCAGGATATCGTTTATAGTAAATATTACATGCAGCTTCCGCATTTTCACCTGCTTCTATAAAACACTTTAACATGTCGTATTTTTCATAGTTTTCATACATTTTTGAAATCTTGAATAATAAAACCACCAGTAACATTCATTCAAACTGACATTTCAAAATATTTTGACAATATAAAACAAATACGCGTATTGCTTAGTTACAGCCAGAGCCACACTTTGAAATAGGTACTCTTAAATTGCAAACAAAAAATCAAATATCTTGAAAATCCTTTAAATAAAATATCAAGTGTGTTATATAATATTAAAGGCAATTTTATCTTCCATATAAAAAAACACAAGTCTTGATAATATCTCAAAAAAAAACGAATTAAAAAAAAAACAAATTAGAGCATTGAATTCTACGTCAAAAAGTGTCCTAATAAAGTTCTTATATAAATCAAGCATTTTCACAAGTTAAAAAGTTACAAGGGCTTTTGAAAATTGCGTATTTTACGAAAACGCTCTGTATCTCTTATATTAAGGAAGATATAAAAATACGGACTTCACCAATCGATTTCTTTTTAAAATCGAGCTCCAGACGCATAGGTCAGATTTTGTCTAATTCCTTCAGAAATATAAGCTTCCTATTAAAAGTATCGAATTTGGCCCACCCTGTACAGTTCCTTCGCTAGAGAACTGTTGAACGACTCGGTAAAAAGAAGCGCGCGATCGCACCTTGTCGGGAAAACGTTGTGAATAAAGATTAACAGCATAATCGATATTCCTACCACTTTCTCCATAGATGTAAATCATTTCAATTCTCACTTGTAATATAATAGCCTCCATTACTGTTCAAATATTTAACACTAAGTAATTTGTATTGGATTAATAATTAATAATCTAAATGAGGATCGGACAATATGTAAGTATTCACAGCTTGTCAAGTACTGAATAAAGTACTGTTTTGTATCGTTGAATAGCGTTCCAATTGCGAATAAATAAATGTATCGAAGTGAAGGGGCACAGTTTCGAACACCTGGCTTTTTGAAATGTTAGTTTATGTTAAAATAAAGAAAACACAAAATTACGTTTGCTTGCTTCTCTTTTTTGTGTATTTTTTCTAGACGTTCACAATCATGTTTTTTTGCGATTACAGCGCAATCTGTTACAAATCGAAAAAAAGGTTTCAAACAAAAACTACATACTTGATGGCGTAGAATCCGAATCTGCAATACAAAATGGGAGTTCCCATTTAAGATTTCAAAGTTGTCCCCCCTCCCACTCTGGGGGGTGAAGTAGGGGATGAGTTCGGCACCATTCAGTAAGCCCCCTACATTATAACAAATCTTATTAAGATCTTTTGTTGATTTGATGCAGTGTTTTAGAGATATTTCATTGTCTCAAGATAAAAATACTCACCCAGCATATGCTTATATGTGTCTACACTTTTCATGTAATTTCACGTACTATTTAATACATTTTGCTTTTGCTTTAAAATTGAACTTAATTGCATTCCTGAATAAAATTTCCTATCTGTATACTCTGTCAAAATACTATACGTTCACGTTTTTATGGAATTTATTCCTTACTTCTTGCTCAGACTGTATAAATAATTTGTGATTGCGATAATTGAAACTGACGTGATAATTTTACATTACAAATTTACAATCACCTATTTGATTTCAAATTCAATTCATAGATTTGGTAACAGCTATAGGTATATTTTACTACATAACTATAGCTCAAAATAGATTTTGTTCTACATACCTATCTAAGTTATACAACAGAAAATAAAATACATATGTAGCTCCGTTTCAAGGAATACAATTAAAATTCAAAGCACTGTTAATGGTAAGATTAGTGGATGCGTTAAAATTTTGAATTAATATTCATGAAGACGTTTCCATTCGTACATAAATCGGAAAGTGGTTGCTATCAATAGACAGTTTGACAGTAGATAAACATATACGTTTGTTTTCCATTTTGTTTAATAGATATTAAAAGCTAATATGTATACCCACGCAAAATGTAAAAAAGGCAATTCATTCCATTGTACGCACGCTAAGATTTTAATTTTATTTAATTAGGTAAAGCTATTGCAAAAGTATTTTATTAACGGTAAATGCTAATTTTTCAATTCAAACGCTACACTTAGGATGATTTTTGATTGAATTAGTACTAGGTACATACATACAGGGCATTTCAGTTGAAACGAGTCACCTCAAATATCTCTTTACTTGGTGCGATTTATACAGCCTCAATCTCTGCAAAGTAAACGGCGGGGAAATATATATACTCCTACCGTCTCCCACTCTACCTAACAGCGAGGTGTGGCGCTATAGTACGATAATAGCACGTCTAGACGATCAGGGATCAGTATTATTAGTCAGTTCAAGTATGTTGGTTGTCTAAGTTCTAAATATATATTTTTGCGCAAAATGCCGCGTTATACTGTGGAGGAGAGAGTTGAGATGATGCGGTGGTATCACGCTGACAATTATTTTCAAAGGGTATGCGACGTGTTTGCAGCTAAATACCCCAACAGGCCTATTCCAAATAAACCACAATTTTTAAATTAAAAAATAAAACCGACAATACCGGTTCGGTCGAAAATTTAAAAACATCACTTCCAACTCGCAGAATTTCTAATAATACGTCCGTTTTAGTATGTGCTGCAATTGAAATAAATTCGAATATGTCATCTGGCACTATTTCTAATGATTTAGACATATCCCGTTCTTCCGTTCAGCGAATACTCAAAGCAAATTTAAATATTATAAACACCAACAATTATTTCACGGCGGCGCATTTAAGCGTATGGTATTTTGTGAAAAGTTAAGTGATTTAATTAACCGAGATGCTAATTTGGTAAACAATATTACCTCTACCGATGAATCTTCTTTTCCTTTGGTTAGAAGTCACAATTCACGAGCACAGATATTTAAGTTCATCTAGTCAGCAACAGCAAAAAGTAAATGTTTTGGGCGGGTTTGTTAAACAACCATATTATTGGGCCTTTTTTATCAATGGCAATTTGAACGCAAATGCATATTTAGAATTACTGAACACCGACATTCTACCTATTGTACAGCAACTTCCCGACATAAATATGCAAAACATCTACTTTCAGCAAGATTGTTGCCCTGCACATAATGCAGTGGCTGTCCGAAACTATTTAAGTGAACAGTTTCCTAACCAGTGGATCGGAACTCATTCTGGAAATATCAAATGGCGGCCACGTTCACCAGATTCATCTCCCATCGATTTCTTTTACTGGGGTTATTTAAAAGAAATAATTTATGGCAATGAAGACGTTAGATCGGTTGAGGTAGAGTAGTTGCGCAATAAAATTGTTCAAACGTCAAACAACATTAGCCCAGAAATGTTGGACAATGTTAGAATGAATTTCTACAACACATTAGGATATTGTTTAGCCAAGGATGGGGGCATATTTGAACCTTTTGTTTGAAAATTCAATGATTTTTAAAAAATTAACGTTTATTCGATTATTTTATTTTATTATTAAGGCTTATTTTAGTTTTCTATTTTTTAAATTTATTTACCCAGAATTAATTTTTATTTGCCCTTCATTAAATTTACTATTTCTTCTTGAGGGTTTTGCCCTAAATTCATTAGGATGTCTTTGATTTCCCTGTCATGAACAAACCCTAATTTTATATTTCTTTATTTATTACTATTACGAATAGAATAGTAACCGAGCTGGTGTTAAAGTTTATTTAATTTATTATTAAGAGTTACTTTTAAGTTTTCATTTTTTAAAATTATTTACTCAGAATTAAGTTTTATTTTTGTTAAATTTATTATTTTTTTATGAGAGTTTTGTTCTTCGTTCATTAGAATTACTTTAATTTTCTAGTCATGAGCAAAGACTATTTTTAAGTACATAATAGATACTATGAATTACTGTTTTACGCTTTCATTACACCTTTTGAGTTTATAAGTACGTGTGTCCAAAGCCATACATATTGCAATTTATTCATTTTCATAATAAAAATACAATACGTTTCACGGTCACTAAAAATTAACTAACTTAAATTTATTAAATGTTCAAAATGATGACCATTAATCTTCATAGGATAGTACAATCTTGTTTCAAATGCTTTCCTGACATTTCTGGAGTTCTGCATTGGCATTCTGCAAAAAAATTTGGCGTAACTGACAACAAATCTGAATCTTACTCCAATTTTTCTGTGATCAAAGGATTGATCATATCGTCCAGCATGTTCAAATAGATTTGAAGATTTAAAGTCAAGTCGATAAGATCGTCACAAAAGTTTTGAGAACAAACTATTTTATTGTTTTTCAAAATATTGGCGTTTATGGTTTATATACTTTTGCATCCGTACGAACCAGTTCTCAAAACATGTTTTCAACTCTGAAGGTTGTATCTCAGAAATATAGTTTTCAAAGGCTTCTACTGCTTCTTGAGGCGTTGAAAATCGCTGTCCACGCATTTTTTGTTTTACAGATGGGAACAAAAAGAAATCATTCCGCGACAAATCAGGTTAATATGGACAATGAGACATTATTTCAACAGTTTTCTCCTTCAAATAGTCAACTGTTAGATGTGCTGTATTCACTCACATTGTCGTGATGAAGAATAATGCGACGTGTTCGATTGTTCTTCCTGATTTCGTCTGTAACTTTTGGCAACCAAATTACTGTATATCATTCAGCGTTAACAGTCCTTCGATCCTCTAATGGAATTGTTGCGATGTGTCCTGTACGGCCGAAGCAACAAGCGATCATTTTCTTAGAAGTGCTCCTTGCACGAACAACTTTTGTGGGATTCGTTTCGTCTTGGAACACCCATACAGTAGATTCTTGCTTGGTTTCCGGCTCATACGCATATATCCATATGTTTCGTTACCTGTGACGATGTTGTATACGGATTTTGCGGTTCCCGCGTCGATTTTTTTGCGCATCTGTTTACACCAATTGACACGAGCTGTCTTCTGTGCTTTGGTCGAGTTATGTGGAGTCTATCTGGAACATATTTTTTTTTACAAATAAATGTTGATGTAAAATCAAATGTATTGCAGTCTGCGACATGCTAAGAGATGCCTCTATCTCATTGTAAGTCACATGTCGATCGTGTTCTATCATTTTCCGCACAGCATCGATGTTTTCTGGAATCACACAGTTTTTAGTCGTCCTTTACGTGATCCATCTCTCACTGAGGCACGACCATCACGAAATTTCGCAAACCAATAGTGAACTGTCTTCTCTGATGGGTACTTCATTACCAAAAGTTGACCCAAAAGATATAATGCATTCTTGCGGAGTTAGACCTTTCTTATAATCGTAAAAAATCAGCCAACGAAAACCTTCACGAGTAATCTCCATTATTTTACAAACTCACTGTCTTAAAACTGTCACTGCCAACAAACCACAACAAACTACTGACTCGATTTCTAAGCTATCGCGGATTTCTCATTGATAAATGTCAAACTTTAAGAATATAGTGACTACATATGTCAAAAGCACCATCTAGTGGTCCATTGTAAAAATATAAAAGGTGTCCCCTTGATATGACAAACGCCAGGTTTCGGAATTTTATATAAATCATAGTAGGTTAATAGTTATTTGAGGTGGCTGGTTTCAATTGAAACGCCCTGTATATGTATATATATATTTTCATAGAAGTTGATCTGTTCTTACACATTTCACGTCTTACTAATTAAAAATTCCTATGTAATTAAGTCTAGAGTGTTTTATGGTGGGAGAATCATTTTTGTGTTCAGTGAATGGAAAGCAGCCATCATCCTGTTGGTTAGTAAAGTGTATACAGAGATAATTACAAAACAAAATTCCTTTATAGTAGGATATAAATTTAATATATTTTGTACGTAATTAGATATAAAAGCAACAGAGAGATGGGAAAAATACTTCCAAGAGCAATACCACATTTTTTAGTGGTAGACATCAATTTGGACATGGATGTTTGTTATCTAGGTCTACTTTTGCCTTGTATTTTATGAAATTATACTACTGTGACCTTGATATCGGTCGTGAAAAACAATGGACGACATTTCTGAAACATGTTCATCGTTGCTGCTAACGATTACCCGATGTGCCCAACTTACCATAACGAACTTGTTAAAAATAGATCCTAATTCATAAAAACGAAGTCCGTTAAAATTCAGTTGACTATAGTGCTTTTGTACTAAATGTTTATAACACAATTTGCTATGTTTGGCTCTTTTGATGTCATAAAGCAAGTATATACACTCCGCCAAAAAAGTATCGCATAAACTAAAAAAGGGCATTTATGAACCAAGATATTTTTATACGTTCACAAAAAGTTTGCCTCGTGTATGTGAACTATAAAAACACTAACAAAATAATGGAACTTAGCGTTTTTACTTTTTTTTTTTCTAAAAGAACACATTTAGAAAAATGCATATGTGTAAGGTTTGTTCAGTTGTTTATTGAAAGTCTTCCTATACGGACAAATCTTAAAGTGCGAAGTCAGAGTTCTGTACCAACGCTTTTAAAACTAAAATGAGCAATTTAACTTCAGAACAAGTGGCTGCTATAGTTGCTTTAATCGAAGATGGACGATCTCAAGCATACGTTGCTAATTTGATGAACATCAATCAGTCAAGTGTTTCTAGAGCCGTAGCCAGATATAGGGAAACAGGCATTTACAGTAGAAGACCTGTACCAGGTCGTCCAAGATGTTCTACTCGCCAAGATGACCGCTATTTACTACTACAAGCATTACGTCGAGGACATGTAACTGCGAGACAATTGCAGAACGACTTGGGTAGAGTCAGAAATACTCGTGTGAGTACTCAAACTATTCGGAATAGGTTACGACAGAGTGGATTAAGAGCTAGAGTAGCTGTAACAGCCCCTCGTCTCACTAGGAACCACCGAGTGGCTCGCTTAAGGTTTGCCAGAGAACATGTAAATTGGAACATTAATGACTGGGCCAATATACTCTTCACAGATGAGTCAAGATTTGGTCTTTACACCTCAGATAGGCGTATCTCAGTGTACAGACGAGACGGTGAGCGCTATTCGCAGTGTAATATCAGACCTAGACCTAATTTCGCTGGTGGCTCTATTATGGTTTGGGGAGGCATCTGTTTAACAGGTCGTACAGAGTTAGTACCAGTAGACAGAGGTACACTGACTGCCCACAGGTATATAACGGACATTTTAGAAGAACATGTAGTACCATATGCGCCAATTATAGGGAACGAATTCATGTTAATGCACGATAATGCACGACCGCATGTTGCAATAATCGTCCAGGAATACCTTAACGATGTTGGTATTCCAGTTTTAGATTGGCCTGCGGTAAGTCCGGACATGAACCCTATCGAGCACGTGTGGGACCTCCTTCACAGACGGATACGAACCCAAAATGTTGCCCCAGCGGACCTGCATGGACTAGCAAATGCTCTCCGTGACGAGTGGGAGAATTTGGATCAGGCTTATATACGGCGGTTAATCGAATCTCTGCCAAACCGTATGCGAGCGGTCATAAGAGCCAGAGGTGGCAATACTCAGTATTAAAAGCTACTGTTATGACATTTTTCTTTCCAAAATTATAATTTCTTGTTTTAATAAAAATCTCAAGTATGAGTTCTTGTTTTTATTTGGCCTGTATTTTATTTAAACAATCATAGAAATTATATCTTAGAGCGCATTAAAGTATATTTACAACTTTATGCTACAAACAAAGGTTATGCGATACTTTTATGATTCAAAACTAAATTATGCGATACTTTTTTGGCGGAGTGTATTACATGAACCCTTCTTGTATCTCTAACTCTTAAAAAAATGTTGAATATCTCTACAAGAAACAAAATATGAGGTGTATATTTTTTACCAGCATTGCAGCTAATTTTTCTGAAAACCAATATAATTTAGAAACGATGCCAGCCACTCTAATATTTTCATTAATCTTAGTGGCAGTTGAATGGTTATGAAAATGGACCACCTACTTTCATTTAATTTTTCCAGTCTTAGGTAAGCTAAGAATATGCATACACGCACATAACACATGTAAATCTGCAATAGTGTTTTCACTCTATTCGGAGCAAACAAGTTCTAATATTTAGTAATAAAAACAAGGCTGGTTATGTGCGCATAAATTTATCACCGTTAGAAAATAATTGAACAGGATAGCGATGGTGATGTTTTTGCGTTGGTTCAACACATGCCAAGTATCCATTAAAATGTATACCTGTCCACCTTTGATATAGCTGCACCGTCTGAGTTATGCACTGATGGTAGGATTGATGCCGGTTCTGTCTTATATTTATGTATTTAAGAGGTTGCGAACATGTTTGCCCTCATCTTATCTGTAAAGATGGTGAATTTTATTGCTCCAAAAAGGGAAAACGCGTCGTTGATTAGAACTTTTATTGGTTCACTTTTGCGGATTGAATAAAATAAAGATCTTACTCTACGTGGATGTAAAATGTGATATAATACACACAATTTTCCAACGGTAGCGATTTTCAATACTTTTTTCGCTAATGGAGACATAAGAAATGCAGTCCTATCACTAAATCGTCAAAAAAGACAAGAAAAGTAACAGCACATTATTTAAAACATTCATGTTCATCCATATCAAGGAAAGCATGTTCTCTCCGTCGCTTTCACACTCGCCTACTTGTGTGTAGCAATTGATCTAATATAATGCTGAGATTTTATGGACTTTGTTGGTATGAACTTTACATTGGTATTCATAAAGAATATACATCTTTTGCCCTTTAGAATTGCCTTTGTTTCTTCCAGCGCTAATTGCAGGCCATTCTTGCTGATTCAGTTGTTAATTCTACCCATGTTTTCATTTATTTTCATCGTGAGTTCCAATAAGTTAAAATCGTTAGTCAAAACAAGTTGGAACATATCACCAAAGAGGGCAATTAAATTATTAAATTGTTTATATTCTTACAAGGTATTAAGACTGAACCGCACAAATACTTCTTATTCTCGATTTGGTTATATTTTCAGAAGAGTTACTTTAATTACAAGTTCAAAACCTTTAATAGTTGCTGCAAAGTATGCAAAGTTCTGTGTAGAAACGATTGAAAACAAAATTTTACTTTTGCAGGCCTCTTATTGGAACGGACTCTGTAGCATAGTCAACATAGTCACAACTAACTATAGGTGCATCAAAGAATCGATGCATAACGAGTCCAAAGAATAGTGAGAGAAACCTCCAGTACAAAAATAGGCAACACTGTCCATAAAGAAAAAAATCTTATTCAACAACTCTAAATAAAAACAAGAAAATGTTAAAATTATCTAATAATAGTATAGCCAACTAGCCTACGCAGAATGTAGACTACATACATAAACATATGTATGTGAGACATCTGACAGAGATGCCAAGACGAACAGAAAACTCTAATTCCCATGTTCTTTAGCATTACAGTGGTTTAGCAAGGTCAAAGTTTCTACAACTGGCCATGAAGAACTTAACCACAGACAGCTATGTATATGTGGGAGCCATTTTTATGGACAATAGATCTAATTAGAAAGGCAAAAGTACTCTTGGACTTCAAATATTTGCCAGAACTTTACCAACCCTTTTTCGATCCCCATGTATCTAGGCAGTAGAAGTACTTCATACTGCCCTGACTAAATATCTTAATCAGCAACTCTAAGTAAAGATAGGAAAATGTTAAAATTTAATAGGATTGCCAACTAGTCTCTGGCGAATGTAGACTCAATAAACATATGAATATCGCAATATCAGAGATCTGGCAGAATATGCCAAGACGAAACCCTAGTTCCTATCTTCTTTACCACTGCAGTGGTTCAGCAAGGTCAAAGTTTCTACAACTGGTTTTGAAGAACTCAAGTGCAGACATCTACATGTAGCAGCCATTTTTATGGAAAATAGATCTAATTAAAGAGGCAAAATATTATTCTTGCTTATACTAAACCACAAATATTTGCCGGAACTTTTTTAGATTCTCATGTTTCTAGGCAGTTAGACCCCCGAAGTACCTCAGACTTCCCTGACTTAGTTCCTTCGTGCGAGGTGTCGTGGGTGAATGGCTGAGATCTTATTTGTCTGGCAGAACACAGTCTCTTGCAGTTAAGAATAACTCTATATTAAAGTTAAAAAGTGCACAGAATAACTCTATATGTTTTGGTGTACCGCAGAGTGTCATTTTAGGGCTCTTGCTGTTTATATTATTTATTAATGTACTTCCATGTATATATGTTGCTAACAAGTTTAGGTGTGCTGACAAACATATTATGTGAAACTTGGACGTTGTATACTGGATGAAATTACTTTAAAAAACAATAAAAAGCGCTATTTATCAATTTTACTCCGAAAAGAAGAAAGACATATTAGCAACCTGCTCAGAATGGAAAGCAGATCCATCCAGCAGATACGAAGTGTTAAATTTCCTGGACTACATTAGTATTGTGAAATGGATTGACAGCATTTAAATAATCTCTGTGCCAAGTTTTCGTAGTTTTGTTATGCTCTATACATGGAGGTAATCAAGCGATTAAATGGGCCAATATTTTGGGCACAAAACTCTGAGCAATCGAACTTTTTATATGCGAAGAAGAATTATCTGTAGCATGTTAAAAATTACCTATAAAATCTTAATATTTTTGCCAAATTAACAATTAACTGTTATTAAATTACAGTTTTAAAAACATTGTGTATCTACCAATTCTAAGATCTAACAAATAAATACATGCCAGGTAGAGAAGAATTCAAGGGTTCAAATGAAAAAAGTACCAAAGTCACATTTTTGTAAGTTCGAGGTTCTTCTATCTTCTTTTATCTTTTCATAAACTTTCATCTGATATTTTCAAATTGAGTGTTTTATGTGCCTGAGTCGATCATTTTTAACGTTGTGATTTCACTGTCCCTTTTTTTTCGATGTAAGATGTGCTTCAGTCCAACCTTTGCCAGTTGCAATGGAAAATGCGCCTATCGCATCTGAAATCTATTCAGGGAATTTCCAAAGCTCAGCGGGTACAGTTCAATTGAGCAGACATATCGAAGTGGCATATATTTTGATGATTTAGATGACATGAAACTTTGTAAGATTGCCGGGGTCCGAAACCAGTGAATTTATATGGCCCAAATTTCTGAGAACGTTCTTTTCTTAGTTCAGGATGTCAAATCTTTAGACATAGGTTTTTATACAAAAATCTTAGCACAAAACGAAGGAATCGTGCTTAAAGTAACACTCCCTTAGAAAACTGGAAGAAATGGACGTTACGAATAGAACTGGTTTCATTCTTATTTAGTTTTTTTTTGCGTTATTTATCTTTGAAATAAAGTTTATGTTTATTTTGTTGGAATTAAAATATTGCAAAAGAATGTTCATGCTTTATGGCCTAAAAATAAAGGGATGAAATGCCAAAGTCACAATTTTCAAAACGTCATAAAAAGCACTGAATATTTTTGCTTTTATTAGTCAAAATCAAAGGTGAACAAATGTACGCGGTACTTACAAACACAAAATTTTGATATTGTATGACAAAACATTTCACGAGCATAAAGAAATTTTCAATTTGGATGTAACCAGTATTGGTGTATTGTGCCTTATGTAGCATTGCACAAAGGTAAATCTGGACGATATGTACGGTATTTATACTGCGATCGTCGAGGTTTACCTTTGTACCATGGTACATCTTGTATTGGACCTTTCAATTATCAACAAAACGTAGACAATTTCGATGTCTGTATCTTTTAAAACTATTAGAATAGTTGGTTTATACGGCAAATGAATCATACATTTTTTGCACTTGAATATTCACCTCCTTAAGACTGCCGCCGTTAAGATACATATTTTAATTGAACCGAATCCCGTTATAATTCGCGTAATTATGCCCGTAGCAAAAACGCATTTGTCGTTCAGGTTCTATCGAATATAAACGCACATTTCCTGATGTCGTCGCCGATGGAGCTCGGAGCAATTTCAGACCTCGCGATTTAGAGATTCCTCGTGTCCTTTCTTCTCTTTGTGATCCTAGCAAACCGGAATTCGTAGGAAGTCGCGTTTTAGATGTATCGTACGAACGACCACTCCGACGGCTAGGTAGATATAACAGAGATCGTTTAATCGTTGGTTATTCCACGTTTAAAGGGGCATTATGCTATCGTATATGTATCGTTTACTAAGCGATGGATTGGAAAGAAGTAATGGAATTCCGCTATTAGCGGACACCAATAAACTGTTCCTAGTAAACTCAAAAAATAATAAAATTAAGCTTTCTTTTAGCTCTCAAATACTTATTACAGTACATGCATTTTCTGTTGGTGTGAATATCGCCCTCATGCGCATCTATCACTAGCTCGAAGAGGGGGGCAGAGTTCGCTGAACGGACAGCGTATAGTCTGTCCATAGATATAACGATTTGACTTATTTATTAGCACCCAATTTTCAGAAAATAAATGCTACCCAACCGCTATAATACTTTTCGAGCACGGGTGGTTTACAGCGACGTATTCAGAAAGATTACTACATACAGGCTGATAAACTGTTAAAATGCAGTGACAGATTATCACAAATTTAATATACAAATAATTATCTTGTTTTCAATTTGAATTGTTTACTTTAGAATAATAAAGTTTAAATTGAAAATGGTAATTATAAATTACATAATTACTTATCTACTCAAGAAAATTTTTCCTAATACGGCCCATTACCTCATTTACATAATCACTCGGTACCTGCGGCACCAGGTAGTGTATAATCCCCAATAATCCTTAAAAGTGAAATCGTTATACCGATGGACAGACTATACACTACTGTAGATACGTATTACAATTAAAATAGTGTTCTCAATATAACACTCCATTTTGTACGCCCTCTTGCTATCGCGCATCCGTTAGTTGAAAACGCATACACTGTAGATTATCCTAGTATCCCGATATATGTAGTATATATCCTTTGAAAGCATTATATATTTCATTTTAAATGCAATTAGGCAAAATTAAAATACCTTATACCTTTACCTTCTTAGTCTTCGTACATACACATTTTCATTATATTTTTATTATGCAATAAACCAGTAACTGCGGTTCTGATGTAATGTTTGCAGCCTATTGTTTAATGATATGCTAAGGAACATAATAATTTTATTATAACAGATATTGTTCACATACACATTAGTCACTCCAAATATAGCAATTAACAGATGTTTTAAAATGGTTTGAATAAAAAAAAAATTGCAAAGAAAATCTGTATCTGAGTACAAGGTTATGTTTGTTTAGAATAGAGCTGCACCAGGGTACAAAAATTACTATCGCATGTTACATTGTAGATAACTAAAGGGCGGAATATATGCAAAGTGCATATATTTGCATATTTTAACAAATTTCACAAAAAATTGCATATTTCGGCAAAAATAAAATTTGTGTGCATATTTTTATGTTTTTCGTTTTATCAAAAGATTAAGTGCGACCCTTGCAGGTAATTGAAATAATTTAAAAGGTGGGTAGGTTTTGTCGACTCACCCGTTTTATTATTATATGGTTTATTGCCGGCATTTATTGGGTGTTTAGGAATTTCCAAGTAATCAGCTTGCCTAATGGAGAACAGATGTGGTCTATTCTTTTGTATTTATATTGTATAGTTTAGTTTGTCGATAGACTCCAGTGTGAAAAGAGTGATTTCGAAAATATTTTATTTCAAACGCCTAAAATGCCGAAAGCCGCTTAGTGGATTAAAAATTTTCCTGAGTTGGAGTTTAGTGGGGATAAAGTGTTTTGCAAAGTTTGTGCCAAAATCATTGTTTGTGAAAAGAAGTTCCAAATTGATCAACACTTGAAAACAGCTATGCATAAAGCTAAGTTGCAGAAAAATAAATCTGTGCCTGTTCAGCAGTGTGTGCAAACCGCATTTCAAAATGTCAAACCAAAGAGTGAAAAGGAGGTGTTTCATCAAGACTTATGCAAAGCTTTAGTCGCAGCAAATATACCTTTGGAGAAACTGCAAAATACACAATTCAGAGATTTTTTGCAAAAATATTGTAATCAAAACATCCCTGACGAATCCACACTTAGAAAGAAGAATGTGCAAACAGTATACGAAACCGTAATGGGAGAAATTAAAGTTTCACTGGGCGATGAACATTTTTATATTATTGTTGATGAAAGCACAGACTCATGTGGTCGATATATCGCACATCTTATGATTGGAGGGCTTCAAGAAAATGAGCCAGGGAAACCATATTTAATATCTTCTAAACAGTTAGACAAAACAAATGTGACCGTAACTCGATTTATTCAGCAGTCTCTATGAAATTTTTTTTTACCAAATCCAGTTCCAGTAGAGAAGTTTTTAGTGTTTTTGTCTGACGCAGCACCGTATATGGTTAAAGTAGGCCAAAACTTAAAAATATTTTATCCCAATATGGTACACGTTACTTGTCTTTTACACGGGATAAACAGAGTTGCAGAAACTATTAGAACAGCATATCCCTTGGTGAACAAATTAATTTCAAATGTAAAGAAAGTGTTTTTGAAAGCACCTCTAAGAGTGCAGATCTATAGAGAGAAATTTCCAGGAGTTTCTTTACCTCCAGAGCCCGTAATTACTCGATGGGGAACATGGATTAAGGCCGCGATATTCTACGCAGACCATTTTGAAGCCATTAAAGACATAGTTTTAGATTTAGAAGACAATTCGCAATGTGTAGTGCAAAAGCATTATTCAAAAATGTAAATTTAGCTAAGGAACTTGTTTTTATTAAGGTTAATTTTAGTTTTGTACCAGATATAATAACTTCGTTAGAAAGTAGGAATATAAGTTTAAGAGAATCAATTAATATTGTTGAAACTTTTTCCGACAAATGCAAAGAAGTTCCCGGTGATGTAGGAAATCAAGTAAGAAGGAAACTCGAAGTTATTGTGGGAAAGAATGAAGGCTTTAAGTATTTCATGGAAGTCAAAAATATTTTTGATAGTAAACCATCCAACCAAGTAATACCTTGGCCTTATGACTTACTACCCAAATTAAAATATTGCCAGATCACATCGGTAGATGTTGAAAGAACTTTTTCTTTGTACAAACATATTTTTACAGACAGAAGGCAAACATTTTTATTGGAAAATTTTGAAAAATATATCGTTATAAATGCATTTTATACTATTTCAGGTTGAAAATTTTACCTATTATGTTTTTCTTTTAATTTTACTTAAAATAAATAATTTTGTAAGAGTCGGCGTTTCTTTATTTCCATTTTTCCATGTTATATTCAAGGCATATAATTGCATATTTCAGAGGAAAACGATGCATATATATGCGCATATTTTAACTGAATTGACGTGCATACATTCCGCCCTTTATAGATAACATTAATTATGCTACGTGTTGTATGGAACAACATGTAATGGGTGTCTTTTTAAGTCCGATGGAACTTACGAAAGGGTTAACTGTCAAACGAACTGTCATACTGCGCTCACTTTTTGACATTTATGATCAGTATACTCTGGCAAATCATCATGAATAGACTGACACTTGAACAACGCTACCAAATTATCCAGATTTACTTTGAAAATCAGTCATCAATTCGCGCAACTTATAGACGACTCATGGCCAATATCGGAGCTGTTATTCGCCAAATAGAATCACAGTTGTGTGAAAATCTCATACGAAGCTTCCTCGAAGGAATTACTGTTTTCAGACAAAGCTAAAAGTGGGACTTTACTGGAGATCATTTTCCACAAGTAATCGCAAAGTTTGTACTTTGAATTTAAACAAATAGTTTTGTACTTACTTTTGTATTACTAAACAAAATGGTCCTTCTAATTTGAAAACCTTTTATATTACCAATCATCCTGTATGTAGGTACTGTAAATATCGGCCAATTTTGATAATATTAGGCAATTATCGAAAATAACTAATGTTTTCTTTGATTTGTTACAGTTTTTGAAGGAAAGTTTAAATTAAGCGATTGATTAAATTGACTGTATATCTATTGATAAAAACAGGATGTTATTACCTAAGATTACATGTTTAAATATGAACGGAAAACCAAGCAAAAGCTATATTTAATCGCGACAGTTAGACGTAGCCAATCTGACTATCGATCGAGAGTTAGTAAGAAAACCGGAAGCGACACACATTTGTATTCAAGATCATTAGTAATTATTACCATGTTGAGATTGGTGACTATGTTTTCGTAGCCATCAAAGTGAAATTAATTGACGCTATTGCCGTTAAAGCTCTTGTCGCAAGACAATTTATTTGGATCATTTATTGGACGTAGGTATTTATTTAGAATAATAGAGATATTTCAGTTTCTTTTTAATTTACCTATTACTAATGTACATTTGTTTAAAGCTCAATTTAATTTGCTGAAATATTAGTTGGAAATGTATTTATCTTATTTTTATTTAATGAGAAATAGTTTATTAGTTCAATTTAAATGTTTTTCAGGTAATTCCACTGTTCGAAATTTTATATTATTATATTTAGAACGATACATGTAGCTTTGCTTTCATATTCTTTAATGAGAATTTACACACACAGTTGTAATATTTAACATTGATATAAATATTCGGAGATACAATTTGTTTAACCACTTGACTATGATTAGCTACTGTTGTGAGATGCCTACTATTAGTATTAATATACACATTCATGACCTACCTAATATTCAATTTCTCTTGATTTTGGTGTTCAGGCGAACATTCTTAGATTCTAGATATTTCATAGCGAAACAAGCTCTCGTAAGCGGCATACTATACCCATTCCGAGAGTAAAAGCTACCTGTTTCAATAAATTTCTGTTAAAGTTACAAAGTTTTAGTAACTGATATCTAAATTACGGTTTTGTTGATCGTTCAGGCTCGTTATACATATAGTAAATGTTGAGATGTTTATATCTAATAATTTGCAGCTTTCTACCACCAAAAACCCAAATAATTTTTATCTTATCTATTAACTTATCTACAAAGATCAAAAGGCAATAAAGTATATAAGACTTTTTTACAGTGGGAGTTTCCGATAGTAACTTCACATATTTCGAACCATTTAAGATATGCGTTGTAAATTTCTCTATACGCGACTGCTTCAATTTTTCTGACTGTAAGCCGCAGTTTTCTTTTCTTTTTCGCAACCTCATGAACTGTGTCAATTTTCCAACTCATAAAACTTCTTGGAATAGTGGATGCGAAATAAAACTTATCTGCTAAATAAAACTGTAGTGGTTTTCAGGGTCCTACACTCAAAAAAATACATAGGGAATTATTACTATAATATTGTAGTTTAAAAAATGTAGTTATAGTTACTACAATTGTAAAAGCCAGTCCTAATCCGTTCTCGTACAGCTTACTACATTATTGTGTCTAACATTGTGTAGTATATTTTAACAGTACAACGAATATATTTTTGTTTTAAAGTACTGTAGCATGAAATACTACAAATTATTAAAAAATCTTACAATGTATAAACACTTTGTTCACAGTAGTATGCCAAACTTTCTTGTATTAAAGAGTCGAATTTAGTACAATTTGGTTTGAAAATTCAAAATAATGTAACACTTTCAGATATACATAATATTAATTATTGTACGTATCTAATTATTTTTATTATTAATATCTGTTTCATTTGAATCTTATTAAATTAAATATCCCAACGCGTTTTTACTATATTGATTATTGATACAGATATAAATTATGTGCGAAATTGCGGAAACAAAGGTAAATACTGAATAAAAGCAAACAAAAATGTGTTTTGATCCGCGCAGTGCCAGCAATCATCCCGCTAATACGCCATCTTATATTAGTCTTTAATAAGGCGTACATGGTGGTCGTCGTGTGATTTGTGTGTTCTTTTGTCGTGTCCTATGACATACATTAATGAAGATGGATGCGATATTATTTACTGAGTTGGGGGTTAGAACTGTTGGTAAGCATTTTTGAAGGTAATATATATATGTATGTATTTAGCATTAAATTGTTTCTCTTTACCTGTGTAATTACCTATTACTGGTGCTGCTATGTGTTTATATACATACAATTACCTATAGGGGGTAAATGTAACAAATAATTATAATATTATTAATGCACGTTTATTGCTATCATAACTGTACAAGTTCTTTCTATTGTCCATATATCGGTGGCTTTTACACCTTTTACTGACGTGTAATAATTTCCAGAGAGTGCAATTCTATTTCTAACTTTCTGTTACATATAGTTGAAATCGCAATACACAATCGCAATCTAGACAACCTAATTTGTATTTATTTCCAGAATATTACTGACTTGGACGTAAAGCTACAGTTGCAGGCAGAGAATAACGCCAGATTTCAGTTTCCAGTACAAGAGATACCAATAATAGTTGGAGAACTTCTTAACGTAACGGACTCATACGTATACACTTTATATCAAATATAAAGTAGATACACCATTAAAAGCTGTGGATGCATGTTTTAACATAATGTTTGCATTGGGTGCTGAGTATCCAATAGAATGCGATCAGGAGCCATTTCAGTTTCATTGAAGAAATCAGTAAAAAATGTTTGTGTTCCAAGTTAATATCTTTTTCAATAATAATGTGTTACGTTGAAAATGTCTAGTAAATGTATTTTTCAATAAAATTCTTGTTTTTATTAATTTCTGTTTCCTTATTGCTTTGCTATACATGCATATGTATAATGTTCTTACAACTAATAGAATAACTATTTGGTTGTGCAAATATAGGATTTACCAGCGTAAGTACCTATATACCTATATAAAATTGATAATCATTACTACAATTTCTAGTAACTTATAGTTTTCATCGTTTACTGCGCAACAGCTTGTTACCTCAAATTCTAGCATTACACAAGTAGAAACGTTCTCAATAAATATAGTACGAATCGCTATTTTCTGTGGCAGAGTTTCTCAAATATTCTTTTACTTACAATTAGTGTTATAATTTGTAGCACAACTTACGAGTGCATATTACAAAGTGTTGCATAGTTTAGCGTAAAAATTACAACAACTTTGTGGATTCAGTCTTATTTGTTTTGAGAAATTGTCTCGCAGAGAAATTGTATAAAGTATTACAATATTGTAGTAAGCTCTCTTAAAAATAAAATGACCGTATACTGACTATATTGTTGTCGTTTGGCCAACGCAATTATTAGATATAGGGTTCAAAAATGAAATTTCTTTCAGAACTTTTTTCTTTGTTTTTACCTTTCAGTTGTTGCTTTAAATACAGAATTACGTATCAGGCTGTAAAAGCGGTTTTCGCTTTTAATAGATAAATTTGATTCCTATTAAATAATTTGCGGTACGATATTGTTTGTAATGAATTTTTTACTCATCACTGCCAGTATAAACTTCGCATTTAGAAATATTATGCTTTGTATAAACTAGATTAGATCTGGAGTGGCTTATTTTCTGTTGCAGAAATTGAATATTTTCATAACCAGAACCGTGCTCGGCCGGTTTAATGCCCGGGGCGGTCAGGTCATCAGCCTCTTCTTTTCTCCGACATAACACTACCTTCTAGTTTACGGCGAATAAACAAAATTCCATTTAATATCCACAGGAAATAATTTTTTGGAGGAAGAATATATTTCTTCGCAAATCGACGCACAAATTCACATTTGTGGCGTTCGTTGCAAAAATTCTATTAGAAACTGGCTTTGAAAGTGAATCATTTGCATTATTATAGGCTTATGCTTCTAACGTTATACAAATAGGTACACTTTCTCCATAAAAGTATATGAAAATGCAATGAGAAACACATCATGATACTTACGAGTTAGAAAAGAAATATCGGTAGGAAGAACAATGCTATTGCAAACCCACTGAGCGGATTATGTTTCGTATAGGAATACTAAAGCGTGGATATTTTTCACCAATTGTTATTGTAATAATAAATGTAGTATAGCTAATTAAAAATGAAAGTGAAAGTTTCAATCGAATGGTTAAAAAACCATTGAAGTTTTAGTCATGCGATTTATACAAAAAAAATCCTTTATTAAATTCTGAAGGATTTACACTTTTTCTTAAAAGTACGTACTGTATACTCCAAATAATATGCCGTAGCTAAAAACAATTGGACGTACTATGAATATGAAGCACATATACAATTATAAATACACGCTATATTGTAGCATTTAATGTCTGCAAGAATAATGTTACTCAAACGAACCTTCGAATGCACCAACCGGCGCGCAATTACTTACATGTCCACAATCCATGTGTAGCATGTAAAAAAGGGGAACAAGCAATTGTGTGCACGTATTAAACGCGAAAATTGCCACTTCGTATTTTCTTTCATTTAATGTAAATGAAGTTTCTAGTAGCACCTATCTCTTTATCTTTCTATTATGTCGGAGTTATCCATTCAGAAACGTATGCTAGGTCAACGACCCAAAACGCAACGCTTCCCATTTATTATGTTTTGCATTTCAGTAATAATTGAATTAATAATTTATCGAACCAGATTACAATTTCACGACGGGAGCGGTGATGGATCATGCGTTAATGGGATGTCTCGCTACCATTTACGTGTGTAAACTTTCTCGACTGCTTGTTAAACAATGCAGTTAACAATCTTCTAACGAGAGTTAATGAAAGGTATTTCAAACGCGTAAATGTAGTTTGTTTTGCGCTATTTTTCTGATTTTAATTTACACCTTTACGTCAAATATAAAACCCATTGCTTCAAAATCTAGTAACATGGATTACTCTTCAACAAATTAAATATCTAAAGATAACAAGGACGGTATAAGAACAGAAAGTGAATATGTGTTAAAGATTAATTTAAGGCAACAATGTCAAACCGTTTTTTGAAATGTTAAGTTAATAAAACATTCACAACCACAATTATTACTATAATTATTCTGACAAGAAAAACGTAATAGTGGCAGTCATATTATTTTGTTACTTTTATTTCATTAATTTCGTAATCCCGATATGTTCTCTTAAATAATTATTGTTCAATCAATAAAAGCATTATTAAGAAATAAGGAATAGGCTAATCAAAATCGCAGTTAATTTAAGGCGTATATGATGTTAAAATGCTTTTTCCAAACACGTGCCCTGATCTATGTAAACATTTTGTAACTTTTGGAGTCGCCATTTGTTAAAACTATCTACATTTGGGCCGTATACAGTATCAAAATAATTTATTTTGCTTAATACTAACGACTCACACAAAAGAATTTTTGTCTTTATATCTAAAATATGTCTTACGTCGTATATGTGATTCTATGTAGGTAATTCATTATTTATTTTACATACAGCTTCACACACCTCTTTTGGCTAAAAAAGGTAGAATGGTGTGTCATCAGCACAAAAAGGCGATTTATATCAAGATAATTGGTCTTTTTTTATATAATAATAATTTTTAATAAAATAAAAATGGATTAAATTATTTTTAAGACGTTTCCACCATTTATTCAAGTCTTTTTCAATTAAAACACAATAAATTTAACAGAAGTAAAATGTGCTAATACAAAATAACACAGTCATTGTCACAAATAAAACTTATACACATTAAAATTTTGTATTCATATTCATGTTAAGTGTCTCTGTTGCGTCCCTTTTACAAAGTTTTAACGTGTATAACTTTTATTTGTGACAATGACTGTGTTATTTTGTATTACCACAGTTTACTTCTGTTAAATTTATTGTGTTTTAATTGAAAAAGAAATGGTCGTAACGTCTTAAAAATAATTTAATTCATTTTTATTAAGCCTTATTACAAAAAAAAAAGGTAGAGAGAAAGTGGGAGAAGTACACAAGATCTAATCTAGTGAAAAAGTGATTAACAAAAATAAAAAATTACATATATGCTACATCGACCTACACAAAGGGTTTGATAGGGTAATGAGAGATGATATATGGAAGCCATTAAAAAAGAGAAAAAATCGACGAAGAAACCGTAGAAGTCATAAAATCAATGTACAAGGATAACATAAATATAGTAAGAATAAATAATGAAGAGTCGAAAGAATTCAAAACGGAAATAGGTGTTACACAGGGATGTGTTCTCAGCCCCATTTTGTTTTCCCGTGTATTAGATGACGCAATAAAGAAGGCAAGACCAAAAATGAAACAAATAAAATTGGGATATTGGAAAATGAAACCCACTAGTATAGCAGAGTTGATGTATGCCGATGATATGGTGGTAGTGGCAGACACCGAAGAAAACCTGCAACATAATATAAACATCTTAAATGAAGAACTTACAAAAATTAATATGAAAATAAATACAGATAAGACAAAGAGTATGATAGTGGCAAAAGAGAAAACAAAACATAACATTAAAATAAACGGACAAATAATTGAACAGGTCAACGAATACAAATACCTCGGGACGATAATTGCAGGCGATGGAAAGATAGACAAAGAAATAGATGAGAGGATGAAGAAGGGTGGTAAAATATATAATATGATGAAAAAAAAACATTCCTACGAAAGAAAGAGGTGCAAAAACGTTAAAGTCGACTTAATAAATAAAATAGTAAGGCTAACGCTAATGTATGTACAGCTGCGAATCCTGGACACTAAACGAAAAACATAAATCCCGAATTAATGCCGTGGATATGAGATTCCTAAGGAAAGTAGTAAATAAAACGAGAATAGATAGAATCAGGAATGACAAAATAAGGGAAGAATTGGGAGTGATACCAATACGAAGGAAAATAGAAGGACAGCTAAGATGGTATGGACATATTTGTCGAATGTCAGAAACAACAAATAAGAGAATTTATGAAACTGAAATATCTGGGCAAAATTCAAGAGGAAGACCTAGAAGAACATGGAACGATGAGATAAGGGAAGCATTGACCGAGAGAGAGAAATGAATTGGCATGAGGCCACAGAAATAACAAAAGACCGGAAAAATTGGAGAGAGAAGATAAGGGCAAGGAATTAACCTCAACCTTGAAATGACCATATACCTAACGGTAGAAAGGTTTTAAAGGCATATATACTAAACAGGCTAAATACTTAACCGTTGAAAATGCGATTTACAGAACTCGATGTGCCCTAGCAAAACAGATGTATAATTGCAGAACAGAATGGAGCGAATAATAGACTACTGCGGTACACCGCAGCTCACAGAGAGGCAATACTCGGGCAATACAGTAATTTTGCTTTCATTGTTAGTTTATCTTTTACTTTTTTATCATCTATAACCTTAAGCAAAGCATCAGTACTACAATTGTGTCTATATTAAAAATTTTACCTCGTGTGGGATTTGAACCCGACATCTCTCATTTACCGGATGGTCACTCTACCAATTGAGCTAGCGAGGTGTACGGGCGCAACACAATTTGAATGTCTTAAATACAGATCTTAGAAAGCCGGCAGACCGGCAAATATGCAATGAATGCGCTTCTTACAGTGTGAAATCATTAAAAAAATACTTTCCTGTTAATCACTGTAATTAATCATCTTCTATAAATTATTATATTATATATTTATTTGTTACAAAAATAAATCAAACAAACATTTTCTAATTTTCACTCACAAGATTTTGACAAAATTTTTCAATTTATTTCTTAGGAAGTCTACATCGAAGATGCTAATTGCATATATAAACACAGGTGAGTAATATTGAAATCTGAAATGGTTTTAATATATCTAATATAAACATTATTTGCATTTTCTTAAATAAAAAAAATCATGACTAAAGCGAGTGTTAAATTATAAGTAAAATCACTTGTTTATTGTACCTAACACGTAAAACAAACGATTCCTGTCATTTTAAAGAGTGCAAAGAAATTTCAAGAGTGTTTCTTACAAGATTCAAGTTCTATTTTGAGAAATTGATAATTGTTGCAGTATACACAATGTGTCACTATATAGATATTTTTAATTTATGTAGGTTATCGTATTTATTTATGCTAATTTTTAATGAATCGTATTTTAATAAACTTAAACGACCAATCGAAATATTGAGGTGATTTAAAATTCATCCTAATTCACACCAACATCTATTTAGTATTCAGGTAGATCTCCGTTGATGGAGGATTAGATTTAAGCCACGAACTTTTTGCCTTGTATTTACTATACAGATTATGAGAAAATAATGAAATATTGCAGACACACCTGTTTGCTATCTATCCTAAAGTTGAATAAATTAAACAAATTTCCTCTTTAGATATAACGTGCTGCGATCGTACCCGCATTCGGATGTGCTAATTTTCAAATAACTGTGTGCTCGTACGATGTATGATGTATGTATTATGTTCGTATCCATAGCGGCATTCATTTTTGTTCCCAATGTACGTATGTATATAATCGATAGTTTTCGTAAAACGTGGAAAGACGAAACGGTCTTGGATGTTCCTGTTAACAGTTACCTGTTAAATGTATAATAAGTCTTCCGTTTAATGTCTTCCGTTGCAGAACGGGAAACTAACGGGCCTCTCTACATCACTGAACCATATGCTCCCTATTTCTGCTAAATTACTCGATATTAACAATACGGTAAAATACTTCGGAACGAGCCTATGTTTCTTAGCACGAAGAAGTATTTATAGAAACCGCAACTAAGGAAATACAATGAATGGATGCGGAAAAAAAAATTCATAGATGAAGAAGCATATTTAGAGCATGATGGTCGGTGTTTTGCGTTCGCTCGTATTCTATCGAGTACGTTCTAATGTCATACGATGCGCAAGTTGACGATAGACACCTATAAGCCATTCCAGGCGAATATCAACAATTTATTACGCATTTCAATCGTGCTCCGTACGACGCTTAGCATTCCTGTCCGTACACCAAGTTAATAATTAGCGGGAAATATATATATTTACCGGCTTCGACTTCACATCGGTTGGTATTTGAACGTGATATAATAATATCATAATACCGTTGCACTTTAAAATATTTCAGTTGACAAGAAACTGTAGAAATTGCGGATTGATGATTGGTTGACTGATCGGTTTAATAATATAACTACTACATCAAGTTGAAGAAATTCTTGGTTTAAAATTAATTCAGAAGATCTAGAACCAAATAAGAGACATGTGCTCAACGTTTCAAGAAAAAGATAAAAAAAAAATATGTTGTTATAAGATTCTTGGTAGGTGATTGGAGCTACTTCCAAGATTTCTTTGTTTTAAAGCAATATCAAGAAATACCCGTTTCTAATGGAAATGATATTCCTTTTTCAATTAGTTCTTTAACTGAAAGTATGATCGTTTTCATTCAAGAATATGGTAAGGACGACAATGGTTGACAGGTAGATAATCATTGGCACATGATCACATTTTTATCTATAATGTGTTACAACTGATATTGTCTGCGTTAAGATTTTATTCAAACCAAGGTTGACTCTTTTAGTGTTATAATTCATTACACTTCTCTGTAGAGTTAGTATCCGATATTTACGGGTACCCACGGGTGCCTGACGAGCTGTCGATGATAGTGTCATACTGTCAAATACACTTGTTTGCACGATAGATCGGTGTCCGAGAAATTGTTATTTTTATACTTGCGAAAGAGTAAATATAGGTATGTTCATCATGGATGTATGTTATTAGTGTATGTACCTATGTAAGAAAAACATTATGTATAAGTTATAGTTTAAAAATCTTGATGCCAACCACCATATACTACTATAAAATGCAAATTTCATTGATTGGCATATGGATGCCAATAACTGTTTCATGATTTTTTCCCAGTAATTCCATGGTTGGCAAGACGATTAAAATTGAATAATTTGACGTTTCCTGGCTATAGTCGGGGGGCGGGGGCTAACCGGGGGTAGATGTAAATTCGGCCGATTATAACATTTTAATACATATTTTCAACAAGGACGGTCTAAGTACATATGTAAACTTGAACGTTCTGAAAAAATGAAAACTAGGGCGTATTGTAGCGACACCTGTCGGTAGCTTCTGAAATCACGCGTTTGATCATGCGCACAGCGCATATAACCTACCTATATCATATTAAAATGTAGACATTAATTTGTTTGTAGTTTGTACCTAATACAATTACGTGTAATAGAGGTGCAAACGGGCCGGGCCGAGAAATTACAGATGCGGGCCGGGCCGGGCTTTTCTACGGGCGGCCCGCAAAACCCGCTCAGCCCTTCAAGCCCGTTCGGCCCGTCGAGCGTAAAATACATACATATATAGGTACAATTCGAATAAAATGATATTTGATAATTGGATTTGTAAGTCAATAAACGTTGAGTTTTTATTTTGGTATGTACGCTTTGGTAGATAGTTGCTACCTTTATCAAACTGTTGATATTGCTGCCATTCATTTCTTAATTACAAATAGTAATGCAGACATTTATCTGTCTTTGTGGGATAGTTTTAATTTTTATTTTTTTTTTCAATTGCGTTTCATTAACTTACATCTATAATACTGGTATGCAGTGTTTTTTATTTTATTATTTAATAAATGGACAGACTTTAAAATTTGACGAACACGCAGTTTAAAATCTGACACAACCATTTTATATATACCTAGACAATTGCATTTTTTGTATATTATTTTGCATTTTGTACATCGAGAAAATAAAATCCATTTATAAAGACGTTTATCTATTTCATGCGTTTATCGATGAACATTCTTCTTTGAAATTTGTACTTCTTACAAAATCTATATTTTGGCAAACATAGTGAATATGAATAGCTATTATATGTAAAATTCATATGCTTATTGATAATGACAACTATTATGTAAATAGGAAGGACGGGCTTGGGCGGGCTGGGCTGGCAAACGCGACGAACCTGGTCGGGCCCGTTTGAGGAAAGAGCGGGCCGGGCCGAGATAACCTCTAACGTGTACTGCACGATGAGCAATAAAGCAATTACAAAAACAGAAGTCGTTCAAGACGTGGAATTTATTTCCAAGCAATGTTAATAATATGTAACACTATAGATTGGCCCAGTTTACATATTGAAACAGCAATATAAAAATTTCGGCCGGCCGAGTTTACATGGACACAGGGGATTAATGCTAATTTTCATAATCGACCGAGTTTACCAGCGCGGTTTACCCCGGCGATTGTAACCTCTCTTTAAAGTAGTTATGCCAATTACTATATTCCCACATGCCAACAACTGTGGCTTCCCTGTCAATCAGTATGAAATATAACTATCTTTATTTTTCTTTAGGATAGCCCATGGTTAAACAAGGCTAGAGTCTAAACAATTGACGTAGTTCGAAAGTACTATCTTTCCTGTTACGGATGGTTTAGTTATTATAGATCTTCCTACACGGAACACATTGGGACCTCTATATAAAAATCGACACAACCTAATTGTGCCAACGACTGTCACCTTTACCCTATATCATTAAATAAGAAAACCTGTGAATTTTCAAGAAAATTTGAAATTTCTTTAAACAGAGAAAGCAATGCACTTAAAGGAAGTTCTATTTCCATTAAAAAATAATTTTTTTTTGAAGAAATTTTACAGTTTTTTTTGCAAAGACATGATTTGTTTGAATTAAAGTATAGAAAGGATTCTTTAAACCAAAGAAATTATTTTCGTACGCATGTTTCTTTATTCCAAGGCCTTTACATCTACTCAAAATGTAACCCATTGAAAGAATACATAATTAATTCATGAAATCCTAGGTTTTCAAACAAAATTCATAATTATGTTAAGAGTGTGATTTGTTTCTGTAGCCTTGCAATATTAATTAATTGAAACAATATTTCCTAGACTATAAGCCGTATTTTAACTTCATTGTTTTCCTTATAGGATTCAACTGCATGGATTAGTCGTTTGTTTTCAAAATCTTTGTTTTGAGAAATGCCCTTGAACAATAAGCGGGGCCTCCCTAAAGCGGTGCTCGGGGGCCCCCTAGCGCGTAGCCCTGTGCCACCACACCATTCGCTCATCCACGACGCCGGCCCTGTTGGGTTCGTGTATTTAATTTAATCATTTGTACTGTGACTTCAATTACATATTGTTAGAATTCAGTATGCATGCGAAATCATATTTAGATCGCAGAGGACGTATTGTAAATAAATTGTGAACAAATTTTAACATGAGGCGGATTTTTGTTTGGATCCATGTACCGTATGTCAATTGAATAAAATCTCTCAAGGAGTTTTTCGAGTACACCGAGAAAAAGAGATGTGTTGATTCAACCAATAATTGGATCACTCGACAAATTTTTGTATTTAAATATGTTTAAACCACCGGAATGTTTAAATCAATTACGCCGAATTAGTTGCATTAATGTTGTTGGAAGAACCTACAATGGTGGTTCCTCCAATAACCTGAACGTTGCCTGAAGCATTTTGGTTCAAAATTGAAAGTATAGATTTAACCAATGACAATGGCACGTTTTGACTATAGTTAACGAAAATTTAAGAGTATTTTATTCTAAATATTATTACTGCTTGTATTAATAATCAATATATTTCTTTTCGTATTTTTAGTTTTGTGTGAAACAACATCAAAGGTTGTTCGAAAATGAAAATAAATGTCTTTGATCGCTCTTAGCAAATAACCCTGTCCAAGCCAAGCACGCTTAATCATCGTCTCAACGTGATCCGCAAACGACAGCTTAAATTCCAAAATCACCCTAGATCATCAACAATTCCAACTGACAAAATTAATATCCCATCAAGATAAAGATTTTTGTAAGGCGGTACCATTTGACGAGAAAATAATTTATGTTTACATTTACATATGTTCAGTTTTAACCTGTTAACGCTGCAGTACTCAGTAAAGCTGCGCAAGTCACTATCGATCAAGGCGTAATGTTCTGAAAAGGTCACCTAGCGATAAAGTTTCAAATCATCCGGGTATAAGCTGTATTTAAAATTTTTGAAACAATAGCCGATGTCGTTAATAAATATGCTGAAGAATAGAGGAGCCAGGTGTGATCCTTGAGGGACATCCGAAGTAACACCTCTAATGAATGACTTGAATTATTTATGGCAACTTACTAAGACCTGTCCGCGATCTACGACGCAATAACATTCAACAAAGGACCATGCACACCAAAATCCTGAAGTTTAATTAACAACGTTGGGTGATGAACTTTATCAAACGGCTTACAAAAATCAGTGTAAACTGCAGACACAGATAAACCTTTATCAAGCATTAATTGTATGTTCTGAATGAAAGGTACCAAATTAGTTAAAGTGGATCGTTTTGAAAAAAAGCCATGCTGATGTTCCGGCAACAAATTTTTGCATCAGAAAAATAGCTCATGGGAAATAATAGACTTGAATACTTTACCAAATTGATCTAAAACAGAAATCGGCCTATAATTTGTAACAATAGCTCTGAACCTGATAATGTATAACTTAATAATCTTCATAACAACGGTGTAGATCACAAAAATGTAAAATTTGTCGAAATTTTAAGGGTAGATTTGGCCCCCCTAAACGAGAGCTTTTGCATAAACGGAAAGCGGTTACTTCAAATCATTGGGTACTACAATTGTGGGAAGCTTCATTCGAAACGGTAAGTGGTAGTCTGTCTGCTTTCTTTGTAAGTATTAAAACAGTTTTCCAGTTTTTAATAATTTGATCTTTAGGCTGGTAGATATTTAAAATTACTAAGTATTTATATTTTATGTTTAAGAGTGCTTAAAAATAATAACTGTATTATCCGTGTTGACTTTAAAAGAAAAATAGTGGATGCAATTTTTTTATGATCTTACTTACGGTGGAATTTCTACGAAACTTTATCATCCCTGACAATATAAATAAACGTTACATAAATAGGTATGTAAACACAAATAAGATAAAATCTGAAAAAAGAAAAAATGGTATTTGGATACTTTTTGTGTTTATTCCGCAAATTAATTGTAACGTACTTAAGATACGAGAACAAATGATATCCGTTTTCATCGAGTGTTTACTATTATTATACGCTCAACGCCTCGACTTTTCAGAACTGAACTCAAATAAATCCCGATTCTTTCCGTCCGGCGACGTTAGACGCGCGTAATTAGAATGGAAACAGAATACGTCTCTCGCAAACGATGGGAGCGCGATGGTAATCGTGCATCGGTGTTGTTGGCGCGTTATTTTCCGGCCCCACTCGGCGCGGCGTACCTCCCCGTGCCCGGACGAGTTCCACCGGAGCGGAACGACGACGTCAAGAGGAGCGCGCACGGCGGCGGACGGACGAGGCTAAGTGGAACTCTCTGGTGGTGGGGGAACGGACGGGAAACCGGGAGACGGCGGCGGAGAGCCCCCCTTCATGGACTGACAACTCCGGCAGGCTGTGTTTCCCGGACATGACCGGGCTGATCCAAGCGGAACGGCTGATGCATCTTATATACATACATACTGGCCATTGCCAAGACCGTATATCGGGGCATCCTAGCCGCGTAGCATATGCTGTATACTTACAGTTAGCGGCAAAAAAAATCTTTAATTTAGTCTTTGTTAGTTAAACTGTGGATACAAAAGAAGAATGTATAATATACGAAACTTTGTGACATTTGATTCTCATAAATATTATACCAAATACACTCCGCCAAAAAAGTATCGCATAAACTAAAAAAGGGCATTTATGAACCAAGATATTTTTATACGTTCACAAAAAGTTTGCCTCGTGTATGTGAACTATAAAAACACTAACAAAATAATGGAACTTAGCGTTTTTACTTTATTTTTTTCCTAAAAGAACACATTTAGAAAAATGCATATGTGTAAGGTTTGCTCAGTTGTTTATTGAAAGTCTTCCTATACGGACAAATTTTAAAGTGCGAAGTCAGAGTTCTGTACCAACGCTTTTAAAACTAAAATGAGCAATTTAACTTCAGAACAAGTGGCTGCTATAGTTGCTTTAATCGAAGATGGACGATCTCAAGCATACGTTGCTAATTTGATGAACATCAATCTGTCAAGTGTTTCTAGAGCCGTAGCCAGATATAGGGAAACAGGCATTTACAGTAGAAGACCTGTACCAGGTCGTTCAAGATGTTCTACTCGCCAAGATGACCGCTATTTACTACTACAAGCATTACGTCGAAGACATGTAACTGCGAGACAATTGCAGAACGACTTGGCTAGAGTCAGAAATACTCGTGTGAGTACTCAAACTATTCGGAATAGGTTACGACAGAGTGGATTAAGAGCTAGAGTAGCTGTAACAGCCCCTCGTCTCACTAGGAACCACCGAGTGGCTCGCTCAAGGTTTGCCAGAGAACATGTAAATTGGAACATTAATGACTGGGCCAATATACTCTTCACAGATGAGTCAAGATTTGGTCTTTACACCTCAGATAGGCGTATCTCAGTGTACAGACGAGACGGTGAGCGCTATTCGCAGTGTAATATCAGACCTAGACCTAATTTCGCTGGTGGCTCTATTATGGTTTGGAGAGGCATCTGTTTAACAGGTCGTACAGAGTTAGTACCAGTAGACAGAGGTACACTGACTGCCCACAGGTATATAACGGACATTTTAGAAGAACATGTAGTACCATATGCGCCAATTATAGGAAACGAATTCATGTTAATGCACGATAATGCACGACCGCATGTTGCAATAATCGTCCAGGAATACCTTAACGATGTTGGTATTCCAGTTTTAGATTGGCCTGCGGTAAGTCCGGACATGAACCCTATCGAGCACGTGTGGGACCTCCTTCACAGACGGATACGAACCCAAAATGTTGCCCCAACGGACCTGCATGGACTAGAAAATGCTCTCCGTGACGAGTGGGAGAATTTGGATCAGGCTTATATACGGAGGTTAATCGAATCTCTGCCAAACCGTATGCGAGCGGTCATAAGAGCCAGAGGTGGCAATACTCAGTATTAAAAGCTACTGTTATGACATTTTTCTTTCCAAAATTATAATTTCTTGTTTTAATAAAAATCTCAAGTATGAGTTCTTGTTTTTATTTGGCCTGTATTTTATTTAAACACTCATAGAAATTATATCTTAGAGCGCATTAAAGTATTTTTACAACTTTATGCTACAAACAAAGATTATGCGATACTTTTATGATTCAAAACTAAATTATGCGATACTTTTTTGGCGGAGTGTATTTCATAAAATACAGGCTTGCTCGTTAGTGCGTCAAAGTCCAATATAGTCTTTAAAAAATAAACCTGAAGGAATTTATTTTATGAAAAGTGGTACAGTAACCAAAAACGCACATTTTAAAAATAATTTGAAGTATACAGGGTGACGCCCTAAAGCGGGGCACTTTACAAAAAAAAATTTTAAACGAAACGCCCTGTATATTTTTTGTGTTTTCTTATCTGCTTCAAATTGTGTTTTCAGCGATCCCCGGGTTTTTGGTTTTGAGCGACGCATTGTTGAGTTATTAACGAACATTAAAAAAAATAGTCGTGACAAGGTTTACCATACTAATTCCATGCGACAGTATTACGATTAGCTAAGTCAAAATTATTTAGTAAGTATGCAGCCAAGGGATGTGTTGAACGTACAAAATGATTAAACATTAATCTTGTTATATAGGGTAGTTTTTACGATGCATTTGGCGATTGTGAAAGAGCGTTTCCTGAATTATTTCAAATGGAACACCGCGTATATTATTAAATTTTTGGAATACCCCGTTAATTGCGCTTAATTTTTATTAATAATGTCCTATACCCAAATCAAATAATTTCAAAGTTATTTGCAATTCTTCATTACAAACTGCTGATTATTTGTTTTCGATTCGATCATGTACCCAGCAAACGCTTTGACAAACAAAAACAAATAAACGACAAAAGGTATCAAACTATAATTTCGTTAAAGGTAATATTTACAATAAATTCTCAAAGTCACCTCCATTTTGATTAGAACACATTTACAACCTTGAGAGAAAGGACCTATTTACTTGTTGTAACATGTCAATGGAAACTGTTTCAAAAGCATGTATTATACGTTGCTTCATATCGTCTGCTGTAGTCGGAGGTGTCTGGTATACAATATCTTTTATGTATTCCCATAGAAAAAAATCAAGTTTCGTTAAATCTAGGTGGCCAACTAATAGGTCCACCGCCTCCGATCCATCTATCTTCGAATACTTGATTCAAATGTTGTCGGAAATCTAGTGCAAAATGTGCTGCAGCACCGTCGAGCTGGAACCACATATTTTCCCTTAGAACTGGAGGAACGTTTTGCAGAAACTGAGGCAAGTCATATTGCAGGAAATTCAAATATTGTGCACCATTCAGATGTCCATTAAAGAAATGTGGTCCAATTATAAAATTACCCATAATACCACCCCAAACATTTACAGTCCATCGCCTCTGCTTATCAACCGCTCTTAATACTGTTGGGTTTTCTGTTGCAAAGTATGAAGATTATGACGGTTTGGGCTATCACTCTGAGTAAAGGTGAATTCGTCAGTAAACAATACTTTTTGAAAAAAGTTAGGTGTTATCCTTTCAATTTCTAATCCCCATTCGCAAAATGTCTTTCTAGTATCTAAATGAGGCGCCAACAGTTCTTGATGAAAAGATATACTCTAGTCATGATATTTATGATTTTTTAAAATCTTGCTAACGGTAGATCGTGCCACATTAATTTCTGTTGTTATTTTAGTCGAACTAGTAGAGGACTTCTCAATTACTGATAACAAGACATTCAATTTACCTTCGTCACTTGTCCTCTTTCTCCTTTCACACTTTTCATAACTCACATTTCCTGTTCTAAAGAATCTTTCCTTAAGTCTTTCCAAACTTGTAAATGAAGGTTGTCTTCTGTCAGGATATGTTTGCGCATAAATTCGCTGAGTTAATAAACAATTTTTTTGGGCATATCCCATAATAAAAATCATGTCAACGAGTTCGTTTCTTTCAAACTGCATATTGACTGAACTAAAAATCGTAATAATAATATGTGACAAATAACAAATGTGCAAGAAAACTACGTACCAACTAATCCAATTAATAAATAATACAATGACAATATTAAAGGCAGAAACTTAAGAAATCACTAATGCCTAAGTAACAGCAATAATTAAGATTTGACACATTTGCCACTTTTTGTTTTTGTTTGTCAAGGCGTTCGCCCGATAGGTAAGTACACTAGATCGAATCGAAAACAAATAATTCGCGGTTTGTAATAAAAAATTAGAAATAACTTTGAAATTATTGGGTTTGGGTATAGGATATTATTAACAAAAATTAAGCGCAATTAACTTGCCATTCCAAAAATTTAATAATATACGGGTTCCATTCGAAAAAATTCAGGGAACGCTCTTTAACAATCGCCAAATTGACTGCATCTTAACAAATACCCTGTATAACAAAATTAATGTTTAATCATTTTGTACGTTCAACACATCCCTTAGCTGCATACTTACTAAATAATGTTGTCTTATTGAATTAGTACGGTAAACCTTGTTACGACCATTTTTTTTTAATTTTCGTTAATAAATCACCAGTGCGTCACTCAAAACCAAAACCAGGGGATCGTTGAAAACACAATTTAAAGCAGATAAGAAAACACAAAAGATATACAGGGCCGTTTCGTTTAAATTTTTTTTTCAATGTGCCCCGTTTTAGGGCATCACCCTGTATACTTCAAACTATTTTTAAAATGTTCGTTTTTGATTACTGTATCACTTTTTATAAAATACATTCCTTCAGTTTTATTTTTTAAAGACTATATTGGACTTTGACGCATTAATGAGCAACCCTGTATATGTTTCTTGTTAAGAAAAAAAAATGTTTGCTTCTGCAATACAATTTTGTAAGGGATCTAGCAAAATGAGCATTACTAAGTCGTGATAACGGTCAGGGTAAATGTTAATCCTTTCTCCGGTTTGCGGTACAAATCAAAGCAGATCCGCTTGCTACAATCCCCGTTTTAAATTGCGGTATTGTAATTTACAAACTTGAGGATTAAGACTCGTAAATATAAATCCATACATATTATTATACAGGCTGATCCGTGAGGTAACCGACAAACTTACACAATTTGTTGCAGAGGTGATTCTGAACAAATAACGTCCTGTATACTTTAGTTCAATTCATTTCCGTTCTTAAGTTTTTAACAAAAGAAAAAGAAATGTGTTTCAGTAATGTATTTAACCAGGAAATAACAAACTAAATATTCGCCTCTCCTTTCTAAACATGTTGCTATAGTTTTTGGGCTATATTCAGTTGCCAGTTAATACCGGCAAGTTCATTTCGCAGAGCATCTACTGCTGCAACTATTCTTTCGATCAATTCTTCTCGCGTGTTTGTCCTACTGTTACTGTAAACACGAGTCTTCAAACAGACTCAAAAGAAAAAGTCCACTGGCGAAAAGTCAGGAGAACGTATAGGCTATAGTACAGGGCCTCCTCCTTCTATCCACCGTCCAGGAAAATGTTGGTTTAGAAAGTCATGTCGAGTTTCCAGTGAAACATTTTCCAGTAATTCCGGCATAGTATCATCTAAGAAATTCTTATAATAATTGGCCGTCAGATATTCTTGGGTAAAATGCGGCCCAATAATCCTCACCATACATTTACTGAGAAACGATGTTGGTGATTACCCACAACTACATGATGTGGGTTTTCATGCGGTGAAATATGAGAATGTATACCTTAAAAGATCAGTAGATTCAGCAAATTTTTTTCAGCAAATTCATACACTTTTATGCCTGCCATGGTGCACTTGTGATTTGTAGACACAAAATCTTTAAAATGGTCTTGGGCCCCATTAAACAACTTTCAAGGGAGCATAAAAGGCAACAAATAAAACTTTCGAAGGGACTAGAGAAATAAGGTTTGGTAAAATGAACCGCACTTATACAAACTACGATATCTTCAATTTTTTTTTAATTTCTCTATATTAAATAACAGACAGATGCACGACCACATATAAAAACGATTTTGTTCCTTGAGACGTTGTCGTTATTGATTCGTTGCGCTGACATTAAAGAAAAAAATGATAACGACACAAATATATCTACAGGTGTGCACCTTTGACAAACACCAACTACCTCCATGCTTTTAAAAGTAAGAACAATATTTTTACATACTTACCTGTATTTCAATCCTTCTAGTTTCATTATTATTACGTGACCAGAGATCGATAATATCTTGATTTTTATTTAACTTATAGAGGTTGCCTTTGTTGATGAGAAACTCTTTATAACGGTATTGCGCTTAATAGTTTTAACTATAAGCATTCTGGATCGTATCGACATTCAGCGGGTATTCCTCCAATTTTTATTGATACCTAACCCTAAGTAAGATATGTACAAGACTTCTAAAATTATTAGTTCCATTCCGTTTTACGTAATCAAAAGTGAAAATATAGCATTGATTTAACTTTTACCTATCACTCCTGACGTGTTTATAGCAAATAAAATTCCCATTCAACATTCTCAAAGGCGGGCGCAGAAGTTCTACCTAAGTAAGGTCCGCTAGTTAATGGGTACTTATCCATGCGGCATAATATCAATCATCATTAAAATTCTATGAAAAATAACAGTGATGCTCAGACATACGCGTCTTCGCTTCGCTGTGGAGCGTTTAAAAATCTTTTGCCAATATTGGAATCAAAACCATTTTTTGCAAACAGTTGTGTTTTTTACAGCAGTGAATGTAACGCAAATTTCTTTATCGATAGATATTAGGGTGCATTTAGTATGTATAGTATGAGCCAAATTTTCCTGCTAATCATCACCATGCCTGGAAAGAAAACCGGTTATCACAGCTGACCAGAGCGAGATTTGAAACCACAACTTCCAAGAATGGAGACCTTAAGTGAAGCGTTAAGACTGTGGGCTACCACAGGAGTTATATTCCTGGTAGTCTTTGAAATATCATCACTTTTTCACAAATTAAAATTATTCTTCGGACATACATGAGTATGCCCGAAGAATGTTTAAACATCTTTCCCCATTTCTTTAGTCCTATAAAACGATTTCTCAGAATGTCCATCCAAACGTTTAAAACTGAAGGGTTTATAATCTACTTGTCATCTCTTGCATGATATTTTGTTCAAGTTGCTATTAAAATCTGAAAAAAAAAATGCTGCGATGTGGCTGTTATCATTCTGGCTACATTTCGGTTGGATGAACAAAAAATACTCAACACATCTCGTTTGACTAGTGGCTAGTGTACGCCATTTTGATACTAATGAACGATATTTGAAATATTTGATAGTTAGGAAAAATAACCCTTTCTGGCGGTGCCAAAATCTAATATGGCACCCATAAACAATAGGAAAGTTGATGCTGTCTAGAAGAAGACGCAATATCATACAAAAATGTTGATTACACCGCTTGATAGGAGAAAATATTGTGTTAGGAATGTGTCTTCTCTGCAAGACCAAGTAAAGGTAAAAATATTTTTATTTATAATTTTCGCAAAAATATGTCGAACATCTCTGTCTTTTCAAATTCATAATAAACATAAATTTTTTTAATTTTGCCAAATTGAAATCTATCCTGTATTAACAATAATAAGCGACATCGCTATGGTGGGGATAAAAAATTAATCAGCTTATATGTAAACAAAAGCTAAACGTTTATTTAACTACTTATATTATTGGTATTCGAAGCTTTTATTACACGACACACTATGTTGCTCGAGGTAATACAATGTTAAAGGCATTGGATGGCTGGATAATGGAGATCTACAGATGCCCTGACAGCTTTGTAAACTGTTACCGTCAAACAACACACTAGTTGTAACTAATTATACCAATTGTAGTTATGGAGTTAAATTGTTTGTTGCTAGACATAGCTTCGGGTTTGAAAAACGTCTGAATATACCTCATTCTTCTAGGCAATAACCTCTAATTTTGCCAAACCAAAAACGAGTGCCAAGTTCCGGTAGGAATCTTTATACGTGCCAAACATTGCACTGACACGGGTTTTACTTCCTAATAAAGAAGAAGACATATTCTAATGTTTATCTACAATAAAAAAATTATCGTCTCCGTCAGAAAACCAACCATCGGTTGTGGAATGAAAGACAAACCAATTCAATTGTCGACATGGCTTCGGAGTTAACTTGGCGTAATTTTGAAAACTGCTCCTTCTCTAAGCATGATATTCCTTTCTGTTTTTATTTCAACATAAAATTTGTGGGGAATGATTCTAACCGCAACCACGTCCATCAAAGCAAAATATTGTAGTCGCACATCCTGAAAATGAAACAGGAGTTTGCTGAGGCAATTGTTGACACATATTTTTAAAAATAAGTGATTATACTAGTATGCTTTGAAAATATATCACATAATTGATGGTAGTTATAGGCATGAAGATCAATTACTGCTAGAGCGAGAGAAGCATAAGATTACGGTGAACTGTAAGATTAGTTTGAAATCTGTGAGTGTCTCTCCTAACCCAGCACGAATCCAGGATGGGAAAAACTATCGATCTTATGAAAGAAAATGCTGATGCCGAAAAATTCTTTCGGCAACGGGGAGATGCGGTCGGCCTGAGCGGAGCGCGGGCGGGCAGTTCGAGAACGCCAGCTCGCAATAACAGCAGCCTCTCGCTATACTTATGTTATCATTGAATAATATTATAAGCCTTTGTTCTAAGATATCTTGCCTTTTATTTCGAGTGCATTTATAGTTGTGAATAATTCAAGTTTCTAACACTTATTTGACTGGAATGTAAAACAACCTGTCAAAATACCTCTACTTAGAGTTACCCAAGGTGGAAGACGTAAGCCAGGTCACTAAGGGTGATAAAAAGAATATGCAAAGTTAAAATTCCTCTCGAAAACTCTAAAATACTTCACATATAATACCTCAAAAAATCCAGTGAGATTTCCAGAGAAGCAAACTTATAGATGACGGCAATAGACAAACGTCATCTGGAAGAAACATCGAATCAAGAGCAAATGGATCTGATTAATAAAGAACGACTCGTGATTGTGATGTAGTGGTTGCAATTCACCAAGAAAATCTTGTATTATAAATTATTTTCCAGAGTGAAGACACAAAACCATGATCTAGGTATCCATCACGAATTTTTGAAAATGCACAGATTTCATTACTCTTGAATCTAAGGGTCTTCCGAAGAAACCAAGGATACTAGCCATGATACCAAGGCAAGGGAAAGAGTAAGAGGCAAGGCAATAAGTTTATAGTAGCACCACTAGAGCACCCAGAAATATTGCCGTTGACAAACTTTTGGTCGTAGATAAAGCTTGCTGTAAGGAAATGTCGAAGGGTCTAATTATCGAATTAGTCTAGTTACCTTTGATTTGCCACCAACCAACAATTGATTAGGGAGCTATAGGTACACATTTGCAGCAGGAAATAAGAAATCGAAGAATCCAATACAAAAAGCTAAGAGGCTGCAGTGTTTTCGGTAGAGTTCGTGTGAGGTAAGAAAAAAGCAAGATTTGTTAAACGATTAGGTACGATCTATGTAGGATCTCTTGTGGTACCATAAATATTATCTGGAGTTTGTAAGATTTCTAATGTAGGATTGTAACGTTTATTTGTAATTTGTAATAAGAAAAGTTAAGAATATGATTGAGATGGCATATATGTAAATCTTATGGATAATTATGGTCGTAACTGTACATAACAGCGCCGATGTTGTATTTACTTGCTGGTCATAGTCATAACAGTATCGTCGTTTATAGCTGCACGTATCGTGCACAACAGATTGCAAGGCGGAACACCAAACAACAGACGCATACTCGGTATTTTCAACGCTCCTTCAAAAACACTTGTTGAATATAAGACCGCATATTTCTGTGCGAGTAAGTACGTTGACGTGGAAATAGGATTAGGAGAAGAGTCGGCAGCTCTATTGTACTGGTTGCTCGTTTACCGAATGTTGCGCCGACGAAATAATCTACATCCAAATCAAATTCCTTTTGTAACTGGAGATTCGTTACAGAGCAATTATATTTTAAGCGTAATAATTCGGGCAAATTAACCGTTTGTTGGTTTGGTTCGAAAGGCTTTCGCGATAATAAGAGAAGCGTAACAATATAGATCAACACAATAATTAATGTATACGGGTGATGAATAAGCTTATTTGAACTGTGGCATAACTATATCTATAGCTGGACCGACGTTGTAGTAGTACAATTTATAAATAATCCATTAACTGTAAAATGTAAAATGATCGCATGGTATTAATTACATTTAACACAACAAAAAATATCTATTTCTGGATCTTTATGCTCCAGGCAATCTCTCAGTTCCAAACATAATTGCAAATTTAAAAGAGGCAGTTTACTTGTCGGTTTAGACAAGTAGGGGAGAGTCGGTTAAAGCGGGATGGTAAGGTAAAACGGGATACCGCTGTTTTCTCAACAATGAGTAGAGCCATCTAGCTGCTAATCGTCAAATTAGAATCATACCATCTATTATTTAGTGTTGGTAACCATAGTAGTGAAGTTATTGCAAGTCTGTGAGAGAAAACACGTGCAACGAAAAAAGTGACATTATACTATTTTGTTTGGTGTGTGTGTCAAGCAAAATATTTTCGTTCTGACTGGAGAGCAGGTAAATGTGAGTGTAGCTGATAGTTCTTGTGTTACTTCTACTTCAACTTTTTCATCCTTAATTAAAAGTGTCATCATTGTATGAACCAAAGAAATAATCATTTATTTTGAAATGCACAGTTGGGTAAAACGGGATACCATGCGGTCGTCTAAAACAGGATACTATCCCGTATTACCCAACTCCTTTTATATTGATATCACTGAACCAAAAATATATATTTTTCCCATTAAGGTGTAAATCAAAATGGGGAAGTATAAAAGAAAAACCCTGGGATGCAAAAAAAAATGCACCAAGCTGTGGAGGAAGTATTAGAGGGTAAAATGGGGTATCTAAAGGCTTCCAAGCAGTTTTAAGTTCCTCGTACAACTCTTGAGGCTAGAGTTAAAAAAATAAGGAAAGGAGAGCTTAATTGCAAAGAGTCATCGAAGAAAAAATTGGGCCGCCATACACACTCTCACACAACATTCTCTCCAAAACAAGAAGAAGAGCTAGCGCAATATATTTTGTTTATGGAGGCACGATTATTTGGTTTCACACTAAATGACTTCAGAACTTTGGCGTTTGAATTGGCAGAGCGAAATCACTTGGACCATAGATTCAATCAGAACAAGAAAAAAGCCGGTAAGCCTTGGCTATATGGTTTTCTAAGTAGACATCCAAACATCAAGCTGCGCACTCCTGAGCCTACATCGCTTGCAAGAGCCATGAGTTTTAGTAGACCTGCTGTTCAAAAATCTGATGTACTCTGCAAACATAAGATTCTTCCCGAATGTATTTATAACGTGGACAAAACTGGCATTATGACAGTACCAAAGAAGAGGTCCAAATGTCTATCACTGCGTGGAAAAAAACAAGTTGGCTGTATATCTTCAGCAGAACGTGGTGTTCTTGTCACAGTGGAAATTTGCATGAGCGCCGCTGGAGTGTTTATGCCGCCAACATTCATTTTCCCAAGAGTAAGAGCAAAGCCGGAGCTTTTGGACGATGCTCCTCCAGGAAGCATAGCATATTATCATTCAACAGGTTGGATGCAAAAAGAGATTTTTACAGACTGGTTCTCTAAGTTTATAGAGTTTGCCAAGCCCTCCAGAGAGAAGTCCGTTCTTTTGCTCTTGGACGGTCATTCAACTCACACTAAAAACTTGGACGTAATTGAAAAAGCCAGAGCTAACAATGTTATACTGCTATGCTTTCCACCACACAGTACTCACAGATTGCAACCGCTAGACGTTAGTTTCATGGCGCCACTCAGCACGTATTACTCTTCAGAAGTCCAAAAATTGATGAAATAACATCCAGGACGCGCTGTTACTGTAACCAAAATAGGAAAGCTTTTTGGAAACGCATATATAAAAGCCGCATGCGTCCAAACTGCAGTTAGTGGATTTAGAAAATGTGGAATACATCCACTTAATCCTGATGCTTTTCCAGACTGGATGTTCAAACCGGCTGAAACTACCAACAGATTAATGGACAGTGAAAATACCAATGTGATCGAAAATCCTAAAACACCACCCAGAAGTTCACCAGGTGAGCCAACGCTCATAACACCGACAAAATCAGACGATGAGCAAGCGATGACTTGCAGACCTATCTCTACAAGAAGTTTTTATGATAATCCGATTCCCTCATGTTCCGATAGCACTCCTTTTTGTTCATCCACCGCCAGAATATTTACAGTAACCCCAGAACAAATCATTCCCATTCCACACTCGGAAAGGAAAATTAATGCGATGACAAAAGGCGAGGTAAAACTGCTATATTATCATCGTCGCCAAATAAACAAGAACTAGAAAAATCTATCACAGCAAAACACAAGAAAATACGAAAGCGTAGTCTAGCTGAGGAAGCTTCAGCAAGCTCAAATCAAGAAATACAAAAACGTGTAAGACGCCAAAAGGTTATCAAAAAGATACCAAAAAGAGTAGAATACAACAGTAGCAGTTCGGAAGGAGAAGAGAGTGATACGTCGTGCATATATTGTACGGAAATTTACTCAATCTCCAAATCAGATGACGGCTGGGTAAAATGTCAAAATTGCGAACGCTGGCGCTGGGCCCACGAAGCTTTCGCTGGGGTAGATCACGACGATGATGAAGAGTATTCATGCGACTTTTGCAAATAAAGTAGTGGTTTTCTTTTGTTTACTTAGTTTTATGAAAAAAAAGTTTGAGTTACCTTAGTGGTTAAACGTCTTATTATTTGTTCAGGTTTCTTTATTCTCGATTTTGGAATCTTTAAAATAAAGTTCTATTTTTTGAGTTTTCGTTTTTTCTTTTAGTGGAAAAGCAATTAATTCACAAAAAACATTTACTATCCCATTTTACCCGACGGTTAGGGTAAAACGGGATATTTGACACCTACGCAAATAATTATAAATTACCACTATATCTATTACCAAATCACAAGAGTATTGATTTATTTACAAAGGGAGAAACCTAAGCGAAACTGTAAAAAAAGAAAACATTAAAAAATCTTCTTTGGTTTTTAATTTTGAGTTTTCTATTCTAGCTATAATTTTCGTTTCGAAGTTAATTGTATGAGCATTTAATAACATATGTTGTATCAGTAAAGAGTTAGATGCTTTCCTATGAAGAACACATAAAATAGATTTCTTCTGTCAAGTAAATATATTTCTTTAAAACGTTATACTTCTTTCAAATATATCTGTATTTGAAATAAGAAATTATACTTGCATAGAAAAAAATATTTTACTTAGTTATAACGAATGATATTCTTGCTTGTAAAGCTTGTTTTAAGAAAATTATATTTTCCCCAAGAAACAGATTTCTCTATGTAAGAAATAAAAGCGACAATGAAAGATTGGTGTAGATACTTGAATTAAGAAAGTATATTCTTTGCTTAAGGATTTAAATATTTGAAGCAAACCCTTTGTATACTTATTTTAAGCTGAAAATCGTTTTAAAAAAGGTGGGGTGAGCGTGGCTACGTGACAAACGAACGATTACCAATAATGCAATAGTTTCTAGCGTGCATCGAAGGATATTGGTAATTACTGGAAATCGGTAAGTAATTCATAATGTCCTTATTTATTAAATAGTATACAACAAACATACTTTATAGTATACGTATTGATATGTGGCTGATATATAATTAAATCTGTAGCTAACTGATTTAATTGAATTGCTTGTGAAAATATGATTGAGACAGTTTCTGAAAATGCATTTTTTAACCGTATTAATGTTTTAACAAAACAATACACAGTGATTTCTTAGGATATTAATTTAAATCTATATTATACATTGGACATCTTTCTTATAGAATAAGATAGGTTAGGTTACTACTTGCTCTTAAAATATTGTGCTTGTTTGTACCATGTTTGAGAGAGGTTTTTTTTTAGGAAATATACACTTGGCCGTAAAATTTCATTTTTTTTTTTACTAAATTCAATGTATTTTAGACGTTGCAGAGGATGAACAATTGCAGAGATCTAAAATTTGGTTGAGAGAAAGATGAGAGCCATGGGATGAGGTCGTGGAAAAATGGACGCAAACATACCGTTTACGAAGAAACGATAAAGCAAAAACTGTTACTGAATTTCTCCGCGAGTGGCCTTTTTTTCTTAAGTTTTATTGGCATCTGACAATGCATATATTTTCTAGATCTAATATGATAATTTCTCTGATTCGAGTAATCTTGGTACTTTTTTGTTGTACAACAAACTTTTAAAAAATTAGTATGCACCTAGAAAGTTATCGAATGTTTGCTGGCTATCTATAAGCTGAATTATTAAATAATCATATGTTTGTGTGATTATTTTTTGACGTTTCTAAAAACCAATAGAAACTTTTAATTTCATTATAATTGTGTTTTGGCAAATAATTTTCAATTTATTCTCACTTTCTTGTCATATTACTATTGATAATTTATTGAATTCGCTGTAAATGATACCCGGAGATGTGGAAATATTAATGAAGAAGCAACAAGAGACCGCCACTAACCGCAAGTATTGTTTGCATGCGTATATATCATTTTTACATTTCGAGTGCAAGTATAGATTAATATTTATAATAATATTGTTAGATTTACAAAAAAAGAAAAAATAAATTATGTTCAAAATTATTTTTTTAGTTTTGCTCAAATATGAAGGATGTTGTAAGGGTAGTGATATAGATAAGATAATCCAAGCAGTAATTTTGTTTGCTGTATAAAAGTATTGTACATCTATATATTAAAAGAAACGTGACATTTTCCGACAATAAACATCGTTTGGCTCTTTTCTTAAAGAAATTTAAACTATTAAAAGTAAAGAAACGGAAGAACATTTTGGAAAGTCAACTTTTGGGCAGTATCATATATCAGTATAACGATATCGGAGGCACTGTTTATTTTCCCATCGTAATATCTCCGTTCATATATATATATCAGCGCAGATGCATCAACCAGAGGATGATGATCATCTGGTGGTAGGTTTTCTTATAAAAAAAAAACACAAAATTTTAGGAAAAAACAAAACAGGCTCATTGTGAATAAAAACACAATCTTCTTTCAAAATAACAAACATTTCGTTGAAGTAAAAAGCCTTCTTTTACCAACCAAAGTCAATCTCTTCAATCAAAAATTTCTTTGCAAGACAATAAGGCTTTATTCAACTAAAAATATTCTTTTACTAAGAATGTCTATTTACTTAGGCTGAGATTGGAATTCTTATTGATATTATGTTATGATTTGATTCAATGAACCATTTTCTTGTAGTAAGGCATTCTTTTCTTAAAAATTAAATAAATATTATTTTTGATCCAAGAATATATTTATTTGCGTATATATGAAACAATCACAATCTTAACTAAAGTAAAATTTCTTTGAATTAAAACTTTTTTTTATGTGTGCATGATTTCAACCCCTGGTCAATTTTTTTTTATCTCGTAGTGAGTTTTTTCTTTAATGTGGTGTCCTTTTTAAGATTCACATGTAAAAAAATAGGTGACGTAATCGGCAGAATCAGAACAAGAAAGTCTACAACTTATATTATATGAATCCACCGGAACTGAATTAAGTTAGCCACATTTCATGAGAATTTACAAAATATATACACTGCACTAGTATATCTAATCTTTGTTCCTCAAAATTTGTGAAACAGTATTTACCCTTGAATTAGAGGAGGATACAACTGTGATTGACACAACTAATTACATAATTTGCTACTAAGGTACTGCAAGAAAATAATTACCAATGCAAATTACTCTGAGACACGTATTATCATGCAATTAAAATTTTCCACGGAAATGCAACTTTGAATACAATAGTTTAGGTTTCTCTCTAGGTTTATTCTCATTAAATAGTTAATATTAAAATTGCCTATTCTAACGTCTGCATGTAAAATATGTTCTAAAATATGTGCCCCTTTTTCTAATAGCTTTGATTAAAACTTTTGAACTGCTATCGTTAAGTCGTTATCGCCGGTTAATTCTCCATAAATCTTCTTTTAGTAAACTGTTAGGAACTAGGTGAGTATATAGAAAATGTTTGAAACCTCTATTATAAATTGCGTTAAGGGAAACGAAGCTTATATGCACTCGAGCATTGCCCTGATGAACTGATGCGACTCTTGCAAAACTCATTTATTAATATGCAGAAAATTGTTGCCTGACCACGTTTCAGGTATTAAATAAAGTAATAACATTTCATCAGCATCTTAGAAAATAGTAGCCATATTCTTACTTACTGAGGATTGTATTCTAGATTTAGGTACTAATGTGTACAGATCTTAACCATGTCGCTATTAATTGCGTTGTTGTTTAGACTCAGGATAGAAATAATGAACTTACGTATGTCAACTATAAGAAGTGTAGAATTCCTTTTTCGATCACTGTTAAATAATTTCAATTCCTGCAGTGGTGATGGTCCTAGTTTTTGCTCGTTCGTCAACATTCGAGCATCTAGGATTCGAGGCACTCAAAGTAAATCGTTCTTCTGCAGATATTTAACAACAGTATGCATCTAGTTGTTATGTACTTCTCTTTTCAATTTTCCATCAGCTTCTAGTTTATATTAACACAAGTTGTTAACAAATAGAGCTACAAAAGCTAAGCTAAGATTAATTCCAAAGATTGCCAAATTGCTCTGATTGAATTTTAATTAAAGAAAAAAGAAATGTTATCTCACATTGTAAATATGTTTTTTTGCCATAAGCTTATGTTTAAGACATGGAAATTTGCAGCTACATTCTAATTACAAGTACAAGTAATGACAGAAATAGATGGTTCAAATAATTACTAGATAATATAATATTAGCTTTACTCAGCAGGATAAACTACTACAATATTTCAAGCACAATTTTAAATTAGATGTACTTTTAACTTTTAATCCTTCGCAAGTTCTTCAAATACAAGTACATCCTTTTTATATTCTATTTATTTATTTATTTACGTACTTGCGGGACAAAAATGGATTCAATCCTTCTTGTAACGTATTTTTTTAGTCACACTAGAAGAGTTTAATTATATTGTCGTATTTCAACTATTTTGTGTTTACCTATTGTTTAATAAAAACAAGTATTTACAGCAAAAGTTAATTTAAGTACATATTTCTTATTTCACTTCACATGAGTAGGTAAAGAAGGCACTGCTTTCTAATTTTTACACGCATTCTCAAGAATTGTTAAACAGTACTCGCTACCTCAATGCTGTCTCTATTCCACGGTTGTGTTCTTTTCTTCACGCTGATGGTTTCAAATGGCTTTCGAGTGGTACTGAACGTTGAACATATGTGTTCTAGGAATAAACTGCAGGAATTATTGCAATTAGGAGAAATTTTTAATTTCGCACAAACAATTAATTTATGATCTAACAAGGGGAGATCGCCAGATATTAAGCTCAGTTTTGATTCCGGCTTTGGCAGTTGGCAGTGTAGACCGCTTGGAGTAGTTTTGTAAGATATTAACCGTAGATGGCCAGACATCTATTTTTCTACGATTTTTTAAAATTTACACTGATAGTCTCGCTTTGTACACTCGAATACGAGATATGTTTGCCAGGTAGTAGTAGCGTAATGGTAATAGCATGCAGAAGGACCATGGTTCGAATCGGGACGGAGCCGTTTTCTTTTTTTTTTAGTTTTAATCGTTTCAAGTTCAATATTAGAATGATAATGAAAATACAAACATATGTTCAATTTACACAAACTGCCCGTAATATGTGTGTTCGAATATAAATATTTGTAATTAATTATAATTATATACATGGATTTCGGTTAATGGCGTTGTATAATGATAGGATGAGGCTGAATGTATTTTCTTAAAAGTAACAATAACAGATTATACAAATAAGTCTTTTGAAATAAATATTAGCTTAGACATTTAAATGAATGTTATTAATTTTGTATGGTAATAATCGGATCACGTTTAATTTTTTTAGTTAAAGTAAACAATAAGAACAATATATAAATGCTGTCTTCCCATTAGAGTCATTGGGTCATTTATCTGTGATCTTTTATAGATGGCATATTTTGTGAAAATCAGTTTGATAATAATAATCCTACTAATAAAACTAACGGAAAGCATTTAGATGTTTTGAATTAATATTTACTTTGGATGAAATGTTTGTATCATGTGTTATTATTAATTTTAACAAAATAAATTATTTGTCATCCTATTATCATTCAATGGAATTAACCGAAATGCATTTATTTGTAATTAATTTATTTTCTCACACATCCAATTCAATACTGATATTATAGGCAGTCTGTGTAAATTGAACGTGTATTTGTACCTTTATTATCATTCTAATATTTAACTTAAAACGATTAACATAAAACAAAAAATAAATAAAAAAAAATAAAAAGGGAAAAGCATAGGCTTCGTCGGAATTCGATCCCTGGTCCTTCCGCATACACTTGGCTTTACCATTACGCTACTCGTACCTTGCAAATATATCTCGTATTCAAGTGTACTTAAGCGAGACTATTAACCGATGTAAACTTTCAAAAATCGTAGAAAATAAACGCCTGACCATATTTGGCTAATATCTTACAAAAATCTATCAACTGACAAAGCGGGGATCAAACCTGGGGTTATCGTTTGTATAATAAATTAATATAGCACTGCGGGTCTTTGTTGGATTTTTAGAATATGATAGCCAACAGCAAATTATATAAATAGGAGTTTAAGCAGAAATTTAGGACAATTATCTTGACATGCTCCAACAGTTTCCGCTAATTACGAAGGCGTCCTGATAAATTAGATACACAGAAAAAACTGTATAATGTGGAGTAGTATAAATATAATAGCATTTTATTACATAGGAAAATTTAACATGAATCTGTTCATAGATGTTTCTACATTTATGAATTATATATATATATATCACCCAATATAGCAAAAGATATTTGCAATTATTACATTCATTATTTACAGACATTATTATAGATAATATATATAGAATACAGTTTTCTGTCACTACAATTATCATCCGCATATTAACACTTCACCGACGGGTCTTTCTGTTCGCCGCAAGCGCCGTGATGACGGGCTGTTTCGCGAGAATTTCGCACAACATAAGAGTTAAAATAAAAAATTCAACTTTTTGAACTTTTGAATTAAAGGGAATTAAAAAACGACAAGTCGAAAAAGGTAGTCTCTACATGCCCCGTCGGTTACCATAAGCGGACGAAATCGGCAACTACTACCAGACCCGTCGGTTAAGTGTTAATATGAAATGTAATAATATCTCTAAGATGGGTTAATAGATATCGGTGATAGCACTTATTGACATTACTGCAAGAGCTAACACTCCCATTGGGGGTGATCGCATGACCAACCTGACAAAATAAAATACTTACGTGTCTAATATATCTAGTATACCCGATGAGATGCGAATAAGTTACATCCAAGCAATCCAAAGCCTATGAAGGAAACACTAGTTCCAGTTCAACATAGTAGGCAGATAGGCCGATGTTTTATCAACAACCCTATTTAATCTTGCGGTGGAGAGTGTAGTAAGGAGGGTGTAATATACAGGGACGATACAAACCCGAGCGCAGCAGATTATAGCATATGCGGATGACATTCTCATAACTTCAACATCAAAAGTAGCACTAACCGACACCTTCATGAGGATAGAGGAAGCGTCAAAACAAATGGGGCTGAAAATCAACGAAGCCAAAACAAAATAGGAGAAAGTGTTGAGAATTATCCTATGACCGTAAAAGGAAAATGACATGATGCGTAGAAGAATGAACCACGAACGAGTACATGAAATAAAAGATGTGGATATACTAAAATTTACAAAATGTCAGTGACTGAGGTGGTTTGGGCATGTTCTACGAGGAGACAAAACCAAGTAACAAAAGGCATAATGGAATGGAGACCGTTTAATAAAAGACTGAAGGGCAGACCAAGGACAACATGGTGGGAACAAGTGACACAGGACCTTGAAATATGAACATGAAGAACTCGTGGTAAATAGTGCAGAATCGAATAGAATGGAGAATGTGCATGATTATTCACTTATGAATATGAACTTTTATTGCATTGATCGTGATCAACTCAAGATGCCCTTTAGTGACAAAAATTTATAGCGGACTAGGGGATTTTACTATTCTATTATTGACTATCCTGTCGCTTCTTGTTATTGTTTACATATTGCCACGGAAAGTTCCACTACATAGAAATAAATAGATGTAAGAAATAATGTATTGTATCAAGGGATCGGAGCTGGTATGCCGGAACCTCGTCAGTACTTTGCAAGACATCAGCTGGTGCGGGGATTGAAGGCGAGGTATTGGCATTCTGGTGGTGATCACGGTACAAGGCGGAACTAAATAAATAGTATAGTGTAAGTGGTGTTTTTGTTGAAGACCGACCCCCGACCTGACTGTTTCGGTAAGTACCCTTAAATTATCTTTAGTGAGTTGCGTAAGCTACCCCCGACACGCAAGGCGAAGGGTACGTGACAATATCGTCGTTTGTGATATATCTGCGTTTTTTGTTGTATACATTTTAATTCTTTATAATTTTGCTATTTTTCTGAAATTGTATTTTTCAATACAGTGCCCAGCTCTAATTTTTGTTGTACGCCAGTAAGTATAAAGAATTTTATTTTAATTACAATTAAAAATCTTAATCTTACATCTATCGTAAAGTGTTTCAGGTAAGAAAAACAATGCCGTTCACTGTTGAACAGGATACCTATATTGTGGTTGCCCTCTTTCGAAGTGCTGTTGAAGGTGAAGATGGTGAATGGACTTATTCTTTGCAATTGTGCATTCAGCAGTTCAATCTCAAATATCCTGATCAGGATATGATGTATTTTGGAGACATAGGGATGGGCTAGTTTAAAGGTTTATAGAAACTGACAATGTTGTGAAACGCAAACGTGAACTTAGAACCTTTTATTAATAAATTGGATGATGAAGAACTGCGGTATGATTATTTTCAACAAGACGGTGCAACTCCTCACACAGCGCAAGAATTTTATGGAGGTCGACTTATTAATAGAGACCGCTGGCCAGCCCATTCACCAGATCTAACTCCGTTGGATTTTTTCCTTTTTGGCCACTTGAAAAATAAGGTGTTTGCTAATGTTTTATATACCCTAGAAGATTTAGAGAATTCGCAAGAAGTAAACAATATTTCCCCGGATACTTTACAAAATGTTTTTAACAACATAAAATGAAGAGTTAATTTATGCTTAGAACAGGATGGTGGACATATTGAACAGCGATTGTAAATATTAAAATTGTTCACTCTATGCTAATGTGTTCTGTATTCTTAAATCCTCAATACATTATCTGTTTGTTTATATTTTATGACATCATTATCTTATTAGGTGCAATATTTTACACAACAATAAAAGTTATAGCTTAATTTGATGATTTATATGCTTGTAATAATATATTGAAAATATTCCAACGTAACCTATAACGTCAAAATGACAGTAGTGTATAAAGCAATGAGTCGTGTTACCAATTCCTCAGTGCTCTCAACCTAAATTTTTCGATCAGCTGAGGGTGTCTTAAGTTGATCACGCTGTACTATGATTTATCATTCTTTTACGGTAGTTGGTCATACTGTTTGTGACAAAAAAAGTGCCGGTCTCTGAAGAGGATCAGATAAAATTAATTATGGGTAATTTGCCTACCGGAAATATATGTAATCTGTGTTTATACCAGCGCCAATACATTCACAAGAAAGATAGGCAAATTTACCTATTTCTGCATTTTCGAGAACATTTTGAAAATTAATGTAATTTATGAGATAGTAACGATGACACGGATATTAAATAAAATCATCCAATCTATTAATTTGTTTGAACGTAATCAAAACAAATTAAATTTAGGAAAAATTTACAATACAAGAATGGTGAAATAGGAGTTAGAATTTACGAATCTAATTGCTGCCACTAGAAAGCTTTTATCAATTAAATAAATGAAAAAGGAAAATGTGAGCATGAAAAACTAGAAACCAGGAAAATATGCACCTATGCACTTCTTTTAAATAAAAAACATTTTCTGAATATTTGTATACAAATAATATGTAAGTAACACTATGTTTATAAGAATTTAAAACAATGAAAACCGTTTTGATAATACGAGTCAAACTAGTTGTCCATATAAATTATCTTTGGAAACTTTTTATATTTAATAATAATAATAATACATCTTTATTTCCACTACATAGAACGTACAATGTACAAAATAACGTTCACAAAGCGAGGGGCGGGGGGTGAGTTTGCATGCTAAGATCCAAAGTAATCATTAATCGAATAACATGTTACAGCAGACCCTGATTTTTGAATGTTTCCTTAGACGATTCATTTTGTGGTAAATTGTACCTGATCCCATTCGATCCTGAACCCCAGTGTATGATGCCGAATGCCATCTTCGAGTAAAAATTTGAAAAGTAAAAAGTTTTTAATGTAGATAAAGAGCACGATTTTTTTAAGTTATTAAGAGCGTAACATATTTTTGATAATTCTTTAGAAAGGTATTGCACATGACAGTCCCACTTCAAACTTTCATCGAGAAAGACGCCAAGTAATCTAGCAGATTCAGTGAATTTAACACATTCACCGTTAAGGGTGAAATTACTGATATCATATTTGAACCGATTACGAAAAAGTATACACTGGGTTTTATCTAAATTTGTACATAGTTGATTAAAAGATATCCATTGACTTAAGTTAGTATAGCTTACATTTGCAATGTGAATTAAATCTTCAAAGTGGTTACTTCTAAACGCGATGGTAATATCATCAGCAAGCAGAGTAATATTACTCACATGGCCATTATGCAGTGGCAAATCATTTACATACATATATCAAGAAAATTGTAGGTCCTAGAATGGACCCTTGGAGAACACCACTTCCAAACACAGACACTTTGGATTCATAATTGTTCGTGATTACTGTTTGTTTCCGAAATAATAAATAACTTCTAATCCACGCTAACGGGGTTCCTCTAACTCCATGCCGTTCTAATTTTGATAGTAAGATTTCATGACTAAGATTATCAAAAGCCTTTGATAGGGATAAGAATATCTAATAACAATTCAGCTAATAGGTATAGGAAAAATGTTATTTAAGTTATTCAGCCTGTATTAGGAGAATGAAATACCGGCCCTTAATATCTTACAACTTATTACTTAGAAAACTGTTAATCATAAATTATGAGATATAATTCTACCCAAACCTACACAGAAAGTTTTGCTCGAGAAAATGCCTCATTTCACCGCAGTTATCTATGATAATAAGTCGAACGGAAATAGGAAATGTACCGATTTTTGAACAGTTCAAACAGTGTCGTGACTAAGTGGTAGCAATGACGTAACGGTTAACTTAGAGCGAATGACCTTTAACTAACTTACATGGATGCGTATTTAGAAAGTACCTACATTGCAGTATTAGTAATTGAACATTGAAGGGATCGTGAAGTATATAGATCATGCGACGAGGATTTAGAAAGTAATTGATTTTTCACTATACGACTAAGAAAAAAACGATTTGTAAAGGGAATTTTGATGAAAATTACGTACCTATTATATATGTATATAACACATGCGCTTGTGAGAGCCGTGAGCGATAAAAACGCAAATATATCAAAGGACCGGTCGCAGAACAGCAAACATTTCCAACTTATCCATTTCCGGGTATTTAAAAGCTGTTATTACCGCCGCAGCGTCGACTCTCTGGATCTACTACACGGCAATAACAACAACAAGAAGAAGAAGAACCCGTAGCTGGATCCGGCCGGCATTCCATGACCTCTTCGTTACGTGAAATTGTTCCATGCCCATTTCGCGGATCGCGGTTCATGCTGCATACCTTTGTCTAATTTCGAATCGGACAGTGGGATTTGGAGCGGGAATTTTTAGATTCTGTTAATGATTTTTTTCAATTTGCATGCACACGTAGCACTTATTGTATGTATATAGCACGTATATATATGACGTCGTGACTAAACAGGTATGTTGTAAAATTAGCGGCGAATAGGAGGTATTCCAAGTGACTAATAGAAACGTAAGCCTTTTACGTAGCGATAAAAATGTAAGGTTATATGGCCGAGTGTATGAGTGAGTGCGGTCTATCTAATACATAAGGAGAAAGGTTGTTATAAGCATTTATGTGTTGTAGTGCGCTTTTTTTATTACCTTATGAGATCGCAGCGGATTGGCAACAGGGTCAATGTAATGATAGATTGTGTGCGGCCACAGCGTGACTCTTCGTGTGATGGATGTCTTTGTTACCAACGTTCCCGTTATACTATAAAACGTAATGTAACACGACTTATTACTACTTAGGTATAATAAAAGAAATATATGAAACACCACCAACTTTATCAAAAACACAACACCGTATTCACACTTCTTCTCCGTCGGCTTTCCTCGGATTGCCTCTTCTTTTTTAAAATATACATAGAGCCCTGCGAAGTGTTCTAACTCTGTGGATGGCACTCAAAGTCCACGGATGCGAATAAGGACCCCGTGAATTCTTCCAGTGCCATTCGCAGGCCAGATGTTGCGGCAGCTCTGTTCGCGTACTGAATAACACTGAAAACTTAGGTAACGAGCGACAGGTAGATCGGGTTCCCTCTCTCCCTTGCCTTCGTAGCGAGGACATTGCACCTGTGGCTCACCGTCACACAGTTGATGGTTATTACTCATCGTACCAAGCCATTTGGAACACTACCTCCACGGTGCACAGAAGAACTCATCATATTCCGTCATCCAGAACCGAAAATACACGTCGCAGAGGTACCCCTGCGCGTCGTACACGTACGCGAGCGGACACTAATGACTCTTGTATACGCGCAACAATAGCGCTCATATATGAATGAAGAGGTATACGCACTTGGCCGGGTCCGTGATGGATTTTCACCTGATACGTGCGGATAGCTTACCAATACCCGACGTTGTCGGGACGATACTTGTTTAGTTACCAGCTGTGGTCATGTCGGTATCTCTTAATTCGTGATGCCCGGTAGTTAAACAGGCTTATTCTTCTGCCCTGATATATCTGCCGAACTTTCAATTAACACTGAAGGCTTATGTAATAAGATTACGCATTTATATACACCGGGACGTGGCCGTCAAGTTGAGGTTAAATTTCCGTATGGTTATTGGTTCTATTATAGTATTGTACGAACGTCATATTCACATGCTGTTGCAGTCCAAATTTTCTATTAATTCCCCATCTACCACATTGCTGAGATGCTGCTCTTACAAAATTAATATAATGATTAATTGGGGCATGTTTTGTAAAGCACATGTTAACATATTGAAAATGCTTATTTCATTCACATCTATTTCGAAGAGTTGTAAATTTAAAACAACTTACAATAAGAAGTTTGTGCTCCTCTTTATAGAAAGAATCATGTACCTATGTATTTAAATATTATAGAGCTTAAAGCCGCGTCTACACATTCGCGCGAATGAGGAAGCGAATCGCAAGGTGAGTCACTCATCATTCGCCTTGCAGTTCACCTCACTTGTAATCGGAATCATTTTTTTGAGTATGAATCAAAGGAAAATTCGACCAGGTCCTCCCTCAGACATTCTGGAACCCATAAGGCCAACACTGCATCAGGGGCGGAGTGGAGTACATCCGGATTTTTACAATTAATTATTAATATGCCCAAAGTTTGGTAGTTAGTTTTGTGAAAAATAAAGATTCAAGTAGAAAAGACACCTACCTAATGGTTACACAGCCCTAGGAGAGCGCGTGAGGGTCATACAAGGTCAAAATGTTTTTGTTTTTTTAATGGAACTGGTATTTTTTTTAACAAATTATAAAAAAAGGTCTAATAGTGAGTAGAAAAGTACTAAAACTTACATGGCCTAAAGTTAACGTTAAAGGAGATATTCAAAGAAAACTTAAAAACGATAAATGTCAAAATAACTGTCAGAGATAAATTTCATGCAGAGCTTGCATTTACAAACTGGGTATAAAATAAACTATCCTGCTGTGCTTCGCATATCTTCATCTCCCATTATGGGAAAAAACAGTGTAGGTATTTGAACATCGTTAAGAGATTACAGGATTAATTTCTAAATCATACTTCAAATACCAATCTCTGCCAGTTTACGCAATACACAACCGAGATACTGGACACTCAGGCTCAAGTCGATGTTGTCTATACGGACTTTACCAAAGCTTTCGATGGCATCGATCATTGGATATTATTGAGGAAGCTCCGTGGATTTGGTTTTAGCAATGCTCTTCTTGACTTGTTCCAATCGGACTTGTCTAATCGTCAGTTTTATGTATCCTACAATGGTTTCAGATCTGATATCCATATTATTACATCATATGACAAGGGTTTAATTTGGACCCTTTGTTGTTTCTTTTATTTATCAACGATCTTCCAGAAACCATTGACTGCAACATTCTCATGTTCGCTGACGATGTTAAAATATACGCCAACATTACATCTGACTGCTTACAACTCCAGAGGAACCTTGAATCACTGTCCAATTGGTGTATACTTAATAGATTGGCCCATAATGTCAACAAATGGCACGCACTAACCTTTACTAGAAAGAAAACTCGTATTGTCTTTCCTTACAGTATTGACTCTGCATCTTTGGCTCGTTGTAATAAGATTAGGGACCTGGGGGTCATTTTTGACGCTCAGCTTTCTTTCGTTGATCACGTTGTCTCCGCTGCAACTAGATCTCTTGGGTTCATCCTTCGTACTACGAAGTCTTTTACTGATTCATATGCCTTGAGGCTGCTGTATACCTCATTAGTTCGGTCCAAGCTGGAATACGCTGCAATTATTTGGTATCCATTCTACGAAATATATACAAGATATCCATCGAAGATGTGCAAAGAAGATTTTTGAAGTACTTATGGTTTAAGGAAAAACATATATATCCACCTAGAGGCTTCTCTCAGGAAATTCTATTAAATACTTTTTCGATGCCATCGTTGGAACTTCGACGTGCAAATTCTTATCTGTTATTCATATATAAATTGCTGCATGGTAAAATTGACTCCTCTTACTTGCTGGGTAGATTGCCCTTCCATGTGCCTCGAACCACTGCTCGTACCGTTGCGACGTTTTATACCATGGGTGGTTCTGATATGTAACGCCTACAATCGAATTAGTGGAGATTGTGACATATTCAATTGTACTATGAAACAGTTATTAGATGTTGACCGTGTTTCTTTTATAGCATTGTAGGTGAATGATTATTTAGGTATTATATTTTGTATTGTATTTACATTCTCACACTACTGTCCTTTTCTGTATTTTGTAAATTTTCCTTTATTTGGTTTTCGAACTGTTGGACAATAAATATTATTATTATTATTAAATACCAGATATATTAATTAATAAGTAATCACAAAGGGATAAAATTCAAATAGATTTGTGCTTCCCCACTTAATCCGTGAAATACCTTATAAGCTAATTAACTTTATAGTTTTAAATAGCTACCAATAATCCTTTGTGGTGACATAAATATCCTGCAATTTCCGTAATTTGCTTGCATCATTGTAAGAAAAGCACTAGTGTTTGAAATATCAAGAATGGATCAAGTGGCACGTGAAAAAATTTATATGATTTTGATTTATGTTGGAGCGGGGCGAAATATTCGCGTGGCATATCGTTTGTATACAGAAGGATACCCTGATAGACGTCACCTGAGTCGTACGACCCTTCGTCGTGTTGTACAACAGTTTACTACAACTGGAAGTATTGTGACGAAGGAAAAAGTGCAAAGGAAGAGTATTACTATAGTGAAAACCCGCAAATTGCTATGCTAGCGGCAATATCCCATAATCCACAAGTTAGTACAAGAGAACTTGTAGAGCAGTCTGGAATTTCAGAAACCAGTATTATTCGAATACTGATACAACAAAAATATTATCCATATCACATATCATGGAACCTTCATGGAACTGATTTTGAACATCGTGTAGAAGTTTGTGAATTGACTCAGGACAAAATTCGAAATAATAATAACTTTTCTTTAATGTGCTGTTTTCCGATGAATCCACCTTCCCGAAGCATGGGCAGATAAATAGGCATCATATGCATTGTTGTTATTAAACGTCCATGATTCGTTTAATAGAACAATTCAGAAGTCCATTGAGGTTGATGGTCAACATTTTGAATATTTACTTGAGTGTGTGTTTACGTTATTATTGCTCCATAAAATTAATTGATTTTAAAAATACAAAATTAATTACATTGTAGGTATTTCAGGGATTAAGTGGTAACACACAACAAATCTATTTGAATTTGATCCTTTTGTGATTACTTATTAATTAATATTTCTGGTATTTGAAGTATGACTTAGAAATTAATCCTGGAAATCCCTATTTAAAAAAAAATATGATTGATGTAAAAAAGATAGCTGAGATTTCGTGCTAAAATGAAGTAACCTCAAACACACTTTAAGCTCAATTTTTTACGATACAACGTCATAGACACCCACAGTACGAGTGTCACTTTTCGCTTGTCTCTTCGCTGGTTCAGATCTATTCACGTTAAGAAAATAGTCAATAGCGCTACAATCAAAACGTAATTCGATTAAATGTTGGAGCACAATTTTAAATTATTTTCTATTATAACCTTTGTCATATTTGAAAGTGGCTCGTATTTACGTCAGTCGCAGGCTATGACATTGATCGAACTTCTTCGTATAACTTCGTAATATATAAACATATAGAAACCTATTGCCGAGAGCATACGACGAACTACGATCGTTGTCATAGCCTCCGACTGACGTAAGCACGAGCCGCGCCTGCTCTAAATATTAATGACATATATTTCAGCAAAATATTCATTTTGGAACAAGTCACTTGATTAGAGCATCTTTTTTCATGCACTCATTGGCATTTTTCTGCCATCACAATGATACAATTCATTATCCATTATAATAACGCAATGTGGTTCTAAAAATGGTAGAACATGTATCAACCATTCCACAAATGCTTCACCATTTATTCTTCATAGTAATCTAAAATTTCTCTGATTCAAAATATAGCCATATATTGTAGCTTTGTTCGCTGTGCAGTCTGCAACTATCCACAGCTGACCGACGCATGCGTAATAACAATTAAGCGTTCGCAGTGCTACAATTTCGTATTTGGACCGTTTGCAATTTCGAATTTGATGCTCGCAGAGTGTCAAATTGTAGTCAGTAACAGTTGGTGGTTAATCCAAAAAGTTCACGAATTTCTTTTGGGTTTCAAATTTGCACATGCGCATTAAACGACGAAGATGAAACAAAGCATGTTGAAATATGTTTTCTTGTGTTTGTGAGGAGATAATCTAATCAAAAGATCTGCTATATCGAAACCTGTGAATTATATTTCTTGAATAGCAAAGCAATCAATAGATACTTTCATATTAAATATTTACCATCCATATTAATCCAGATATTTTCACAAATACAAACCAGTATTGAAATTATTATGTATCAAAGGCAAGGTAATAAACACAAACTTTAATAAATCCCAATTGTTGGACACAGATGGCTGTATTTTTAGTTCTGGATGTGTTTAAACTATGAAACTAATTTCAAACTACTATCCTTTTTTGAATAATGCGCACTGGAAAAACCCAAATAGTTTGCGATTCAGTTCTGGCGCAAAGCGAACGAACCTTATATAACCCATTTTCAACAAAATCATTATCACTAACGATATGTAGTTTACTGTTGCTACACACAGTCTATTTCCCTTTCCGGATAAATATTTCAATAATATAACACGAAGCACAGGAAATAAGCAAATAGACAACCGAAAGCAATAAACAAATTTAACAGTTGACATTAAAAAAATGTAGCAACCAGTTATTTTATTTTATGCAGTATCAATTTCGTAAGCACATTTTACCCCAAGTATTAGCCAGATATAATGAACATAATATCTATTAGTAATAATTAAAGATTGATATTAAGCAGTCAGTTGCATGATCACTTGTTTGACGAAGTCTCTAGAATGTAATCCTTTGCAAATATATGGAATATATAGACCACAAAACTTACTAGATATATATTATTACAGAATATGGACTAACAATAAATATGCATTTGCTAGGCAAATGTCAGTTAAATTAAAATCTATTTATAAATTCCAAGTAAGATCATTTATAGCGTAACTACAGTAAACAACTCGATTGGCCAACCCAGTTTGCAGTTAATATGTTCTTATTATTTGCTGAAGGATGTATAACGTTATTGTTACGTATGTAAATGGGTATTACTATGATATCATATCATAATTACTTCAGACAATTAGATGATGGAATTAAGTTTATGATTACTTAATGTAACTAAAATAAAAACATACCGTCTACCAGATGTAAGTATGGTCAACCGATGACACACTTAAAATATATTTCTTATACGATCATATCTTATTTTTAATAACACAGTAATTTTCGTAATTTGTATTATATCTTCCATTCCCTTTACCCATTAAAGTATGACAGATATTCTAATACCCTGGTGCCCTGTATTAGTCTGTCGAGGTCTCTCGCTGGTCGATCAGAATAATCCTAGGCACTCATTTTTAATTTGACAAAAATTACTTGTCTTTTTTGCGTCCAGAGCCTCGCATTTACATAGGATGTTGTATGCGGTCTCTATAATTCTATTACACAGTTTGTATTGGGTATTTATGGTGTTGACCCCCATTTTCTGTAGGGTCCTTTCAGTGCACAATGTCCTCTTCGGAAGTCTGCTACTATACGAAGATGATTCTTGCTAAGCTTTAGTTATTCATTCTGCCTCTTTGATGGTCCATTGATAAAGGCTTTTCCATGAGTTTGCCTGGCTGTGTTGTTCTAGTGTTCTTTGTGCTTCTCTTGAACTCAACTCCTTACCTGCTCCTGTACTATGTTTTTGGACACTTCTAAACTAAACCATCTCGGCCTATAAATTAAACTGACAAGTGCTTTCTTCCCAATTCGATTCCCGAATATCCGGACCACACTCAATGGCACACCAGGCTGTTGAGTTCTCAAATGCATTCTCCAACCAGTCTTGATTGTATCGTGGAGTTCATTAATGTCCTCAGTATCAACTGACGGTCTGTTACGTGTTAAGTTATTAAAAAATTCAACCGCTTGTGGCGTTGACAATATTCCAACAGATTTTCTTAAAAAATGTCCTGAAACTTACATAGACCCGTTGTGTCACATTATAAATTATTCAATGCAATGTGATTGTTTTCCACAATATTTAAAACACGCTGTTATCATTCCCCTTTACAAGAAAGGTGACCCTAATGATTTAAATAACTATCGACCAATAAGCTTATTAACCGGTTTTTCTAAATTGTTTGAGAAAGTCGTTCAGAATCGTTTATATATGTTCTTTACTAAATATAATTTAATAAATAAACATCTGCATTGGTTTCTGAAGGATAAAGGTATTGATACAGCGCTATTTGATTTTGTTTGGAAGGTTATTTACTCCTTGGAGAATAAGCAGGTTCCATGTGGTGTCATGTTGGATCTGTCGAGGGCGTTTGACAGGAATGATCAGAAATTACTCAAAAACTTGGAAGTTATGGGGTTAGAGGAAGTGCCCTCTTATGGTTCAAATCTTACCTTTCGAATAAAAAGCAAACAGTCTATTTACATTCTGATGGAAAATCTATACGTTCAAAAGATGTTGTTGTTAATAGGGGTGTCCCACAGAGTAGCCTCTTAGGGCCTCTCTTGTTTGTCATATATTTCAATGATATCTATGCCGTCAAACGTGTTGGCGATCCACACTCTATAACTGTCAATTACGCGGATGATACTTCCATACTGATTGTGGAAAATGACTTAAGTTTTTTAATCGCCAGTGGGGATAACTATATGCAGAGTGTGGAACATTGGCTCTCCCAAAATCATTTGAGTCTTAACCACAACAAGACCAATGTAATGTTGTTTAAGAGTAAACCAACTGCTTATCCTGATATTATTATGCTTAACAACTTCGCACGTGCTATGCTGTTCGTCAGCTGAAAGATCTAGTAAGCAATAATATCTTACGTATGGTATATTATAGTTGCTGTCATTCTCAGTTGAAATATGGAGTTATTGTTTGGGGTGGCAGTAGTGACCTACACCGGATCTTTGTGTTGCAGAAACGAATTTTAAGAGCTATGCTACAACTCAAATATACAGAATCGTGCTGAGGACATTTCAGGATGAATAATATTTTTGCAATTTATATTTACGAATCTTTAACTTTTCTTTTCAAAAACAAACACATCTGTCAAATTAATACCTTTGAACATATATATCCTACTAGACATAAGGACAACTACCGCTACCCTAAACACAGACTGTCATCAACACAAAATAGCTTGGCGTATAACTGTTATAATTTTTTCAATAAACTGCCAACTGCCGTTAAACAAATAAATAACCCAACAACATTTAAAAAAACAATTTTCAAATATCTATGTGAATTAGAACCTTACAGCGTTGATGATTTTGTTAACAGCTAATTATGATAGTTTTTATACCTACGTATTGCTGTGGTCTGGCAACCCGGTTTGCGTAAATTCAGTTTCTTTTTATTCATTCCGCGTGGAGTAAATTGAAGAAAAATTATTATCTTCCTGAACGATTTTTTTTTGTCTTTTGCCTTGTTAAAGGATTTTGAATTGTCCTTTTGTAATTTAAAATCAAATGCAGTTTTGATTTAGACCAGGACCTTTTTGTCCAAGGTTTCTTTTCTGCAAAGTTTGTAATTAATATTTTTTTTTCTTTTTTTTTTTTATAATAAATTTATTGGATTTACGTCATTCAAAATTCTGTTCTTTTATTTTTTGATCAATCCTTTTAAATTTCTGGGAAATTTATGAAAGTCAGATTTTTTATCACCCACATTTTACTTTTCAAAATTTGAGCTAGCTAATTTAATTTTTTATTGTAAAATTTCATTTGACATTTTTGTAGGTACTTTCAGTACACAGCAGTATGTACTTCGTTTTTCTTTTGTATTTTTCTTATTTTGACTTTTTGCTGATGTAAATTTATTGTTTATTTACAAATTGCAATAAACTGTTTATTTATTTATTTTATTTATTTGCATATCCCTCTGCTTGAAAAGCACTGACATATTTTCCTAGTGAAATTATAATCTTTGTATTTCTCACTTCACTGTAAATTCCAGCTGCATTCTTCTCCGTTTTGATCCGTTTGGAAACCAGACGGATCCCATCATACGCAACATTGCTAATCGGACATTTATATATACTTACAGTCGGAGAAAATAGGACTTTCTAAATGCAATAAAGTGCAATATAGTTTTATTGTCAGGACGAATTCCTACTGATATGTGCTGTCACTTGCTACAATTTGCGCAACTGTCATTTTGTTTTGATTCTGCTTGCCAGCAGTCTATTATACTAACCACTACTTAGATAATAATTCACCTCTTCCACAAAAATGTATATATGTAAATCTCTTCTACCGTTTAGGCAAACGTATATATCGTATAGGAACTAAATTACCTTCTAAATTTCGCCAGTATTATCTCCTATGACCGGTTAATAAGCGTTTGCAAGCGATTAAAGGCTTAATGGCATAGTAGATAACGATTTTTATGAGCAGTCTCTTGTTTATGGATCTCTCGTGCCCATTAATCATTCCGTATTGCCGATCGAGATTGATGCCTGATGGCCGCTGTTACATACATCTGATGTGGGAGCAATTCTCTTTGTTTTCTCTTTGTATTCATCCAGTTCTCGAAATGTGTTTGGCGCTTGTTTGGAGTTTAATACTCTTTTAATTGCGTCCGTGAATGTTACGAAATAGGTAGCAAATTACAGTTAGTAATCTACTTTCTCACAGTTAAGAGGTACCACGGAGCTAGCAAAAATTCGCAGTTTGAACTTTTTGTAATTGTATAAGTGAGTTGTTTAACAGTTAAAAATGTACTGCAATTTTATATCTTAATAGTTTTTTTTTTTTTACTTTCATAAAAGCAACTCATCCAGAAATTATAGTGCAGTACATACTTACAATTATTAAATAATGATATGGTAATTTAACATGGTTAAATATTTATGTTGTTTGATTTATTTTTGGAAGAAGCACTGGTTACAAATTTTAAGGCTTAACAATTAATGTGAAAGGCAGATCAAAATGAAACTAGGTTGTTGTCTGAGTTTTCGTTAGGTTTATTGCTACTTCATAAGAATTAAATGGTATACGAATAGCTCCAAACCACAGAAAATAAGAGATTATCATGATGACTGTTAGTAAAACAGCTGTCAATGCACTGAACTCATATATGATTAGAGCTCTAAGATGGCTGGGGAATCCCTAGGTAACCTGACTGAAAAGGGCCACTGAATATCCATTCATAATATTATAATATTGGTGTGAGAAATCATTTCTACACATGAGGGTTTAAGGTTTACATGAATTAATTTAACAATTCGTACAACTCCCTAATTCTGCTTCTTATTAACTAGTATTCTGAAAAATCTTAATAATTAAAGCTGACTAATAGCTAGTTAGAAACGATTAAGCTCATGGGCATTTTAAAATTATGATCCAAATAAGGATAAAATTCCAACAACTATTGCAGCACTGACTGACGACTAATCAGACAGAAAAGCTTAAACTAATTTCTGACATTGAAAGAAATTTTCAGTTGAAGACACGCCCATTACGATTTGCTTAAATGTTGATGTGTCAAATATTGCTAAGCGGGTTTGATTTCTCATTTTATTAGAAATATTTGAATGATAATGTTAGAAGATTCTGTTTTGTTCCTGTTTACATTTTTCATTAAAGATGTGAACTATATTTCAAGAAACCAAGAGAAAAGGTCCATAAATTCCTGTTGTTCATAATATATAAATTCACAAACTTTACATTTACAAAGATTGAGCCAACTTCACATAATCTATTATAAATACATCTCATTGCAACAACACCGATAACATTTTCTTCCGGTAGTTTTGAATATTGATTTGCTAGTATGTAATATGTTCACTTTATAACCGGCACTCTGACAATAATGTAATCCAACATATCAATGGAAAAATCTCAGTAATAGATCTTTTCTATGAGATGTGTAAAAAAGTATTAAAAATGCATATATAATTAATTTAATGTTATTTTTCTTTGGGGTTCTTGGTAATGCAAAATTTTTTATTAAAATTTGCTGTATGAAATGTTTTTCTTTGCGAAGGAACTTATTATCGTATAACTACAGCAAACTCTTTACAAATGACTTCGTTATAATGTAAAAGTAATGAAAAAAAATAACTACTTCGTTATACAATATTATCAATTGATGCATATTTCTTTGTATACGAATATAATCATATATGTATTTCATAAATCTTTAGACGAATTAACACATACACATTTTATCTTTAATCTATCATAAGAAGTTTATAAACATTGCTTATATCTTACGAGAGTCATAACATAAGTTGACACCCGACTTAGATAAAACAAATACCAGAACCCTTGTGCTTTAAATTCACCTTGGGTAGAGATTAATATCGGAGAGGACATTTCTCCTGTTCTACTACCGTCACGACAAGGACGAATAGCAAGCGGTTCCTTTATTACTTACAGTCACTATATGTATGGAATAAGAATCGTTTTGTTTAAAAGAAATGTAACCGGCACTCTGACAATAATATAATATATAATCCAACATATCATGGAAATCTCAATAATAGATCTTTTCTTGGAGATGTGTAAAAAAGGATTAGAAATGCATATATAATTGATTTAATTTTATTTCTCTTTGGGTTTCTTGGTAATGCGAAATTTTCTTAATAAAAATCAATTTTTAAATAATAATGAATTATCAAGGATCCAAGAAAAATTAAATTAAGCCTTATGACGGAAAGGAAATTTAATGTTTATATTGATCTATTATTAGATAAATAAATAATTAGCTAACTAAATCCAATTACCAGGGTATCAGTTAAAATATCTCCAGCCACTTGTAGGTCGTTAATTGCCGCTTGGGTACAGTAATAAAATTTACAGTTAATCGGATTTGGTGTTGCTTCAATTACCTTACCGTCTATTTCGTATACCCGCACTAATGATGACCAATAAATTAACTCTAGTACAGTCCATTTATTCTCTGAGTGCATTGAGTAGCAATTCTGGGTAATTTATTGTTTGACACTCGGATAACTTACCTTAAATGTTAGGTAATACTCGAAAAATCTGTTGCACAAAAGATATTTGTATGTGTAATTTAATATTCGCAGTTGCGACTTTAATGGCATGCATTTATTTTTTTTTTTTTTTTTTTGTTTTGTTTTTTTTTTTTGCCAGGGGAAAATGCTTTATGCACACCAGACCTGGGTTTATGGTCTGGTAGTGTGGGACTCCAGAGTCTGTCTACCCACTAAAAACCCCTCATCTCTCCCAAGTGAAAGAACGGCGCTCCTGGAACCGCCGAAGCATCTACTTCAGGAAGCGACTTTTGGGTGTCCATGAAAATTAATTAGGTGCCACTTCTTTGGCGGTCACGTTCTTCTGATTCCTTGCTACGCATAATGTTCGTTATTAGGCTCTGTATCCTTTGCCAGTTGTTCCTAGACATGATCATCTGGGCCACCAAGTTTTCTGGGGTCAGTCTTTCAAGGTCAGTCAGCGCATTTCCTCTCAGGTGTTCCCATCGTGCGCAGTGGAATACAGTGTGCTCAGCGGTATCGATGTTTCCACAGTACCTGCAGATTTCTGAAATGTCCTTTCCAAAACGTTTGGCATAATGCCTGAAAAACCCGTGGCCAGTAAGCACTTGCGTTAGGAAGTACCCGCATTCCCTGTGCTTGCACTCGATCCAGCTTCTGATGTCTTTGATTAATCTCTTTGTCCATAGGGCCTTTTTGTCCTCTCTATCCCATCTTTCCTGCCAGTTTTTATAGGATCTCTCCCGAGCCTCATTTCGTCGGGCACTCGCGTCGCCATCAATTTGGGTTATGGCAGTTCTCTCCAGGGCTAGCAGATCGATAGGTACAAAACCGGTGATCACTTGCAGCGCCAAGGCAGATGTTGTTCTGGCATGCATTTATTTGTGCGTTACTTAATAATAATAATAATAATAATGCATCTTTATTTCTACTACAATGCACAAGCAGAAACAACGTCAAAACAAGAATAGGAGTACCTACATTTTAGTTTTTATAAACATTGTTAATTAAATAAAGTTAAGAAATTCAGTAACATTATAAGGTTCTATATTACATATATAAAAATATGTCGCTCTTTTAAATGTTGCAAAGTTATTTTATATTTAACGGTAATTTATTTAAAAAAAACGAATAGTATTATAAAGTATACCCTTGGTAGATTTAGTTAAGCGACATTTTGGCACGTTATAGTTTACTTTATATCTTGTTGTATGAGTGTGTGTTTTTTCATTATCTCTGAAAGAAGTTTTATATTTGAAGTTCAATAATAGACATTGATGTACATATATGCCATACAAGGTAAGCAAACCTGTTGATCGAAAGACAGACCGAAGTGATGTACCATAATTCAGGCCCAGCAGCGCTCGCACCGCCCTTTTTTGTAAACCAAATACGCGATCAATTTCAGGGGAACAACCCCATAGTAAAATTCCATAACGGATTATTGAGACGCAGTACGAGTGGTATACTGCTCTAAGTGTCGTATAATTACTGATTCTACTTAAAATTTTCAGTGCAAAGCAAGCGCTACTGAGTCTTCCACACACCTGTTCTATGTGGTCACTCCATCTAAGTCTGTCATCTATACAGATACCTAAGAAACAACAAGATTTTGATAATTTGATTTTATCCCCATCCAATACAATAGCCACTGGGGTGGTGATGCCCTCGTTAGTTTTGAATAGTATACAACAGGTTTTATTTTTATTTAATTGTAGATCATTTTCTGTAAAATATTGTTTTACGGAACGATATATATCAGTTCCAGTTCGTACTAAAGTTGGAAAATTATAAGCACTAAATAGTAAATTTGTGTCATCCGCATAATTGATAATTTTTTGCGTTTTGGTACATGAGATGTTTTTAAAAATATCATTTACAAAAATTAAGAATAAAAGTGGGCCCAGTACGCTACCCTGGGGGACACCAACATTTGTATAGAGCGTATTAGAATGGAATACACCAGAAACAGTGTTAATTTGAACTGTATGTTGTCTATCGCTTAAGTATGACCTGAACCACTCCAATGCCACACCTCTCACACCGTAACATTCAAGTTTATGAAGTAAAATTGTATGTGACATAGTGACAAATACTTGTAAGGGAAGTTTAGCACATAATAATTTTAGTTCTTTTCTTGGGTTTTGTAAGATATGCATTTTATTCAGAAACGGACATACTGAAAATATACTGGCGAGTAAAAAATGAAGATCATATTGAAATTACAAAGTATTTTTGCGCGTCGTGAACTGTAAACCAATTTTATCATGACAATGAAATTCCACGAATTTCCAAAACAATTGTCTGGAATTAATTTAAAATTGGTGTAGTCCGGAGTGATCGGATATTTGGTGTGTCGGTATTTTTATTGCAGTTTTAATTGTTATTATCAAAAAATTATTATAACCAACATTCACTTTTACATAGAGTAGAGTTGTGAAAATGCAGTGGATTTACAGCGCCCAAACTCTTTCTGGCACACTCCTCCGGCTCTTGCCTGAAATGAGTTGTCGCGCTGTAAATGACACCTACCACACTCCAATGTAAATAGTTATTTTAAATTTTCTGGTTTAACCTTATATTCGAAAATTGTAAACCATAGTAGGCGCTGAATAATTTATTTGCCGAGAACTGTCATTTATCATACATGCTGTCATTTATTATGACCATATTTTCCACTTTTATGAAGTAGCATCCATTCGTTGTACCTGAAGATTCACATTTAGTGATTTTTCTTGTTTAGCATTGATTTCTCTCTGTAAAACCTGTCGGCCACACGCTGTAGTATATTTTACATGTCATAATCCCTTTAGATCCTATTGTTGTGGCAGGAATTGTAGCGTTGATACAACATGGCCGTGAAAAACGTAGAACTGCAAGAATTGTTGGTAAGAGCCTTTGTGCTATACAAAAGGTGTAAACGCTATGAAGAGACTGGACCGTTAACCAGAGGACCAGCATCTGGGCTAAAAGAGTCACCACCCAAAGAGATAATCGTTTGTTGATGTCCGCAAGCTTGCGGAACATGTAGAACAGCTTCTGCGGTTTTGTCGCGAAATCAACTCCAAGGAGATAGAGTTGTGAACATTGGTGAATGGGCATTGAGTAAAAGGCTTTGTGCTGCTGCATTATCTTGTAGAAGGACGGCTACAGGTCCAGCATTGCAGCGCCAGCAAAATTGGGCTTTCCCGAACTTACCGAGCATGGGATGGTGAGCACTGGTGTAGAATACTGTTTTCAGCTGAGTAACGTTTTTGCCGTAATGAATGAGACGGACATCGGCGAGTGTGTAGAAAAATCGGCGAAAGATACGCTCCAATTTGTATTGACGAGCGACTTCCATTCGGAGGTGAATCGGTTATGGTTTGGTGAGGAATCACTTCACAAGCACGCGCAGAGTTGGTCTTCATATAAAATGGCTCCTTGGCAGCTCATAAGTTCATAACAGACGTTCTAAAAGATCATGTTATGCTAGATAGAAGATAATGCTAGACCTCACGTAGCCAAAGAAAATACCTGGTAGATGCGAGAATTACCCGGTTCAATTGGCCGACCTTCAGTGCGGACATAAATCTCATCGAACATTTACGGGATAAGTTGGGACGACGTATCCGAAACCATATATCAGTTCCAAGAACTGCTCAAGAGTTCAGAGAGTTGCTCTTGCAATAATGGGATAATAACGATCAGAGTGTGATACTTAATTTAATTGGAAGTATGCCTTGTCGACTTTAAGTAGTCTTTAATGCAAGAAGAGGACATATATGTTATTGATCACTTTTCTAAATTCTTGTTGTTCTATTTTAGTCCTAAGAACAAAAACTCCAACTTTAAACCGTAAATTTGTTACTCTTTCATAATAAATTATGAAACCAAATGATAAGGGATTCAACACTCATTTTCTAATTTACTCTACAAAACACAGTACAATTGTTACACAGTGATTAGCAGGAAAGCATTTATTACAATACAATTGTTTGAAATTTGCATATATATAAGGCTAAAACAGGAAATCCCAAAAATACTTCAATGTGACCTCAATTTTTAGCAGATTTGGTAGGACTTATGGCACTTTAATAATATAATAAAATTACTGAAAGAGTATGTACATTCTTCGTATAATACAACATGTGATCCAGCATCACTGATGAGCCTTGGTAAGGCGAAACGCGTCGGCTAATAATGACTGTAGCTTATCAAATTTTAACTTTAATAATAATTCAACAGGTAACATCAATTTGTTCCATTCTATGTAGTGTGATTGAAAAAAACTGGTACCATTGTTGTTTTGTAAGTTAGTTACTTGATTTTTATTACCTTACTTCACGAGAAAAACGCACGCGAACTGTTTGACAAGCGACAGTAAACGAATGGCGCACGAGTAGAGAATCCCGTTTGTAACATGCCAGTCATCTCGATCAACAAAAGAACGCCGTTCTATTTTAAGACGGCCTAATCAATTTTCTGAAATACACGTGATCGTCTGCATCGACTATAAGGTGCTATGTGACTTGATCTGTCGCATTAGATTTGCGCATACATTTAAAAGTTTTATCTTGACCAGACAGCACCTGATCCCATTCAAATAATAAAAATAGAAACGTCAACTTTTCCGCTTTATTAATTAATAGTAATAAACAGCATGCTACCCGTCATAAAGTAAATGTTTATGTCTCCTGGAAACATCATTCTCATGGCACCTTCTTAGGTGGCATTGCATTATAGCTGCCACTACCACATCCGCGCGTTCGTTCGACGTGGAAAGGAAGTATTTTTATTCCCATCCGCACATAATGTAATAATGTTACAATAAAAACCTGTTTCTCGTTGAATGAGGCCGTTATACACGGATGGTCTCACTGCTATTTCGTTGTCACTTGTATTTGTATACATTCGAAGAATATTTTGCTTATAGTTCTGGTTAAAATTATTGCATATCATATCGTTCATTGTTTTGAAGGTAATAAAATGGGAACTACATTTATTTTGTAGCATTTATATCACATATACAGCTAATGTGATCTATCAAATCAGAAAATAGATCATGAAATGGCTTCAAATGCTCTGCCTTTTGTGGCAACCAAGGCAACTCTTACTTGTTTTTGGCACATTCACTTATCAGTTTTATGTCGTTTATCTCCACTTTTGTTGCTTCTGTTTGCTGCTTTACACTGTTTATTTTGTACAGTATTAGTATACGTTTGCATTGTTTAGTGGAATGTTTTTTAGTGGAGTTTACATATTACTACATACATAAACAAAAGAAGAGAAAAGGAAAAATAATAAATCCTATTTTATCAAGCATGGAGTAGTCTTCTTCCCAGAGAAGAAGAAAACAAAGATACGATTACATACCTGAACAGAGAAGACAAAAAGGTGTAAAATGAACAAAGAAAATTGTAAAAAAGAAAAGTTGAGACGACACCATGAACGGTGGGGGTATCAAAATGGTAGAAGATATCAAAAAATGGAGGATTGTTTTCTCTACAAAGAAATAAGCAAAAGAAACAATAAAATTACAGATGGAGAAGAATAATGAAAGTTTAAATAACGAAACACTTTTATTAACGGTGGTATAGGGCTTTTTCTCATAAAGAAGAAAACGAAATGCTGGCTAAATAGAAAGAGAATTTTGAGTAGATATTAAATGTTGAAAATGAAGAACGAAAATATGATTATTTGAATTTCATGAAGACAGAAGAAACAATACCAGAAAAGCCATTTCATGAAGAATTGCAAATGATTATATACTGATATAATAGAAAACAAGAAAGGCCCCTCACAAAATGAGAAGAAGAAAAAACAGCTGAAAACATCAAATAAAGGGGAGATAATTTAAAGCAGAGAATATTCATTGTAAAAATATGGAAAAGAAGTATAATGTCAGTGGGAGCAAACAGCCATCATTCCTATTCAAAAAAGCGAAATCCAACTGCCTGCAATTATTGCAAATACATCTATTTTACTGCTAAATGTTACCCTACAAGATATTGGAATGAGCACCAAAGATTATGTTAGAAAGTGTCATAAAAACAGAATCAGTAAATAATGTTTAGAAAATGAAAGTTCATCATCAAAGAAACATTTACATCGTATTATAAATTATATATGACTGTAAAAAAGCGTATGATTTGATAAAGACAAGCAGATTGTTAGGAGCAATGGAAAAATTCCAAATATCGCAGAAGTACATTATCAAGCAGATTTAAGGTGCACGATATTACATGGAACTAGAAGTAAAGTGAAAGTTGAAGATGAATATTAGAATAAGCCTCAGAGAGGGTGACTATTTGTCAACTTTATTGTTAATATGGCCAGAGAAAGAATAATAAACTAAAGTCAAATAAGCAAAATCACGTATATCGTGAACTTGAGGCATCAATTGCCTCAATATGTGGAATGCATTACAAGGTATAGGAAAACATTAGCAAAAATAATTGGTAGCAAGAGGAGTTGGACACAGAATAATTAAAAGAAGACCTATTATATGTCTCTATGGGAAAAAAAGCGGAAGAGTTGCTAGAAGTAAAAAACACAATTAAGAAACTAGGTACTTCATAGAGCTCTTATATCTGAGCGTGTTAATAACAAACAAAGCTGAAGACGGTAAGAAAGATAAATAAAGCCCAAATGGAAGCTGGGAGGCAAGCAGAAACAGTAATCTGCTTAATTTAATTCAAAAATGTATCCATATCTTACAAAGTAAGATTCTATAAAACAATTTTACGTCCAGCATTGTTAGGCTGATTAGAAACCCCAAAAATCTCAAGAGACCATACTAAGATCACTAAGATGGAAAAGGAGGATACTAAAACGCATACTTGAAAAAATAAACACCGAAAGAGATATAGATTAATTAACAAGGTGGTATACGACACGTTTATGTTTTAAACATAACATAGCAGAAGCAACCACACTTGGCAGAACAAAAAGATTACAATGGCTAAGGTATATAGAAGGAGTTCCAGACAGGAGGCAAGTGAGACAATAACGTTAAAAATTCAGACGATAAGAAGAAAAGATGATTGCTCAAAAAAAGAGATGGAAACCAATAATATTAGATTTTAAAAAAATCGAAATTAAAACATAAAAACAATTTGTTTGAAATAAACTCACTAAATAGCTCTTCTAAAACTTCTATATACATATAAATGAAAGCAAAAAGTGAAACCCTTTGAGAATAAGAGCTTCAGAGTTACAGGTCAATTCTTATATAGGAATTTTGCTCATACTTCAAATCGTTAAAACTGTTTTACCATTCTAATTCTATTTATTATAAAGTTAATGCGTAGATATACTTGAGAAAACGGTACAAAACTGGTGATACGGGAAAAGCCGTAATCGTAGTGAAGCTTTTTTCCACATAATGAAATAGTAGATGCCTTATACCATAATTTCGCACATTCCAAACATAAAAATACAAACATTATAATAACAGTCACAATTACATACGTTCAAAATAAACGCTCAAGATTTATGAGAATGGCTGTGTATGGTCGAAGACTCCTCTTAACGCAGAACAGCAATTCTTTTTGTGTAAGACATAAATTAGTTGGGTTCGATGATAAATTAATTAGTCGTATTTCTTGTGTGGTCGCAAGAATGAACATTAGTGTCTTCATTCGTTTAACCGATGGCAAATGTTAACACCTTGTCACGAAGGATAGATCAATAAAACATGTTACGGCGTATGATTTGTCTGAATAGGTTATTTTATACACGTGTTGGTAATTTACTCGTTGAGGTTTCTGCACAGAAAAAAAAAGTTGGCAGTGGAAATAAATTTAAACAAAAATAAAGCATAGTGGCAAAATTAATTTTCGTGATAAAATTGTAGATATTTGACATTCCCCCTATTACAGTTACATATTTTCAGCACTGTTATTAGTGTTGAGAATTCAAACTACCTACGTAAATAACAAAGAATAAGAAAAAATTGGATAGTCCGGCCGAACAGAAAAAATACGATAATATGTTTAATATTCTAACATTTTTAAGAATTTAAGGTACAGATTTTTATTACAAAACCAATATACGATTCTTGAATTGTGACTAGAATTCTGATGGAATATGAACATTTATACAAAGTTCAATCAGAAGGGTACTTGGTTTAACATCTTTTCCTTTAGGAGTATAGGTTAGGTTAAAAAAAAACTAAACACATTGTTATATGAATGTGTTTTGATTTTTAATGCGACGTTTCGTTACTTGTTGGCTACATTTTCAAGCTCCTTAAATATTAAAAATTGATAAGTTGCTATATTAATGTTGCTTTGTCTTATATATTAGGATTATCATCATGAATATCTAATTTTAAGGAGTCATCTTCTTGTTAAAAGTGTTTTTTTTTCAAGCAAGATAATAATTAACATATTAAAATTATAAACCACACCAACATACAAAGACGTTTGTCATTACATTGAAAAAAGAAAAATACTTGTGTCAATAGGAGCTCAGAATTAGAAATTCATATGAATATGACAAGAAAATTGATAAAGCAATACAGAAGATCATTATTACAAGGTATATGTTTTATAATCATTTATAATTTTGGATTAGTAATTTACATTGATCAGTATCCAAATTGAAATGATTAAATTAATAAACAAAAATTGATAAGTTGTTAATAGTAACTTTTCAATTTGTAACTTTTAAGGAGCTTGGAAATGTTGCCAACAAGTAACAAAACGTCGCATTAAAAATTAAAACACATTTATAGAAGAATCTGTTTAGTTTTTTCAACCAAATCTACACGCCCAAATGAAAAAAGAAGTTAAACTAAGTACACCAACTATACAATTTAAGAAAAAGACCAAAGAAAAAAGAAAAAAAAAAAAAGAAGGGTGCGAAAGTCTAGACAAAAGTAAACTAAATGATCATAGGTAGATAAGGAACTTCCTCCCAGCTGCTGGGCATATACCTATTGCTTATATTTTGCAAAGGATTAAGTTGTAAGGGTAAATAGAACATAACTACAAAAATAAGGTGGCATACTAAACATTAGTTCTTTTATTTTTTGTACTTATTTTTTTAAATAGACAAAAAATGTACATGTACAGGTTGTTCCACCGAACTGGCTCACTAATGTGGACGCAAATACACAGTCATATGCATTAATTGCGGCGCTAGTAACGACAGAATCCTATACAGGCTGTTCAGAAACTCATGTCCAACATTTAAACGAAAAAAATTTTTTTTTCAAATGGAACAGCCTTTTTTCATTGCTGAAATGAATGCAACGTAAAATTCTGCATCGGTCGGTATTAAGGTTTCATATACCTTTTTTAATAATTTTTTAAATTATTAAACACTTTCATAAAACCCTCAAAAATATGCCAAAGCTCATAGTAACACCGATTTTTTCATTCAGAACAGTCTGTATACGATGTTTCAAAATGATGCATCAATTTTGTTGTTCTGGGCCGATTTTATGGTAGTTTTATTTGTTTTCCATTTTCCAAGATGGATAAAATTGGCTTTTTTTTTTTGGTGATTTTTTTTGTGGTAATTGTAGGCTATTGTTTGGTATCTATCGTTAAATATTCGACACGTTCTATTACTTTAATATGCTTGTCACACTCACACATTTAAAATGTCTTCATTTGTATAATTTTCAAAACTTGCCATATTTTGTTATTATATTGATGATAGTGCTCTTCCTTGAAATAATTTGAAAATGTGATGTGAAAAAATGTGAACAATGTGTTGGTGTGATCAGCTTGTAATAATTCTAATAGCTTGTTAAAATCTAATACTTGATATCTATGCTGTATAAATAAATGAGTTTTACTAATAATAGAGAAGCTAGTCACAATAAATACCACAAGTATTCCTACAAATGAATGCAAGAAAAGGTAATGCATCATTCTGAAACATGGTATACATAGGGTTCTCAGTGAAAAAATCAGTGTTACTTGCTTAAAACTATGAGCTTTGGCATATTCTTTGCAGTTTTATAAAATAAGTGTTAATATTTCAAAAACTTTCAGGAATAAATATACCAAACCTTAATACCGATCGATGCAGAATTTTGGACTGCATTCATATCGGCGATAAAAAAAACACCACATTTCATTTGAAAAAATTGTTTTAGTTTAAAGATAGCCATATTAGACATGAATTTATGAACACTCTGTATAGGATTTTGTGATTACTATTGCAGCGATTAATGGCTATGATATATATGTACTAGCGTCTACATCAGTATGGTAACTTAATGTCTAATGCTTTATGAATATCTAATTTAATTGAAAACAGCGCAAATGTGACAAAATTGCAAATATCTCAAAAACTATTAGGTTTACGGATAGGAAATATTAATATAAACGGATTACACAAGATCCGAGAAATACCTAGAATAATAAAAATTGCACCATTCCATTTAAAATAAGAAAGTTGATATCAACACCCTGTATACTTGATGGGCTATAAATCTGAAAATATTTTCTTCAGGTAGATCATCGTCGACCATGACTACCCTGAAAGTTTCAAAATTAAATTCCTACTGGAACTTCGAGAAATTCTAATGAGCCGGTTCGGTGGGATATACTTGTGTATACTCCTAGTCTTTTTTAGATTATATAAGTACGGATAAACAAAGAGAAAAGTGATAACTAATAAATTATCTAATTTTAACTAGAAAATTACAGTTCTTAAAAAAGTATATCTTAAATTTAATTCAGTTTTACATTTAACTAGCATTTAGGTCTTAATTTTGGCTTTATTGTTAGTATTATTTGAGTATTTCTCATCCTGAGAAACATAACATAGGTAACATAGTTTTATAATTTCTACCAATTTTAAGGGCATTTGGACCCACTGTGCGCTATTTAAAATAGGTACATGACATTAGTCTATTTGGATGCCATGTTTTCTTTTTGTTACAATTTTTACCACTAAAAGAGCTTTTTTTACGAGGATTTCTGTTGTCAAAGGAAGACAAGAGGAGAAAGTCTCAAAACGAGGACGGGTGGCAACACTAGTACCTATTCCTGTATTTTCGCCATCATATTGTTTTTAGTTTCTTATCATTTTTTCTTTGATCAACACCAAATTCGAAATTATTAAAATTATATTTACACAATGCTTAATGTTAGAAATGAATATTTTAAGGTATATATCAAATTAAATAAAAGACGGAGGTCTTTACAATACGAGTTTTAATATATAACTGCCTTTGTTACAATTCTCAGACACCTCTATCCGAGTCGCCGTAATGTTTATAAACAAGGGCCCGCCGAGGCCCGGGTACGTCGCCTATCAAAACATTCTCCAGACGCTGCATATCAAACCGTTCGCTAGTAGATAGTCGTGGAAAGTTCCGTACATTCGGCCATCCTGACAATAGTATGTCCTCATACCATACGTCGCCAGTTTACCTGCGAAAACACAAATCATAAATAAATTGTAAAAGGATGACGTTGACGAAACCTTGACAAAGTTCAAAATTACATTTGCGCTCTTAGACTTGAGCTCCGATAGGCAGTATTGCCCCAAACATTCTTCACGAGCGTCTCTCATACCTCAACTACTTTACTCTACACGCATTCATTCATCAGTTGCCAATTTCAAAAACACGTCATTACACTTGACTCAAATAATGGGCAGACCATACTGGTCTCGGCCACTATTATCGCTGTCACGAGTGTCTCATATGACCAACGTCATTACACTTGACTCAAATAATGGGCAGACCATACTGGTCTCGGCCACTATCATCACTGTCACGAGTGTCTCAGATGACCAAACGTCATTACACTTGACTCAAATAATGGGCAGACCATACTGGTCTCGGCCACTATCATCACTGTCACGAGTGTCTCAGATGACCAACGTCATTACACTTGACTCAAATAATGGGCAGACAGTCTCGGTCTCGGCCACTATTATCACTGTCCCAGTGTCTCGGATGACCAAACGTCATTACACCTGACTCAAATAATGGGCAGACAGTCTCGGTCTCGGCCACTATTATCACTGTCCCAGTGTCTCGGATGACCAAACGTCATTACACCTGACTCAAATAATGGGCAGACAGTCTCGGTCTCGGCCACTATTATCACTGTCCCAGTGTCTCGGATGACCAAACGTCATTACACCTGACTCAAATAATGGGCAGATCCAACTGATCTCGGCCACTATTATCACTGTCCCAGTGTCTCGGATGACCAAACGTCATTACACCTGACTCAAATAATGGGCAGACAGTCTCGGTCTCGGCCACTATTATCACTGTCCCAGTGTCTCGGATGACCAAACGTCATTACACCTGACTCAAATAATGGGCAGACAGTCTCGGTCTCGGCCACTATTATCACTGTCCCAGTGTCTCGGATGACCAAACGTCATTACACCTGACTCAAATAATGGGCAGACAGTCTCGGTCTCGGCCACTATTATCACTGTCCCAGTGTCTCGGATGACCAAACGTCATTACACCTGACTCAAATAATGGGCAGATCCAACTGATCTCGGCCACTATTATCACTGTCCCAGTGTCTCGGATGACCAAACGTCATTACACCTGACTCAAATAATGGGCAGACAGTCTCGGTCTCGGCCACTATTATCACTGTCCCAGTGTCTCGGATGACCAAACGTCATTACACCTGACTCAAATAATGGGCAGACAGTCTCGGTCTCGGCCACTATTATCACTGTCCCAGTGTCTCGGATGACCTATTAAAATTGGCAACAACCTTAACATCAAAATATTTCAACTTACTTCACATCTGCTCAACAGTCATAACTATTCACTCTGATGCCATCTAAACCTGGCAACAATCTAACATCAAATATCTCAACCTACATCATAACTATCCAACACTTAATCTCGTCAACAGCCACAACTATTCATTCTGTTGACCATCTAACCTTGGTAAGAGTCTCAACTTCAAAAACAATTTAGGTCATAGCTACCCAATACTTAATCTTGTCTACAGCCACAGCTGTTCATTCTGTTGACCATCTAACCTTGGTAACAGTCTCAACATCAAAAACAATTTAGGTCATACCTACCCAACACTTAATCTTCTCAACAGCCACAACTGTTTGCTCTGTTGACTATCTAAACTTGGTAACAGTCTCAACATCAAAACAACTTACGTCATAGCTATCCAACACTTAATCTTCTCAACAGCCACAACTGTTTGCTCTGTTGACCATCTAAACATAGCAACAATATTACCATCAAGAACAACTTACATCATAGCTATTCAACATTTAATCTTGGCAACAACCACATCTGTTTACTCTGTTGACTATATAAACTTGGCACCAATATTAACATCAATAACAGCTTACATCATAGCTATTCAACATTTAATCTTGTCAACAGTCACAACTGTTTACTCTGTTGACTAGCAACAATATTACCATCAAGAACAACTTACATCATAGCTATTCAACATTTAATCTTGGCAACAGCCACAACTGTTTACTCTGTTGACCGTTTAAACTTTACAACTATCTTAATATCAAAACAACTTATATCATATCTATCAAACGATTTATCTTGTCAACAGCTACAACTGTTCGCTCTAATAACTGTCTAAATCTGACAACAATCTTAACATTAAAAATGTATTAACTTACGTTACAGCTACCCAACGGTTCACCTTATCGACTACACAACTACGGCTACAACTATTCGTTCTGATAACCATCTAAATCTGGCAACAATTTTAACATCAAAATGCCTTAACTTACACCGTAGCTGCCCAACCGTTCACCTTGTCAACAGCCACTATCGCTCGCTTCTGATTGTGCTGTTCCTCCCTTAAATTTTCAATTTACCATACATAGTTACTCATACCAGTCATTGAAGGGCAACTTCATAACTCTGAAAGAACTCTTAAACTTTGGATTAAACATTTAACTTAAACCTGTACTTGGTCCGCTTGTGACCAAATCATCCCCTTGATAACGTTCAGCTTCACGTCGAGCCTTATCATAACGTTCCTTTTATTTACATTGCTCGTCGTCTATGTGTTCCTTAACACATGCTCTTAATTTCTCAAGATGTATTTTGTCAGTTGTATCCTATAAGGAATTCAATAACTTGGCCTAAGTCATTGACTTCACTTGATAACCCAAAAGAACTTCAAACAGGGTACTACCAATACCTTTGTTGAATTGCATTCAACACACTCTGTAACTCTTTTACATGAGTGCCCCAAAGCTCTGCCTCAGTTTCAACGCTTGTCGTAGCCAACATCGTAATAATAGTCTTATTAGACCGTTCACACTGACCATTTGATCTAGGGGTAGCTACCCAATACTTAATCTCAAAGGTAAGTTCTTGTACTTTAGTCACCATTGAAGATCTTTACGTGTTAATCTACTCAGAGGCTCGACAATCCTCACGAAATTCTACATAAACTTTCTAGAATAACCCGTCAAACCAAGAAACTGACGCACCCATCTAACAGTCGTAGGTGGCGCCATGTTTGCAATAGCCGCGATCTTCGTATCCCCGGTCTAAATCTATCGGGCCTAATTTTACACACTAAATAGTTTATCTTGGTGCAAAAACACGAGCATTTACTTAGTGTTAACGTAATGTTATATCACATAGGGCTTGAAGAACTAATCGTAACCGTCAAATGCCCTCCGCAACAGTTCTCGACAGAACAATTACATCATATGTATAAGCCACCGTATGTCTTAGTGATAACTTTTCATTAGTCGCTGAAAAACCGCCGGCAAATTACAAAGCCCGAATGGCATACGTCATAAATCGTAATGATGTACAGGTGTAATGAAAGCGGTCTTATCTAATGAATCTCAGCAAACTAACACATGATAATACCTCAAGCGCATATCTAGCGCGATAAAATACCTGAACTACTACTACTAAGGTTACTTATCTTTAATGGTAATGGTATTCAGTCGTCTGCAACAGACGCACATCCCTTAGCCACCAGTCATTCTCTGCACCAGAAGCACCGGACTAGCGTACGTCGGCGTGGACTACCATTCGTCAACAAGTCGTCCAAAATACCATCTCCTTTTCATGGATTAACATCGGATACGGGTTGCAAGCAATCGGTTCTTGCGTCACCAATTTGATGTCTAACATTGCGGCATCGATGCTTCCCATTGTGGCCATGGAAGTCGAAACTTGATCACTAAATTCCCATAATAGTTCTTTGCACTTGAATATATCATCAGGAGTGACGTCATCATCAAACACTAACTTTAAGTCTTCGATTGTTCTCAAGTTCACACGTCTATTCTACTGCACCAGTTGCAGGCACGCACTTCGGCAGCAACTGTGGAGAGCATTACACTCAGCAAATTCAAAAAGTCGCGACCAACAATGCAGTCGTGCAGCAATTTATCGTCGTCTACCATAGTTTACTCGCACTATCGCCCGTGGCTGACCCACGTATATCTCAACATCGACGTCATCCGTACTTACAATATAGCTTCCATCGAAGCTACGTAACACCGTATTTTTTCCTTGAAAAACTGTACAAACTTAGTGACCACTCTTACTTCTGGTGTCTACTAGACACTTAAATCTTTTGCAGTTTAAAACACTGGCTTCTTTTCACCGCTTCGTCATCATTCGCTGTTTTCTTATCTTGGCGTCATGCAGTAAAAGCTCTCGAGATTGCCTCTCTTTACTTATTAAGGCATTTGTTGGCGATGTACCTCAAACTGCTACTATTAAAGCATACCAGCACGGTTTCTTGCATTCGTGGGCACAATGTGGTCCATTACAATTAAAACACTAGCTTAAATCCTGCCCAGCATATGTCTCATATAACGCAGCTGCTTTCAATAGCTTCGCAAATGGTAAATGCTTCGAAAACTGCGTTATCAAATCCTTTTTAATCTTGAGTGTCGTACCAGCGTCTAGCCATGTTAACTAGACAGTTGGACAACGTGTTAGGCCGTTGTTAAATCATTAATTGATAATTATCCGCCAATTTATCGACGGCTAAATCGAAATTTTGCGGATCATACAAAGGAAAAAATTTGTCATCCCCGAGTAATAATCAACTCTAGGCCTGCTTTCCATTTTTCGGAGACGTTTCTCCAGTTTCCTTGTATTTTATCCTCTTTGCTTCTCGTCATAAACGGTGTCGAAAACTCAACGTCACGTTCACTGCTAGACCCGACTAGGGCAGAAGTGAAAGAAATACCATCCAATATGCACCAACACATACACCTACTAAACACACAATAACACACCGACGTTAGTTTTACAAGTGTTTTATGAGCATGTGTGGATTCCTAAAATCCCACTTCTGACTTGTTAGAAATGAATATTTTAAGGTATATATCAAATTAAATAAAAGACGGAGGTCTTTACAATACGAGTTTTAATATATAACTGCCTTTGTTACAATTCTCAGACACCTCTATCCGAGTCGCCGTAATGTTTATAAACAAGGGCCCGCCGAGGCCCGGGTACGTCGCCTATCAAAACATTCTCCAGACGCTGCATATCAAACCGTTCGCTAGTAGATAGTCGTGGAAAGTTCCGTACATTAAGCAGTATAATTGTTGCATTTGAGCTATGTACAATAAGAATAATTATGCATACGTAAGTATAATATTACAAATTTCAGACGCTCTGTATACGGCATGGGAACATTTTTTCCCATCACAATTCATGAGGTTATTATCAGAGGGTTTTTTTAATGCATTCATACCAATTTATGTCTGCCTACATAGGTTACTGTATTATAGTTTCCTTTACGTACCCATACAACGGAAATGTTTATTTATTCAGTTCGCATTTCTAATTAAGGAACGAAAACTCGACGGTGTCATGCATGTCGTCTGTGCAGTAGGTATACTACGTATATTTCTACCTTTAGTCTTTTTGAAATCCGATAGTGGAAAAAAATCGAGTAAACAACTCATTTAAATAATACAAGCGTCGTCGTGCGCATGTTATGTAGTTCGTATACAATCTCGAATTACGTTTCGGATTTATGCCGACTGCCTCGTTCCAACGATTAGATAAGGACTGAATTGTTGGTCTTAATCCGGGGCGAAGTCATAGTAGCGCTATAGCGCAGTGTTGCTTTCGTGAATAGGAATAGGATCAGTAGATAGACAGACAGTTTCGCATTTATTTCGAGAGCGACAACACGACACGATTTGTTATTATTCTACCGATATACGAAGCAGCACGGACATATGTAGTTCATTTTCTTATCTCTGCCCAATTCTTACGATGAAAACGGAAGAATAGTGAATACCACTGTATGGAATAAAGGTTGGATGATATTTGGTGTGCTTGTGGAACCTGGTAGCAGCCAGCAAAAATATTAAAAAAGTTGTTAAACATGTATATTTAAGAAAAGCAACATCTTTAATGAAAATCCTATTTTGATTGCCATACTAAGGTTTGTTTCTAGGCGAAAATATCATACACAAATTGTGTGCTAACACATAAAATATATGATCAAAACTCTTTGGATTAGGATTGGTCGTGGATTTGTCAAGCTATCGACATATTATATTATATTATATTATAAAAAAATCCAGCTCATTGGGACTATTACAAATTCATAAGGAACTTGGTAAACCGTACCTTTGAGCTGGAGAAGAAGGCTTTCTTTGACTCCATTGCTCGTCCGGGGGAGGATAGGGTTTTGTGGAAGCATGTGAAGTTACTTGGCTTAAAGTCTGAGGCCGGTAGTATCCCGTCATCGATGAGCGACCCAGAAAAGATCAATAAATACTTTATTGATAGTATACCTGCCAATAGGACTGATCCCACTCTCTTGACTCCGGCGGCTGCAAGCTCGGCAGTCTTAGCACCTTCTTTTGCCTTCTCCTTGGTTGATAATGATGTGATTACTGGTATTTTAAATGCTATTAAATCCCTAGCAACTGGGTCGGATGGCATCGATATTCGCATGCTCCGGCTCTGTGGCCCATACATAACCCCTTCCATTACACATATAGTAAATTCCTGCATCTTACAGAACACCTTCCCAGAATGTTGGAAATGAGCTATTATCACGCCTCTTCCAAAAAAAAAGAAAAAAACAGAGATGCACGATTTCAAGGATCTGAGACCCATAAGCATTTTACCTACCCTACCAAAAATTCTGGAGCGCGTTATGGAGAAACAAATTCGAAAGTATGCATCCCATAGAGAGTTACTTCCCCAGTTCCAATCCGGATTCCGCACTGGTTACAGCTGCACTACTGCACTTTTATGTGTGACAGTTGACATTCTTAGGGCCTCAGACAAGGGACTAATGATGATTCTCGTTCTTTTGGACTTCTCTAAAGCGAACGATACCGTGGATCACGGTATCCTTTTGCACACCTTGAAGGAGGCGGGATTTGGGGGTGACTCCTTAGCCCTGCTGAGTAGTTTTCTTTCTTGTAGATCACAGGCGGTAAGGGTTAACAATATAATTTTTCAACCGATGCGGGAGCGGCAGGGTGTGCCGCAGGGGTCGATCCTTTTCTCATTATACACCTCGTCCTTTGTATAGCATCTTCATGCTATAGTGCTCACCTATATGCAGATAACTGCCAGTTATACTACTCATTTGAGATGTCAGGATGGAGGGGGGCCGCTGCACGGATTAACGATGATCTTAATGCGATCTGCAATGTCGCCACTAAATACTCTTTACATATAAACCCCTACAAATCCAAAGCTTTAATATTTGGAAGTAAAGATGCCTCCAATACATTGCAGGACTTTATTCGCCTTCGAATTGGGGGTCAGGAGATACCTGTAGTGGCGACGGCGGAGAACTTGGAATTGAGGATGGACAATATCAGTATAAAATATGTAACTGTTCGTGTGTTAAAGGTCACCTTGAGGAAACAAAACCTTATAGATAGTGAATTAAAACCGGTTTAGTGCAAAATATGCAACTATCCTCGTAAACGTATAGGTAATTTGCAGGCATATCTGTAAAGTTTAAATTACTGACTGTGAGGTTATCTCATATTCGTAAACATTAACTAATGTTTACCAAAACTCAATATGGCCGCAAGGCCATACAAATTGAATTCGATAGATCAAAGCGTGTCCTCTGTTATGTATTATGTGGTACTGGTCAGCAGAGAATCCTCATTGGATCCGTGAGATGCATACACTATATCCACAAAAGGTGATCTGTGATGGTGTCTGGGCAGGTATCATCGGTAACCATGTATATAATTCGTCCAATTGATGGGAACATGTTCAAGTGAAAATGTTTGGTGTCAGCAAGATAAGGCATCACCCCATTTTGCTGTATTGGTAAAAAACTATTTAAATAAGACCTTCCCTAATAAATGGATAGGAAGAGATGTACTTGAGTGGCCAAGTAGATTACCAGATCTTTCACCTTTTGACCTTTTTTACGGGGGAATTTCAAAAATAAAGTGTATGTAACAAAACCAGACAACATTAATGATCTCAAACAAAAAATACAAATAGAAATAACTTTTAGCAAAAGTTAGAGAAGATCATTAAATAAATGCAGCATTTATTTAATGATTTCACACTGTAAAACAAAAAAATTTGCACTATTGCAAGTTAGAGAAGAGTTTTACTATAGATTAGGTTATTGTCCACAAGTAAATGGAGAACATTTCGAACATTTAATATGTTAAACTCTAACCACTTAGAGTCTTCTAAAAAACAAAAATGTTTCATAGAAGAATCACAAACTAGTCCGAACCAATGCACTGTGAAATCAGTCAGAAAACTGTTTCTGATTTCTTTTAGCCAATCGAATCGCGTGTAACTAGTTTGTGATTCTTCTATGAGCAGACCTTATAATTAACAGTTTGTAAGTGTTCAAGCAGATATCCCCCTTACTGAATTGTTTCTCATATTTAACCGCTAATAAAGTGGACGTATTAATTTTTGCCAGAAAATCGGCTTATATTAGATACTCTCAACAAATTTCAGAAATATAGGAGACACGCTTTAAAGAACCCCTTTAGTATTATGTTATACATTAATGTGATTGGTTCCAGAAATAATTTGTAATCGCAACAACAAATAGTAATGATCTTAAAATTGATAAATATTACAATAATGACAAGGAGAAAATGACATGATTAAGTTTTGTTTATCTCTTAACGACCAATGATGAACTTGACATTACCAGCCCATCAATTTATAATGGCAAGACGCATCATGATAATCTATTGTAGTTAATAATAAGTATTCTCCAACGTTGATTCCGCGACTGCGGTAAACCCGTTGAAGAAAACAGATTTATGACGTACTGGGCATTTTAATTTGCGTTATTAAGTGTGTTTATATAATTTATACCTGACGAAGCCGTTATCGAGAGTAATTCTAAATAGGTGGCAATAAATCAAGCGTCGATAACAAATCAGAGACTTATGCGATGACAGGAATCGCTTAACTTTATCCAGTTTAGAACGAGTTGCGGCACATCACTGATGTTAGAAAACAACGGCAAACTGTCCCATCATAAATATGCACTTATATCAAGTATTCCGCTCGCTTCACGTTTCTTAACACTCTACTTCGTTTGAAGTTCGCGGTTTTACTATATAGACCTCTGTAAATATTCGTGCATTTTACAATTGAAAAAAGACCACAGATAATCAGAGCACAAAATAAATTTTAATGTAAGCTTAGTGTACTTATTTATACTTTCTTTTCATATAAAATGGTATTAGTTTTTAGGTTGCTAACGAACCGAGAAAGAAATCATTCCTAGCAGCAATTTTATCAAAACAGCTACTTTCATAACGGTTTGGAGTAAGTCAACGTTAATAGCCTACAGCGAAATCAATAATATTTATTCCTTCAAATTAACATTAAATTTATGATGACAAAAGTGTAAACAACTATGCATCTAAACTGGTTATTAAAATAATTTATGTATGTTATACATGCGATAGTGATTTGTAATTATGTTTCCATTAACGTTGCTCTAATACGAAAACATAGTAGTGCTCATTTTGAAAAAAAGAGACTGCTGGAAAATGGCCAAAGATGTCTCTCGTATAATCAAGTGTTGCTTAAAATGGAATCTGTAGGTACACCAAAAATGTTTGGAGCTTTATATTTAAGATCTGAAACCTGACCAAATAACAACTACAAAGATTTACTGATTAACTTAATAAACACAGTTGAACAAAGCATTTTGCATAGAAAGAACAGTTTACTGCAATCTAGAATATAAGGAAAGTCAGTTAAAAATGATGATGTTGATTTTATTACTAAACTAAAGCTTTAGATGGAGATAGCAGAAAACAAGAACTGATATAACAATATGAATAACTTGTATTACATAAATTAACGTAAAGATGGCGCCACCGCTTATATCACTATCTATGTAATCATTATTTAATGTTAAACTTGAGGCTATATCAAATCTTTCTGATACAAACTAGTATCGTATAATCAATAAAACGAAGCTCAAAGAACGAAGTGCTCTATTGCCGCACTACAACCGGCCTGAACCATGCCATGTTAATGCAGAGTGACAACTAATGCGCATTAACAGGAATAAAACGTATGATTGGATCTATATAAATCCCCTCTCAAAAGATTTTTTTTTGTATTATTTCCTTATGTTACTGTAATATGTGCAGCAGTGAGACATATCTGTTATTATAACTGATGAAACTTTATTTTTACACTGAACTACATGAAACTTATCTCTACACTCAAAAAAGTACATAGGGAATTATTACTATAATATTGTAGTTGGAAAAATGTAGTTATAGTTACTACAATTGTAAAAGCCAGTCCTAATCCGTTCTCGTACAGCTTACTACATTATTGTGTCTAACATTGTGTAGTATATTTTAACAGTACAACGATATGACTTTGTAATATATTTTTGTTTTAAAGTACTGTAGCATGAAATACTACAAATTATTTAAAAATCTATTACAATGTATAAACACTTTGTTCACAATAGTATGCCAAACTTTCTTGTATTAAAGAGTCGAATATAATGTAGTCGAATTTAGTACAATTACGTTTGAAAGTTCAAAATAATGTAACACTTTCAGATATAGATTATATTAATTATTGTAGGTATCTAATATACCTATAGGAGTAGGATTAACTTGTTTATTAATATCTGTTTCATTTTACTCTTATTAAATTAGATATCCCAACGCGTTTTCACTATATTGATTATTGATACAAATATAAATTATGTGCGGAATTGCGGAAACAAAGGTGAATACTGAATAAAAGCAAACAAAAATGTGTTTTGATCTTCGCAGTGCCAGTAATCATCTCGCTAATACGCCATTTTATATTAGTCGTTAATAAGGCGTACATGGTGGTGGTCGTGTGATTTGTGTGTTCTTATGTCGTGTCCTATGGTACTCCGTCCATTAGATAATATATACATTAATGACGATGGATGCGAAAAGTTATTTACTGAGTTAGGGGTTAGAACCGTTGGTAAGCATTTTTGAAGGTAAGACATGAAATATATCTTGAATACAAAATATATCGGTGGCTTTTACACCTTTTACTGATGTGTAATAATTTCCAGACAGTGTAATTTTCTAACTTTCTGTTACATATAGTTGAAATCGCAATACACAATCGCAATCTACAAAACTTGATTTGTATTTATTTCCAGAATATTACTGACTTGGATGTAGAGCTACAGTTGGGGGCAGAGAATAACGCCAGATTTCAGTTTCCAGTCCAAGAGATACCAATAATAGTTGGAGAACTTCTTAACGTAATGGACTCATACGTATGCACTTTATATCAAATATAAAGTAGATACACCATTAAAAGCTGTGGAAGCATGTTTTAAAATAATGTTTGCATTGGGTGCTGAGTATCCAATAGAATGCGATCAGTTGACATTTCAGTTTCATTGAAGAAATTAGTAAAAAATGTTTGTCTTCCAAGTTAGTATCGCTTTCAATAAAAATGTGTTACGTTGAAAATGTTGTCTAGTAAATGTATTTTTCAATAAAATTCTTGTTTTTATTAATTTCTATTGCCTTATTGCTTTGCTAAGTGCATACATATGTATTTACCAGCGTAAGTATATACCTATATAAAATTGTAGTAATTTTTACACTTTCTTACTAAATAGTAATATATTTCGTGAAAACCGTTAGATGCTATAGTGATAATCATTACTACAATTTCTAGTAACTTATAGTTTTCATTGTTTACTGCGCAACAGCCTTTTACCCCCAATTCTAGCATTAGACAAGTAGAAACGTTCTCAATAAATATAGTACGAATCGCTATTTTCTGTGGCAGAGTTTCTCAAATATTCTTTTACTTACAATTAGTGTTATAATTTGTAGTACAACTTACGAGTGCATATTACAAAGTGTTGCATACTTTAGCGTAAAAATTACAACAACTTTGTGGATTCAGTCTTATTTGTTTTGAGAAATTGTCTCGCAGAGAAATTGTATAAAGTATTACAATATTGTAGTAAGCTCTCTTAAAAATAAAATGACCGTATACTGACTATATTGTTGTCGCATTTTTTTTACAAATTGTAATACACATTCTTATACACGTTAGACACAATTTTGTATGACTTTTCATTACAAATTCCGCCTGGTGCATATATTACTTTAATTTGTAACGATATGGAATACAATTGTAACAAAATTTGTAAGTTTTCTTTTTTGGGTGTAATAAAGCGATAAAAACAGCTGAAAAAGCGTTGGCATCAGTGAATCGAGTGAACAGAATGCAATTGTAACAGCGAATTGCTAACATAGTTACTCTCATAACCATTACTAAAATTCCTTAAAACTAGGAACAAAATACATCAACGAATGTCAATGCTTTTCTGAAAATAATAATAATAATCTATTCTGACTACATCAATCAGAATTTCTTAACAATATCATTAAAAAAATGCACCTGCAAAGGCTCAAGTCGGAAAATGCTTTGCAATTCTAAAGCGTCACGGTAAGTTCCTCTCTTGTCTGAGCATCGAGATCACTGCACATAGGCTAGCAGTAGGTCGCACATACGGACCGTACGCGAACGATAAGCGCTCTAAAGCTGCAACGAGCGAGCGAGATAGATTGTTAGGTTTGTCGAGCACCTGTTCTCGATCACTTCCGGTAGACACTAGCAGGATAAGACGCTCTGCTAGCGGTGCGTGCGCTCTAAGATGGCCGATAGTCATCTTCAGGAGGCATTGCTCCCCACGAGCCATCAGAGCGTGTCTCCCCTCGCCACCTCATTACATCCAACAATTGCACACTTATTCCGCGTCGGTATATAACGTGCATAACTCGACGTGTTGCACTGTATATCGTATATGTATATATGTTGTATACATACAGCGATAATCATTTCTGCATTCCAAATTACCTAGAGCTTTGTATACAAGCTAATAATACAAAGTCTGTTGTAGCTAATGTATATAAAGGGTGCGAAGTATATAATTATAGAATAGTATTATTGCAGCGGCATCTATCGGCGAACCAATTTAGGGTAGAATTTATATGCTTGCAATTTATCCGACGCTGAGTTTTTGTTGCATAACAATTAGTTGTTCTCAACGCTGTGTATTGTCGCGGTATGTTTACGAACTACAAGTAAATGTCATTTAATAGACCGTTAAAGTCGTTTCTATCACGAGAAACGACGGATTTCCATAAAATTGCAAACAATGTTGTGTTTTTTCTCTAATTTATGTGACGGTTGATATCCGACTTTCTTGTCGTACGTAATTCTTGTGGTAATTGTTTCGATTGCACGGATCGGATGAGTCAGACTTTGTGAGTGAAAAGATTGCAGTATAACTAACGGTTATTGTTATAGGCATCTTTTTTTATGTACCTATTTAGATACGGTAGCTGGTTAATCTCGCCACTAAAATTTAAAAAGCCCAAGTGCCAATTGAAAAAAAAAATGAGAATTATTTTTTGTAGGTATCCAAAGCAAAATCTCATTTTATAACACATATAAACATAATATATTTCATGTTTCAGTATATACAAAAATCTAATTTTAATTTTTAATAATTTAAACAAGATTAGGCTGTTAAATACGAAAACGCCAAAGCTTTGAAATAATTTACGGCCAAACGAAATGTTCATACCATGGTATTCTGGATTATCGTAACCTATCACGAAAGATAGAGAAAGATAGTTAAAGACAAAATGTATGTATGTAAGATAAGGGTGATAGCACACTGCGACCGGAAAGATCTATTGTGCCCTCTATTTTTGCTGTGTTTACAGCTGGCCATCCAGTTTTATTCGTTTTAAAATTGCTTCCAGTTATAGGTTCCCAGAAAAGTTTTGGCTTGCCTCAATCCCTAGAAATTCTCCCGATATTTGGATTTTTACCGCTGTACTTGCTTTTTAAGTTAAGGTCCTACAAATGGTTTTCCAGTCCCTTTCTAAGTAAAATTATCTGTTATTTGGTTTCCTTTCACCCCTGTGTCTCCCGGAACTCATTAAAGGGTTACCTTGTTTCTTTTGTCTATAGCTGGTTTCGTTTTCCTAGGCACTCCCAAACCATCTTGGAGCTGATTATATTTGAGCTCATGGCCGCCATTATGATAATCTCTTGCCTTTGATAGTTTCTGTCAATGTTGAACTGTACACACATCTTTCAATAGCGCGTGTTTCTGCCTGGAAGATACTCGGGTACAAACTCAAGCTTTCGAATATTTGAGACCCATGATATATCCCTATTCCAGTTTCCTCTGCCGTTTTAGAGCCATTGTTGATGGCATTTCTCTTGAGTTTCAAGATGGTGTCTTTATCTCACATCTGCTTTCTAGAAAGGCGCACACTACAGTTTCTTTGTTCGGTAGTTCATCCTGTATTTGATATGTCAGCTCCACTAATCCAGTCTCGGTGGATTTGTCTATTTGATAAGCGTGGTGACAGGGGTGCAACGACACCCATATCAATAAGATGAAATGTGCATGATGTCAAAGCCTACCTTTTAAAAAGAAAAGAACTCTGTACTCTTTACGCTAAATAGGAGGAAAACTAAAAATTGATGAAATAAATTTTGTGATCCAGTTCGTTTCATTTAAACATACCGAAACGGTACGTAAAATTTAAATATGATGTTGATACCAATTAGTTTTTAGACGTTTTTAGGTCTTTGTAGAAATTTCCTTATTTCGATAGCAAATCATAGATGGCGTTAACTACATCAAAATATAGTATGATTTGCTGATTTCACTAATGTATAAATTATTGAGTTAATTTGAAAAGATTATTTGGCGAATAATTAAACATTCTAGTGTAAGCTAGATGTGTGACTTGAGTGGTCATACAAGGAAAGCGTAGTCTGCCTTCTGATGTTTATGACGAAGTTATACAGGGTGATTGATCGAGACCGTCCATTAGAAAGATTCGGCCTCCTAGTAATAATTAATTTCTGTAAAGTAGCATACGTACATAGTGTAATAAAATCTATGCCCTGAAAATATTTTCAAGATGGCGGCACTTCCGGAAACACCGGACATTGACATCAACTTTCTTATTTCAAATGGAATGGTATAGTTTTCTTTGCGCTTTTGAAATCTAAACGTTATTCTAGAGGAACTTTTACTAGTATTTCCTATACCTAAGTGCAGCCGTTTTGGAGATTTTTCGACTTTTTGAAAATGTTTAGATTTACATCACGATGTTTAACATTATGTACTGTCGCGAAATTTTACAATATTTCACGAAATCATACAGTATTTCACTTTTCCATTTTTAAAAAAATTCAATTCTATGCGCCTAAATTTTCCTCTTGTCATTGCAGCCAAATGAGGGTATCTTTCATTGAACACACGGCAAGTTCTTTCAATAATCCTGTGACATTCTCCATGAATATAAAATAAGTTTAAGATATCTGTGTTTGAATACCCTTCAAAATCCATTTCAGTGGCCGCGACAGCAAATCGTGACTTGACAGACTATGGCGACAGTTATTTGGTTATTAATAAGAACGTTGGTCATTTGCATAGCTTACTATGAAGAAAATTTTAAAATTTCGTCTAAAATGTATCAAAAATCTTCATAACTTGAAAATTATTGCAGATATCTATGGGGAACGTTAATACATTTTGATGCAAAATTTAATAAGCTTTCAGAATATTGAAAAAAAATTGAGCATTATATTTCAAAAAATCGGGTTTTTATTAAGAACGTTTTGTAATTTCCTCTAAAATGTATCAAAAACCTTCACAACTTAAAAGTTATTGCAGATATGTATGGGGAACGTTAATATATTTTGATGCAAAATTTAATAAGATTTCAGAATATTGAAAAAAAAATGGGGCATTTTGATGGTCTGCAGTTGCACTAAAGGATAATTAAATTTTGGACAGCCTGTAGATAATGCAACAAATTTAAAAACTTCGACAGAAACGTCAGGGTTTCTTCCATCGATGGTGTTAATTTTAGCGTTCTCGATTAAAATTTCGCGACAGTACATAATGTTAAACATCGTGATGTAAATCCAAAAATTTTTGAAAAGTCGAAAAATCTCCAAAACGGCTGCACTTAGGTATAGGGAATACTAGTAAAAGTTCCTCAAGAATAACGTTTAGATTTCAAAAGTGCAAAGAAAACTATACCATTCCATTTGAAATAAGAAAGTTGATGTCAATTTCCGGTGTTTCTGGAAGTGCCGCCATCTTGAAAATATTTTCAGGGCATAGATTTTATTACACTATGTACGTATGCAACTTTACAGAAATTAATTATTACTAGGAGGCCCAATCTTTGTAATGGACGGTCTCGACCAATCACCCTGTAATAAACTGATGTAAATGGCTTATAGAAATAAGAAGGCAAGTCTTGTCATTTGCGAAATAGTTACATAAGGGGCCGACAGAAAGTATCACTACTTTGCTCACCTCTTTACTGGAAGAAATGACTAACAAATAACCAAAACAATTGAACATAGCTAATTGCCATTACCAAGAAATTTAGCGCAGCAAGAAAGTATCCATTATATTTTATTGACACATAAATGAACCCTTTTTAAAGAGTTGAAACAATAATTTTATGCAATATGCGACTATTCATCTTCAAAGTTCTCCATATCAAACAATTTTATTTCGTTTGTGCAACGGGGTGATATCTGAGAAACGAAGACTTACCTAAGCAGCAAACATTTCAACGTATTAATTATTCTGTGGATATCATATCGTTTATTAAGCTAGATTAAATAACATTTTTCGGTTACTACATGTGAAAGTACAACCTTACTGCACTCATTTGAAGTTAGAAAGCGCCACTTTATCCAATAGAATTATGAAATGAACTGTCAATGCATCATTTCCGTTACCTTACCGTCCATATCAACGGTAGAATACAATATATAAATACATATCGCATTGAAAATGCTGAAGTTTCTCTGGGTTCGGTTGTCAAAATAGCTGTCAAACAATCTGTCATTGGAATATGAATCGTGTGTGAAAGATTTTATATATATTCTACTATAATCACCAAACACGTTCGAGAAAACGTCACTTTCCAGCCTTGATAACTATAATGTAATAACTGTTATACGTTGCTTTAACATTTATAGCGTGGACATTTCGTTCTTTGGTATACAAAATGTTGCTTGGATAAACTATAAAATACGAATTGAATGACCTGTCACCCTGTTATCGACTTTACCATTTGTAACAATGCCATAATTTTATATAGTCACTTCAATAAATATGTTGACAAGAACCAATAAATAGCACAGGCATGTTTAATGAGGAAGAAAAATTGTGACAAATTATAAATCTAAAATAATGGTGTGTATAGTTTAAGTAAACAAAATCAATGAAAGAAGTTTTTTCAAAGATTGTTCTGATAAATTTGTCGAGCATTGTATCTTAATATTTCCTTTTCAATTTTTAAAGGAGATTTGGAAACTACATTACACACCTATTTTTCCAAGAATATAAGAATTATTTATTCAAAGCCATCTGTTTTGCGGTGCTAACATTTAATTCCTCGCCTGAATAAATTCATTTTAAATACCCGTTCCACTTGCTTTTGTTGGCAATAATAAATGTGGAAGTAATGCCTTAGCATTTATTGATTATTGTATAACAATATATCAAAGGCTAGAATGTTCTAAGCATACATATGTAGTTATATGTATGTTCGTTAAAGAGTAAACGAAAACAATAAACGTACATTAAATTTATTAACTGTGCACATCCATCACACACTGCTGTGAGCAGCATCTGTTTGATGAGACAAACTCTATGAAAATATTTATTCAATTTATATAACATCTGGTAATCGCATATTAAATTAGTTAATTGTTGAAAAATCAAATTAAATTGTATATAGTTTCAATTATTTACTAATTTACAGAAAATTTATGTACAGTGTATTATAGATCTAATGTCACCTCCGTGCGATCATGTGTCTTTCTTCGACACACGCTAAGCCATACACTTCGGCTTCAATCTAAATCCTCACAATCACCTAATATCGAAGCTCAAGCAAGTGGCATAGCAAAATCGATGAACACACTTTAGTAAGATCAGTAAAACGCCACAAAACATAAATACCCACGCATAATTGCTTGTGAAATTGTATTAATCACCACTAGCATTTATAAAAAGTTTAAAATATAATTCAATAATTTTAAAAATATGGGAAAAAATGACAAGATGTCAGGACTATCAAATCAGTAACAAAAGGGCCAAGAAAGGTATAAACGATAACACCAGAGTAAATGAGACACAATTTGATCGAATAAATATTTCCATTACAATTATTATAGACACACTTATCACAGAGCGAACGGAAAGAAAAATAGCATATGACAAGATTTTAGATCTGCTCGGGTTTTTGAAAAGAAAAAATCATCTAAAGAACAAAAGCGTAACAATTTAAAGACACGTATAAAAACGATCTGGATGATGATTTTCCTCAGGAATGTAGTCAGTGTAAAAATTTTTGAATTCTTACTGGTCAGGGTGGTAGCCTAAATTTTGCAGAAACTTCTACAAAGTTTAAAATCTGGAAAGCTGTTCTCGACTTTTCCCAATATCTAGAGAGTATTGAGAATTTATCTCCCAGTTTCTACAGGAATGTCCTATTTCACATTAAGAAGAATTAAAAATTATCTCTGAAACACACTTTAAGATGAGAAGGCAATGCTAATCAACGTTTCTATTGATATTTTCAATTATGTTTCCGAAGATAAAATTATAAATAGATTAGTATCATTAAAGCAAAGAAAGAAAAGTATAGTAAGATCAAAAAGCCATGGAATGTAAAACCATCTATGGAATTATTTACTTCTGCTGGCTGTAGCTTCTCGCTAATGTCACGGTAATGACATAAGCACACAACAAAAAATAAAATCTGTTTTAGGTTATGATTTTTTGTATTAGGTGTTAACATTTATAAAGAAAATACAGTATAGAAATTTCCAAAAACACTAATAACTAAACAGAATAATGAGATTCATTATACAAAAAAAAAAACTAAATCAGTAACATTCAGATAAGTATAAAAAATTAAGATGTTGAAAATGTGTTCCCTCTTCTTGAATACACACGTTGGCTCATATTGTTAAAATAAAAGTTACCCTTTTAATTTACAACTGCAAAGAAAACTTCTCTGCACAACGCGCAATTACAAAAATGGACAAATATCGATTTTCCTAATCAAGGAATGCTAAACACTAATTTATCGCATAATTTATCTAAAGCCGCCCTCATAAACAATACCCCTATTACACGAAATCTTACGTAAAGCAGGCGCTCTTTTTTGTTGCGTTCACCCGTTGTTTATCAAGACACTAACTGCATTTCTAATGGAAAGTAAGTATACCTGTCGTTAAATATCCTGTTCCAATTGCTTTAAATGCCCTCTTTCTATTAAGGAGAGGGTGTTTCGCTTGGCAGGTCAAGGGTGACGCCGCCGACTATCAGCCACGGTATACTGGTGGCGATTCAGATGCTCGACTCTATACGCACTAATATTTTCTGCTTTATGATGGCTAATAATAACGCTCCGTCGTAAATTGCTATAGAAGAATACGTCTATTCGGGTGTCGGAACGGCCAGGTAGCGTTGCTTTGGTTTAGCGCGTTTTCGGTCCAAGGAGTTCTGAACGTTTTAATCGATTAATGACACGTTCGATTATGAAAGCGTTCTGTAATTGAATACTGGAAATAATTTATTATAATTAAGATATTAGATCGTTTCATCGCCTCAAAGAAGATATTATTCTAATCTGCTAGCTTAAACGCGTATAAAAACGGTATAATTTATTATAAAAAAGTGTTTTATATCACCAAATTACCAACTATAAAAAATTACCAACAATACTCTTAATAATAAAGAAATATATATATTTCAATAATTCATATACAAGGCATTTCAATTGGAACGAACCACCTCAAATAACTGCTCTCCTTATGTGCTCTCCTGACATTTCGCAATTTTTTTGTGGTAACTAAGGTACACTGAGAGAAATTCTGGTAGTAAAAACTTACATAGCGCAGTACTAACGATTTTGTAGAAATAAGTAATACAAACAAGTGGGCTCTAACGTACACGTTTATCATTTAACACTAGCCGTTGTAGGAAAAGTTCACAGCTGTTTGTAGGATCAATTTTGTTTGAAATAGCAACACAATTTTGTTAAAATTTGTATATATTTAGTAGTAGCAAAAATTGATACTCTATTATAGGAAAACTTAGCACACATTCTGTAACTATTTCACAATGTCAGTATATATTTTTACTAGTACCTTACTGTGGTATCTACCATTGCACAACAATGTGCCAATAAAGCCACAAGATCATATAATAAAAAATACTAAACCCATCCTATTTCGTACTTAAAAATATACATATTTATATCAGGCAATTATAATTCGTAATAAATTCGTTATTAGAATGTCTGGTGAATAAATATTTGATACATTCTTTATTTAAAGTTCGACATTTTCTATAGTGTACGTCGAAATTAATAATTTAAATCAGGTTTTTTTTTATGTTTATATTTGGAGAGCTTGTAGTTGTTTTTAATTTGACTATATATTCACATACAATATTTTCTATCATTCATCATTCATCATTGTTCGACATGGAATGGGTGAAAACAGATATAACGGGGATAGCGCTGTTTTGCGCACTGTATAATACCTGTCTTTTGGACGAGTAATTTTTTTCATTGAATGGTGAAGTAAATCCTCGAAACTGCAGATATTGGCGGCGCACCAACCCCCATTTGACGCGGGCAACCATTACAGAACGGCCATAGAACTTACTATATGGGTTGGTATCTTTGGCGATCATCTCGGAGGACCCCAATTCATTGACGGCAATTTAAATGGTCAAATGTATTTGAACATGCTGAACAATATAATCAATCCTTTGATCACAGAAATTATGGAGCAAGATCCAGATTTGCTGGAGAATAAGATAGTATTTCAGCAGGATCGCCTTTACATTACGTTGCCGGAGTACGACAATTTTTGGATCGTCACTTTCGCGATCGTTGGATTGGTCGAAGGGGCATCTTAAATCTAAGGTGCATGCTATGCGTTCAGCTTTCTTACAAAAGTTACGCTAAGAAATTGTTGAAGAATGCAATAGTGCAATTTTCCTTACAGTGTGAAATCATTAAATAAGTTTATTTAATGATTGTTGAAGAATGCCAACGAATAACTCCAGAAATGTTACGACATGTCAGGAGAGCATTTGAAGCAAGATTGTACTATTGTATGGAGGTAAATGGTCATCTTTTTGAACATTTAATAAAGTAAAGTCCAAACCATTTCATTCTAATCGTATTTGATTACACAGGTTGCAAATTAACCACTACCGCACTAATAACTTTTTACAATAGACTTTTGTATTATATTGAACAGCGTAAGGCACCCATTGGTATTTTTTGTGATCTGCAGAAGGCATTCGATTGTGTTCAACATGATAACCTCAATAAAAAGCTTGAACAATATGGAATTAGAGGTAAATCCTGGGCTGAAAAGTTCGTAGGCTGACACATATGTGGCGCTACTAGTATTAAATTAATATGACTTTTAGTTAGCTCTAACCTTCAAAAGACACGTGTACAAATTTGATAACTGTCGTACAATTAGTTTGTGAGATATCGTATTTTGAGTGAAGGAACTTTTGTTCGTTTAAAGAAATGGATAAAAAGGAATTTCCTGTGTTAATAAAGCATTGCTTTTGGCTAAAAAAAAATACTATTAAAGCCAAGGCTTGGCTTGATAAACATTATTCGGACTCTGCATCAGGAAAAGCAACCGTTGAAAAGTGGTTTGCTAAGTTTAAACGAGGCGAAATGAGCACCGAGGACGATGCACGCAGTGAACGCAACAAAGAGGCTGTTACTGACGGAAACAAAAAAAAAGTCCACAAAATAATTTTGGATAACCGAAAAGTCAAGTTAATTCAGATAGCTGAGACCCTAAAGATATCGAAGGAACGTGTTGGAAATATCGTAGATGAATATTTGGATATGCGAAAGCTCTGTTCAAAATGGGTGCCGCGCGAGCTCACAATCGACCAAAAACAACAACGAATTGATGATTCTGAGCAGTGTTTGAGGCTGTTCAATCGTAATAAATCCGAATTTTTGCGTCGATATGTGACAATGGATGAAACATAGCTCCATCATTTCACACCGGAGCCCAATCGACAGTCAGCCGAGTGGACTGCACGTGATGAACCGACTCCAAAGCGTGGAAAGACGCAAAATTCGGCTGGCAAAGTTATGGCATCAATATTTTGGGATGCACGTGGTATAATATTCATCGATTATCTTAAAAAGGGAAAAACCATCAACAGCAACTATTACGTAGCGTTATTGGAGCGTTTGAAGGACAAAATCGCGGAAAAACGTTCCTATTTGAAGAAGAAGAAAGTGCTGTTTCATCAAGACAATGCACCGTGCCACAAATCAATGAAAACGATGGCAAAATTCCATGAATTGGGCTTCGAATTGCTTCCGCACCCACCATATTCTCCAGATTTGGCCCCCAGCGACTTTTTTCTGTTCTCAGACCTCAAGAGAATGCTCGCTGGACAGAAATTTTGCGCTGATGAAGAGGTGATCGCTGAAACTGAAGCCTATTTTGAGGCTAAAGAAAAATCGTACTATAAAAATGGTATCGAAAAATTGTATGACCGCTATAATTGTTGTATCGCTCTCGAAGGCCACTATATTAAATAATCAAATCAAATTCCATAAAAAAAAAGATTTTTTCTGTGTTAGCCTACGAACTTTTCAGCCCAAAGGTACTGCTGCTAACTGGTTCAAAACTTATTTACATAACAGAATTCGGTTTGTAAGACTCACCTTTTCTGATGCTGCTGCGGGCATGGTTGCTATCAGGTCTCACCGTCTACCTGTTAGGGATGGTGTTCCGCAGGGGACTGTTCTCGGTCCGGTTCTTTTTAATATTTATATAAATGATATTGCTCTCTTTCTCGCACTTGTTTACACAACAATGTATGCTGATGATATATCAATTCTTTTTCCATTTAATGATGAATATCTGCAAAATGCTAATGACTTGTTGCAAATTTTGTATCAATGGTTTGCTAGTAATAAGCTCTCTCTAAGCATGGAAAATTTCTACATTTCCGTACAAGACAAAGAAGTATTCAGCCACATGGCTTATTTATATATGGTATTAAGTTGAACCGGACGAGTAGTGTACGATTTTTTGGTATAACTATGCAGGATAACATGCTCTGGAAAGAATATTGTCATGAACTTGCTAAACAAATTTCTGCGAAAGCTTATTTGTTTAGATCCCTAAGAGGCAGTTTATCACGTGACACCTTGCTATCTGTTTACTACACTGAGATACAGAGTAGACTTCAGTATGGTATTGTTCTGTGGGGGTAAATTCCTCCCATGCTCAAGATGTATTCATTGCGCAGAAGGCTGTGTTGAGATCCAAGAAGATCTGAATCATGTAGACCCTTATTCACGTATTTAAAAATACTGCCATTGCCATCTTTATACATTCTTGGGGCGTGTTGTTACATCTATTCCAACAGACACAATTTTCAATTTAATTCTGCTTCTGCAATACATACGCATGACATCAGATCTAAATATGAATTGCATAGACCAGCTGACACTCTCCATCTCAGTAGCCTGGGACCCATTATATGGGCATTAGAATTTATAATAAGATCTCACAGTGTATAGATGTTGGGGATAATATACGAGTGTTCCGTAGAAATCTCAAACTCTATTTACATAGCAATACGTTCTACAGCTTTGGAAGAATTTTAATACCACTCACCCATGATTTTTTTGGCTTTAGTTTATTTAGTTATTTAATTTACCTTACTTTGGAAAAGAATAGTTTATATTTTTTGTTTTTCGATTTATTAATGATCATTTGGTTATGTATTTATTATTATTATTATTATTATGCACATTTTGCTTACTGATTAAAAACGTGACTTTTTGATAGATATTGTCGTAAAGAGAATTAAAAGACTTTTTGAATGAGTGGGCCCAATACCCTCAAATTTTAAGGGTGAGGGCTGCTGCGTCCCCAGAAATGATTTTAAATTGTCAGACCCGTCATTAAAAGTTGTCCCCCTCGATATGACAATTGACAGGTTTCGGAAATTTGTATAAATCACAGCAGGTAATGAGTTATTTGAGGTAGCTCATTTCAATTGAAACGCCGTGTGTGTATATGAGTGATTCAAAATTTTATTTACAAAGCTTAACATTTCTAGTCCCATGTTTTTAAAATATATCACTTTACTTTTTTCTCAATATGATTTCCACTGCACCTGTCCTTCTTAAGCGGACCTTATCATTAGTACCTTTAATTAAAAAGTATTTAATATGTAACTGTCACTAACAATAAAATATCTACATACACAGATATTTTTTTATAATTTTGTAATAGAATCTTGTAAGTTCAATAATGGATAGGAAAGAAAAAGTTAATACCTTGAAAATTCCTTTCCGAAAATTTGAAACAATTTTTAAAAGCCTTTTGTTTTATAGTTTTTCTCTGCTATTTTTCTGAAAACTTCAGCAGAGAACTTTTCATGATATATCAACATAAATTGCTTTAGTTTTACTCAAGTGCAGTACGACAAGTATTTCTACTTCGTAAATGGTTACATGCTTTCATACTGACAGCTTCTTCAGTTCAGTTATCCTGAAGAAGCTGTCAGTAGGAACAGCGAAACGCCTACTGAAAGTTTTGACACACGGCGAAACCCCGAAAAAACCTGATTAAGAATCCCCTTACCTATACTTCAATGATCTCATTTTACAAAAACTATAATTAAATACAGATTCGGATATGCTCTTAATGAGCCGTCTACAGCGATGAATCAGTAATCCTAATATCATTTTAACAATTTAACTTTACCACATCCAAATCATAATCTGAAAGAAATTATTCCATTCTATAATTGCTATCACAAATAAAAAAATATGTACATACCTACTAGTCAATTAGTTCATATAGGGTAAACTTTTATGAGAATCATATGAATTTCGTAACGAGTATAAAATTAAAGAGCTAGAATAGTGTATATAGTTTAGTTGTTCGTTTGCTCGAGATAAAACTAATGTAAACTACTTGGGAGGCAAGAATACATAAAGTTGTTTAAATTCGATGAATGAATCTGGGAATATAAAACTTAGATCCGCTGAAAATATTACTCAATAGTATACTTCGCTTGCATCTATCTACCTGTATATAAAACAATATAAAAAAATCGGTTCGTTATATTTCTCTTAATATTACGAAACAAGTTAAAACAATCAGTTTTTTTTTACTGACGAGCACAGATTAGTTACGGTCGTTGGCGAATTAACAAAAATCTATTATCTTTGCCTCGACAATAACCGACACCAATTCATTCAATTTGCTAGACAATAAAATCCCCGTTAAATTCCATATTCGCCCATTGCTTGTAATTGAATGATATTCTAACGTCACGGCATAAAAGACACAGTTTCCTGTTTTATCTGTCGTTTCCACTTGGCAGTTTGGCAGTTATTAAAACCTCATTACTGTGGACGCTTGAAGAAGCTGATCTACCTTTTATATTGTTCTTTTGAGCCGAGAGAGAAAGGGAAGGGAAAAGAAAACGTTTTTGGACAGGCATAAAAAATTGTTGAACTTGCCACGGTCGATGTTTCCGGGTATTGTGATGTTTAGAATTCTAAATTTAAACTCCATTGTCCGGAATGGTAGACCTTAAAAGAAGAAGCACTTTGCGTTTGTGTTTATAGCTTTTTAATACAAACAGTTTGTAAAAGGAATTAGATAGTTTAAAGAGTTTGATAACTGTCTAAAATTATAAATACATGAGAGTTTAAACACTATAATACTGTAATTATAATAAACTATTACATTAGGATGTAAAAAATCATCCAACTTCACACTTTATTATAAACCACTTCTGAAAATAAACAAGCATGAACTTTACCAGTAAAACCAAAAAAAAAAACAAGTACTTATATCTCTAATAGTTGCGACCAGGTGTATGTTTCATTATTTAACAGTACTTTTGTTCGACATCTTAATATTTATATTTAAAAGGTGAGCGCCTGCTCTTACTTGTAAATATCTATTTAAGGTAATGCAGCAAGTGTGACCGTGAATATATTATCTAATAAGAATATTACTTTATTTTTAAATTTCTTATGATCTTTTCGATTAATAACACATTTAGAGGTACTACAATTATTCTATTGTGCAAAATTACTATTATTGTCTTACTTAATATATAATGTTATGGTAATGACAATTTTCTAACAAATGCCATGAACATATGTTAAGCAACATTACAATACCTTCTATTTCTATGTAAATTTAATGCTGATACTTGAAAGTTCTGATTCATGAAGATTCTGCACTGAATAAAGTCTATAGGTATATTCTAGATTGTCCTGCAATGAATTACTGTGGAAAATAAGGATTTTGAAATTAAATTCGTAATGTTGGAAACTGCAGTTGTCAAAAGTTGTTTGCATTTCGATGTCGTGATCAACATTTCTACTTTCATACATTTCCTGTTTGGCAGGAGCCAAACTGCCACTTGCAAGTGTCAACATGCTTTCAAAAGCACCAGTGGAATCGTCTGCTAGTCGACTCGGCTTTGGCTCTACTTTTTCGCTCGACTGAAAATTGTGTCTGCACCGTTTCCACAAATAATTCAGAAATAAACTTTACGGTTTCTGAATTACAGTTGGAAATGGTGTAGACACTGGACAGGCCTGTGCTGTACGCTGTGGAGTGTAGTTCACATACACAAAATGATTGTATTAAGATTTGTAATTTAATTATTGCATTTTGGTAATCTGTGAGGTGACTATATGCTAGACATGAGTGCCCAGGGGATCTCATCTGTATAAACATAAGCAAGGTCGAGATTTTGCTTAAAAGAAATTGATAGAAATCTGAGGAGAGAGAATATGATTAACGATGAAAACCTTAAAAACTCAATCCAGGCTTTCTCCTATATTCTCTTTCCCATTTCAATTCGTTTTTTTGTAATCCTACAGTTAGTGTTAACTGTATATTTTTCACCTTAGAAATTACTGACTCCACTTTTTCTAAATATCATAAAAAAGTCTTAGAATGCTATTAAAAACCGTACCAAATCGCAAGTGTAAACAAAAAAGTACTAGGTAGGCACTATTAGTTAGCATGTTTATATATAGTAGGTACCATGCTGTTAAATCGCACCAGTTTAGTGACCTAACCTAAAAACCTAAAAAGCTTGGTTGATTGCACCAGCTTGTATTTAACAAATTTTCCAAATGGGCGTGGTAGGAACCACAATTTACACTGATTTTAGTTATGTTTTATATAAATTTTATTAAGAAGTTTCATTTAATGTGCGTATTTTGCAAAGAATTTTCTACTATCACACACTAATTAGAGAAGAATCCATATTTTGACAGCATCCGGTATAAATTTTATAAATTATCTCAATAATACCTAATACGTACTTATTTTAAACAAAACTACAAAACAGGATTGGTGCTGTTTCACATTTAACCAACCCAAATCGTGTAACTTACTGGTATTTACTCAACATCCATACCAATGTTTACACGACCTAAGACCAGACCACTCCGGCGTATCTACTTTACGACATTACCATCATCAAAAATACCTACCATTTATTTTTTATTTTGCTCGTGCTTAATTAGTCTTGTCTTTGTATATCTCTCATCTCTCACATTTTATTCCCACGAACAATGTTTTAAATATATTATAAAATACGGGTTTTACAGTCTTATTCATACATACATGTGATAATTTTACTAAGAGATGTCTATTACCTACTTCCGTGCCCAATTTGTTTATTCATAGCTTTGATTAATTGAGGTATGATTTATTGAAATGAAATGTGCATTTTTACAAAATTCTTTCCAATTCTAATATTTACGAAAAAGCAAGTTGTATTTATATAAGTACAAAAATTATTGCTAATTACACTTATAATAAATATAGCTTTCATTTCGATATTATGATAATGTTTTGAATTAGTGCTCCATGTTTCACCCTTCGAAAAGTAACATCTTTATGACAGTCTATACACCTAGCACGAATAATTGTGTGTATTGTTTCAATGAACTCAGTCTAAAGAACAAGTGGCATGTGCCGTGTTGTTATTTGGTTATGTCATTGACCATGAAGAATGGCAGCAAGGAAGTCACTTAATTGGGTCCAGTTTCAAGTTCTTTGAAACTTTCGTGCCTAGCTAAGCTTTTCTTTTTATGATGCGTCGCAGTTTATTGTAACACCGAAAAAATACAATAAACAAACACCGCTTGCGAAAGAGTTTAAAAATAAGTGTACTTGCGCAACCATTTTTCAGAAATTTACCGTATACCCTACTATTTTATGCTTTGTAACAAATCAGTGTTTCCTAATCACTTCACTTTAATTACAAAAATCATGATTCTTACTCATAATAACTACTTAATTCCTCTTTAATACTATATTCGCAGTTGTCCACTGATAGTTGTATCTATATAACCATACTTATTTTAATTTTTACAGAAAATAAGAGGCAATTCCTATAAATTTTCATTGATATAACATATAACTATCCCACCATTACTTTATCTATATCGCAGATGAAGTTTTGAACATCTAACAGCATTTAGTAATAATTACTATTAGGTACTAACACCATTTCTTTTGGATTTCTGCTAATATCACAGAAATGGACGCTTCTAACGGTTTCGCCACTAGATTTCTCGTTAAAAATACATAGTTTGATGTAGAAAGCAGGTATTTTTCGCCATTTTAAATACATAAATATTTTATGATTGATGTGGATCAAAATTTATGAAATGCATTTTTTAAATTTTCTTGAAAATCCTTTCTTTCAGCGCGAAAAGCACATGACTACAAAGATAGATAACTTAAAAAATAATGCTCGATTGATACTTTGTTTTGTCAAAGTTAAACTTATTTCTATTCGGTAAGCAAATATGGAAAGATTGAAAAATAAATATGTGTATTACTTTTACAATGTCGTGCCGAAATGTTGCTTTTTCAACAGTACTTTTTGATTCTTCTATCTTTGCGACAGTGCACAGCATTTTAGTGGTGATGTCTCACTTAGATGCATTTTTTAAAGTGTTGCATTAGAAAACTGATATCGTTTTTCCGATCCAATTGTTGACTATTACCATACTATTACCTGCTATAACAAAAAAAAATAGCAGAAACACCAAGTGTCGAAACATTTTATTTGTAATTCTATGCAATATTAGGTTGATGTAAATTTCGTTTTAGAGCGACATACCTATGTAAAGCTAAAAAATCACAGAATAACGCTCTGTTTAAACGCAACCAGTTATGCACCTAATATTTAATACAAAATTGCCAATTACTAACAGAAAGGATAGCTGGCGCGTTTATGTGTTATTTAGGCTGCCTATATGTGTGTGCGCGCGGCTTTCGAGATTAAGTTAAGCTATGGTTAAGCTATAACAATAATAGTAGGTATGATAGGTATTTTCCAACTGATTGCATATTATATTAAAGCTACACATAAAACGTTTATTTAATTATTTTGTTATTTGGTGTAATAATTTAGTATAATTATAGGTTATTAATTTTGGAGTAAAACCGACTTTTAAAAACTTGAAGAATGGTGGAGGAGACCAAGAACTTTTTTAATATCAAACTCCTTATAGGTAGGCAATTTATCCAACACATATTCAATACAGAATTTTGAGCACTTTTTGTGTTTATGCTTTGTGAATGATGTATTAGATTTAGAATTAGGGCTTTGTTTTGATTATTAGACAAACGATGAATATTTTTCCACTACTGCAGATGTATATATCATCTATCTATACGACAGGAATTGTACAGGATGAAATACATAAAATGTGAATATAAATGGCTCCAAGAACAAGGCGCCCTTAAATCTGCATTTTATAAAATGATAAGCATTAAACCCATACTGCTATATTCTCCGAACTTAAAAAACCAACTTATAATAAACAAAACATCACAAATCGCTCGACATTTAACTGTCAAACGCATATCAAGCTTGCATTTGCTTGCATACGCCAAGGCCACCAACTTACAAACTTAACTAAGAAATCTTTAAAAATAAAATAGTGTAGAAGACACACTGGAATGTCGTATTCAAATAAAATATTTTCTTTACATGAGATACGCCATTTAAAAATTATATATTTATTATATGTTACAGCTATTGCACTGTTTTTAAGAAATACTTTAAATTATCCCGCGCAAGATTATGTAAGCAACCGGCGAAAGGACTGCCAACCTCAACAGGATATCCAATCATAATCCAATCCGTTAACCGTCAAATCGAAATAAGTACGTTAGAAATTAGACTCGTTCGCAATAGAAAATTCAATTAATTATATAATTTAAAAGAAATCGATGTACCCTCGTTATGTTACTCTAATTCAACTAATTGACAAGATATTGATATTCTAAAAAGTTTTATAATCGATATTTTTGGAAACCGATTGGTAAAAAACTAAGTGGACAATGGAAGCTTTGATTCCTGTAATAAATAAGTTACAAGACGTATTTAATACAGTTGGATCGGATGCCATACAATTACCGCAGATTGTCGTTCTCGGATCCCAAGTAGGTGTCCAAAATAATACAAAAAGAGTGTTAAGCTAACCTAACTTATTTTATGTTAGAGCTCTGGAAAAAGTTCTGTAATAGAGAGTTTAGTTGGGAGATCTTTCTTGCCCAGGGGAACTGGTATTGTCACTCGAAGACCATTAATATTGCAGCTAATTTATTGTCCCAAGGAAGATAGAGACCATAGAACTGCTCTAGATGGTAATGCAAAAATGTAAATCTTAAGATGTAGCGTTATTTGTTCTATTGACTGAGCATTGACCATCTACATTTATTATATATGTAGAATAAATTAAATTAATATGTATTAAGAGTTTATAATTAACTAGATTTATATTTATAGGAACGCTTGAACTGGAGGAATGGGGGATTTTTTTGCATACAAAAAATAAAGTATTTGATGATTTTAGTGCGATCAGGCAGGAAATCGAAGATGAAACTGATAGGAAAGCCGGAGCGAACAAAGGGATTTGCTCAGAAGCAATTAACTTAAAGATTTATTCAACAAAAGTTGTTAATTTAACGTTAGTCGATTTGCCAGGTATAACAAAGGTTAGTATTTCAGTGAGTCATTAATGTATTGTTTTGTTACGAGATTAATAAACAAAAGCTGCTATAAATTGCAACAAGATAAAATTCTTTTGATAAAAGTTCTTTGTAGGAGATTGAAATGTATATGTGTTTGCTTTTTCATTTATTCTGTGAAAATCTTCTCATGTCAATTAAATCCTTCATGAACAAGAAATATAAATTATTACCTAATTCTTTTCTATGGAATTTTTGAAATCTAAACAGCCATTGATGAAGATTTTTTGCATGTTAGGTCTTTTTTTAATTATCTTCTGAGATCACACATTCTTATTTAAAATTTTATTATTATAACAAAACAAATAAATTTTTCATGATTATAATGGATAAAATTAGGTTCCAGTGGGTGACCAACCAGAAGATATTGAACACCAAATAAAAGAATTAGTTATTAAATATATTGCCAATCCCAATTCAATAATATTAGCTGTAGTTACTGCCAATACAGATATGGCGACATCAGAGAGTTTAAAGATTGCTAAAGAAGTTGACATTGATGGGCGCAGAACGTTAGCTGTTGTCACAAAATTGGATTTAATGGATGCAGGTATGAAATCATGTGACTTTGCAGTTTCCAAAACTTATTCATTTGTAATGGCATTAAAAGGTACTGATGCAATCGACATCTTATGCGGTAGAGTTATACCAGTAAAGCTTGGTATAATAGGGGTAGTTAATAGATCACAACAAGATATTCTAAATAACAAAAATATTAAAGATTCTTTAAAAGATGAAGCAACTTTTCTGCAAACTAAGTATCCTACATTAGCAACAAGAAATGGTACACCTTATTTAGCAAAGACCTTAAACAGGCTATTGATGCACCATATAAGGGATTGTTTACCTGACTTAAAGGTATATTCTGTGTAACTGACTTAATATTCTTTTATTTGAAATTCTACATTATAGACTCGCGTAAATTTAATGATGTCACAGTTTCAATCACTCTTGTCTTCGTATGGCGAAGATATTTCTGACAAGAGCAAAACCCTATTGCAAATCATAACAAAATTTGCTTCGGCATATTGTTCCACTATCGAAGGTACCGCTAGGAATATTGAAACAACAGAACTTTGTGGAGGCGCTAGGATATGTTACATCTTTCATGAAACCTTTGGGAAAACATTAGATTCCATACATCCTCTAGCTGGGTTAACAAAGATGGATATATTAACTGCTATACGGTATAAAATGCTCTAAAGACAGTTTTAAATAAAATCACTACGATATTTTATTCTGCAGAAATGCTAATGGACCTAGACCAGCTCTTTTCGTACCTGAAGTGTCCTTTGAGCTACTCGTCAAGCGGCAAATCAGGCGATTGGAAGAACCCTCCTTGAGATGTGTTGAATTAATACATGAAGAAATGCAACGGATAATACAAGTAAGATTAATGTTCTCTATGTGGTTATTTTTTTTTATTTCAATTGGCGAAAATTTCAGCATTGTGGAAGTGAAGTACAACAAGAGATGCTTCGATTCCCAAAGTTGTATGAAAAGATAGTTGATGTCGTCACACAGCTGTTAAGGAGGCGTCTGCCAACTACGAATGTTATGGTTGAGAATCTGGTTGCAATTGAGTTGGCGTATATCAACACAAAACATCCAGATTTCTATAAGGAAATAGCTATGGTACCATCCATGATTAAGTCCGGGGATCAAAACAGACCTAATAGACCTAAGTCTATGTATGGGAAGATACCAACAGAAGAACCTGGAGTAAGTATTTATATCCATATATAGTGTGTGCCATTTATCTGCCATAAGATATCATACTTTATTTAACCGCTTAACCGAAAAATGTTTTAAGTAAAAGTTGCTTAAGACTAAGTGCTATTTTAACATTGGTTTTATCAATATGATATGCAATTTTATTATTTTAAAATGAATGTACTGTATATTATTGCATTTTTAAATTTCTTTGCTAAACACAATTGATGAGCGTCTTAATACTTAAACTTAATAGTTTTCTAGATATTCCAACTTAAAAAAAAATATATATTATAATATACATTATTAACCATTAATGACAAATGTTTGGTAATAATTTAGTGCAAAGCAATGAATACGAAACGCTTTCATTCTCTTATACAGGATTTTTCAAAATGCATCAGAATTTCAGACTTAAGTTCACACTCCCTATACCTAAAGTCGATAATTTTCATAGTAGATATTTCATATTTATTGAAGAAACGTTAATACATTGACGCATTAAGAACGGTTTGTTTAGTAAGCTTTGCTCGTTACAATAAATAAAATCAAGATATCTTACTGCTACATAAAAGCAACGACTATAAATATATAATAGAGCTGTTAATACTACAATGTTTATTCTGAGACAATACATATTATATTCAATTGAATATTGTAATGTATACAACCATTTGGTGGCTGTCTGTGTCTATGGTACCAACGTTTTTATCTAACAGTGTTTTGTAATCCATTTAGGGGGTTTTATTCACTAGATTCTGGTTAGATTATTAATAGGATATATATACAAATACAAAATAAAGTGAGCGTTAATAGGCGTTCGTACTGGGCGTCGAAAGTAAAGTAAATTTATTTGTCTAAATGAATCTAATATGGAAACGTCAAAAATTCTAGTGTGATTCTAGTACTAAACAGGACAGACAACTATTTGATCTGATTCCACAGGATGCGCTCGCAGTCCAAGTAAATTGAGGAAGGTGCATTGCTTTCTACTTGTTATTTGTTGTCATGTCAGGTGTGCGACTCAATGATATGTTGTTTTATTGTCAGTTTTGTGCGTTAAACATAAATATGGATAACAAGTTCCAATAAACTTCTGTCTTGGCGGCTCGGTGTGTCCGACCCCTGACACTGATATTTGTTGATAAACAGTGAAGGTGGGTTCAGTAGCAACTGCTAATTTTTACTGTGTTAAACCAAATGGAAGAGCAGATAAAGATAGCAGATAAAAGCAGCAGTGTATACTACAGACATAATATTTTTTTTTATTTTTTTTTGTTTGTACAATAAGTTAGGTATTAAGTTATTATTTAAAAAACTTGGAATATACACATTGATTCTATATATAAATGCATGTGAATTAACTAAAGACATTTTCATATGTAAGAAATTCTTTTCTTGGTCTACTTTACTAAAATATGGAATAAGTATAGCCGACATATGAAATATCTTCGCAAAAAAAATGCAGGGAAAGGGTAAACAGATATGTTACTATAATTTTTTATCAAATTTCATTTCAATAACACATGTTGGTCGCAAATAAAATACATTTACTGTGTTATAACGTTTTTTGAATATTGTCACGTTATCTGAGTTTTAAGAAACAACACGGGCGATTGTTAATTTAAATTGACTTATTTACACACTTAAGATTCAAAATTAAATAGAATCAATGAAAACACTTCAATAATTAATCAAATTAAACACTAATTACTTTTAAATCACTGAAATAACTAATTTACGTTTATTATTTATATTCTCTATAATTTATTTCCACTTAATTATTTGCATTTTGGATGTGTGTCTTTGATTTGACATTGATCGACTTCCCTATCACGAATTAAGTAAGTAGTAAGTAAGTAATTAAACGTTTATTTCCCAAAAAAGTACATAAAACCTATAGGATACAGTCAAGAAAGAAAAAGAAAACATAAATATAAGAAAAAGTGCGAATGCAATAGATAATAATAATAATAACAGTAATGTAATAAGAAATTTGATATTCTTTAAACAAAGGTCTGCATGATGTCTGTTGTGATACTCCTGCCATTGCTCTGATGGCACTTTTTTGGTTTATCAAGATATTATTATTAGCAGCGGTGCTAGAGCCCCATATCAATAATCCATATCTTAATTTTGTTTCTACGTCAGTAATATAGACCTGTCTTAGAACTTTTAGATGTACCTATTTTTTAAATGTCGTAATTTAAATACTGAGGACGAGATTCGTAAGTTTAAATCATTTATGTGGGTGTGCTATTTGAGATCGTATGATAAGTGTATGCCTAGGATTTTGATACAGGGTGTTTGATTTATCGTATTATTTCCAAAAAGAAGATGTAACGAAGGAAAATGTCGCGTTGGATTTGAATTAAAAAGAATATATTTTGTATTTGATGTGTTTAATGATAGTTTGTTAGAGGCAAACCAAGTATTTAACTTATTTAACGCGTCATTTGCTGTTTCTTGAGTGTTATTCATTTTGTTATCGATCAATACCGTAGTATCGTCTGCATATATTGCTAGTTGTAGTTTGTGTAGGAAAGCGGTTATATCAGTGATAAAAACAATATTGGAGATAGGATAGCTCCCTGTGGCACTCCCATTGTTACCGGCAGCATGTATGAGGTAAATATATGTTAATATATGTAAAGATATTAACTAACGCCTGGCTAATGACTGGGCCATATTGAAATCTCTCGCGATCATTTCTAGAAATTGTTATATACAGAGCACAATTCCGCCCTCTGATGTGTCGCACGTGATCTTCGTTGTTCAGTAAAATTAAGTAAAATTGTTAGTTGCCGCCATCTATGAGTATCCATCGAAAGTATAATTTAAACTGGAGCACGTAATAATATTACTATTCCTATGCATTAGGCATCAAACCAGACCGCTTCTTTATGCTCACCGCAAGTTATACTTATTCTCATATGTACTTAATAAATAAGCGAGACTGGGCGAATATCAGTTTGACTGCGAAACCATATTTAAGCGTAACTTTAAAATTTTATCCCTTAATGGTTGGAGCTTTCTCGCTTGGAGATTATTGCATTATTTTTTATGATCTTTCTATTTTTAAAATTTTGTTACATAATTTCAAAACAACTTGTATAATATACAATAATAACTAAATTATATTCTAATATTATTTAAATTAAATAAAATAAATTAGTTGTTGATAATTTTGTCATATTGCATGTCGGACGATTATCATTTGTGTTGAGTCAAGGAACTGAAATGTTACAAGATGCGTTTACAGAACCGAACCGTATATTATGTTAAAATAATTGTGACCAAGAGAGCACCTGATCTTAAATTACTTTTATTAAACCATTTTTTATTAAAGTGATTGAGTAACCATGATTGGCCAATGCCAAATAAATGGCATATATTTTTTTTTATATAAAAAGGTTAAACTAGTTATTATCATAATGGAATCTATATTCCAATTTACCGTTCATACTGTGGTTGGTTTCTTTTTAAATTCGTAGACATTAAACCACCCAATTGAAACATCGCATGGTGAATCAGATTTCTTTAATTACTTGTTTCACATCTTGCCCGCATCTTCTTATAATGATTTCTTCAGTTTCGTTCAGGTATTATTTGTTATTAAACGTTTGACATGATACATGACTAGATATAGAAAACATACTAAATCTTCCACGCATTTCCAATGTCTAACATACCTGTGATACCTGTGATACTAATTTTATTGTAGAATGTGTAAAATAATATAATGTAGATTTGAAATTATATTCTGTTACTTGATATTTTTATTTAAGGCGCGTTTGACGAATGATAAGGACGCTACAAAATGGGTCAACAGTATAGTACCTCCAAACGACGCCGAAAAGGACTTGCAGAATCATATGAATAGCATACCCGAAAATCGTAGTCCCGAAAATGATCTAAGGGCAATTTTAAGTCCAATGAAGCCAGTAAACTTATTACCTCAGGTTCCAAATACTAGCAACTTTAGGAAATTGTCAGAAAATGAGGAACACGACTGCGAAATAATAGGTGATAAACTAAGGATTCGCTATAGAATCCATTAAGTAATAATAATACCTTTCAGAACGTTTGATAAAATCATACTTTTACATTGTGAGAAAATCAATTCAGGATACAGTTCCTAAGGCTGTAATGCACTTTCTTGTTAATTTCGTCAAAGACAATTTGCAGTCTGAATTGGTAACACATTTGTACAAAGCGGATAATGCCGATACCCTCTTAGATGAATCCGAACACATTGCACAGAGAAGACGGGAAGCTGGAGACATGTTAAAGGTGTGTATGGGTTAAAAAGAGATGATTTCGAAAACTGCATTGTTGTGTTTTTCTGTTTGTAGGCTTTGCAGCGTGCGGCACATATTATCAGCGAAATTAGAGAAACACATATGTGGTAAGATGGCTAATTGCTGTCATTTGAACGGAAATCCGGTAAAGAAATTATGTACGCGGTCGAACTAGTCAAATGCTTGTACAGGTTACCAAACTGAGAGAGGTATAAATACGTCACCGTATTTGTGACCTAGGCATTGCTATCAGTTATCAATCACTACCTTATAAGACACATTCTTTCATATTATTTACTCTGATATTTATTAAATCGTTGAAATTCGTTTATCGAAATAATATTTACTGTAATTTGTACATAAAACATTATATCGACAAAGCACTTGTTGTTTAAATCATACAGAAAACGCACATTATACTTAATTACTTTCACTAATTTTTATTATATATGTAAATAAAAATTATATGTATAGGAATGTACGATAATTGTTTTTCATATACTGATTATATTATTTTAATATGGTAAACTGTGCATGCAGGAAATGAGAGGAAGACCAAACGTAGTCCACTTTTAGATATATTTAAGCTCATCTATAATTATTTCATTTTGTCTACCACATTTTTTATTTTAATTTTTTGTGTTGTTTGTTGTCTCTTATAGTCATTCCTTTTTGAGAAATTAGACTTATATCACTGCATTTTTCGTTTTGTCGTTTTACTATGGTGATTAAATAAATGTATTATCAATAACTTGTGTTTGTTTTACCCAGAAAAATTAGTTTCGTCAATTCAATATGGATTGCCCTATATAGACCATCCAGATCCCCTTGCAGCTCCAGATCTTAGAAACAAAAAAATTCTTTGTAAGAAATTTACATTCGGAATTTTACTTCTTCCTTAGCCCATAGTCGGAATACGTCTGGTACTAACGCAGTTCGTCGTATTATTATGAAAAGTAGTATAGTAAGAAATAAGAAAAAGGACACTGCGAACGGTGCATTTCAAAAGATTCATCTATTAAGGCTTCCCACCCTTTTTTTTGTAAATTTAAGGAATTAGAATTTTTTTGTATGCCAAATTAAAAGTGTAGAAAAAAAAATTTAGCCGTCAGTAGCACTAATTAGCATTATACAGTCCCTGGCCATATTAGACGCACTTGAATTTTTTTCAGTTATTTCGACTGTTGACTTTATTACAATTATTATTTTGTTATAAAAATGTTTTTATTTGTTGTTTTTTTAATTTACAATCTTAGTAGCTAAACAAACAGAATAAAACTGATTTAAACAGTATAATATATATATTTTAAGGAAAAAACTTCATTCGTATAAATTTTAGAGGAAAATCAATACATGTCTGGAATAATCACCCACCTATGCAGGAGACCGTTCAGAACTGCATTAGTAGCATGCCACGGCGAATTGAAGCGTTAATCGCCGCTAAAGGTGGCTCCACACCAAATATTGATTTTTTTCTAAAATGTGTACGAATGTAGTTTTTCCTTAATATATATATATTTTACTGTTTAAATCAGTTTTATTCTGTTTGTCTTAGCTTACTACTAAGATTGCAAATTAAAAAAATAAAACATTTTTATAACAAAATAATGATTGTTATAAAGTCAACCGTCGAAATTACTGAAAAAATTCAAGTGCGTCTAATAGTATGGCCACAGGACAAATTAGAATATAATGAATATGGATATTTTCAACTCGTTACCTACATAGTAACTATTACTGTTGAGTAAAGGAATTATGTAAAGAGACGTATATACCTAATGAAACCGAAAGAGGGCCTGACATATAGATGGCGCGCCTTGTATTACGGGATCCGAAATTCTTGGATCTTATAACGCCGATTGAATGGCAGATTCCGATTTTAAAAACAAAATTCCCACCTTGCAGCAAGTTTTAGCAAGGCGCGAATAATGGAGCGGTAGTAAATTAACAATCTCTTGTATTATAGAATTATCGTTCAAAGCTCATTTTACATATTTAAGTACTCAATTAAAGAATGCATACAATATAGATTAACAAAAAATGTGTCTTGTAGCATATTTAAAAATTCAATCACAGTCGTTAATTTTTAACAAAGGAACGTTTTTTTTTTTTTAATTGAATAACTTGGATCTTTGCTTCCCAATTTGTGCAGTTTTTGAATATTTTATTCAAAGTGAAATAGAATTCTATAGCTGCAGTCCATGGTTGTGAGTGTCTCAATTGAAGATGGGCTGTCTGCTGTGAAAGTATTTCAACTAAACTGAATTTTATTTTTCTAATTTAATGTTAGAATAAAGCTAAAACAAACGCAGACGCAGTGTGGTAATGCGTTATTAACGCACTTGTGTGTTAATAGACCTATTAACGTACTGGTGAGACTTTTCTAGGAATGTAATATGGGCAATTAATGTGTAAATTAGAAAAAAAAAACACCTGTCACAATGACTTGTAAAGCTCGTACGTTGGATCGCAATAAACGTCATTGTGACACTAGTAATCTACTATTTTTATTACATACATATATACATGTGTTGAAATATGCGGGTTGTTCTGTTATTTTATTTATATTCAACGTCATTTATGAGTTTTGTACAAGGATATTGATATAATCATGTTTTTTTTTTGCACCGTGTCACTATAATAATTGCTCTTTTGGCCTCATATTTCAAAAATTGATTGGCACTTGTTTGGCAACGTTGTTCGCGCTTAGAAATTAGTTATTTATGAAAAATTGTTTAATAATGAAGAGCTATTAGTACTAACTGTCGCATACATAATATACATTTTTTAGTAACTGGTAGAACAAATTTGGGGCTATTTCATGATTTAATGATTAAATTAATTTCATGATTTATCTTCATTTAACGGGCACTACAGATTTGGTTTGAATATCGGGTATTAATTTATGCGTCATCTATTCGGAGAATGTGTAAATTAAATATTACAGATTTATGTAATAATCATCTAATTGTATAGGACTTCGCAATCGTCATAGTTTTGTTTGTATGCCATTGTATGGCATAGGTGCTTAAAAATATAAGAATAAGATGGTATAATAGTGAGAAATTTGCACAATTCCATCCAATACTATAGGTTTCTGTAATAATCCTACATTAAAAAAATGAAAATTACTAGCCTAATATCACAGATAAGTATACCAGATAGCTCACCTTACGGGAGAATTGGCAGCGGCTTTCGCTGAAATGGGAACCCTCGAGCAAATAGTTGGGAACCCTGCGTGAGTTCAATCGGAGCGCTGCATGTCAGTCTCCGCACTTCAGTCGCCGGTGGACAGTCGCGTAGGCACGTACGCTAGCATTAAAATGCCTACACGCGGTGCTGGGAATAAATGCGTATATATACGCTGCGGAAAGTCTCGGAAGAGTTTTAGAGATTAATAAGTTATTTAAAATCCCGGAATATAACTTATTGCGTGCTGAATGGATCAAAAATGCGGGTAAATACGTGTTGGGATATCTTTGTTACATTAATACAAGAATACAACAGTAAAAACTCAGGACAATATTGCATTCAACATACATATATTGATATTGTAAATTATAATTAAACATTAATCATCAAAATAAAATAAAATTGCAGACTTTAGTTGTAAAAAAATTGTAACAAATTTTATTATTAAATTTACACACTCTTGAGAGACCTACCAAACGTCACGTATATATGTAAGTATATAGGCTGTTTTAAATTTGGGGGTCATTATAAATTATAGGGATTTCGTTTATTAAAAGAAAGATACAATGTATGTAGGTTTAAATTCGACATAGCTAAATTTGACAAATAATGTAACAAAAAAAATAGGGGTAGATCATTTGCAAAGCTTACCGCCGTAAGTCATCAGACAGACAGGTTTTTGATTTGTGCTTATATCGTCTATAAATTTGAAATTGTCAAAACTAAAGTTTTAAACAAAAATCTGTATTTATAAGCGAAAACTCCACGGTAATCCGTGAATTTGCACCTACAAATTATACGCTTCTGCTTTGTGGGGTGGATATATAATTATATTAAGTTAGGGAATTTTCTGCTTATATCTCAGTTTAGACTATATACCTTTTTGTAGTAGCCGAGATGACCCTAGCACCACAAATATTAAAATATGTATTGTATACTTTTAAAATATACATGGTTATTTACACTATACGGCACGGAATATTATGGCCAAAACACGTGACGTTCAAAAAGTTTTTCACTTTTGGGATGTATGGGGTTTATTATAGTTACTTTTTAAAATTACTTTCATATTATACAGAATGTTCCAAAAGCACGAAAAGTATCAAAGTTGTGTGTTTTTTTTAAATGTATCCCTCTTCTATTATTGCACTTCTGGATTGTCTGATCAAAATAGATGTCTGTTTTAATAAGGTTTATAATAATTAAACCTTAACGTTTTTCAAAGAATTTGAATTTTGGAAAAATCTCATCTAATTTTCTTCGAAGCTTATGGTAAAGTGTATCAATTATAATAAACTTGGTATCTTATAGAAGGTGTACAAAAATTAAAACTAATCGAATAAGAATTGTAAGTGGCTAATATAACTTGTTTGAATAGTTTTAATTTTCGTACATCCTGTATAAGATGGCAAGTTATTGTAATTGGGTTATAAAATATGGTCCATTGTTACACTTTATTGTAAATTTCACTTACATAACTTAAATACTTCTTAGGTATTTCAAAATGATATTTAGATTAGATTTTCACAAAATTACAATTATTTAAAAACCTTAAGGTTTAGTTATTATAAACCTTATTAAAACAGATACTTATTTTGATTAGACAATCCAAAATGCAATAATATACAAACTATTTTGGAGCACCCTGTATAACATAAAAATAATTTGAAAAAGTAACCATATATCCCAAAAGTGAAATTTTTTAACATCACGTGTTTTGGCCACAATATTCCGTGCCGTATAGCGTGAATGGCCCTGTATATATGATACATATTTTAAGAAGATTTGATGTTACTTGGGGATAATAAAGAATGATAATTGACTTTAAATCGGATTTATAACATTTCGACTAGATGCAGTACAATTATCACTATTCATTATCTCCGTTGCTATCAAGAAAAAAAAGAAACTTCATATACTATAACAATATTCCAATAGTTCGTGCAATTTCAGGCTTTATTTTCAATATACTATATGTGACTTGAGATGATCAATTAAATATCTTGTTACTTTTCGACTACTTAATATAAAAAATCAGAAATGTATGAATTTTATAACTTGCATCTTAATGATGCAATAGTAAAATGGAAATTAAAATGTTACTGCAATAAATGTAAGTCAAGAAGAATGTGCCGCGATTAAAATTAATAAAAAGAACAAAACAATTAACAATTACATTAAACATGACAAACTACATTTAAAAAAAGGTTACTTTTTATAGATAGATTTTTTTTTAAATGTAGTTTGTCATGTTTAATTTAATTGTTAATTGTTTTGTTCGTTTTATTAATTTTAAACACGGTACATTTTTCTTGACTTATATTTATTGCAGTAATTTTTTAATTTCCATTTTACTATTCATCATTTCATCATTAAGATGTAATTTATAATATTCATACATTTCTGATTTTATATATTAAGTAGTCGAAAAGTAACAAGATATTTAAAATTGATAATGTGAAGTCACATATATTGAAAATAAATAAATAAAATAATAATTCCAGGAATTATTGTGTTATTTAAATAAGCTACCGGCTATAAACTTTGATTCCTTCTAATATATTATAACAACCATAAAATATATTCTTATGAGACACATACGAATAAATTCAATAAATACATTACGTGCACTCAAGTCAATCTGGACAGTCTATAGAAAATATTCATATTCTAAATAAGAGCGAAAGCAATTCGCATTCAAGGAGGTATAAATTCTATTCAATTTGTTATTTTAGGTAAATAACAGCTGTGCGGCAAAAAAGCATATTTCGTAAATAAAAACGACTAGCGAGCCGGTACTCCTTCCACACTCCGACGTTTGGTCTCCGACCGTACACCGGGCTCCCCGCAGCTATCTATGTTTCATAAAATCGTAATATTGCAGCCGTTTATTCACGCAACCCGCGAAAATCGAGCAAATCTGCCACGGTGAGCTATCTGTTTACTTATCTGTGCTAATATGTTTATTTAAAAGCAGGGTGTAATTCTTTACAAATTCGATTTGAGCATTTATAAAACATAATAGATCTGTTTGCACCAACGCGACACGGCGCAGAGAGAGTAGAGTATGGAACCAAATTTTCTTTATGTTGGTAACCAAATTTTATGATATATATATATACCGCCAGAAGTCGGCAAATTTTTGCGCTAAACGTGCTTACAGTTAAACGAGTGTGCTATAGGTTATGTCCAGGTCTTTTTAAACTGGTTGTAATTATTGATTAATAATTATATTTCTGCATCGCCATGGCAACAAAACCAGAGTATAAAATAGGTAAGTTTTGCATTAACATTTTTGATATACTGGATTTAAAAATTGATATATACTTCTTGTATGTTCATGTGCACAAATATTTTTTTAGCTGATATAAAACTTGCTGATTGGGGTAGGAAAGAAATAGAGTTAGCTGAAAATGAAATGCCTGGCTTAATGAGCCTCCGTCAAAAGTATGGTAAAACAAAACCACTAAAGGGGGCCCGAATTGCTGGATGTTTACATATGACCATTCAAACTGCTGTTCTTATAGAGACGTTATTAGAATTGGGAGCTGAGGTAATGTGTTGCAACAATAATCTATTTTGGTCAATTTTACGTACATATGAATTTCATCAGTTACTGATAATCTTTGACTTTTTTTTTGTTAAGATACAATGTTGAACTTCAGCTTTATACATAATATGTATATTAGGTTTAAAGTGAATGGGAGTTTTCAAATAGAAACTGTAAACTTATTTTATTTTTATCTAATACTAAAACAATTTTTTTATCTTGCTAATTTTAACAATGGTGAATGTCTCAGCCCATAATTGATTTTAATATTTTTTAATAAATTATATATAAGAATTTGAGGTTTAGCTGAATTAAGGAAATTCAAATTGTAATTTATCAATTTGAATTTTTCGGCTAAGATAATTCTATATTTAGAACGCAAGTATATCATTTTAAAAATCACGTTAGCTAAAAAAAAAAAAAAACAAGCGGTATAATTATAGACCAAATAATTGCACATTTACAATAAATCTTATATTCTGTGCCTATATTCGAATTTTACTAAAAATATCAATATGTAAAAAGGTATTGGCTGGAACCTGTCCTGGCAAATGGGCATATCTTTTCCTTTTTTTTTTCTAAATCAAAATTTAATTAAATAGGCACCTTCAATGCACCAATCTAATTACGATTTTCTAACAATCAATTAACCCACTCAATTGAAATTAAATGGCTTATGGCCGTTTGCACCCACACGTTAAGCTGGGTTTAACTTTAAATCATACTTAGACTGTGACACTCGCTGTATGTTTTAAATATAAAATATCACATTCAAAGTGTTAGTTAAAGTTAAACCAAGCTTAACGTGTCGGTGCAAACGGGCATTAGTGAGTTGAATGTTTAATGTTTTTGAAATTGACAAACTGCCAACAGTGTGAATAGTGTCATTCAATAAATTATGTCTACTGGTCTAAAATGTTTTAATTGAGAAGTGATGGATTGTAATCAGCTGTTTAGTTTAATGGGTAATTTTGAACAATTATTCAATATTTCGTAATGATTTTTCTACTCTGTACTTTGAATTCCCCAAGTCTTGATTCGTCTAGACCAACTCTGACTCTTGTCTAATAAGGGACTTTTTGTAACATTTGGAAGCACTATTTTCCGTATACCATAGATAAAAATTTTCGTATTCTCGGCCGGTTCTACAATGCTAGTATAAGCAATGGAATAACTATACCAAGAATAAAATTATGTAACAGTAATTCTGGGTATAGAAACGTTAGCGTTTTACACTTCGAAGTCACTTCGCATCCCAGTATAGTAATACTCGGTATAAACCGTACAGAGTCTAAAGTTGGACATAGGCATGCGTCGATTTATGCAAATATAAAATATAGGGCTTAAAAATGGTAAAAATCTTGTGTGATGCTTGTAAGAGAACCTCTGCTTAAAAGTAGAAGTATTCTATGAAATGAAATTGTATGAAAAAATATGGAAGAAAAGGGTTAGATGCTGTAATTTCTCATTGAAGGAGACAGAAATATTAGTAGGGCTGGTAGAGCAGTATCACCTGCTACTAATAGCATCGATCCTGACTTTGATGATTTGTTTGGCAATAATTGTTTTATAGCACTAATATGAGGTATATTCCTTAGCTTCATGGGAGTGCAGGAAAGGCAAAGTGATTACAATCGGTGATGCAATGAATGGCCATATCTTTCATTTTGAAATAGATTGTTATTAAAACATCAACTAAACAAAAAATTAACGCTTATAGACGTTCCAACACCATATAATTCTATATAGAGCAATAAAAACACGAATTACAAAAAAATAACATAAAAATATGTTTCATTAAAACTGTTACTTATGAAAATAACTTGTTTTCTAAACTTAAATTCGTATTTTTAAACATCTGAATAGGTACAATGGTCCAGCTGCAATATATTCAGCACTCAAGATCACGCAGCAGCTGCGATTGCTAAGCGAGGTATACCAGTTTACGCATGGAAAGGCGAAACTGACGAAGAATATGTTTGGTGTATCGAACAAACATTGATGTTCCCTGACGGCCAACCCATGAATATGATCCTGGATGACGGTGGCGATCTCACAAACCTTGTCCATGAAAAACATCCAGAGTATCTGGAGAACTGTCGTGGTTTAAGTGAAGAGACAACTACTGGTGTTCACAATTTATACAAGATGCACAATAAAGGACTGCTAAAAGTTCCAGCCATTAATGTAAATGATTCTGTTACAAAGGTATGATATAAAATTCAGCTAATAGTATATTTTTCAGCGAACGTATAATGAGGTTAATTATTTGAGGGTAAAAATTCCAACACGAGTCGTTAGGCGAGTGTTGGAATTACCCGAGTGAATAAAAGCCTTTATACGCCGGTTGAAAACCCCATTTTCTTCTCGCCCATTACGAAAAACTTACATAAATACACACAAATTATGCAAATATAATTTGTAACGTTAAAAATGTTTAAAATTTTAACTTGTTTGCTATGCAATGCACCTTTTGCTGCGTGTAATAGTGTTTTGTTTCTATATTCTGTCCATGGATTCCAAAAATATACCTGATGTGTTTAGTCAATAAGCCATGAATTCCAAACTGGAATTCACGGGCGTAAGAAGTCCCTGTCATTCGTCAAGTTAATTGACGAGAAGATTGGACATGTTATTTAATAGGCGTGGAGGAAGTATTATCATTTCACTTTTCTTTAATTCTAGAGTAAATTCGACAACTTGTACGGGTGTAGAGAATCTTTAATTGACGGAATTAAGAGAGCAACTGATGTTATGTTAGCTGGGAAAGTTTGTGTGGTAGCAGGTTATGGAGATGTCGGAAAAGGTTGCGCCCAATCGCTTAGAGCTTTCGGCGGGCGAGTGATAATTACCGAAATTGATCCGATAAACGCCCTACAGGCTGCTATGGAAGGCTACGAGGTTACCACAATGGACGAAGCCAGCAAGGAGGGTCAAATTTTCGTCACGACTACAGGATGCAAGGACATTATTTTGGGACAGCACGTCTTAAACATGCGTGAAGACAGTATCGTCTGCAATATCGGACATTTCGACTGCGAAATCGACGTAGGTTGGATCGAAAAGAATGCCGTCAAAAAAGTGAATATTAAGCCTCAAGTGGATCGATACGAATTGTCAAATGGTAGACATGTTATAGTGTTGGCGGAAGGGCGGTTGGTGAACTTGGGTTGCGCTACTGGGCATTCTTCCTTTGTCATGTCCAATTCGTTTACGAATCAAGTTTTGGCGCAAATAGAACTTTGGACGAAACCGGGACAATACACTGTGGGTGTTCACATGTTACCAAAAACTTTAGATGAAGAAGTTGCACGTCTGCATTTGGAACATTTAAATGTTAAACTTACCACCTTAACTGAAGATCAAGCCAAATATTTAGGTATTTCTGTGAAGGGTCCGTACAAACCCGATCATTATCGATATTAACAAGCAAAATGTAGACAGGGGCAATTTTTATCAAAACTGTATGCATAAACTAATAAAAGAAATTTTAATTTATTTCTCGTGTTGTGTATTATTTTGCGGGATAGGTGTAATCAAAAGACAATTGTATCTTGCGTTAAGTTTACAAAGATTAAATATTTATTTAGTTTAATAATATACAAGATAAAGGAAAACCAGTGCTTGCTAAACTTAAAGAAAATATTTATTTCATTAGCAATATCTTAAAATATAATTCAACTCCATTGTAGGTAAACTTAAGCTAAGATATTTTAAAAACTAGAAAGTTAAATCACGTTTGACGTACACGCCTTTTCCAGATTTTGTATCCTACGGTCACGAGTGCACGTTTTTTTTTAGCAAGTATGTTGTTTGAACGAAATATAAGTACGTAATAGGACACCGATTGATACATTCAATGTTAGAAGTACATTACCAAGTAATAAAGAACATTTACACGTTTTTTTTTTTCCGTTTTGTTACCATTGATGAAAATTTAAATAAGATTAAAAATTAGGCGTAAGACTACAATCGTTCAAGGCAATAGTGGCCGGAGTGTTCAATCAGGATAGTTGTCTTCTACGCTATCGGTTTTTCTTCGTGAATTGTAGGGCTCGTCGCAACGGATCCTGAACGGGATCGCAGATTATCGTCTAAGCTTTGCTGAGAACCGGAACGGGAAACAGTAGTGCCGACCTTGGTCTGAAAACGAGACTACATATCGAACGTGGACATTAATTTGTATAAAACTACGAAAAGCGGTGTATTTAAGTGGTTCTAAATTTTGGAAAACGTAAAAACTATAAACATGCATGCATCGATGAATAGTCGATAAATTAGATAATTTTAAATATGATTGTGAATTTAGGATACAAAATTTTTAATCTTCAGATGTGTTCGTCAATTTGTAACCAGAGAAGAACAGAACATAGTAACTGCTTGATTTGAAAGAAGTGCATGTTGCACTATATGAAAAGTTATTTTTCATGTGTGATTGACAACAAAATGTAAATATGTAGTAAAAACTGTAAACTCACATACATTATTAACTCTGCGTGTGTACTATGTATTTAAAGGAAGAGTCAAAAGTTCAAACTCAAATTTCCGTCTAATCATTAGAAGGTCGGTTGCAATTGCCTCTTTTAAAAAATCTAGATGGTAATATATAGCACATAAAGTTTTACGACGCGCGCGATTTTGGTAATTTGCCAGCGAATGCCAGCAAGGGTAAGTTGCTTGCGATCCCTAATAAATAAATATAAATAAATAAATGTGCTTTATTGTCAAGAAAAATTATAAATTAATTTTGTGGACAAAGCAGACTAACTAACAAATTTAATAATAGAAAAGGTACATATACAATAAACACAGATAGAAAGTGTCAGATACACTTAGTCATCAATGAATAAACCAGGAGATTGCGTTGCCCGCACAAAGAAAGAATAGGGCAGATGAAAGTTAACAGCGTAAAGAGGTTGCTGAAGAAGGTAAGATTTTACTTTTCTGCGAAACTGGACGTATGTTGGTATCGATTTGAGTTGGATTGGAAGAAGGTTGTAGAGCTTGATTGCATCGTAGAAAATTGAGTTCTTAGTTAACTCTGAACTGGGTACAGGCAAATAAAGGTCATGTTGCAACCGTCTTGTAACGTGGTTATGAAGAGGCCTTTTCGGTAAATCACTAATATGTTTACGAATTAGTGAGACAGATTCCAGGACGAAGAGTGCCGGAAGGGTCAAAATTCTGACCCTACTCTAAAAAATATGGTCGGCAGTGATCTCTGGTCCCTAGTTGAAATGTGTAGCGAATTGCCCTTTTTTGGAATTTAAAAATTGTATTGAAGTTGTACAAACTACAAAAAGGGCAAAATAAGTAATGCGTGCAGTAGAAGGATTGAGCACACTGGCTACAGATCTGATTGCAAAGCACGCAGAAGACAATTTTTTTGAGAGAGTGTCGATATGGTGAGACCATTTAAGAGTATCGTCAACAATAAGTCCCAGGAAGTTAACAGATTGAACCATATTGACGGTGTCGTTATCGAACAGACAAGGTTGCTGCAGTGCACCTTTGTAAGGTTGAACCACCGTTTTATCTTTGTTATAGCAAAGGCAGTTGGAGTTACACCAATGTTTGATGATGGTTAGGTCCTTAGATATAATACTTTGTAGCTCATCTCTATTTGGGTTGCTCCAAGTGATGCTGGTATCATCTGCGAAGAGACAAAATTTCCCACTGATCTTTAACGCGGTGATGGCATTGATGAAAAGAAGAAAAAAAAGGACCAAGCACTGAGCCCTGCGGAACGCCATAGTCAATTTCCATACACGATGAGGAGGAACTATTTCCTCTCACTATCTGTTTCCTATTGAAAAGATACGATTTGAGCCATTCCAGAGGAGTACCACGAATCCCATAGTAAAATAATTTTTTTATTAGAATGTCATTACTGACACAGTCAAAGGCTTTAGATAAGTCCCAGAACACTGTTGCAGTGAAGTGTTTATTATTAATATTGTTAAATACTTCATTGAAGACCGAAAAGAAGGCGTCGGCAGTACTTGAATTGGACAAGAACCCAAACTGTCTGGGGGTGATAATTTAAAATTTTTTTAGAAAAAACATTAGCAGTTTTTTGATCAATCTCTCAATAATTTTGGATAAGGCAGGCAGTAGGGCAATTGGTCGGTAATTATTGAGATCGTCTTTATCACCGCCTTTATGAAGAGGGACGATAATAGCTGTTTTAATAGGGTTAGTATACACGCGATATTAGTATTTTCAGATATTGAATGAAAGTTGAAGGTTTGTAATAATTTTTATGTTAGAAAGAAGATTTTTTTGTACGTTTGGCAAATTTTTTAAGATGGGGGAAAGAAATGCAACACAGGCCGATGGAGAAGAAGTTCAGTAAGAAGTGCCCGATGAGCAAGATACCGATTAGGACTATGAGAGAGAGTTTTTGTATTTACTACAATAAATAGTCATTTTGTGCCAAAAACTATCGTGAGCTTATGACTTTCATTGTTAAAATACCGAATTCAACGTTTGGAACTCACATTGATAATACTATTATCTAAGTAAGCTATGAAACTAAAAGCGTTTCTTTAAATATTTGTTTATTGAAAAGTGATGATTTTTGTTGAAAATTATTTCCGCATTTTTGCCTATACTTCACTTTTTATTGACAACGATTTTAAAATTTCAACTTTAGTAACTTCCGCGACAGCACTGGAAGAGGTAATGCAAAATTTTCCAAACTGTTGACTGACAAAAAAGGCTCAGTGCAGATACCGCATTTCCAAAAATATAGTGTACACATACACACAGGGTTAATATTTTCGTTATCATTAGAATCTATGATCATTCTTCTTTCATTTTCATCGTGCCAGAATAAAAGAATATCCATTTTATCAGCATTTGGTTAAATGTTCATTGGGGTAAATTGTGTAGTGCTATTAATTCCGTTCCAAATTGTTCTTATAAGTAGGTACATTTTGGATGCCATTAAGTCTTAGGAACTTTCCACAAAAGTATTGCTATAACAAGACGAAATGAGAGAGACAGCAATAGGTTCGGGCAGATTCACATCGAGTCCGAAGATTTAATGTCATCGGGTGTACAATGCAAGTGAACACACCATTTGAATCTTAATTTAATTACATTATGTATCTATGACAAACCTTGCTGTACTTGACTAGGCTATCTGAGTATTAGTAGGTTTTATAATTGGTTATTAACTTTATTAAACTTGTATGATGCAAAGTGGTTTAGTCTATAAACATGGTCTATTAAGGCACTGAATGAGTATTCTATCTGAATGTTTAGTAATACAAAAATCAATAAATTTCCTTCCTCACAATGCCGCAAACATTTTATAAGGATTACAGATAAAGTGCGAATTTTGAAGGGTCTAGTGCAGTAATAGGAATTAGCTCAAATAATTCATATCTCTAAATCATATGCTTATACATCTGTAACATACGCCGAAATGGAACAAAAGTATCAGTGTTACTATCAGATGCAAGAAATGTACTAAACAGAAACAAAATGTACTTTAGTAGCGCCCTCTGTTAAATTAAAACTAAACCTTGACCACTACAAAAGTAATGGCGTAACAAATAATTGGACAACATGTATAACATAAAAATAATTTGAAAAAGTAACCATATATCCCAAAAGTGAAATTTTTTAACATCACGTGTTTTGGCCACAATATTCCGTGCCGTATAGCGTGAATGGCCCTGTATATATGATACATATTTTAAGAAGATTTGATGTTACTTGGGGATAATAAAGAATGATAATTGACTTTAAATCGGATTTATAACATTTCGACTAGATGCAGTACAATTATCACTATTCATTATCTCCGTTGCTATCAAGAAAAAAAAGAAACTTCATATACTATAACAATATTCCAATAGTTCGTGCAATTTCAGGCTTTATTTTCAATATACTATATGTGACTTGAGATGATCAATTAAATATCTTGTTACTTTTCGACTACTTAATATAAAAAATCAGAAATGTATGAATTTTATAACTTGCATCTTAATGATGCAATAGTAAAATGGAAATTAAAATGTTACTGCAATAAATGTAAGTCAAGAAGAATGTGCCGCGATTAAAATTAATAAAAAGAACAAAACAATTAACAATTACATTAAACATGACAAACTACATTTAAAAAAAGGTTACTTTTTATAGATAGATTTTTTTTTAAATGTAGTTTGTCATGTTTAATTTAATTGTTAATTGTTTTGTTCGTTTTATTAATTTTAAACACGGTACATTTTTCTTGACTTATATTTATTGCAGTAATTTTTTAATTTCCATTTTACTATTCATCATTTCATCATTAAGATGTAATTTATAATATTCATACATTTCTGATTTTATATATTAAGTAGTCGAAAAGTAACAAGATATTTAAAATTGATAATGTGAAGTCACATATATTGAAAATAAATAAATAAAATAATAATTCCAGGAATTATTGTGTTATTTAAATAAGCTACCGGCTATAAACTTTGATTCCTTCTAATATATTATAACAACCATAAAATATATTCTTATGAGACACATACGAATAAATTCAATAAATACATTACGTGCACTCAAGTCAATCTGGACAGTCTATAGAAAATATTCATATTCTAAATAAGAGCGAAAGCAATTCGCATTCAAGGAGGTATAAATTCTATTCAATTTGTTATTTTAGGTAAATAACAGCTGTGCGGCAAAAAAGCATATTTCGTAAATAAAAACGACTAGCGAGCCGGTACTCCTTCCACACTCCGACGTTTGGTCTCCGACCGTACACCGGGCTCCCCGCAGCTATCTATGTTTCATAAAATCGTAATATTGCAGCCGTTTATTCACGCAACCCGCGAAAATCGAGCAAATCTGCCACGGTGAGCTATCTGTTTACTTATCTGTGCTAATATGTTTATTTAAAAGCAGGGTGTAATTCTTTACAAATTCGATTTGAGCATTTATAAAACATAATAGATCTGTTTGCACCAACGCGACACGGCGCAGAGAGAGTAGAGTATGGAACCAAATTTTCTTTATGTTGGTAACCAAATTTTATGATATATATATATACCGCCAGAAGTCGGCAAATTTTTGCGCTAAACGTGCTTACAGTTAAACGAGTGTGCTATAGGTTATGTCCAGGTCTTTTTAAACTGGTTGTAATTATTGATTAATAATTATATTTCTGCATCGCCATGGCAACAAAACCAGAGTATAAAATAGGTAAGTTTTGCATTAACATTTTTGATATACTGGATTTAAAAATTGATATATACTTCTTGTATGTTCATGTGCACAAATATTTTTTTAGCTGATATAAAACTTGCTGATTGGGGTAGGAAAGAAATAGAGTTAGCTGAAAATGAAATGCCTGGCTTAATGAGCCTCCGTCAAAAGTATGGTAAAACAAAACCACTAAAGGGGGCCCGAATTGCTGGATGTTTACATATGACCATTCAAACTGCTGTTCTTATAGAGACGTTATTAGAATTGGGAGCTGAGGTAATGTGTTGCAACAATAATCTATTTTGGTCAATTTTACGTACATATGAATTTCATCAGTTACTGATAATCTTTGACTTTTTTTTTGTTAAGATACAATGTTGAACTTCAGCTTTATACATAATATGTATATTAGGTTTAAAGTGAATGGGAGTTTTCAAATAGAAACTGTAAACTTATTTTATTTTTATCTAATACTAAAACAATTTTTTTATCTTGCTAATTTTAACAATGGTGAATGTCTCAGCCCATAATTGATTTTAATATTTTTTAATAAATTATATATAAGAATTTGAGGTTTAGCTGAATTAAGGAAATTCAAATTGTAATTTATCAATTTGAATTTTTCGGCTAAGATAATTCTATATTTAGAACGCAAGTATATCATTTTAAAAATCACGTTAGCTAAAAAAAAAAAAAAACAAGCGGTATAATTATAGACCAAATAATTGCACATTTACAATAAATCTTATATTCTGTGCCTATATTCGAATTTTACTAAAAATATCAATATGTAAAAAGGTATTGGCTGGAACCTGTCCTGGCAAATGGGCATATCTTTTCCTTTTTTTTTTCTAAATCAAAATTTAATTAAATAGGCACCTTCAATGCACCAATCTAATTACGATTTTCTAACAATCAATTAACCCACTCAATTGAAATTAAATGGCTTATGGCCGTTTGCACCCACACGTTAAGCTGGGTTTAACTTTAAATCATACTTAGACTGTGACACTCGCTGTATGTTTTAAATATAAAATATCACATTCAAAGTGTTAGTTAAAGTTAAACCAAGCTTAACGTGTCGGTGCAAACGGGCATTAGTGAGTTGAATGTTTAATGTTTTTGAAATTGACAAACTGCCAACAGTGTGAATAGTGTCATTCAATAAATTATGTCTACTGGTCTAAAATGTTTTAATTGAGAAGTGATGGATTGTAATCAGCTGTTTAGTTTAATGGGTAATTTTGAACAATTATTCAATATTTCGTAATGATTTTTCTACTCTGTACTTTGAATTCCCCAAGTCTTGATTCGTCTAGACCAACTCTGACTCTTGTCTAATAAGGGACTTTTTGTAACATTTGGAAGCACTATTTTCCGTATACCATAGATAAAAATTTTCGTATTCTCGGCCGGTTCTACAATGCTAGTATAAGCAATGGAATAACTATACCAAGAATAAAATTATGTAACAGTAATTCTGGGTATAGAAACGTTAGCGTTTTACACTTCGAAGTCACTTCGCATCCCAGTATAGTAATACTCGGTATAAACCGTACAGAGTCTAAAGTTGGACATAGGCATGCGTCGATTTATGCAAATATAAAATATAGGGCTTAAAAATGGTAAAAATCTTGTGTGATGCTTGTAAGAGAACCTCTGCTTAAAAGTAGAAGTATTCTATGAAATGAAATTGTATGAAAAAATATGGAAGAAAAGGGTTAGATGCTGTAATTTCTCATTGAAGGAGACAGAAATATTAGTAGGGCTGGTAGAGCAGTATCACCTGCTACTAATAGCATCGATCCTGACTTTGATGATTTGTTTGGCAATAATTGTTTTATAGCACTAATATGAGGTATATTCCTTAGCTTCATGGGAGTGCAGGAAAGGCAAAGTGATTACAATCGGTGATGCAATGAATGGCCATATCTTTCATTTTGAAATAGATTGTTATTAAAACATCAACTAAACAAAAAATTAACGCTTATAGACGTTCCAACACCATATAATTCTATATAGAGCAATAAAAACACGAATTACAAAAAAATAACATAAAAATATGTTTCATTAAAACTGTTACTTATGAAAATAACTTGTTTTCTAAACTTAAATTCGTATTTTTAAACATCTGAATAGGTACAATGGTCCAGCTGCAATATATTCAGCACTCAAGATCACGCAGCAGCTGCGATTGCTAAGCGAGGTATACCAGTTTACGCATGGAAAGGCGAAACTGACGAAGAATATGTTTGGTGTATCGAACAAACATTGATGTTCCCTGACGGCCAACCCATGAATATGATCCTGGATGACGGTGGCGATCTCACAAACCTTGTCCATGAAAAACATCCAGAGTATCTGGAGAACTGTCGTGGTTTAAGTGAAGAGACAACTACTGGTGTTCACAATTTATACAAGATGCACAATAAAGGACTGCTAAAAGTTCCAGCCATTAATGTAAATGATTCTGTTACAAAGGTATGATATAAAATTCAGCTAATAGTATATTTTTCAGCGAACGTATAATGAGGTTAATTATTTGAGGGTAAAAATTCCAACACGAGTCGTTAGGCGAGTGTTGGAATTACCCGAGTGAATAAAAGCCTTTATACGCCGGTTGAAAACCCCATTTTCTTCTCGCCCATTACGAAAAACTTACATAAATACACACAAATTATGCAAATATAATTTGTAACGTTAAAAATGTTTAAAATTTTAACTTGTTTGCTATGCAATGCACCTTTTGCTGCGTGTAATAGTGTTTTGTTTCTATATTCTGTCCATGGATTCCAAAAATATACCTGATGTGTTTAGTCAATAAGCCATGAATTCCAAACTGGAATTCACGGGCGTAAGAAGTCCCTGTCATTCGTCAAGTTAATTGACGAGAAGATTGGACATGTTATTTAATAGGCGTGGAGGAAGTATTATCATTTCACTTTTCTTTAATTCTAGAGTAAATTCGACAACTTGTACGGGTGTAGAGAATCTTTAATTGACGGAATTAAGAGAGCAACTGATGTTATGTTAGCTGGGAAAGTTTGTGTGGTAGCAGGTTATGGAGATGTCGGAAAAGGTTGCGCCCAATCGCTTAGAGCTTTCGGCGGGCGAGTGATAATTACCGAAATTGATCCGATAAACGCCCTACAGGCTGCTATGGAAGGCTACGAGGTTACCACAATGGACGAAGCCAGCAAGGAGGGTCAAATTTTCGTCACGACTACAGGATGCAAGGACATTATTTTGGGACAGCACGTCTTAAACATGCGTGAAGACAGTATCGTCTGCAATATCGGACATTTCGACTGCGAAATCGACGTAGGTTGGATCGAAAAGAATGCCGTCAAAAAAGTGAATATTAAGCCTCAAGTGGATCGATACGAATTGTCAAATGGTAGACATGTTATAGTGTTGGCGGAAGGGCGGTTGGTGAACTTGGGTTGCGCTACTGGGCATTCTTCCTTTGTCATGTCCAATTCGTTTACGAATCAAGTTTTGGCGCAAATAGAACTTTGGACGAAACCGGGACAATACACTGTGGGTGTTCACATGTTACCAAAAACTTTAGATGAAGAAGTTGCACGTCTGCATTTGGAACATTTAAATGTTAAACTTACCACCTTAACTGAAGATCAAGCCAAATATTTAGGTATTTCTGTGAAGGGTCCGTACAAACCCGATCATTATCGATATTAACAAGCAAAATGTAGACAGGGGCAATTTTTATCAAAACTGTATGCATAAACTAATAAAAGAAATTTTAATTTATTTCTCGTGTTGTGTATTATTTTGCGGGATAGGTGTAATCAAAAGACAATTGTATCTTGCGTTAAGTTTACAAAGATTAAATATTTATTTAGTTTAATAATATACAAGATAAAGGAAAACCAGTGCTTGCTAAACTTAAAGAAAATATTTATTTCATTAGCAATATCTTAAAATATAATTCAACTCCATTGTAGGTAAACTTAAGCTAAGATATTTTAAAAACTAGAAAGTTAAATCACGTTTGACGTACACGCCTTTTCCAGATTTTGTATCCTACGGTCACGAGTGCACGTTTTTTTTTAGCAAGTATGTTGTTTGAACGAAATATAAGTACGTAATAGGACACCGATTGATACATTCAATGTTAGAAGTACATTACCAAGTAATAAAGAACATTTACACGTTTTTTTTTTTCCGTTTTGTTACCATTGATGAAAATTTAAATAAGATTAAAAATTAGGCGTAAGACTACAATCGTTCAAGGCAATAGTGGCCGGAGTGTTCAATCAGGATAGTTGTCTTCTACGCTATCGGTTTTTCTTCGTGAATTGTAGGGCTCGTCGCAACGGATCCTGAACGGGATCGCAGATTATCGTCTAAGCTTTGCTGAGAACCGGAACGGGAAACAGTAGTGCCGACCTTGGTCTGAAAACGAGACTACATATCGAACGTGGACATTAATTTGTATAAAACTACGAAAAGCGGTGTATTTAAGTGGTTCTAAATTTTGGAAAACGTAAAAACTATAAACATGCATGCATCGATGAATAGTCGATAAATTAGATAATTTTAAATATGATTGTGAATTTAGGATACAAAATTTTTAATCTTCAGATGTGTTCGTCAATTTGTAACCAGAGAAGAACAGAACATAGTAACTGCTTGATTTGAAAGAAGTGCATGTTGCACTATATGAAAAGTTATTTTTCATGTGTGATTGACAACAAAATGTAAATATGTAGTAAAAACTGTAAACTCACATACATTATTAACTCTGCGTGTGTACTATGTATTTAAAGGAAGAGTCAAAAGTTCAAACTCAAATTTCCGTCTAATCATTAGAAGGTCGGTTGCAATTGCCTCTTTTAAAAAATCTAGATGGTAATATATAGCACATAAAGTTTTACGACGCGCGCGATTTTGGTAATTTGCCAGCGAATGCCAGCAAGGGTAAGTTGCTTGCGATCCCTAATAAATAAATATAAATAAATAAATGTGCTTTATTGTCAAGAAAAATTATAAATTAATTTTGTGGACAAAGCAGACTAACTAACAAATTTAATAATAGAAAAGGTACATATACAATAAACACAGATAGAAAGTGTCAGATACACTTAGTCATCAATGAATAAACCAGGAGATTGCGTTGCCCGCACAAAGAAAGAATAGGGCAGATGAAAGTTAACAGCGTAAAGAGGTTGCTGAAGAAGGTAAGATTTTACTTTTCTGCGAAACTGGACGTATGTTGGTATCGATTTGAGTTGGATTGGAAGAAGGTTGTAGAGCTTGATTGCATCGTAGAAAATTGAGTTCTTAGTTAACTCTGAACTGGGTACAGGCAAATAAAGGTCATGTTGCAACCGTCTTGTAACGTGGTTATGAAGAGGCCTTTTCGGTAAATCACTAATATGTTTACGAATTAGTGAGACAGATTCCAGGACGAAGAGTGCCGGAAGGGTCAAAATTCTGACCCTACTCTAAAAAATATGGTCGGCAGTGATCTCTGGTCCCTAGTTGAAATGTGTAGCGAATTGCCCTTTTTTGGAATTTAAAAATTGTATTGAAGTTGTACAAACTACAAAAAGGGCAAAATAAGTAATGCGTGCAGTAGAAGGATTGAGCACACTGGCTACAGATCTGATTGCAAAGCACGCAGAAGACAATTTTTTTGAGAGAGTGTCGATATGGTGAGACCATTTAAGAGTATCGTCAACAATAAGTCCCAGGAAGTTAACAGATTGAACCATATTGACGGTGTCGTTATCGAACAGACAAGGTTGCTGCAGTGCACCTTTGTAAGGTTGAACCACCGTTTTATCTTTGTTATAGCAAAGGCAGTTGGAGTTACACCAATGTTTGATGATGGTTAGGTCCTTAGATATAATACTTTGTAGCTCATCTCTATTTGGGTTGCTCCAAGTGATGCTGGTATCATCTGCGAAGAGACAAAATTTCCCACTGATCTTTAACGCGGTGATGGCATTGATGAAAAGAAGAAAAAAAAGGACCAAGCACTGAGCCCTGCGGAACGCCATAGTCAATTTCCATACACGATGAGGAGGAACTATTTCCTCTCACTATCTGTTTCCTATTGAAAAGATACGATTTGAGCCATTCCAGAGGAGTACCACGAATCCCATAGTAAAATAATTTTTTTATTAGAATGTCATTACTGACACAGTCAAAGGCTTTAGATAAGTCCCAGAACACTGTTGCAGTGAAGTGTTTATTATTAATATTGTTAAATACTTCATTGAAGACCGAAAAGAAGGCGTCGGCAGTACTTGAATTGGACAAGAACCCAAACTGTCTGGGGGTGATAATTTAAAATTTTTTTAGAAAAAACATTAGCAGTTTTTTGATCAATCTCTCAATAATTTTGGATAAGGCAGGCAGTAGGGCAATTGGTCGGTAATTATTGAGATCGTCTTTATCACCGCCTTTATGAAGAGGGACGATAATAGCTGTTTTAATAGGGTTAGTATACACGCGATATTAGTATTTTCAGATATTGAATGAAAGTTGAAGGTTTGTAATAATTTTTATGTTAGAAAGAAGATTTTTTTGTACGTTTGGCAAATTTTTTAAGATGGGGGAAAGAAATGCAACACAGGCCGATGGAGAAGAAGTTCAGTAAGAAGTGCCCGATGAGCAAGATACCGATTAGGACTATGAGAGAGAGTTTTTGTATTTACTACAATAAATAGTCATTTTGTGCCAAAAACTATCGTGAGCTTATGACTTTCATTGTTAAAATACCGAATTCAACGTTTGGAACTCACATTGATAATACTATTATCTAAGTAAGCTATGAAACTAAAAGCGTTTCTTTAAATATTTGTTTATTGAAAAGTGATGATTTTTGTTGAAAATTATTTCCGCATTTTTGCCTATACTTCACTTTTTATTGACAACGATTTTAAAATTTCAACTTTAGTAACTTCCGCGACAGCACTGGAAGAGGTAATGCAAAATTTTCCAAACTGTTGACTGACAAAAAAGGCTCAGTGCAGATACCGCATTTCCAAAAATATAGTGTACACATACACACAGGGTTAATATTTTCGTTATCATTAGAATCTATGATCATTCTTCTTTCATTTTCATCGTGCCAGAATAAAAGAATATCCATTTTATCAGCATTTGGTTAAATGTTCATTGGGGTAAATTGTGTAGTGCTATTAATTCCGTTCCAAATTGTTCTTATAAGTAGGTACATTTTGGATGCCATTAAGTCTTAGGAACTTTCCACAAAAGTATTGCTATAACAAGACGAAATGAGAGAGACAGCAATAGGTTCGGGCAGATTCACATCGAGTCCGAAGATTTAATGTCATCGGGTGTACAATGCAAGTGAACACACCATTTGAATCTTAATTTAATTACATTATGTATCTATGACAAACCTTGCTGTACTTGACTAGGCTATCTGAGTATTAGTAGGTTTTATAATTGGTTATTAACTTTATTAAACTTGTATGATGCAAAGTGGTTTAGTCTATAAACATGGTCTATTAAGGCACTGAATGAGTATTCTATCTGAATGTTTAGTAATACAAAAATCAATAAATTTCCTTCCTCACAATGCCGCAAACATTTTATAAGGATTACAGATAAAGTGCGAATTTTGAAGGGTCTAGTGCAGTAATAGGAATTAGCTCAAATAATTCATATCTCTAAATCATATGCTTATACATCTGTAACATACGCCGAAATGGAACAAAAGTATCAGTGTTACTATCAGATGCAAGAAATGTACTAAACAGAAACAAAATGTACTTTAGTAGCGCCCTCTGTTAAATTAAAACTAAACCTTGACCACTACAAAAGTAATGGCGTAACAAATAATTGGACATCACGCAATTTATTATGTGCACAGAAAGAAAAAAAAACGACGAATACAAAAAATTATTTGACCCCAAGTTTGATTTTTGTAACATTTCCTTTAAATCAGGTATGGGCAACCTTTGCTTAGCTGAGGGCGTAATTTCGGGACTTAAACAGGTCGCGGGCCGCAGGCAAGAAATAAGCAGGTAGTAATGAATAAAGAAGCAACATTTTGATTTGAATTGATATTGTTATTTCAATTTTCTGAATCTCTCGCGGGCCGGATTGAAACTGGTGGAGGGCCAGATCCGGCCCGGGGGCCGGGGATTGCCCATATATGCTTTAAATAAAGGAAAAATACAATGAAAAATCAATCTGCAAACCGTTATATAGTGTTACCCGATTTGATTTGCCAAATTTTACTAAAACATGGAAGCTGTAAAACGAGTTCCTCTAAATATGTGTCCAAAAATACTTCCTTAAGAGTTATGCGCTATTTTCAAATTTGCTAATGATCACTAACAGTGTTGACTAAAGCAGAAAGAATCAATTTCATATAGTATACGATTTGTTATTATCATGGTTTAATGTGTTATTATTAGAAGTTCGAGTAATTGCTGGAAATATCCTTCTTCAACAGAAATAAAATTTCGCAGTTTTTAAGTACTCGGTGATCAACGCAACGATCCGGAGAATTGTTATTTAAAAACTCCTTACCACCATGTTGAAATGTGTTGCAGCTCCGTCATGCATGAACCACAATCTATAGGGTATTTCGGATGGTCAAGTAAGATGTGTAGATTTTTGGCCAAGAAATGTTTGTAATTTAGCTCATTTAATCTATGTGATGAAAAAGTTTGTTGCCCCAAAAGTTTCTCCAGTTGGACAACATCGATTCGATTCTTAAAGAAGCATTTTTGGACACATGTTTATAGTAACTTCTTTTTCAGTTTTCTTCCACATATCACGTTAGCAAAGTTTCGCTAAGCAATTCAGACATATCTTTATGTAAATTAGATTAAAAAGAGAAAATTAGTAAGTCTAAAAGAACGGATAATTTTTAAATTCGTGAGAGTCATTGTGTGGGTGGAAATCCGTTTATGTAAGCATGAATAATATTAAATAGATAGGAAGCTTTATATCACGGAACACACAAAATGCAGTAAAACAGTGCAAAACTACAACCATTGGCAACAATGAGGCATATTTTAACTTTGTGAATTGCAGTTTTACTATTCGTTGTTGTATTCCTTGCCTTAGCCTTCCACTTTTTTGAGAAGCTATTTTACCATCGTCAGATCGCTGTTTCTCAATATGGCGTTTGCAAACGGTCAGAAAAAAACTGAGCACTGTAGTTACTACTTATTAGTATGGAGGTCGTAAGATAATCGTCTTTCTGGGAGTTGTGAAATAAAAAAAAAATGAGAAAAACTGCTGTAAATGTTATTGGTAAGTACTAATCAAAATGGCATGTGCCAGGAAGTCGTAATATTTCAGCATCTTCGTCTATAGGAAGTATTCAAATGCGTTTTGCGAATTGTGGTAATAATGAAATTCGTTGGTAGGATCATATTAATCGTGCATGCTGCGTAAGGCTTTTGCTGGATAAAATAAATACACCTTTACCTTTACGTTTTCATATGCTGAACCTACTTTTTCCTCGAAAGATTTAAAGGAATCTGAATGTCTCATCTGCCCCAATTTGTTTGAAATGTTTCCGGCTAATCCGCCGATCACAGAAGTGGTCTTCTGATATCTGTAATTAAAGTACCCGTTATTTACCGTGATGTCTAGCGATTGATTTGACGAAGGTTGTATCAAAAATGAGGTACGTGAAATGCACACATAATTAGACGTTAACATAAAGAAAAGAAACGTTTCAACAAGTACAACAACAAATACATTTAAACATGAAGTGCTGTTTAACTAAAGGGAATAAATACATATGCATGCTACAATAACATAAAAAATAATTATGAACATAATGGTTAAAGTGTATAACTAGCGGTTTTGATGTTCCTTTTAAATAGTACCTTACTTTTTGAACGACCCTCGTATACGTGTAATTCAATCAAACCGCAAATTGTTCTTTTAGTCATGCATTATCTAACAAATACTTACATTGGGGCATCAGTAACGGCCTTAGTAACCTGACCTACTTTAGTTTCCACTGTTTGGTAACTAAATAAAAATAATTACTATTAGACAAGCACATGCAAGTAAAATATTCGTTTCGATATACATACATATAATAAAAATTTCTGAATTAAAATAAATTATTACATTATCAAAATTTATAACAAAATAATGCTCATTTCAGTATTTAACGCATAAACTAACTCATGCAGAAAGGAATTCCAAATATGTTGAGGAACTAAACAGTTTTAGAACTTTCTATTGATACGTGAGTCATAATAATTATAAAGTACGTATAGGAGTTTTAGAAAAATATCGCTGAAATGCAATATCAGTTATTCATCAACTTGATAAGTTGTCAGAATTGTGACACAAATAAAACAAACTGAAGCATAGCAAAAATAGTTTTAAATTTGTTCTATCTTAAAAATTGGGATGTAGAATAAATATTTTAAACTATATAATTTGATTTATAACATTCGTTTATTTCTAGCTACATCGCTTTTTAAACACTCTAAATAAGAGGACGTTGTGTGTGTATATTAATATGTAGATATCAAGTGAATAGAATATAGTGCAAGGTGCAGCAGATACAGCATGCTTACGACTGATTTTGTGCAAATATTTAACAATAAAGACATATTCTAATTATAGATGATGCAAGAGTTATTTAATACTGACGGGTCTGTGTTATCAGTTATCATATTATCATGTGGTATGTTAGTTCATTGAATAATAAATAATGAATAAATGGGTAAATATTAATCATAATTTTTTTAGAAAAGGTGGAGGTTTTTAAAATAAGGACTTCTCCTTAGTACATTTTTCGCAATTTTTTATTTATTGGAACATTTATTGTTTAAAGATTAAAGGATCTCACACTAAAAGGTTTGGCAACAGTGTACCTAGTGTTTCTTCCATAAGCGCTATACTGCCTGCATGTTGTGGTAAACGCTCTACAGTTATAGTGTTGAGTGAAGGCATTGTAAAGACATGCAACCGTACACAGTTTACGGGATCAGACATGTAGATGGCGCGTCAAGTTTTATGGGATTCCTTTGGGATTTGATGCGCCATCTACACGTCAGATATAGCAAATTGTGTACGGTTGCGTCTCTTTACAATTCCTTCACTTAACAGTTATAGCTTAAAGTGCAGTTGAATAAATGCGTTATACACCATTATTAATACATCTATACTTTTATTAAAATTTAATGACATACTTTCACATTGCAAAGGTATTTTTTGGGAAATAAAGAAAGAACTTTATTCTGGAGTTCTCTACCGTTCGTATAAATTTATCGATGACTTCTAGGCAAAAAACATTTTATATATTTCATCATGTTTTAAAGCATCACATTAGTGAATATAAACTTTTCGTATACAGAAAACTTTATTGCATGTACGAGTTCTTTTTATGTATGTATATATATGTATATATAACCCACAAAAAATTAATCCATATATGATCCTTATATCATTAACAGGCTAGGTACGAATTGTCTTGAAATGAAACAGTAGAAAACATTTGTGGTAAAAACAGATCTCATCAATGCAAATAGCAGAGACAGACATTTTACTCCATTCGTTGGTTATTGTTTAGTATATAAAAAAAAATTAATGAAAAAATTGATCTATTTTATATAAATTCATTTCGCACACAAATTTAAAAACAATAGTATAGATTAATACACAAGCTATTAATTATTCTTGTTGTGTAAGTACACTATGATAAAAATAATCAGTTCCTGATAATAATAAGTTTAAAATAACGATATAAAGAATATACTTAATATACTTCTTTTTAATCGCATATATAAACCAATAAGTAATTCAATTGGCTTAAATAAAAGAAAGATATATTTCCAATATACATCAATTTTATTAATATAAAGTAAAACTATAATTAGAGACCTTTACATTTTAATAAAAAAATTTGGCTATATCCTTTTATCAATAAAGTACTTATTTATTTATAAATACTAGCATATTCTATTGTATTTGACACTGAAAGAATTCTTTTCTTTTGTGAATAGATATTCATTTATGGTATTCTCTGAAAACGTTAATAACAAAATTAGCGTAATATTGAACAAAAATACCTTATTTTTATTCAGACTGATTACCAACATTACTTTTAATAATAAAAAAATCACCCGTTAATTTATTATGAACGATTGCTTCAAAAAAATAAAATAGAACAAGCTTTTATTTACATTTGCCGCTATTTTAATTTCAGTAATTTTCCATTGACATTTAGAACGATAAAAAATATAATGGTCCAAACGCATCTCCACAAGTTTTAAAGCGTTCTGCAAATAGGTCGTCAAAACGACTTCTTTAATTTGACCAACTAAAACGGAATTAATTCTAATTCCAGAGACTGATTAGAGCTTATCGCAAACTAATCTCATAGGCAAGATAACTGATGCAGATTGGCCATACTACATTAATTAGACGTAAATTAATTGTAATTTTTACATGGATAGGATAAATTGCAATATGTGTGGGTCTGTTATAAATAGTGACTGAAATAAAATGAATATAGTAGAATATATAAAATACTCCAAATCAACATCGAAGCTTCTGCAAATTTATAAAACAAATAAGTTAATAATAATGTTTATTGTTGGTTATCCCTGAGAGTTTGGTTGAATAATACGTGTTGGACGTAAACTTGTTGACATTAACTTATACTACTATATCAACATGATCGTATAGATAACATTATCAAGTATGTTTTTAAATATTTGGGTCATTTTCGTTTAAATGTACATTTGCTGTCTTCTAAATGTACACTGGAGTGCAGAAAAATCGCATACACCTATTTTTCGCTATGCCAAGTGGAACTAGTATATATATTTATTATCTATGGGAACTAGGCTGATTTTGAGATTTGATTTGTTAGTGTCAAAATCGTAAAAAAATGCCGAAATTAACAGAAAATGAAACAAGTTTAATTACGCCTGTTTACCTTGTATTGTATTTTGTAGGCACGGTTTAGTTTACTTGCTGACTAACGCTTCGGCGCTAGTATCGATTTTTTGACTAATAAGATTGAAGTCGTCAACGACAACAAATAATTATTTTTTGAAAATTTTACACACATCGGCGGATGTGTGTAAAATTTTTGAATTTGTGCCATTTGCAACCGTTCGAAACTGCTTTTATCTCTGTAATTTGTGAGTGAAAAGCCTGTAACAATTGTGAATATTCGTATTTGCAATAATGTGTAATGTGTGGCTTAAGAAAATGCTGCGCGCCAGGATGTTTTGATAGAAAAAGTGGGAGGCGAAGAAAGACGGACTTGGTACCAGAAAGCTATCAGCTTATGTAAAGTAGCAAGATCTTTGCAAAAACGAGAACCGTACTTGAGAAAAAGTTGTAAAAGAGGATTTTATAAAAACCAATCAGTATGAAGCGTTAGATAACATGAGCAAATCAGTATCAAATTTTATCGCTTGTCAATTACGGAATGGACGCCATACAAAAAGTGGCAGATGATTTGCCCATTTCATTACCTGTTTCTTATTGACTTACTATTTATTATTATGATAATTATTCCTTATATATTTATTTAAGTAGGCGATAATGTAAGCGATTTATTTGAATTTACTTTTTCATGTATTATTGCAAATATTTGTACTGTATAGTTATGTATTTATGTGCGCACAACAAACGATTTTATTCTTATTTTCATTTTATTTTTTAATCATATTGCTTTAAATGCATAAAAATTTTCGCGTTTAGGAAATAGTTCTTGCTGACTAACGCCACGCGCCACCAGTCTCAAAAGGTTTGAAACTTTACTATCGCCGCGTGAAATTACACGGGAGGTACACATTTATTATACGTATATATATTTATTATCTATGAGTTTAATACTGTCAAATTTAGAGAATGTATGGTCTATAAGAAGGGTAGGAAATAATTATTATACAGTCATGAGAGTGAAGAAAAGGTGGGGAGTGCAAGAAACTATAAAAATAAAAACAGGTTCAGGACGTAGAAACATTTCAGACGTTGATCAAGACGATACTGTTTTAATTTAAGGCAAAAAAACTGAGCAAGTGCTAGGAAAAGTATATTGACGGATAAAAAGAAGCACGCACTCTGTTTTGCTTAAATAACGTATATCGACCTTTTCAATTTTGGAACAATGCCATATTTTCTGACCAGACGGCCGTATCCGTGTGTGCCTCCCACCGAATTCACGATATAATGTGTATGCAAGAAACAGATCTGGACATTATGTTTCTTTTAGTGTAAAAAATATTGCCCAACAATAATTTTATATTCCAACAAGATAACTGTCCCGCTCATACGGCTAGGATGATAATGGTTTGGGATAAATAATATTGGTCTATTGCCTTGGCCTGATTTAAATACCCGATAGAGAACGTTTGGGGCTTATTAGTTCAAAAAGATTACAAATGAAATTCTCACCTCAAAACGACAATCAATGGTGAATTTCTATAGAATCTTTTATCATAAAAATCTTATATCATCAATGCCTGCAAAGCTATATTAGATTTCATTCATTCATGGAGCAATGCCAAATATTAATTGTTATCTACGCGTTTTGTATTTCTAAAATATATCGCATCAAAATTGTCTTTTGCTGCAGCAAATAAAATAGTGAGTTTCACTGGCAGTTTATAACCTAATTACAAAAATGTGAAATTCATTTTACAAAGCACAAAATTCTCAAAAAATTTGAAGTGTGTAGGATTTTTCTGCACTCGAGAGTACGTTCTGCTGGAGTGAATAATAACTATTATTGACAATTATGATGAAATGCTATCTACTAATTTATGAGTCATGAGTTTCATATATTTCCAAACTAATTCCCAACACTCCAAATAAAAATGATCCATTTAAAATGCGTAACAATTACTTTTGGATATTTTACAAGACTAACAAGTATAAATATGCTTTCTGTCCTTGTAGAATTGAGATTGTTTTTATAATCTAGAGGAGTTCCCATCGTCGTATGCGTTGCATCGTTCATTCTCACAGACGATGTAGAACAATAATAATCACGTAAAATTTGGAAATTAAATTGAAGAAATGTGATTAGAAAATTGCATTCGGGTGCAAGAAATAATTTAATTTAGATTTGATGAGTTGAGATATTTAAACAAAGAATGCAAATGGAACTAAAAAGCTACCAATACTTTTCTAAGACAAAACAAAATGTTTAGCTCTAAATGTCCCTTAAATAAATCAAGGGTAGACTAAAAAAAAAGCAATTTAGAAACAGTAACTAAATTATAACTGAATTTCGCCAGAAGAAACTTACACATTGCTTTCTTTCACGTTCTTTATACCCTGATTGACGTCGTCCGTGAGCTCTTTCCAAACCGTGATGCCCAAGTTCCGTTTCAGTTCTGAACTTCGCCTTATTTTCGCCGATAATACCGCACGCAAGGTGGCGATATCCTCCTCGATCACAGTCAATTCCGCCTTCCATTCCTCCTCTTGTTTGTACTTCTCTTCCAACGTCATGTGGGATAAGTCGGTTGGTGGTGGTAACTGATCGCCTGCAGCCATCGCGTCGTCTTGAAAGAAATATGAAGAACGAGTTAAAATTAATTGCTTCAGGAACGCAACATTAGAATTATTTTGTGTAACTAAACCTGGGTCTTGAAATATCTGATTGATTAGGCAATCTACTTATGATTATCAAGCATTGAACCTGACTGTTGTACTGTAGATTTTCGATTTTCTGAATCATCTTGTCATATATTAATTATAATTAGACAAAGCTAATGCTCCTATTTCCAACATCAAAGCAACTTACCATCATTATTTCCATTACTAATATCCAAATATTTACGAAAACTACTGTCTTTAGGCAACTTAGCTAAATACGGTTTCGTAAGATCCGAGTACGTTACGCGAACTTGTTTTTTGAAATTTTTCCGAAAAAATGCACTAATAATCGCGTTCGCCCGTTTAACGTTAAAGAATTCCGTTTCGACTTTAACAGATTCATCGTTGCTGCTAATACCGTGTAAACTACTGAAATTTATTTCGTCAAAATCCAATTGACGGAGATCGAACAATTCCAGTTCATTTTCTAACACGTCATTTTCATCTAAATACTCGACGTCGTCGAGCTCGTCTAGACTAGGTGTCGAAGTGGTTACTTGCGGATTAAAATAAGGATCTTCAATATAGTCCAAACTGGTTTGCTCCTCTTCCGCGCTACCAGCATTCATCATATGAAGAATTAAACTAACGAACGAAAATCACATATCGAACAATACTGACGTGTAAACTTTTCCGAAACTACCTTTACTGTTTAATAATTAAAATAGAACAGCTGTCATGTTTCTTAGGCTTCTTACGTTAGGATTTGCTTTTCGAATAGCTTTCTCTACAATTCTTTGAAAGCGTATGCAACATTCAATACACAATAAAAACTGCTTTATGAAGAACAATAATTACCGATTCTACAGGTAAAAGGTAAGGAATTAATAACCGTATAACATACGTTGGTAACATTTTCGATTCGCACGTCGAAAAATACATACATAGATTTTCTTTCTGTTATCACGAAACGTTTCGTTAGTAATATACTAAAAGATTTTTTTATTGTAATGGTGTATTGTGCATACAATACTTAGAGTGGTTTAAACAATGTGTCGGCCTTACCTATTATGGGGCTTGCGTTATTCATGTTGATAACACTTTGCTCACTAACTAAATCAACTGAAATTTAAAATCCGATACTTAATAATGTTTGTTTATTAAACTTTTGACATCGAAGTGACTCACAGCGCAAATTAACAAAATGAGTGACAGCAAAACCGTGCCCACCATCATCAACAAAATTTTATCTCGATTTCTGTTTGTAGGTATCTGTTTTAGCGACATCTATTGTACGCTTTTGCATTTACGCGATTGTTCAACCCATTGATAGTAGATGGAAGAATAATGATGTATTTTCCTCGTTACCTAACAACAAATTTAATAAAATAAATTACACCTGGAACATTTACAGGTTTATAGTTAATACGCTTATTAAAGGATTATTAAATATTTTACGAAAAATGTCAGGCAGTACCAGTTCTACTTTAGTTCTAAATTTTAACGTGCATAAGTATAAAACTATTTTGATGTATATACCTAGTTGGGGAGATAAGCAAGACATGAACATTTTACGTTTGACTTTTGCACACTATGGCTGGAGTCTGGGTGGACATCAACGCTACTTTTTCTTGTCTCCGTATGAACAACTTATTTATTATTATTATTATTTTTGTGTTTCTATATAGTTATTTTAAACAATTGTAATAAACAATAGGTGTTGCAAGGATTAAGTAAATTGCAGTATAATTTTCACATTCATTTATTATTTACACATAATCGTTACATTTAAATAATACTAAAATATCTTAGTAAATATAAATATCCTTTTCTTTAAGTAAATTTGGCGATAGAATTATATATTACATCAATTATTTACAAGTACATTATATACAATAATATTTGGCAGTGTGTTGTGAGTAATAAATTATAGAAACTAATACTTTTTGTTCTACGCGTCTATAAAAATACATCACTGTATAATATAATTGTTAAATAAAATGACTCAAGGAAGTGTATGCAAGCATTTTGCATTTTGTACCATCGTTTCGTGTGAAGTTTATATAATATCTGCATCTATCAATAGGAACATTTATATTTGGATGGGGCTACGTTCTTCTAAGCGACTGGGCATGAATTTAAAGACACGTTCGTCAATTCTTCCATATCGATCCAATCGACATCTCTGTCTCCAATTCTCAAATTGCGTATGCAGCCTTTGAAGTTTTCTTTTATCTTCAGCGTGCCTGTTGGAGCGATATCTGAAAAAGGATAAAATTGAATTGATTTGTTAGAAAGGAATATTAAATCTTATGTCATTTGCATGCAATTACCAGGTAAGCCCCCAATATACAGGGGATCATCAATTTCATTCACCAATCCCATTTCTGAAATTACCCAGCTCTTGCTGACTCCATCCACATTAACCGTCAATTCGGTTGAAAATAGGGCGGTGACATTGTGCCATCTGTTATCGCACAAAGCATATGCAGAATGAAAGTTTGTTACGTTAGAAACAACACCGTTTCCCATATCTACAGACATTACGACGGCACCGTTCTGCAACTCCAAGGAGAGAGCTGGGCTGTTGTTGATTGTGGAGACGCTCATTAGGATGCCGTTCTGCTCCCTAGTTCTGAACTCAAATTTTAATTCGAGCATCGTGGTTACTTTGAAGTCCCTCTCTGAAATCGCAGGGGTAATTGAAAGATGGTTTGGGATGAGGCGAGAACTTACTGTAAACAACGTAAGCGTCGCCACGGAAGTAAGATCCTCGTTCTATGTTTGAGAAACAGAGGCCTATTTGGTTGTGATGTAAAAAACTTTGCGGCGCTCCATTGATCTTTAGCTCCTTAATGCAGCCTTTGAATGGTAGTATTTTAGAAACCTGTAGCAAGCGCATGAATATTGACTGAAATGTGTTTTCAAAATGACTTACCAATTGTTTTGGTAGTTTATGTTGCACGCTGTTAGGAATTCCTCCAATGAAAACATCACCCGAAACTTTATTTTGTGGTATCTTCTTTGGTTTCTCCTTTCGTCCATCTATTGTCACTGTTAGTCTTCTTTTCCGCTTTTTAGATTTATTCACAATTATTAGCGTGTGCCATTCACCATCATCAAGTCTTTTGGATAAATTTAAACTTTTCTTTCTTTTCCCCACTACATGAAATACAATGGATCCTTCCCTTAACTCTATCAAATTATAATGTTTTGTATCGCTCTGAAAAGTAAATGTTTAAAATCTTTAGGAATATGTATGCTTTAACATGGCCGTACTTGTGCGTATAAAAGCATTCCATTCTTATAGAATGTCCTAAAATCCAATTCTATGCTGAAATCTTCTTTCCAAAATTGTTCCTTCAGGTAATATTTTACGTAGCTTTCCGGTACATCTCCAAACTTAGCGGCATTTGATTCCAAAGAATTATTTGCGCTTCTGTCACAGGCTTCGGTACTTTGTTGGTCCTTTGGATTTTCGCTCTCCATGAATATACGTGATCTTAGATTTTGTTTTACCATCGCGTCTTCTTCCCTTATTATTTTTTTGGGCTTGCTGCGACCGATCTTCACATGCTTAAAATTATCTATAGTGTCCGTGTTGAATTTGATTGGAGTGCTACAAAAAGCACTTACGTTAGAACTACCTGAAAATCTTGTACGCTTTTACCTACTTGTCTATGAAGACATCGCTAATTTCTCCGTTAAAGTAGTAGGTCGGCTCTGTTATTTCTGGGACACCTCCGATATATATTGTTTCCAAAGTCGCACTTCGTGAATTGCCTGGTGTATCTAACGACACTTCTCGTTTATCAACTTTAATTCCGTCTACTTTTAGGACGTAAGTTTGAAATTTTGCGGTTGAGGACCTTCGCCTTAGTTCCACTAAGTGATATTCGTCATTGTTCAGTTTTTCGCTGGAAGTTAAAATCTCGCTTCCAATTTGAACATTTATGAGGCCATCGTTCATTGTAAATGAAACTAGGTCACCTACGTCCATAATTTGGGAACTATTATCAGTTGTTCTGATAATAAAAATTAAGCTGAACGCGTCTTTGAACGTCTGCTTTTTTAATTGTAGATAACCAATGCCTTCACACCACACTTTTCTAAATTCCAGCTGTAAGATTAGTGGATAAAATTAATAGGCTTTGATGTACAGGAGCGTTAAATACTTACTCGCTTATTAGTTAATTGGACTCCATACTGATGTTGCACCATACTGGTTTCATGTAGCATTATATTCTGGGTTAATTTGAAATTCTCTATATCGCCTAGGAATGATGCATGCGTATGCAAAGTGTTCGTGCTGTTATTCGATTCGATGAAATAGTCTAAGGGCACACCACCAATGTAGAAATTGGTTTTTCTCACTTTAAGTAGTTGTTTCCTTGAAATTTCTGCAGAGTCAGTCTTGTTTTCATTGCTGAGTTTTAATAGAGACGTTTCAATATTATTTTCAAAAACTTTTCCCACTTCTACGTAATATTTTTGACCGTCATTATACTTCTTTTCAGTTTCCAAAATAATTGGTGGAATTTCATTCCTATTATAATGCACCTCATAGTGTATGTGACCGTCTCGTAAAGTGAGCGCCATGTAAGATCCCTAAAGTGATTTGAAGATGCAACAATTACAGTTTATTTTGGTTTTAAATTGGTAAACTTACCGATTCATGATGTGGTGAAAGAACTAACAGTGCGTTTTCGTCGAAAGTCTTAAACCAAAAATTAAAATCGAATCGCATTGGATTCAATATCAAATTTTTATTTTCCTTAATAATGGAGAAGCCCTCGCCATTAAACCGGTAAATTTGGTTACTCTGATCGCTAATTGATCTGAAATATTGATGTGGTACAAATGGTACGAAGTAATTCCTTCTATCTTTTTACCTGCTGCAACCCTGACATTGATCTGTTTGTTCGAATTGCCAAAGACCGATCTTCTTGTCATTGAACGTAATATCGTGGATGCACCCTGGTAATCCTCGTGTATTCGACGCATTTCCCACGTAGACTAGATTTGCCGGATTGATGTTAAATGGTACACTTCCGTCTTTTATATACCTAGGCTTTGTTTCTTCACCGTTTACCGTCAATTTAACCATATTGAAAATTCTAAGAATTACGAATTAGTATCTTTGATTTCACACAGAGTATACCACCAATATTACCTTTCTATAATAATATTGTGGTTTTCCTTTGAGGTATTTAATACTTGGTCTATGGTATGTTCTTCATTAAGTTTTATAGTGAAGGAGACCTTTTTGTCCTTGGTGATAACTAGGTTTATGTATTGCCCTTCATTATTAGGTAAGTAGAAAAGAGAATGGTCCCTTCCTTCATGCGACGAATTCAGCGATAATCTAATTTTGATATTTGTTATAAGCGATGGTTCTAAGTTGCTTAGTCTGTAAGATCTTGCGCAAGATTGACCGGACATAGATACGCGTATCTGGAATTGCAAATATGCATGCATGTTAACGTGTATATTTTATTTATATGAGCAAATAATGTGATTCATAGAATCTGGAGGGTTACTGGAAAGAAGTACAGTTTTCACAACTTTTTTTGACTACCACATTCGAAAGTAAAACCTTACTACACTCATTCTAGGATAGAAAGTGCCGTTTACCTAAATGAACTGTCAACGCCCCACTTCCTTTATTTTACCATGAACGGTAATGTACAATAAGTACATATTAAATTAAACTACTGACGCGTTACTTTACTGTAGTTTTCTATGGAAATTCTAAAGTTTTTGTGGGTTCGGTTGTCAAAATCTTTGTCAAACAATCTGTCATTCAAATAAAGCATAAATAAATGCAAGTAAATTAATTTTACTAAGTGGTAATCATGTGGTAGTCCAAAAAATATTGTAACGCGCCACGGCTAGAAAGCGTCTTTATCAAACTTGTTTGGTTGCTCGCATCGGCTCGCAATCTCCAAACTCGTTCGATAAAACATCATTTTCCAACCTTGATAAGTAAATAACTATTAATTGACGGTAATGTTTTTCTGTCTTTTATGTTAGAGAGAATATATTGAAAACTTTGTTATCCTTAGCATTTAGGCAGCATTTTCCATAAAACTTTCTTTATTTAAGTCTATCATACGTATGACAAATATTAAATGAAATCACAACAAACATCATTAGAATGAAAAAAAGCCAAAAGACAGACTGATTGTAAGAAGAATTGGAGTTAATAGAATAATCAGAACTCATATACTCACTCCATTCGAAATTTCTTTAGCTTTTTTAATTTTAGCCTTCAATTCTTCCAATTTGCGTGTTAAATCCCTATTTTCCAATTTAAACATTCCGTAGGTATCATTAAATCTAATTTCAGTCCTGAGCACGTCTTGGAGATGTGTTCTTGCTAAACGTAATTTCTCCTTGATTTCCTCAGTTTCTGTGAAATACACAGGTGTAATACTTTTTTAACTTTTTTTTTAATATTACCTTTGGGTGAGGTCAAACTCTTAACCATTTCAACTTTCTTCATCAATTCGTAAGTTATCGGCAGCTTGAATTCATCAGCTTGTTTAATAACGTCTTTCATTCGATCTGATACTTCCATAGCGTTATTAATCAGCTCTTTCACATCTACCGCGTTGTATTCTTGCAAAAGCAGGTCCATCAAACTATTCAACTCGCGATCTTTCATGCCGTTATCCCAATTTTTGTTTTTAATCTCATTCAAGCGACTTTCGATTTTTGTTACTGTGTCCTTTATAGCTGTAAGTGATTAACATTAGTTTTTAGTGTGAAATATAAATGCAGGGTGGAGTTATTTACTTTGCGATTTTCGATTCAAAATGTTGAGTATCCTGCTTTCTAATTGCGTCGAATTCGCATGATTTATATAAATCTCGTCACCTAAGGAATCAGTTCCAATTGGCTCCAATTCTTCTTTCAGATCTTTCAAAGCTGAATTTGCTTCTGATGCAATTCTACCAGCTTCTTCTATCAGACTAACTATGTTTGAATACACATCACTAGCTTCCACAGCGCTTACTTGCTTGTCGTCCTTTTTAAATATTCTAAAACGTGAAACAAAAATAATCCTGTTATAAAAATATCAAATCATTAAAATTAAGATAATTTAGCGGTAGTAATACATCCAACAATACCTACTCTTTCATGATTTCCACATTTTTCTCCAGCATTTGTGTATGATTTATGGATGCTTTCAATTTATCTTCCAGTTTACGAATGTTTGACTTCAATATTTTCTGTCTCTCTTTCAAATCTTTCACCAAATCTTTAAGTCCCTCTTCTTTAGTCATGGTCATCAGAGCTTTAGTTTCGTTCAATGCTTTATTAGCATTCCCAATATTTTCGTTAATTGTTTTCAATTCTGCATCAACTGAAAGTTTTTTATTATTTCCTTGGTCCAATTTGTTTTGTAGCCTTTCCAGCATTTTCTCATTTGCAATATTTTTGGTTTCAGTTTGCCTAACTGTTCTACTGGTATTTGATACTAACTGGCTTACTTCATCTAAAAATTCGTTTGCGTCATTCAAATCATTATCAAGGACTACTACTCCATGCATGGTGTTATTTTTATTGATGGTATCTAAAAAATTATGCAAAGCTGTGCATCTGTTGATTATCGAACTGCTATTCATATTTTGCACTTTCTCGTATTGTTTGCGCATTTCTCTTAAAATAGACTTCCCTTCCCTTACAGCTTCTCTAGTAGAGACATGACTTTTTCCGAAACTCTTTAAATGGTTTGTGTATTCCTGTAGATATTCTTTAGTGTTGTCTAAATCTCCGGCAGCTTGTAAACTTTTGTTTTTAGTATTGATAATATCTTTAATCAAAACATCCAATCTTAACATTTTCTTGTTGGAATCTTTTGTAATTTTTTCCACCTCATTGTAGTAGTCATCGATATGTGCATGTTTAATTATTTCTTTAGCTTTGTTATTGACTGCTATGTGGTTGCTAAATCGTTCTTCTAATTTCGAATGTATTTCCTCAAAATCTTCAAGTATTTCCCAAGGCGGTTCCAGCTTGCCATCCAATAGATGACTAGTGTTGTTGTGTAGGATGGATTGAAGTTCGTCTACTTGATCCAAAAGTTTTTGCGTGCAGTCATCACAAGCTATACAATATAACATTTTAAGTGATAGATCTAGCAAAGCTCATGACAAATACTTACGTATGCAAATGCTATTTTGTAGTACATGTCTGGGCTTTTCGCATAATGAACATTGCTTCCCTATAATACCGCTCCTGCAAAAACACTGCCCAGTGTGATCGCAACCAAATCTTTCGATGCCATCAGGATTGCAATTACAAGGTATGCAGCCTTCTTTCGTTAATGGATTTCCATAGTAGCCAACTCCGCACTTTTCGCATTTTGTGCCTATGTATCCTATAAAGATTTTCGATAAGCACTAATTTTATTCCTTCTTCGTATTATCTACCTGGTTTGCATATGCAAATATTTAATTGGACATTACAACTGATTGCGAAATTTCGATCCGTTGATGGACAAGGACATGGTTGGCATTTTTCGCCGGGGCTTCCATAAAAGCCTTCAGCGCATCTTTCGCACTTAAACCCGGATGTATTATCAGTGCAATTCTGAAATAACATGAGGTAAAGGTGGTAAAGATTTCTAATTTCAAATAACGTACTTGACATTCGCATGTTTCACTGTCACATCTAGCAGATCTGGTATTACATTCACAGGGAACGGAACGACCAATGATGCCATCGATGTTAATTTTACCAAAGACAGGTGTATATAACGGCATTTTCTTCTTGCAGTAACCCTGGCTAGGTGTCTGACAAGAAGTGGATGCGTATTGACTTGGACACTCGCACTGTTCGACACCAATAGCTGGCCTGTATAGACTACCTTTGACTTCAGAAGCGATATCTAACGTAACGGAAACCAGTCTGAAAATGCAGAATAGTGCGCTATGGTCAGTAATAAGATATGTTTGACTTACACTGAGTTATCACTAGGAGTTTTTATGTATATATCGGTTACGTTTTGAAGTAGCACCATAAAATCCATTCTGCTAACTTTACCGTTGGACGGTGTCCTCCATAGATCTTCTTGGAATTGGATTTCGTGCTTTTCCGCAATTTGAGGTATTAAAGCGTATCTGTAGATTTCCATGCGATTGCCTTCTAATATTATCAATGGACCAGACCTTCCTCTTGTTAGACTGTTGGATTTGTTCTCTATTTTAAAGCGTAAGTAGCCATTGTAGGAGAGTAATCTGTCTCCTCTAAATGCTTGTGGCAATCGCCAGTAAAGAGAATTTCGCTTGCGAAATAGTGTTTCAGATATGATTTGGTTGGAGGGTATTTGATCCCAACTATAGTGGGCGTTAGTGCATTTCTTTGATCTGTCGAAGCAGAAGCAATCGGTGCAACCGTTTGGGTTAGTAATATCAAGTCCAAATGTTCCTTCCTTACACTTGTTACATGCACGGCCTATTACGTTTTTCTGAAAAGAAAAAATAATAATAATTTTGACAGCACCCTTAATAAGCAATCCACAAGAAATTAATACCTTGCATGGGCATTGCCCGAATTCATCGCACTGACACAGGTTGTTAGAACACCGAGTTCCTGCTTTGTTACAATTGCAGGGTCGACATTTTGGGTAACCGTAATATCCCGCTGCGCATTTTTCACAATTTTGTCCGGAGTATGCTGCATCACAGAAACATTGTCCTGTTTTTAAGTCGCATTCTTGTTTCTTCGTTCCGAACTTCGAACAGTTACATTTCTGAAGAAATATTAACGTAAGAAAATATACAATATCTTTAGATAAACAGTCATACCTTACAACCTATTTGAGGTTCGTGACCCCAGGTGTTTGTTAAACATTTCTCGCAATGAACACCGTGACTATTGGGTGGGCAAACACAACGGCCCGTTTTTTGATCGCAAATATGGCCTGGTTTGTTGCAATCCTCGCATTCTGTAATAAGAAATATCTTATCAATATCAAACATTTATATTATACATTTATACATGTCCTATATTTCCTATGGTAAGAAGTGATATCAAATCTTGGCAAAGATAATCGGAGATTGTGGTTAATATTATATTTAATAACTATCGCTTAGCGATAATAATCTTACGTTTGCATCCGTCTTTTGAGAAGCCGTAATATCCTTTAGCGCAGACGTTGCATTTATCACCTCCCACACCTTCTTTGCAATAGCAACGACCTGCAATTTGCTCACAAGCCAGGCTTCTAGATCCTTCGATGTTGCAATCACAATTACTACAACCACCTATACTTTCCCAGTAACCATTCTGAAACCAATCAAAATCGTTTGTTAAGTAATGTGATGTTCTCATTAGCTCATGGCGCTGAAAAGTATTTGGCAGAAAATACCTGCGGCACAGAAGTTATGCCTATCGAAAAGGTAAAAGATAATTTTTCGAAATACTCACCTCGCATTTATCACAAGTCCTGCCAACGTAATGGAGTTTGCATCTGCAGTGTCCGGTTTTGATATCACAAGTTGTTAGTTCTGAACCTTTAGGATTACAGTTGCAGCCTGGAACAAGAATGGCATCGTTGTATTGAAATATATTTGGAAGTGTTATGTAGCATTCTTTCGTAGATAGTATATTAAAGCGATTTATTTATGTTTCGATGAAAGATAAAAGACAATTAATCATCACATCATTGTTTGAGGCAACTTGAACCTGCTTTCTTCTAACGACGGGTAACAAATCGTGGCCCATTGTTAAATCGAACCTGAACAATAAGTTTATGAATCGGTTTAATCATTAAGTTTTGTTACGAAAATACGAAATTGTATGGTGAATACATAGTCGTGTATCTTCATCTTAGATTGTAGCCGTTTGAGAAAGTAATAGGAGTTTATATTAAATAAAGAGTAGACAGCATGCATCAAGAGTATACTCATAATCAGTGATATTGAAGAAACTATAATGCATAGTACCATAAAATAAGAAAAACAAGTCATAACACTAATGTCCGTAAGCCCTTTGTTTTCAACCTACAGTTTGTTTGGAAAATCTATTTTTCTTTAAATTTGTTCCGATTGTGAAGATATGTATATCTTTGAAACAAAATTAGTGTAACATGGGGATGTGGCATATTAAACTAACGTAGTGTGTGTCTCACAGTATATGCTGTGAATATATGTTCAGAGATGACACTTTGTATTGGCAGTTTTGAAGTCGTCTGTGACAGTTGATTGGACATTTATTCCGCATTTACGTTTTTACATGCCGGTGATGTAATTTTTGGTAATCGAGGAATTAGTTTATTAAGAACATAGGTTCAAAATTCTCATTTTAATGATTTAATTAGCTTAGTACATAGTCTTAAGAATACGTGCTGATTAAAATGTGGCATTAAATTACCGTATGCAATAGAACAAGCAAAGATGATTTCAAGTTCGCTCGGGGCAAAATGGGGAGCTCCCAATTATGCCCCTATTCCCGCTATTTTGCTGTCAGAAAAAAAAAACCGGTAGTTTTTAAACAATATTTCTCTAGTACAATATGGTGCGCACAAATAAAAGAAAAACTGATAGACAGACATGGTGTGAAGAGTCTCTGCGAAATGCTATAAGTAATTGTGGGAGCTGGAAAAAGAATGGATTCTCCAAGAGCGGCTAGGCTATTCATTGTGCCCTAAACTACTCTTGAAACAAAAACAAGAAAATTTAAAAGAATACGGTGATATTCGAAAAGTTATTTCATGAAAATAGCTATGATGTTCAGTTAGGTAAAACTAAATAAGAATTTTTCGGGACTAGGTTGGTATACCTAATACAATATTTACAACTGCAGAGGAAACTCAACTTTCGCACTGTTTAAAACAAATGGAATTGCGGCTTTTTGGCCTAACGACTAAAGGTGTTAGACGTCTTGTTTACCACATAGCTGGGAGAAATCAAATCTTTCACCCAATTTGATCAAAAACTATGTTTAGCTCGCAGGAACTGGCTTACAGGCTTTTAAAAAAGACATACGGATCTCTCTGCGTTGGGAATTTAATAAAGGGCCGTCCAACATTTTTTGCACTGCTTTCAGAAGTAGTTGATAAACACAAATTGGTCCTAAGTAAGATCTTCAATGTAGATGAAACCGGAATGACAACTGTTCCGAAATAATAGTCAAAAATAGTTGCAGCTAAAGGTCGACGACAAGTAGAAAGCCTTACATTTGCAGAAAAGGGTCAGTTCGTTACGGCTGAAATATGTTTTTCTACAGATGGAAATTACATGCCCGCAATGCTTATTTTCCCTCGGCAACGTTTGAAACCTGAGCTCTTGAATGGACATGGACTCCCTTCTGGAACATTGGTAGAATGGCACCTTAGTGGCTGAGCGCAGAGTAAAATTTTTGTGAAATGGTTGAAAAGTATGTGGAATTTTCCAGGGCAAGCAAAGAAAAAGGAGAGCTCCCTCTGACGAAATTTAAAAAATCGAAAAAGCGCAAACAAGGCCAAGATAGTTTTACATCCAAAACAGAAGATGAATCTGACGCGGAATGTCTACTGTCATCGTCTTTATTCGGAATCTAATGAAGGCTGGATTAGTTGTTCTGTATGTCAGAAATTGTCTGTGCACATGTTGAAGAAAACGATACTGTGTTGGTTTATAACTGTAGATATTGTAAGAGTAAAGTTTAATGGTCCTCATATTGCCCCAAGATAAAAAGCTCAGGCCAACCAAGTAACATTCTTTTTTTGTTATGAGATACTGAAGAAAAATAAACTTTCTGAAAAGGAAACTCAACGTAGCATTATGAGTTGCATCAAAACAAGTCACACATATTCACAACTGCTCCAGGATAGGATAATCATCATTAATCAAATTATAAAGCTCGGATTTTGTTTTAAAAATTGTAAAAACGTAAATTGGAGAATAAATAATGGCAGCTGTAGTCATATACTCTATTAACCAAGAATTATTCATTAGTAATCATTACCACAGAATACATCGATATAAATAAACATTAACTAGACTGAGGTAGAGTTTATATCTTCAAATGAACTGAAACAATAAATTCGAACTCTTGTATTGCTTGTAGTATGTTAACGATAAAGATAAAACTGGATTTATAGCTTTGCGGAAGTTTGTGTTCATATAGATTTGTGGATGTGCCCACACATAAATGTAACTATTTATGCAGTATTCGATGATATATTTGCCGATTCGTTGGAAACTACCGGTGTTAAATACACTTACCATTTACATATTTATATAAAAGCTTTAAATAAGTTGGGATAAATCTATTTATTATGCGTTTTTGTAGAGAATCGATGCGTTTACAGTGGACTGTATCTCATACATAGATATTGTAAATATTGATTTGATCTTGTTTTATTTCCTAGTTGCCGTGCGATGAACTTTAACTGCACGATGTTTGATCTACCACAATAAATTGCATTTCAGTTTAAAACGTATCTTAATCAATGTTGTGTACAAAAATAAAATATAACTCATTAACTGGGAACTGTTGATTGATTTTTAATTGTATTTTGAGTATTAATAACTGTACCATCTTTAATAGAATCCTATTGTATATCAAAATGAAATAATTCAGTATTCTTTCTTTTTCATTTCTACCGAAATTTAATTCTAATAAACTCCGTTACATTTACCAACTCTCTTAGTGTTTATTCTACGGATAAGATTTCTTTTGAGTTTCTTTTCCTTTATATGCAAAGTTTCGCAATTAATATTACTTTTTTCATCTTATATTTGTAAACGGTTTTATTACTGAATTTCAGAACTTTTTTCTATACATCTTTCATATTTTATATTCATGTGTGTTTAAGTCGAATCAAGCATCTTTTACGCTATCTACTTAATGGTAGGTATTTACCCGTAGTACCTTTAGCATTGCAAGATTAGACAATTATCTATGTATCTATTGAAAGAATCTTGTCCCTTAGCTTTATATTAAGATAATTAGAGTTAAAACATTACACTTGGAATATTCCTACTACTACTCAACGTCATAAAGCAGGTACTAGACTTTTGACTTATAAGAAAATATAGGCCAGTGCCACTTACCGTTTCTCAGCTACTAAAACACCCGTTTTAGGGGGGTGGCATACCTTATTAGCAACGCATATCTTCAAAACCGTAAGACATCAAAGTTAGGATAAATATTCAATTGTTAGCGGTAATAGTGATAAATAGATAATGTTTATTTTAAATATGAACATTTTTGTTGGGTAAAAAATGCAAGAAGTTATGTAAGATTCATCCATATACCTATATATTTTTGTCTTAATCAATATTATGCGAACCGCTGGATTATTGGAAGAGGTGCAGCAGTTAGATTTAAATCCCCTACATTACTTTTTACGGGGATGGTGTAAAAGCCTTGTAAAATCTAAAAATAGAGAATAACTTGTTGCCAGGATTATGGATGTCGCAGAAACTATTCGTGCTGATTCTGAGACTATTAGCAGACCTATGTCTTTAGTTCTAAGAAAAGCTCGAAGGTGCATAAAACGATTGGGCTAACATCTTAAATAATTAATTCAATAAAGCAACTGCATAGATAGAGAAGAGCAACGTTAAGCTTCGAATTTATTTAGATCCGTTAGAATTAAATATATGCATCAAATTAGACCAATACGCAATTCCTACCTGAACCGAAATTGTCTGGTAAAAAGATATTCACAGTACTCGACATGAAGAATGGATTTTTCCAGATCGAATTAGACGAGAGCACTTTATTAAACGACATTTATTACTGCATATGGGAAATTTAAATTTAACAGGTTACCATTTAGTTTGAGTGTGAGCCCAGAAGTTTTTTCAGAAGATTTTTAAAATCTTTGGAGATCTAGAAATAGGAATATACTTTGACGACCTCATCGTAGCAGCCGATTCAGAAGAGGAGTACGAGAGGTTATTAGAGAAGGTAATGAATAGATCTCCTAAAACTAATGCCAAATTCAATCCAGAAAAACGACAATTCAAACTTTAAAGTAAATTCTATACGACAGAGATTATGTCGTAATTCTGTTCCAAATCATAAACTTGATTGAGAAAACTAAGTTGTTGATGTGGTCTTTTCAGAATTGTTTAAAAATGTTAAAAAAGATTCAATATGTGAGGGTTAAGAAATATTAATAGATAATTTGTTACAAAAAAGAAATGACTAATTATGGCTACCAAATTTTAGAGAAACTGTACCAATTAAAACTAACTTTCATTAATCGATTCTTTATTTAAACGTGTCCATCACAATGTTAGATTAAAATTAACAGCAATGTACTTTTTCCGATAAAGATCATTGCATTTTCTCAGACATAAAACCGTAAGTCTTAACATTACGCCTACGTCACGGCAGCATTTAATTGCATTTGAATGCACGTTGTAAACGTGGGCGATTTCATTAAAGCTCACACTTCAGATTAAGATATGTTGAAGTAAAATCACGAATCAAGAATCTGCTAGTACAAATCTTCATTGAGTAAATGACAAAAATAAAGTATTCAAAAATACTAGTAATAAGCATAAACCTTGAAGGTTGGTAGGTGAATAATAATAATTTTATCCTTATAGTATTGTGATTGCATCTCTAACTCTAGCCAACTAGAAGGTTATATACGTATGCGTTTTGCGGTAATCTATTCTAGGTAAGTACGTTAATAATAAAAGAAGTCGAGAAGTGGGTTTTATCGAAAATGATCAAGCTGAATGTTAATTAGTCTGCAGATTGAAGTAACGTTCAAGAAATTACACTATTACAATATTACATACAATATATTTAAATCACAGCTTGCTGAGGAGGACCTTATACACGTATCTTAAAGCAGTAAACTTATTAGCACTTACTAGAAATATGCACAGTTGTAAATAGCGATAAATATGATTTTGTCGCAAGTTTAAAACGGCACAACGCCAATTTTGTCGCTTCATTAACGTGCCTTCACGAAATATTTCTGAACCTTAATGCTTTCAGAATGGTGTCAATTAAACGCTCTCCAGAAGTATGCGAACGAATTTTATACCAGCTAGATTACCGTACTGAGATTCTTGTATAGTGGTAACCGCGCAATTTATGGCTTGAAATAATATTCCTTTGAAGCGAACTAGCAAAGCGTGTCTAAATTAGACCAGATTGAAAAGTGCGACCACTGCGTTATGATGTTATGAATTCTAGCGGTTTTTCGAGGGTAATTGCATCGATGCGATGGCGTTTACTTCAAATTTAATGGGAGTAAGAAGTCCGGTTTAAAATTCTACACGTTTGAATAAATGAACATATAGCTTAGTTAAAGTTGTTTTTCTGTTTAGTGCACTATTATATTCTGCGAGATTAAAAAAAAAAAACCTCCTTGCGTAGTAGCTACGTGATAGAGGACAATAAAATAATTAAAGAGGTCTATACATTAATATTCGTAAGCTTGTTGTTTTCAAAATACACAATGTTAAAAGTTTTTTTTTTAAAATTGTGTTGCAAAATCAAGCCCAAAATTAATCTTGTTCATTAATCCTATTCAGCGATGAAGCAGGTTTAGTTGCAGGTTTAGTTTTACGGGTTTAGAGCCTACACATAATATACATTACATATACATTTTTAAAAAGGGCGACAACTTACTATCAGACAATTACCGCCCTGTAGATCTTACATCTTGTTTCTAAAAAATACTTGAATATTGTTTGTTAGATAGGCTGGGGGCATTTCTGTCTCACTTTATTTAATATTATTACAAATTGCCAACATGGCTTTAGAAAGAATTTCTCTACTTCCACTGCTTTAAATACTTTTATTAATGAAATTATGGCTTCAGTTGAAAATGGTAACTATCCAGTGGGTATTTTTTTTAGATTTGAGTAAAGCATTCGATTGTGTTTCTCATGATATTCTTTTAAATAAATTGTGGGCCTATGGCATTAGAGGGATTGCTTTTAATTAGATTGAGTCTTTCTTGCGAAACAGAACCCAATATGTCAATATCTTACACAACAACAATACTGCCTTCAAAAATTTTGCTTCTGAAGTTTTGCCCATGAATGTTGGAGTTCTACAGGGCTCAATTTTAGGCCCTGTACTTTTTTTACTTTATATTAACGATTTTCCTTTAAATTTAGACAAAGCTACAATTACTTTATACGCAGATGACATTGCTTTAGTAGTGACAGATAAAGATGATCCGATTTTGACTGACACATGTAATAATTTATTGAGTAATCCATCCACATGGTTTACAATGAATAGGATTCTTGTCAATGAAGATAAAAGCAGTTATTTACGTTTTCATCCCTATCACCTTCAGCCTGCGCCAGGTTTCTACTTAGACTTGTCAGTGTGTGGATAGATCGATCTCTCAATTGGAGGGTCCATTGTGAGGGTCTGGTACCCAGACTAAATTCGCTTTGTTTTTATTTAGAAACTTAAAGCCAATTTTAACGCGTTAGCAGATGATTGGTGTGTATTACGTTTATCTTTTTAGCAGACTTTACATTTTTTTTTCCTTCTAGCGACCTCCGTGTGTCTGTTGCGTAACCCGAACACTGATAGCTACTGTACAATTTAAAAATTGAAAGCGACAGCTTCAGGAAGATTTATACATGATTACAATGTCCCCATCAGTCTTTTTCGCAAGCACTCTTTAAAGCCTCCTCTTAAGGTATATTTATTAATGTATAATTAGTACATGTACGGATGTCCCATTCTGGGCACTTTGGCATGGTATCTCAGTTATTAGGTAATAAAGATAGAGATTTGCCTCTTTCGTAACAATATCCTACTTTTTTGCGAAACAAAAAAGGTCGCAAACAGAATTTTTCTAGCGCCCATAGTTTTGAGATTGTTACGGTTTTTTTCTTCACCTACCTTCTGAGCTTCTGTTATTTTATTTTTTTCCACTTTCCGTCCTCTACCTTCATCGTTCCACTTTGGTCCTAATTTAGGTAAAAGATATAGGGTGAAATTTTCAACTTTTCAAAATGTTGTCCAGTTTTTTACGAAATATCCTTTGTAGTTTTCTTGTAGGTATAATGGCTATATAGTTATGGTTGTTTAAATGTATGTAACATGCTGTATAATAGTTTCTATTTCGATTAAGCATAATTTATTTTTTATAATTGAATAATATTCATATGTGTGTGAACAGTATGCCATTACCGAGCTACTAGGTAAACAAGCGAATGTTTAAGCTTTGACAGATTTCCTGCCAACATTCTATTTTTACTTTTTAACTAATCATACTCTATGGGAACGGTGAATTTGGTTGAAATTTGATGGAGCACAGACCCACACGGATCATTTCCAGCGTATCGAGGGTTGTCAAGCCCGGTCAAGCCACAGGATACGAGAACTAATACCTAATGGTGCGTCAGCTTATTTTTCTCCAAGAAAGTAACGAATTTTTTATCATTTTCTTAATATTAATCCCCACGTGTTTATAAAAAATCAAGCGTATGTCATAGAAACAAATAGTTTAGAGCAATTATGAAACAGAATTAAGGAGTCAGCTAATAGATTTCGTAATAATTTACGCATACATCACAGATACCGTCAATCATTAACACGAAGATTGGAAGAGTGTATCGAAGCACAAGGCTACCATCTTTTTTTCTAAAGCGAAGAACATTATATTTTCTTTAAAATTTAATAATTGTTTTTCCTTATGTTATATTGTTATTCTTAAAGTTTATGTCAACAAAATTGTAAATAACGATTTCTGTTGTTATGACATATTGAAAAGAAATATATTTTCTAAAAAAATAAGCTTTTAATAAATTTATCTTGCTCTCTGTATCTTGAAAACATAATGTTAGTATAAAAGATCATTTTTATTATTTTATGGTTGCCTGCTATGGTTGCATTGTAGCTTCTTCAATGTACCTATGTACCTATACATAGCTAAATAAAGAAAATTGTTATTATTTTTAATTTAATACTGGCAATATATAATGCAGGCACGTATAGATTTATTTAAAATATGATGCACCACCTCTCATCACCATCATCAGCATACATTTACGATTAATATCTGTAAATTCGGTTCAAACAATAGGCAATTAACTTATTTCAATTCTACACGCACGGCTTTTGAAGACAACTTTCCCCAATTTTGTTGGTCAGTTTGATATGATAACGTACATTGTTTTTATAGGATAAATTCTTAGCATGACCCAAATTCTTCCCTTTTTTGAAATATTCATCAAGAGCTAATTGAATTAACTTGCACGCGTATAGTAAACGAAGCTCACTTACATCGAAGATACAAAAGTTTTTCAACGTGAAATCTCAGGAATGTTGGCCAGAACGTAATTATGAAGGGGCATGTCGTGTAAGTATGAACACGAAGAATGTTTTTTTGTGCCTATAATGATTCGGTCGTTATCGATGATGTAGAAAGCAATGTCGATAGTTTATTTCGTAAGAGGGGCCTCTTGCCTCTCATAGGTTAATAAAAGAGTAATTAAGGAAAGCTAAATTAACCTCTAAAGTTTTATGAAACCTATAAAGTAGCCTAATCGTTGCGGAATGTATTGTATTTACCATTTACAAAAATTTGAAGAATTTTATGTTGTTAGAATACGGTAGCTTGCAACACTTTACATGCTATTATAAATCTTTGCAATAACCAAGAATTGCTTCAGAAGCCATATACATATTACCAATACTGTCAATAGAAAAAAAAATGCGGTTTCCTTGCTTTTTAATAAAGCCCAATAATAAGATTAGATTCCACCGGTATTAAAACAATATTCGTTGTATTGTTTCAAAAATTAAAAAAATCATTATAAAATTGCAATTGAATCATATTATATTCTTGAATGTACTTGTGTTATCTACTGTTTTGAATGAATGTTAAGTACAATTTAACAATCAAAGTATTATCTCTCTTACATTTCCATGCTTAGGAGTGACATAATTTATTATGTTCATGTATGCGTTATCAAAACTACTTACATGAGTTGATGAACAACTACAGTATAGATAAGAACATGCTATTGTTGACATTTTGCAATAATACAACACATGCTACTACGTTTATATAACAATAATAAATAAGTGATTGTAATGGTGGTAGTAACAAGTGTGGAAGTTAATAATACAGATTAATTATTGCATGGTAATGATATTTCTATAGATAATTATACTAATATGGATTTTGAGTACCTACACAACAGCATAATATTGGGGTGAAAGAGTAACTTTAAGGATTTCAAAAATTATTTAATTATTATTTTGTAAATACTTTTGCTGGATAAAAGGACAAGATTAGATTCGGACTCACTGATTATGTTTTTAGATTAATACAGAAGGATCATTCTAGATCTTCATACGTTGTGGGGGTGAGCTGATTTCTGATATCCTATTACAGAGTAAATTTGTACTTTTTTTTTATAATTAATTGCATTGCTGAAAGATTTAGAGTTTTCGTATCTTAATTTTTTCGTGTACATTTTCTTTAAACTCATTTACTTTGATATTTCTTCTAATTATTTTTTATTAGTAATTCTAAAAGGATTTAATAGTCTTTACGGTAAGTCTTCACACTTTCAAACACCTTACCAAAAGTTTCATTACGCTGGACGTATATTTCAATAGCAAATCATGTATATATTATGCTTTAGCAAATGAGAATTAGCAATTGAAGGAATATAGAAAAGCATGCTAAATAGGCTGAACTGAAAATATATATAATCATTCCCTATCTACCCAAAAGGATGTAAGGATGGTAATATTTCACGTTTTCACTGGTTCCTAATAAACTTTTGCCAGTCCTTTCTCTTTTGTGCCAAAACATTTGCATCCCTCCAGTCTATGCCTTGTCAAATCTTTTTCCGTTCCAGTTATAAACGCAACGTCATCAGCAAAGGCGTATTCAGCGATACCGATTCTTTCGAGATTTATTTGGTCTTTCCTTCTACATCTCTTAATATCTCGTCCATGAAGGTAATAAACAGAAGCGGGCTTAAACTACCTCCCTGGCTCACACCTTGTTTGGTGCAGCATTCTTACTTATTACTCTGTTTCTAGTATTCTTGTACATGGTTTTTATAATTCTTATTAACTTCGGGCTTACGTTTCTCTTCTCTGGCATTCCCATATTTTGCTCCTTGGTACCTGGTCAAAAGCTTTTTCCATATCGATAAATGCTCTATAGGCCTCTCTGTCAGCGGCTAGGGTTCTATCAATAATCTCTTTTATTGTGAACACATGGTCTTGTGTGCATCGCCCTTTTCTAAACCGACTTTGAGTTTCTGAGAGTGTTGGTTCGATTTGCCGCCTCAGTCGTTTTTCTATTATCTTCTCCAGCAGTTTTACCATCGTACTTAGCAGTGTAATTATTACAGTCATTTCGGTCACCTTTCTTAAATATTGGCAATATGAGTCCAACTTCCCACTCTCTAGGTATTTCTGCCTTTGTCCAAATTCTTTCAAATATCTCCAGTAATACCTGTGTTCCTTGTTCCCCCATGCATTTGATCATTTTGAATTCGCAAATTTGAGAATTATCAAAAAGAAATTCAAAATTGTACTTTCTTTACATGGGCCTTGGATAAAGTAATGTGCTGTTTGTAGTGCTTGTTTCCAGGCTAAATTCCGTTTATGTTTAACTGTCCTGTCTAAGTTCCAGTTAGTGTCGAGTTGTGACTTTTTGGGCAAGGTAGCTATTGCGTAACATCACTTAACTTTCCTTAATAAATATACTTCCTAAAATATGTTGCTGTACACCAGGGCCGTATCTGGACAAAAATTTCGGGTTGGGTTCGACGTGCATTCTGAGGGCAATTCCTGGTGCGCAAAAAATGGTTAACAAATGGTGGGGGGAAGGGGAGAAAGGTCGAACTCCAAAACCCCTAGCCAGACACGGCCCTGCTCTCCACAGTCAAAATAATCATAATGTATTGTTTAGAATCACGTGGATATAAAAACTTAAATGAAAAGAAAAGCTTAAGAGTATATATAGAAAAATAAACTAAAACTTTTAGTCAATTATGCAGTAAACTTTTGGTTTAATGAATTTTATTATTTCGCAAAAAATTCAGAATAAATCTGAATATTTATATATATATATATATATACAGCCTGTTAAAAAAAGGTTGTCGGATATTTTACCCAATTATAGTACTGGTGGAAATAAACAAAAAAGTCTTAGTCAACATGGGTCCGCAATTTAACTGTTTTTGACATATAGTCGATTGCATATTTTAAAATAAAAAAAAACATTTTTCGGTTTTGAGAATAGTTCCCTTTGTCAAACAACTTATTGTGACTTAAAATTAGTTCTGTCAGACATCTGTCATCAGATCATTTATCATTTGCGTCAATTTTTTTTTGTTCTCAAATTATGCATAAGTACACAAATGCAGAAATGGCCGATATGCATTTTATGTACGGTCGTGCAAATGGTAATGCCACTGAAGCACGGCGTATGTATGCCGAAGAATTTCCAAATCGGTTGTTACCGAGTGATAAGATTTTCTCAAGACTTCATATCCGGCTGTCCGAAACTGGTTCATTTAAAATTAATGGCGGTTCTGGTAGACCTAGATCAGTTTCTTCTCCCGCAGTAGAATTAGATATTTTGAGACGGGTAGAAGACAACCCAAATATTAGCACCCGAAGACTTGCCGCAGAACTGAACGTCAGTCATCCTCTCATTTGGAGAATTCTGCGGGAACAGCAGCTCTATCCCTACCACATTCAACGCGTGCAAGTTCTTGCTCCTCTCGATTATGATGCACGTAGGGTTTTTTGTCATTGGGTTTTACGAAAGCTGGCAGAAACTCCTAATTTTGCGACTCAGATTTTATTTAGTGACGAGGCTGTGTTTACAAGAGACGGAATATTCAATTTTCATAACAATCACGTCTGGGCAGATGAAAATCCTCATGCTGTTGTTGAACTGCATCACCAAAACCGTTTTTCGCTAAATGTTTGGCTTGCTATTTTTGGAGACTGTTTAATTGGTCCAGTATTTCTCCCTAATCGTTTAACGGGACAAGTATACTTGGATTTTTTAAGAAATGAATTACCCGTTTTGTTGGAAGACGTGCCACTTTTTAACAGATTAAATATGTGGTTTATGCACGATGGAGCTCCTGCGCATTTTTCCATCGTAGTTAGAAATTTCTTAAATCAAGATTACAACGAGAGATGGATAGGACGGGGTGGAGCAACTGCTTGGCCTCCTAGGTCCCCTGACCTGACACCTCTAGACTTCTATGTTTGGGGGCATCTAAAACAATTAGTGTACGCACGATCTGTAAACAATTTGGAAGAACTCAGGCAACGAATCGTAAATTATTGCGAGGAAATTCGGAGGACTCCAGGAATTTTCGAAAGATTGCGCCGATCTTTCATAAGAAGGCGTGAAGCGTGCTTAGAAATGAACGGTGGACATGTAGAACAATTTCTTTAGTTTTACTTTAAATAAACATTTGTTTAATTTACATTGCGATCAGAATTTCTTTGAAAATTTTTATCCTACTAAAACAATATGCAATCGACTATATGTCAAAAACAGTTGAATTGCGGACCCATGTTGACTAAGACTTTTTGTTTATTTCCACCAGTACTACAATTGGATAAAATATCCGACAACCTTTTTTTAACACACTGTATATAGAAATGTATGAGAGCACCCGAATTGACATTCCGCGAAAAACGAGGCATGCTCAAGGAAATTATATAAGCGTTTAAACATAACCTTTTCTTTATGCGTTTAAAGGCAGCTTTTAGAAAAGCAGTAGTAGGACGATATGTACAATATAATCGTTTATATACGTTAAGAATGAAATAGTTCCAGAGAGTAAAACAACATATGACCTTTAATATTCTAGAAAAACGTAATCAACTCATCTAACGTTGATGTTTCTTTTTTATATTTGGGTTAGTACTCATTAAGAAGAAGAAGAAAAAAGAAATCATTGGTAACTTCATTTAATCTTCGTGAAAAATGCTTCGCTTCAATACTCCCACCTAACGACTAAATTACTCGAAGAGATTGCTGCGCTAAGTGGATTATTGTGGGTAATTGAACATGCTAACAGCTCCTCTCCGCTCGCTTAACTGCCTCGAACAAATTTCGTTTGTCCCGGACGTTTTGTTTATCCGAAAATTCGAAATGCTATTTGGTAGTGTAGAGAGTAGACTGGAGGCAGGCGAGTCTCAATAGGAGGATTAATGCCCCCAGTGGGTCTTCCTTAAATTCCGCTTTATCCCACCCATTATCGTCGCATGTAAGTATTTTTAATGTGGCACTTTAAAAAGGATATAAATGAGTATAATCTTTAATATGTTTTTTTTAAGATTATTATGAAGAACTTCCTAAATGCTCGTATATTAGCTGTAAGTATTCGGATTATACGACAGTTATTTCAGTATTAAAATTGATTAAAATAATTTATATATACATATATACTAATAAACAAAGAATTTCGTTTCTAAATCATATGTTTTATATTTTCTTATTAGTATTATACACACCTTAATTGAGGTAGAAGGAGTTATTGATTATATATATAGTATTTATAGACAATGACAATACATACTACCACTTCTCGAAACGGCATTTCTAAAACCCCGCCTGCATGTAGGCTTTTCCGCGGAATCCTATTCAATAAACGTGAATTACTTCGGATATACAACGCGCTAATGTCCTGAACATGATTATATAACCCTTCTATTTACATTATGCAAAGCTCGACCCCGCGAAATGTCTGACCGAACCGGATTCTGCGAGTGGAACGTTGACAAGCCCAACGGCATCAGAAACAGTCTTACCTCATTTTAATTCAGAGCACTGATTTATCCACCTGATGTATGTGCATATTATACATACATAATGGTAAAGTTTTTTTCCGCTTATATGGAAAGATTTACCCTTTTTTTTTATCGTGGACATGAAAATTTGCCATCTTCGGTATATCAATCAAAGCTGATTTATTCAATTACCCAACGTGTAATTTGAAAATTAACAGGACAAAGTTAAATTCTAATGTGAATCCTATAGAGTATGTTTGCACTGTTATGTCGGGGAATTAAGTCAGTTATGTGGAGCAATTACGATGCTATTCGTTTGCAGTCTTTTTTTAATGCTGCCGTTGTAAGATTGTAAGCACGTTTTCTTCACAAGGACTTATTCTTTATTAGCTGTTTAAACTCCTAGATATTGCATTAAATTCCAGCAATTTAAATAGGTCTCTATACATATTATAATTTAGATAGTTTTCTCTTAATAATTGTTCAATGATAAGTAATTAATAAGAACGATATGCACTGGTGCGTCAATATACTTTGTCTTATCTAGGCTCAGAATATTTCCACAAATTAAAAGTAAGGTTTCTTAATTTGGGGATAAGATATCCTCCTTTAACTTTAGTGTTAAGTACAATAAAGTTACCGTAAATAGCTCACAAAGAGTTATTCATAATGTTCTTCAGTGTAATGCTATTTCATTGTTTAAGTACTTCAAGCAATTCTTATCTCCCGACGTTTATCCGATTTAGGACATTGTAAAAATTTAAAAGTTTTAAAATTACGTCAAAAAAGTCATTATATTTATTGATAGTGAACCTGTTATAGTTGTGTTTTCGTTAGAATATTAATATTGTGTGGTAAAATTGAATTCATGCAAATATTTGCATATTGATAAAATTTTTATGACTACGACATATAATAGTTAGAATTTGGGAAACATTCAATATTGTTACAGCATGTTTATGTCAAAACCAATAATTACTTTACGGGACGAAGGAAATAAACAGCGTTAATAAAACCGCCATTTATCTGCGAAACAAGGTCAATGACAAATTGACAATATTGAGGTTCCTTAATTATAATTTGTTGTTTATTGATTTATATCAATTATATATATGGCAACCCTGCAATTTATAGTAGGTATTAACTAATTCTATAGGGCATATTTAAATTGCTTGGTCAACGTGACATTTATTACTAAAGTAGAAAAGTTCTCACATACTTGTCGAAAAATGCTTCTTTAAAAAGTTTTGTGCGATTTTCGAAACACCAGAATAACTGATAACAAATTTAATATGGCAATATTGATATTATTACTAGTTATTAAATGTGATTAGACGTTAGAGTAAATGTCAAAATGCTCTTCTTCAACAGTAATGCAAACTTCGCATAATCGAAACAATGGTTGCCGAACTCGCTCAAGAATTCCGAAGCTATTCCAGACTAAAAAACTATGTCGTATTTGATCGTGGAGGTTTTTCAAAGAAAAAAAAAAATAATTGTATTGCCCATAATAAAACTCTAATAGATTGCAGTCTGTGACGACCATGCAACTGATCCATTCCTGCCAATTCGACGATTGAGACAATTATTACCGGAATGTCTTCATGTAAGGTAGGTACTCTATTTGCTAAGATATTCTTGTAATTTGCCCTAGTTAATCTGTGTGGTAAAAACATTAATCGTATTAAAGAATCGCTAATAGCACCAGCCCAAATGTTGCATGGAAAAGTTCGTTGATGCTTTTATTGTCTAATCGCGTGAAGATTTTCTTCAGTTCATTCATCATGGTCATTATGGAAATTGTTAAATGCATCCCTTGCAAAACATTGCTTCGTCCATCAGAAGCACAATATATTGAAATTTAAGATTGATACATTTTTGAGGAAACTAGTTTCAATGTAGCATTTGTAGTCGAACATCAGCTTCACCAAGACCTTGCATTCGCTGAATATGGTATGGCTAAAGTAGCCGGTTACGTAGAACTCTCTATATAGGGATGATTTTATCTGTGTAGTTATATATCCAGTACATCTTTAAACTCTTATATTCTGGCACTTCCTTCAACTTCACAACTTCACCATTCTGTTTAAAAAAATCCTCTTTCACGAAGTGGAGATGTTAGGTCGAGCTGAATAACAGCTGGGGATTGCTCGCCCATACATGAAATGTTTGTCTGTCCTTTTTTCGTTAGTAAAATACATAATTATCTTATAATTATTAAATGTGGAAGTTCATTTGTGTTTAGGTATTGCCTAATTGACACTTGGAGATCTTGGAAAAACAGCTGAGACAACAAACTTATTCATTTGCTTATATACAATTGCGTGTTACTTCTTAAGAAGGCAGTTTTGGACACATGTTTATAGGTTTTTTTTTTCATACTTTTGTTTTATATATCATTGTTAAGGTTTGGCCAAGTAATTCAGATACACTCGGTATATCTAAAGCATTATATTTTGGATATTATTGTGGTATGATTTTCTAGTATTTCTTTCATTTAATGTAGATATAAATATTTTTCGTTTGTTGGTTTAGAGACTTAGTTTGTAAGTATTGAAAAGCAATAATAGATTATAATTGATTGTCGATTGAGCGACAGTATTTTTATAGCTTTGTTATATGAAAGAATTACGCGGCACTGTTAAATATTCAAAATTTCTTAACGATTAAATCTCATTTCTGGAAATTATGGCTTCAAATAAAACAAAATTTCATATTTAAAACAACGTTTCTGCGATTTTTTTCCTTTCCTCTGTGGTTATAATTAAATGTTTGTTTATTTATTACAACTATAAGTTGCCTGTCTAACACATAACATTTTAAGAAACTATGTATGAACATTACAATTTACAAACTAACATATAAGTGGACTAAACATTTAAAAGTATTGAAAAGTAGGTGACATACTTTGCAATTTGTAAATTGTAATGTTCATATATTTCATTTCAAACATTTCAAAATGTTATGTGTTAGAAAAGCAACTTATAGTTGAAATAAATAAATAAGCATTTAATTAAAATCACAGAAGAAAGGGAAAATAATTAGAAACTTGAAAAAGACAATAAATGTCGAAACGTTGTTTTAAATAAGAAATTTTGTTTTATTTGAAGCCATAATTTCCACGAATAAGATTTAATCATTAAATAAAAAAATTGACAAAATTGTTAACTATGTCTCGCTTCATTGTGAGAATATAATTGTATCAATTTCCAATTAGCACTAATTACTCCAATTTATTATATTATTTATTATTTGTGGTAGGTATGGGATTTTTTCACTTTTTTGTTCGGATTTTTTGTTACAATTTATATATTTAAAAAGATGTTTCCTTATATAGCCTGTAGTGCCATACCTATATAAAATAAATTTGACAAGAATATTTATAATCAACAATCAGTTATGTGAATATTTTTGGGTTTATTACAAATACAAAATGTGTATTAAATTTAGTTGATCGACAAAAATGATCATTATAATCCATAGTGGAAACCTGTATTTCGATATAGTTGATCAACTTTTCTTGGACCAACAAAGATTTTGACGTAAAACTTGATCCTTGAAATTATGAGTCATCCGTTCAAGTGCAGTAATTACCTGTAGGTTGCAACTCGCCTTGAAATGTGTGAATTTCTCATTGGCTGTCTAGTTCAACTGATCAGTGCTTTGTTCATAATAAAGTAAATATAAAATCATTTGTATCAAATATAAAATATATAAATAAATAAATAAAATATAAAAATTTTTAGAACTATATTTTTTTTTTTAATTTTATTTAAGGGGGTTGACAAGGCCTAAGCATTGAGTGCTTATCAGGCATTTATATAAAAATAAAAATGTAAGAGGAGATGCTTTGGGTTTTATTGCTAAAGAAATTGGTACTGCTGGTCTTACTACTGCTGCTTTGAAGAACAAAATCGAAACAAATAGTGCACAAACCAAAAAAATTGAAACCATAGATCGAATAAGCTGGATTCAATCCATCTACAGAGATAATAAATAATAAATAATATTAATGAATAGATTTGATTTACGGACAGATCAAAAAACGCAAGAACGACACTGGAACTGGAATTTATTAGTGAGATGATAAGTATAATGATCACTATTTCACTAGAAAGATATACCGTCAACGGGGAGCTTATGTGAGCCACTAAGGATATCTTGAGACAAGCGGCCATTTCTAAATTTTCGTACCCATAGTCTAGCTAATGTTAAGTTTCTTAATATCTAGTTGTGCTTTGTGTTATATATGTCATATACTATGAGTATATTATAGTGGAACGTTATTAGTGCTACACTGTTTTCAAAATTCTGTAGATAAGTAATTTTGTAACCTTAAAAATACGACAGTGCTCTGGTATGTTGGACGAAAACTGTTTTATTTAAAAAACCGAATACTTCTTATATAATATTTCTTCAATGGTTCAATTATGTACAATGAAGGCAGCAAGGAAAGAGTGTTTGCAAAAATCACAAAATTACATAAGAAACCTTAAACAGTAAGCTGCTTAAACGATTTTACAGCCTGTGCAAATACTTTTGTTTATCCTAATGTAGAAGACATCAACAATATTAAATTGAAACAAATTCTTATCATCCTGCTCAAAAAAGAGGTGTGGTGATATAAACGTATGATGAACAATGATCGGATTTCTTGTTTAATTAAAATTTTAATAATTACGTTGATGCATTTTTTGTAATTAAACGGTTTTTCTAATATCAGATTTATATTTTTCACTGTCTCTATTTATCTTCAATAAGAGTACCAGTAAATTTTTGCCAATTTTTGTATGTCTCAAGTTACCCCATTCTCTGGGTAAATTGATGGGCCTTAAAAATAATAATTCACTTGATATCAACAATTTTGTTGTTTTCGAAGTTGCATGTTGTACTTCATGAACTACCTCACCGTTCTACTTTTTGACTGTTGGTCATAAAATTGTCCACAAAATCTCTCAAATAACCTTGTTTGATAGTACCACTGTTTTTCAAGCAGAAGCATACGCACTGTGCAATAGGAATCAATCTGAATTGCAAGAAGAAGTTAGACGATACTAAGGGCACTAGTGAGCTGCAGGTACAATCAAGACTAGTTTGCAAATGTATTCGAGTACTGAATATATTGACAGATCGCAATGAAGTCACTTCACTGTGAGTTTCCGGATAATAGGGAACCGAAGGAAAGGAAAACGCTGATGAGTTAGCAAGAAAGACATCATAGACTTCATATATGGAGGCATAAGTTATTCCATCAGGAGTATTAAAAAAAAATACTACAAAAGCAAGGTAAGGAGTTGCATCTAAGAGAAACCTGAAGAATACTGGAACAATCTAACGAAAAGAGTTTATTAAGGGACCAGCATAGAAGAATATTGAAGACCTAGTAAACCTTAATAGAAATCACCTTCGCACAGGATATTCTATGCTGCAAGGATACCTAGAGCAGCTTGGGATTAACATTGAAGCTACACACTGCAGAATGTGTAATTTGTTGTAAATGCGAGTAGTAGAAAACCAGGCAATTTTTAGCAAGTCAAAAATAAATCCAAAGAATTACTTAGACTAACTGGTTTTAGAATATTAGGAGATTGAAGTGATTGTTATGATTTAATGGGCAAAAGAAATTACATACAAAAAGCGAAGAGGTTGCAGTGTTTCCGGCTTCTACGAAAGAAACAATTTCGTATCTTAATTACTTGAGCTAATTATATGAGTGCTCATTATCTACCCATTGCCAAAATATCACGTCAATCATTACAAGTTTCACATGCGCGAATACAATCGACAGATAATTGTACCGTCATTATCTCTAATTACCGGTCGAGACGATTCCTAGCATAGCATTACAACGTATAAGATCTTCTTGTCCACGCATTGCGCTGTGTGCATCTTAATAGCTCACTCATTGCCTCGAGTACCTGCGGCACAATAATTGGCAATTGTTTACACGTTCCTTACTTTGCAGCACCGCACCGCTTCGGCTTGCGCGTCATCGTTGTCCCGGAGAAATAATGCCAAGAGCGCGAATCGATCCAATACGGGTCGGGAATTCAAATCAAAATGTTCAAAATTCCAGATTGCACTACATAGTAGCAGTGGCGTAGCTGTAAATAAATTGTTTTTGCGCTTCTTGGAAACGTGTCTCTTTGGCGCATATTTTTTGTCGCACTCGCATGATACCCAGCATGCCAGAAATTCACATCCACAGTACGCGATCGGCGTCCGAGCATGTAACTGCCCGACGAGGATGGGAGATTCATCGGTTAAAGTCATCCTTTCTAGTTAATAAGACACCTGCGATCTTTTTTATCATTCCTGAAGTGAAGTAGCGCAACATTTTTTCTATCGTCATATCTTCTTATTCCACTGTGCTGTCTTGTAGTCGCTGGAACGATAATCGAAACAGTCAGGCGTACCTAATGGTTGCAATAAGATCAGTGGCAATAAATCAAAAGTGATTAAAAGCGTACGGGGGTATCAGCTGACGACATTGCGGCGATAAATTGCCATCTGCGGTGATCGGGCGATCAGAAGCGGCGATCTATAGAATCACTTCCTACTTCGATGTTTCATGATGTACGCTCCCAGACAACTTGACTCTGAAACAGCACAGGATGGGATTTTCAAAAAGTTTTACCTCAGAACGCCGCTTTTATCTGATGGTTACCTACTTTCTGTTGGCAGAATGTCAATTCGCAACATTCCTTGTGTCACGTTGAGTATTTGACGTAAGAATAAGTACATTTGGAAATGAAATTTATTACATTTTCTATTGGTTATTTATTGTATTAGATGTAATCGCTTATAATGATATGCGCTAGGAATTCCTACCATGGTGTGTCGGGCGTGCATAGCCAATTCTGGATCTAACTTTTTTTGAGTGTGGTTACGGTAGAAAGATGAGGAAGCTGTCATTGACGTTCATAATGCTATTAATCAAAAAGAAGTTCGCAAAAGCCATTTTTGTTTAAATGGCTTTGAATACGAATAAAAACTGTTGACACTAGGCAATCGAAAACCTACGTCAGCCTCTATAGTATAGCCCATCTACGCATCCTTACAGGGCATTGTCACCTGGGGGAATACATGACAAGGATAGGTCTGAAACAGAATAGCAATTGCAGGTTTTGTGGAGCGGAAGGTGAAAGTACAGAACACCTAATATCCAACTGCACTGCTATCACAGAAACTCGTGCCAACCATTTCGGCAAAGATGTCATAGACGAGGGAGAAATACCCTCCTTGAAACCATCTTTATTAAAGTTCTTAGGCTGGATGGGGAGCTATAAGTGCGGGCAAACCCTAGCAGCTTACAGCTGATGTATGGGGGCACAATAGATCAATAGGTCGCGGTGTAAGGTTACCCTAATTAGATCTAATCTAATCTAAAATAGCCCATCCAAAGGTAACAATTTGGTGGTCAGTAAGCGTGGCATCATTGGCCTTTACTTTTTGGAAGAAAATAGAGTGGTTCCGATAAGCATATAGAACGTTTACTTTGGTGTATACATGATCTACCAACAACTCGAATTTTAAACGATGACCATTGCAATACATTTTAAAATGTTGTTAATTTCTTGTAATAGTCATGTCCATTAAAGCTTGGTAAGTTATTATGCGCAGATATATAATTTAACAATGACTTAAAATCATAAAACACTATGATCAAAATGCGTGTTCATTCGTAAGATACTGGGTGTAATCTTTATGGTCCATTTTGACTTGTTCGGAAATTTGGATGATGAGCATCCATAGCAGTTAAGGCTACATTTGCAAGTCATCGGATTGCTTTGATGAAGAAAATTTTAATCTCTCCGTCACAAGGTGTTCGCAAGAAGTCAGACTTTTGCAAACGACAATTTAGAAGATTTTGCATAAGGATCTGCTTTTGAGCGTGTGTGAGGTGCAAGAACTAAAACCATTAGATTTGATAAGTACAAAGAGTCCAGGAAACATATTTCGTTTTGCTTTAGTAAAGCACGACAGTATTCCATACTGAGGCTGTCTAATTCATTACTGCACCAGAGATGGAGATAGCAGACTAAATTAGGCAAAAGCGTCGCTATCTTTTTGACAGTCAGTCGACTTTGAAAGCCATCAATTCCGCAAGTGTTGACTACAAGCTGGTTTGGGACTATATAAGCTTCCTAAACAAAGTAGACATACAAACAAGGAGCAAATGAGGTATACATAATTTGGACAGACGAGGATTGTCAAGGCGTTTCGTGGCAACAAGTTATAAAGTCCATCAATAAATGGTTACACAATAATTTTAACGATAGCAATGGCGATTTATTTGGGCAATTACACATTTAGCAATTAAATCAATTATGATTACTAAACCTTTGTTTTAACAATCTCATCCATTTTGACACCAGAGAATATCGTTCTTCCTTGCTAAGCAGTCCATACCATTCTAGGTGTAGTAAAAACCACTCCGAGTTGTCCTGTTTTGGCGATAATTATAGCACCTGCTTTTTTCTTAAATCGTTGTTCTATATATGCTAATCTGGATTGGGCAGTTCCCAATACCGGCATATTGGATAAGTTCCTTACGATGGAGTACGCTAAACATACTCTATTGATGCTCTCTGCATCACCGCTACAACAAACACTTCCCGAAGCGAAGAAATCAACGAAAATTCCTGATCCCAACGCGGCACTGACGTCACACTGCCCAGGAGCCTTCCAATTACTGCCACCAACTGAAGTTCCCACCGCTAAATTACCATGCTTGCTAAATTACCAGAATATAGCCATAGCATTTGGAGTTGTGGATAACCTTAACTAGGATTGTGACAGTTCTAAAACAAGAACACACAAAATCGTTCCTAGGGGAATGAAGACTTGAATTTGCTAAATACCTATTGACAAGTCTGTTAAAATGATAGTAGAACTACTAATCTGTCACTATATAATAAGTAGGCATATGCATAGTGTAGACCTGGCAGAGGATGCTTCTTACAGATTCTGTCAACAAGAAACTTCCATAATTCACATTCTGTGTCAATGTGATGGCTCTACTACTGCGCTCGGAAACCCTTATAATAGACACTTGCGTAAAGAAACCATTCTGAAAGATGATGTCTTATTAAGAAGGAAAGATTGAAGATTGTCTTTAAGCGAATTACAACAGACCTAAACAGGTTGTGGCTTAATAGGTTCTTATAGTCACCCCAATCCTAATTTAATCATAATACGTGTCAGAAGTCCGCGAGTAAATAAATCAGTCATGAAGTGTCCAGTCCTTTTGCAAAACTTACTCTCCGCCGCGTTCTGTAGTCTCAGGGAGTGTTTGCATCGTGCTTTTCTAGGATCACGCCAATCACGTTATTATTAATAACGAGGGCTATATGGAATCTAATAAGGATATAAGTATTGCGTGAAGAATTTCTGAAAAAAGTTATTTCATGGGATGTCGATGTTGACTGACGATCTAAATAGTGCCATCTGACCCCTTTAAAATTCTTCTTCTAAGTTTATGTGAAGCTGCAAGTTTACGATAACAATAGCAACATTTCTTAAACATATTCCTCATTGATATGAACGAACATCATCAAACACGCTAACCAGGTCTCAATGAATTTAGTTCGATATTAAACCTTCCTTTGTAGATAGTTAATAACAGCGGAAGTTTATTTTTCTCCATTATTTAAAATACTTGAACAGTTTTTATTTTACCTTACCACTACTCCTGTTTAATAAATAATAAATATGGTGTATTGTTTGTGCTACACCTACTGCGTTAAGAGACAATATTAAATTTAGTGTACATTCACTGTAATTTAATCTAACCTACATGCATTTACTATGCGGTAAATTATTTAATATTTCAAAAACTGTTTGTTACTCTTACTAATATATTAATTATGCTGCATATTAAGCCAACATTAGAAACCATAGCTTTACCTGACCAAGAACTTTCTCAGTACGGCCCTGCCACTCGTTTTTGCTTAATTTATGTATAAATTCATATCTTCAAACGAGTCATACAACAGCAGCTTATATAACGTCTCTATTGGATAGTTTAAGTATACTCCTGAAGTTAAATACCGTAATCTCCCGTGTACAGGACGGTGACACATAAATTCTAAATCGAGCCGTGTCTACGTTATAACAACCATCTTTTTTCTTTACTTTCTTGACACATCCTGATACTAATATGAGAAGTTGGTGACGAATACGATTATTTTTGGTATTTGGACATAAATACTACACTGATAATTAGTAAAACATATTTAAGAATAACCCAAAATACAGCAAGGTTAACGAGATTTGATGAAGCGTAAATGAAATCTTAGACGGGCGTTTTTTCAGTAGTGTTTAACAGATGTGTGTGATAAATCTACTAGAATTATGGATTTTAAGATCAGATAATGATCTTTATGTCTTAGTTAGGTAGGGTGGGGTAACTGTATTTAGATGGAAAGTATGTAGTACCTATTTTAAAATGACGATAAATGTTTCCATTTTGTTTTATTCTTTTTTAAAAAATAAGGCGTGTCGTTTACTTGCAGGATGAAAATTGTTTGCTGGAACAAGTTTGTCGCACCTAATAGGAGATAGTCGTCTGTATATTCCCTATTTGAAGATTGCAGGGTAAGTGGTAACTGCCTATGAATTTACCTAGGACATTTCAGCGCAGGAATTTCAGCTTCCTTTAAAAATTAAACGGTAAACTCTATTTTTAAATTACTTTCAAATTGGGCTAACTTGTCCAACGTTCCAATTTTTCAAATAATATTATTCGTAAAAAAAGATGGCGATAGTGCACTAACGGTTTCACCACACGCGGCTCTACGTTAAAAGTTACAAATTGTCCCAAATGATCGAACATATGTAGGTCAATGAAACCCGCCCCGAAACATCAACACGCTCATTATCAAAAATTATCTATAACGGTTGAAAAAAACGTGTGATACGCGTAGGTTCCCTAATAATATGCTTGAAATCATAACATGAAGTAAAGTCCAACAGCTTATTCAATTTAACATTTTTTTCTAAAGAAATTGATATTGAAGTCACCTGCAAGAACAATTCTAAAACTATTAAAAACATAATCTAGCAAAGCCTTAATGAGATATAAAAACGAGTAATAGTTTACTGCAGGTTGCCTATACATGGAGAAGACAACATGTTAGGTTGTTATTGGATATTGAACAATCCTAAAATTGGTAATAATAAATTAAATGTTCTGTCCAATCAATATTTATTTTAAAAAATTCGCTGTGTCTACCGGTTTCGGCCTTTTGCCATCATCCGGACACACAGTTTGTCTAAAAGGAATTAGGTGATACGTCATATGGATTTGTAGAGGTGTACATTAATAATTAACATTTCAAATAACATAATTATAATAAAACATATTTAATTATTAATGTACACCTCTACAAATCCATATGACGTAGCACCTAATTCCTTTTAGACATACTGTGTGTCCAGATGATGGCAAAAGGCCGAAACCGGTAGACACAGCGAATTTTTTTAAAATAAATATTGATTGGACAGAACATTTAATTTATTATTACCAATTCCAAAACCAATCAAAACTTTCATTAACTATAATCCTAAAATTATTTCACATTTCATCAAATTGCTTAAACATTATTAGTAAAAAAACGAGGCGTCATAACTGTACATGTAAACTCTTAGGATCAAGCGCCATATATGTAAGTAAATAATGAGTCATTCATGGTTACAGTGTCACTTAGTGACCTTGTAATCTGGAGTGTTGAAGGGTTAGGAGAGAACGACATCAGCTTTAAGGTTTATCCATTACCTTTAAGTTGGTTTTAGCTACTGTGCCATAGCATATATTTTCGGGAAAGCAGGAAGAATGAAAGCCAAACATTATAAACAAACATGTGTTCTATACTGTTATTTATTTGTTGCCTATACTCTATTTTTAATCAAATTCTAAAATATTCGACGTTTCCAAAACTCTGGAAATCAAGTGATTTTTTTTCTGTTCAATTTTTCCAAGGCCTTTGAGCAGCTGCATGTATGTAAATAAGTGTGTCCTATGATCACTTTGTACATATTTTCCTATCGGCACGGATTTGTGAGACGTCGGGCAACAGTTTCTAATTTGGCATGCTTTACTCAGTACCCGTTTGAGGTGATTGGTTTCTTCTAAGAAAATTGCATTTTTTTTTGGCTTGTCAGCTCTTCTAATTATTTTATTCAGCTCTCACTTGATAGGCAGAATATTTTGCGTGACGTATCGTAATAATATCTCGGTGCAGTTCAGCCCGACGTTACATGTGCCCCAGGGGTCCAACCTGGGTCCTTAGCTCTTCCTACTATTTACTAATGAGTTGATGAACATTGTCGCTTGCGATAAACTTAGGTTCGCCGACGATTTTAAACTATTCTTCTGCATTGAATCTCCTTTAAATTTCAAACGGCTTCAACGAAAGATTGAATCTGTCTCATCTTCGTGCGAGAACTTTAGGCTATTATTGAATGTACCTAAATGCATTACCATAGTCTTCACCACACTTGTCCTGGTTTGGTACATGCGAAAAAGTGCATTTCATCTAATCATGTCAGAACCAAGGAACTTGGTTTGACTTGAATTTTACCGTAAAGATATTACTTTGAATAGTTTCTGTCTTTACATGTTACTGCAAACTCAGAAAGCCCATATACAGCATCGGACTCTCTGAAGAGACTGAATGCCGGCTGTGTTCGGAGGACTAAGGGACAGTTGAGTATAACTTTTGTTACTGCCCCACCGCAATGAGAATCAGGTATGACATCTTTAGGAAGGTTGACTTTTCTCAAGAAGCCCAGAAAACGACCTCATTCTAAAAGATTCTGAGTTATCTTCAGAGTCTGAACTTGTTGGATGAACTTTAAAGATAACAATAGGCCCTAGCGGCGGCAGTGGACAGGATGGATAATCGACCCATGCGGATGCTATTTTTTTCTCAATATTCAATACTCAATACTAAATGGTCTTCACCAGGCGGCTAGTGCCTCTTCAATTTTCTTATAACATAGGCAACAATATTTTAACTTCCTTCACTTCCATCAAGGATCTAGAAGTCTTATTTGACCCGACCTTTTCTTTCACTAATCACATTAATGAGTTAATAAGTGAATTCATTCTAGAAATTTTCGAAGTTCAGCTGCTTTTAGTTAGATCTCGTTTGGAATGTGCAGCATTAATCCGCAGTCCTGGATATATAAGTCTTATCAACCTCCATCGAATATGTTCAACGTAGATGTTTAAAGTTTCTTTACTTCATATCCGAAGGTTCATACCCACCTAGAGGTTATAACTATTCACTGCTCTTGCCTTTTTCTCTTCTCTATACCAGGAGAATGGTATAGATAATAAAGTTTCTATTTTCTTTGGTTTACAATGACCTTGATTGGAGCTTAGTTATTTCATAAAATTAATTTTGTAGTTCCTAGACTTAATTAATCATCCTCTACGTTTTACTGCGACTTTTCTCGAACTAATCTCCTTCTCCGACCGCCAGTGCATCTGATGTGCTAAACTTTTAATCTTATTCGGATTCTTGCGATATTATCACATTGTTTCTCTATTACACTCTCATAAATTATGCTGGTTCTTATTTTGTTAGTTAGCTTGTGCTCTCGTTTTTAGTGGCAACTTCTCATAAGATCATTTTCTTTTGTATTAATTGCTTCTTTTCTGTATTTTTATATTTCTGTAGTATTAGTTTTATTTTAAATTTTGTTATAAGTCATTTTGCTTTAGAACTTTCTTTATTTAGACTTACCCTTTTTTGTTTTACTTATTTAGTTTATTGGGTATAGCCTGTTAGGAAATATATTATTATTTGTTGCATTTTCTGATTTCTGTAGATTATGAGAAAATAATAAATAATAAAAAAATATGAAGGAATGTGCAGCTATTGCTCTCCCCTTGTAGGACAAGACTTGTAAAGTTATGTGTATGGTGGTCAAAATTTAGACCAGTCACCGTTTGAAGGTTAAAGGGCAAATGCAAACGGACACAGAAAACAATATTTTATTGTTTTATTATTAAATGTAGTTAATGTCATATAGTTATTTTTGCTGATTTGGCACATAAATAACATGGTTATTGCTATTATTAATGCAAAATTCAATCATATGTATTAAATTCTTTACATCTCAAACTCAAAGTTATGAATTTACTCCCTATATGATATTGTTCTTTATTGAGCGGAGATTTGATGAGAAAGAAAGCATTGCAGTTATATTGTAAACATAACACAGAGATTGAAAATTCTTCCACCATAAAGGAAAAATGTCTTTTTCAGTTTCCCGAACAAGTTCTTGCAACATAATTTTTCTAAATAGTAACCCAAAGCGTTAGCAAAATTTATGTACCTACCAAAGAAAAAAACGATTATTACAATATTGACCAGGGGTTTGAACCTGTCAACTCTAGGGATAGTCGAAACATTAAGTTGAGACTTTTAGGAACGTGCCTATCACAGGAATAGAAATAATTAGTAGAAATAAGAAGGTAAAGCCTATTCCTGAAATCGAGTTCCTTAAAAGGAAATAGAAAAGCGGTTTTAAAAATTAATCAAAACAATATGCTCGTTTGTAGGAGACGGTATTAAAGGAAAATGTGAGACGGTTTCAGTAATGACCAGAGATGAACAGAGAACAAATACGAGGAAGGGATATGAAGAAAAGATTTATCGATTTCAAAATTCTCAAAGCTAATATTTTAAATTTATTACCACTTTTTAATGTATTTCAATCTGAGAATACCAAGAACTATCGCAAAAAGATGTTTTCAGAATTATTTTATTAGTTATGGGCAATAAAAATACAGTTAGTTGTACCTTTAACATGACAATAAAGACAATGTAAACTAATTTATGTAGATACTCATATTTCTAAGGGATTTTGCATTTACCCTTCATGAACTTAAACAATGGGAATTGTGTGAAATCTCATGTAAATTAATAAAATAATTATTTTAAAGCTATTACAAGCAGAAGCTATCATCAGAAATCAGGTATTTAATGGAGTCCATCATAAATGTAATCACGTAATCTTACTACAACAACAAACTTTGTAACGGCAACACTTTAGATAATCAATTTCAATTAAAATTCTAAGACACGACCTAGGAATTTTCGATAACCTAGCGGATCACACGATTATTATTATACTATCAATATAACGTAATAATAGTACGCCAATACATAACTTACAAAAGGCATACGTATTAAATCAACCATTAAATCCGAACCCGTAATTAACGAATGCTTTTCTACCGTTGCGCCACGCAATATTGGAGAAAAAAGCAGGTCGATCATGCATCGAAAAAAATTAGAAATAATTAAGGCTTCTTCCCGTCGCCTCTCTTTCTTTTTATTTTCTCCTGGCCAAGATCAGAACCGCATGCTAAAATTACACTTCATTAACGTATTTAAATTTTTCGGAATTAAGTGCCGTAAAGGTGCGTGGCTATGAAATATTATTATTTTGATCGGTCGAATCGGTGTTGGTATAATCGATTGATTATAGAAATTATGCCGGGTAATGGTAATCTCGAATCTGATTCCCAGGGCCTTAATCGCAATTGTTAATTCGTTATTACCATTACTAATTATAATAATGTCGGGTGTGTACAAATTTTTAAAGTCAACATATGTGATTAAATATTGGCATAAACAATTAAAGATAATGAAAATTACAGTTGTTAAGACAGTGTATGTTTACTTTGTATTACAGGGCAAACATGTTTGAGTAATCGTAAGTTGTAAGAAAATCGTACACGATGTAGAACTAATTTGGCATTACATTCAAAACGAAGAGAATCAAAAAGTATTGTATTGAAATCTTTGAAAACTGTTGTAGTCAGGCTGCTTAAAGTCTCATACTATATCTTCGATTATTATCAATTTTGATTTGAATTACCTTTCAGTCACTTGACTTTGTCGCAGATAATTATATTGTGTAAATATCAAATTTGAATATAGTTTACAAATTTAGGATTGGCGTGAATAATTAACTGTAAAAATTAAAGGAGGGTGAAAAAAACGGTAAACATTCATGGCTTTCTAATTCCACTTAGGTACTACTGAATTCTTGAATTAAAGTGGAGTCGCTAGCGTTATCCAGTTTATAGTTAGGGTTTGCAGTTGTCATGATAATCACACATCCTTATTGTGTTGCCTCTCCTTTTTTTTTATTTTCTGTATTATTTTTTGCCTGAACTGCTTGAAACCCCAAATAATGCACACTGCTACATCGAAGGGTGTGCAGATGATATCGCAATACTTATAGTGAATAACATCCAGGCACTGTCTCAGAGCTTCTGCAAGGAGCTATGAAAATAGTGGAGGGGTGGCATACGAAGAAAAACGTAGGGTTAACTCTGAAGAAGCAACGTTAGATTCTTTAAAACTGGCCGGTTAAAATGAAACAAATTGGTCCAGAGGTAAAATTCTCAGCAATGGTTGCAAACATTTCGAAAAGAACAATATATGAGGATTAAAGCTGGGTATGACATATTAGTTAGACACAATTGTGTTAAGACTAATGTTAACTGTGTTAGTTTATCGACCAAGGTTACATAAAAGAAAGCGATTATAAAACTAACATGAACAGCAAGAAGATCTTCAACTGCTGCCATAGAAACTACTCTAAATGTGACTCTTGCATATTTATAACAAAGAAGACGCAATAACGGGAGCATGAGACTAAAATGTAGTGGAAGCTAGAGAATACTTCTGGGTATATAAAAAAATAACACTTATAATTACAAACCCAATATTTGAAATGCGCAGCAATACAATGATGTGTAAACTCTACCATGGCAAGTCTCTCAATATTGGCTTGGATAGGATGATTGAAGGATTAAATAGAAACTACTGTTTCAAATCCAAAATTGGAATGCAGATAAGTCGAAAAGAGGCAGAGGTTTTGGTGTTGGTGTATATAGAGAAACATTAAATCATAAAAAAATATATAGCACCAGAAAAATATATCATCATATATCAAAAATAAAATAATGTTCAGTGAGTGCTGGAAAAGCAAACTCGGAGTCAGTTGATTAGAATCTTCTCCGGTGTGGTTGTCGGAGCATAAAGGACATAGCGGATAATAATATTGAAGAGCGATTAGCAGAAAAAGCTTTGAAACAAATATCACTTGCTCTGAATCAGCTATGACCAAATTTACGATACATGGTGTAGTTGCTGAATGGTTCATAGGAAAACCATCAGATGATTTGGAACGATTTTGACGAGCAGAGGCGCAGCAAAGAGATAGTGAAAAAGATGCTACAGTGTCTGGTTGCTTTTTAGCCGAATACAGCTTAGAACGGTTACTTACAGGTCTGTTATATACATAGAATAGGAGACTTTGAAGATGAGACTGCGTGTAGATTATGTAACGAGGAGAAATAACCACTTTTCCATGTTACTTTTTTTAATATGCTGCCTTATACAAGCAGAGGTTGACACTACTTTGGCCCAATAAACTGTTCAACAAATCAGCCGGAAAATAGGTTTACTTCACTATTGGCCCTAGTTATGAATGAATGAATGAAGTATAGAATTCTACAATAGACCTATTGAGCGCAGTGTGGTATTGTACTTTTCTAGACCAATGAAACCTGATCCACTGCCTCTGCTTCCGCTTCTGAAGCATTCCTTCTTTTACTTTTTTTATTACATAGAGGAAAAGATGCAGCAGCATTTATCATGATTGTGGTATCTGATACAATAAACGATAGTTACTATAGTAGTAGCTACTAAGGTGTGTAGTCCAACACTAACGCAGTTTTTCAGAAGAATCATATACAACATATTTGTGGTATAACTGGTATGATAAAAGTAGTAGATATTGGACCATATTATGTTTACACAAAATAATTGGATATTCCTTCAATAACAACTCAATTTTTGAACGAAAATACTTCTACTAACTAATAAATGACATGTTTTATGTTGTATGTAGGGTATTTTAAGCTTTCAAATAAGAAACTAAGCGGTGATTAATAAAACAAGTTTGTTTTCAAACTACTAAACAAATTTTCACATGTCTAAAAGGGCTTTTTTTATTTATGAAAGAAAAAACGCGCTCTGCATTAGGACCCACCACAGTGCATGATACTTAATCAGCGCATTTTAAGAATATTAATAAATCAAGATCAACCGCTCATAACCATGTTCGTGAGTAATCATGTGTTATTATGGCGTTTACGAAAATAGTGTGTTTCCTAATCTTCAAAGGTAGAATCGTAAAATTAGATGTTCATAGACAAAACATGCATTAGGCTTCATAGCTAGCATATAATCGAAGTTTTTAATGTGAAATATATGGTTTATATTCGATATTTAAGACATGGTTTAAAATAGGAAATAAGATGTAGTGATTACTTAATACTAAAATAATAAATAAATATTATCTGTCTTAGGTGTGATGAGATTTTTCAAAACAAAAGAATGTGTAATGATGAGCTTGTCATTTAATGCTGTTCTAACTGGTTTATATATATAAACATCTTTATTGAAATAATTTATAGCATAACACTATAATATACATACATAAATAAGAGTACATCGCACAAAGAAAAAAAAAACATTCAGCTTCAATTATTGTACATGTAAATAAATTACAAATTTCCAAAGAATATTTGAATGTGTTTCCCTACGGGGAGAGAATTCCATAATATCTTAAATCACATTTGGCATTAAGCTAACAAAAATACACAAATCAAATCACCTGTTTACTATTCAATTTTACATTCTAGCTATAGAAGCTGGTTTTACGCCCATATATTAAACAGTTGTATTTGCTAACTACGAATTGACAAGTATATTGAATTTAAATTGGAATCCATAAGTAGATCTACTTAACGGCTAATAAAATTAAAAGTTAAGATACCCCACTTATGTACGTTCACCCATTCATCTGTCTACATATCCGATATCTATCAATGAACAGACGGGTTTCGATTACAATTATACTTACGAAATCAAATACATAGGCGTGCATGCATATCATGATCCTTACAGTGTACCGGGGACATCCATCAGCGATAATTGCTATTATGAATAATTGTTGGTAATCGGAACGAGCTATTGTTCAAGGGAAATGGTACGATAAGACCGCGCTAAATTATAAATGAATCTGGCCCGCAGATAAGGTGACGAATACGCCAGGTGGTGAAAGCAGATAGTTTATTTCAGGTTATAGATCACTCGGGATTGAGGAGCCGTTGCATGGCTTCGTGGCGGGCTATCTAATTGTAAGTTTTATAAATGGCTGTTGAGTTAAAATCACATCGTAAGAAGTACGTTATAAAGTAACATTGTGTTTGCAAAAATGCAAATAAGCAATTTTTTAGCAAAAAAATGTTAGTACTAAGATAAGGAGCTAATGTAAACATATTTTTTTACTAGTACCTTTGATATAGGCTTATATGGTTCAAAGGTATGTTTATAATTACTCCGTGTTATGCAAAAGAAACTGACTAAAAGTGAGATGCGTGTGTGTGTATCTTAATAACTTTATTTTTTAAGTAATTTAAACAAAAGCTATTCAATATTCAAGTAGAAAAATAAACTAATTTTATTCCTGCACTGCACTGACACAACAGAGGAGAATTTACTTATAAAGGGTAACTTCGCCTTTCATATGAATCAAGAAGCATACCAAAAATACTTTCAAATATTAAACAATGTTTTTGAAGAGTCCCAAGATTTCTCTTACAGTGGTTCTTACTTCTGCTGATTTAAAACCGTCGATCAGACAAACATATTTAAACAAGGTGGCGTTTCGTTTAACTCCTATAAAACAAATCAGAACAAATTTTTTTTTTTGGTAATTGTGAAGTAGTCTCTCTTCCTCTATTTTCTATAATATTACAGTCCAGGACTCTTCGTCACTCTCATGGATACCTATCCCACTTTCATCGTTCTTTTTCTTGTTTTCTGTTTTGTTTGCTTTCATGGTATATTTTCGTTTGTTTTTATTGTGTGCTTACATTTCGGGGTTGCCTCTTTTCCTTCTTTTGCTTCTCTGAGTTGTTTCAACACTTCAACTGTAGTCAACACTTCCTCAAACTTTTGTTGTTTTAAACCGGAGGTTGCTAATTTCTGTGCTTTAGTGTCAAACTTTAAAGATTTAGGTTAACGACTGACTATCATCTGCACCCTCAAATGAGAATGGCTGGACATTAATCATCTGGAGTTTGAGGTAGATTTTTTTGAGCAATTTAAATCCTGTTCAGCGTCGCATCTTGATGACGATGATCGACAAAACAGTTTTATTTTTCCTTTTTGAGTATATCTTTGAGTATGGACAGTGGTGGTAGAGCTTTGCCATGTTCATGCTATAGATTGAGTTTAAATATCCAAAACAAAAACTATCCGTATATTCGAATCGTAATATTCAAATCCACTATCCGAATCCGAGTATCCCGGACACAAATTTCGGATAATTATCCAAAACCGCATAGCAAATCTAGTTTTATGTTCAAATCAACTTCGTTTACACTTACTCCGAAATTCTATTTACATACATTACGTTGCTGCTAACAAATCTTTCTCCTAGTATCCGCTAGATTCGCTCATGTCCATCTAGTGAAGTAGGAGTTATTTTTGCTTCATCTGGGAATAGAGTTCTGTTCTTATCAACACTACAATGGTTTAATTTTTAGTTTCTCTTGTAGAGTGCATCCTTAGAACTCTATGTTCCCTGGTGAGCTGGAAGATCTAGTTTTATGCTAATCGAATTTTCTTCATTAAGCTTTCTTCTTACCATGAATCCAGAAATTCTTATATTTCAAAGAGCTGCCAAGACTTTTAGCCTTCGATTGGTAAACTTCCAGTTATGTTCAGGAGTTTATTTGATTATTTGTAACTTCTGCTCAAATAAGCTTAAACTTTAAACGTAAAACTTGAAGTATGTTCTTTCGAATATACACGCAATATTTATTGCAATCAATTGATCTCTTTAACATTTTTTATCGATTTATACCCACAATAACAATTGCACAATTTGTTAAAATAAATTTTTTAAAATAAATACGTGCCAATAATAATAAACTACAGTTTTAATTTTCATTAATATGTAATTTAAGTGTATATTTATGGATAAACAGATATTGTTATTACTATTTCTAAAATCAGACTGTCACACTTACGCAAGAGAAGTATGTTTAGCTTCACTCAGAAAAAAATTCAGATCGAGATTATTTTGAAAATTCTTGGAATAACATATCTACCTTTATAATAACTTACTTCCTTTAATCTCTGTACATTAATTTTAGTTTAGAACGTTATTCTGCGGAAATTAGTGTTAAGTATAACAATCTAAACAGATCACTATCAACAATCAGCACTACTAGATGTTTAAAGTGTTGTAATATAAGCAAATACGAGAATATTTTGACGTTCTGTATATTTAGCTCTGAGTTTACTACGATGGCCGTTAAATATTTAGGCTTATAAAGAAAGTCAATTCCCGTACCGTTTGCACGTTAAACACAAATCCTTATACTGTGGAAAGCTATAGACTTTTTGAAGACAGCAGGGATAAATGTTGTAATTCTATGTTTTCTGTTACATCGATTTAAAAATATACTATAGGTACGAGGTGTGATCAAAAGATACGGTCAATCATAAATATTACGAACAACGTAATAAGCTTAGAGAAGATTTGCATTAATCTCCTGCAATGTATTTTCCTTTGTATTGATTTCAATGTTGATTTTATGATTGGAAACATTTCTGGAAGGCTTCTGTCGGAAAGGCCTTCAGCTGCTCCATCATCGCGCTTTCAATCTCAGGAATCACCAAGAACGCCCTCGATGCCAGTAGCTCGGGACGAGACAGGGGTCTCACCATCTCGTGACGAAGATAGAGGGCGAGAAAAATGCAGCACGCCGACGCGGTATATTATGTATATATTTATTATATGTATTATTTTTATGTAGCGTTTTGAATAAAACGAATTGTGTCAAACCGGTTTCCTTTTATGAGGTTTTTATTTTTGGAAAGAGCCTGAAATCGCATGGTGCTAAATCCGGAGTAAACCGATTGTGAGTAGAGAGGAACGTATTTTGGCCAAATACTCGCGGATCAGATGGAACCTGTGGCACGGTGCGTTATTGTCATGAACGAGGAGGCCTTTTCCTCATTTCCCTGATGTCTTTCTCCGTACATCGTTTCGCAAACCTTGCACTAAGCCATCACGATATTCGGAGTTAGTTTAAAGAAGAGCCTTAGGGAGGCAAATCGGTGAACCATGCAGTGTAATCAGCAGTCCACACAAGTTTGCATTACACACAAGTTCTTCCATTGCAACTCCTGCGTTTGAAAGAAGGAATTTATCATCTTTATGGGGTCTTCATCTTTCATAGTCGTTTTTAATGGTCAAATAGACAAATACAATATAGAAATTCTTCTTTGATGTCCTCCAAGTGAATATATCTCATGAAAACGAGTAAATGGGAACATGAAATTGCTAGGCTGGTCAAATTGAAAGGGAGAAAGAGGAGATGCATTTATTTCATGTCCATTTTTTGTTCTATCATGTGTTTGGACATGTTTTGCATTTTAAATTCACTCGATTCCCCAAGAATTAGCTTAACCGACTTTAATAAACTTGATAAGATTTTCGGCAATTGTATGGGTATTTTTATTATTTGTCGAAGATTTGATGTAAAATAAAGTTATAAATAAACAAACTATAATAAAATGATAGAAATGCATCAGTTACGGTTCATTTGCTACCTAAGCCACGATGCGAGGCCCAACTGGGAACCAGTGGAATAAAATCAGCTGAAGAAGACTAATTCTGTCTTCTTAGTTAGACCTAACTTTTGTTGGGATCGGATTCTTTGCATAGCTGTATGCGCTGGGTTTTCCTGACACCAGTGGATGAAATTTGGTGTTTTCCAAATTGCAAAAAGATAGAGGCTATCATGGAAAATAGAAATCTCAGGAACGGATATTAAAAAAGGTGTAGCAGTTGTAACAAACGCAAAATGAAGAACTAACTAATACACAATGCTATTGAAAAAAATCTCGTATCAGTAAAAGTAATGTATTGGTAGGTACTACGTTTATTAGAACGTGGAACGCGGTGTATTGGAAGTGTATTAAAACCTAAAGATAATAACACCCATACATCGGCTTCGATTGTGGGTATAAGGCACAGGTGGAACGTCGATCTGGGATTGTTATTGAGAGCACGCCCACGGGAAACGGCAGATCTAGATAATCGAGTCCCAGCTTGGCTAACAACACGAATATCGGTCGCCGAACGGTGTTAAAAACGAAACAGATGAGAGCAAAAGAAAACGAATATCTGTAATTAAATATTAATTAGTGATGGCGTGGGTGTTCATTCTAGCACGAAGTAATAAGGAACAGCTTTTTTTCCACGGGAAGCCTATTGATTTATTTTAGATAAACGGTAGACATCGATGTGTATTCAACGTGTAAAAGCGTAAAACGAGATATAGATATGTGCCAGGAATTTATGAATATTCGTTCACGTGCTGTCGATTCCTTTTTTCTTTTCTTAAAGCGAGAACATCACGCACTCAACGTACGTATTGATAATTATAATTAAAATATGAATTCGTAGTCGGTTCGGCGGTATAATGTCGTAAATCTTTCCAGATAATTATTGAAATCTTCCATATATAGGGAGGCTGGAAGGAGGCTGATGTCTCTTTTAATCGATTTCATTTGCATAATAAAAAAGGTGATGCCGCCAGTTACGAAACAAAGAGTGTCATTCTTGTATGCCGCTGATTAATTGTCTCCTTAAACTATAATTAGTTGTGAGTTACGAAGTAATTAAACAGAGATTCTTACTGTATAATCTCTTTTTGTACCTTTTTTTCTGTATTGCTCTTTTCATTAATACTTTAATACCTGCTGAACTAAGAGGCAGTAGGAACTTATGTGCATACCTAATCAATAGGTTTTATAATTTCTGAAAAGCTGATCATCAATCAGTGATGTTTTAAATAAAGTTATAGCATAAAACCTTGTTTGTAGTATTGATTCCTTTGATTTATTTTTCTTTTAAAAAAAGTGTCAGTTCCAGAAAACTTTGATCCAGTACTCACGTGCATCATCTCATATTACTACACAAGTACTTAAGTGCAGAATCATCTTACAAATTTCAATTAATAATAAGTAGTTGCCAAACGGTGAATTACAACCTTGTGGCGATTTAAACGGTGTTGCGTCTTATTCAAGCCGTTACAATAAAGTTTTAACCCCAAGGTAGCTATGAGTCTGAGTGCGGGGTTCAGGGTCCTCGACTGATTGCGCAACTAAACAGTGAAAGCGTATCACAAATCAAACGTTTATTTCTATACAATAGGTGTAAAAGACATCGAATACATACAGCAAAAGAAAGGTAAGTATCAAAACAAATGCATGTACAATCGCAAGCATACATAAATATGTACAATGACGAACACTAAAATATTGGCGGGGCTTGGGTAACGCTTTTAAAATCTAAACGCGGAATCTAAAGCCTTTGTTTCGGTTAATAACATGAAATCACAACAATCTGTATACGGGGGTCGGTCGAAAAGTACGCGAACGGTTTTCACGGGCTATGACGGTTAGATATCGGTGACGGCACTAAACTCTGTGGTACGGAAATGACTTTGTAAATAGAACCCTGATAGAGTCAGAAGCTGTGCCAATGCAACAGCCAGAGCGGAGAAAGCCGGTAAAATGCCTGTGTTACGCCAGAAAGCGGCTTTGCCAGCGACGTGTATCACAAGCTTTGCCGATACTTAAGCCAGAGGGAACGGGAGAAATGTCTGTGTTACACCAGAAAGCTTTGCCAGCGTTACAATCAAGCAATTAGGATCTCGGCGTGTATCAGAAGCTTTGCCGACACATCAGCCAGAGCGGATTGGGAGGCACCTGAGGACTCTCTGTCTATTTGTACTACTACTTGTACTGATCTCACACGTCCTCTGTTAGCTCATGAATTATACTTCTCACACAACAAAGACAAATGAAGTCATTTTTATGCGTATGTATACAGTGTGTGTATCTTTTTTTTTTTGTTATGGACTTTCAAAAAATTGTAACAACACGGAAAATTTGGGCAGAATTTATGTTTTATCGTATACAGAGTGAGCACTTAAAAATGAAGAGGACTCAGCGTTTTTCATTTTTAAGTGCTTGCTCTGGATACGATGAAAAATAAATTGCGTTCAAAGAGTCTTCAGTTGATTATCAAAGGTGCTCAAAGTTTCTGTATTATTACAATTTTTCAGAAGTCCCTAATAAAAAAAAAATCCTATATGCTGCGTACTTTTTGACACACCCGGTATATATTGAAATGGAGATGTAATAGGTGTGTGTTGGTTTCTCTCGATCAGCTGGTATCCAACATCCTTAAGATTATCAAAAAAGTATAGTTCGGCTAATTGAGCAAACATTTTACTCTATTCATATCATTTCTTACAGTAACGTTTCAGTCGAACATCGGCTTTTCTCAAGCTACGAGACAATTTAAAAATTAAGCAATGATAAAAATATTCTAGAAGGTTATTCTTTCCAGAATATGAAAAATACAGAAATTAACAGGTAACTGAATTATCAACTAAAGAACGTTTTCTCACACAGGATTATTTCTGTAGTACGTTGCATTCAAAAGTAGAAAAAAATGAAATCATGATAACGTATTACAATATCTCCCCTTGAGTATGAAGCTTGCTATAAAAGAAAAAAAGTGCAACGCCATCTACCCGTGAAGGTAAGATGTCTAGTAGATGGCATTGCACTTTTTTCATTTACATCTTTATGTCAGTAATGCATTTATCTGCCTGGTGGAGTGTTGTTGATTGTGTCTCAACCGTGGTATGCTGACGAGAACTAATAAGTTCGAAACAGTACTGTCCATGTCTGGCGTTGACACATTCAGCAATCACTTCTACCATGCCTTCTGTTTAATGAAGTTTGTTGTTGATCAAAGGGTTTCTGCAATAAGAGCTTTTATATCCACTAAAGTCTAGTTTGACGTAGAGAGATTGATATAATCCCTAATTTGAAAATAAGAGTTGTAAGTATTCTGTTCTAAGGTCCATTTTTTCTTATTTTACATTCTTATTGCTTCTAATTTAAGCATCAACTAATTTTTGCTGGCAAGATATAGAGTAACTTAATTTTCTAACAAAATGATTCTGCTCATTTTTCTTTTGTATCAAGTTCTTTCCATACTGAACCACCTACCTACATAATATGTAATTGTCTTGTGATGGCTGCATATCTTCTTGTTTCATTTTATACATCAAACTACAATTTTGTTCTCGTTTTATAGCACATAATGATAAAGCTAGAAGACTAGGTAGATAGCGCCCATCGTACTCACATGTGTAGCACCACCCATGTATGAATGCATGTATGTGTACGAAAGCAATTGATCATACAGCGGCGTTTCCATCCATTTGTATCTACTTGGAAGTTTCTTATCTGTTGGGAGAAATTTACAAGTACGTAGTTATTGAATGTGAATTACGTCGCAGATGGTACGAAGTACCTAACACCTGTTCACAAATCATGCATTCAGAATCACAGTCGAACGCCAATAAATATTTCTTTCACTTTTCCTCCATTCGGAAAGATCGTGATTATAACATAAACAAGGATTGCTGACTTCCTTGCAATATATGTGTGTGCAAATCCATGAGTTAGTACACACTTTGTTATTTGATTTAGTACTTATATTTGTTTTTGTTCATGGCTCCCAGTTGCTGTATTGGTAGTTGTGCTGTAGATAGGTAATTATTATAAAAAAAGGTTGCATGTCTCTTGATCAAAAAAAAATGGGGAGATACAAAAACCACTTTAAATTTTGATAATCCTCAAGCAGAAATCGTTGAGTCTCAGAAATATTGAAAGAAACATTTCGATTAAACTTTACTAAATATGTTCCAGTTAAAATCACCACACTGCATGTATGTATGTACATATAAGATTTTGATGCCAGATCAATCTCTTCACTGTTGTATTCTCAATATCGATTTCAATAACGACACCGCAAGGAATTCTGACCAAACTTTCGGCATATTGAATGTGATGGATTTATATCTCCTGTATCTAATCTCATATTCATCTATCAGAATTACAAATAAATGCTGGGAAACGAAACAAAAACGCCATTCATCTTTTATTTATTGGTATGGACGTAACTGTTCTAGAAGTTTTAGTTAGTTAGATGAACGAAGCAAAAGTATATAAGAGTTTGCGATTTTGCAAGCTGTTTGCGAGTTTGTGTGCATGCGGTCACACTTCGGCGGATATAAATTACATTTTGTAAGTTAGTTTATCATATTACAGTTCTACATAATTAGAGCAACTTGCAATTGAGCAGCATTTACTCATTAACCTAAGCCTAAGGTTGTTTGTATGCAAACAGCTATTTGCAAGATAAAGAGGATAAAATAAATAAATATCTTCTATAGGGACTGCTTATGATAAAAGAGAAATTTGGATATAGATTTACATGGAATGTAAGTGTAAATATTTGCACGAAATCTTGAATTTGAATTTTACGATGTGCATTTAAAATTAATCATTATGCCATTTGTTAGTGTTATCTTAACACTGCTGTGATCGAGCGCCGTATACCTAAACAATGATTCATCTAATCCTCCCTTTACTCATAAAAAATGGGTAGACGCGCCTAGCGCCGGCAACGGCGCTGTATCACCAAGAAAGAGCGCCCGACGAGTCGCAGACGCGAAAAAAGCGCTCTTGATTTTGGCGCCAATGGCTTTAAAATATCATTTTTTACTACTCACAGGAAATGCGGACTGGCTTTTTTAATAGCAAGAAAGGTGTTTAATACAAAAATTGCAAAAGAAGCCATTATTTAGTTTTTGAAGTATAGTGAAAGATGTTAAATTAATACAAAAAAAAAAAAATTGGTTAAATACATTCAAAGAAAAATCTTTGTTAAAGTAAAAAAATTTAAATGTTGGAATAGTTAAGTTAATTTAACAATAGTTTTTGTATTATTTTAACAATCAAGCCTATTTTACTTTGAATCCTTAAATGTGTTAAGGCAATAAGTGTTTTGGATTGAATAAACAGTTTACTTATGTTAAATGTAGCAAAAGAATTGATTTAAATAAAAAGCAGAAGTGATTAGATTAAATAAATAAATGTATAACTACTTTTACTGTGTTTTAACTTCACCTTTAACTTTTGTTTGAAATACATTTTATAGGTGTTGAATGTTAAACTAACGAAATGGAAAGATTGTTACAAAAAAAATATAATTACATCAACAAAGAAGCTGCATTGATTTAAATAGCCTATTTTCTTTAAAATAAAATTTATTACATACAAATTGATGATTCTCTAATACTCATAATTAAAATACTAACTACTAAATACTACTGGGTATTAGGGAAACATAGTACCGGGACCACTTATTGCGAAGATGACACCGGTCGTTAGCGCGGTGGACCGGTGTAAAAGCATCTGCGGTCTGTGAACGATTGACAATCAGAGTACAATTAGCAAATACATACAACAGCGAAATTACATAGCCGCGTTTACCGATCACAATTTACATTGAATAGGAATTACAGTGGTTATGAATCAAGCGGTAGCGCCATCTTTACGACAATATCTGTAGTATAATATATTTATGTGGCTACACCAATTATAAGTACCATCGTACTCCTACTACGTAGGTATAAGAAAAGGTTTTCAGTGCCTAGGATATGCTGACGACCTTATATAGTATAATAGTCGTTAGAGGGCAGTATCCAAAATTTTTGGTAGAACGTATGCAAACCGTACTGCATACCGTAGACAATTTGTGTCAGTCAATGCTCAGAAAACACAAGTTGTCACGTTCAAGACAAAAAGAATGCTAGAGGGTTTACAACCACTAGTGTTAGATGATGAAAAAATTCCATATGCAAAAGAAACAAAATATCTGCGGGTATGGTTTGATCAAAGACTTATATGGAACACCCATATTCAGAACACAACCTACAACTGCCACTATTGTCCTAGACAGGTGCAGAAGATTGACTGGAAGATATTGGAGCATTGGCCTCAAAATGGCTTTGTGGTTATACACAAGGGTAATTAGACCTATGGGCGGTAGTATAATGGCCAAACTGCGGTAGGCGGGCGCGGTCAAAACGCTGTGTAGAACACAAAAGCTGGCTTGTAATGCGCGGTAATGAAAGTAATTCTAAACCTACCATCACAACAATAAGTAAATCTCACGGTGCCGATTATCAAAAACTACTCGATGAATTTAAAGAGGTACGCCATACGGAGATGTCAAGTGACGCTATGGTTCAGAAATTTAACCTGGATAGGAAGTATCAGGTTATAATACCAGATAAGAAGGACTGGAAGAAAAGCTTTCCAGTAATAACCGACTCGAACTAGTATACAGACGGTTCTAAAACTGATTATGGCGTAGGGATCGAAATATATGGAAGGAAGCCCAGAAAAGGGGCCGGAATTCATTATTGTGCCGGAGAAGTAGAAAGGTGAACCGAGCCAGGTAAAGGCGATGCTATCTTCTCCGACAGCCAGGCAATACTTAAAGCGATTAGTTCAGCAAGTGTTGATTCTAAGCTGGTTTCAGACTGCGTAAGCGCCTAAATGAGGTAGGCACCCAAAGGAAACTAACATTGGCTTGGGTTCCCAACCACACGGGGGTGAAGGGAAATGAGGCGACCGACGATATGGTCAGACGAGGCTCGCCGAGGTCATTTGTTGGAGCTAGCCTTTGCTTCGGCATTACCAAATCTCGAATTAAAAAGTTCATCAACGAATGGATACAGAAAAAGTTCAAGGAATGGTAGTAAAAATCACCAGGAGAAAGGCACGCAAAAGAGTTCTTAAGAGAACAGAGGCCTGAATTAACCAAAGACCTACTGAGTAAAAACAGTAAGACTGTCAAAATGACAGTAGGTGTTTTGACTGGTCATTGTAGACTAAGGCATATGTATAACATAGGAGTGGAACAGGACGCCATATGCAGATTCTGTTAACAGGAAGAAGAAACCCGAGTGAATGTGCGGTGCCATTGCAAGGGCCTGCAAGGACAATGTTTCTAGTACTGGGAGTAGAGAACCCATAGCGAATAGCTACGTAAAGGTGCCGCTCTCAAAGACGTTAGGCCCAATAATGAAGGTGCTGTCTAGAAAAAAGGGGATCGCAATAAATCTGAAGAGGTTGCGGTGAAATGGGTCAGAAATCCACCCCATTCCTAATCTGATCTACATGCACTTTCCTCTATTTATATTAACTATTTTAACTCTATCAACAAACATGTAATTCTTCCAAATTTTCTTGACTTTTTAATATATATATGTGTAGATCTTCTTGGTTTTTAAAGTCATATAGTTAAACAACTATTAGAGTGAGTAAGACGTTTCGGTTTATTAATAAAACCTTAATCATTTACATTTTTAAAAATGTAAATGTAATATAAACCGAAATGTCTTACTCACTCTAATAGTGGTTTAACTATATGTCTAAAAAACTAAGATCTACACATAAACATGTAATTTAGCCAATCATGTAAATTTTCAATCTTAAGTATTATAAAACTATACGAAGAATCTAACTTCAAAAGAAATCAGATTTTCACACATCAGAGTCAATGTCGATTGTGTCCTGCCAGGTTTTTAGGTTACACGCTTTTCGTGTAAGTACTGCACCCTAGTGGTCATTGGCTTACTGTGTAAGCCTACTCTTGCAGTGTTCTGTATGCTGTGCATAGACCTGCGGAGGACGCTGGGCATCTATACACTTGTTGTATAGATGTCGTTGTAGTCATGTCATTCTCTATTATAAAACTTACAACTTGGACTTAATGGTGTCTACTTTAACGCCCAGTATACAGCGCTGCAGTTGCTTTACATAAATTTACACTAAATATGAATGGAGGAGGATTAAACAGCGACCAAGAAATATTTCTTATTGTTAGTTTAAATTATCCTTCCTCTCAGTGTAACTGTTACTATAGAAATCTCCACAATTTCGGTAACAATAAGAATAATTTCACAATTCAACAATTATGATTTGGTTAATATAAGGAAATACTTTTCATTCATTCAAATAAAATATGGCGTTGGAGTTTACGCTAATGAACGATACAGTATGGAATTAGCACAATAACGTTAAATTTTTTTTTAATTATTAACATTATTTTTTCTTCAATTTTTAAAAATTTCGTTAATACAATAATATTTTGTATTTTTGACGGGATTTAATCTTCTTTCATCTACGAAACTCACGAATTGTAAGTAATACAATAAATATTTTCACATTTGGGTTTAGTGGAAATATACAAAGTATTTGTGTTGTCTGAAAAAAATATTTGAAATTTTGTTCATCAGTGCAATAAGGTAAGCTGTACTATAACAAAAATTCTCTACTACAATTTTGTATTTGGTAGGTTATCTTGCAGAAGAAATATTAATTTTTTCAATGGGTAGTACATATCTATGTAGTTATGTATGGTTCTGAACATAAAGCCCATTATGCAAATCTGCATTTTGCATACAAATGCCGAAGTTCGAAGATGCTACAGGATAAATACAATGAATGGAAATTGCCGGAATGAAGTAACACGTTCGGCGACTCATTTCAATTCCGCAGCGAGAGTACATACATGTAGTTACGTAGTATGTAGCGTGTACGTAACGAGTTTACGTTACTAGATCGCGGTCCCTCTCCGCCCATTATCGCGTCTTCCTTCCTGTTCTTGTTTCGGTGTTGTCGGCGTTTCGCGGAGCCCGTTCGTTATAACGTAATTTCGCGTTTAATTGTTATTTATCGTATCGGACGTGGGCAAATAACGCGAGAAAGATAAATAGAGCGAAAAGCGAAGCCGCAGATAAATAAATCTCCGTAAATCATCTCGCCTTGCTCTTGTTCTTTTAGTGGGTCGTTTCGATTTTTTCGACCATTGGCGTGTCGTAATAGGCGACTTTATTTATCGTTAGCTGTCCATTTTCCTTCAACCTCTTTTTGATTATATTGAAGTTATTTCACTCTGCCTATGTAATTAAATATTGCAAAATGTTAAATAGTGGTTTGAGACTTGCGATGTGATATATCCGACACGAAGATGCCGTTTGTTGTGTAGAATTTATAATACTTTCATCGGCGTCTATAGGTAATATAGATATTATACCCCTACTTCAATTTTACATATTTCTAAATAGTTAATTCAGTGTAATACATCATTAAATCTTCGGTGAATTATTTTAAACTTAAAGAGATTAATATTTCACTTTTTCTTTACTTCAATTATTACTTGTTGTGACTAACATGTTCTGGCGATATATGAACTTAATATTTTCACTTTTAAGTGGTATAAATGTTGCCATACAAAATTTATTCTTGCTGTGAAGGCAAACATTTGGTTAGCAGATAGATGCAGCACTGGAAATATAAAGAAGTTTATCTTAACCCTGTATGTCCAAGGATGTAAAACGTATTCAAATTCAATGTTTCATTTTCAGAAATATTTTCTACACGGCTAATTAGAGTAAGATATTTTTCTGACGATTCTTTTTCATATGAAAGTAATGGAGCAAGAGATCAGACGTTAAACTTTCGTCAGAACTAAAGAGTGGAAAATACTGAATTATAGTTAAAGAGATAAAAACACAAAAACAGAAAAAAATTAAGAGAAAAGAACAACTTTCTTTAAGAATTTGATACATTCATTTTGAGGTACATATATACCAAACCAATTTTTTGTCATTCACACCTAGATTCTAGATTCTACTGACGATGCAGAACATTGTTCATATCCCCTTCGTTTTTTAGTAAATACTGACCAGTGGTTTCCCTTGTATCATAACCTCACATCATGCTTGCGCTATAGTTATGTTTAGAAAATTGTTTGATCGGTGGAGCCGTAAGGTGAAGACTACTCCGAAGACTTGATTTTGGACTATTGACTACAGTATTCAAAGTATTTCTGGGCGTTCACGAATAATTCACTAGTTCTGTTAGTATAAGATACAATGTTAATGGCGTCCGTAAGAAGAGGGGAAGTTTCGACCACGCATACGGTCGCATAGGGCTTCAAAATCCAAGATACAAATCGGTGAAAATTGCATGAAACTTCTGTTGGTTTATTTGAGGCTTCCTACACAACAACAAATTTTGATAAAATTCCAGTATCAATTTAGGGCAATTTTGTGCCTCCAAAAGCACACAGAATTTTTTTTTAGAATTGTTAATTCTTATGGTGGAATTTTGTACAAATCTATAATGTCTGTAAGGACCAAAATTTGAAGGGTTACTGGGAAAGCAGCCCAAAATGATCAAATTAAAATGATTTCTTCATATATTATTCTGAGCTTTCACTAAATGTTATTACCTTCTTTAGAGCTACAATAATTGGACACCGAACCGGTTTGGTGTTCCTAACCTTACGGACAACGTGGGCCCATTGAATGAATTGTTGTTTTTAAAATATTTCCATGTAATTTATACATTGTTACTCATGTGTCTTCTAATTTCGGATTGTACCTCGTTTTCTACATTCAAATTATCGTATCTCTGAAGAAGCTAATAAAATTTAGCGAAAGCTCAGATTAATATATGAAGGAATCGGTTTAATTTGATCAATTTTGGCTGCTTTCCCAGAAACCCCTCACCTTTTGGTCCTAACGAGTACAGCCAGTACTTCCACTTCTCTTCAAGTGTCTGTAAGCTTATTTGTGTTTCTACATCCTTACATCCACCTAAGTGTTGAAAAATAGTAAAAACAAAATACTTTTTTTCATGTAAATTGCCCTACATTTTTTAGTGTATAATGCCATTGTCTCTCACGATTAAATATTTCAACTAGATTGTTCAAATATTCTTCCACAAACTCCTCGAAGTCTTCAAAAATGTCCATGTTTCTGGTTCATAAATAATTTCAAATAATTTCAATCTTGTAAACATAACCCTCTTTTTTTGGTTGTGTTGACGACATTCAGAGACTTCCAATGACCTATTGAGCTTTTAATAGTGCTTATTGGCTACTTCCACCACTCAATAATATTTTAGGAGAATAAATCCGCTTATCACCTATATAATTTAGTTGTTGGAAAGATAGTTATTTCGGTTACTCAGCTAATAATCTCTATTAGAAACTTTATTCTGAGTTTTCTAGTCTTTTATTTTGTTTAAACTTTGAAACTGCAAAAGATTTAATTTTATTTCAAAATAATAATAGAGGTGGTAGGTCAGTTTTGCTTTAATATAAAGATTAGGGTGCTTCGGACTACTCGATGATAATCTTCTGGCGAACTGGATTAATTTGACAAACATTTTGAATCTGAACATCTGAAGAATCATTTGAAAAGCTTTTAGAAATGTTTCTTTGTACCCGAAGTTTATAGTAACTCTTTTTTTAATTGAAATGATGTTTTTCTTAAAGAATTCTACACAATATTTAAAGACAATTTGTATGACGATTATTTATCTCTAAATTTAACCGTTTTTGGAATATTTATTATGTTGTTCAAATTTTGAGCTTTCCTATTTAGAAAACGTGCTGTATTTTACCAACCACCACAGATAATGATGCGATTTTGCTACGGTGCAACAAAGAAAGTCTGGCGTGTTAAATTTTGTCAAAAGAATAGTATTTACAAATTGATCATCAAGTTGGATATTTTCGATAAAAGTACTATTCGATTTAAAATAAGGGAATTACGAGCGATTTCTGGTATAACAAACGTGTTGGGAAGATAAAAATATTTTTAAATGATTCTTCAGATGGCGTTTTGACTAAGCTGGTCAAAGCATTGCAGTGCCAGACCTTCCATCGTCTTTTTTTAAGATGAATGGGTTATACACTTAGTAGACTTATTTCAAGATACTACACGATACTGTTACGTTGTGAAATATGCAAAGAAAACTAGCGTAAACTGTCCGAAATGCATTAAAGAGATGAGCTTGTTTGGCAGAAAGAGAAATTAATTGTGATAAAACTGACATTGTATGCCCATCAAATTACACGTTAGTAAATAGTTTGTTTGATAAACATTGCACATTTCTGTTGGTGATTTCATTGTTAGTTGATTTTATTAAAAGAGTTCGCTATGTACACATCTTAAAAACACGACGGAAAATATTAATTTATAGTCGATGAGAATTTCCTGCTCTTGAAGCCTATCATTTTACGGTAAAAAGTAAATATTAGTTTGCTTTTAAATATGATAATCACTATAAGCTCCACTACTTAAAAGTGCTAATTCCATTAACGGCCTTTATGTAGTAATAACTAAATTACATAAATGCGAAGCGCCAACAAATTATAGCTTTAACGTTACGCCAATGATACATCCAACAGCATGTGAATGTCTAATTTGTCCGGAGTTGCGGTGTGTTACCTAAATTGGCTGTTGTCTCTTTATGGTAAAGGAGATCTGAGACTGATGGTGGATGTTTTATTTTCGTTTATAATTTTGATGTCCAGACGATAAATCGATCCCGATGTTGCTCTGAGTAAAAGCAAGTGCTTAATCATAATCATATTGTGAGTTATATCATCTCTTGTTGAATGTAGGTTTCAGCTTGCTTGTCAAGAGAAACGAATATGGATAAAATGAATTGATGATGTAAACACTTATATAGTGATAGTCTATTATAAATAGGTTACCGGGGTATAATCTAATTTTATTTATATATCTGCTGAAGATAAACCTATTGGGGGTAATCTGAATTCTAGTCGATTGTGTCTTCAATGTTAAGGTAATAAAATTCTACAGACGCTCAACATTCGCGATCCATCCTTCCCGACGTTTCTTTTTCTTATTTAAACTGGAAAACAATTTATGAGAGACTCAGATTTTAGGTGTATGTATTTTAGTTTTATGAATTAAAAAAAAAATAACATTTATCTACAGCCTCAATCTTTGCAAAGTCAACGGCGGGGAAGTACATATACTCCCACTCTACCTAACAGCGAGGTGTGGCGCTGTAGTACGATTATAGCACGTGTAGACTGATCAGTGATCAGTATCCTTAGTCAGTTCAAGTAAGTTGGTTGTTTAAGTTTTAGATACATATTTTTGCGCTAAATGCCGCGTTATACTGTGGAGGAGAAAGCTGAGATGATGCGGTGGTATCACGCTGGCAATTCTTTTCAAAGGATATGCGACGTGTTTGCAGCTAAATACTCCAACAGGCCTATTCCAAATAAAGCCGCAATTTTTAAATTAAAAAATAAAACCGACAATACCGGTTCGGTCGAAAATTTAAAAACATCACTTCCAACTCGCAGAATTTCTAATAATGAAATAAATTCGAATGTGTCATATGGCACTATTTCCAATGATTTAGTCATATCCCGTTCTTCCGTTCAACGAATACTCAAACCAAATCGGTATCACAATTTTAAATATTCTACACACCAACAATTATTTCACGGCGACGCATTTAAGCGTATGGTATTTTGTGAAAAGTTAAGTGATTTAATTAACCGAGATGCTAATTTGGTAAACAATATTATCTTTACCGATGAATCTTCTTTTCCTTTGGTTAGAAATCACAATTTATCTGTGACAACATACTGGACCAAGTCAAACGAGCACAGATATTTAAGTTCAGCTAGTCAGCAACAGCAAAAAGTAAATGTTTGGGCAGGTTTGTTAAACCATATTATTGGGCCTTTCTTTATCAATTCCTTCTTTCCCTGTCATGAACAAACCCTAATTTTATATTTCTTTATTTATTACTATTACGAATAGATTAGTAACCGAGCTGGTGTTAAAGTTTATTTTATTTATTATTAAGAGTTACTTTTAAGTTTTAATTTTTTAAAATTATTTATTCAGAATTAACTTTATTTTTCCTTCGTTAAATTTATTATTTCTTTATGAGGGTTTTGTTCTTCGTTCATTAGAATTACTTTAATTTTCTTGACATGAGCAAAGACTATTTTTAAGTACATAATAGATACTATAAATTACTGTTTTACGCTTTCATTACACATTTTGAGTTTATAAGTACGTGTGTCCAAAGCAATACATATTGCAATTTATTCATTTTCATAATAGAAATACAATACGTTTCACGGCCACTAAAAATTAACACATTTCTGCGTGTAGATTGAATAGCAAAGCAACCGCTGCGCTCGCTCCAGTATTCGTTGTGAGCTATGAGGGACTATGACGAATGACTGAATGTAGGGGAATTCTTACTGCAGTAAGAAGAATGAGCGGGAGACGCACATGCGTGGTATAACTGTTGACTTTGCAGGGATTATGGCTGTATAGGTATATTAGGTATACGTACACATAATGTTTAGTTTTCTGTTTTACGATAGGTATATGTACTTTACTAAAACAATTACTTTGCTTTCTTCCTTATCGCATTTATAATAACACCGCGGGCCACTTACAAACGAATCGTCTCTAAGGTGGGCATCATTCTTTTCCTCGTTTTCCTAAATCTAAGCAACATTCCTTTAAGCCGAAGGAATACCTTTTGGCTTCAATTTATTTTTTTACGTGCTTCAGAGCTGTCTTTAATACCTTATTGTTAAATACACACAAATGGCATCTCTTTGGTGCTTATTAGTCATTTATCATTCTTCAATATGACACCACATAAGGAATTGTAAGACAAAAGAAAGGACTTCCTCTCGTGGAAAAGCTTAAAGTTCTGGGTAGTTTGAAAGTGGGCGAAAGTGCGGTGTTGGTTGACCGTTTTTATATCAACGAATGAACGGCAATGGCAATTAATGCGAAAAAAAATCGTTCAGAGAAACAGGCAAACATGGGTTTGGTGGCAACCAAAGTAGCTCAAATTTGTGATTTAGCTATTGAAATAAAAAAACAGAAAAAGTCTTTAGCTTGTGAATAGAAGATGTCACTCTAAGAAATGTACCAGTGTCTAGACCGCTTATATGTTCAAAAGGTAAAAACTTTTTTTGCAATACTGAGAAACTGGGTCGTCCAAAAATGTTTGACCAGCAAAGAATGGTTTGAAAACTTTAAGGCACGATTTAGTCTCTATATAACATAAAACTTGTTGGCAAGGTAGTATCTGCGAATTATGAAGCTGCTGGTGTTGTTCCTTAAAAACTCAAAAAACTTGATAAAAGGAAAAGGATATTTGCAGATCAAATTTTTAACGCAGGTGAAATAGGGTTGTTGCGGAAAAAGATGCCAAAAAGAACCTTCATCTCAAAATCCGAAAGAACTGGTTCTGTTTTAAAAGCCGAGAAAAAGAACTAATTGCTCCTGATGCTGAAGGCTTAACTGGGGAAGATTTTGCTTCAATTTTAGAAGAAAAACCTAGTGCTACTGACGATGATGAGGAAAAAACGAAAGAATCACCATTAACATAAAATTGTGAACTTTTTCTTTTCTAGATTCTCAAAGAATTTTGAAACAACATTCTCGACGTTCATTTGGAGGTGAAAAGGAGCTGTTCATTTAAACGTAATGTTGATGAAGCGGCAATTCCTTGTATGCTAGCGAATTGACGTGAGATTTAGTTTAAAATAGTGCATATATACACTGTAACCTCGATTATCCGTGTTCCGTTTCAATTATTCGTGTCTCAATTATCCCTGCATAGTTACTGGTTATGTTTGCAGCAGTAGATTCGTATTTTTCATTGTCATAAATGTAATGAAAATATCCTCCAAATGACTTTTTATAGAAACTTATTTTCGATTTAAAATTTAAGTCAAGTGCGTATCCCTATAGTCAAACTACCACAAGTTGTCTTTAATTTCACCTCGTCTTTGTTTTACTGCTCATTTCTTTCAAAAGTCATGATGACAATTTATGATCTCATTGTATATGAGGGTACAGTACAATAATGAAAACTAAGACAGTCAAAAATAAAGCCTAGGTAATACGTATTTTAATAATGTCTGCCAATTTTAAGGGCATTTGCCTCTACTGTGTGCCGTTGAAAAGACATGTATGACACTGGCCCATTTAGACCCCATGTTGTTTTTTTGACACAATGTATCAAGAAAAAACTTTCTGTTGACAAAGGAAAACGAAAGAAAAGGTATCAAAACGAGGACAATCCTCGCGAAACTAGAGCGAGGCATTTCAATTATCCGTGTTTTTCGGTTATACGTGTGAACTTATCCCCCACAATGCACGGATAATCGAGGGAATATGTTTTTGGGGTACAGTAAAATGTGATATGTTATTGGTAATGTTTTAATAGAAATGGAGGTCATTAGCAGTACTAGGATGTTTTTTTATTTGAGTTAAATCTACCACATTTCTTGTTTTTAAATTTGTTTCTCTCATCAAGGCTACAGTGTGGTAGAAATCCAATATTTGGTTTTCATTAAGCACATGTTTTTTTGTGAACTAATGTTATTTAGTGTTCCGTCAATTTTGTTTATAAAACTTTTGGGTTGTGTTGATTTTGGTGTGCTACATATATGCTGTAAGGGATTAAAAAATTGTTGTTTTCTTTTTAACAGGTCCTGTACGTGAAGTAATATTTACTTCAGATTTAATTTCTGATTGCGACGTTTGTTATGAAGATTGGTAAGAGCTATTGTAATGTTTATATAACTTATTTTAAAAAAATTATGTAATGATTTTTTTTCAGGGTAATTGTTTATTGGTACGATTTGTTTCATTTCATTAAGGAATACTGATCTGTATTCAGAACTTGTTAGTTTAATGAGAACAGTTTATACCTCTTCAATATTTATAACTTATTATTTATAAGAACTTACATAATAATAAAGAATAATGAAAAATCGAAAATAAATCACGGAAGGACTCTAATTGCTTGAATAAACCGAAAATAATGTTTACTTTTATCCTGTAAATAACTTAAATTAATATTCTTTGATAGTAACCTGAACACATTGATTTTAAAACAAAATTTAATAAACAAACTAATAATTTAAAAGCAAATATAAAAGAGAATATAAAAGATTGTAATCTCTAGATGCACTAATAAAAATAAAGATTAGGGTACCTACGCTTAATTTCATAATATTATCAAGAGGGATGTATGAAAGGAATTTGCAGTCTCACTAAACATAACGGTATGTTCGAAACTTACGGAAATTTTATTGTTCCGTTTTCATACCTAATAAGTAAAGGAGCTCTCAAAAGGCGCAGTGCGATGAACCAGAGGCGTTAGGATACCTTTAAAGCAAATGTTCAAGTGATGTACGAAAAGTAATTTTATTTGAAAGATAATTTGGCTTTTTATTCAAAACGATTCTTTCAGCTAATGAAATAACCACACTGTGCGTACTGGAAATATATTGTATATTTCATATTGTACTTATCAGAAAATAATATTTACCATACAATAGCCACATATGTTTCGATGCGTAAATAAATACTGCTTTTTTATAACAGGGTTATTATTTCAATATGGTTCAAACTAAAAATATAAAATAAAGGAAGGTGCACTTCAGTATTAAAGCCATATCAAAAATATAACTTCCCACGACGCTAATGTCTAATACAAGCGTAGGAACTCGGAGCAGATGACCATTATACAATGTAAACAGGAACACAGAATCCAGTAGAAGTTAAACAGAAGTCCCTCTCCACAATCTCCATTCAAATAAACAGAAGCTGTCGATCAAAGACTCCATTACCGTAAATATTCTTTTGGGTGGGCGTTTCTTTCACCACGGTGAACACTGAAGGAGTTCTTCCTTCGTCAACCGCATTTAAATCAATTTAGGAGTTTACTCTGTCCGTGTAAATGTACGTATAAATTCAACACGTACACGTAGACAGGTATGTACATGCATATACACACATAATTATGTATTTTCTACGAAATTTAAGCTTTACATTAAGTAATAAATTAGTTGTGGAGAGAAAGTACCGGTAAGCACACCTTCTTTAAAATATCGGTTATGCCATAAATTGCTGTTAAATTCATCGGAAGTGGCTTCTAACGAAACAGGAATGATTTTATATCAATATAACAATTTGCGCTGAACACGTTTACGAACTTTATCGATTTCAGAAGTTTGAATGTTTATCAGTTTATTAAATAAAGAGTGAGTTTGAATACGATGCTGCAATCGATACACTGGTAGATATCAAAATTATCCCTTGAAAGGAATTCACGTTTCTTATGTATTTTGTTCAGCTGAACACGGTTATCGGTATACAGGGAATTTGAATTGAAATAAGCCACCTTAAATAACTCTTTACCTGCTGTAATTTATATAAAATTTCGAAACCTGTTAATTGCTCAAAAGCTTATTAATGCTACTTGTATTTTGGATATGCAGTAGGTTATCAGGACCAAACTTGGGCTCCAGAAATCCGTTGTAATGCATATTCCAATATATTTCTAGGATGGCTGATAGATACACGTAAATCAATGTCTCTACAGTTCCTTTTGTTTAACGGAAACCTCAAAATCATTTTAATGTTTGTTACTTCTGTCTAATTGATACCAAAGGGTTTTACCGGTAAGTTAAAACACAAAATCAAGTATCCTAGTATGCCCTCATAATGAGCCGCCACTAACTAGTTACTCATTTGATTCAAAATCTTACCCACCATCACCCCGGAACTTCTCATCTAGGGTGGGGAACCTGGGCTCCTATGCCCTTTCATCTCTGATAGAGCGGCACGATCAAGCCGCATAGTGTGTGTGAAAAAGTTAGTAATTAAATTACTCTGATCAGGGGGGTTGCAAAAAAAGAGCAAAGATTTCGTTTAAAAAAAAAACGGGAGATGGAAATTGTCAAATATTTTGGATGGATGAAAGCATTGCATTTTGTAACGACGTAAATTCCTTGCTTGAAGCGCTGAAACTTGTGAGAGATTCTTCAGAATGGTGACTGTTTGTTGATTCATCCAAAAGTTTAAAAGCTGTTTTATTGTATAAGGGTAACAAGTATCCATCCGTACCCCTCGCTCATGCTGTACATGTGAAGCGAATTTACGATAACATCAATATCATGCTAGAGAAAATCAAGTATGAAGAACATAAGTGGTATGTGTGTGCCGACTTGAAAGTAGTGGCGATGTTTACTGGTTTCCAAGAAGGATACACAAAGTTTTTTTTTATGAGAGTGGGACTGTCGAATAAGGAGGAGCAGCCATTATACTGTAACCGATTGGCCTGCTCGTAGCAAAACTATTTCCGGTCAGAAGAATACTCTGTCTTATCTCTCTCTTATATAACTATAGTGGATAAAAATAAAGTTATTTTCCTTCCACTTCTTATAAAGCTTGGCCTAATAAATAATTTTGTCAAAGCCATGAACACAGAAGGGAAAGGATTTGGCTACTTAAAACAAAAGTTTCCTAATTTTAGTGACATTTAGATAAAAGAGCTGGTTTGTGGTGGTCCTCAGATTAAGCAACTTTTAACAAGCTGTTTGTTGCATTCTAGGAGAAACTAAATCTTGAAGATGGGAAAAGATGGCATGCGTTTGAAAATATTTGCGAAAAATTGTTGGGAAACTTTTGTGCAGAACATTATCAAGAAATCGTGCAAGAGTTACATATCTTACAAAAACTTAAATTGCAATATGTCACTAAGAATGCACTTTTTGCTTTCCCATTTGATCTTTTTTCCGAAAAACCTAGGAGATGTATCTGATGACCATGGAGAGCGATTTCCTGAAGGGAAAGAGAGGCAGACTATTGCTGGACTCTTCAGCGAGACAAGTGAAGAAGCATATGAGCGCAGAAAAATATTAATAAACAAATAATATTATTAAATAAATGCTTTTCTGCTTTAAATGTAATTTTAATATGAGGAAATTTTCTATGTTAAAAATTTTACCTCGTGTCGGATTTGAAATGTTTCAAATATAGATCTTAGGAAGCCGGCAGGACGGCAAATATGCAATAGTGCAGTTGCACTTGCCTGGTTCAAATCCGACACGAGGTAAAATTTTTAACATAGAAAATTTCCTCATATTAAAATTACAGTTATAGCAGAAAAGGATTTATTTAAATAATATTAATAAGTGTATGTGAGAAATATATGTATAAAACTACGATAGTTCATAACAATCAAATAAAGCTAGAAAAAATGTTACGGAAGCCTGAAGAAGACTGTGACCGATAGAAGAATTCTATTTGCACTTTTCCATTCGGCATCTGAAAAACTACCAAGTTTACGCAAAATTTTTGAAGAGAGCGAAAAAAAGTTTTTTTTTATCTGCCAGTGGAATTTTTGTAAAATTTCGAAAACTTGATAATTTCTAATTGCACAAACTTTTGATTTTTTCTGTTTTTAATTTTTTTGTCAGTTCTTCCACCAGCTTTAAACACAGAAATACACACACATGTTTAAAGTTCAGACATTGTTTAATTCGTTAAAGCTGCATATTTAACTATTTTTAACTGTTTTTTTCGTAATAATGCCCTTTTTATCTATCATTTACTATTCACGACGTACACAAATGAGAAAGGAATTCCTTTCAAAAGACATTCGTGATGATATTTAGAACAAACTAATGGTCGTCTCCAATAAAAAAAAAAACAACTTAAACAGATAGACATCTGACTGGACGATACACACAGATCAATCGACGCGGATCGTAAATTACATTTTATTTGCTGCACGTTTTCATACCAAGCGGGTAGCCGGCGCACACTGCGCAATGAATTCAGCGATTTATCGACGATATTACAACCGGAAATATACGCGAGATACACAGATATGCCGTTGCGTTTCTCTGCTTAGACGTCTTAACTTAGCACATATACGGATGAATTTGTGTGTTAATTCCTAGCGCACGAGAAACTTTACCATAAATAAAACCTTACTATGTCAAAATGTTAGTATTAATGGGTGCAATAAATTCAGCGCTTAAATCAGAGAAATGCAACAGTGTGTTATTAATGCTTTCTACGTATGAATGCATTCGTGCATGGGTGTAAATCTTGCACGAATTTGAATTGGAATTTGCTAGTGTAAAAACCAGATTTCCTATGGGACAAAACGAAATTAAATGGTAATATTTTCATTTATTCACCTGTATTGGTATTCTAAAATAAATCAAGCTAGTTTGCCATGGATACTTTTTCCATAAAATTATGCGAAATTTGTGTTAAGTAAGAGATGCTATTACCATCGTTAATCATTTGCAATATGTGTTCATATTTCTAGTGTCATTATACAGTTTAGTTAAAATTACATATTGCTTTGGTTAAATCAAGAATAAATTTCAAAATCGTACATGCTTTCGAATCGATTAAACTAGCATGAAATGTTGAAATGATCACGAAAAGCATTGTTACAATTGTTTCATATTGGCATTTCAATAATGTTGCATTTATAAAGAAATACAATCGTCGAATAACATTAATGTAATTATTTATCTTAGTTGTTTTAATATTCTGTATATGTTGGACAAACATTTTACTCCTTCGGCTTTTGTATACTTTAAACCTTTCAGTGGTCGAATTCGGTTTGAGAGACCGACGGCTATCAAAGTTTCTAATATTTTCTTTCATTATTAGATGACGCTGCTGTTTAACTTAGTACCTTCCGAAAATGTTGGTGTCTTTATTCACATGAAAGTGTTAGTAGAAGCAGTGCGCTGTTGTCATTAAAAAAATATTTCCAGGAGTAAAACAGAATGTTAGACATTTGAAGTCGCCTTTTGAGATATGGAATCATTTTTTCAATGATACTATGTTGCATATTATTGTTGAATGTACAAATATAAAGATTGAGTCAGTGTCAGTAAACTATGCGCGTGACAGGGACGCAAGGCCTACCGATATTGTTGAAATCAATGCTATGCTGGGCCTGCTGTATCTGGCTGGAGTTCGCCGTGAAAATCACCTGAATGCCGAAGACTTATGGAGAACCAATGATACAGGCATTGAAGCATTTCGATTGACTATTAACATCAAGAGATTTAGATTTTTACTATCTTGCATAAGGTTGCATGATATCGCAACGAGAGATGAAAGGAAGTTATTAGATAAGTTAGCTCCTATAAGATATTTATTTGATACATTTGTCACACATTTTACGGACGCTTATAACCATTCAGAATTTGTAACGGTGGATTAGAAACTACAAGCTGTTAGGGGAAACTATAGCTTCAGGCAATATATTCCCAACAAACCAAATAAATACGGTTAATAAAATATTTGCTGCTTGTGATGCCAAATCTTTTTATACCAGTGCAATGGAGGTTTACGTTTGACTTCAACTTGACGAACCGTATAAAAAAGACAATCGAGCTCAGTTTGTTGTAGAACGTTTATGCGAAAGCTTCAGTGGATCCAACCGTAATGTCACCACAGATAATTGGTTTACGAGCATGCCCTTAGCTGACAGTCTGAAATTAAAAAAGAACTAACTCTTCTGGGAACAATTCAGAAAAATAAACGAGAAATATCTAGAGAACTTATACAGGATATGAATCGACAGATTGGCTCTAGCATGTTTGTTTTCTAAGAAGACCGTTTTGCTTCTTTCAACGATGCAAGAAAATTTTTCCCAAATTTGTTGTGTTTTATTTGTGAGGTCGGCTAATTGTGGAACCGCCATCGTATACAGTAAAAAATTTCTGCGTGTAAAGCTCAAAAAGTAAGTGGTAAAAAGTTTGCGTGTTAAAATTAACACCTAATTTGGTTAAAGTTGCATTTTGTTACCAAAATCAATTTGGTAAAGACATCTTTGCCCAATATTTGAAATATCTACACCTGGGGGCGTAAAAAGTTGACTTCGAAAAGAGAGGGGCGTACATATGTACTCCTGCGTCTGAACAATTTCTATCAGGTACATCTAATAAAGAGAGATAAACTTACAGACTACTAACGGACAATTGACACGTGATCGGATTCGTATTGAAACATGAATCCCGTGCCTCTGCTTTTAAGATGTTTATAGTTTATACGTACATATTTTATGTTTTTTGCAACCATGATGTTAATATGAAATGGCTGAGTATTAGTGATTCGCCTATCCCGTCGGCATATAAATTAACATTGCATATCAAACGGTAAGTAACCAATAACACCATTTTGAACAATAGTTAGATATGTAGGTAGGTGGTACCTATATTCTTTGTTGCTGTATTTCGTAAAATATTTGTTAGTTCTAAAAGATTTTTATGACATATTGTAGGTTATGTATATATGACTAATCGTGTAGAATGTAATTCCCTGTTTAGTCTATTCCCTCCATTCCGGTGGTTAACTCCAGATTCCTTAACCTAACTGGTAGCGAGAAGTCTGAAATTTAAAATATATACTATATATATATATATATTTGTTAATATTAACTGTACTATAATATTGCCGTGCTGTGCAATGGTTTTTCTTTTATTGCATAACTTGTTTATTTAACCTTAATTATTATTAGTAATATTATTGATATATTGTTCCAAGGCATATTTTTGTTTAACTAATAGTGTTCGTATTCGTTTACATATTATATTATAGTGCATGTTTAAACGTTGTTCTGTACATCGTGCGTGTACGATATACATTTACAGCTAAAAGCGCCTTAATTACACTTACGTTATTCAGTGTAAAAGCTACATCCATGTAGTGTACCTCTAGCTAACACCCAAAGGTGTACATCATCCCTTGGTAGTTTACACTGGCAAGTGTCTACTACACGTTTTAAATTGTAGGATTTACCAAATCGTTTTGGTAAATTTTACGAAATTTCACAGTGTAAAATTTACCAAAAATAGTGTGGACTGATATAGACCACTTTTAGTGTTAATTTCTACACGCAATTATTTACTGTGTGATGTAGTACTTTGCATTACGTTAATTATGATCGAAAGCGTATTCGGGAAATTTTTGTGTGAAGTGCCATAGGCATAATTCTAATGAGTAGATCAATTCTAAACGTGTGACACTAAATAAGTAATTACTTTAGAAATTATATATCTAAATCAATCATTCAGCAGATGTGAACACTTGGAAAATTGTTGAATGATAATTGTCCAAAATACACTAGCAAAAATAAATAATTAATTGAAGTACATATTAGACTAAGCCTGTTAATAGATACCTTATGTAATTCTAGTTCGTTAACGAGAAAATCTGTCTCCGCAAACACTAACATCCTCTAAATTTTAGCGTTAACATGTTTACTCTAATAAGCTCGGTAACCGAAAATAAATTTAGAAGATTCTAACTCTCACAGGAAAAAATAGGTTACTTCCTGTACTTTTTGCCGTCATGCAGTTATCGCGCAACCTATATATCTAAAATAAATTTCGTAGTCCAACGTATTTTTAGCGTGATTATCTGCAAGTGACGGCTTATAAATATATAAGTGCTTGTTTTCCAAGTATTCAATGAATGGAGCGGCTGTAAGCGTATTTGTTACATCGGTTAATTTTTACGTAATTATATCGCAAAAACTGGAGCAACGGATATTGTTACGAACGCCTTTGATGTGTAACGCAATGCCTGTTTAAACGAGTAAATATTTATTAGAGTATGTGTAATATTAAAGCTTTATAATAGGTGCTATAGGAGTGATAGGTGCTTTTAATTCTATAGAAATTTAGTTGGGTAATATGGATTTCGTAAAGTTTAATTTAGATTAAATTTGACAAGATAGTGTTTCTTCAAGTGACATTTGTGTACACACAATTCGCAGAAAACTATCTTCAAATACATAAATAAATGTAACACAAAAAATGTGTACATAATGTCAAAGGCTTACAGCGAGACAAATTCTTTTTATTTGTTTTTTCTAATTTTTTTAATCACATATTTTCCTGAACACTAAAAATGCCGGAATTCTTCTTTTAAATTTCTCTTTGTCCAGAAATAAGTGTCCGATTTTCATTGTTTTTAAATATTAAGGAAATGTGGCGTTGCTTTTAAAAATTTAACTATCGTTTTGAAAACAATTTTTATCTGTCAGGTTTTTGAGATTTTTTAAGAGTATGTGTTCTCAATCAAGAAAATAAGATTTTCTCAAGACTTGATATAAATCTCCGGTTTAAAAAAAAAATATGGCGGATGTGGTAAACATTTTGGCGAGAAGCCATGGTAAGAGACCTAATTTGACTCTAAACACAAGGCAAATGGTTTACCATGCATTACTTGAATTGAGCGACAATATCAAACTGAAGCAAGGCTCAATCAAGGCGATAGCCAATAAATTTAGGATTTCTGTGAAAACCATAAGCCGAATTTGGCATCAAGGACGAAAATCATTAGCCGATGGTGCTGAAGTAGTAGATGTCAGGTCACGTAAGAAAGGACTCGTTGGTCGAAAACCAAAGAGTTTCGACCCAGAGCTAATAAAGTCACTACCACTCAATAATCGTCGTACAATTCGTTCGTTGGCTACCTCTACTAACTTATCAAAATCTACAGTTCATAATAGACTCAAGTCAGGAAAAGTACGGCGACACTGAAATGCAGTTAAACCTTATCTCACAGACGCCAATAAAATTGAAAGACTCAAACATTGTCAATGCTGAAACCTGAAAGTTTAAATGTTCAAGCACCCGAATTCATCGACATGTATGATCGGATTCATGTAGACGAAAAATGGTTTTACATTAGCAAAACAACTAACAAGATTAAAAAAAAATTAGCTCGAGGAAGTTAATTGCTATTACCGAAACGTAGTATTTAGTAACGTTCCAGTACTCCATATATTTTCTCAATCAAACTGTTGTGTTTATTGCGTGAATTACATGAGAGCGTCACTACTCCTAATTAACGGATACATTTTGTTACTTGCTTTTAATTGAGATAGTTACACATTCTTATTAGGGAAACTTTTTCATAAGTTCGCTTTCAAGTTTAATTGAAATAATTGGTATACCTACTCATCATGCTGAAGCTGGTACAAAGCTATCTACCTAAAAATTACATAGTCGAAATGCATGTTAACTTATGTTTTTGTATGTTCCACACGCTTGCTTCAAAAAACTAACGAAAATTAGTAGACTAGCCGTTTTGGTGTTGGACGAAGAAACAAATCTTTGTTTACATATCTAATTATCGGATCATCAATCCATCACTCGCGCTCACTCGAGCAAAAAATTTTACGTCTCATAAATAATAAATTTTGTAATTCTTTCCAACCGTGTAACTCCGAGCGCCTCCTGTAATTATCTAATCGTAAGTCTAAATATATTTGACACTGGCATTGCCAATCGTCCATCCCAGAATAAACGGGCGATCTGGCAAGATGCCCGCTAAACAAACATCTGCTGATTTGTTTGTAGTATTTTATTATTTGTTTATCGGCTATAATCTCGGAAAACAATCAAACAAGTTGCAGCTAACAAATAAATAACTGTCTGCTATAAAATTTGATAGGTAAGGGGTATCTATACGCTATATTTTGTGTTATGTAGATTAAGAAAATTCTTTAGTTATTTTAGTATCCTTACTAATATTCTAAGTTCAAGACCAAAGAGCTGACGTGGCAATCTTTTTTGCCGGACCATTATTTCAGATTATAATACACTGAACTAAATGCACTTTACTTCCTGAATCTCTTGTCGTGTAAATTAACTTAAGCTAAAAGGCATTGTTCTTATACGAGGCTGCACAATGCGACTTTTAAGTTGCATTAAGGAGGTCCACTAATAGATTTAGAAAGCGTACCTTTGTCTACTAAATTAATAGAATTTGCAGAGAGCGGATGGGCTTTAGCTCGAAGTATCCATTTTGTAAATTTTGCTTTATGCAAGAAATTTACATCTATATACAGGTACACAATATACCGGGTGTTCTAGCTCACAAATGCCGGCTTATAACTTTTTATTTATAAATATTTTTTTAGTAAAATCTAAGACGTATTATTTACTGCAAATTTGCAATTATCTGCAAAAAATTAGACGTAATAAAGTAGATTTTTTCACTAATAGAGTTTTTACTTAAATGGAAACTGATGGGTTGTTTACCCTAATTTGCAAAAACGAAATATGAAGAATGAAGAAACATGAATTAAACTATACTTAGATAGTTATAAAAAGGATTCTTGTTCAACAATTTAATGATGAAGAAAGTTTGTCAAATTATATGGTCATATAGAAAGAAATATTTATTCCATTTCTCAACATTATCCAAATATCATAACAAAAAATATAATTCTTTATTCTATATGTCAAAAAGCAAAGAATCTTTATTCAAAGTTTCATGACTGCTTTCAAGCCCTTTTGAATCGCTGAGACCAGAAGTGTTTTAAAAAAAGTTTAAATGAAACCTTTGAAACTCAAAGAGAGGACAGATTTGAGAGAAGTTGTAAATTATAAACTTGTTTGTTAAAAGATCCCTGATTCTAATAGATAAAGTCAAGTTAGCTGACTTCATATTTGGCAGAACGTATGAACTATATGAATAGTAGTTCTTAAAGATGAAGTTCTAAGCATAGGACTAGAACTACTGATACACGTTTGGTAAATAACTGGCGTTTACCTAAACATTACCAAAAATCGAATTCTTTAGAATTATTTTCTAAAATCTATGTAGCGATAAAAGCTGTTATTAATTTATGTTTACTATTTTGTGATTAATATGTTTTTTGCTTTTTTTAAGTGTAATTCAATGATGCAATAAATATAGAAATTAATTTCTGCTTATTTTTTTTTTAAGAAACAAAAATATTAAAGGTCATAAAACTGAGTGGACTAGTAACTGTTGGTGCTTATAAAATCTAAAATTAATTTTCTTAGTGCACAAAAATTGCTCATCGTATGTGCGAACTTAGTTAACTGATATTTCTTTTTTTTATTGTTAAATGCTATTAAATTCCCAAACCAAAAGCTAAAGGATGTGATATTTCATACTTGTTTTTACAACTTACCATATTTTGGACCGTACCAATCTTTTCCACTTCCTTTATAAATCGATACAGGTGAATATGTAGGTTTTGGATATCTGCCACAAGGATTTCGGCAAAAAGCACCACAATCTGATACACATTCATGGGGCTGATAAGTAGACCAGCCTCCACAGGAGACATACGGTTGCATGGTGCCATAGTAGTTTCTATCATATCCATCATATCTGTATGGCACTGTATATCTTCGTCGTCTGCACAAAGTCATAGATTTATCCTGCAAAATCCGTTCTTTCGCCATGGCCTTTTGATCATCATCGCTTATCGTAACATCTAATTGTATATTCATCAGATTTTCCAAATCCTTATTGGCGGTGGGGTAACTCACTTTGGTAACGTTTGCATTCTCTATAGGAGTATTCAGAAAGAAGTGTTTACGATGTTTGCGGTGCACCCTTGGTGTTTTCTTATATTTTAGCCGATTAGAATTGGTTAACTGTGGAGTTTCTGTTGTTGCAACGTTTTCGGTTGTCCGAACTTCGTCATCTTCGAATTTGAAAGAAGCTTGCAGTAGAGGCGGCAGTTCTTTATGCCTAAGTTTGTGATGATATGTTTGATGTCTATCACTAACACTAACCACATCTTTGGGAGCACTAGCACGATATCCTTCCTCAGAGTTCCAGTCTGTAGCAGCACAGCTGTTGTGTTGCAGAAGTAGTACAAGACACAGTACGATCGAACAACACCGCATATTATCCGATTTCTGTTGTCGTTTCTTTCGTTTTATACACTTTTAGCACCATATTACTGAAGTTTTAGTGATTGGGTTGTGAAGATTGTCATTTACGTTGCAAATAGTTTTGGGAAGCATAGCTTTCGCACGTGTTCATTTTGTAGGAATAACTAGTAGACAGTCGCTATAAAGATGCAAGATGTTAATTTGCACTTGGAAAAGCAGTGATATTAGTATGGCAAACTACTCCATTAAGGTATACTTCAAAGATTCAGTATGCTGAAAGTAATGTAATTCGTTTGTTTACTCGGCAAATATCTTCCACACAAATGTTTGTCGGCATTAGGGTAATTGGCTGCTACAATAGAGAACAATATAAAATAATTTTACGATTGTATCTAATAATTTTTAGGCTCTAAAGACATTAGGATTATATGAGAGAACCTCGAAACTAGCTAGAGACTGCTTGGTAAACCTAAAAACTCTAGTTAAATGCAACAAAATTACATTGGTGTGGGCGTCGGGGCATAAGGACGTACCAGGCAACGATTTAGCAAACAAGCTAGCAAGAAAGGCTTCTGAAGCAATGATTACCGGACCTGAACCGGGTGTGGCGATAACTGTGATACGTGGTGCATTGAAGGGTAGATATACAGCAAACGGATGATGGGGCAGCCATCACGATATTCAGCTGCAGATGTGCTGGCTCTCAATTCAGTACAGCTTAGAATGGTGACAAGCCTGCTTACAGGATATGGAAATGAGGGATTCCTGTCTAAGGAAATACCTAACTATCACACTGACAAAAGTCAATGCTAGGTTTTTCCACTATCACCAAACAACCTTGTTGTTCCTTGTTGTTTGGTGATAGTGGAAAAACCTAGCATTGACTTTTGTCAGTGTGATAGTTAGTGTTACACCAAAGGTTCCAAAACCCAATTACTGGATAAGGAAATACCTATATAAAATTAGCATCTTTAAAGGCGAGCCTATTTGTAGATTATGCAATAAGGAGGAGAAGACACCTTACTACATTGTTTTTGAATGTGTTGCATTGAAACAACATATAGACTGCCATTGCTGGGAGCAACTAAACTGCTGACAAATCTGCTGGAAAAGGTTTACCACACAGGCTAGTAAACCTAGTTAACTAATTAACTTATTTATGTAAAGAAATTCATACAACAGGCTTTAGGCCTTGGTGTTAAGGGGATGATGAAAAGACCTGACTCGTATCCAGTGGCAAATCTAATAAAATCAAATCAAGAATTTTCATCTTGTATCTGAGAGCTCTTCCTAAACTTACGCTTTTGGAATTTTATATTACACTATTGCTCAACTATATCTATTTCACGTTTAATGGGAATTTTTTTCACTCAAGTTACAGGTTATTCGATGAGTAGTGCTATAGGTTTTGCTGAAATCGTTATGAACACCTTACTTTACTGCGTAAATGCATCAGTTGATTCTTAGTTGGTATTTATAAACCCGTATATGGGTGAGATAATTGTAGATTTACCAAACGACGCAATGACGTTACGAATGGTGAAGATTAATCTATTTCAATAACAGATTTTAAAAGCTAATCCTAGTCCTACGCTTTATAAAGCTAAATAATAACATCGTGGTCTTTTATTTCTATTTTCTTTTTGATTATTTTGTGTTATTCTCTAATGCAGTCCCTTGATGAAGCCTCAAGCTTTTCCAGAAAATAAATGGTGAATAAAAAATCAATTGACTTACTGTCAGCATTTTCATTCATCATGAAACCTTAAACTACATATATATCGGCAGAGTCATTTGATTTTTTACATTTATTGAAGGCACCAAGATCATTACTTCATGATTTGTGGGCAGCATTCTTATTAATCTAAACATATATAGTGCTAAAGGTCTAAAGGTATTCAATTTTTTCAATGACAACGTACACTACTTACAGGCTAGTTATAAGATAGAGCCTATAAGATTTAATGAGCCAGAAACAACGACACGTATTAAGAATGTTTATCCGTCACGCAAAAAGCGGATTAGCTTGCCATTCTCTTTCGTTCTATAGTAAAACAAACCGCATGATTGCGATAGGTGAAACTCATCAACTTCTTCTTTACAATGATCGCCAATTAATGGACGTAGATATAAGAGTTTTTTGATTGAACGGATAATAGACACATAAATTACGGAAAACTTGTTTAAAGACCTCACACGTTACAGGTTTATAGGTGTGTAAATATTTAAAATACGAATAAAAATTGCTCAAGGCAACCCAATTGTAAATACAAATATATATACTTGGTGGTTGTATGATATTAGTCGGTACTTAAGCAATTATTGTCTGACATTTTTTAAGTATCATTTGGATTACTAATGAAGCAAGGTTAATAACATCAAAGTCTATCGAGTTTTGCGGCATGGGTTTTTTTATGTAGGCGACCTTGTGCAGGATTTTTTTGTTGTTGGATTATTACACGCAATGCTTACATAATTTATTGGATTACCGGATAAAACAATGAATTGTCATTTTATTATGAAGAGAATGAGGATTATTGTTAGGACATTCATTGATTTATATCGGTAAAATTTTAGTTTTATTGTATATAGTTTTCAGGGTGTGTGATTTAGTCCCCATTCGGGAGAAATCTTGACAACGAATAGCTACTTAAAACAAAACTGAATACCATATTCTATTAAAACGACACGATTTCTGTAAGAACCACCGTATGGTATTCAAAATTAATGGAATTTTTTGAAAGGATCCCGTCGCCTGAAAATACTTACATCGGTTCGCAAAACATCTATTGCTATACTGATGGTCAGGAACAATTCCAAATTTTTTTGCAAATTCCGAACGAGTACGAAGCAGGGAACACATAGGGCAGGTTCAAATCGACTTCTACTAGCGTAACATTTTTTTTTACAAATGATTGAACTGGAAATTCGATGGACAACGGTGACACTCATTCAGAAAATCTATTGCTAGTGCTGATGGTCACAAAAAATTCCAAATTTTTTCGGAAATTCTTAATGAACACATAGGGCAGGGATAAATCGACTCCTACTACTGTAAGATTTTTTAGAAATAATTGAACTGCAAATTTGACGCGAAACGGTGACACTCATTCAGAAAATCTATTGCTAGTGCTGATGGTCAGGAAAAGTTCCAAATTTTTTTTGCAAATTCCTAACGAGCAAGAAGTAAGGAACACATAGGGCAAGTATAAATCGACTCCTACTGCTGTAAGAAGTCCGCTGAATGGAAGGTTAGGCTTTACCTATGGACGTTGAAGAAGAATTAGTGTCTCATATTCTCAAAATGGACGAATTGATGTTTGGAATGACAATCAATGATATCCGAAAGCTTGCATATGACATCGTATAAAGTAACCCATAGTTAAGAAATCCATTTAATAAGGAAGAGAAAAGACCAGAGATGTGGTACTATTTTTTCATAAGACGGCACCATAATCTTAGTTTGTGGCAACCAGAATGTGTTTCAATGGCTCGTTGCAAGGGATTTAATAAAACCAATGTTTATGATTTCTTTGACTTGCTTCAAAAGATCGTCGACGAAAATAAAATAATAACATTGATGCCATGTCAATTTATAATGTCGACGAATCCAGTTTCTCTACTGTACAGAAAAAATGCCCTAAAATTGTAGCTCTAAAAGGAAGACATCAAATAGGTTCACTATCATGCGGGGAAGGAGAAGTTAACATAACAGTAGTTGTTTGTACCAGTGTTTCTGGTTGTGCTTTCTGTATGATACCGCACAAAATATAAAAAAATAGTGCGATATAGGCTACCTTACCCTACTTACGAATCAATAACACGTATTATGCAGACTAACATTGCTAATAATAACTTTTTGTTGCAGTCGGCGCAATTTAACGATATCCGGTTTCGACAATATTTTTTTTGTTGTTTCTTACAACAGTAGAAAAAAAGTTAGGGATGACGTGGGTTGTTTCGTAATTTTAAAAAATAAGGAACACCCTAACATTACATACAACTAAAAACTTAAAAGTCAGATTTATTTTAAGATCACTGTGTATGAGACAATGGAAATGTTCTGTATCCATTGTTTTACCTAAAAGTGTATAAAAAATTTACTAAAGCATTGCAAGGGATATATTGATTTTTTAACATTTTCCTGCGAGTAACATTTTAGTTTTAGAAAGAGTGTGAACATTTCAAAAAGAATAAAGGTTTGTCGAAAGGTATGTTAGACAATTATTATTTGTATCGAGACAAGAAATTTAAAAAAGTAATAATATTTAGTAAGCTGCGTTTGAGAAAACCTACAAGACTTAAAATATTTTTGATCATGTGATTACATCATGTTTGACCAATGCCATATAAGTAGCACACCTGTATATTTCAAAGCAACCGATAAAGTATATGACTTAAAATTTTTCACATTAAAATTTTAATAGCGTCTGCTAGGATAATTTTATATATCCATTAAGCGAAGTTTTCGCAAAATGTGTACACTTCAAACCACTTTAGACGCTATCTGCCGTATAACGAAATAAAATGTACGACGTTAGCTTTTACATTACCCCACTTGAGCGCCTCAATCTCGACCAGGCACCAGTAATTTGACGTTTATGTTTTCAATAAAGAATCACACGAATTATCACCCGTTTAAATCTTGCTCCTGTTTACATAAAATTCTATTAAAAGCCCTTATACGACGGCAGTAAATTTCAAACCTTATGTCCAAATTACAGCCGTACCTAGTTTACCGTTGCAGCGGTATACGTTCTCCTGGCATTACTGCACTTTAAATTGGAGTCGAGTTATTGCCGCCAATTTCTCATCGGAATGCGTGATCTCTTATTGAACTCACTGCGAGGCGGGAAAAGTCGCAACAGCTCACGCCGGCTAAGGTTAAGTGAATAATCTCGGAATAACAATAGGTTTATCCGGTGCAATTTGCAGTAAAATCGATAAGCTATAATCCTATTGCAATTTACTCGGTAATGCACGAGGATATTGCCTGTGATATTATGCCGGAATAGGAATGTACGCGGCAATTGTTCAAAATATTTAATTCAAAATAAAGCAACAGGTGCCTAGCGTAGAGTTACTATTGTGTTAAACTTGTCAACAGCTAACCATTGTAGTACTCGTAAATCTGTGGCCACTTTATTAGAAGCCACACAATTGCAAGAAGTTTTTCTGAGGAATAGAAGCAGAAATAAATCTAAAGAATTTCTTTACATTTGTTTGCCAGTTCATATTCGATACAACTGGCATTTTAACAATAAGTGGACGTAAATAAGCTGAAATGTATATGGGACAGGTTATTAACCTTTTATGCTACTCATTATTTTATAGGTTGCAAATAAGATCTAATGCTAGAATCCCCATTCAACTCTAAACGAAACCGACTTTTAGTCTTATAATTGAACCGAGAATTTCAACGATCAAAGTCCTCTGATCAAACGTGGTGAAAAATATGCCGAATGACAAGACTGGTAGATTATATTTCCGTGATTGCTTTTATGTAATAGCGTAGTGGTAAAATGTATTCATTTCAGGACAAATAAAAGAAATGAGGGTTTATTATTTTATGATCAACATTTGGTTGGAGATATGCCGTTTACTGTACTTGGTGTAAATTACACCATCGAGATATTGTCGATTTTCCATGATGCTGTTTTATAAGAAAATAAAGTCAGCGTATATATACAGGGTTAGTAAAAAGTCCCGGAACGGTCGCATAACTTTGTTATTTGAAAATTATGATTTCTGAAATTTGGTATGGGGGTATAGTTAATATAAATGCATTTTATGCAATACAGTTAATATTTTTTTCACTTCCGGTTTAATCGGCAATACGTCCAACTTTTTTTTTTTAAATGGAACGCCCAGATTTTTTTAACACTTTTGAATGCAAAATAAAAAACTACGTTCAGGAAGTATTAAGATGTTTATTTTTATTCACAAGAAAACAGTTAAAAAATTAAAAAAGTGTCCTAATACAGAAAAATCAAGGTACCTTTGAAAAAAGTTGTTGTTTAGTGTTTGCATTCTTTTTGCCGTCACATTTGACAATTTTAAAAGCGTTTTAACTTTTGCATCGCTATAAATTTACTTATTTTAAACATTGACACATTTGAAAATGGCAGAAAAACTTACTGAATCAGAACGAATTGAGATATTAATGATGCGTGGGTACGGTGATCGTCAACGTTCTTTTGAAGAGGTTCGTATTTTGTTTAATACTGTTTATCCGGATCCTCACATTAGTAAAAGTACGGTATGCCGAACAATTCAAAAGTTTGAAGTCTTTCGTCAGGTGAAGGATTTACCTAGAAGGGGACGTCCATTAACAGCAACAGATGAAGAAACTAGTTTGAATGTGTTACTTACAGTGGAAGAAAATCATCACGTGTCCACAACAGAATTAGGTCAAATTCATGAGATCTCTCAAAAATCTGCTCATACGATTCTTAAATCAGCAAGAATGAAAGCCTATAAAATGTATCCCGTCCATGAGTTAACTGAAGATGATCCAGATCGTAGACTACAATTTTGCGAAACAATGACGGAATTGATCGAGCAGCAGCCTAATGTTTTAGATCACATCATTTTTTCAGATGAGGCAACGTTTTGTCTCAACGGCACTGTGAACAGATATAATTGTCGCTACTGGTCAATTGAAAATCCGCATTGGATTGAAAAAGTCCATACACTGCGTCCTCAAAAGGTGAATGTCTGGGCTGGTCTTGTTGGAAACAACATCATAGGACCATTTTTTATAAGAGGAAATTTAACTGGCAACGTCTACTTAAATTTATTGCGAAATGAGATTGTTCCAGCATTATTTGAATGAAATTTTTCCGGGACGTTGGATCAGACGTAGAGGAGCAATCGAATGGCCAGCACGTTCGCCAGATCTCTCGCCATTAGATTTTTTTAAAACAAAACCTAGAGCCAGTTAATTTGGATCTTATCCCATAATTAATCGGCCGTGAGGTTACTAACCTCGTATCAGAAAGTTCCAAACTAGTTTGGAAATGCCTGCAAGACCTACAAGATTTGGCTAACACAACAATACGCCAGGGTATGACATTGTAAGCCAACTAGCGAGCGAGAGCTCTGAAACAACTTTCACTGGATCTGAATTAGGCATAGCAATAACAAATCTGTGACACGTGGTACAGTTACTGAGTAGATCATAAGAAAACATCAGCTTAACCCGAACGATGTTGATGGGTAGAGACGCAGCAAACGAATGAGGAGAAAGCTGTCACAATATTTGATTGCATGTTGACACTCAACCAAACATATATTAGATCAGTTGCAAGTCTGTTAACAGAACAAGGCTGGCTAAAGAAATATAAACAGAATAGTAATTCTTAAAGATAAACCTAGATTAAATCAACAGTATGGCAACAACCTCATCGTCCGAACTGCCAGAAAAAAGCTTACTTCCCAGACTATTGAGCGAAATATGTATGTTAGCAATAGTCCACTAATTGATAAAGTGCAGAAAAAGAAGACGCAAATAATATCTAAATTTGCAAATTTCAAATAAGATTAGTATTAGAAAAGGAAATTTCGAAGTTTTAGAAAATGTTTAACATAAAACCAGCTAGGCATAAGCAGGTTTCGTAGTTCATGGAAAAAAATGTAGTTGCTGTACGAAAGTTAGTGGAGCATTTAAATTTAAATAATTAAAAACTAAAAAGAATAGGATTTTATTAATCAAAGCATCATTTTTTTAACTAATAGTTCGTTCCAAGAATTCACCACAGCACAATATTTTTAATTTTCTTATACTCGTATTTTCATTGTTTGTAAGAAAGCTAATAATAATTTATTATTAAAATAAATATTAATAAGGTTGTTTATAATGGTAAAGGAAATTTGGAAATAGGTATATAAGGTGATAAACTTCCGGAAATGATTAATCGTAACTGCGACAATATATTGTGATAAATTCCACTGTCACGTGATTTTGTACGTATATATAAATTCATATATTTGCAGTAAATATTTACAAATATTGCGGCAATTGCGTTATGACACTCCACATAATTATATCAATTTATTTCCGCTTAAATACCAATTCGCACAAAAACTTGTTCCTCGCTATCTAAATATTGTCTCAACCGGTTACGGAGTAGAGCTTAGTCATAGATCAAGAGATAGCGTAATTTACCGAGCTGTGGCGAGAATTACTAATAAACTAAGTGAGCCGAGAAATAAACTCGTAAAATACTCGGGCGTCCATCAACGAAAAACGTTTATGTTGCCCCGTGGAAGAGTTCGGGATGAAATGAAACTAATTTAGGTTTGCTCTTACACCTGAGCGTACGTAACGTTAACCCGTGATAGTACAATCAAGTGTTTAACAAAAGACGTACAAGGATTACCATAATGTAAATATTTAGATTTCGAAGTTGACTTTTATGTACCTTACGAGAGCGTATTTATTAATTAAGTTTACTCAGTTGTAATTTTATCTGGAAGTTTCCTTAACAAAATGCATATGAGAGTAGCTGTAATCGCTTGTACTGTTGATAATCATTAATGTAAACGATGGGCTCCTAAGATTAACCATGTGGTAAATAGTGTATAAAGGTATTTATCTACTAAGTAGTTTTGTTATATTAATAATTTGTAATGTAGGTAAACGTTTTAATGTTAATATTTCTAGAAAAGTGCTGGAACCGTGTGACATGGACGTATTGCCTTTTAATAAATATTTAAATGAGTTAAAACAACAAGAAAAACTATTAATGTGTCATAAGGCATAATTAATTTAATTCACTAATTTGTAACAAATATATTTAATATTTAACAATTCTGTCAGATATAAAGGGCTATCGCGTGCATTAATTTTAGAGTATTGTAAAGAATTGTATTGGAATAAACAACGGACTACCATGGATGAGAGACTATACTTTCTAGTAACAATTACTATTACGTGTTAGGCTTTAAAGTAATTAATCCATAAGGATTGATGCTAAACTGGTTCGAGATTGCGTAAGCAGCTTACACGAAGTAACCGTCCAAGCGAAGAAGGTGGTTGATGAATTGATTGGAGAGATATCGACAAGACTTTTCAATGGAACCAGCATCTACCGTTATCACGAATAACAAAGCTCAGAGCTAGAGATACCAAAATAATGATAGGGAAAATAGCTTTTAGGGAGACAAACACTTCAATCCACAAAAAAGATTAAGTAAAAACAGGATGATAATAGGATTACTTAGTTACTTACGGAAGCAATAGAAGAATGTGAGTTGTAAATTATGCCAAGAAGAAAAGGAGCCCCACTCCATATTTTGCTCCATAGCGATGGCTTGACAAGAAGAAAGTTCCTACTAAGTCATTTTCATAACTCAAAAGTAGTTAACTACACAAAAAAACTCGCTCACAAGGATGATGTGTCTAATTAATAAAAGCAAAAGCATAGATTAAAAAAATTGCGATGAAATAGATCATTTTATTTTAATCAAATCTTTTTATTGTAAGGTCTTATAGTGACTTACTTTCTTTTTGCTTTTCTGCTTTTGTTAACTCCATTTCACCAATTGTCAAATGATTATCTAATTATTTTATAATAGTAGCTAACCTTATCTATCATTTATTTTCATGTGCTTAAACCTTTATTATTATGGAGCTAATAATAATCGCCAAAATGTGCTTAAATCAATGGCCCATCATGGGCATTGATAAATCATTGACTAACCTTCATCAGGTTGTTTAAAAAGCGTCATTAATCCGAAAACTTCTTTTAACCCATGGAACACTACTGAAGTTTGTTTTGAATGGACCGTGCAGTATACTATAATTGTGTTTAACAAAGGAAAGAAAATTCAACAATGAGTACGAAATTCAAATACATCTATCCGTGCCTTTCATATGGAAGATTTATAAAAAGAATTAGCACAACAAAAATAAATGAGCCACATTATTCTATTACTGCTGCAGTTGTCTATTTACTTAATGGGACAGTTTAACTTGTTATGGAGTACATTTGATTCCATAGTAATAAAGAAGTTCTGGGTCTTATTATAAATCATGGTTATTTTTCAGCATTTCTTTTTGCTTATAAAATATTTAAATGCTTTTCTGCTAATCCCTGTAATGGCTATGTAAATGGTTCTTTGAATCCAACAGAGGAACTATTCAAGCACTAGACACGCATAATTAGAACTCAGCCAACAAATAAAAGTGAATTATATGAGACAAAATACAGTGCATTTAATATATAAATAAGCCAACAGAATTGTATGCAAAGAAAATGACATTTTAAATTATATTATGTTGCTATTGGGCGAGTGTTATAGGTCTAAATTGAAACAAGATAAACGTCTCGCTATAATGAGTATAAATTAGTTTATTTTTAAGCAGCAATCTATTACTTCTTCTATGGACAAATCTTATTATTTTGTACCAGATAATTTCTTTTCTATTACTTATTGTTAGTATTACGTACCAGAAAAGTCCAGCAAATTTAAGTATGTATATATTTCGGCGGGACATGCTTCTAAAAATATGCTAACGTGATAAAACAAAATCATGTGCTACTGTTTTATGGTGCTTGATAATAATGACATTTGGTCAGTTGATGTTTTATTGTATTTGATAGTTTGTGTATTGTGTTATGTTTAACTCAACCGCTGCGCTGTTAAACACACATAATTGACTTGACACCATATTAAAGACAAGTGCTTCCCATTTGCTGACTGGCTTGGCTCACTTCAGCTTTGTGAATTCAACTACGACCTACCCACGACGAACCCTGTTAGCTGGCAGGTTTTATCGTTAAGTTAACTGAGTTGAGCCAAACGATAAAAGCCTTGATATAAATTATTGTTAGATCATACATAACTTTTTCTGTGAACTTCCGTATAATATATCATCAAACCTTTTAAATAATAAAATAATTAACTCTGAAAGCAAGATAAAATTAAAAGATTTTAAGCATTTTTACCCATCCATAGATTGGTTAAATAGGGGATTTAATTGTTGGAAAATATTGCTTGTATTTGAATTGACTCAGAAGTACTGATTGCCAAAGATATAAGGTTATGGCGGGTGTCCATAGATCAAATAAAAAACTAGTATATACTAATAAATAGGAGAAGGAATTGATAAATGAAAAGTAATTTAACAGTAGAATAAATTACATTTGACATATGTACGTTAAAAAAAATTAAGGACACATATTGAAGTAGAAAAACAAAAGAAAATAACAGTAAGTTTTTCTGGGTTCGGTTGTCAAAATAGCTGTCAAACAATCTGTCATTCAAATATCTGTCATCTGTATTCTGAACACTACAAATGCAAGTAAATTGATTTTAGTTAGTGGTAATCATGTGGTGGTCGGAAAAATATTGTACGCACCACGGTTGGAAAGTGTCATTTGGTTGCTCACCTCGGCTTGCAATATCCAAAGTCGTTCGACACAACGTCACTTTCCAGCATTGATACGTAAACAACTTTTTCCTAAATTAGCATGCATTGCTAATACCCCGGGTGTTCAGTTAAAAAAGTAACGAGTGAAGTTTTTAAAATAGTTTGAGCCATGTCTTAGATTTTTCATCCATCAAAATGAGAAACGTCAAAACTCAATGTAAATGTCATTATTCAGTTTATTTAACTAATGATTACATAATTGTTGAAAATGTTGGCCACAAGCTTCTATGTATTTCAACACCTACGATGGAAATTTTTCACATTGGCCAACAACTCTGGATTAGCTTTTATTTCAAAAATTTTTTGTTCAATTCTTTGCTGCAAGTCAACTAAATTATACAGGTGTTTAAAAAATGCAGTTTTTTAATATATAAGGGCATAAAAAGAGGAGGCAATGGAATATCTGTGTTTCGAGTAACTGTGTCAACTTCAAAAAATTGTCTCAGCAAGTCCAAAAGGAATATATAATGGTGAGTGACTCCATCTTGTTGAAAGAAATAATTCTGGTTCTGAATATCATCCAGTTGTTAAATAATATATATTTTATTTCATTTATGTAGTACGTTGGTTGTGTGTTGGCTCTTGTCGTTAATTTAAAACTAAGTTTACTTTCTATAATTTCGACAATTATTCTGAACAATGTAGATCTGAAAAGGATTGTATGTATTGATTTCGAAACATATAATATGATTTTTAAATAAAATTTTGAACGGTTCATTTCCCATTAATACATATCGTTCTCTTGATTGGTTAATATATGTTAAATAAATGGTTCTAATATCTCTGTTTCATATCGTCCAGTATTTAGTCTACACCTAAAGATTACGGCTCTATCTAATTGTAAGATTTCTTCAAACTGCATGCAGCCAACAGTAAAATTTGGAACTCTAAGTAATTTTGGGCAGAATAAACCCATTTTCCATCAGCACTGGTGTTATTGCAAAAGTAACTTTCAACTAAAAAAGCTAAAGCAGGTTATGTTGCTTGTCAAACCGGAATTATTTTGACAACTGTCACGTATGTAATTAAAAGGAAAGTTCCTTCTTTCCTTTTCCGCCCTATCTTATTCCAATAAAAAATCACAGGTAATTTGATGATGTTTTTAAATGAACACTCTTTATAATTGCTTACTGCAAAATGCCAACATTCTTAAACTGACTGTGAGATACATATATATTTGACAGAGTCTCCATGATAATGGTTCACTCTACAGAATACTTTTCATTATAAAATTTTGGAATTCAGAATATTCCTGCTAATACCAGATTTAGAACATGGACTATAGCACTTTATTGAAAACATTTTATTTATATTTTTTTTATCGACATTTAGTAAGATTTGGAAATGTGGTAAACTTTCGGTGTTTGTGTTTGTTTGAAGCTATTCTAAATTCTTCGTGATGTATAAAAGGAATTTGTTTATTTACCTAGCTATTTTGTTAGGTTTTCTCTATTAGTGGGTATACTATTTTTATTTTAAGTTCAAGAATTTTATAACCTGACAAACAGTGCTGCTAGTAAAGTTTGTATGATTAAACCATAAAGTACGAAAGAAATGGTATGTTTAATTAATTTAGAGTTACTGTTACGTTACTTAGTCGTAATTCAAAACAGGTTGTTTCAAATATAATTACAGCAAGATTAATAATGTTTCGAAATACAGTCATTTAAATTCAACTGGCGTCCAAGGGATTACAACAATCATACCGGTAATTGATTTTCTTTTTGTTTTTGTGAAAGAACTAAACTAACAAGAACACAACGGCACGTGATGCACTCAGAAGAACCACTCTTCACGGACTCCCGCCGCAGAAAATTCCGGCAAACAAGAAACGAACGCGATGAAACGGAATGCGGTCCGGAAAATTCAGTGTCTAAACGAAACGTTCTCAGCGTTGTCATAAGCGCGTCCGGCGCGATCTTATAAATAATATAAACTGTGTTATCGCGCAGAGTCGCGGTCGGGAACTGAGCACGAGACGGTTAGATTACAAGACGGAGTTGTTGTAGTGTTACGTCTGTAATGTAAGCTAGCTAAACAGGCGAGCCGAAAGGTAGGGACTTATGTTTGCTGGTTTTTTGAATGGAACCTGGACGTAGTACGCGAGTGACGGATTCGTACGTTGGTTGCCTCCGTCACATCGAGACGACATGAACAATAACGCTGTAATAATTATATAGTATTATAAACAAACTGTAGTTGAGCATACATAGGAATTTAACACGAAAGTCAGTTTATAGAGTTAAAAGGCTCACAATTTCGCGTGAGATTATTCGGATTTCGCATTGCATATGCATGTTTCATATTTTATTTGAACACGCTCAGGGAAAATAACGGTCAGAATGCGTTGTGGTTCCTTAAGATCATCCACAACGCGAAATTCGCGTTATCGGAATTGCAAAAATAATCAGAACGCGTTGTGGCTAACTCGAAAGCGAAATTCATGTTGCAGTTACTGCAATAATCGACTACTACGCGTTTAGGCTATTTAGAAGTGCCACAACCCATTCTGGATGGCAGCTGATGCGATTACATGGACATGTTAGGCGACCTCGCAGTCAGTCAACTGTAACAAAAAAAAAATTATACTTTGAATTTTTTATACACCATCGTTTTTTATGCAAAAGCGTTTTTCTTTTGAGAAAAAAGAAAAAGAAAATTATTAGAAAAATAGGCTGTATGGAGTATTTCGCCCCCCATTATTGTCTGTTTGCGAAGATAGGTTGCGTCACCTTTGGGACAATGTAATCTGCTGTAAATTTTGTTAAAAAGGTTTTTTAATATCTGTTGTAATTTCGGAGATATTCCTAAAAATTGAAAAATGAGGCAAATTTTTGAGGTGCTAAATCCGACTAAGTCTGGCGTTTGGGCAGATAAGAAAAATTGCGTAGTGCTTCTATCATGGTACTCTTTCAGCCTGTGGAGTTTCATGGAAATCGGAATTTCATCGTTGCCGGTGTTTTGAGAGAAATAATAAGCTATTTCAACATTTTTACAGTGATAAATTTTAAGTATTAATGGAACCATCAAATGATGGAATGTATACAAATATTAACCGTCTCTTGCCGAGATGGAAGCTTTTAAAACACTTAAAAATATTAGTCAACAAATTTTTATTTATAGATTTACAACACTAACAAACAATACTACACTTTGACGACTGAATTAACTTTTGGACTTCACAGCTACACGTCAGAATTTATACTTGCCCCAATTACTTCTTACTGCCCTTTTTTTTTAATATAAAAATTAGCTAGCTAGCAGTTTTCATAGTATTATCTATTACTCTGGAATATATAAGTCTTAGCACTTTCAAACACCTCACTAGAAATTTCACTACAGTGGACGTACATTTCTCTAGCAAAGCTATCATTATCAGCAGTAAAACTAAACTGTTCAATGTTCAGTTCTGTTTTACTGCTAATGATGGACGGCATACTGGATGACATTAAATCTTAGGACGTCGCATGGTGCTGACCCTTCCTCAAAACTATTACCATCTCTTGCTATCACATGAGAGAGACAGCAATCGGTTCACATCGAGTGGTGTCCTAAGACTTAATATAAACGAGTGACGTCCAGTGTAGTGAAATTTATGGTGAGGAGTTCGAAAGTGTTTGTTATTATCAGTGTCACAGTTTTGAGTATTTTGGTCACAGTAAACATTTTGGTAAAGTGATATATGCGGACCGTAACTCAAAGATATACTAACTTAAAGATGCCTCATAAAAAAGGACCTTCTAAGTTACAGATTTTTTATGATTATCTGTCATGATGTTACATTTACCTAATACAATCATTTTTTCCATGCTTTTTCGTTTTTAACACTAATTCAGTAAAGGAAATTGGGCTACAAACTACTAATAACTTACTGATAATAATATAATTGTGTTAATAAAGTCTTAGAGCGACATTTGCATTCCCTATCGATACAGTACATTTTGCAGAAACAACTCATGAAGCCTTGCTTGCTCCCAGATGACTGCATTGATGCTGAGCGAAGTGATAAGTTAACGGTACATCATCATGTTAAATATGATAAAGTTACTCTCAGCAACAAATTACAGGAATACAGTCATCAACTCCAGACATTTCTTAATTGGACAATGCAACCACTTTTTCTCTCTGCTCTACATGGACAGACTTGGCACATTCTTTTGTAATACTCATATTGTTATTTTCTCTTATAGAGAGCATGCAAATAACATTTGTATCGAAACCCTTATTCTTATAACTTTATCTGCAGATAACGTGAACACATCAGGTGTCATTTTCGCAAATTATTTTAATTAGGCAATTTTTTCTATTATTCAAACTCTCTGGTTTTTGTATAAATTCTTAATTTGTATTTTGCGGTTCTTGGGCGGTTTCATAATTTTTGTTTTCTAATATTGCTTCAATATTATTTTCTATATCTAGTCCAAGTGGTTTATTTTGTAGATTTTCAACTTCAACAAGTTGTTCTATGGTTCTATTTTGCTCATCATTATTTATATACCACTTGAAAGAGTTAAATCTGCAAGTCCGACTTTTTGGGGGAATCCAAACATTGCCTCATATAAGGATTTCTCTTAATCACTGAAAAGACGCTTCCTTTTGCTTTGAATATCTCGTAGTGTCTCCGACAACTTTTCTGCGTTATTGGCAGTAGTCTAATATACTAACATTTCACGGGCATTCCGATTGGATCTCTCAACCGTAAATGACGCGTTTTCCCATGAATAAGCTTCATTCCACACCACATGTCTGCTAAATTTGTAATTATTTTGTTAGCAAATTCACGACCATGTCGCTTTACAATATAAATGGCCCACCAAATAAACAAAATATGTTCATGAGTTGATGAGGCACTTTCTGGACAGTTTGTCTTTTAAGCATACGCAGAATTGTGAATTTTGTCAAGTGGTTCTGATAATTCATAATACATAAATCGGTAATCTTCGTCTGGCTTAGCCTGCATATTAATCAAATCTACCTGACACCTAGATATCATACAATCAGATAGAATAAGTCTAACTATTAAACCACGTTTTGATATTATTTTTCGTTAAGTGAGGAAGTTAAGGATTGAATAATTCCCTCCTTATTTCTTCGTTTGAAATTGTTTTAAAAACTTAAATTTTAAAAAGTAATTTAAAAACTTATTGTTTTAAATAATTTGTAATCTATGATTAGTATCAACCATTATGTAATTAACCCTTATGGTCGCTACAATCTTTTGACTTTCTTTTTTACATAATTCGATAGTTTGAAGTCGATCATTGGTCGAAACGTTACTGGTTTGGGTTTTGAAAAAAAAAAGGAAATAAAATTAATTGCTCAAGTTAGCCGTGTTTATTTCCAAGTAGATATTAAAAGCGTAAACTTATCTCGACAAAAAAAAAACTTTATTACTTTACTTTTACTATTTATTGAATTTAACAAAGTTAATACTGTTATTGGTCTTATATTAAATCTTTGTGTTTTACCTAGTATTTAATTAATTTAACATTGTGTGGTAGTAGAAATATCTATATAGTTTGAGCACACTTACATGTATATATTAATTTTCACGCTGTAGATGTTAACGGAACGATGGCCTGTTTAAGCATTCCTAGACATCTTCCCAAGCAATACGGCGACATGTTTTAGACTCGAATAACAACTAACTATTCGCATGTCAAATCCTTTCCGCAGACATACTGCCTTTGAAACCGTTAGGTCCGTGTCTGCTAGTAAATCTTCAAGAAAGGTGATAGACATGTCGAACTTTGCGTTGTAATACATGCGGTATCATTATAAAAATTTTGCAAGTTAACCCTTTGCCCTACATTGTTTGACTTATATGATAGTGAACGAATTAGAATATAACGCCGTTTGCAGTGTCTACAATATATTCCAATCATTTTTTTAGATGAGACAATTTGGTTAATTAAATGCTGTAGTATCAGAAACGTCTCCCGTCGATATTTAATTGGCTTTTTTTCGAGAAGTATTTTCAAGAATTGTATCGTGCGAAGCACTACGTAAACTGCTAAAAAAAGCTGCTAGGACCAATTATCTAATAAAAATAACTTTGATGGAACTGGATTTTTTTTAATGGGATCGATAAAGCCTAAGCAGCAAGTGCTTATCAGGCACTTCACCACACAGAACCAAATCTCCCTTCGAAGTGAGATTTGAATCCTGGATCCCACGACTGATACCCAAGTGTGCAAGCCAATAGACTATCAGCCGGGTAAATTGTTTTGGATATTAAAAACCTACGGCAATAGTTTTGCTGATTAATTAAATAAACTGAGGAATATGCCTATTGGAACAGTAAAATTCTAAGAATTACAAAGACAGACGGTAGAGCCAGCGCAGGGACAAGCACTTGTTCTGATGTTCTGCCGCCTAAAAATGTGTAAGTTTGGCGATAGTTCATTATTTTGACGCCAAATGTTTCCGCTTCAAAATCAATGCCAGAAACTATGAAAACGACAAGTGCTTCTTCCCTGATAAAATAGCGTTGCGATTGATGGCGTTCGATCAAAATGCTTGCCGAAAGACGTGGGTGCCGATGGGTCATAAAAAAGTTGAAGAACGTAGAATATTACGATTGGTTATGGTTCCGGGAAAGCTCATTGTTAGTATTTCGGTCGAACAAAGCGAGGAAGTTTCAAAGAATTGGAAGATGTTGAGTCAGCCGAAGATGATATTGTAATTTAAGAATGATGATAAGCATATATAAAGACTTCAAATAAGGAACTTTATTTTCTAAATAAATCTTTTGCAAAATTTATTCAGACAATAAAGTTGGTCTTAACCAAAGGGAAAAATTATCTTGTGCATGGAAGATTCCATTTCATTGAATGTTCTTTTTGTACTGATGAAGCTACGATCATATTTCATCACACAACAGTGAATTTGTCCTCATCCGCACTACGTTATTTATAAATAAAGTTGATGTTTTCAAAACAATATTGTTTGGTGTGCAATTATTGGTTTATTTATGAAAATTTAAATCAAATTGTGTGTTTGCGTCTTTTAGAGCATTTGTTCTGCATTTTTTGGTGGCAGAGGGTATGGTACAGTATAGATGTCAGTGCCGAGAAAGTGGATTCCACAACCACACTTAGGAAAAATGACAGATCTTCTGGTCTAGCACCGATACACGTTTTCTTCCTGGATGTTAAAATACAAGGATGTAGATAACTTGGCGCATTATCGTAAGGTATTAGAAGCATATATTTCTAATTATTTGTTTGAATTTATTAAATAAAAAAAACTATGGGCTCGTCCGGGATTTGAACCCGGGACCTCTCGCACCCTAAGCGAAAATCATACCCCTAGACCAACGAGCCGATATTTTAGTTTTTTGTTTTAATAATATTGGTTTCTCCGTATCTCCTTTTTAAATATAGCAATTATTTTTATTGCTTCCATAATGGACTACTTCCAATAATGGCGTTATATTATAACTTTGTATACTATGTGAAAATGAAGTGAGAGTAAACTACAGGCCTGTAATGACGGCGAATGCAAACGCGTTCCGTTATCATTATTACACCAAAATGAGCCGGAATGGTTTAATGTTGCTTTATAGTATGAGTACCTACCTATGCGTGTATGCGGTGTGCTTGAAATTGGTGCAGTGAGGTGGCTGTTATGAGCGTTTAATAAAGTGAGAGAGGCAGCTTAAGTGCTATCTCACCACGAACTGCTGCAATCTACACAGATTTGATTAATACATACAATGATAACGTAAAAATCGATGTTTATTACGTTATGGGATGCCGCAGTTGTGCGAAGTACAACTCGCTCTTACGTCCGAATCGATTTGGCAGAAGATGCAGTGGCTTTTATACATTGTAGAAATAAGATTGCTATTTACAAAGTCGTACAATTCGCTGTGTGAAGCCACTGTAATCGAAGTAGTTTTTTTGCAACAATAATAAGATTACTTGACGCCCAATAAGCAATCATTTGAATCGAAAAATTTTAGTGAGTAGTCGTACCTGCAAAACGACTGGAACTAAAACGCTTTCCGTTATATTGGGGATCATTGTTCTATTTGTACATGTCTATGGTTCGGAGGATCTAATTAAATTGATATAAAAGGTTTGCGAGGTACCGGGAACAAAAAAGAGACATCATTTCATTTCAGAATTCTTTGCTATTATTCTCATTGATCGTACATTACTTTTTACGTTTGAACAAGAAATGTTAATGTTAAATAAAATCTTATTTAAACACTTCTTCTCAGTTCCAAGAAAAATTAATAACAGTCCAATTCTGTCCAGTCCAATTACGATGAAATAGCGGATGGATTTATTAGACGTCTTAATTTCAAGTGCGAACACAAAAAGGTGGAGGAAAACGGTAAAAGTCGTTTATGAAAGTCATAAATCAGCCCAGTTAATTATCAATTAGAGCTGAGATTACTTTTTGTGTTAGCTCATTTATAACGTAAACTGATGCCCACTCTGTTTCAGCATTACTTCTGTATGTAAACATTCATACATTACTGGTGAATGAGGATAATTTTCTCCCATTTCAGCTTGCAGCAATCTTTAGTTGAACGGCTGTTACTAACGTTGAAATGTATCGAGGCATAATTGTGTGTAATAGAGTTATTAATGGTTATAACAGAATAATTGAGCGAATGAATTAATGAGAGATAAATAAATACGTAGGGAGACTGCTTGGAGAGTATTTGCTGAGGTATACTAACTGATATATTACGTAGAAAGCTTGTTTGAAATGGTTCAGATATTTTATTGGTTTTAAGTAGGTAGTTGCTATAGTTTACAGTAATAAAATGGCTTTGAATATGTAATTAGCTAAAAGTAATGATGTACCTACGTATGATTATTAAGTCGAAATCCATTTTTGATGCACTTTGTAGGTTTTATCAGAAGCGGTGGCATATAGGCAAATCTGTATTCCTACTTTTCGTAATACTTTTTGCGATATTTGACAAAGAAAATATATAGATAAGCTTTTGTCATTTTGTTTATTTTGAGTTAAATCACGATAAGCGATAAGATTATAATACGTAATATTATAATTCACAGACACTCTATTTTCAGGGCATATGCTGAAGTTTTCATTACAGGTTGAAGATAAAAAAATCAGGGAAGATTGGATATACCGTCTGAAACTATTCTTAAAAACAAAACCGAATGGAGTAACATTTTAAAAAGCAGAATAGAACATGTATATATATAATAAAATCATTAAGAATTGCAAGTAAGCAAACCTTATAAATGTGTAATAGCATAATTAATTAAATAAACAACAACTAGTTGTGAGATTTACACTTTATTAGTGTTAAAAATGACAGCTGTTTCGCCGGACAACGGCTTCGTCAGATAATATACAATAAACTAAAACTAAACATACGTACAACCTCCTATTTTCACAGGAAAATATATTTAACAATGGGGAAGATCTAATTTATCATTAAGTAAATCATCAGAAAATTTAAGTTTATTAATTTCAACTGCTTCTAATAAATCTTTTTTACTCTTATTTTCTACATGAAGAATCTTAAAATTATTATTAAAACTATGGTTTTCTTTAATTAAATGGTTGGAATACGAATCATTTTTTTTTAAATTTAAATGTGTACAAATGCTCTGATATACGTTTTTTGAAAGAACGTCCACTCTGTCTACACGTACCGCATATTAATTTATAGACTCCTGTCTTACAAAAACTTATCTTTATTGTTTTTTATGAACTAACTAAATTATTATTAGTTTTATGTGCAATGTTAATATTTTGTTTCTTTAAAAAAATTTCTAATATATTGTTTTCTTTACCTAAATAAGTTAATGTTTTGTATTTATTGTTCTTATTATCTTTTGTAATCCGGTATATTTCTTGTATTGTTTTAGTTCCAATTTTTTTCGAAATTAATTGGCCTCTTATATTAGGGTCGTAACCAGTATTGGCTGCTATCTGTTTTATGATATTATATTCTTTGTTGAAATCCTCTATATCCATAGGTATATTCAATAATCTATGTATCATACTGTGGTATGCTGCGAATTTATGTTGTATAGGGTGATTTGATTTATTATGTATAGTTGTGTCTATATGTGAGTCTGTCATTTTAACACTAATAAAGTGTAAATCTCACAACTAGTTGTTGTTTATTTAATTAAAATGGATTTACATCAAGTAAATGCTGAATCTATTCAAAAGTGTAATAGCATGTTTCAGAACAATAGAGGAAAGTTTCGTTTTTTTTTTCGAAGCTGATAGCATGTTGGCGTTTGTGCGGAAATTTTCTATATTCGGGGTTTGTTCTTCAGTAACTGATGATGTTCAAGGTGGAGTTTTCACCAAAGTTGACGGTTCATTCAATACATTGTAAATAAAAATGTCACATTCGACAACTAGATATGATAAATATTTCCGCTTCTAGAGATGAAATTTTTCCAGAAATGTTGATATTTTCATGGCGACTGAAAAATGTGTAAAGGATCCGTCAATTTACTTTCTTATCAGTGCATATTTGCATTACCACTATGGAAAACAATAATAATGATCGTCAGAGGAGGAAAAATAACGAAATTAGCAACAAAGTACTGAAATGCAATATTATTTCTTCAAATTACCCACATTACCCACAATAATTACCAAATGTTTAAAAATAACGGATTTGTGACTTGGTTGATTTGGATTGCTTTTCAACCCTGCGTCAGTTCCAGGAAAAGTACTTCAATAAATGACCATGGCCATTTCTTCAATAAATATTACAGCATGTTCATACTGTTAAAAGTATGTCATTTGTTCCTGAAAGTGCAATATGGGAGAATTATGTAGGAAGGGGAAAAAACCTCCTTCATTGATGAATATGGAATATCAATGAATTCTAGGTCTTCGAACTGCACAACATCTGTGGAAAATAAGAGGGCAGGGAGAATAAAAGTGCAGTAAAAGGGTGCAATTATTCTATTGGTGTTGCAATGCTCAATGTGTAGAAGGGGGCATTTTGTTATGGACACTGCAGGATTTTTTACAAATGGGAAAGTCTCAGCTTTCATTAAAAGCCATGGTCATTTGCGATGTTTCTTCTTGCTTATAGCGAAGTTTTGAATCCAAGAGAGGAATTTAGTCAACAAATGAAAATGTATTATACAAGATAGTACACAATGCATCCTGAGCATACATAAATATGTACCTACATAGTACAAAAAAAAGTAGACAGGAACACATAGTCAAAATAAACAAAAAAAAAGGAAACAATCATGTATAAATAAACAAACAGGTACAGAATCAAAAGTCAATTGAAAAGAAATTTTCATAACTATATAAGACATTCGGAGCGATGACATATGTAGATGCCACTTTGTGTTAATGCACCTAACAATAAATGAAACCAAACTGATATCTAACTATAACATGTAAATTGCTTTTAGAGGAAAAGCAATTTACATAAATGGAATGTAATTTGACGGAAAAAGAAATTATATTTGCATTCGCATCCAAGTAATATGAAATACACCCAGGCAGCGAAATAAGCTCTGCAGATATTCTAATATAATTAATTGTATAAATAACTTATTATAATCAACATATCATTGATGAATATGTTCTTCTAATTGATATAATAGTGCATTCATAATTACTTGCGCTGTTTTGGAAAAATGAAAAATATATACAGTTCATAGTTGTATTACTGCTTTATATTATATTAAATGGATGATTTGTTCGACGAACAAACCGATTGAATTTAATGAGGGCTGTGACGTTGTTCTTGATATCCTGAAATCTTCTTTTCTGTTTAAGATTAATTAATAAAATAAAATAAAATACATACTCTGGTTGGAATTATTTCCACCATTTTTTTGTCTATATCACCCAATGCTTTTATCTTACAAGTTAGTTGATATTTGCTGGTATTATCATCTTTGTATTTTGTTTAGACACGGGAAAGATTCCTTTGAATAGTCTGAGTCATAATTTCAATCCTCTACCTCGAGTATGAAATATTTTTCAGGGTCTATTTAACATTTTCATGGTAGTTAATTCATAAAAGAAGTTTGTATAAATAAATATATACAAAGAATTGCATAAAAGTTGTATTTCCGTTACATGAGAGTGTATCATGTTAAAAACAATTCATGAAAACAAATTTAGAGAAATTATAACTGAAACTGAATTCATTTTCCATGTAATAGTGGTTGCCGAAAAGCTGTTAATAAGCGCTATTACCATTTTTTTAGGTGGGATGAAAGTTGCTTTTACCTACTTATAATGCAAAATTAATATACTCCTATTGCATAAAAGCGTTTATCACAGCTCTTTAGGAATTGATTATAATTTGCACTCCTTGAAATTTAGTTTGATTGTTTTCAATGTTTTAAGTAATCGAACGCAGGTTGCCTAAAAATCACTAGCAAAAGATCAATACAATTGATATTGCATGACTGTAGGTGTGTAATTGGTTGAATAATTTCAGACATAAAAAAAATTATCCAAGTGTTAGAGCTGAGATTAGTAAAATCACCAGGATCAGTGTCATATTGCCGAAGAGGTCTACTAGCATCGTGCCTAGTTTTTTCAGAGAGATCAAGTTCCATTCGACTCTTAAGATTTGCTGGTACACATTGTGACACTTTTCATGTGCTAAATCTTTCATTTTAATATACTAACCGAAGGTAGTTGAGCTGAAACTGTGAAAGATATTTATATATTATAGTCAAGTTGGATTATATCAATAGTTGCCTCATTTCTTTCACACATTCGAGCTTTCCCAACGTCAAGAAGCTGCAAATATGGCACCATATATACTCTTCTTGGATAGTGATTGTTATAGTAACTATCATACATCCATATAGTCTTGTCTGCTATATCATTGTTTCCTTTCTGTCAAGGAAATAACCGTAAAGCATTAGAGTTCGTTCAATTTCCGTCAAATTTTGGTAATAGTGGAGTTGTTGCGCGTCTAATTGAAAGTGAGCAGTTTTTGCCCATTCAATTTGGCGTATTCAATTCACTTAATACTATGATAAACAGCAATGGTCTTAAAATGGAATCTTGCGGCACGCCATATCCTATTTTTGAAACTCCTGAAATAGAATTTGTTTTTCTATAGATTTAGTACCTACATGCTAATGCCACAATGCTATAGTCTGTTCAAAAAGTTGAAACTTACTGGGTCAAATGTCCTTGGAAGTTCAAGAGTCTTATTGCGTGAGTGCATGAGCACGTTCCAACTATAATTTATAAATTAAGCGTTCTATGTTGTTGAAAATATCCCTGGAAAAGGTAATTTAAAACTTTGCAGGTATACACATCGTAGTTGCAGGTAGGAGACGTATTTTATGCAACTCAAAGTTTGTTTTTACAATCCCAACTTCTGTTATTTTTCATTATACGGTCGTTTTAAAACAATTAGAACCACTGAAAAGTGTTAGTAACAACCATTGTTTCGCGAAGAAGAAAACGTATTATACGGCGGGGGTAGCAGACATTGAAAATGGCAATTTATTACCGCAATTAAAACTTTTCGCTAAGCGGATAATACCGGGACCACCCATGGACACCACGTTCTTCGTCTTGTTCCCCGCGTCATATACGAAACGATCACTCTCTGTAATCACCATCCCGACGGGCACAAAACAACAACAACGATATATGGAACAAAAACCATGCAAAGTGGCGTGCGCGTCTTACTAGCAAGTAAAATAATTACATCACCAGAGGTTAACGTGTCAATACACCAGATAGCAGATAGTGATACGTCTATTCGGTTACGAACTATTTGTAGGCACACGACTTTATTACGATCAGTCAAGTAATGGGTGTATATTGAATTATAATAACAAGCTATTATAATTCAAAGTAATATACCTACTTTAATTCAGAATAATGATTGTTTCCCACAGAGGCAAAGAAGTATTAATAAAATTTGTTTGAATCAAAGAATAAACAATTATGTTTTAAAGAAATAAGTTCTAATCAAATTTTGAATTTATTTGGTTTGAAAATCTAATTGTATTAGAGTAAAGATTTTACTTGACAGAAATAAAAACTATGTTTTGTTGCATTGTAAAACTAACAAGTTTTAAATAGTTTGTTTGTTGTATTTGCTTAATGATCTGTTCCTTTATTCTCAAATGAGAGATTAATTTGTCTGAAAATAATGTATAATATACTACGTTTTTGTTTCATTAATAGCTAGGAGATTATTTTAGCGCTATTCTTCAAAAATGCCTCAATTTTTAGGAATGTTACGTCGCAACTCCTGTTTTCCGTTACATCCGTTTTCTTATTTGCTGCTCTTAATGTAATTTTTAATCAATTCTCGAAAATTTACATTTTAGAAATAAGATTTCTAATAATGATTAATACAAGAAATGTTCGTTTATGCCCTAATTTTATTTTTTATTCAGAATAAATGCTCTCGTAAGCAGTTTCTATAAATATAAGAATGAAAAGCTTCCAAGCTTTCTCCAGTTGATATAAAATTCGTTGCTGAGCATTGCGCACCTCTCTTTACCTTACTCAAACATGGTTTTCCAAAACCTCACAAGAGGGCGCCAATAGTTACAAATGAATAATCTTAAAATACGTAACAACTTGTATACATGAATAATTGGATTTGCCATCGAAACGAAAATGCTTGGGGAAATATTTACAAAAGAATATAGGCTTGTATTATCAGCATTGCTTTTAAATCATCTCAGCGCCATAAGAAGCTTACAAAATTTTCCCACTTTACCATTGAGAATAAATTGCCTTTGTAAATGTAAATGTCAGAAATCGTCTTACCTTCATTTACCTTTACTTAAATTGCAACACTAAATTAAATCAGAACGGAAAAATATTGATAGGTAACGTTTACACCGGAGCAAGAAGAAAACGATACCACGTTGAATCCGGCAAACCGTCTGACAAAGTAATCCGTTCTAAAAGATTTATAAACCCCAGTGCATTTGTATCAGTCAACCACTTTTACAAATCATTTACCATTATTCGTCGAGGCACCATCGTTCTCCAGTTCTATTAGATTAATGGATCGCGTTCATCCGCTTTGATTTTTACTTCGCTTATTCCACCCCGCGTTTCGTTTTGTTTTTACCCCACAACCGTTTCGGCTCTTATCAAGTGCCCGATTCGGAATTGCGGTTGAGAGGCGAAACAATGCGGCTAAGATGAAGGGGCAGTACGCTGATGTCATCGTTTGTAAAGATAAATTTAAATACAATAATACTTACATAAATGTATATCGGCCATATGTATTTAGGTGTCTAGATTTGAATGAGGAGGATGACACATGTAGTTAATTTACTTTTTAGCTATGCAAATACCTAACTTGGAATTACCATGGAAGCACATATACACTACTGTCCACGGAAGTTTGACCAAAGGAATTTTTTTTACAAATATCTTAATCTAAGAAGCTAAAAAAATAATGCAAAGAGAAACACTTCAAATATGAGAGTACTGTACATCGCCTGCTTTTAAATGAGCAATTTAATTAAAGAATATAGTATACAAAAGGTGGTTCACACAAATATGGCATCACTCGATAGCATTGCTTTTTTTTGAGTTCACTGTTTTAATGTAGGGCCAACTAATTTTTCTTTTTTTCTTAAATAGCATCATATATTTTTTTTGACATATTTGAAAGATTTTTTTTCGTGAATATAATGATATGCAATTTATATGGGGTTGTATAAGAAAATTCTGAATTAATTGGTCGACTGCCTTTATGATTCTAAATGACAACTCGATTGTCTTGCTTGAATAAATAATTTTTTTCTAATTGGATGTAGCAATAAAGCTAAAACAAACAACGACGCAGTGTTGATTTAAATATTATAGCATACTGTGCTGTAATGAGATATTAGTGTGGGTGGGGGGGACTCTTGTCGGAACGTGATATAGGCGATTAATGTGCAAATTAGAAAAAATACTGTAAAAAACGTGTGCCACAATGACTTGTAATGCTCGTACTTTGAATCTCTCGAAGTTCAAACTTGTGCTCGCATTACATAAACGTCATTGTGACACTTGAGTTTTAAAATACTATTTTCTTAAATGTCAACATGACATACCTAATATGAAAAAAAAATGACAATCACGCGTCATTCGATAAAATTTTGACATTTATTCAGTTGTAAAAAGTGAATTTATGTAAACAATGGAAAAATTATCAGATAAAGAACGAATTGAAGTTTTGCTTATGGTTGGTTAGGGTGATAAGGGACGCACGCGAGCTGAGGTATGTAATTTATTTAATAATAAGTATCCTGAGCGAGTGCCGATTTTAACCAAACAACTAGATTAGATTAGGATTGGAATGGCTTTGTAACCTATTTCACCGCGACCTATTCAGTTCTGATGTGATCCTCTTTGTCCTAGAAGGCGCCCTCCAATTTTTCGTTCTTAATTAGGCCTATCATTTTTGAGAGCGGCTCCTTTATGTAGCCATCCGCTGTGGGCTTCTCTACCCCCAGTACTAGAAATCTTGTCCTCGCCAGGCGCCCAAAATAGCACAGTACATGAACTGGGTTTCTTCTTTGGACTTATTCTGTGTCCATTCGTTGATGGACTTTTTAATCTGCAATTTGGTAATGCCAAAGGAAGTGGTAGCTCTAACAAATTACCTTGGGCACCTCATTTCCCTTTACCCCCGTGTGGCTGGGAACCCAGGCCAATGTTAGTTTGCTTTGGGTGCCGTTCTCTGGGTTACGCAGTCTCAAAGTAGCTCAGAGTCAACATTGAGCTGATCGCTTTAAGTGTTGCCTGGCTGTCGGAGAAGATAGGAACGCTTTTATCTATCTTTGCTGAAGCTTATCGAAAAGGCCTTTCTGGCCTTGTTTCCATATATTCCGGCCGCTACGCCATACTCAATTTTAGAGCCGTATGTATACTAGTTTGAGTCTGTTGTAACTGGAGAACCAAACAACTATGTAAGCTGTATTGTAAAACATTTAATACGACAGCTACGTACTGTTAAAGAGACTTAAAAAACCAGCAGATCACGACCAGCAACCGATGCAGATAAAGCTCTGAACGTATTAGTAAATTCACGATTTGTCTAAATTGAGTAATCTAATTAATAAATATTCTAGAAGAAAGGAATGAAAAGATACTCAATCGTATCTCTTTAGCCTTAACTTATTTGGTTTATATGTTACACTACACTACTGGAGATACATTTATGAAATTAGTAAACATAAAAAGGATACAATTATTCAATTAATAAATGAACAAACAGATTTTCACATAAAACCCTTGTTCTCAGTTTTAAACACCTAGTTTTGAAATGTGTATATTCTCTCCAACATTTCTATACCTTATCTCAATTTTGTACTATGTATTTTTCATATTACAGGTATGTACTTTTTATTATGCAGTTTATCGTCTAATATAATGTGTCCAAAGCCAGTTCAGAAAATTCTAAAAACACAAAAGGTTAAACGTTTTAAAACACACCTTTTACATGAACTGAATAAAGATGATTTCGATAGAGGAAGTCAATTTTGTGAAGTTTTGTTGGAAAGAGAAAGTAATTTTAATAATTTTCAGAATGTTTTATTTTCTGAAGAAGCAATATTTTATTTAAAACAGAATTGTCGATATTGGGTCACAGAAAATCTGCACTGAACAGAAGAAGTTCATACACGACGACTTCAGAAAATAAATACTTGCGGCTGGACATAATTGGCACCGATATTATTGGCTTGTTGTTCATAGAAAGAAATTTAACCTCTTAAAGGTACTTACTTGCATCTGTTGCAAAACCAAGTGCTTCCTGCTTGTAAATTCCTGAGAACATCTGGTTTCAACAAGTTGGTGCTCCTCTGGCAAACTGGCACTTTGGATAGATTGTTATGGTCCATTTCAAGCTGATGTTTTATCTTTCGTTATGAATTTTATGCTTTAGATTGTTTAAATTACCTCGTGATCAAATAATGCCACGAAAGGATCCGATAAAGTTAGATGGGCTCAACCAGATGATGTCATTCACAAACTTCATTCTAGTAGCCCGTTCTCATTTTTGAGTGAGTATTGGCATATTTCTTAACAATGTTTTGTCTGATAAATAGATAGAGAAATGAGACACAATTGAATATCGAGGTTCTACATTTTTTTATGACAAGCATAACATGGTAATTGCACAAAAAAATATCTGGGAATGAGGAAAATAAAGCAGGTGCTAGAATAGATTATTGAGGTAGCTCAGTGCAATTACGAGAAAATTACATAATAGTGTAACACAAAGGGCATACCCCTTCCCCACAAGAAAAATTCTCTGGCTACGCCAATGGATATGCAGTGACGTATTTAAAGTTTGTTTATTTTCGACGATAACTTTAAAATTTCTGATATTTTGATGAGGACTAAGTCTTTCGTTATTGAAACTGTGAGTAAAGTTAAAGGAATTACTTTTTGTATATATATATTTTTTTAACGTCTTATAATATTTGTAGTGCGATAGTTGCATTAATTTGGCATCTAAATCTTTCTGCGCTGTAACTGCTCAGAATCAACGGCGTTACTTTCATTATATTCAGGCGTTTTTCTGCCGTATGTTGGATTTTTGACATCGTATTGAAACGATGGTGAACGAACGTTTTCCTATCTCTTAAAGTAATTCTTATTCTATTTTCATAGCTGTTAAGGTTGATCAAGTATGTTATACGGAGATTGGTATTTTTTTTTTATAATTGTGTGGAGAAAGTCTAAACATTTGATGCTTATCGGCACCTCCCTCCTAATCATCATCATTACGACTCCGGAAAATATCGGTTATCGCAATTGAGATTTCAACTCGCGACGCTAAAACTGATAGGCAAGTGTGCAAGCCACTAGACTATGAGCCGAGTTATATGTATTACAAATTATTTGTATACAACGTATTTTCTTGAAATCATCCGTTACATATTTAAATTGAAATATGCTACACCGCTTCAATATCTCCGTGCACATATTTTAGCCGTGTTTCATAAAAGAAGTCGCCATCATTAAGTCCCAAATTCTCTATATTTCCATTTCCAATCGCTCCCAATAAGTATTTGCATAATTTTAATATCGAATGGAAGAATATCATCAATATTCTTGGAACGTTGGCTTCGTATTGCGCTTAAATTTGCATTTTTCTGATTTATTATTTCCTTTTGTGGTTTATACACATACACATACATATTTATTGGAATATTATATCTGACATGATTCCGAAATATTTTCCATTGTCTTCGGGGAATTCGGTACAAGCTCGAGGTAATAATTTACCGTAAAAATGCAGGTGCGCGACATATACGAGATTTCTCTCCCTTTCAACCAAAAGCTCGTTCCTATAAATTCCTTAAATTATATTAGCTGGCACGTATATATTATACTTATAACGTTCATGCACACAAATTTTCCCATTTTATAGCCTACACTGGTCACACATGACAAGAATACTTCTTTAATTTCAGTTTGCATTCGTATTAATTTAATTGTGCGACTTAATTATTAAATTTACTTGTAGCCTATATACTAAATGCCTTAAATGTTTGAGATTAGTAAATCCAAAAATTTATGATCGGGAGTGTTGAGGCGTATTTCATGTACTCATTATAAAGTTAATGAATGTGAGCAATTTCAATTTGTTCCATTCGGGGAAAAAGGTTAGCGAGACTTACTCTTTCGGAGCTTCCGCATGCTTTTCGTAGCCACACTATACGTATTCACAATATTCATATACAGTGGTGGACATAAAAATAGGTACAAGGCAAATCACTTTACTGTTAGCCGTATAACTCTGTTGCTTATCATTAATATCATGCGACATCCCTTGGTTAGTGTCCACAAACACTTTAGAAGGTATATACTAAAGGTAATGTAAATATCGCTGGAAAACAATGCCGGTTATTCCCCGATAACAAAAATTACATATACCTGGAAGTGGCCAAAAAAATAGATACATTGGTAAAAACAATAGAAAAGTGCGTTTTAGTTGAAATTTACTATCAGATATTGCAATTAGTACACATACATATTGCCTTTATTACTTGTTAAATCTCGATAAAATTGGTCGCAGCACGCTTTGTTCAGAGAGTGAGAGAAAAGTTATTAAAACTATGCGCGTGCAGGGGACAACGATCAGAGAAATAGCAAGCATATTAAATCGTTTCCCAAATATGATTTCAAATGCTCTAAAACCAAAAAAAAGGATCCACAGACAAGACTATGACCGAAAAAAAAAAACACCGCACACTGACTGCTGTATTGCGAGATTAGCAAAACGCAATCTATTTGCAACATCCACAACAATATCAAAAGAAATAAATAGTAATATCAGCACTCGTACCTTACGACGACGATTAGCCGAAAATATTTTTCACGGTAGAGCTGCAAGAAAAGTTCTCTTGTTGACCCGAAAAAATATTAAAGCAATAATGGCAATTGTGAAAGCTAACGTCGAATGGAAAACAGAAAAGTAGTGTAACATATTTTGGAGTGATGAAAGCAAATTTAATTTAGTAGTATATGATGGCAGGGTTTACGTTCGTCGTCTAATAAATAAAGTATTCTGTGGGAAATACACAACACGGACAGTAAAGCATAGTGGCGAAAACCTAATGATTTGTTTGAATAAGCAGGTTCCATGTGGTGTCATGTTGGATCTGTCGAGAGCGTTTGACAGCATAGATCATCAGAAATTACTTAAAAAATTGGAATGTTATGGGGTTAGATGAAGTGCCCTCTTATGGTTCAAATCTTACCTTTCGAATAGAAAGCAAACAGTCTATTTACATTCTGATGGAAAACATATACGTTCAAAAGATGTAGTTGTTAATAGGGGTGTCCCACAGGGTAGCGTCTTAGGGCCTCTCTTATTTGTCATATATTTCAATGATATCTAAGCTGTCAAGCGTGTCGGCGATCCACACTCTATAACTGTCAATTACGCGGATGATACTTCCGTACTGATTGTGGAAAATGACTTAAGTTCGTTAATCGCCAGTGGGGATAACTATATGCAGAGTGTGGAACATTGGCTCTCCCAAAACCATTTGAGTCTTAACCACAACAAGACCAATGTAATGTTGTTTAAGAGTAAACCAACTGCTTATCCTGATACTATTATGCTTAACAACTTCGCATATTCAAAATAAAATTCCTGTGTTAGGTGTTTTGATAGACGATTCTTTAAAATGGAGAGAACACATAAACGTTATTTGTAAGCCTAGCTTCTGCTATGCTGTTCGTCAATCGTCAATTCGTAATATCTTGCGTATGGTATACTATAGTTGCTGTCATGCTCAGTTGAAATATGGAGTTATTGTTTGGGGTGGCAGTAGTGACCTAAACCGCATCTTTGTTTGCAACTGTTATAAATTTTTTATTAAACTGCCAACTGCCGTTAAACAAATAAATAATCTCACAACATTTAAAAAAACAATTTTCAAATACCTATGTGAATTAGAACCTTACAGCATTGATGATTTTGTTAACAGCTAATTATGTTAGTTTTTATACCTACATATGTACTTCGCTTTTCTTTTGTATTTTTCTTATTTTGACTTTTTGCTGCTGTAAATTTATTGTTTATTTACAAATTGCAATAAACTGTTTATTTATTTATTTATTTATTTGGGCATGTTTTTCATGGTATGGCTAGGTCCGATTCACTGGATTAAAGACGTGATGACTAAAGAAATTTACATCCTAAACAACATTATGCTTCCATACGCCGATTAAACATTAAACATGCCGATTATTTGAATTTATCAACAAGATATTAACTCTAAACACCCTTCCAAGTGTTATCAAAATTGGTCGCGTGACCATAACGGACGATTTTTAGATTGGCCGGCACAATCGGCAAACGATAATCCAATTGAAAACTTAGGGAAGTGTGTTAAGGATTCATTACGACAGAGAAAAATCAAAATTTAAACGATTGTGTGAAGCGGTCCAGCAGAGTTGGTACGCCATACCACTGGAAACATGTCAACCTATGGTGAACTCAATGCCCAACACATGTAGGGCAATAATTAGCAATAAAGGCCACGTTACCAAGTATTAAACTCGTACAAATCACTGAATAAATTTCGGTTACCCATTTTTTTATTATTACCCTAAGAAAAAACTTTATAGCATGCGTCCCTATTATTTTGTCCACACAGTCTTTTAATATTGTTTTAGTTGTCGGTTAAGTTTTGTGATATTAGCCTTTGATGGAGTTTTTTTGATTATGGATTATTCTATGTTTAATAGTAGAAAAATTAAAACTATTATGAAAGTACAAAAACTTGGTTTATTTATTGCATATATAACTTGTTGAACCGTTTTACCTATTTTTATGTCCACCACTGTATGTAGTACATAATATGTAAAATAGATGAATGTTATTATTATCGGTTATAAGGCGTATGTATTCTACTGAATGATATAATCCTGCTAGTGTTATCTGAGTTTAATTTTATCGCACGTAATTAACTTGAGGATGGACGTGATAATTTATTGCACATTTTACTCAAATGACTTCAGTGCCATGAAACATACGAATTATCTTCATGACGCGTTAAACATTAATTCAATACATTTATTGACGCCAAATAAATACAGCTGCTTGGCACAATCAAACAGATGGTTAGAAATGAAAAGCTTTTTTTTCTTATTGATTTAATGTCTGTATCTTGTTGACCTTTTTTATTACATGTACAAGAATATCTAATGGCCTTATATCATTTCTATATTTATTTTAAATTTCCCCGACGTATTGAATTAAAACAAATTAACTCTAACATGCCACTACCTTGGTAATACAAATATTTTTGATAGGTACTTCTTTAATTTAAGATTACTACTGGTTTAACGACAAGTTTACATCGTAAATTTGCTGCTCGAAGGGGTTCTGAGACATACGAATACAGTTGGAGTCGTCATAATTCCGTGAGCCATAACTTGGTCTAATAAATTTCGGATTGGTCACTTTTAGGGATCGTTCATTTAATTTTACGACGTCGTTAATGCCGCGTGCGATACACCGGCATTGTTATTCAATTGTTTGCATGACCGTGATTCGACATGCAGTTATTCTCGATGGGATAACGGGATGAGTGCTTGCAATAAAGGGTAATGTTTTTTTTTTTGCTTAATGAAAGATTATTTGCTCATCTATTCTATGACAAGTTTGTTTGCATATTCTATGTCGTTAGATCTAATTGCTATTAACTTCTTGTGGATATCACCGTGTGTCAAAACTTTCGCTTAATCATCAAAATATTATGACTATATAAGGGTAAGTTTGTCTGTTTAAAATGTTATTTCTTAATAGTTACTGAACAAGTGAATATCTCAAATTAGTTATGGAAGTTCAAAGTATTTTAGAAATTAATAATAATAATAATAATACAGTTTATTCCATTTTGCCAAAAAAGCACATAACACGTCAAAATAAAAATCCTATACAAAAGTATAGATAAAACAATATATGGACATACACATAAAATGATTAGATATAAAAACAGATTAAAACATAATTTTGTAAGTCTTGAGCACTATATAAAGCTTGATTTATCAAAGTAGTTTTCAACACCTTTTTAAACTGCGGGATGGAAAGTGATTTTATTGAGGCGGGGATATAGTTATAAATTTTGATGCACTGATGTATTACATTTTTCTGGATTTTTGTTAAGTGTGTGGATGGCGGCAACAAGATGCTATGGTAAGTACCTCTCGTATTATGCTGATTAGACATTTCATATAAATTCCCGGTAATGCTGTCTAACAAAAAGTGCACATTCTAGGACAAATATAGATGGTAGAGTTAATGTGTTATTAGATTTAAAAGTATTAGAGCATGTGTCCCTAGGTCCAAGTTGAAAAATAGAACGTATGCACGCCTTTTGAAGAACAAAAATCCTGTTAATGTCGCAAGAATTCCCCTAAACCACAACACCGTATTTCAGTCTAGAATACACGTTACCGTAGTAGCACAGTATATACCTTATGCAGTAGTTTCACTCCGGCAAATTGGTTGTTCCAAGTTGCAACTCGCGCACGGAACGGCACATGTAGGGACTCAGGACAACTTTGAACAGGCCCGGATTGGCCTAATATTGGGGAACGGATTAACGGCTTGTTTACAAACAAAGATACAACCTATAAAACCACCTGGATGGGACACATGCGCCACATTTCGTATTCTGTCGTTAGCATAGCTTTGTGTCTCTAGCAGAGTATTTGCAAGTGTTCCATAATTAAAATTAACCGCCGTACTAAGTTTAGTTATACGTGAGTTTAATATTTTCGTAGTAGAATTTTTTCTAGCATGTGGTATATAGATACTATCTTTAATCTTAATTTAATAATAATTGTTGTAGGTTAATATTTCTGCCTTTCATATTTACAGGTGTTGTTTTGTGTATGTTTATTCATAGATTAAAGTTTACTTGATAGTTTTAATTTAGTGTGCATAGATAACTTATACAAATCAACATGAAGTGCTGGGTTCTCAACTGTAATAGGAGGTCTGCAGTAAGCAATGTCGTAGACGTTTTTGATTGAACTTTTTGCTTTTTATGACGCTCATTTACTGTGATTATATTCACCCCATGATAAGTATAAAAATACAAATAGACAAAAAATTAGTTCCTTTATACATAAGTAAGTTATATTCCAGTAAATTGTACACTTTTGTTTTAAATAGATCACCATTAGTGAAGTAATAAATATTTTATTTATATAGATTTGTTTCCTTTCCATAACATGCATTAACAATCAATAATAATTTAATGATCGTTGGTTACTAACTGTTTCACAGAAGTATCAAAATATTGACATGGATACCTTTTGAAATTGCAATGGTATTATATATTGTAAATCATATCAGTACCAATTCTTTGTACTGAAATTAAGATGCTAGTAAAATCTTTGTTAGTTCATTCTTACTTCATTTACCCAAGATTTAACAGTACTAATTTCCGTTAAAATGTAAAATTAAAAGCAAACACTAATTAGATAAGATCTTCTATAATTAAGAATTACACTTTTAAGGACATCAACTATTATGCAGATAAATCCCTTATAATAAAGGCCTTTTCAATTACATTTACTACAAACATAGTCTGCCTGAAGCACTATAACTATTTCTTGTTCATTATAAAAACACTTGTTAATTATTTAATTCTTTACTTACCATATTTATTTACTTAATGATTTTATTTTAAATGTAGAATAGAAAGTAATTATTAATGAAGCGATTACCAGCATTATATGTAGGTAAATATTAATAAACACATTTACAAATCGCATATAATATTTATTAACTGATGAATACAATAATAATCTTGTATTTTCCTCAGTAAATTTTTCTAATTTGCCAATGTAAACTATTATACCACTGTTTGCATTTTAATTCAATTTAATAATTTCCTTTTTATTTTTTCCAATATTGGGTTAATCCGGTTCTGTCGGGGCCGGCCGATATGCCCTGAACCTACTATGCGCCGTTCAGTGCGCGAGGTAAAATTTAGAACATCGAGATCAAAGGTGCCGACACGAAGTGAAACTACTGCTTAGGTATATACTGTGGTAGTAGGATGAAACTGCTGCCGCAGTGCTAACACTCTTTGATAACACTCTCAATGCGTAACAGGCACTAGTCAATTTACCGCCAAGGTGTTCCAGTTGAGTTCGCCAACATAGTTTAGAGTCAATCTGCCATCCCAAGAAAGCTGAAGTTTAATTTTAAGTCATCAATTTTTTCCAGGTTCCCCTCCAACACTCTTTTACACTCGTCACTTCGGGCGGCATGTGTCACAAAGGAAGTGTCATCCGCATACATCACTACATTGTTAATGTTAAATAATTATACATTTTATAAACTCCGAAACGTTCAAAGTACTGGTGAAGTATGTTGGAGGTGTACATACAGAACATGTTTTGTAAAATTATTTACTGTTGGGGACGATGATTTTGCAACAAAAATTCAAGGAGAACATACCCATGAGAGTGCTGAAGAAAACGTATTGACCCGAAAAGTAATAAATAACAGTTTGAAAAGAAAAGCCACTGAGCAACTTTTATCTGAGAAGCCATCTAAGTTGCTTCATTTAGAATTAAATTCTGATTCAGGAGCAATTATTTGTGATAATATAAAAACTTGTGCGTGATGACGCTCCTGGTGGTGCAGTTCAGGTAGAAATTTAGGAGATTATAATTGCTCGTGGTGCAGTTCGGACAGAGTATTATAGGCGCCTGGGTAAGATGCATACCTCCTATTAATTCGTGGTGCAATTCGAGTGCGCCCGACGTTTTGCTGCTCATGTTGACAGCTTCTTTAAGATAAGTGAACTGGTTAACTGAAATTCAATGAAGTTGCCAGCATGAACAACGTAACGTGGAGCGAACATTTTTACACACGGCGAAACCCGGAGAAGTTATCAGCAGCAGTTATATCGGCCGTGAAAGTCTACAAACTGAGTGTTTTTAGATCTAATTGCAATATGCATTCTGGTGAAGAAAATGATTTGTTTTGTAAGATAAATAAAACGGTCAATTTCAGCAACGGTTATTCAGGCTTTAGATTTTAGTCCAATTTGATCACCCGCCGCACAGTGAGACCAAAACGCTACTTTTGAAAAAAAAAAAACTTAACTACTAAGTTATCTTTGAAGTTCATCCAACAAGTTAAGGCCATTAAGGTAGCTGCCATGAATGAGTAAGCCCTTTGTATATTTAACTGCTATACCAAAAAATTTAGGACAAAAGCGGTTTTTTGTTAATTGCTCATTTTTTCAAACCACGCCAGAAAATCCTGGATTGATCCTTTGATTGCATATTAAAGCAAATCTTTTCGTGCAACTGTTTGGGCCAATAATATTTCGTAACATACTAGAAGTGAAGTAATTTGGACTGTACAAGTTTGTCGTTATAAATAAACAATGAACTGAAAACATTACTATAGTTTTACACCATTTAGGGATAAGTTATTCGATATTTTCAATTGAAGTTTTTGTTGCTGTTTTTTCTTTTATTCTGTACACAGATTCTATAAGGAAATACTGTAAGAATCATATATTAGATCAACAAGATATTCATATTTTGAAATAGGGTTTTTCAAGCTCTAAATAGTCAATTTCTGAAAAAAAGCAGTTTTGTCCCAGTGTTTTTGGTTACAGGTTTAGATGCCTCGGCACCAGATCCGGAATTATCAAATATATATAGAAAAAGGAAAATAATGACATCAGCAAAACCCCATTAAGTCAAAAAGAGAGTAAATAGCGGAACTTTTTTTGAGAATTAGTGATTATTCCATGATATATTGTCGCATGCGAAACATGCGTTTCTCAAAATTTGCTGCAAAAAAAAATTCTCCACGATTTTAGAGTCAACACGCAGAAAAATTCACAACAAAATATTGTTTTAATACAATTTTCTTATGCAGAAAATGAAACAATTTTGTTGTAAGTAAATCGTTTATGAAATTTCTTAACTAGAAAATATATTTGATTAGTGCAAGTAAATAGAGTGCGCAGCATAACGTGACATTTATTTAATATAATGAATACATGTTAGAATCGGTTAGAGTGCAGCAGCGAAACGCGTATCTGCGTTGTCGGTCAATTGTGTGATCGTCTTTTACCTTACAGAGTAGTTCGTTGTGAGATTTTCTTTTGGGGAAGTTGTTTAATGGAATCTTATTAGTTTTACATGTATCAATGTACTTACTTACGTCTAATTACATGACAAAAAGATATGTAAACATATGTAGCGATAAATCTACCTAATAATATTAATGATGAAGTAGGTAAGTAAGCTGCTGCTCGAATTTGATTTGTTGGAGGATATCAGAAAGATATTTCAAGGCAAGTTTTTTTTTTTTTTTATTAGATGATATGCGTATCTATAATAGTATAGTTATAGAACCGAAAAGATATTCAGGTAGCACAACCTCTAATGGCGTTTATTTTTCATCGCGTTCAGCCTATGTTTTATTAATTCAAGGCATTAATAATAGGAAACTACTTTTTTTTTACGGTAATTTAATTGATCAAGCCAAGTTCATAAGCTTGGACGAAAACGACATAAAGGAATTAATTCCTATATATGGGATAATAAAAACATTTCTTAGCAAGTATAATATTTACAAGCAATTGTGCAAGGTAAGTTAGAGCATAGCAATAAGGCAAACAGATGCATATTTTAGTGATCAGGCAGGAACATACCTCTCAAGAAAAGATTCGGGGGCACCAGCATTGAAAGCAACCCAGACTCCTGACTTTAGATCGATTGTAAGTTTTGATCTTTAAAGAAGCTCTATTCTACGCAATAGGTGAATTTTCTTACAGTGTAGCTTTATTCTAAATCATTGTAAGTACATACATGTTATAATGGAGACTCTTACATTGCTGTGCAGTAAACTGTGTTGGTTCTTTTAGTGAGACCTCTTTATTTTTATAAACAATAATGAATAGAACAACTAAAGGTAACGAAAAAAAAATGGTTAGACCTGGAACTCGAACATTTGTAAGTGCACAAGAGAGTAAGCCTTACATATACATCTAGTATTACTTTTATGTATCTGAACAATAAAGGTGTGCTTCTAACTTTGATTTGAACATTTAGAAGGATACATCTTAAGGTGGCTGCATTTATTTCATAAATGGTGCGGCGTATTTGCAAATAAGGCGGCACTTCTGAAAGTATTAAACCTAATATTTTATCACTTTTAAAACTTTCTCCTTATTTGCAAATAAGGCACCGTTAAAACTACTCGGCGTTCCCAAAAAAAAAACTTTCAATCCAGGCATTTATTTCACATAAATAATAGCTACTTTTTATTTGAAAGAAATAAATATTTATCCTTATGAAGCGTTATCATTTTAAGGTAAGTATTACTATTCTTAAAAAGATATGAAAACTGATTTAATTCAAGGGTTCATTTTGCTCCAACGCTAATGCTTTTAATGCAAGTAAACGATATTCTTCAGTGGAGACTAGAAGGAATTTCATCCAAGACTGCTAACCTCCCACGTCAAGATTATGCTGTTTTTTTTAAAAAGAAGATATTTGGTTCCGAGACCTTCGAGAAAAAACTCTGAAAGAATTACAAAGAAAATACGTTTTTTAAATTGAAGCGATCCCAGATGCAGGATTCAGGGGTTCCTAGGAAAAATGTTCTTGCTACGCGAAGTTTTCCTAAAAAGAAAAAATCAGCGGTGGCATAGCAACCGTTTTTTAAAAAATAATAGCAATACCCTACTGGAAAAATATCGGTGAATTATTTATTTTTAATCTGTGTATATAATAATTTTTCAATATTTATGAACATAGCCGAAATAACTGTAGCGTACTAAGAAGATAAGATATACCGTTATGCGACGATTAAATTTAATTCTCGATGACGATGCAGCAAATCTTTTCGTACGCGAATATATTTTTTCCGTGAAATTGATATACCCCATCGCGGCAGTTCAACGATAATAACAACGCTTCTCGAGCGGCAGATACTGAATCGAAAACAGCGTTCCATTAATAAAAAAAAAAAAAAAAATGGAAAAGATGCACGTACCCATCAGAGCGGGTATCCCGTCCTGACTCGGCGATTGCAGGAAAGCGCACGCGAAACTGCGAATCCACTCGTATTGCACTCCATTTCCGTGCCTGGACGACCCAGCCCCGGCGATGATGAAAAAGTATATCATCGTGTGCCGCGAGCTTCGCAAAACGCTTTCGGGAACGAAAAAATAAAAACCGAAATTAAATTAAAAAACCTCCCCGAACGCATTACGGCTCGGTTCTTGCGTCGTTCCGACAACAGCGAGCCGAGCGCTGGGTATAATTTAGAGGTGTGAGTCGAAGTCAAAGGCCCGCATGCTTCACTTATCAAAACAAATTTAAACCTTACGCCGCGATATTTTAATTAAGCAGTTTTATAGCGTTTCACGTGTATATACGTCACGTGCTTGTGTGAGTGTGTAGTGCGTGTAATGGCCGCATGTGTGTGCATTGTCCGCATGTATAAGACCGGTTTGCCTTTACGTATATTACTTGAATGTGATGATAAGGATCGGCGGATAATGAAGGAACCGATGTAAAATAATACATTTAAAACACTTCTGACAATGTGTAAAACGTGAGACGCAACTGCAAATGTCTTTTCTTTTTCTCATTTTCACTCGTCATAACTACTATTGACATGGTAATTAGTAATTATACCTAATTTTAGATTTTATACATTACTTCTATACAATGTATTTTATAGGGTGGACCACTAAATTTTCAGTCCTCTTTGGAAATTTCGACGTTTTAGGTCATCGATATCCTTATAATAAACAAACGAAATGTATCGTACACTTGGTGCGGTCTATCTATGTATGCTTACGTATCGTAAACAGAAACGACCTACCGTAACGCATTCCCGCAGTTCTCAACAATTGGGACTTTTTAAAAATAAGATCACCTTTACACCTTTTCGTTTATAACTATACACACAATTGTTTTTGTCTTTATAATTTCAAAATTTTTGTTTCCAGCTTTTCATATTTTCGCCTTTAAATATATCAAAAGGTGGGGAAAATTTTCTATTTTTAGAATGAAAATTTTTTTTACAATTCTTTTAAAAATTCAAATTTTGATATAGATGTATGTCGTTGTCGTTTGTTGCTGCGCAACGCTTCGAGTTGTGAAATACCCCTTGATATTTCTGTGCGGAAATTTACGGAAATTTTGCCGAAGTCGAATGAGTTCCAAATTGGGGAGGGGATTTTTTTACATGCCAATCACCGCATTGACACGGAACCTACGGGTTTTTTACTTTCTAACCCAGAACAAGCAAACCGTTCAACCACCGACAAGCATACAGATGCCCGTACATTTTTAATTATTATTAGATTTGTCATAACTTTGCTTGTTCGTTTGGGCTTGTTTACTTTAACATTCGCTTGTATCCTTTATTAATGAATAACTTACACTGTCCTAAAAATTTAATAATCAATACTTTTAGCTTTTATTCTACCCATATTAATAGTTTCAATATTGGACTAATGCTTGCTCGTTAACAAAGGAACCGTAATGTGTGTACATTATGTTTAGGTCTATTCATTTATTCAACAGACAGAAAAGTAAGTTTGAATATTCTCCTTAGTTCCTTATTGATTTTTAATATACTTTGGAAATAATTCAAGGTTCAACCTAAATTCGTTTGGTGGCGCTGATCGTCAGTTATCAAACGGTAAATTACAACATCGTGCCGGTTTGAATGCTGTTGCGTAATATCTACGTCGTTACAATAAAGTGTTAACCCCGAATGGTAGCAATGAGTCGAAGAAAGTTCAGGGTTCTGTCTACGCAACGAAACAGTGAAAGTGCATCATAAATCAAACGTTTATTTCTAAATAACAAGTGTAAAAGGCATGAAATATATACAGCAAAAAACAGGTAAGTAAACAAAATATGTACACTCGTATGCATGTAAACATATGTGTGGTGGTGAACTTTAAAGTATTTACGGGGCTTCGGAAACGGTTTTGGAAACTGAACGTGGAATCTAATAGTTATGCTTCGGCTAATAACGTAAGGCGATAATCTATGTACGGGGGTCGGTCAATAAGTACGCGACCGGTTTTCGTGGTCTACGACGGGTAAACATCGGTGACGGTGCTAAATTTGACGGTAGGGTAATGACTGTAATTACACTCTGAAAAAAGTCGATAAATGCCTGCGTTTCCCCCGGGGGATTCTGCCAGCGCTACAATCAGGCCGGGAATAAGAAGCTCGATGGTATCAGAAGCTATGCCGACACGCCAATCGGAGCGGACGGGAAGGGACTCGGGCATCGGACTAGACTCCTTAAGTGCGCGGCTTAAATAAACTCCTGGTTGTCCCCACGCGGTCGCGATGGTGGGAAACGGACTTGCGGCAATCGGGCACCGTCGGCGGGGACGACATTCGCACCGCAAACAAAATTATCTAAATAAAAACTCGAAATAAAATAACATGCAGTAGCAACGCTACCGCCTATGGCGAAATTAATGATTAATTCAAACTAAAATGAAAACTGGATACTGAAATAGATTTTCCCATTGAACGGCACGTTACAACTTCCTTGTTCGCATAAGCTATTACAAATAATAAAATCGCATCTTTTGCTATGAAAATGGTATTTATGGTTATTTTTATTATTCTTAACGAAGGACACTATCAATAGTTGTGAATATCGAATATTATGAACCATTGAAAAAACGATCGACTATCGCCATATTGTGGCAAGATACTAATAGAGATTTCAACCACAATTTTTTTAGGGAAAGGTGGCGAGGAATAAAATTGGTCTAATTCCTTACAAATTTTTTTAACAATTTAGAAATAGAGGAATTTAATTTTACAGATTATGCAAAATGTTTGAATTTTATTTAATTTTTACTAAAAATAATTATAGCACTTCAACTTTATCCTCTGAAGTCACTCACAATGTAGGTAGCAGAGCATTTTTCATTTGATCTCGCTTCTGCTATTATGTAATTGACCGCAGTAATGTAACCAACAAAAATATCTGGTGCTCCTTTCAAAGGAGCTCTCAATATAATAAAAGTAGTACGACTTCAAAGCCCATTATGTTAGATAAGCAAGCTCTTCTAAGGTCGCTTTGTAGAGGAAATGCTCGTAATTGAAAATACTTATTTTAAGGTAGTACACCAAGAAGTGTTTAAGATTTGGAATCAATCATCTTAAGCTTTGAACACGAACAAAATAAGACAAAGTAAATAAAGTAAAGATAAAACGAATCTTACTTCATTCATACAACAAATATAAAGGAAAAAAGTGGTGACGTTCTTGCTGAGTAATGGATTGCTGAGTAATCAATTGTTCGCCTATACATCTAACTTATCTATCTACAAACGTACTAGGAATTCCAGTATGTAACGTCATACATTTCAGATGAAATTGTACGCACAATAGCCACCTTTTGATACAATAGAAGTTATATTTACTGCACCATAACCGGTTAATCGTTCTTAGAAATCTTTCCGCTAAAGGAGATATTTTTTTTACGATTGTTTGTAGGCAATCGATTGGAGCTAATAGCGTGTTCTCTGTGTAATCAGAATATTTCCGATCATAAAAAGGAGAGATTTATCGGTGTAAAAAGCGTCTAAGTGCTCCATTTGGAATGTTCTGCATTCTAACCCATCCTACGCTCCGGTTTCAACAAAATCGTTCCGTTCGAGTTCCTGGCAAGGAGAGGCTCGTGGTCAATACGGATAAAGCGAGTGGGAAGTTGTCCACAGTCGGTTTGTGAATGAATTTCACGTGACTGGGTGTCATAAATAACGTAGAACCTGCGGTTTAAACTGGGCGACCTGTAATGTTCCCCACCTCCGCTTCACAATTGCATTTCAATGACCAAGTTTCTATAATGCTTACTGCTTGCGTCTTTGAAACCGAGAATTCTCGGACGATCGACGGTTCATTGTCTTCTTACAATGGCATAAATCGCAAATTACACAATTCATTATATAAAAGTTAAAAGTTATTTTAGTAATATTATTTGTCAGTTAAGTCATAAAACTACTTAATTAAAATCGTTCAACGAATTATATAACATCGTTTTAAATAAATATGAATAAGACACGATACAACTTTAAACAATGACTGTTTAAACTTCTGATAGACTCAAGGTAATAGTAATAAAAAAAAAACCTGGAAGATTTAGTTCTAAATTCAGATTTTATGAGCAAGTACTCTATAAATAGTATTCAAGATCACCGGTTCAAGTGAGTCCGAGAACATTAATTTTTTTTTATTGAAAAGCAATCAAAGTTTATTTTATAGAAACCTTCAACTCACTCGTTTACTTTTGGGTGTACATCGCAACTTGTATTGACCGAACAATCCTTAAATAATTGAGCGATTCTCAATAAATTGTGGGTATTTATCGAAGCGTGATTTGACGGAATGCGTTACAAAATGATTTTGGATTATAATAAAGGATAATGCCAGTAGTACCGGTTTTTTTTTTAAATCGGCAATAATTTTTGTTGTAATACAAAGAAAAAGAAATAAAAGGTATTCTGAATTATGGTACTCTTCTATTTTAGTTAATTTATTCATTTTTCTTTAAAATGAAAACAACCAAATACATGTTTACCATCCAAAATCCCCTGCTTTGCTGAAACGTCTACATTAATAAAGCTTCGACATTTATGTTTTCTGCGCGCAATTGATGGAGTATTTGTTCTCAACTGGGTTAAGACTTAGGAACATATCTAGTGAGTATATGCATAACGGTTTATAAAAAAGATATCTACCTACATATATACACTGAGACGTCACTTGGTTAATGAATTTAATAGATTTGAAGAGAATAAAAACTCATGATTTAAGAATTTGCTTTTATTTACAGGTGTCCCACCGAAGACTGGGTCGTTGATTACATCTCTATTTGTCAACTGCAACTTTTTCTACAAAAAAATTATACAAATAATGCTGCACAACCTAAAAATATTTCTGACTATACAGGCTGTTCCAGAAGTAGGCAAACGGATACCTATTTCGTTATTTTAAATGGAACACTCTATATATTAATTCATTCTGTCTTTAATAACCCTTATTTGTTATTTAACCTTTTGTAAAAAATGGTCTGTAATATGCAAGCTTTCAGTTAAGGCAGCGTGGTTTGTATTTGTTTTAAATATTCATATTTTTTTTAAAATCGATGTAATTATATACAGGGTCCACTATAGTCTTGAACATTTGCATAAGTTCAAACCAAAGTAACTTGACTTTTTTAAATAGTACCCTATATTTTTGCTTATGCTAAATTAACCATTCTGTAAAGCCCTTTCAATTTATATTAAACATTTATGATGGTTCATGCAGAATTTTATAAATAATTAATGATTTTAAATAAATTCAATGAATTTTCCATTAATTTTCAAGTCAGCTTGGTACATAAACGCTATGCAAATGAATAAAGCTACGAATTAGTAAATATACGTCAGTAACAGATCATAAAACATAAAAACTAATTGCACGTGTTTTTTGAAAAAAGGAGAAAATTAATGCCATTCGTCTGAGACTATTAAAAATTATAGTACCTATTTTTAGCAGGTCGTTTCACCATAATAATTAAACATGAAAACCGTCAGAAAAATAATTTTGTATATGTAATATCTTTTTCTTCTTCAATCTCATGGTGTGTTTAATTATTTCCTTAACCATTTAGTTATATACTTATTTGAAAATATGCAATTTTAAAAGAAGAATTTATTAATATAATTTAAAAAGGAAAAAGTATTACATATTAATTGAAATTAATTAATTTTCGTAATTCTTGAAATATGGGGTCAATAAATAACTCTTTCTCTCTCATATTTATTATAATTTAACTGGTTTTGAAAATTTACATTTTAAAATTTCTTTTCCTAGGAAATTTTCTGAGTAAACCTAAGCAAGATTTTGTGTTTCAGAATATAAAGAAGAAAAGTAAGTTATAATTTAAAAGTAAAACAGTTAGTTGAAAAATATTTTGGAGTTTATAACAGGCCAATATAGTCTACCAAAAACATGTTTTAGGTTTCTATCTTATCTTTGTCGTATGCAAGCTTCAGTTTTAATATTAAATAATCTATAAGGGACCCGCTACACTGAAATTAGCAGATAACTTAGAGAAAATGTGTCCTCTATCTGTTAAAAATTAGTATAGGTAGGACTGCAACCTTCAGGCAAGTATTGCCTTGGGACCTTCAGACAGTTTAGCTTGGAAATTTACACAGAGTTTTCAAAAATACTCTCTTGACTGCTGATATCACCTGCTTAATGTTTGGAAAGTGAAGAAGGACCAAAGTAAAATACGGGATATCTGAAAGCTTGCAAAATGGGTCTAGCTTAAAAAGACCTTAGATAAGGGATTATTAGCTTAAGGGAGTAGATTAGATGAGGAGTGTGGTCTTAGTCTGGGCATAATTTTCAAAGAGCATCGTGTCTATTAGTCTACAATTTTAACAATCTTCCTGTCTTTATTCAGCAGGGCAATTCAGATCTTTGTTTCTTTAAGAACCGTTTCGTCAATCTTTGTCATGCTGACTTTGGCCGCATTACTCTTTGTACTTGTTACGTATTGAGGAGCTTGTATAAGGGGATTTCTCAAGGAGTTCATAATTATTTAATTTGTTTTTGCCAAAATGATACAAACTTTAATAAAAATATTTAGATAAGGCTTAGAAATGCAAGAAGATGGATTTGTGGCGATATAGAAACAACAAAAGTTGATTTAAGGCATGCCTAATATTTCAAAAATATAGGCTGTTTCCGGATTGAGTTCGCAATAGGTGTTGTAATAAGAAAAAAAAAAAATTGAGTTGGTTATTGAACTTATTTATAGTTTACCTTCGTTTTTTTTTTTTTTTGTTGATATCGAATATAGGCGTTTACAGTTGAGGAAAAACTATTTTGGTTTCAGGTAAAGTAGCTTTTCTGTAAGCAGTTAAGCAGAAAAGTTATGAAATTAACCTGAATAAAACTTTCTTTAATAACACATTGGCGTACTGTGGACGGAAAAACATATTTTTATTATTTGATCGAAATTGACAAAAACAAAGTAGGCTGATTGTTTTGAAATTTTGACTTTATAACTTATCATTCTGTACCTACAATTTTTCTTAGTAATACTTTGGCGTAGTGCTAACAGAAAAGCTAGTTTATCTGAAACCAAAATAGTTTTTGGTCAACTATAAAAGGCTGCTTCATATTAAGAAATCGAAAGTAAACTAAAAAAGCAGAGCTTATTTCTGAAATATGAAATTCCATCTAAATTTTTTTTCATCCAGTATACATACACAGAAAAACATAAATTGATAAACCAATAAAAATTTCATAGACACAAGCATATGGCTTGTTTATATATCGGCAAATAAATATTTATTTCCTTGAACTAACTTACTTTGTCAGTACCAGATACTCGATTCAAATGTGTACAGTATTTGTTTAAAAAAAAAACTAAATTGGATTAGTTTAAACATTTCAGAAAATTTAATAAATGTTTCTACATGTTTGAATCAATTATATACCATTAACTAAACATTTTAAGTTAAAATGAACAAATGCTATCCGTTATTTCAACTCGTAGTTGTGTTGTATTAAATACCAAATTGTGTTCAACCAAAACCAAAGTGTAGGCTTAATGTAAGTAAATATTTGGATTATTTCAATCAAACTACAATTTCGAAGCAAATAAAGTAGTTTATTATTAACGGCTGTATTATGTTTATCACCTCATTTTATGTCAGTGGAATATTAGTGTGGAATATCTTTATTATAGATTTGCAGCGGTCAAAAGCCACCTGCCGGTGGTGAGCCAGAAGTCACAGTTTTAATAAACACACCTGCTATAAGATTCGTATCTAGTAAGAACACGACATAAATAAATTATAACGTTGTCTGTTGCATATCCAGTGTATGCACGATATGGATTATTACCAGTGTGTAATAAGAGAAGTGCCATCTTTTGGACAATTTACGTATGTTACATATAAGCAGAAAATTTGTACATAACGTTGGATTAACTAAAAGTGTTGTTGAAATTAACAACACTTTTGATTAGTCTAATTAATTTTATTTCTTAATACAGCTCATTTTGTTAAATGAATTGTACTTACTGTGCAAATGAACTTAACAGGTTTGTTAAATTAATAAAATAAATGTAACAAAATAATATGATTCCCTTCACAACATTTCCTTTGTTAGATTAATTATAATTTTGGTTAGTTCAACAATCTTTTGTTAATTTAACACCTGTCAAATATGCATCTATATGTATGTACATACCTGGTACATATTGAAATCTTCTTTGCTTTCTTGCGAAGTTTACCATAAATCACAACACTTTAAAATTGTTATTGGAAATGGTTTTTCAGTGTTAAATGAAACAAATGCTAACCCGGCGTTAAGAATTAATGGTTTAGTTGAAATCGATGTATCTTTTTGACTCCAGAAAATTATTATTATTTGAATGAAATCTTAACTTAGTTGAGTTTAATATTTAATAAATGTTTGTTTGATTCAACCAATTTTTGCTGACAAAATATCACTGAATAGCCACATAAGCGAATATTTAAGCTAAGAAAATTATTATTTGCCATATACCTCTGACAAAATATATTTTGTTGCTTGAACAAATCTTTTTTTTTTCCGTGAATCTATACTGTTGATTAAATCTGGTGACACCTGTATATGGAATTTGTTTCATATGGTGCTTTACTTGTATAAATGTTTAAAAAATATATTTATATAAAATCCTTCATGTACCTAACTTTCTTACCAAATATATTCTCGTTGGATTAGTATACCCAATCAAAATGTTATATATTACACATAAGTGTGTAAATAAATGTTACATTAAAAGAGTTTATTGCTAGTAAAAGCGATAATCAGATTTGATTTAACGACTTCCGAATACGTTGTAAACTTTTTCAGGTGTATAATTAATTAATTTATATGCAAATGTGGCAAACCGACGCCAATAGTTGTATTTAAAGCGGTCCTAAAAAAAAACAAAAACACTTTACAAACCTACTCAATATACATGAAAACGTACGACCTAAATGGCAAAATAAAAATCGTTTCTGTTTTTGAGGCGAGTTCAGGAGCGTATAAATAGGCCGTAAAATAAAGAACATAAAAATACTTAAAAACGTGTCGGTCGTATATTTGAACCTTCCCAATCAATAACGGGCCGAACAGTTATAAGGAAGTGGCTCCATAAACACATCGGGGAAAATATTAAATAAAATATCAACACGTGTGTTCGCACCTATACTTTTTTCTCCCGTTCTTCTTCGCCGGTATTCGTTCGGACAAAGAAACACGATCGTAAATACAACTCCGACCTGCTACGGAACGAAAAGGGCATAAAAATCGAATGCGTCGGTATTGATAGACTCCGATGCCAGTTCAATTGATTTGTTTCTCACCGTGATCTACGTCACTGGGATTATAGTGAAAGCTTGACGCTAGAATCGAGCTTTCGTTTGTTACCTCACTCTTTCTCTCTCTTCGCTATCCGCTTTCTTTACGGGGCGCGCGCTTTTTCGATAGCTAATAACCGAATCCGCCGCCCGTATACACATCTCTAGACAGTAATAATTTTCTGACCGAACTCACTCCTTATAACGGCGTGTGTTCAGAACAAGACGAACGAACCATCGCGTATGCATGGCTGTAAGTTTCTATGTTCGGGTTATTGATGGGTGTAAAGTGCATTCGGTTTTTTTCTTCTTTTCTTTATCGATACCATTGCTGAACCCAAGTGGGTAATGAATTGTTGATGTTTGGAGCGCCTGACCGTAATGATATATGTGCACTTGTAGGAAAAGGGAAACCCTATTAAGCGTATGCGATACCCATTTATAATTCACGCATATACCGGGTGTCCAGCCTAAGATGCAATGGTCCCTAGCCGATTTATTATTGTTTTTTTGAAAAAATGTTGCCTCGAATCATATTCTACACATGTTAAAATTAGTTCCTGAAACGGCGGACTTCCGGTTGTACCGGAAGTAAGTACTAACTTTATTATTTTAAATAGAACACCCCATATATTATTGCACTTTTGGATTCCTTGTTAAATTTAAATACCAATACGTTAGAGATACATTGGAGCTAAGTTGTTCCGTTTCCGAATTACATGACGCTTTCCGAAAAAAAAGACATTTGCAGTGTTTTCGGTGTTTGGAAATACTTCAGGAAATACGAAAGTTAGAAAGATGCGGTTTTCGGTTTTCGCCTAACCATGAAACAGCACACGTCTTTTATTTTAAAATTGTTGCGTTTAAATTACAGCGTTATTAAATAGGGATCTGTAATTTTCGAACTCTAAAATCATGGATAACTTAATTTTTTTAAATTGAGGAATTTTTATATAAATGGATGTAAAATTTAATTTTCTTTTGATTTTATATGGGTATCATTGTGTCTATCCGTTGGAGATATCTACTTCCGCTACAACCGGACGTCCGCCATTACTGAAACTAATTTTAGCATATGTAGAATATGATTCGAGGCAACATTTATTTGAAATTTTTTTTCAAAAAGGCAATAATAAATTGGCTAGGAACCGTTGCATCTTAGGTTGGACACCCGGTATATGGCTACGAAACTCGTAGACAATATTTTTGATTTTAAATATACTTTTTACAATCTAAATAACTGCTTACTTCAATTAAATGCCACCTAGAGTAATCTGTAATACTTTTTAACAAATATACTAATAAATCAGACCTCAATTTTGCAAGTGGCTCTCGCTGTAAATTTTCCCCCTCCCGATTGATTTCGCTCCCCTACAGACGACAAGGTTGTTACTTTATACCAAATAAAAACAAATTTACGTACAATTTGTGATAGTGTAATACCAACGAAAATGTGAAAAAAAATAATCTTTTAACATATGATCTTAGGTGATTAGGGTTCATTTACTAAATAAACTCCCAATAAGAAATATTTCCGTGTTGCCTCTGGTCTTGTGCAACGAGCAGTAGGTGACAAATGAATCAGAAACTCTAATTGAAATACCTTAGGTGATTTAAAACAAAAGGCTTTTAAAGGAAATAAAGTATTTTGGGAAAGAAAATCGTTTCCAATTTGTTAGTTAATATTCAGGAATAATCAAACATAAGTCATAAGCAATAATTTAAATCACATTAATTTTATTACAAATTACAATTCAATGTTAAATTAATTTCTGAGATAAGGTGAAAGTTGAAGTTGTGTAACTGTTTAAATAACTATAATAATTAAATTAGTCCATATCGCCACTAATTTTTTGTATCATTGCCTTGCGTGAATTAGTTTATTATGATGAAAATGAACACAAACATGTATGTAGATGTACACATTTTGTTCTAAATTCCAAGATATCTGTTGACCCAATTTATTATCATTCTCCTAAGTAATCACATAAGCGTCTTTTTGTTCTAACTTCGCTCAGACTAATAATTTTATAATTGTAGGTTCGTACAAAATGCATTTGACTTGCAGATAATTTGCGGTAAATTTGTTATAAATCTTCGAACCATTACATACACATAAAATTCTGTATAATTGATTCTCACTTCCTTACGTTTGTTAGCTTTCAGTAACGAAATAATTTCCCTTGAAAGAACTGAAATATATTGGACAAGAATTTGCAAATTGTATATGTTACATGTCACTTCAACAACCATGTTTATTACAATATAAACAACTACAGCATAATTATTACATCAATTTCCCATACAATGTGTAAACCGTGCAGCAATTAAAACTGCAGAAAAATATGTCGACGCAAACTGCAAGCATATGCTGTGCCTAAGACATCGTTCGTTGGATGCCCACGTGCCCATTCATAAACATGACATGTGTCGCAAATAAACACCGTCCAAGCGTAAATAAAATAAAACCGAATCCCGTATTGTTGTTGTCTGATTCTGTCAACCGCTCAGCAACGGGTATTTCATGCTTATTAAGATATTATGCGGAATTTACGATTCCGAATGCATTGTTCTCGGCGGTATATAACTGTAGCAAAAAATAAGGAATAAAGATACGTTCGAGATTAGTATTAAATGTGTACGAAGTGAGCGGAAACGTAGGTGGACATAAGGTGCGTTAAATAGCTATAATGTTATTGTGTCGGTGAATACGCGTTATGTTGGATTACTATTGTTGCATTGGATAGTGAAACAAATGCATTGCCAATGGCTAACAATGAGATAATTAAGATCACTTTATAATGCTTTCAAAATCGATTATTGTTACGTATGTACTTACGTAGTTTAGAGGTAGCTTTCAATACCTTTTTAGATGCTAGTACAACTAATAGACAGATAGATAATATACAGGGTTTTCCACGGTAGCCGTTCGTTAGAAGTTTCCGAGGTTAGAAAACACCTGGAACTCTGAATTTTTGGAATCCGGGGCTATTCAAGATTCTCTTTCATTTTAAAATATTTTCAGGGTCTTACCACTGTCGGTTATACCGGAAGTCGCCATAAACTTTCTTATTTTAAATGGAACAGGCTGTATATTATTTCATTTTTAAATTCCTGAGAAAATGTTATGATGAGTTCTAATAGGTTTCCCTATACCTATTTTCAACTGCTACTTAGATATCTTGATTTTTTTGAAAAGTTTGAAAGATGTAGCGTTATTTTCAATACGGTAGCTTTTGCCCATTTTCGACTGGTAATAAACACTTCTAGGGTAAATGGAAGTACAAGAATGACACTTTCGAAATCCACATTGACAATTGATTTGTCGCATACAAGGTGTCCAAAACTGCATGACCAATTACAAAATCTTCAAAGTTGAAAAAGTTCTTTTTCTCAAATGGAACACCCTGTATATTATTGGATGATCAGATGCAGAATTTAATTCTGCATCGATTCGCAATGACTTTCCCTATACCTATTTATAACGGTTTTCTTGTTATTCCATATCTTTTACTAAAATCTAATAAAACTACAAAATCGTATGCAGTAAGCATTGATTATAAGAGGAATTAGAACAAGTGACTTGACAGTTGTTGATTTTATGTCAAAGTAGTACAATTCTATTTTGCTAATTCTATGAAATACAGTTAATAATGGAGAATATTGAAGAATATTCGAATAATGATCTGCTAAATTTGTTTTATACGCAGGGTGAATGTGTACGAATTGTCAGACGCACATCTTTCGTTTCTACTTTAGTTTGAAGATCATCAATGGTGAAATTAGCTGTAGCTAACTTGTCTCTCAATTTAGTCAAAACTACATTCTCTTCATTTACCTCCTTAGTATCACTAACTACAGAAATATAAATGGTGTTTGGAGTTAAAGGTTGCTTTTTTGTTGGGTTAGCTTTTTGAGAGCGCGTACTAATACCGGACATTTTGAACTACTGGTTTCGAGCAAAAAAACTAAGACAATTACAACATTGGAATAACAATTAGAGAAGATTATTAAAATGTATTACCCTCGTAAGATCCATCCCACGATCGTTCCAGTTCAGGTGAGAAACCTCGACGTTGCTGAGGGTTGCACACCCAGACTAAGTTCCCAGGCTGATATCCGCCTTCATTCGCTCTGATATCGTAGTATTCCTTGATTCGGTTACTTGCTTCATGGATATTCGCTCTTACCCGATTTGTATGCACAAGTTCGAAAGGTAGTCATCTCAAATACTTCATTAAAAGGACATTAGATAAACTGTGGCCAGTGGTTTCGTGGACCGATGCTCTATATGCTAACAGGAACAAACGTAGTTGCAGGTCAGAATCTCGCAATGTTTAATAAATATTTGATCACTGTATATCCAGGACAATAATTCAAGATATTTCTAATTGAATCTTTTTTGTATGCAGCGTGACCTGCTGAAGTTTCAAGTAAATTGCGATACACCACTTTCGAAACATAATTGAATAAGTTGGGTCGGCGGTTTAACTACATAATTTGTTTTATTAGGTACTAGGGATTTCATTAGGACATAAACTATTTTCATTTTTAATTTTATTAAATATATTTACGGTTTATTGAAAATAAACGGCTAAGTATTTCTTAAAATATTCCTAGAAAAAACTGTAAATTTCATCACATCATGTATGGTATAAATGCACTTGTATAACCTTTTAACAAGCTGTAAATACTGATTTCTAAAAGTATGCAAGGCTTATAGAAAGAATAGGTGGATAGTTTCGACTCTGAGTAACTCATAAACATAAACTTTGACGTGATCGATTCGTATGTGCCGTTAAACTGGGCGTCTCTATATTTACCTCGAGGAGAAGGTAATTGATTTTCCGTGTTTCACGTGGCATAACACCCACTACGTCAATGCCGGACTATATCGAATACATACACGTATTATATCTTCACATATCTTATATAATAAGACCGTATTCTGCCATGTTATATTATTATGACAGAGTAAAAATAGATATTTCTTCCATTAGAGTTGTAATGAAAATGGAACACGCCAAGTTGAAAATAGTACAAAAGCTTTTACCTTGCATAAATCATGATGAAATGAAAGCTTGTTAGATACAAATGAAAAAATTATAAGAAACATCACCTCTTATGACGTCTGCATTGTTATCGCTAATAATATTATTTATAAACATAGAAATTTATATACATTCAGACTGGATTACCTGTCAGCAGAAGAAGATATGCTTCTATGTCTTTCTAGAAGAGCATCCCACGTGTTGTCATATCTGCATGTGAAAAGGTTACAAGAATACGATTTTACAATACGCTGTAATATAAACGTAATTTAGTTGAAGGTTTGAACCGCATTTGGCTTGTGAATCCGTGGAATTTGAGACAGTTAATTAAAAAACATTATATTTACAATTTCGTGCTCAAACGTAATGGACACGAAAATTAACGCGTGGGTTCCTTTGAGCGTCGTTGTTTGCTAACTAGCACAGACTTCTATTTGCTTTACCAATGTAGGTTTTATTAAATTACCTCGTACAAATACTGTATACGCTGAGGGAATGCTGATACATATATAGATTCATGGGAACGGAAGTTTTGGTGAAATTGAGTCCCTTTTAGCCTTATAAAATGAAATATCGATTAGCTCTGTTGGTTTGGAAAGCAGTATGATAATTTCTTGTATTAACATCCGCTTTCACATGATACTATTATCAACAGACATGTAATATCAAAGGGCAACAGCAGACTAAAACTTAAATACTAGTACCTAGACTAGAAAAAAGAAAAAATGCTGTTAATTAACGATACCATAGAATGATCACACCGAAATGAAAAGTCTGAGTAGGCTTTTGATAATATTTAGCGAAGAGTTGACCGGCTTTTTAGCTACGAGTTCCCCGGAAGTTCTTCTCAAGAGGCATATTGGAGCTCACCCCTGATCTAAGTTTTGGAAACATCCAGAGCGGGTTCTGGTCCATAGGGGTGATAGCTCGCCCCTCGTTTGGCCAGTTGATCAGCTATCTCATTGCCTTTAATTAAGAAAACCCTGGAACCCATACTAGTGTAATTTTATTTGTCATAGCCAATCGCACTACACTATTTAAGCACCTCTGAACCAGCAAAGATTCAAAGCTATTCCCTTTTAGAGCGTTTAACATGGCCTGGTTATTAGAACATATACAGCCATAATCCTTACAAAGTCAATGGTTATACCACGCATGTGCGTCTCCCGCTCATTCTTCTTACTGCAGTAGGTATTCCCCTACATTCAGTCATTCGTCATAGCCACTCATAGCTCACAGCGCATACTGGCGCGAGCGCAGCGGTTGCTTTGCTATTCAATCTACACGCAGATATGTGTTAATTTTTAGTGACCGTGAAACGTATTGTATTTTTATTATGAAAATGAATAAATTGCAATATGTATTGCTTTGGACACACGTATTTATCAACTCAAAAGGTGTAATGAAAGTGTAAAATAGTAATTTATAGTATCTATTATGTACTTAAAAATAGTCTTTCCTCATGACAAGAAAATTAAAGTAATTCTAATGAACGAAGGACAAAACCCTCATAAAGAAATAATAAATTTAACGAAAGAAAAATAAAACTTAATTTTGAGTAAATGATTTAAAAAAATGAAAACTTAAAAGTAACTCTTAATAATAAATTAAATAAACTTTAACCCCAGATCGGTTACTATTCTATTCGTAATAGCAATAAATAAAGAAATATAAAATTAGGGTTTGTTCATGACAGGGAAATCAAAGACATTCTAATGTATTTAGGGCAAAACCCTCAAAAAGAAATAGTAAATTTAATGAAGGACAAATAAAAATTAATTCTGGGTAAATAAATTTAAAAAATAGAAAACTAAAGTAAGGCTTAATAATAAGATGAAATAAACGTTAATTTTTTAAAAATCATTGAATCTTCAAACAAAAAGTTCAAATATGCCCCCATTCTTGGCTAAACAATATCCTAATGTGTTGTAGAAATTCATTATAACATTCTCCAACATTTCTGGGCTAATGTTGTTTGACGTTTGAACAATTTTATTGCGCAACTACTCTACATTAACTGGTCTAACGTCTTCATTGCCATAAATTATTTCTTTTAAATAACCCCAGTAAAAGAAATCGAGGGGAGATAAATCTGGCGGCCATTTGATATTTTCAGAATGAGTTCCAACCACCGGTTAGGAAACTGTTCATTTAAATATTTTCGAACAGCCACTGCATTATGTGCAGGGCAACCATCTTGTTGAAAGTAGATTTTCAAAAGTTTTGCATATTTATGTCGGGAAGTTGCTGTACAGTAGGTAGAATGTGGGTGTCCAGTAATTCTAAATATGCATTTGCGTTCAAATTGCCATTGATAAAAAAAGGTCCAATAATATGGTTGTTTAACAAACCTGCCCAAACATTTACTTTTTGCTGTTGCTGACTAGATGAACTTAAATATCTGTGCTCGTTTTGCTTGGCCCAGTATGTTGACACAGATAAATTGTGACTTCTAACCAAAGGAAAAGAAGATTCATCGGTAAAGATAATATTGTTTACCAAATTAGCATCTCGGTTAATTAAATCACTTGATTTTTCACAAAATTCCATACGCTTAAATGCGTCGCCGTGAAATAATTGTTGGTGTTTAGAATATTTAAAATTTTGATAGCCATTTGCTTTGAGTATTCGCTGAACGGAAGAACGGGATATGTCTAAATCATTGGAAATAGTAATTTTTTCTGAATTTCAATTTTCTTTTTCAAATGCTTCTCGCTTTTAAAAAGACTCGACTTGATGTCGTTACACTCGGCGCTACGCGCCGCGTTAAAGAAATTTGTAATTTCTTATTTTTTTAATTTTTCGTTTTTCGTTCTTTTTTTAATTTTTCTCTTTTCTCAAACGCGTTTCTAAGGAGGAATAGTCTCAATTCATGTCGACCCTACAGTCCAGATTTGTCAATTTTAGGTATTTATCTTTGAGGAGGCTTAAGCAATTTCCTTAAGCTGCACCGCTACACAACGTGGAATATTCGGAGCACATAAAACAGACAGAAATATAGTCGTAATGATGATTAGGTGAGAGAATTGGCTCTGTGGGAGTGCGTAATAAGCATAGTAATTATTTAGGCTTCATCTACTCCCTTAAACAAAAAACTCTCTTTCGTTTTTTTTTTTGACTTTGGGAATGTAGGTTGGGAGAAAATACCTTACATATTTATTTTTTTTTTAATATATTTGCTAATTGCAGCCATGTAAGGTATTTTCTTCCGACCAAAATTTTCAAAGTAAAAAAAGAAGAAAGCTATTACCAAAAGAAAAGGTCAACAAAGAAAGGAATCATAAAAAGTCATTAACTCTTGACGAAATACGCAAAAGCTATAAGTGTCAATAAAATTTAGTGATGCTTATTTGCAGTTTTTTATACTTTGCCTAAATTATCGTTTTTTTTTCAGATTAACGTTCTAAAATTAGTAAGCATCAATTTGTCGTGACACGCAATAGCCACACACAAAGTAATACTGGATTTTAGGGTTTGAAGATAAGCAAAACTTATTGTTAAGAGTATTTTCTTTTTTGATAAACCAAAAATATTTTTTTTCCCTCTCTGTAAGTCAATTGGGGATGTTAGCGCCCTCATCTCTTGTTTGTGGTTTTTTGGCCAGAAATATTTTGTGCCATGTATTTGTACGTGAAAGATGATTGGAGTTTGGTCCAATAATTTCAATTCTCACCCGTTGTCTCATCTTAGATGTGTCTGTGTACCAAAGTAGGTGTCCTCTTTCAAATTTTGGCCCCCATAATTAGTAACAGAAAAAACACTTTTTTTACAGTCTCATTATTAGTTATTACAAAACACAAATTTGAGAAAATGTGTGCGGGGGTTATGGGGATATCTGCACAAAATGAGAAGAGACTCTGAACAAGCATAGATTGAACATATGATTAGAGCGAATTTTCGTCGATAATATCCTACAAGATTACTACAATTCATAGTCTAAGGAATTTGTATCGCATATCAGAAACTGTAAAGCTTCAAACGTCTGATAATATATACGTATCATCACTACCTATGCGGTTTTTCTGAAATTATTGAGATGTTACCCGTTCATTATCCATGTAGTTGATATACACATCAAAACTGATAAATCACATAATATTACGAAAATTGTTGCTTGATTATTTTTTATTATTTCGCAATCGTACTGCCGTCGAATAATATTTTAATACACACTTAGGGTCGTATAAATAAGATGAAACAGCTCGTTTTCTGGGTGGCCGCATGTCCCGGGGTAACGATTATTGAATATTTAAAACGCGAACTGGCCATTTTTAAACCCGATCGCTCCAGCCTCAAATCAGTGAATTCGCCGCCGCCTTTGCTTTGTACTTTACCAACTCTTTTGTTATCTTCTCTCGCATTCTTCCTTTTGCTGATTTAAATTCGTAATTATCGTCACGAATCGGACCGGCGAAATCGCGACGCGGCGAGAATATGTTCTCGAGGAATCCGATAAAACTTCGAGATAGGGACGGATTTTCAAAACTCTATATAGAAGTATGCGAATAACGTAAAGATTAAATAAAATACAGTGCCTCCAAAGTACATTGTGTAGAACTTGAACGTGCAGCTTGGAATCTTCAATAAACTCTGTGTGTGCTTGCTCTTTACATCAAGCCGAAATAAAAATTCCATTGTGCGTCTGTTATTGCACGGGATCACCACATGCAACTTCACCGTATATATATATAGGTACGCACGTTCGTGTATCATAACGATGAAAACAAGAAACAAATCCTTGTATTAGCTCTACTGTCATGTAACTCTAATTATTTTTGACAGTTGAACAGCGGGTAAAACAAATGAACTATTATGATGTTAATGACCTATAGGCTGGTAGGTAAAAAGTACACTATGCGTACGCCTTCCTTTCGTAGGTATTTTTATCGTCGGTGTCGGGTTATATAATGTGAGCCGCAGCTTAATAATCCAGTTACAGAAATAAAACAGATTTTTAAACAATTATTTACCCACTTACTTTGCCGCTTCTACCAGCCATGGCATCCTGTTCATGTTTTTTAAAGTTTCTTAGAAACGTCGTTTTCCTAAAATAAAAAGCAACAGACGAGGCGGGATATGAAACACTTAAGGTTATTAAGTTTTGCGTAACCAAAAATTTTCTTTAATAAGAGCTTTATAATGGTTATTAAGAAATACCTGGAATTTGAATAAAGGGTTGTTAAAATTATAGAAATTGTTATTACGCCGGTTGCTTATATTTTTATAATGGCAAATGCCAATGATGTTATGGCTAAAAGTGCAAATTCATGTAACTGCTAATGGTACCAACACATTAGCGCAATTAATTTATCTATATTGCGGAATTGTAACATATAAGGAAAGATTTATTTACATGTAATTACAAGACTGTGCTGATTTGCTAAACACACCTTTTACTAGAATCGTCAACATGTCTCTCACGCCTGTTTAAGGTGATCCGATGGTAGAAATATGTCAAAAACATCTCTCACACATTTTTAATTGAATAGGTAGGTATGCATTTTCAAGCAATTTCTGTTTTTTGTTAGAACTAACCTAATCTGTCCTCCTTCAGCCGTGGAGTCTCTTCGTGAATGAGCAAATAGTAAAACTGAACAATGAAAGGCAAATAGTTTTGGGATACGCAAAAGATCCTGCCATTGTGATTAATGGTAAGTTGAACAAAACATTTTACAAGATGTTCAAGAATGGACCTAGGAGAAGGGGTTTTACATGTGTTATAAAACACAATAGTCAATAAGTATGTGTATAAAATAAAAGATATATAAATTAAGGCTACAGAAATAGTTACAAAATAAAATAAAAAAGGTATATAACAGACAAGCAAAAATAAAATACATAAGACCAACAAAGACCAACAAAGTTAAACACACAGATATTCTTCTATGTCATGGAACTCTCCCTCAATCAGCATTTCCTTTACCCTTCTCTTGAAAATGTGGAAAGGTAAGTCTTTCAATTTTTCCGCAAGTTTGTTATATAACTTTCTACCCCAGTAGTTTATTGCATTTTGAGAACACGATAGCCGGTGGTATGGAACTCTCAATTTCTTTCGGGTCCTGGTGGTGTACCCATGAGGACTTTTGTGGACCATTTTTTAGCAAACATTTGCTTATTTTGATGAACAAAACTTACAACGGACAGAATAAATAACGATGGAAGAGTAAGTATTCTTTGACTACGGAAATGCGTTGTACAGCTTTCTTTGTTTTTTAGATTGCACAGGAACCTAACCGCTCGTTTTTGAACTATAAATATTTGCTGTGCTTCAGTTGATATTCCCCAGAACATTACCCCATAGGAAACGAGGGAGTGGAATGTTGCGAAGTAGGCAGTTCTGGCTACATCATGTGTTGCGATATGCGTGAGTCTTTTTATCGCATACAGAGCAGAAGAGAGTTTCTTCGCAAGTTGATTCACATGTTCCCGCCATCTAAGAAGTGAATTTACTTGAGAGCTATTATTGGAGGGTGCAGCAGATAGAACCAGCCTTTGTGTTTTACTACCATCAAACCATCCTGAATTGCTTTGTTGGTGTTGATGTGAAGTTTCTCTATATCTGCAGCTTTCACGAAAAGACAGCTGCCGTCGGCGTACAGGCATATTTCTGCCCCTAGCACATGTGAGGGCAAGTCATTTATATATGTAAATAAGGAAGAGTAAGGGACACAAAATTGAATAATTTATACCTCTTACTTCAGATCGAGAGCCGTTTCCATTCCGTTGATTGAACTCTGTCGGTCAGGTAAGATGTTAACAGGTTGAGAGCATTACCTCTTATTCCGTGATATTCCAGTTTGGTCAATAAGATACAGTGGCTGACAAAACTGAATGCCTTCGTTAAATCTAGAATGTTTAACCCAGCATAAAAATATATCAATATCGCAAAATTTTTGTAAACAATATTGTAAAATAATGTATAAATATTAGTCCATTAACGAAAAGGAAGAAGTTAGATAGTCGTTCACCACTGAAGCTCTACAGTGAAGGAATAAAGCTGTCTAAGAAATTGAAATTATTATTGGAGGAATTGAAATACCTTGGCGCGAGTTGTAACCCTAAAGGTTGCGTAGCATGGGCAGCTGGAAAGAATTAAAATCAAACCGGATATATTTATGTTGGCTACCACAGCTCATTGGGGTCAAGGCCAAATATGACGTACCGAACATAGATTACAATGGTCAGACTCATACTCACCACCATCTTTGGTATGCCGTACAAAGACTTACTTAAGACAACTGCTATAACTGAACTTAGTAAGATACGGAAGTTGGCGTATTTAGGAATAACAGGAACAATGAGCATTACATTTATAGGAATAATGAAATGTCTCCTAGACGTTCCTTCTTTCGATTTGCTGACAATGGAAGAGACAAAAACTTATAAGGCTGCAAGTAATACCAAGTGGCTGGATCGGGGCAAAATAATATTGTTCAGTATGTGGAGGGAAATCTTTTGGGAATGAGATCAGACCGCGTGATATCGACATATCTATTTAACAAAAATTTAAAGGTGAAAATCAGGAATCCAATGGCTGGTGAATCGGTCAATTGATATGGTTTATCAACGGATCAAAAAATCAGAATTTAGAGAATTACTTCAATCAACCACCCAAAGATTCGTACAGATTAGTGACAGGGTGATATTGAATTGGTTGATATGATTTAATGGATAAATGAAATGGGAGATTAAATATAAAAAACCTGCTGCAGTATTTAAAAAAAAATCAAGAAAACCTAAGAGGAACTGATAATGAGACAATAATTTGCAAGTAGTCTTGGAACTGAGCTGCTATAATCTTTATGCGGCTCTTTTTCATTGTATTTATTGATTTTAAGAAATTTATTATTATTTATATTTATTATATATGGTATTTACATTTACGAATGTCTACTTTTTAATTTTAAAAATAAAAACTCTTTCACAAATAGTCAAAAATTGCACAACTATGAAACAAGAAATAAAATAAATTATAACGTACCTATCCACAAGCTTACCAAAACTGAAAAAGGCATAACTTACAACTGTATAAAGTTTCACAACAGATTACCAAATCATATTAAATTAGAGGCTAACCTACATAAATTCAAAAGAGCAGTTTACTCATATCTTTGTAATGTAAAACCATATACAATCCACGAGTTTCTGAATAATTAAATTAAATTCATATACTGTTTCTTTCTTTCTTTTTTACTGACGCCATTTCTACTTTGTATTTTGTTTTGTAACTGAAACTGTAATACCATTGTAGAAATAAATAAAGACTTACTTACTTACTATTTATTTAAATCAGAAAATTTAGCAACCCATATATCGAATAAATTAAGACACAAGCTTCTATTAACTTCTTGACTTAAAATTTGCCTGGGAATCGCCTGTTGCAATAAGTGCACAACATTAAGTAACGCCCTGTGCAGTTTCGTGTACGTACAAACCAAACATCTTTTGCGTAATTGAGGTCACTCTTGTTGAATCTCACTGATCCTATTTGTGCAATGAATAATTTTGGTTAGCTTTCCTTCTTGGCCTAGATTTTCTGCCATTTGCATGAGAGCTTTCGATTGCTTTCTGTCCTTATTTTTTTCCGCTAGTTTTCCACTCCTATTTTTTTTCGATTTCTTTCGATTTTCCTTTAGCTGTCCTTCCTTGGCTTCCATTTAGTTTTTGGTGCTTTAAATCTTTTGCCTGCATTTGAATATATTCTAACTATTCTAACCGATGTTATCATTATGGTCTTATAGAGCGTTATAGATGCCACTATTGAATGCTTTATACATTCTCAACTTGGTATTTGTTCTAATGTGGTGGGTGCTTAACTTCTGATATTTTCAATAGCTTCTGTTCGATGCTTTCATACGTTGTCAAATATCCGTCTTTTTAGTTTTTCCCAGTAATAGTCGCTGCCATGTATAGCTGCATGCGCTGTGTTTTTATTCTTTGCGTTATCATGGCATCTGTTAAGTTTTATTTCTTCAATATCCTGAACATGATAAAGACAAAAAAATTTTCTTTTATGCACGTAATTAATGAGCACCATTTTGGAAGAAAAGCAAAGAAGAAATGTCATTTTAGGAACACTGAGGAAAACTAGGAAGCACAAAATTTAATTCCATAATAAGGTAATGGATAAAATTTGATAAAAAGTTTACTTCTTTGTTAAACATGATGGAATTTCGATCTGAAACCCTTATGCCTACTAATATTCTTAGGTCAAACGTTGTCGAACATTGGCGTGTTACTTAATACTATGTTCAGAATAGTAATCCCAAAATCTATGGCGAGATGTAAAACAAGAAGTGTTGGTTAATGACATTATACAAGATTTAGAAAATTTTCTGAAGAGGCTTAATTTGTTCATTCCTGTATATTTTTATAGAACTGCAATTAATTTCATGGGTAATTAGTGTCAAGAAGAAATAAAAATCGAGTGTATGACAAAATATAGAAGTAAAATCGTTCTTAATTATTTGTCTCGTACAACCTGATAACTCTGCATTACTACAGTTGGTAGCTATTAACATTTACATATTAACGTAATTTTTGTCTATGATTAGCTGATTGAATCATTTCGATACAGCTCACTTCATTATTAATTTCAAAGAACAGTAAGCCATAGGAATTAAAGATAATTCAAACAGATGTATTTCTCAGTTGGATTGACGCCAATGTGTATTGAAAATTATTAGGATAAAAAGCGACTATGTATAATACAATGATAGACTTTTAAAAGTTCTGAATCGTTTATAAAATGTGGAAACGTTAAATCCATTTCATGACTCAATATTACATGAATCCAAAGCATAAAATCAGCAATAGTTTTGCAATCTAAAGAATGTGTTTATATATTCTTCTATCCCTTAAGCTTTTGGTTTAAAGAGATTGCATTTTATGAGTGACTCGTAAATAAGGAAGTTGTTTATTTTATTTCTACGTGAAATTGAAATCAGTAGCGCTTTGTTGCTTCCAGCTTTTTACCACTTGACATTTGACTTTTTCTTTGAATGTGTAGTCCCATAAACGAGGCCAGTGTTTCAAATTTTGACGTTTATATCTTATTTATTTCGTTTTAATTATCCGGATATGGGCGCTTCAAAAACTTAATAACTCCTTTTTTGTCCGCAAAGTATCGGGTTACACTATTGACTCAACGCAACGATAGCAGCATCCTGAGGAATGGTAGTAAAACTTTATGACACCATATCAAAACATATTAGCACTCAGCCGGAGCAAGCCACGTGATACATTTTATCGCCCACCGAAGAAAAAATAAACATCTATGTACTTTGTCTCTTTCATGCACGGGCATCTGTGAGGAAAAAAAAAAACTAAATGATTCACAGCGGTAGGGGAGTCTTGCGGAGCAGAACTTCTCGCCTTTCCGTTATACGTTATATCCCTCGGCCAACATTATTAAATGTTAAAAATTCAGTAACACGACAATAGAACGGGAAAAGTTGCTATATTCAATTGAAGATGAACAAAAACTTCATGCCATCCGCTTATCTATCTAACGAACGAATTGTATTTACGTTTTACGCTGTACAATCTCTAGCTGGTTTGTTTATTTGGATTCTGGGAGTTTTTTTTTTTTTCTTAGCGTGGAGCATTTCTCCGCCTCAGTATTTCAAACTTTTAACGGTCACTGGTTTCAATGAAGCGAGCGGAATTGAACTGAAAAAGAAGCATTACGCCGCAGAGGATAATACAATCACGTCGGCTCTTTAGTTATATTTATTCTTGGCGGATCGAATCACAAATCACAACGGATTCGTAAATTGTGTTCTCGCGAAGTACATGAATGTCGTAATGTGTAAGATGAATATGCAACATAAAAAATGTTTACGAGAAACTCTTCTAGGTAAGTGTAAGTTCGTGATATGTGCGTCTATTGTTGTTAAATCTTCAGGAGGTGTATATATAACGTGTTCACAGTAATGATGTATGTAAGAAAGTTCGTAGTTCATAGATCTTTTGTTGATAGGACGAGTACGCACTTAGAAAATTCTAGGATTTGGATTGTGTAATATTAAGGATATATTCTATTGCCAACTAAATATTTTATACCGAACCTCTGTAATATTAAGTATACACATTGAGAGAAATTCAAACAATAAGACAACCGCAAATATTTTTACATCCCATGAGATAAATTTTTATAACTAATTCATCCAAAAAAGCGAAGTGTCTTCTTTGTTACTTACCAACGGAGGTAACCTTAAAACAATTTTTTATAGATAATTTCTTATAACACCTTGAGCAGTTTTTAATTCTAAGTTTAATCGAAATAGAAGCTGTAAGTTTTTCAGTTGATATAAAAATTAAAGAAGAGTGAAGTTTACCTTTTTCGTCACGTGTTTAATTAAGAATTCCAAGTAAGAATTTGTGTATACAAAAGCAGCAAAACCATATCAGTGGTTGAATGGTTAGCATGTTTGCTTCATACTTACAGAATGTGCAGGTTCGATTTCCGGTCAAAATGTCTTTAATTGTAGATAAAAATCGGAATATATCTTTTTCCTCGGATAGGCAGAAAAACCTTCAATCCCATGTCAATGCAATGTTTAGTACATAAAAATGATATCAGTAGTTCGAACACCTCTGGTTTCGATAATATTTTCGTAAGGATTAGAGCATTATATCAATAGACGTCAGCGCCCAAAAATATCAGCAGTAATTTAGCAACGCCATTTGTAGTAGAATAGGCGCCATTAACCCTAGAATGGGAATAGCAACCGTATTTCCAGATAGCGTTGTTTATATGCACCCACAAGTAAACGTTGAGTAAATGAATTGTAAAGAGACGCAACCGTACTCAGTTTACGGGATTCGATAGCGTAGATGGCGCACCAAGTTCCATAGGAATCCCGTAAGACTTAAAGCGCCATCTGGATGTCGGATCCTCCAAAACTGAGTACGGTTGCGTCTTTTTACAATTCCTTCATTTAACGACTAAACCTAGTTTAATGAACTTTAACCTCAAAAATGATTAAGCAAACATGTTTGCCGCAGTATTTGAAACTATTATAAACAAATTCACTCTAACAATATGGCCGTTTGTACAGTTTAAGATGAGAACAACGAAAACACAGATCACAAAATAATTTCAATGATGTGTATTATGGCTAATAACACTCCAAAGGATTTACGCCGCTTCAGAAAGGCTTTCTAGATTCGTAATTTGTGGTGGATCATTCCCCGCTTTTGTAGTCTATACCTAATTCTTTTAGTGCTGCCATTAGTTTGTCTCTATTTAGAGAATCAAAAGCCTATTGGAAGTGTATGCGAAGAGTAATTCAAGTTCTTTTCTATATTCCCTCGCTGTTCTCTAACATCTGCTTTACAGTGTTAATGCCATCTATTGTCGATGCATAAGGGAAGATGAGTGGAAGCTATTTTATTATTATTTTTATATTATTTGGATAGTTAAATTTTCTTTAGCAATTTATTTAGTAATTTATGTTATTTTGTGATGTACTTGTACAGGATTATCTATAGGTATGATTAAATAAAATAAACCTATTTAAGTTACTTCGCTTGTCTTTGAGTTACCTCGTCAGTCTTAAAGTTAACCCGGTTTATTAATTTTAAAACAAATGTTATGGCTTCCCAATTTTGTTTTCTAAACTGTGGAGATGATTTTTTATTATTTTATTAATCAAATATTTCCCTGTCAAGATAACTAATTTACAAAAATAACATTTTTTAAATAGATATAATCATAGAAACAGTATATGTAGCGCCATTAAAAAGTTAATAATACCAGGAAAGACACCATTTCATTTCATGCGGTTAAAAGAGGTAACAGAGAAAGGAAATATGAATTTAAAATATACATTTCGGGACACAGATGCCGCGCTTTCCTAAAAATAAACGTTTGTATTTCAACCTATTCGTAAGTATTTAACCGTGGCAAATTATTATTAGATCAAAGGTGGTCAGCTGTCATTCTTACAATAAAAAATGTTATATACGTGAAAGCCTCGGATTTTATGGGACACAAGAGCCGTTGTTTCGACTGATTGGGTTTCCTTTTTCCTGCGTTATTTATGCCGATTAATACGAAAACAACTGTCCGCAAAACACAATAAATAAAGCATTTATATAGAGTCTCTTCTAGACAGTATTGGACATTTATATCAAAGTTTTTATTGCTCATTTATAAGCTTCCCAGGTTAATGGATTTGTTTTGGCCTTTTAAATTAAAGTGAAAGAAAAATCGTTTTGGGTATTGTACAAGCTTTTATTATTAAAATTTTGAGGTTATATGGATTTGTATTTTGCCCATCCAGCATCATCCAGTAAGTGGCCAGTCCGTTGCAATACATACATGTCATCACCAAAATCTGCTGAAAGTGGGAAATTGAGCACTTTTAATCGGGCTACCATTTGGCCTAGCAACCAAAATCGTTTACCAATATTCGTTCATTGCTCATGTAACGTCATGTACCATTCTTTATTGCAACGAACTGTACATTGGGCTACAAAAAGTCTTAGGACAAGGCATGACCTTAAACCTTCCTCAAAACTATTGTTACCTCTTGCTGTGACAACATGATATGAGAGATAGAATTCTTAATTCTCAGTGGAAATGTGTTAAGGATATCACTACATACTACTAAGTAACAGCAACAAATGAATTTGCTTTTCTAAAGACTAGCGGTGGTAGTATTTCTGTATCTTTTGGCGTTCCGTCAAATTAGTTATTTGCTTGAAAATCGCAAAAATCATCGCTCTTAGACAGATGCCAGGAAAATATTAAAATTAAAAACTGAATTCAAACTTATTCTGTTTTAGTTTACAAATTATAAAAAATGAAAAATTACTCAACGCCATATATGTTCCAAACGATGCTTTCCTTTCTTGACTATTTGTCTTCTTATCTTAACGAAGTCAATCTTTGTTATTATATGCAACGGCCTGTATACTTACTCATCTTCACTGAAGATTTTAGTAATATTTTTTAGTGTCAGTAACACCCTGCAAGAGCAAGTGATGTATTGAATAAGGCTTAAAATCTTTTAGTAGCAGCTTCTTTTCAGCCAACTAGACGAAATGAAAAAGATAACCGGAAATTTGGACCATCAATATCAGTTTCTGCAAACAATACTTACGTCGGCAAAAATTTCTGGTAACAATTTGAGGTTTAGATAATATTCGCTCTTGAAAATGTACCATATTGCAATAAGGTACATGCTTTATTAACATACATGTATCAAGATGTCAATATACGTGTATCTAACTAAAGCCGGAGAAATTATTATTAATTAATTTTTTCTATTTCTTAATAATTAATCATGCACACATGCATTTGAAACCAATTAGCAGAAATTCTACAGGCAAAGTGAAGGTTATTCAATATTATAAGGTCTTATTTTAATAGACTCTATTTTAACATTTACTGTTAAATCACCCACACATAAACTTCAAGTAGAGGAGATGGAAGGAAGCTGCAGAGAATTCAATTTTAACGATACCTAGGTATCCGTATATCATCTCAATTATCAATTTAACCGTAATATATTGATCACGTATATTTAAAGTAGCAGCACGGGCTCATGTTGCGGGGACATAAAAAAGACCTGAATATATACTGCGAAGGCAACGCTATACCGTTAATGTAAGCAAATGCGTACTTTATAGGACCATATTTTACGTGTGATTTCAACAAACTTCCTCTTAAACTTCCTTTAAAACTAATGAATGGGTAATCGGAACACGTAATTAAATCAGAAGAGCTGCTGCTGATTGAAAATAATTATAGAAGATAAATGTCGACAATATCGCTCAACAAACAACATAATATCTTTAGTTTTAGTGGGGCACTGTTATTTATTGCTTTATTAGAACTTTCGGACTATGAATATTAATCAAATATTAGTGATGATTGCTTTGGCTTTTAATTAATCTATTAATTGGTCTGTAACGGCTAATTAGGGAGAAAGATATAGGCATTTTAATATAGGCAATTAGTGTTATGTAGAAATATATTTCCCTCAATATTTAAATTGGTATCATTCAAAGAATGCCTATTGATCTTGTAACTTGGTTCATTTAAATTTGATTTAGTTTATTTTTGTATTGTATATACAAAACATTGTCTGTGATGACAGCATTTTAATTATTTAAATTATTATTCTAAATGAAATTCCAATCAGACTTTTAAATTTAACAAATATAACACCTAATATCTTAAGGCTTATATTAGCAGTTTGTGGAGTAAAACCAGATATTTTGCTTCATATTCATAGGGCTTTCTTTATTGCTTTACGTGTCAGGTGTAGTAGTTATGACAGGTTTCCACCAAACAGCATACATACAATGTTAAAATCGAATTTAACGGATTTGCCTCACGTCGAGTAGGATAGAAGGTGTTCCGCAGGAAGGTATTTTATCTCCACTGCTGTGGTACATGACCTTCTGGCTGTCACTAAAATGCGATAGTACCGTTCACCCGGAAAAGGAAAAAGGAGCACTTGTTACCACACACTATAAAAGCTGTGAAACTTGCATTTAGGATAATGTAAAATATTTAATAGGCGTCTTATTTGAAAAGACACTATTCTTAAAGGATTATTTATCTATGCCTCAAAAGATGTCTAGACTTTGTTTTGTGGAACAATCGCCGAAAGCACCCCCCCCCCCCCTCCCAGGATTTCTTCGGCTAACATAATTTATGTTGTACGACGAAACAGCTGTCAATTTAACATCCGACTAATAAAGTGTAAATCTCACAAATTTCGTGTTATTAATGAATATGGATTTACATCAAGTAAACGCCGAATCTATTAAAATAACATAATTTAATTTATTTCTGATAGTATTTCAGTTCAATACAAATTTTTGCTTTGCCATAACAGCTTTAACAATCCAAAATAAGTAGAGGTTTTATATTGGTAATTTAGAACGTGAAACATCAAACAGTCGTGAAAAAATAAACGTACTTATGGCATCAACAATTAGTCATTTTACGTCTGGGATCAATACATATGTGTATAAACAGGAGTACAGACCAGAGTTGCCCATGGTTTGATAGCATATCTGGCTCCACTTCCTTTTGTTCACTGCTAATTATCTCCCAGTACCGCACTTCCAATCTCTGTAGATACCCCTTTACTGCCTCAATCTTCTTTCCTCTCCATTATGCCTTTCTGCAATGTCTGTTTTGCAGTTTAGTCCTCCGTTACCCTCACCACGTGTCCGAGCTATTTTAACCTATGCACCTTTGCCACGCTTGTTATGGACGGGTGACCGCACATTTCTTTAAATTCCGAATTCGACCTTCTCCTTCATAAATCTCCTTGTTTCTTGCCTTCGTAGATCCTCCTCAGAATCCTCTTTTCCCAGATTTTAAGCATGCCCGCCTTCCTTTTGCTTAGTTTCCATATTTCCGCCCGGTAGTTGTGGTATTTGTATACCACCACTATCGGTCGTAAAATACTATGATAAATTGGGTACCTTGACACTTCTTGAGATATTTTTACTTGAGATATGTTCACACAGTGAGCCCAAACACCTGTTACCTTTCGCTATTCTTTCATTTATCTGTGTCCTTTCATCGCCTTTACTCATTGTTGTCACTATAAGATAGCTGGATATTTCCGGTTTTTCCTAAATGTTTGTTCAGTCTCAAATCTTTGGTTTCTTGCACATTATTCTGCTTGTTTTTTATTCCCATGTATTTCGTCTTCCCCTCATTTATTCTTAATCCTTTATTCCTGGCCTCATTCTCCTCCTTCTACAACCTGATCTTTTCTATTTCTACAAAATAGCATACTTTGTTACGTATTTACCTTCAATACATCCCATTTGTCTTTATACTTGCTCTCTCTTCTTTTTCTACACAGCTACTTTACTTCCTTCCTGTAAATGTCGTGCTGTTCCTTATTTTCAGTCGTTTGAAGAGTCATAAACTTTAACATGGCCTTTCCTTTTCTGATTATGAGAGTTCTGCCTTCGTTAAGCCACGCGTTTTGCACTCGACTCTCGTTACCTTTTAGTATTTTTGCACCTTTTTTTCATGTTGTCCTCAAACCTTACTTCTATTTCTTCAATGGTTTTACCCTTCGCTTTGATATTAATGTTGATAATTTTTCGGAACTTCTCCCTTTTTTACCATTGCGTATTTTCCTTCGTTTTATAGATATTGTTATTAATGGATGGCTTTCCCTATTTAATTCTTGCTCTTACTAACAAATGGTTGCTATCAGCACCTATTCCTCTCTAGTTCCTTGCATCGTTTATATAACCTAGATGTTTCCCTTCTATCACAATATGATCAATTTGATTCGTTGTTTTCCCATCAGCAGCCATCCATGTCCTATTGTCGAAGAATGTAGCGATGTTCATTTCCTTAAAACCCGGCCTTAAAACCTTGAGATATTGGTCGTAAATCACGGTCAAAGGTCGAGCATTGTCACTTTCGACAAACGTAATTGCAGAAGGCCATAAACTGCTGCAATTCGATATGTCCGCCGCTGGTGGTCGTCTTTTTTCTCTTGTTCCTTACTAAGTAGGTACTTCAGATACATTTTAAACTAACACAAAGGGACGAGAAAATAGGCTCACTTTCACATAAAACGGACAATATCATTGTATATACAGATCATTCTCACATAGTCACCAGAAGAGTACGAACCAAATATCCACATACTTAAGAACAACAAGTTTTTCTTTTCTTTCACCTATACCACGTTGATGTCATGAGAAAAAATAGTTACGTACATACATTAGTTACATACCATCAAAAGCTACATAATCTCATAATACCCATTATGAATGGAATCAATACGTACGTACCTGGACTTGCCGCTAGTATGATGCAACGGTGCTGCTTAAGGAGTTGTTATTAACAATAAGCAAATTGAATACCAAGATTATTAAGAATAATAATTATAATAATAATAATAACGGTTTATTGGCATCAAACATAGTATAAAAATAAGTAAATGCTAAAATTCAACCAACATGCCAAAAGGTGCAGGATCAAGGGATCTTCATGGCCCTAAGCATTTTATTTCCTTATATTTAAAAGTAATAAATTTTTGTGTTAACTGTGAGACTATTCCTGGTGTGGTTCATTTGATGGACGTCAGAATTCTTGGGAAATCAGAGCTCATATCATTAATATTTTATGTGAATTATGTAATCAATTGCATTTTTCAGAACAATTTGAAAATCTTAATACTATTTCATCAACTTTTCCTAACATTCTCTTGTATAATTCTAGGTAATCTAAACAAGCTTTCTCATATATATTACTTTACATTCCCAAGTGTTGGGCCCAGCCTTCCCATTCGGGCAAATTGTCAGTGATATATCAACAGTTAATGGTGTATTTAATCATGTTTCACAGTCTATATTTAAGGCAATATCCAGACACGCGGCTCTATGTTTACCTATACACGGTATAATTTTAATTATAGATAATAGATTGGTGTGGGATAGGTGTGCTCTGGAGCGAACTGGCGTAGGCGTATTGTTTGATCAGGCTCCGGCACGCAGCAATTCCACTCGCCTCGCAATTTAATACTTTACCACTATCCACCATGAAATTCTTTTTTCCTTGCTGATGGTTCTCCATTTACAATGGTCTCATACAGATTCCGATTATAAGTACAGGTACGTACTTGAGTTTCGAACGTGTATATTACACATATAATAATACTTTACCCACTAAGAAAAATAGCAATACAAATCTTTAGTAATATCCATCGTATTGATGTATTACAATGGCGTTATTCTTTATGTGGGTGGTTGTGACTGTATCCATCAGATTCTATTCGATATTTGTTTGGTATTAACACTTTGTTTTTTTTTTACACAAAGCAGTCGCTATAAATAGACGGTTAACAACGCTCCTTCATAAGTTGCGAAGAGGTACTTAAGCTGTAGTCGATATCTGACATGTGGAATGATTTAGATGCTCGCACGACCATATCAACCAAGTAATTTGTTCAACGAACCGTTTCATTTTTATTTGCTTTGTACTTTGCGCTGGCACAATTTAAAACGTTGATATGTATTGATAAATAGTGCTTCAGGTTTGATTTGGCGTAAATTATAGACGTAAACTATCTATTATTAGAAGCAGGATCAGTTATTGAGTTTAATGTTGTTTTTATAATTACTAAAAATTGGATAATAATACATCCAATGCCGTAGTTAACCAGATTTTAGTATTGCATAAGGCAGATAATAGTTAAAAGAAATGATTGCTTGTATAAGAAGTTTCTTGAAAGAAATGTCACAATTCAGAAAAAAATATTCCTTAATAAAATTTGTACATGTACAGAATCTAGATTGGTTTTGTCTCCTGTTAGTTCTATGTGGATTCGTCAGAAAACAAAATATTTTGAATAGAATATTGGTTGTCGTTTAATAAGCTTCTATTGAAGTCGTCTTCCCATAATTATGAACCAAACCAACTTTGTGCAAATAATACATGTTTTTGCAAGGAATTGTATTTGTTGTACATTTTGACATATCTTGAGCAAGCTGCCATACAGTGAGATGAGGACCAGTTAATACAAAATTGATTTAAGTATCACCCTAGCTCAAAGGATAACCATTGTGAGGTTGGGCACTAGCATGCATTTTTTTGCAATTCTTTGTAAATTTTATTTACAAAGAAGCTACTTATTGGATGACGATATGTGTCATTTAATAAATGGCAGATATCTGTAGCACAACGAGTTCTATTTCCAAAATTAATCATCTCAAGTATTTCGATAAGATGGGTCTGATGCGATTTTCGCTGACGACGGTGGAGGGTGGTAGCAGCCTGTATGTGTCGTGTAATAATAAGTCCGTACCGCAGAGTGATAATGTTAATCTTTTGGGTCTGACAGTGGATTTTAGATTAAAATTTGACCTCCACTGTACCACACTGTCGCGTAAGTTGGCGACTGCTCTCTATGGACTGCGATGTCTTAGGGGTGCTGTACGCATTGATTCGCTTAGAATTTTTTATTTCGCGTATGTGGAGTCACGATTGCGGTATGGCATTATGTTCTGGGGCGCCACACCTAGTTTTAAAAAAAAAATTTACCTTGCAAAAAAAAAATTCTACGTTGCAGTTGTGTAAGTCCTTTGACGTTTCTTGTCGTCCTTCATTTTGGCAACTGAATATTCTCCCCGTGGCGTGTTTGTATATCTATGAAATTTTGATGAACTTGAAATAAATAATGAAAATACTTTTTTAAGAAATTCTGATAGTACTATGACGACACGCAATGGAATGAACAAAAGTATACCTATACATAGTGTTTTGGCCTGCTGGTCTGGACGGTTCCGAAGTAGCTATCGGTGGCTCGTCTTCTTTTTCTTTTTTTTAACAAGACACTTTCTGTTGTCATGGGTAAGTACGAAACCATTTGGATTTAGCCCGGCATACAAAGGTATAATATATTCTTCAATAAACTACCAGAAGTTATAAAAACTTGTAGTAACGAATTCCATTTCAAAACTAAATTAAAAACTTTTCTGTATGAACATAGCTTCTATTGTATTCAAGAATATTTAACATCTACCTGTTAATAATGACGTGCTCTGTAGAGTTTTGTATTAATGTGATGGACAATGTCTATGTTCTTTTAACAGAACGATGACAATAAAACATATTCTATTCTATTCTATTCTATTCTTTTATTTTGGTCTTTTTAAACTAAACCACTATTCAGATTTTTTTTTAAATAAATTGTTAAAATTTTAAAATAGTGGTTGACAGAACGACGGAAGACACTAGGGTTCATAGTAATAAAAAGAAAAGAATCTATTTCCTAAAATATAAAAAATACCGTGGCTGTCAAAACAGTTTTAAAAACAAGCTTTCTCTAATTGGATGTTAACGCACTGGCGGGACTTTTGCCGGAATGTAATATGGGCGATTAATGCGCAAATTAGAAAAAAAGTACTGTAAAAAACTCGTGACACAAGGGCTTGTAATGCTCGTACATAGAAGCACTCGTGATTCAAACTTGTACTCGCCGTGTTTTGAGATACTATTTCAAACGTGGATGGCATTGTCTGTTCGAAAATACAAAATAGATATAAAAAAGTGTATCAAATACCACGTCATGTGAATCACGCGTTTTTTTATATTACCTTCTGGAAATATGTTATTATAATTTTAGTACACTCTACATGATTTAATCAAATCTATGCAATAAAACTACAGTGGCATCATCTTCGAACAATGTGCTACACTTTTTCAAAAAAATTTCCAAAATGGCCGCCCATTTTATATAATCGTAAAATTTTCAAAATTTGCATACCCATAATATACAAAACGTTATTATTATAATGACACTATTGGATCAAATTTTTTGTTGCCCTGCGATTATCCAGGCATAAATCGTCAAGATTTTCTTCTTCATAATCACCATTCACTTGGGGTTCACTTGATATCATAAAATATAATTAACTAATTATATTTTTCAAGATTTATATGAAATGAATAATCTGTTACCACCGCGATCTGCATTACCGACTTTAGCACACCCTTAATGATCCATGCCAAATGATGTTAGGCATTAGGTTTTGGGTAGATGCTAGAGACAGTTGTTTATTATAGTAGAAGTACTAATCGTTTATGATTATATATGTACCTACATTATAATTAATGATTAAGTACATTATTCGAAATACTATATTAAGCATTTTTACAGAAACCTTTTTATGTAAAATACGAACATCTTAACTGTCACTTTAACAATTAGATGCCTTACCCAGAAATGAAACAAAAACACTACATTGTAATTTGCAAAAACAAATATTAGTGTCGTGAAAACTTTTTTTTTTAGATCATAGTCAAATCAACATTAAAGAATATTAATGATGTTATTGTTTGGGTGTTTCCAGATTTGTCGAACGCATTGTATAACACGAATATTTAAGCTTTATTAACAGCTAAATGTTGATAAAATTTAATTAAAGTTTATTAATTGCTGTGAAGTCGTAAATGATAACACCACAATTTTTTTTTCATTGTGTTCATAAACACCTTTATTTTTAAATTAATTAAGCTTAATGTTAGTACTAAACCTCTAAGTACATACCTACATATACAGAAGTAGGATTCATAAACATCAAGTCTTACCTAATTGTGGTTTCTAACTCTGACGCCGCTCTAGCAATTAAATTAAGCACACATCCAATTTTATTCTTCTTATGTTACACCTTCGTAAAACAAGTTGCATAGCAGCGAGTTAGTTATTCGGGAAATCAGACGTTTAACTCTTTATTTATTCTGCCGAGTATTCTTTTCATATTGTATGAGATTTATTTTTTATAATATTATTTAACGTAAATAAATTAATATTGTTATTTTGGGTTTTATATAATATCGACGATATAAGGTTAAATCTATATCAACAAACACGGAAACTATTAGCATTGCTATTAGGTTCTTATTATAACTTCCAGAACTACTTGACAGCCGAAAATAAGAACGAATCAAGTTTTATAGTTCCAAGCTAGACTTTTATGAATCATCAGTTGTTCAGGTAGATCTTTTAAATAGATATAAGATATATCTTAAAACACATAAAAATTTCGTAACAATAACTTACATCTCGGCCATCGTATTATAGTGTCGCTCACATTGACTTTAGAAGGCAAAACAGGTCGTAAAACAACAATAAAACGCTCTCCGCAAAGTGAAAAAGGTCTACATTTGTGTATGTTACGTTGTGGGTATGTATTCCAATTTACATATATAGGTATTCTATTCTACACATGTGTAAAGTATGTATTTAACAATCCCTTAGTGGGTGGGCGAATTAGATGCCCATGAACGCTTTAATGTAGCACCGGAAATATATTGACCGCTTTGATCTTTTTCGATTGTTATGGTAATAGAGGCGTAAATGTACTCACTTTGGCAGCCCACTTCTGAAAAGCTGTAGTGTAGGTGTTGGCAAGCGTCGCAATGGAACCCTTCCACGCCTGGTTGGCAATCGCATAGACCAGTTGTCGGATCACAGATGGTTGATTTTGAGCCTATCTCGTTGCAGTCACATTTGGTACAACCTGCTGTTTTGTTCCCATATCCTTCCTAAACGAGAAAGAGTACTTTCATGTTAGTAGGTGAGAGATCACCTTTGAAGATTTATTTGCATTTTGTTTGTATTTTTGGTCACATACTGGTTAAGTGTTCTAGAATTACTGACAGGTGGGAATAAATGTGATTTCACATTGATACAATTCCACTTTTACTAAGAAAAAAAAAAAAAAGAATTGATTTGAGATTAATAACGATTATTAATCTATTTGGGCTAGAATAATTTATTAAGTTGCCCAACAGATACAAATCCAATTACAGGACAACAAACTATCAACGTACATGTCTAAGTGACTAATACAAAAAGAAATATAAAAAAACATAAACTAAACTATCACCTAAACTACAACTATAACTACAGCTAAACCAGACCAACTGCGGTGCGTAATTTTTAAAAGTAAAGCAAAAAAATATATAAAAGAAGACTAAAGTAAACTGAAAATAAGTAACACTACTACTACAAGTATCCAAATAGACTTCAGTGTTGAAAACTGGATGTCACTATTAGGGATAGCGTTAAATATATGACACAGTAAATTAGTTCTGGGTGTAGGGTAGTGGAAGGTGTCAGGGCTTCTAGCAGCTAGCCTAGGAACATTAAAACTAAGAGAAATTTAATACTAGTTTTATTGCGTCGGAGATCCAGAAAATCGATGTTAAACGTATTTAAAAGAAGAGCATGACTAAAACCTTGAGGAGGATAAACTGTATGTTCTCTAAAGTATAAATATTTTAAGAATTGGCGTTGAACTTGCTATAGATTAGTGCCTTGAGGAACTCCAGAGCTTGGACAAAAGCAGGAAGAGTTGTAGCCCATATATCTTACATAATTCTTTCTATCTTTCAGATAAGAGGTAAACAGAGCAACAAGTTAAGTTGAAAGGCCAAAGCCGTCCATCTTATGTAAGAGGAGATTGTGGTCAATACGATCGAAGGCTTTAGTAAAGTCCTAAAGTAAGTTTTAAAGGTATAGACGTTGCTTCTGAATGTATTTCTGAATTAGGTATTCATAAACCTATATATTTTTTGTAACCAAGTAAGTAACTACAGTGGAATTGCCAATTATTCTATCAAAAGACAATTTTTCATCGTTTACTCCGAAGCGGCCAATAGACGTTAAAAGACTTGGTTTATGAGTACTTACTATGCATTGTTCGCACATCCTGCCTACGAATTTATCTTTACATTCGCACTGTCCCGTTACGTTGTTGCACTTCTCAGATTTTGAGCCGATGGGATCGCATAAGCATGATTGACAACTTCCAATTGCTGGATTACCGAAGTAACCCGGTTTGCACCTTTCACATCTCCAACCTGAAACAAAACAAGAATGAAATCTTGATTCCAGATACCGTTCACTAATTGTTTTTCATACATTTTTTTTTATTATTATACAGTACACATACTTATGTATAATACAGAAACAAAACAAATAAAGGAATTTAGCTGGGAAGATATATACAAGATTCCATAGCAAACTATGAAATTAGTAAGCGTTCTAAACAGTCTACTCTGATGGTGACAGTAGAACCGCCGCCGAAACGTCAGATTTAGACAATTTAACACACGATGGAAACAGTCCAAGCACCAACTTGTATTGTCATTGTTATAAAAGAATTTGAGCAAAATGCTGACGTATGTAGCTACTAATTCAGGAATAAGGAACAAGGGAATTTCACCTTTAAAGCCTGTAATTTTGATGCAATGGATGTAGATTAAAGGTGGGCAAATCGAACAGAATGACCGATTTATTAACATTATTATCTATGAAACATGTAAATCCCATTTCATTCTCATTAATCCTACCGGCTTGTGTGGTAGATATATTTTTATCGTACTATAACTGCAATCGATTCTGTGGTTAATTATACCAACAGGTCTTTACTGAATCGATTATGTATTCCAGGCTGGTCGTTTGTATATTATATTAATACTTAATGCCCGCCATTGACGTTATCGTTGTGCTTTTTCCAATAAGAATAATCCAATATTAATCCAATTATAAAACTGATAGTGGAATGTTGATTCAGCTTTCTTGCAGAGAGACAAATCTGAGAACTACGTAGTTTTAAATTTATTTTATATGGATATTAAAGTAGAAAGTGGAATAAATACAGTTGGGATGTCTTCCCGCAGGCCAGGGTCGTATTAAGTATGTAGCGCACCCACCAGTCTAAGGCACCAGTTTATGTAAAATAGTACCGAGTGTAGCTTTATATGGGTCGATGCAGTGTGAAAGTTGATTGATGAATTTCCCAATCCCCGAAGTGTAGTGGAAACTGGAGAACCCAGAATACTTAAGGGCATGCCAGAATAACGGTCGAAAATACAAACCCTATCTTTGAAATGGGAAGTGATTGATGGTTTTCAAAAACTCTCCTTTGATAAACCATTCAAGGTAGTTCTGGACTGGGATGAGTGGAGAGCAAAACAGAAACCGGAGATTCTGAACCAAATCTGGTATGCATATGGGTCAGAAAGAATCACAGGTTCTAGAGCTGATATATAGAGCGAAGCCCTGAATCATAAATAATGGTAATACCAAATAGAAATACTAGCAATAGAGACATGTGCGTGAAGAGCATTGGAGGTCAGCTGATTCATATCCTATCGGATAATCAAGCGCCCTTAAATACGTTAGCATCCTATATAGATAACCTCAAAACTAGCAAATGGAAAACCTAAGACCCCTGGCTAAACACAACAATGTCACTTTGGTATGGGTGGCTGGGCATAAGGGCATACCAGCCAACGGATTACCAAACAAGTTGGCAACGAAGGGTGCTGAAGCATTATTTACTGGATTTAAATCAGGTCTGACGATAACCAAGACTGCGTCACGTGGTGCAGTAATTGGTGGTGGATTACAAAGAAGCACCAGGTAAATTGGAATAGCGTTGAAGGACAAGTACATAGCAAACGGATAACGGGGCAGCCATCACGGTATTTAGCTGCGGATGCGTTGGCTTTGAATCGAGTACAGCTTAGAACGGTGCCGAGTCTTCCAACAGAATACAGCTGTATAAGGAGGAAATACCTACGTAGAAATGGCATCTTTAAAGATGAGGATATTTTTAGATTATACAAGAGAGAGGAGGAGGAGACAGCTTACCACGTTGTATTTTAATGCGCTGCATAGGAACAGCAGAGACTGCATGTGCTGGAAACAAATGAACTTACTGCCAGATTTGAGGGAAAGAGGTTTACCACACAGGCTACTACACCTAATTAAAAATACTGATCTGTTTATGTAAAGAAACTCATTTGGTACATGGTACACATGGAAACTAATGACGCACAGGGATATTGTATGGCAATATGAGAAAGAGGTTGAAACATGAATGGAAGAAGTATTAAAATTATAATAGAATATGAACGTTTGGGAGTTTCACTAATAAAATATAGAAGAAACGAGAACTGTATATTATAAAAAGTAATTAAATCGAATGCCGTAGATTAAAAACATACGGGAGGAACCGAAAACACATCTTTTGCAGACAGCACGGTTAGGTATGGCTCAGAAGTATGGATAGTCAATCAGAAGATGAAATACTGTCGAAAATGGATTCTGGTATAGAAGCTATAGAACTACCTTACAACATAGATGCACTATGAGTCAGGAAGACATATGATTAGCACAGAATTGAGTGTCATTGATACAATCAAACAGAAATAGCTCTCTTGGCACAGTACCTACATAATATGAATACAGATAGAAGGACTACGAATTAAAACATGGAAGTCCAATGACAAAATAAGAAAATGTAGTCTACGAATTCTGATAAATAACAGTGTTTAATGCACATACTAACATGTTTATGTAGATGAATGTAATAAATCTGAGGAATATGGATGCTTTGTTCCATGTTGATACATGGCATTCAATTGTCAGACAAATCGACTAACGAATTGTAATCATAACCCTCTTTGTTCCCAACCATACCACTTTACCTGCATTTTCGATGCCAGAATTTTTTAAAATAATTATTTTTTTGTAATCAATACAAAATAAATTATAGCATAAGGTCATGGTTTCCCTTTTAGTCGGGATGAAATATAATAACAAGAAAATATCCAATAGAAGAAAAAAGAAACCAACAATTGCCGGACGAATCACCCAAAACCATGAACTACGGCAAAAACTCAAATGCCTGTAGAAAAGAACCACAAATTCCATGTAGCCATGTAATTTCATGAAGCTTTCAAGGCATGATCATTCTGTATAAACTTTAATGTCGAAAGTAGTTACGAAACAAGAATATTCCTAACAATTTAAACTTATGATAAATTATGATTACCTATTATATAAATGAAATGCTTAATATCATATATTAACGTGCATAATAGAATTCAATTTTCAGTAGATAACTTTTAGAGATATGTTTCTGTTTAAAAGTTTCATTTCCCTAAGGGGTTATGAATTTAGATGGTATATTTAGAACTGCAGGGAAGTAATTTCCAAAGCCATAGATAATAAACTTGACCATGTTTTTGTGTGTAAATGACCATTAGTTTAATTACGTTAAAGTTAAAACCGAACTTCCCTGGCTATGTTTATAATCATGAAAGAGTGAATACAAAATTATTAATTCGGAAATAGAGACGAATTACGGTCTCGTTAGGTTATTTACAAAAGATCTTTTAGATCTGCAGATAAAACTTATTTTCTTATGTTACAAATTACGCTTATTGCCAAATTGGATATAAATGGTAATTGTTCTCATAATCTCTTCAAATGAAACTTACAATTACTGTTTCATTACTGTAATACCTAACCCTGGAATGACCTCTTTCTGGATTTTGAGAGAAAATTAAACGTCGGAAAATATCGAACGAATCTGCTCAGGTTTGCGACGACTAGTTGAAGCAACAGGATATATTTGGAGGGGTGGCTGCATGAACAGCGGATAATTGAATTGGAGCTTGACGTAAAAGTAATTGGCATCAGTTGAAATTGCCGCTGATAACGATGAAACTCATGGACGTTGAAATATTGCTAGTTGAAAGCTGGATTTTGAGATCTCCAATAGTTTGTTCTTTAAATGAGACGTAATAAGATTGAAGCGGTTTTATCGAATTATCGGATCTATATTTTTAGAAATGAAAAAGTACTTACTGGGGGATTTGGTTAAAATTGTCAAATACTAATTGGGTCGCTTAATAATAGGGCAATTAGTTTTTGAAAATGCAGCAAGTTTAAAATTTAAAAGACGGGATCCACTTAAGAACGAAAAATTGCAATGATTTTTATAAAATAATATTCTAAAGATTAAACAGAAATAAGGGTAATAGTTATAACATGCAGTTCAAAGGAGTGTTTCACGAAACAATTGAAATATCTTTGACGAAATGGGTCAATTATTTGTCGGTTTGCGTTTCTTCTCATATGAGATGATGCATGATCCAGTTTGTGTTTAAAATGTCGGCTTTTATTCTTAGAATATGAATAATTGAGAAGTAAGTTTTGCGTTGTACCACAACTAAATCAATCAGGAAGTATGGCATGTGTGTCGATACAATTTCCCGCAAATTTAATCAAGACTTTACTGTTGGCACCTTCTCTACGTTGTATCAACCACTATAGATTATGAGTATGGAACTATGTATTGATGTCTGTGCTTTGGGGAAATTACACTTCAATTTATTTATAGGAAACTTATTTTAACATTTGCATATTTAATCAATTGTATGCAATGAATAATTTGAATTATAGTTTCCAAGATTTGTATGAAATTAAAAATCTGTTGCTACCGCCATCTCTTAAATTAAATTGACTAAAAATTCTCATTTTCATTCAATTTAATCTAAAATATGAATTGCATCTAAGAATAAGTCAAAATAGGACTTCATGTATTCTGTCTAACGATCTCTTAAAGTGTTTACGATGGTTATTACGGCAACCAATAGGTTGCTATTGGAATGTAAAGCCTTGGCAATTTATTTTAGGTAGGAGTATTACTTGGGACTTTGTTTAGTTTCGCTCCGTGACCATCAAAGTGATCATTCATTTGTTTTTTTTTTTGTCGTGGGGAATAGTGTTTTGTGGCTTTTATTAAATGCATCAAACGTTAAACAAAGCGGCTTTCACTTTAAGAAATAGCACACGAGGCTTGTTTAGATATTTTATCGTTTTTGAGTTCGTCGGTCCTAGGTTGAAAATGGAAATCCATGAATTTCCGAAACAATTATCCCGAATTAATTTAAAATTGATGTAGGCCGGAGTGATCGGAAATCTTTTGTGTTCAGTGGATTTATAGAGAAAAGTGATTGGTGCTATAATTTAATAATATTTTAAAACACAAGTGTCACAATGACATTTATCTAATGCGAGTACAAGTTTGAAAAAGTAGGAGCATTACAAGTCATTGTGGCACATATTTTTGACAATATTTTTTCTAATTTGCACATTAATCGCCTATATTATGTTCCGGCAAGAGTCCCGCTAGTGCGTTAATATCTCATTACAGCACAGTATGCGGTAATATTCATTTCAGCACTGCGTCGTCTTTTGTTTTAGCTTTATTGCAACATCCAATTCGAAAAAATACTATTTGAACACTAATCGATTGTTTAATGAATGCGTTAAAGTAGGTAACTAACTTCGTCCTCCAATAAGATTAATTCAATGTTTAATTATATTTGTTTTGGTTTTCAATACATTTGTTCCTTGAGTTCGTCTATACACCTCTAGTAGGTATATGAATTAAAGGAAGGCTAGATATTATCTATTCCGTATGGCACTGTAGTGCTGAGTACTGCTAGGTAGAATTCCAAGTAACAAATCATGCATACAAATGAATTGTAATACCAAACAGCAATATACTGAAAATTCTGAATACACTTGCGGTGGTAAATTTTGAATTTGTGTGTATTCCATAAGCAACTAGAGTGTCAATAGTAATATAGCAGCGTTATCTATGATAAGGTAGGCGGTTTGATTAATGAGCAAATAAGCATTTTCTCTGCCCTTTCAAGGTTTCGGTTATGTTTATATATTTAGTTATTCAACCGTTTGGAAATACTATTGGGTGTCTCCCAGATGGCGCGCTGCGTAAATGGCATTAGCGTCGTGCGCCATCTAGGAGACGCCCAACAGTATTTCCAAACGGTTGAATAACTATAAAAAAATAAACAAACAAGAGTTTGGGGAAGGAAACGGAAAAATTGATTACTTTAATTTCAAGAATCATTAAATTAGCAAGTTCAGAATTAGTTAATGCAATACATTTCTGGAGTATTGTATTTAGAATCTTTGAGTCACCGGACCGATCGTTTGTCTTAAGGTAGTGAATTGCATATAGTTAATCATCTGTTAATCATAACCAAAACCATTTGCAACATCTTTGTAAATGTTAAAGCAATAATTTTTATATCCGTGCCTCAGAGCAGATTCTGTATGTTTTTTTTTATGTACCTAACTTAATACAGTTCTGCTCTAGAATACTGATGAAACTGATGTAAAGATCGATAGAAAGTAGATAACACTAAATAAGTAATTACTATGAAATTAAGGTAGTTATACTCCTAATAATTTTATATCGAAATCAATGATTCAAATCACACTGTTAAACCACATATTTTTTATGTCTCAATCTCAGTGCATATTCTATTTTACAAACCTTCAGTGTTTCCTTTGCACGCTAAGCATTGTCCAGTCTTTCTGTCGCATGGATTGCCTCCACAATTACATAGTTGACAACTTTGACCAGGTACAGTGGGCTCTCCATAATATCCATCATCACATCTAGAACAAAATACTTAAAGGAATGTAAGAGGAAACTTACAAACGTGACTTACATTTCACAATGATCTCCGGTATAACCTCTGGGGCATTGAGTGCACACGTAACCTGGCTCCCCGATTCTAATATTAAACAGATCAAGTTGACAACTGGGACTGAAATTGTTTTCTTCATTCAGAAGGGGGCAAGCGCATTGCTTGCAATCCTCTGGTGTTCCAGTCAAGGGGTTTCCGTAGAATCCTGGAAGACATCTATCGCAATTTTCTCCAGTGGTATTGTGTTCACATAAGCACTGCCCGGTATCCGGATCGCAGGTTTTCGAGTGCCCGTTGCAGTCACATTTTCCGCAGAAGTTCTGTCCTTCACCGTCGGATATATTGGCGTATATCCTAACGTAGCCGTAATCGCATGATTCGCAAGATGATCCAGTGTAACCCGATGGACACGAGCATTTCTCAACGGAATCTAATCCTTCGCCGATATTGAACGCCGCCTCTTCCAGCGCTATCTCGATTTGGTCGGCGTGAAATTTTGCTCTTAATAAAATATGCTTTATATCGGTTAAAATGCTTAGGAAATCCGATCGACTTACGGAAGCGGTACTATCGCTGTTGTTTCGTACCGAATCTAGATAGTACCAGTCGTTTTCCGCCATTGGTATTTTAAGCATTACGTTCGTGGAGGTAAATAGGTCGTTACCGTAAGCTATTTTCTTTCCATTGTCGCCGACTAGAATAATATTCGGACCCTTCGTGGGTTTTCCGCTTGTGTCGCCCCTCATAACAATCCAAATGACTCGAAAGGTAAATATAGACCCGTAAACGATGAGCTTATTGCCTAAATACAACCTCGGGGCGAGCCAGTAGTAGGGGCCGCCGCCTGAAACCTCATAATTGGCTATGGAGAGGATACCCTGGTCGTCTACGAAGATTTTCTCGGTATGATTGACGTTTATATCGCAGATATGCCAATTTTCTTTCGTTTTAATCTGGAACGACAATTTAACTTTACTGGTTGTTCAGTAGAACGTAAAATATTAGAAAGAGATAAAGACATGAAGGAGGTTCTGGGATGTTCAAGTTTAAAGCTTGCAATTCTGCTTGGTGGCTTTATCATTTCTTATAAAAACAGACGTATTTAAAAAAGATTTCTGAATCGAGCTTTTTATACATTGAAAATAATTTGTAGTCGTTGTCATGAAAATTAGGAAAATTAAAAAAAACAAACGATTACATATTTACATTAGTAAGTGCGATGAGACGATAATGACATTTAATAAAAAAAAAATCAGTAAATATTTTTAATTTTAGTGTAAATAATATTGCTTTAAAGCCGGAAAATATGTTCAAAAAATTGCTTCTTTGGTCTAATGATAGGGCTACTAAATGAAAACGACTGTCGAATAATTAATTGAAGAATAAATACCTAGGCAACAATACTGAGGCTAACTACGAGGCTTACGAAGAACAAAGGAACAATGTCAAGAAAATGCTGAAATACCCAAAACAAAAAAGTTTGGTGAAAAAATGGAACTTAATAGACGAGACAATCAGAAGTTATTTTATAAAGTATTGAAAAATGCTAGGAAATAACCAGTGAGTAAGGAACTATTCTAGATAAAAGGGTGAAATTATTCTAGATGAGATGGAGATAATGAAAATGTGGAAGCAGTATTTCCAATAGGTACGGTGTAGTACGAATGATAATGATATACATGTGACTGCGACAACTACAAAGTAGAGATGTATCGTTCCACTCGGACTCGGTACAAAGGAACTAGTCCGCACATGGAACTAAAAGGAACGAGTCCGCTATATCGTTCCGGGTCCGGACTCAAATGTACCTATTCGGTACATTCTTTGTCCGGCATCGTTCCTTTAAACCGATTTCGATCGGAACGAAATGAATTCGGTCCTCAGTCGGTGTGTTATGATTACCTACATATACAAGAAACTGTTATCGCTATTAAGCGATTTGCTGGTGTTGAAAGCTTGTTTATATAACTTGACTGTAGACTGTGGACGTGTTTTTAAATAAAAATAAAACGTTCTTTGTTTTCTTTTTGACAAGTTACATCTACTATAGTAAATAAAGTCTATATTGGGTTTATTATTTAATACGTAACTTATGCACATGTATAATAGATACGGTATATGTAGATGTAGATTACATTAGATGAATGCTATGTTTGTATTGCGCACTCACTCTTTATACTGATTCCGATCGGAACGACATATCTCTGCCTGCGTATAGCGGCGACCTGGCGAGTGTATTATTCAAGGAACGATACCGATACCGAATGTACCTATATTTGATTTAGTTCCAAAGGAACGAGTCCGGCGGACTCGTTCCTTTTTACAAAAGGAACGAAAGGAACTAGTCCGTAAAACGACATTTCCCAACACTACTACAAAGGGCCAATACTATTGAGCAGAACAACAAAAACATATGAAAGGGTTTTGGAAAACAGATTAAGAAAAAAATAGAGAAGCTACAATGGAGCAATCACAAAGTGCATTCAGAAAAGGAAGAAGTATTTACAATAAAACAGATGATAGAAAAAAAGCTACATTGAGTAGGATAAAGGCATATTTTGGTCACTTAGATCTAAAAAAGGTGTTCTATTCCTAAAGAGGTAGTTTGGAAATGTTTACATGATCAGAAATATGTGCATATAATGACAACACCGTCTATGTTTTAAGTAAAAATAGGAAGTCGAAAATGTTTAAAACTAAAGGAGGTCTAAGACAAAGAGGGGTATTAAGTCCAGTACTCAGTGCTGGGCGTAGTTAGCTATTTTTTTAGTTGAATAACATTAACAACTAAAACCTATTAATTGTTAGTTGGGCACTGTTACATCTTTATATTATATTAACTATATTTTCTCCACTAATGTAGTTGCAGTTGAAATAATCAATTAAAGGATTGGGTTGAAAAGGAGTACAACTATTCGTTTAGTTGTAGCTTATCAAATAACAAAAAAAAAATAAATATGCCTTGCAATACATATAAATACACGTGGTACTAAAAAAAATGTCTTTACTACTTTGCGGACATATTCAAACAAAAAAGGAAACAAATTAGCACTTTTAAACTCATTTAATTTAACACATTTAACTAACATAAGAACAGGTAAAAACGGTAGACACCATCTTTATTATTTTTTTCTCCTTTCGTCTTCATACTTAAAAAATATATAAGTAAGACGAAAAGTGCGCACAGCGCAAGCGTATATGGCTATCCGACAAATTTGTCGGTAATGTGGCTACCGCTAATATCGTGGTTTTAATGGTGCTAACATAGTTGTCGCCCCAAATTCTAATAATCAAAATAAAAATAGTAAATAACAGAATGATTTCAAAACAACACGGTTGCGCTAATGTTAGAGATACGTTGGTTTGAGAACAGTAAATGCTATATCCGCTGAGATCTTCGACATCTCTCAAGATTTACGTGTTGCAATTACTATAACCAACAAACAAACCCTTGAGCTTATAAAAACCATATTAATTAGTTTTTTCTCTCACAACTCCCAATGTTCTTCAAAAAATAGCGGGTAATATTAATATAAAAGTTACCACTAATGTTGCGAAGTGCATTTGTAGGACGGCAGTAACAATTACATCCGTCGACATCTTCGACATTCCTCAAATTTTAGGCATTGTCGTTTCTCAAGCTGATGAACAAACTTTGAAACTTATAAGAAATTCTTTTAAGTTTGAGGATTTCTTTTTGCCGAATTATTTTTTAAGGACATTGGGAGTTGTGGTAGAAAAAATAAATATGATTTTTGTAAGCTCAATCAAGCATTTGTTTTCTTTTGGTTATGGTAATGGCGACACGTGAATCTTGAGAGATGTCAAAGATCGCAGCCAATATAAGATCTACTGTTTTCAGACCGACCCATCTCTTAACATTAGTGAAAATCAGTAAGTAAATTTCCTGTAGATATTGTATGCCGAATTTTATTAAAAAATGAGTATAAATAAGAAACTTATGAAACGGGACCTATCAGCTTAGACACACTGAAAGTCACAAAACTCAACCCAATATTGTGGTCGAGGAGTTGGAGTTGGATTTCGCATGTCACATACAATTAAGGCAGGCATGTTAGGACATTTAATTTAAGTGTTAGTTCTTAGTCGATCCAACTTAAACAAAATAGTTATAGTTGTTAGTTGAGGTGCAAATCTAATATTCTTTACCTAAAAGTTGTAGTTGTCGAATTCAACTACAATTAATTTAATTGAACAGAAGTAGTTCCCAGTTCAACTAATAGCAACTAAATTGTTAGTTGCTAGACGCAGACGCAACTAACTAATTTGATTGTAATTGCTAGTTGTTAACTGGAATTGATTTTCGCCCAACACTGCCAGCACTGTTTAATATACTTATTGACGGAATACTGAAAGAATGTAAACCTAAATTGATGAAGTTAAATATAGTACATAGATGTTTAGTACCAATAGATATTATGGAATGCATATTTGCTGACGATTTAGTTATTATGGCTAGCAGTGAAAAGAAACTTCAGAAAAATATAGATGAATAGAATTAGATCATGAAGAAATGCAATATGAAAATTAACACGGTAATAATAATTATATTAGCAGTTAGTAAAGAAGAAATAAAAATAAATATTGACGAAAAAAAAAAATACAAAAAGTTTCTGAATACAAATATCTGTGAGAGAAATGATAATCAAAACATAGAGAGTAACCAAGGAATTGGAAAAACAACCAAATTATACCACTCAATGAAAAAAAAATTATATTTAAGAAAGAAATAACCGGTAAAATCAACATGACGGTATATAGAAGAATATATAGATTTTCACTTATGGAACCGAAACATGGAGATGAAGTATTTAAGAAGCATTGTAGGAATAACACGTAGATACAGAAAATATACGGACATGAGGGGTACATTAGATGTTGCACCGATCCTGTAAAATGTAGAGGAGAATTAAATTGAGGGGAACACATACAGAGAATGGATGTAGATAAACAAGCAAGGAAGGTACTGGAGGCGAGAATCATAATGGACCAAGCAGACCAACAATAACGTGCGATAAAGTAGTGGCCAAGGCAATACATATAAGAGGAGAAACGGTGGTAAACGCAAGAAAGCTAACGAGAAACAGAAAACAGTGGAAAGACGAAGTTGTGTTTCAATACGCAGATTTAATATTTTCACTATTCTTTATAATAGAATGATTAAAGGAAATATGCACTTCAAGGATAATTGGAGCAGTCTAATACGTCGCCGTTTTGACTTGAATTGTTCAACAAAAGTATTGTTTACATTAATTTTCCACTACACTCACCGTTCAGAAAAATTCACATCGTGGATAAGCAAAATTAGAGTTGATATCAAGATATTGCCAAAGAAAAAATTGAAAAATGGGCGCTTGAAAGAAAAATTCCGATGAAGATAAATGGTAGTGCCTTTTTTGTAAAATTTAATTCTGATGTATGACTATACAGAGATGCAGCCCTTCCGTTCTAAATAATTTTTCTTTACTCACCGTCTGTTGAATTACTAAAGCGGATTCACATAGGCTAGTAACTCCGGAACAGTAACACGGAGAGCATCCGTCCAAATTCGTTTCCTGGAGCGAGAAGTATCCGGATCTGCAGCGTTCGCAGAACGCCCCTTCCACATTAACCTGAAAATCATCAAACCTCTGACTGACTACTGTTTTTTTTTTGACGTGACAAATTAAACTGACGCAAGCAGGCCTTGTTCCCACCTCCCGACCCTTATAAACGTCTATCAACTTTTTTAACCCTCATGCGTTCCAATGCGTCACCTGAAAACCACCCGGAAAGCTTTACCTTACACATACATTGTCCCTCGCAATCGCTGACGTTGGCCGCCCCGCGAGAGTCGCATGGGCAAACTTCGCAGTTTGGGAATCCCCTGTAGCCGGGAGCGCAAGAATCGCAGCTAGGTCCGGCGTAACCTGGCTTGCAGTCGCACAGTACCACTTCCTCTTCGATGTTACAACGTCCGGTTGACCCTAACGGATCACAGTCGCAGTTCAGGCAGGGTGTTTTGTCGCCAGGGGAGACTCCTTTAGGTCTATAGTAGCCGCGAATGCACTGCTCGCAGTTAGTACCAGTTGTGTGCGACTGTGAAATTATAGATAATGTATTAGGTTTAATAGAAATCTTATTTAATTCGGTGAAAATGCTGGTAAAGTCACATTTTTGCTCGGGTTTTACATGTAAAGTGCATGAAGAGTTGCCAAGAATTAACTTTCTGTACAGTGCACTCCAGATATAATGTTTTCCATTTCCATCCTTTCTACCGAATGCTCTGCACCGTGTGCTGCCGCTATTGCCGGATACCACAAACAAAAATTATCAAATATCACTATTTCTAATGTGAATAAGGCTTCCAGACCTTGTTTACACGATGAATCAAATTTGATATTATTATGTATCTTTAACCAATTTAACATGCTTTTGCATTAATTAAACATAAAAATTTAGTTCCTAGTATAATGCACACTTAATGAAGAAGACTTATAAATATGTCGAAACGTTTAATAATGTAAAAATCAGAACTCAATAAAAATTAAGTTTTAAGTGGATCGAATCACTTCTATTCGAATGACGGATTGTTTGATAACTATTTTGACAACCGAATCCAAACTTCAGAATCTTGCCAGAAGCGGATATGTCGTCATATCCATTTTGAGCGCTGAAATCGTAGGACTAGTCTATTATATTAGCTTTACTGATGTATACGTTTTGAGTTCAAGGGCGTCGCAACATTAGATATGTCAAAATTCATGTGAAACTGATAATGCAAGTACCAGTACTGTGACAGAAGTATTTATTGCATGTAATATCTATCGTGAAAGAAGTCACCCCCGCTACTGATGACGTTAGTTCATGTACTCTACGTCGATATTACGATGACGACATGCGTACTTCTCATTTTGTGTTAGCCATACCGTCCATGGACGGTAAAGTAACGGAAGTGACGCGTATCATTCAATTCGGTAAAATGGCGCTTTCTACCCTAGAATGAGTGTAGTAAGGTTGTATTTTCAGATGTGGTAGTCGATAAACACGCTTATTCTGAGCTATAGATTTTTGTGCATTTTAGAATTAGAGACTTTCTCGATTTTAGGTAAAAGTAATTGTTAGGAATTTGAAGAAATGCGATTTAATGGGTGTGACGAGATATCTTTTACTAGGTGGTCTGTTCGTTGAAGCTACACTTTCTACACTGGCTCCTGAGTAGTATGGAAGATTCCCTCTTCGGATATTAGAGCAAGATAAGACATGCACCAGTATTATTGGCGTGACCCAGTGAATATTTACGTATGAGCTGGATAGGTTATAGCTCAGAAGTATTTCTTTACTTAAAAGTAAGGACTAAATCTCCACAAAAAAATTGTTTTATTTAATAACACCATTAGGCATAAGCACCAAGTAAATATGGGATGCCAAGAGATTATTATATGCAATTGTTTCATAGATAAAATTTGTTTCTCCTTTAAAAAATATGCTACTTATGAAAATATAATTATATTTTCCTCAACAATAATAATATCTTTTCTCTGCTCTCTTCTACCTGTGAATCTGAGCTGAACCGAAGTACCTATTTGGCGTTGGTGTGCGGAAAATAGTATTAATATTTCGTGGTCGCAAGGGGGAGACATTAGATCTGGAAGACAGTGTACGTGTACATACTAGCTCTCCTCGATACACGTGGAAATTACAGTTTATAAAATGGTGAAATTTTTTCAGCATCCAAACAAAAGTTTGCCATTACGGTATGGAAAACTGCAATTTATTTTCGTTAATATATAAAACAAAAACAGGGAAAACATTTTTGTAAAGAGGAAAGAATGCTATATCGAATGGTAGAAGTTCCCAAAGAAAGGAGTATTCTGAAATGTAGATAAATATTTCATAACAAACTTTTATACTGAACAAAATATCAACAAAATATCAAATACAAAATCAATATTAAGGAGAATAAATTGCTGTCTTCATACTTTTACCAAACCCTGTAAACGCAGTTAATATTCAAGAATTTATCACGCTATAATCATCTAAATAAATGTAATTTGGATAAAATTGCATTAGATTTGGAATATGTGATATTAGTTCCAGAATGATGAGATTGAGCATCTGACAAGAACGTTAAACAGAATTTTGATGCAGATATATGCCTGTTTCAAAACCATATCTCTTTTAATTATCTGAAAATTGACAATCCGCAAAATCTGCATAGCTTATGCGCCAGATATTTTATGTTTTCGTATTTTACTCTTGAAACGCCATTTAGTTGCAAATCGAAATCCAACAGCTTACCGTGCAGTTGTCGCAAACTCCGCCGCCCTGGTAATTTCCGTTCACGTCCATACTCAATCCCGCCCTGTCGATATCTTCGTCGTAGTGGCAGGATTTAGCGTGTCCGTGACAGTTGCACGGCAGACATTGCAGGGCTTCCTTAGGTGTGCCGGGTCCCCAAGGGCGTTGATTATAGAGCGGGCAGCATCTGTCGCAATTAGAGCCGCACGTATGATGAGCGCACTCGCATTCTGGATGCTGTGAAATTAAATAATTGCAAGAAAATTAGTTTCTTGTGACAAGTGGTTTTAACGATAGGGCATGTAATTGTAGAAATTTCCAATGTACGTATTTCTCACGTTATTATTTTGTGAGTAAAATTTCTTTAATATTTGTAAGGCTAGATGAAAAGGCGATATTCATTTTTAATATTATAAATTACATTACAAATTTAGCACTCAAAGATGATGATATAAACTTCAGGGTTTTGATTCAACGAATCTGTGCCTTCAAGAATTGAGTAATTCGTAGGCGATTGGCAAAAAACGCGAGTACGTATACATTAGTAGGTGTTTTTTGAACTGTTTCTATTGTCTGTAGAATTTTGGAAATCGGACTGCCGTGGTCCTACTACCATCAGTACGGTAGTCTTGATGAGGACTATTACTTGCAAATTCCATAGTTGACCAGGATACGTACTCTCGGGTAAATTACCTTATGCGGTTTTGTTTTTGTAAGGTACAGTGTACACACTACTGTATATTGAAATCGTACACTGGCTTCTTTGGGGGACAGGTATATACCCTTTGAATCCAATATTTATATATAATATATGGAAATTTATGACCATGAGAGTTTTCTGCCCTGTGGTTTTTCATTTCTTTGGAAGCTGATCGCTTAAATTTGTTCAAATCTGATTCTACAGAAAGTTTCAGCATATTTTTGTTGGTTTCAAGAACGTCCTCTCTTTTGCTCGTACCTTGTTATGGTGATTCTAGAATTCAGTTTTTATCTTATTAATCCGTCTGATTGCTGATGTGATATCCCTCTTGCCCTAACGGCATCCATACCCTATGCAATTCCAGGCTTGGTGTACTGATGGCCTCTGGTGTAGTGGCTGTGAATTACGCTTCTTTTAATTTCCTTTTGGTTTGTCTATCTTCTGTAGATAGGATGGAAGCGTTTTCCCAATCTATTATGTGATCCATTTCCCACGCGTGCTGTGTCAATGTTGATTTCTCTGCTTCTCCCATCCTGCAGATCTTTTTGTGTTCTTCGATTGAAGAACACAAAAAGACAAACAGCCCGCTCAAACTAAGGATAGAAGACTCTATTCTTATTTTGAGCGGTCTGTTTGTCTCGCTACTGTCTATGAGCGCCCACATTCACATGGAATGCTGATGGCATGAGATGGCATTCTCCCTTTTCAATTTCACGGTGTAAGGTATTCCCCCAGAGTATTTACACAATGCGGCCATATGACCAATGCGTCATCGACGTATCTGAGCCACAACCTTGGCTTGAGATGATGTGTTGGTATTGCTGTTTGCCCTAACTGTTGCATATATATGTTGCTTAGAATTGGTGACATAGGGGAGTCCATCGCCATCCCAAACTCTTGTTTGTAGAATGTATAATTCCCTTATTTGGAACTACGTTGTTTCTACGCAATATGATTGTGGTAACAGTATATAGATCACCGCTTGGTGATATGAAAACATTTTTTAATATAATGGATAATGTGTTGTGTATCGTATTGGCCTCAAAATGTACGTTGGTATTGAATGGCGATTTCAATCTTAAGTTCAATACTACTGACAAACATAATTTGGCTTTCACTGATCTTTTAGCCACTTTTGGGATGAGCTGCACTATTACTTCCAATACCCGTAATAATTCTTGTTTAGATAATGTCATTACGCAAACCGATAATTCTTTTCTCTCATACACTGCAAACCTCAGATTATCTGATCACCTCGGTGTGGGGATTAGTATTGTGCCTCATCGTGCCGAGCAAATAGCGACGCGGGGTGGACGGGTGCAACCCATAACGCAGCGCGGATTGTATCACTTCTATAATTTTGTTAACAATATTAATTGGAATTTTATAGATGACTCAGAAATGGACATTCAGGATAAGTGTAACATGTTTACTTTCTATTTGCAGAGTGGCATGGATGTTGCATTTCCTATATCTGAACGCAAGGCTGGAGGTAAAAATAACAAAATACTATGGTTTACCGATACATTAAAAATAATGCGAAATCAACTGCATGCTTTGCACGATATCTCGCAAAGAGACCATTCATATAAACCCCTATATAAAAGTTTCCGTTTGAATTATAACAAAGCGATTAAAGAGGCAAAATTAAAGGCTAATGAGAATTACATTGTAAATTCTGGCAATAGGTCACGCGCAATGTGGAATGTTATCAATGGCCACTGTTCTTCGACGGTTGATGTCAAAACCGATATCACTCCTGACAATTTTAATGTTCATTTCGCCACTGTGGCGGAGAGCATTATTGAAGCTTTACCGACTGCTAATAATGATTACCTCTATTATTTAAAAAAATATGAATATAGTGTTAGCGAGCCTTTCGTTTTTGGCGATGTCACTTTTAATGAAGTGAGAGATATTATTCTTAATTTAAACAACTCACAGTCTAGAGATGTGTACGGACTTAACTCTAAATTAGTCAAAACCGTTTGTCACATTATTGTAATTCCTCTGACTAAATTATTGAACATGCTAATTAAAGCTTCTGTTTATCCCGATGCATGGAAGAAGTCACGTGTTTTACCATTGCACAAGAGTGGTTCGCATGATACTCTTGATAATTTCAGACCTATTGCAATTGTTCCTGCATTGGGTAAAATTTTTGAGAAAATTATTAAATCACGTTTTATGAAATATCTCAATGATAATAATATATTGAGTGGGGCACAATATGGATTTAGACAGTCTCTATCAACCATGGACGCGATAAATGACTTGATTTCCTTTATCCAGGTTGGTTTTGAATCGAAAGAGTATGTTCAGGCTGTTTTCTGTGACCTGTCGAAGGCTTTTGACTGTGTCTCCTCCTCCATTTTATTGGATAAATTGCGCTATTACAGATTCTCGCCGCAGGTGGTGAACCTGATTGGCTCTTATCTCTCTGACAGGACGCAATGTGTTACTGTGAACGACATGTCGTCAAATTTAATAAGTATTAACCATGGTGTGCCGCAAGGCTCAGTTTTGGGGCCAGTTCTATTTTTAATATATATTAATGATATTTCTAGTTGCTCCCCCAATGTAAAGTTCATATTATACGCTGATGACACAAATCTGCTAGCGAGTAGCAAGGATATTCAAAGTCTTGCTGATAGGATGGAGGAGGCGCAGTCTTGTGTTGGTGACTGGTGCGTGGCGAATGGACTAACTCTGAACGCAGTGAAAACTCAATCGCGTGTTTTTACACTCCGTTGCGTTGATGGGGCGGATGATAGCCCGGTAGCCTTCTTGGGAATATCGTTAGACTCGAGATTGCTATGGCAGCCGCATGTGAATAAGATTGCCACATCTATTACCTCGGCGATTTACTTATTGAGAAATATGAAAGATTTAGTCCCCATCAACGTACTAATGTCGGCTTATTTCGCTTATGTTCAGTCGCGCATGTGTTATGGCATTGTTGCGTGGGGGCACTCCGCTGCGGCGGAGAGAGTTTTCGCTTTACAGCGACGCGCCGTGCGACTGTTAGCAAACCTGGGTTATAGAGAGGATTGCAGAGGGGCCTTCCGATCACTTAAAATACTCTCTTTTCCTTCACTGTATATTTACTATAATGTTGTATACGTTAAACTTAATTTGGATCGATACTCTACCTCTGCTGAGTTTCATAATTATGATACTAGAAACAACAAAAACTTGTGTTCAAAATTCAGTAGGCTCTCTAGGACCCAGACAGGCATCGACTTTTTGGCACCTAAATTTTTTAATAAATTACCTACTGAGGTTAGAAATTTAGAATTATCGGAATTTAAAGTAAGCTTGAAGAATTATCTGACCAAAAAGGCCTATTACGATTACAATCAATTTTTGTGTGATGTAATTTTACTAAGTGATTTTGTTTAACTTGTAAAGTGTTTGTGTTTTTTTCTCTTTCTTCTTGACATGTGCAACCTTTGGACAGCATCAATAAATTATTATTATTATTATTATTATTACGCACATTGTTAATAGTTTCATGATGGTGTTAACACTTAACGTAGTTTTGTTTGCAAGGTATGGTATTTAGAGGGTTTTTCTTTGATTATTGTTAGTGTTTTATCTGTTGGTAGATTTGTAAAGAAGCTGATGACGTGTAAGTCCTTTGTGTCATTTGGATTTAACCGTTGATTCTTTATTTTTTTTTTTCAACAAAATCCTCTGTGTTCTTAACCGCGAACCCTGTAAGGCCCGTTAATGGTTTCACTGTCTGTAGAAGGAACTTTGCAAGTGAATGGCATGGTGAATTCATAGACCTGACAATTGATCGTAATGAAATATCTGGCTTCTGAATTTTTGGTAGGCCGTAAAAATCTGGAAGTTTGCTGTAATGCGGTGTGAGTCTGAATCGTATGTCGTCGTCAGTGAAATCATTTCTGTGTTTGTAGAGTGTCTTGTAAATTCTAGTCTCTAGTGATAAAGCTGGATCTTTGTTTGTTTTTATACCTTCCTGCTTGTAACGCATCTTGTTTTCTATTCTCTCGTTTGTTCGCCGAAAGTATTTTTAAGAAGATGGATCTTATAGCTTGTGTTCTGTAATAGTAACTTTGCTGTTACTATTTTGTTTAAATGGAACACTCTATGTATTATTGCATTTTTGGAGTCTTTATTAAATCTAAGTGGCACTTTGTTAGGCATACAATGGATCTCAGTCGCATGGTTTTCGAATTATATTTCCTTTCAATAAAAAATGACATTTGTAGCGTCTTCGAAATGTGAAAATATCTCTTTGAACAGTGAAAGTTAAGAGAAGCGATTATGCTGATCTGTAATTCACGAGTTTTTTTATTTATATCGGACGGTATGGCAATTTTTACATAACTCGATGTAAAATTTAATTTTCTTTCGGTTTTATATTGGTATCATTTTGTCTATCTTTAACGATTATGGAGGTATTCCTGATTTTTCTATTTTTCACGTATTTAGAAACGTATTGCGAAGAATAAAACGCGGCCATACAAAAACAAGCATGTTGTTTATTGACACAGATTTAATATTTCTTGTCCGATATAAATATTAATATTAATTTACGCATAAGTGTTAGTATTTAATAATTTTTAATGGTCACTTGCAATTAGTATTATATCTAAACTTGTTAATATCAAATGAATATAACAAAACCAAAGCAGGTCTACATTCTGAAGTTATATAATAGGAATGCACTCAACATGAGAGAAACGATGTAATTAGTTAGAAGTTCATTTGCGTTTGGAAAATGTAAATTTGATATGGAAAATTACGCTTCTAACAAGATAATTACAACAGCTTTGATTTAACGTTTATTGGTATTCTTCTTCACCATTTTATAATTATATCAAGCGCATACATTTCATAGAAAAAAAGTTGTTGAAGATATCTATTTATTTCTTTCTGTTAATAGTCTACTTGTGTAGACATTTCATTATTAAATTTAAATCAGCAAAAACGGGGACTTTATTGCTGTTTATCATTTTATATCTTATTAAAGTTTATTGTTAGAAATACCCATCTACCAACACAAAAGCTATTTATTAGTGTTTACTATTAGCATATCAACGATTTGCACGTATATGTTACGCGTATGTCGTTATTTTTATGTACCATCGGCGCCAGAGACGTAAATCGAACGCATATAAAATGGTAAATTATTCTTCGTATTGCGATTGTATGCACCTTCTCATATTATTTATTTGCCTTTTACCCAGTCACAGTATTAAACGTATTTATGGGCATGGATTTGACTAGCAAGCCAATAGAACCGTTTGAAATGAAATCGTCGAAATAACTATAAAACTTATATGGCTGTATTATACCTTATTTTTATGTATTGGCGGCATGGCATGTTCTATTATGTTTTCTCTCTAATATATGCTAATCATAATGAATTGGCTTATATTATTATTACTATTATTAAAAATACTACTTAAGTGATTCTGACAATACCTATGACATTAATTTTCTATAGAACAGCTGGTAAAACAGCAGTTGAAGCAGCATATGTTCAAGAGCATTTAATTCCGTAAATAGTGCCGCATCTATCAGTACTTAACCATATATTCCCGTTTGATATTTAAGTATAGAGAGAATCATACGAACATACGTGGAACTGCGTACCGATATAAATATACCTTTGAAAGCTTCGTGAGCGTATCCAACAATTACGCGGCACACTGGTACGGTAGCCAATGGACAGGATTGATAGGTTTCCCACAAGATGGCTATCAAATAATACCAAATACAGATTGCAGTTGTGTCGTGGTATTCTTAGAACGGAACGATGCATTCGCACTTTATATGGTTGTGCTTACGATTCGAATTCTCTGGCCTTCTAGTCTGCGTGTCCGATTCTTGAATTTGCAGACGTCTCGTATACGAAAATGATATAACAATAGCGCGAACCTGTTTGGCGGCACTAAAATTCCATAATAAAAACAATGATGTTCCTTAACGAGAACTAACAATTCTAAGAATTAACTTTCACGGTAAATGTGCTTAATTGCTTGAATCGTTTCTTTTGAACATAAATTATTTTACAAATAAGGAATTTACCGGTTATAATATATTAATCTCTGTATTACATATGAAATAACAAATTCGTTAGAACAAATCACAATTAAACGCAATCAATGTTCATATACGACAAGAAGATTCATTAGGTTTACTTTTTACTAAATTTAGTAATGGAGAAAAGTTTATTTAATGATAAAGATCGCTTGCAAAGCTTTTTTGATTTATGTCAATAGTACCTATAATAAGCGATAGAATCTCTGCGTTATGAATTTTCAATAATCCTTTATACAGCATAAAAGAATATACAGGCCTTTCTAATTGAAACGGGCTGTTTTACCGGCTGTGATTTATATAAAATTCCGAAAGCTGTCAATTGTCATATCAAGGGAGATAACATTTAATGATGGGCCAAACGATTTAAAATACATTCCATCGCAGCAGCCTCCACCCTCCAGTAAGCAAAAACTGCATAATTTGCAACCTGTGTAATAAAATACGATTACAATGAAATGGCTTGGATTTCACATCACTAAATGTTCAAAATGATGACCATTAACCTCCATATAATAGTAAAATCTTGCTTCAAATGCCCTCTTGACATTGCGCACGCGTGACATACATCTTAGGCTTAAGATGCCCCAGAGGAAAAATCAAGTTGTGTAAGATCCGCCGATCCGGCAGACTAAGGTTAAATATGTTTTAATTAATAAAACAAAGTCCGCACACGTGTTGTCTCTTTTTAATGAAATCTTCTCTTTATTATATATATAAAGTCAGCTCTCCGGGCCAAGAAGGCCCAAGGCTTGGTTGCACTCCCTAGCAGCACAAATCATCGGCTAATGATCGGCTTTATATAGGGCCGATATCCTGATGTCGGGTCGATATCAAAGATATTGTGCCGATATCGGCTTTCTACCAGTATACGATATCACTGCGATACAAAAGATCCATTATCGGTAAAATATCGGTTGAACGTTTGATGTATCGGCTGATCATCGGCTGGAAACTCAAAACATATATCAGGGCGATATCATTAATAAACGCCGCTGCGATATTGATAGAAATGAGGTATATGGATTTGACTATTGTCATTTTTTTGACGATAGGAAGTCGGCTAATATCCTAAATCTATACGGACTGGTTGATTGAAATATAACCGCATTACAAGAGCGTTCAGATATAAAATTTCAACGTTTGAGACATCAATTGTGAAATTAAAATTAATATCGACTATAAAACAGTTTTAGAAGGTGAAGCGATTGATAACTTAAAAATATGCAAATGCAATTTTCTAACTCCGCCGTGATTATAAAAATTGGCATCTAAACGCAATGTTTATGGGAGTTAGATCTACGCGCAATATCTTACCACCACCACCTACCACAATCCATCATAGCGTTCCTTATTGCAGTGTGAGCATGACGACCAGGTGAAGTGGTTGCCATTATTTATTTTGTCGCTGCATTATAGTAAGCGTTGTGCACATTACAAAATGGGTGAATGAAGCTTATAAAGGTAAGGAAATTTTTATGAATAATGTTTTATGTATGTATCAAGTATATAAATTAATTTAATGATTAGTACTCATTTATTGTGTAAATATGCAGCGTTAACAAAATGGAAGACGCTTATAAATTTCTTATTTTACGTGAAAGCATTGTTTCTACAATATGTGTAGCGTAAAAAACGTTTCGCATTAATAGAATAAAATAAATTACACGTACTTCAGACAAATTAAAGCTTTTATACGATGCTGAATATATACACTTAAGAAAAACACTTTTTTTTAGATACGTATGTGGTGCTTAATTGGGGGAAGTACGTTAAAGGAAGCATATATCTAATGTTAAAACAAATCCTCTCGAAAAGTATTAATGTAAATTATTCATGAAAATAGAGACAACCCAAAGAAGCTTTTGATAAATTGGAAATATACATAGTATTTCTAGGTAATAATAATAATAATAATAATAAATAGTCTTTATTGGAAATGAAAACAATTTTTACAAATCCAATCACAGGCGAAGTCCAGCAATGCTGTTCTACTCAACCTAGGGTATACATTGTAAATGTTTAAATAAATGGCGTTAAAACCAAATTTGATTTACAGAGAAAGAAACCCTTTGGTCCCTTTGCATCGCTTGGAGCCATCTCGTTCTTGGTCTGCCCCTTCCTCTCCTTCCGCTCACACGGAGAAAAATTTATTGTTAAGGTGGCACCAATTGACGCACATTGAACAACAAAATTGTGTGAAGTACAGTATTAAAAATTGTTTATCACTACCAAAGCAATTTGAAACTTCAACAGCAAGCAAACAAAGCAATAAATTATTGTCTTTATCTAATGTTTTGAGATTGGCCGGCATTGAATTGTATAAAGCATACACGTTAAAAGAAAAGGATCATTCATAAAACGTAGTCCTGTGCGGCGGTGGTGTAATGAGACCTCTGCTCCTAATATTAACATTATGTATGTCTGTACGAAAGCATATCATTTCGAGTAGGTATGGCGGTGTTCTTTCCAGAATCAATTTATGATAAAGCTTGAGAGCTTGCACTTTTCGAAAATTTTAAAAAATAGGTCCTGCATGTCTTGCATGTTCTGTATAATATCTAGCACTGCCTTTACTTTTAGGTAAAGAGATATTTGTCGTCCTTAGCTTAGTCCATTCAGGCTATACGTAAATATGCCACTGACTTGAATTACTTTTAATAACGTAAGGTCCTATAAATTGAATATATTTTTCAATTTATCTTCACTGGAAAAAATGTCGATGAATTAATGCGGTAAATTAAAAAAAAAAAAAAAAGAGAATATGTTAATTTACGATTTAACGCGCTCATTGGCAACCATCGGTAACTTTTTTCGCCTATGATACCAACCATCACACCAATCATTAGGTGCATTATCAAATTCAACTAGCGTAAGGCATTAAAGTACTCATTTTTTAAACAAATCCTGACTACGCCATTTGTTTTATTTTAAACTTAAATTTGTGCTTTAAAATGTGCCTTTCGAAACTAGTTTTTTAATATAGGTATTATTATTCTTCCATTTGTGATAGCAACAGGGTGAAATTCAATTTTGGTGGAGGCGCAGGTAAAAAGAAATCTTGTTTGATTTAGAAAATACGGCAAGTACAATTCTATTATGTAAGTTTAACATCGCAATAATTTAATTATACCATATAATCCGTAGCTAACTGATTTTTTTTAAGGAGTAACTTAAATATGTATGCTAAAATGTTAGCTATACTGCAATAATGTAAAAATATCAGTGCAATATTTGAGTTGCGTTTGATAATAATAATTGCCAGATTGTTATTGAATTTCAAATTTTTCATTGTAGTTTGTAAGAAACGTAGCGACGTGGATTAATTTAACTTTTATCGTTACTCTTCCTCAGGCACGGTTTTCCATAACTTGTGTTAGCATTGTTAAAGCAATTTAACGTGTATTAAAAGGCAAAAAGAAGTAGAGCATTTCCTGAAAAGAGAAGATGTAGATCTAAAATACTTGAAAATTTAATGTTTGAGCCTATTAGAAACTGATCAACATAAGGGCGTATTTGAAACTAGCCTATTGCTGCAGAAAATTTCAATAAAAAATTGAATTAAATGTTTTCTTATTTCCAAGGTTTTACTCATTCAGAAATAACTAGCAATAATAATTTACTTATCAAATAAAGAAGGAATCATTACTCACAATCAGTTAAAAGTGTTTAAGTATATGGCATGCAAGTAAAATTAATCGCTTTAACCGAAATTTATATGCTTAGAACTGTAATGAGACTGTAAAGAGATTAGAAATTATTCATAGGAAAAAAAGCGATGGAATTGTTATGATATAATCTATAAATATGAAAGAATCTACAGAATCTTTCCACAGCATAAATTAAATCACAATTCAACAACTAGAGATTTAGGTGTTCCCTAAATTATACTTAGTATCCGAAACCTCGTCACTCACTGTTCACACGGCAATAAAGAAGATTCCCATTCTATTTTTACGTACGCTTCTTTTTATACCTCCAAAGCGCTACTATCAAACGTTTCACCGGCGGCGGCTTTTGGTCGTCGTCCAAGTTGTTAAATTAGTAATTGCTCGCTGTCCTAAATTGCGAGACGCTCATTCGAATTTGTAACACCCGCTCAAAGGTTTACCGTCGCTACGGAACAGTAATAGTATTGTAGTATGCAAATGTTCGAGCGGATGCATTCGTCATTCATTCGCATCATTCGACGACGAAACGATGTACTGCTTTTAAGGCTGGCGGTATCAAAACATCGTTAGCAAGTTTCAAGCTTTGGAGATTTTATTTTATCGATCTATGAAGTTAGGTATACGTAGATAGAATGAGGAACTCATCGAAAAGACGGGGAGGCGGTGCGAACATGACGTTGAGGAAGTACCTGCTTTTATTTATTAGAAATGCTAACGAGTGCTTTTATGATTTATGGAAAGTGATGTGTCGTCTTCCTGGAAATCATTTGTATAATCAAGCTTTTATTAATGTACGTTTGTACGTTTACGTTCAACATAAAATTGTGTACGTTGACAGTCAAGTTGACATTTTTTACAGATTTTTGTCTCGTATCTGTCGTAAATGCCATCGCGTCTTATATTTATTTCTGAATAATTTATATTAGATTATAAAAAGAAGAAGCCAATAAAATGAGATGGAAGCTTGAATATTTCCCACAGTCAACATGGTTTCGCGAAAGGAAAATCGACGTCCACAGCACTAATTGAGATTACAATAAGATATTACAACACATAGAAAAACGTGCAGCACCTTTTGGGATTTTTTGTGACTTACAGAAGGCCTTTGATTGTGTTCAGCATAATAAGTTACTGGATAAATTATATGCGTATGGTATTAGAGGTAGTGTTTATGAATGGTTTTCTTCGTATTTAGAAAATAGAATACAGTTTGTAAAAATCACGTTTCTTTACCAAGATCGTAACCTACTATCGACAACATCTCACTGCCTACCAGCAGCAAGTGGGGTACCACAGGGGTCTGTACTTGGACCAGTTTTGTTCAATATGTACATCAATGATGTTGCCCTTTTTCTATCTGACGCATATCTTGTTATGTATGCCGGTGATATTTCGTTATTGATTACAACCCAGTATGAAGATACTACACAGTTGGTAAACAATTTACTGGAAAGTTTGTACATGTGCTTTGCGGAAAATGATTTGGTCATGAATCTTGAAAAACAAAATTTTTGGTATTTCATACTCGGCAGAGGTATATCGAAAGACAATCTTTGCAGCTGCACGATTATTCCCTATCTAGTGAATCTACTACATTTTTGGGCGTTATACTAAATCAGAATCTCAGTTGGAAAGAATATTGTGATGCACTAGCCAAAAAAATTTCTGCCAAAACTTTTCTTTTACGTAGCTTAAAATCGTGTGTATCTACCAGTACATTAATAACCTTATATTATGCGGAAATTCCATCAAGAATTCAGTATGCTATTGTTCTGTGGGCTGCATATTCCCACTCGGAGGTGGTTTTCTTGGCGCAGAAAGCGATTGTCAGGGCTATTTCTGGTGCTAGAACTTCCGATTCATGCCGACCGATTTTTGCAAAGTATCAAATGTTACCTCTGCCAAGTTTATATATCTTGGAAGTGTGTTGTTATATATATAAAAATAGATTAAAACTTAAAACAAACGCTGACATACACACACATGGTACCAGGACTAGAAATGATTTGCATAGAAAATTTAGGTATTACAATTTTTAATAAAATCTGGGGGTTGATAAATATTGGCAATTCCTATAGAGATTTTCGAAAAACTGTAACAACTTTCTTGAAGCAGCATAATTTTTACTCTGTGAATGAATTCTTTAATTATTAGGTTGGGTTTGGGTTTGTTTATTTTGTTTTTCTTTTCCTTTATTGAATAATTTTTGTTAATTCTTAGTTAAATTGGTCATATTTTTCTGTTTATTTTTTTCTTCTTTTGCTGTATTTTTGTTGACTTGTTACATGCACAAATGTGTCTGAGTAACTAATAAATTATTATTATTAATATAACGAAATAGATGAGAATGCAATAAGAGATAAAGGAAATGGAGTATTTTCAATTATACGATGGACTAACTACTAGATTTTTTCAAATATTCTAAGATTCGCGAAAATATGAAACCTATTAGTTTATTCTTAAGGATGTTTTCAAATATTAACAATGAAAATAGGCTGAATAATGATTAAAACCTAGATAATAGATATCATTGGTAGGCCTGTTCAAAGAATCATAAACTAGTTAGACGCGATTCGATTCGCTAAGAAATATCCGAAACACTTTTCTAACTGATTTCCTAGTATGATTATTGGCACTGACTAGTTTGTGATTCCTTTTATTTTACGTAAACATATAAGCATATCAGGTAGTGCACATAAATAGCGTTATGTCATCTGAACTTCCTGTTCAGTTTGGAATTTCATATGGCTCCATATTGGGACCAGTAATATTTTTAATATATACATATATAAACGATTTTTTGCAGAACAGGTTTGAAGATCAGAGTTTATTATTTGCAGACGATACCACCATATCAGTAAAGTTTGAGAATTGTAATGTTGTATTAGTTAAATCATATTCAGCCCGCAGTTGCGCGTCCGAGTGGTTTGCAACAAATCGTCCTTAAATAAGAACAAGACTACAATAATGATGTTCTCTATGAGAGATATTTTGAGGGTGATAATAACCAAAAAAACTGTCAAATACTTGGGTTTTTGTGCTTGATCCCAAATTAAAACGGGAACCTCATATGAATGGCGCAGGGTCTTTGGTTTGCGAAGGAGTTCAGGTCGAATTCTGAGTAATTTACCTTCGGCCTAATTGTCGAGAAGTTTATGGAAACTTTCAAATTTTAACCTTATCATCATAATATATGTTTGACTGGATGCAACCTCTTGCAACACAACAACCAAATTTACTTTTTAGTTTTAACTTTGTGAAATATACACGAACTAACAACATTGTTTGAGTAAGAACCAAATTCAGAAATTTTACTACAGTTGAGCCATTAAAATCAATTCGCTAATAAATTTTCAAAAAGACACTGTTGAATGCTACAATGTAACTTCCATTAAACTACCAAATATAGATAATCCGATTGAGTATTATTATTTTAGAAATTACTTAGTTGAACTTTTATGGGATTTACTGCTATCTAAAGAAAAAATATGCATAGATATGTGTGTCCTTACATATATTTAGTAGGAAAATCAATTTCGAGATTGGAATTATTATATAATATTTCATCTAATTATTAGATGAATATTTGGTTAAAATTGGTAGTGTTGCAATCCATAAATCATAGTTGTTAGAATTATTGCCAACGGAGTTGAGGAACTAATTTAAGTGATTGTTCCATGCATAATGATCATTAGATCATTAAATTTATAGTCTGGTTTGCTTACAGAATTTCACCCATATCAGTAAATCTGAAGTGACATTAAGTATGATAAATTGCTGTATATACCTGTTTACATCTAGGTATTTAATATTATGAAAGGGACAGCAGACTACGATACTCTATAATCAAATGATCATAGAGTGATTAATTGCACTTATGCAATTTGATTGCATACTTTATGCAGGTCAAAATAACCTAAAGAAACTTCAGGATTATCTCGAATGGATGTTTTAATGTGATAAAATAATTAGATAATAAAAAATGTATGTAATTAGTTTATACTTTAATAAAATCTAATTTTGATAATACACCTTTTAATCTAAACTTAGTTCAGACATATTGTCAGAATATTTAGCAGGTAACCAGTAACTGAGAGCGAACATATGGTACACCAACCGATTATCCTTTTTAGAGAAACAGCAAAGAGAATTCTGCATTCGTAGATGTATACAACTCCATATTTGTCCCCAAGTGCGTACAAATATAAAACTTTCTTAACTACCTGCGTGGTTGTAATTTAATGCGATAGATGTCGCACATAATGTATTTCTATAGATTCAATGAAACCAAGAAATAGTTTTATTTCCGAATAGAAATTACAATCACTATTAGACAACAGGTAATTGCATAAAAGACATGCAAAATGATATATATCTTGTGTGTTTGTATGGAACTTGTATGTGTTGTTAGGTTAGCTGTACTTTTATTGTCACAAGAATGAATTGCATGAATGTCATATATACAATTCGAATACCGATAAAGATTGTAAGAAAATATAAAAACATTTTTGTAATTTAAAGATGGTTTAATATCGAATCGATCATTGTTATATTCATATTACATAAATTATATTTTATATGACAATAGAATTATAAGCACGTTCTTTAACTGAGGAAAAATAGAGGTGCATTGACTAGCGATTCGATCACACTGCTGGATATAATAGAACTAAAATTAAATGGAGGTATTGCCGGTTTTTTTGTTGTCTGGTGAATCATATATTATTTATATTCCTTTTAAATTACTGTAAGATACTGTCGAAGAATTCTGGTAGTTTAGCCCATCAAAGTGATCGGTAAGTTTTCAGGTCGTAAGAACAGGGTGGTCATATATTCCCTTCGACATCTTATAACACTTGTAACATTTTGATATTTTTTTCAATGCAATTTTTTGTTTAGCAATTAATATAATTTCCTGTTTAAAGAATTAGTACCTAGATTTGTGTACTTACTAAAAGATAATATTGTATAAAAGTTGTTCACAATTTTCTATTTTGCAACCAAATTTAAAGTGGAAATTTTTAGCCCACTATAGAACTAACTTTGTCGTTAGTTCAAACAATACGTAGTCTATCTAATTAACACAGATTGGAAGCTAACAAAATTATAAACTCATCCGCTGAATAGTTAGTTCAATTTTAAACTTTCGTTGGATGGGGAAGGACTTATTTTGTAAATTAAACTAGACAACCTTCCTCCAGCCAGCCAGAGCCACTCAGCATTGATTTTTTTACCGCTGCCACTTCAGGTATATAATTCAATTAAAGTTTCAAGCTGTGCGCTTACCCCGGAAGCTACGTTGTGTCTGCAACTGGAGGCGTGTCCATTGCAAACGCACTGACCCCCGATGTTGATATCCTTGATAGAATAGAAGAGTTTCTTCTCGCGCATATTGTCCTGCAATAGTCGTTTTGGCAAGGGTGCGTCCGCAGCCCCTCTGAGTCCTTGGAGCCGCAAGCGGACATAACGAGCTTTTGTAAATTCCAATAATTCCGGGCTGGTTTCGTTCGCCCCGGGTCTGCCATGTACAAGAGATGTATGTATCTGTAATAAATAGGACAAAGAACTTCAAAGTCTAATGTGTCAGTTTACATAGTGAAGAATTGGATACGTAAATTGAAAAAAAAAATTGTTGTATTTAGTTAAAATTTCGTTCACGTAAACATAACCACCTACATTAGTGGTGTAACGAATAGATATATGGTTTCAAGCATTCGCGAATATCTGCAGCAAACATTCCGAAATGCAAATATGGACTTTTTGCTGAATGCAACCGCATGATTGCTTTTTCCTGTGCATGTTTAGTTTTCAGGTTATATGAGTGTAACCGAATTTAAATTTGATTGATCATATAAATAAATAGAATTCATTAATACAGAATTGTATTTTATACAATTTTTCAATTAGTAAAATAAAAATCAATATTTGGTTGTATTTGTGGTTTTGATGATAGTTCTTGAAACATTTTACGATGTTTTAATTTAGCATAGAGTTGTTATGTGTACTACAATTTTGCAGAGAGCAGTAAATTCGTAAAGAATTGTTTTACAACGAAGGTTAATTTCAGTTTTGTCCTAGTGAGGACCTCTAAAAGTACTGTTGCAAAATATTGGGCATATATAGCGTTTATTTTTTAGAGACAAATTAGTTTAACGTCTTACGTGAATACCAGAATACGAAATGCGTTTGTAAGCCGGTAATTGCCTAGCGATAAGACGTTTCATATCGTAATCTATAGCTAGTTCGGGCATTGGTAGCGTTATTTTTTTTTTTGTTTTCTTTTCTGTTTTATTACAGAGCGAATAAAGTATAACATAGAGAAGACCGCTGTACTGGAACAACATATAAGTTAGGTCTACAACTTATGTGTTGTTCCATCCCCAAATTTGAATTCCTTCTGTCGAACTATCTCAATCTTGCTTTCTATACATTGCAGTAGGAAATATAGATTTGTGAAATCTGATGGCTGATGGGTGAAATACATTATGAATCAAATTTGTTGTTTAGGTTCCGTAACCAGTGAAGACCAAAATCGAATTATTAGTTCTAATGGGTTAGCTGGTAGTTTTACCAGTTGATATAGAATAACAAACTAAAATACACATTTTAGGCAAGAAAATATTATACACGTCACAAAACCTTTATTTTAGAAACAAACTGTAGCGTTACTAAGTTATCCAAAAAACTATCATTGACACACACCCAATATAGATATTATGCATGGAAGTAATCGACCAGGAAAACATAAAACGTGAATAATGGTCCATATTCTATTTGCTTCCTGTCTTCTGCCCTCTGTTTTACATCTTTCCGATACATTTATTTCAGCTTTTCGGTCAAAGAGGGCGTATGGTTCCTAATGTTATGCTCCTCCAAATTTCTGTATTTTTTGCCTTCTCTGTTCATCTGGCTGTATCCCCAATTGTTCTAAGCCTCTGTATCATCTCTTTTCTCTATCTTATTTTTGGTCCTTCATTGTTCTTCTTACCACCAAATGAACGTATCAGTAATCGTTTTCGAGTTTTACCTGTAGGTGCCCCACCATCGTAGTTTTTGCACCTTGACCACCTTTACTATTCCTGTAGTTCTGGTTTTCTCTCTATCCTCCTTCCACCACATACCTTAATACATATCTCCTCGGATTTGTCAACTTTATCTCCTTCGCTTTTGTTAGTATTCACACTTCACTGCCGAAACTGGCCATCAATCTTATGAGTATTTATGAAGCTTCAGTTTCACTTATTTCGGCATTAGCTTATCGTTAATCACTTCTTTAGTTCATGTAAAGCGTTTTCTATCAAGAAGTCCGACCTTAAATTATGCGACATTTTTAATCTGTTGAATAGCAACACACTAAAAAATATTTGCAATTCCTACAGAAAATTCCGGTAATGTATAAGGTAAATTTACCAAAAATTAGAAAATATACCTAAAGTTTTCTATTAAATTTCCCAATTTTTGGCAATTTTACTTTATACGTTACTGGAATTTTCTGTAGGAATTCCAAATATTTTTTAGTGTGAAGGCTTGAATCTTTAACATTTGTCAGTAAAAACTATATAATTTAAGAAAGTGGTACAATACGTGCTCCAACAACGAATAGAAATAGTGAAGATTCATTATAGACATGGTAAAAATTTCGACGAGACAGTTCGCAGAGGTCGTAGCGTCTTTGTCGGTATGAATGGCTTTGCGAGATGGTGATCTCGCAAAGTAAGGGCAAAGTTAATCGCAAAATTTGAGCAAAATAGCCAAGTTACTCATGTCAAATTGACAGTTTAAACTGTACTCTTAGGTCAGCTAAAACATTGTCGCTTTTGCTGAAAGTGTTGCAGAAAATCCAGGTTTGTTTCTCCCAAGACTTCGCAGCGATTAAGGTTCTCACAGATCAACTTTCATTGCATTCTGCATAAAAATCTTAGCATACACGCTTATACAGTGCAGCTGATGCCGGAGTGGCAGCGGACTGACCATGAACAACACTGAACCTGCGTTTATTGGGAGTTGGAAATGCAGGCAGGTAATCCTGACTTTTTAAGAAAAAATACTTTGAGTAGGTTCGTTAATAGACAGAACTGCCGTATCTGGGATTTCGAAAATACATGAACAATACCTGAGAAATCTCTTTATCTGCAAGTTACTGGTTGTTGTAGTGTTTAGATCGACGGAGTCACCGGAGCTTACTTTTATGAAAATGATAATGTGGATCGCTATCGTAGAATGCTTACTGACGTTCCTCTGCTGAGGTAAACATTGGCCAGCTAGTGCCTACTCATAGAATAAGGGGGTGTTTACCCAATCCCTACCTAGTAGGGCAATGGATGACGCACTGGGAATTCTTACGGGTGGTAAGTAGGCTTCGGTTCGCCGACTGTTAACTTGTGCGGGGGATGGACGCATGGACGAAATTGCCGAAACCACGTGGGCTTTATACGGACCCTAGCAGAGAGCCCTAGCCGTTTGATGTGAACGTATCCCATGTCTCCGGGAAACGGAAACTTCGGCTGGCATTCTAAATGGGTAGAGCTTTCTGCTCGGCCGTTTTAAAGGCTGGAGAGTTGGTGGAACAATCCTAACACAGTCGGATAAGGTAGACTATCCAGCGTTATCTGGGCAAGAGGTGTACAATCAATCTTTACCTAATGGGGTAACGAACACCACACTTGACTTTTCTAAGGGCGGCAGGCGGACTTTTCTGCTAACCATTGCCTGTGGAGGGAAGCGATGCTGCGGAAAAACCTTCCGACACAGGTGGGTTGAAAGTGGACCCTAGCGTTCAACTTTTAGCCACCACCAGGGGATTTTATCCCAGTTTATCTGGGTAACAGACACTGTGGTTAGCATCTAATTGGTTTCTCATCAAACGGGGACAAGGGAACCTGTACAGTAAGAGCGCAGTAAGAGGGAGGGGGGCCCACCGGCAATTGGAGGTTTCGAGTGGGACAATGGTCGTTGCCATAGCTAATGCTACTTTTGCTTTAGATAGGTGTCTACTTTTCTAACCGGTGTCGAAGGCCATATACGTTTGGGCTCGGTCGGCGACATAGCCGCATACTCCGGGTTATGGGCTAAGGCCTAGGTACCGGTGTGAGTTTATTCGGATGATATTCTTCGTCCTACATTAGATAATATAGCACGGACAAATTTCATTTTGAGCAGGATGGCGCTACGAGCATTACAAGCCGTGAAACATTTGCAGTACTGCAAGAGAAATTTTCTGGCTACATTATTTCGTGAAGCGCAAACATAAATTGCCATCCCTCCAGATCGTTTAACTCCGCTGAGTTGTTTTCTTTTGGACTACATGAAGGAAGGCAAAACATCCTCAGAAGAATGACCATTTGCAAACAGGATCGAAGTAAGCAAGCAATTGCAGTGTTTACACTTTGAATTTAAATAAATATTTTTGTATTGTTTAAGAGTACATAAACGTATCTTCCAAAATTGAAATGGCATTTCTTATTGGAAGAGCTATCGGCTGATAATCTACTGGCTTGCACACTTGGCTATCAATCTTGAAGGCCAGTATACAAATCTCATCCTGGTCAATTAGGATAACGATGATTACGAGGAAAAACAAACTTTTAATTTTACATCCATATTCTCCTAATGCATTTCCTTGGTCGTAGCTGGTTTTATGGTGGAAAAAATGCACATGTACTTAATTTTTTTATTCCCTTCAGTTTGCATGTTTTACTCTTACCAATTTCTATTTGCATTGTTGGTTTCTGCTTAATTCTTCGATTGACTATATGTAGCTTTTTCGTTGTTTACACATCCTTTGTGATTTCTCTTCAAACTTTTTACTATACTTCTTGCTTAAATTATATCTATAAATATATAAATTAGTTGGTGATGATTTGCGGATGCAAGAGGCTGGTAGAGAATATCTGACCTTTTGATATATGCATCCTTTACCACTAAACACAAGCTAAACGATGTCGACTACATTGAATTACCTACCATATCTCACCACTTCCTCAGTCTCAATAAGATCTCAAATACTAGTCGTGTAGATAGTATCCAATTTGAGTAAATAGCGATACTTTTGGTTATACAGGAAAGACATAATCATAATTAATTGATGGTATGGTATCACAGGAACCAAAATTATAGCAACTGATTTATGGATTTTAGATGTTCCCAAGGTTTTTAAATTTAATAGCGATTTTGTCTGATTTTCTTTTTATCTCATGTAGCCTATAATACACTCCGCCAAAAAAGTATCGCATAAACTAAAAAAGGGCATTTATGAACCAAGATATTTTTATACGTTCACAAAAAGTTTGCCTCGTGTATGTGAACTATAAAAACACTAACAAAATAATGGAACTTAGCGTTTTTACTTTTTTTTTTCCTAAAAGAACACATTTAGAAAAATGCATATGTGTAAGGTTTGTTCAGTTGTTTATTGAAAGTCTTCCTATACGGACAAATTTTAAAGTGCAAAGTCAGAGTTCTGTACCAATGCTTTTAAAACTAAAATGAGCAATTTAACTTCAGAACAAGTGGCTGCTATAGTTGCTTTAATCGAAGATGGACGATCTCAAGCATACGTTGCTAATTTGATGAACATCAATCAGTCAAGTGTTTCTAGAGCCGTAGCCAGATATAGGGAAACAGGCATTTACAGTAGAAGACCTGTACCAGGTCGTCCAAGATGTTCTACTCGCCAAGATGACCGCTATTTACTACTACAAGCATTACGTCGAAGACATGTAACTGCGAGACAATTGCAGAACGACTTGGCTAGAGTCAGAAATACTCGTGTGAGTACACAAACTATTCGGAATAGGTTACGACAGAGTGGATTAAGAGCTAGAGTAGCTGTAACAGCCCCTCGTCTCACTAGGAACCACCGAGTGGCTCGCTTAAGGTTTGCCAGAGAACATGTAAATTGGAACATTAATGACTGGGCCAATATACTCTTCACAGATGAGTCAAGATTTGGTCTTTACACCTCAGATAGGCGTATCTCAGTGTACAGACGAGACGGTGAGCGCTATTCGCAGTGTAATATCAGACCTAGACCTAATTTCGCTGGTGGCTCTATTATGGTTTGGAGAGGCATCTGTTTAACAGATCGTACAGAGTTAGTACCAGTAGACAGAGGTACACTGACTGCCCACAGGTATATAATGGAAATTTTAGAAGAACATGTAGTACCATATGCGCCAATTATAGGAAACGAATTCATGTTAATGCACGATAATGCACGACCGCATGTTGCAATAATCGTCCAGGAATACCTTAGCGATGTTGGTATTCCAGTTTTAGATTGGCTTGCGGTAAGTCCGGACATGAACCCTATCGAGCACGTGTGGGACCTCCTCCACAGACGGATACGAACCCAAAATGTTGCCCCAGCGGACCTGCATGGACTAGAAAATGCTCTCCGTGACAAGTGGGAGAATTTGGATCAGGCTTATATACGGAGGTTAATCGAATCTCTGCCAAACCGTATGCGAGCGGTTATAAGAGCCAGAGGTGGCAATACTCAGTATTAAAAGCTACTGTTATGACATTTTTCTTTCCAAAATTATAATTTCTTGTTTTAATAAAAATCTCAAGTATGAGTTCTTGTTTTTATTTGGCCTGTATTTTATTTAAACAATCATAGAAATTATATCTTAGAGCGCATTAAAGTATATTTACAACTTTATGCTACAAACAAAGATTATGCGATACTTTTATGATTCAAAACTAAATTATGCGATACTTTTTTGGCGGAGTGTATATACATTATATACAACTACAACAGATTACACGTAAATTATATAATAGTTTGGTAAGTATTTCCGCTAAGCTTCCCTTGGTTCTGATAATCTTCTTTTTTTTTTGTAATTTTCTTTATAATTAAGCCATGAGATGATCAAAGTTCGGCCATTATCATTACGGAAACGTTCGGTGCATCCCGCACATGTGGATACGTCACATCGTAAAAGTTTTCCAATAACCGTAATATATCTTACTGATCGATCTGCGTCACAATCGCCAATCACCGAACGCGCCATAGGCACGTTAATCACTACTCTCGTTTCGTGTTTCGCTTTTTGCCTCCCTCCTCTTTCCATATCTTTGAACATCTCGTCCGTAGCGAGCGACCTCGCCGCCGTTTTTATTTTTCTTAGTTCCTTGCGGACGTTTTCTTCTCGTTGTTGTTGATGCGTTCGCAGAATGCGGAAAATAAAAACACCGGCGTTCCGCGGTAGTGACGGGATGCCGCACCGAGGCACGACAGAGGGAGCAAAAAGAATTTCTCGCGCTTGCAGCGCGACAGTTCGCGATCCGGATCTCGCGACTTTTAAGTTTTCGAAATAATTTTTCTGTATTCCGCATTCCCGTTTCCCCCGTTAGTGTGCTTGCGTTTGCTTTGATCGTCGCGATTAAAACTGGGCGCTGACCGTGTGGCTTGATGAAAAGGGCGAATACCGTGTGTAACAACGTTAATTGCATTTATTTATTGACTACGGCCAATTAGCGACGTGAAAGCAAATAACTCGGACGAATAACCGTGTTGTACAACGCGACAATCTCTCGGACCGATATTGTTGCTGTATTATTACCGTTATTGTTGGGTGAAACGGACAGTGTATTTTTCGCAACAAACTTCCGCTATGAACTCTACCTCAGTTATCTGTTTATTTTAGCAATCAAATTGATTTAATAAAGAATTTATGCCAGTTTATTAATTGTATTTATAGTATTATAATCTTATGTCTTATGTTGCTGCAGCTTTAAAAGTGAACGATATCAGCTAATCGAGTCAACAGCCGATAGTTGTCAACCTTACGTCTCTATTTGAATATATATCATGCTATATCCCCCCCCCCCCCCCCTTAATATTGCGCGTACTAATAGTTATTAATTTTCTTACAAACACAGGGGAATGTAAAGTATATTTTTTTTAGCAATAAATAACTTCAAACAAATTAAATCTGTTTTAATAACCCCAGAGTCACCTTGTTGTCACTTATTCAGTTATAAGCTATTAGTATAAGTAATAAATTCGCATGCACAGATGGAATTAACTATACTGATGAGATATTTAGAAGAAAATTAGATGCCTGCATATAACGAGGCAGTTTTATACAACAATAAGATGCCTCGGATACTGCTCTGGTGACTTACTAAATGGAGGGGAGTAAAATAGGTAATTGAAAGTTATGAAGACTCAAATACAATTGAGATGAAGCGAACACACAGGTACATATTGTATCTTCTAAATTATCTTAAAACTAATATAAATATTGGTATTTTTTATGTGATATGGTTTATTTTAATTTTGAAAATAATTCAAACTTTGATCTATAATTTAGGCAACTCGAAATATGTAATGGTAAAGACGATTGTGTATTTATCCGATTAAGTTTTCAATAAAAAATATTTTTGAACACACTTCGAAGTTTCTATATACAAAGTTATACATCTACTAAAATAATTAAAAATTAAATTAAAAACGGCAATAATATTACACTTGTAGTCGATGATGTTTAATAACATCAGCAGTTGCAATTGCCTTCAACGAATTCTTTCTGTTTTCTTAAGTGACTCTTTTGGTTGAACCTTAAGTAATAGCATGTGCGCCTTGCCGTTCACGAGCAAGAAATTTCAAACTCATTTAAAAAAAACTAAAAATAAGAATAGTTCAGGCCCTGGGGAGATACCTAGTAACTTCGTGAAACAAATTGCTTCGTATATAGTTAAACCGTTAACGCAATTCATTAATTTATCTTTTGAAGTTGGTGTGTATCCTGATGTACTTAAAACTTCAACCACTTGTTGCCGATACCTCAAATTATTGTCTAACTGCAATGCGCCCTAGTCATTAGTTCTCAGTTATTTCGAACACAATATCATTACCAACAGGCAACATGGTTTCAGGAAAGAATTTTCGACAATATCTGCTATTCACCAATCCACAGAGGATGCTTTCAAGACTTTAGATAGCAGTCAATATCCAGCCGGAATCTTTTGCGATTTGTCTCATGCATTCGACTGTGTCTATCATAGTATTTTAATATATAAATTTCACTTGAAATTGTAGTTTGGGGATGCAGCCAAGAGCCAAAGAATAAAAAAGAGAGTTTCTCTTTTAAATATCTAAACTTTCCTAGCTTTTATTTGACGCATCCTCAGAGACACATAATACAAATTGATTTAATGAATATGATAATTATATAAGTTATACTTACAGAAGAATGAAGTAAAAGTATTTGTTCAAATTGAGAAATAATAGGGACAAGTTTAAACAACAAAAAATTTGACAGACGTAACCTTACAAGCCGGTACTTCTATCTTACTTCATAAACTTGACCTTTATGGTATTCGTGGTGTATATATGCAAAAATATCTCTAAAGAACGATAATAGTACAATAGGGGGTGTTGTATAATTTCACTTATCAATTAAAATGGGAGTACTGCAAGGTCCCATTTTGTGTCCTATTCTTTTTATTTTGTTTACCAACGATATCGTTAATTTTATAAATTATTCTTTTGTCATTGAGGCGCAAGATATTTCTGCTTTGGTAGCTGGTACAAATGCTATAGAAATGTGTAGAATATTAATAAATTAACCATAAAATCTAAAACTAGATATATGTATTGTCATACTTCAGTTGTCAACTTCTAACAATTATTGAAATCATCTAACAATGAAGCAGTTTCTAATAATATAAATAATAATGTTGATTTTAATTTGGAACGCAAAACTACATTGAAATTTTTATAACTTTAACTAAGAAAATTAATTCAACCTGTTTCCAAATTAGAAATTTAAAACATCTAATTTGAATCCAGTAATTGGGTTTTGGAACCTTTGGTGTAACAATAACTATCACACTGACAAGTCAATGCTAGGTTTTTCCACTATCACCAAACAACAATGCACAATCTCTCGACGCGCGTTTCGCTAACTTGGTTTCGCTAACTTGGTTAGCGAAACGCGCGTCGAGAGATTGTGCATTGTTGTTTGGTGATAGTGGAAAAACCTAGCATTGACTTTGTCAGTGTGATAGTTATCTAATTTGAAATTTTAAATTCATACATTCTAAAAGGAGTGTAACCTATTAATTATATGCATTATTCTATACTCACTTCGCCATTTTCTATCGGTGTTAGCCTTGAATAAAATGTCGTGCAGATGACTTCTGTATCGTTGCCATAGTGTGGCTTGCCTTTCTTCGCTTGTATTCCGTATCTCTCTAAACAGTCTTTATCGCTAGTGCCGAAATATTGCCATGGTGTAAAGGATTCTCCATCAAGCGATCTTTCTAATATCCAAGAACCTGGCCGCGGAGAAATGGCAGATTTTATTATAACGTAAGCAACTTGGTATACCTGTAACAAATAGAATATTACGTGACACAATTTTTATTTAAACACGTTTTATTGGTATAAGTGTATCAGATGATCATAAATTTAAGGCAATGATTAACATACAATATAGCAAATAAAAGTTCCAAGCAGTAAAACAAACATAATATTGTTGTTAAAGAACAAATTCCAGTAAAGGTTGTATACCATACATTCCAACGGCTATAATACGCTATGACATTCATACATTCAATAGATGTCCACCTTACTAAAATTTATCGATCTTCTACTAGCACTTGTAAAAGTATTTATTTAAAATGCTTCCCTATAAGGGAACACTCCTAGTACTTTACTTTTCTTCTTCTTCTCTCTCGACAATGTCGCTACGTCTTAGAATACTTTCCCACAATCATCGACTTAATGACATATATAAATTATTCCATTTGAAACACAGCGTTCTCTTTTAGAGAGAAAAGAAGTGAATTGTATTTCTAATATGTATCAAGTGCGTACGGGCTAAGTGTAGACAATTGGCAGCCGTTCTACGTGACGTCACGACACGAAGATGTTGCACGTTCGAATACTTTAGATTACCGAGGATGTGAACTATATGCAAAAGGTTGCGCTTGGGGGACCATACTGGTCTCATTATTTAAGGAGTACCGCGAACTACTTTGAGATATCTGCACGTGACTACATAAAGTAAGAAGTTCGTGCTGTTACCTTCAATTTACTATTTTAACACAGATAATGTGCTGTATTGCGACATACGTATGTATTTCTGACTGGAATCCAAATGAATGGAAATACTAGATAGTTTGCGATTGTCTGTTTGTAGAAAGTAAATAATCGTCTCATTAGAAACAAAATACGATTTAATAAATAAGTGACGGGTACTCTGTTTCTAAATGCTACACTGCCTTTGATAATGAAAATTGTTTGGTTACATTGATAAAAGTGTTTCGTTTTCAGAGTTCCTAACTGTTGTTTTCTTTTACATTTTAAAATTTATAGAACAGAGTTGTCAAGCAGCTCAATTAAAGCAATTGAAATAATAATTGAATTACTTTATTCTTATTGCTTCTAAGTTCTTACTTTTTAGCAATACTTAAGTAATAGGAATTAGAAAATAGATTCCCTGCACATGAGCCAGCACAGGATACTTTTATTAGTGAGAAAGATCTCCTTGGGTGAGACAATAATAACAAGTATTTGATTCAATACCACTATGAATATATTTGAGAGAGCGCTACGGAGCCAGGCAGTCAAGCAGTTGTGGTGCTGGATAAGGTAGGAGGAAAGGTCAGTATGTTGCAGAAGCACATGTGGATCCTCCATCAAGAGAGCATTTCTACTTCTAACGTTTTTTCTGTAAAGAATATCTCAGCACTACTTTTTTTAGTCGGTGGATTTAGACTTTTACTCTCTTATTCTTAGAGTAGTTTTTACATTTACTTGAATTCATTTACAAATCATGCACAAGGTAAAAGAGAAATTGGTGATCTGTTTGAGGCGCTTTTATCATATAAATTTAACTATGTAAATGTGGCTTATGTTAGCTTCAACTATTTAGATGCAATTAATTAATAGCTATTATATTATTATTATACCATTACATTTATTTAAATGCTGGCAGTCTCTCGGACGATATAAACACATGAAATATCAGTAAATAAGTACTTACTGCGCATTTACTTTGTAAAGTGTAACAACTATTTAAGGCAGATGAAGACCACCATATGTAAGAGAACTAAAGCTCTCGTAATTCTAAACACGTCTTGCGGTAAAGAGGGACAAGAGTTTGCCGAGGCGCCACAAGAGGAAGAGACGGAGAGAACTAATGGGCACATGCTTGAACTATGACCAAAACCCGTAAAGCGGATACCTCTTAGGTTCCGATGAAATGTAACACGACACTTCTTTTATTATACAGCGCCGATTATTGCAGAAGTGCTAGTGGAATGGAGTGGTTTGGTCGTCTTTGAAATTGGAGTGAAAAAGAGGAGGATAAAGTGTTATTACAGCTGTTATTGTTGTAGTCATATCTCCGTTTCATTTCGAATGGATAGTCTTGTTGTGTGACGTCCTTACTAATGGTGTTTGCCTTTCTGTGATGTAATTTTTATTGTGACGGCGTGTTATATTTTTCTAAGTGGATTGACGATAAGAAGGAATAGGTTTGAGAAAGAACAGAGTTGGGGCTAATAAAACTGTAATTAGTAAGAAATAAGAAAAGTGATGCATTTTCTATGTACTGCAGCCTTATTAATAAAATGGTTTAAGTAAAAATTATTGATATTATGACTAAAGATACTACTGGTAGTAAAATCTTACGTAGAATAAATAACGCACAGCTGTTCTTCCTGGAGGAAGTTTAGCACTCACAAATTGCAGATTTCCTTTTCTATTTAAACAGTTACAACAACTTGTAATATGCTCTAATAAAGAATTCAATTTTGTAGTTGGTTCCTTGAGTGTTAAAGTTGTAAAGTCAGTTATTTGAGTTCAAACACCACTTATGTGAACTTAACACCCTAATTTTTAAAAATAAACTTTCTTTTTATAGAAAATGTTAGTATTTCGTTTGTAGTTCCATTCATTAGTAATTATAGGACCTTCAAAAAATCAATCGCACCCTACTTTGAGATGTTGAAAATCCGCATTCGCAGTTCACTTAAAGGTACGGTCTATCTGCAGCGATTAATCGACACGACTAGACGTAGCTATAAGTCGCGCCGGTTGCTGATTATGCGTGTGCACGTGAGTGGTCTATTTTCTGCGATAAGTCGCTACTAGTCGTAGGAAGACGCCGCGTCTCAAAATCGAGTTGCTTCGGAGGCAACTTAAACGCGCGCGTTTTGCTAATCGCAGTACCAGAAGTTGTATGTAGTATCAAGTTGTGTGTTTTGCCTGTTGAATTTTTTAATATTATTATTAAAATAAGGCGAAATATAATAAAGGTCACAGATTACGGTTTACAAAAGAAGAAGATGAAACATTGATTAACGAAGTCGTAATTTATTCAGTAGCACAAATATCTAGTAAAGACAGTACGCTTTTATCAATTTGGTTCTATTACTTTTATTAATAAAGGTTACTAAGTAATGTGCCTCATCTGTCAACCAACAGTTCCAAATCTACTATTGAAATAGTCTTTAAAAGCATTTCTGTTTTGAAATACGGCTGCCGAGGTGTTTCCACCTGTGTGACGTAAAGGTTTCATATTTTCGCTGGGCATTTCAATATCAATATCATCTTCTTCTTGATTAGCTGTACGTGAACCTCCCAAACAACACGAAACCATAACTATGTCATCTATATGAGTGTTGGGCACGTTGCAATAGGTGTATATAATATACGAAAAGTTTGACATAAAATGCCAAAGGCATTTTCCAAAGTTCTTCGAGCTCGACTCAGACGATAATTAAATATTTTCTTTTCCCTGTTTGTCATAGGTTGATCCATAGGATAAGGTCTTAAAACATTTTCACTTAGTTTAAATGCTTCGTCCCCGACAATGACGTGAATTAGAACAATATCAGTCCTGGGTGCAACGGTCGGCTCTGGTAAAAAGTTGTTACTGTGTACGAGTTGGTAAATAGCAATCCTTTGAAATGTTATACTATCTCCTTCTTTGCCATAAGCACCAACATCAATCCATGTCAATTTGTACCTGGCATCAATTATTGCCAATAAGACAATAGAAAAATAGGATTTATAGTTGAAGTATAGGCTTCCACTTCGCTTCGAGCAAACTATGCAAATATGTTTTCCGTCAATTGCCCCACAACAATTTGGAAAATTCCATCTAGCGTAAAAGTCGTCAGCTATTTGCTTCATCCAATTACTGCCTTTGAATCAGTGTATTGAAACATCCCTCGCTCGTACTATTAAGACAAATTTTGTTCGTTTGACATCGTGGTTTACAGATGGTAGTCAATAAAGCTAGTTCTTCTTCCTCTTCTTCTTCTATTAATGCTATTGCAGCTAATACCATATTGTTCATCATTATTTTCAAATTACAAAGAACAACACTACATCACAAAACACATTTACTATTAATAATGAGTCACACTTGAATGAATCGCTTCCACTAATCGTTGGAATAGAGACCATGCCTGAACGACTAATCGCCGCGTTTACTCGTAAGCGTTTATTCGCTTCGAGTAATCGCTGCAGATAGACCGTACCTTTAGAATCGTTTGTAGTTGCTTGTAATGATTTTCCCTTTGTTTGTAGTTGAAAGATAAGCAAATGGCGATAATTTAAACAAATTGTTTAATGGTGAATTTGTTAATAATTGAGATATCGAATATCCGCTTTCGCAGTTCTTCTTAGAATCGTTTGTAGTGATTTTCCTTTCGTTTGCGATTGAAAAATAGACAAATGACGACAATTTAAACAAATTATTTAAAAGTGAATTTGTTAGTAATTGAGATATAGAAAATCCGATTTCGTAGTTCTCATTGGAATTGTTTCTAGTTGTATGCAGTGATTTTCTCTGCTGTTTGTAGCGGAGTATTTTCTTACATTGTAGAAAATGTGGCAAGTTGGCCACCCCCGAGATAACACAAAAACAATTACAGTAGAACTGTCAATATTGTATGAACCAAAATGCAAGCGCGTCGTAACTACACAAACGAAGACTTTAAATTTATTTATTAGCTATGGAGAATATAGCAAGTAATATCAAGGACATGTGACACTTTCGCTCTGCGGTATCCACAGAAACAGGAACCGTCTGTGACCATTTGAAGATAAATGGATTGCTAATAATGGACAGTTCTTGGTCACACCCCGTTCACCGGATTTAGCAGTGTTAGATTTTCATGTTTGGGGAAAGTTTATGCCAGCCCACTAATATCCATGGATGATGGCAACGTGTGAGAAATGCTTTTGAAAGCTTATCTCCGCATATGTGCCTAACATACCCTGAAAATTTCAAATCAGCAGATCGTCTGGTTGGGATACTACGATTTCCGCTATTGTCGCCTAATAAATAGCGCAAAGTTGTATGTTTCCTTCAGCCAATCCTAGACACCCAAATCGCACTGTATTTTCGACACATTTTTACACTTTGCTTAGGTAATTTTGTTTATTTTATTGTTTGAATTAGTCTTATTCTATTTTTTAGCTTGAGAAAAATGAATGGTTTCATCGAAATGTAGCTGTTGTAATAATTAGTAACGAATGAAAATATGATATGCTCAAATGGTCGTTTTTTGCTACTATAATAACTATAGAGCGTTATATCTGTGAAAAAATAAAGTTTCATTTCCTCGCAAATTTTTTAAGTTTGTCCCACGGTTTTCCGAAAATATATTATTATATATACAAGTTATATTAGTTGCTGCCGTTGCACATACTCCTTATTTTTAAAATGTATAAAGATATGGGTGAAACAAAGTTCTTTACAATCAACAGAGGAGTTAAACAGGGCGACTCACTCTCGGCAACTCTCTTTAATCTAGCGCTGGAATATGTGATGAGGAGTATAAACAAAGGGAACCTCAGAACGGCTGGAGGACAAATAGTTGACTATGCTGAAGACATAGTTATTATTATAAAGCAAAGAAAAGTAATGGCTAAAATGTTAGAGGAAATAGTAAAAGAAGAAGGAAAAATTGGGCTAAAGATAATCCAAAATAAAACAAAAATAATGAAGATTGGCAAAAATCAAAAGGATGGAAGAATAAAGATAGGGGACTATGAATTTGAGCAGGTGGATAGATTCAAGTACCTAGGAGTGATGTTATCAAAAGACAGAGACAATAAAATAGAAACTACAGAAAGAAAAATGATAGTAAATAAAGCTTACCATGCTAATAAAAAACTTTTAAGAAGTAAGCTACTTACCAAGAAAACTAAATTAACAATTTATAAAACATTGATAAGACCGACGATGACGTATGCAGCAGAAACAACGACACTTACAAAAAAAGACGAAGAGGACTTAAGAATCGTAGAAAGAAAAATAATGAGAACAATTCTAGGACCTGTGAAGATAGAAAATAATGAGTATAGAATAAGAAGGACTGGTGAAATAGCACAAGAAGTGGGAGGCGAGGACATAGTGAGAAGAATTAAAAGGCAGAGAATAAAATGGCTGAGACATGTGTGGAGAGCAGGACCGGGAGCAGTAATATATACGATGTTGGAGTGGGAACCGGGAGGCAAAAGAGCAAGAGAAATACAAAAAACACGATGGTTGAAAGAGGTGGAAGAAGATCTGAGAGAGGCCGGATTTGGCAAATGGAAGAAGAAGGTAGGGGACAGAAACTTATGGGGACAAATAGTGAGAGCGATTTAGAGGAACAAAATGGGGATGGCTCCACCCCAATTTAAAATGGATCTAGAAAGCTTATATAAGCGGCACAACCCCACAAGGGGTGTTAAGCCATCATATATATATAAAGATATGTAAAGGATATGGGAGATATAGAGTATCCTGTTTTTATCTCAAAAATAATTTGCCTTATCCGTGACGGTGTAACATACTTAAAGTTACCCTAATATTAAAAAAACGCTCCCTTTTTCGAAAATAATTTAGGTCATTCTCGTCTATTTATAATACACTTCAAATTATCGTAATATTAAAAAATTAAAAAAATAATTTGGGAGATATAGGGTACTATGGTTCACCGTTGTTCTCTTTTTCCGAAAATAATTCCCCTCGTCCTTGACTATACTGCAAATTGTCGTATTAAAAAAAAAATAATAATTTGCCGAATATAGTGTACCCCACTCTCGGTTGTTTATTTATTTTTTTTTTCTTAATGTTTGTCTATTTAATATTCTTCAAATTATCTTGACATTAAAAAAATAAAAAAATAAATAATCATTTTGGGGGCTCAGGTTGTATCGCTGCCCCATTGATATTTTCTTTCTGAAAAAAATTTGCATAATCCTCGACAATGTGCCTAACATACTTGAAATTATATTTGAATCAACAGAAATATTTGTTGAGATATTTGCAAATTTCTAAACATTTTTGGAGGCGGCTGTGATTCGAAACCGGGCGAAAGAGCAGCAAAAAAATGCGTTTTTCTTACACGATGATACTCTGTCAGCCTATAGACTTTTATCGAAATCTGAATTTTCGGATTGCCCGTGTTTCCTTGTTAGTAATGATATATACGCGGTTAAAATAATTGCACAAACGACATCACCATCAATGTCGTTATATATACCGTTTAGAAAGTATTACTTTGCTGATAATTGCAGCTTCCCGTGCATAACCACAATATCGATGTAATTTATTTGATAATTAGTAGGGCAATGTATGTAATAATCCCCAATATGACATATTGATAATTGTTCACCTCCCTCTTAATATGTTAATCAAAGCGGGCGCGTCATTTTATTTGACAAATGCCGGTAGTTATTTGCTTCCTCGATAATCGCGAGCGGGGGCAATTTATCAGAGCCCCGTTTAACCGTATCTTTTAAGACGCAAATGACCGTCTATTAAAATTCCACGCGGCGTTCCGTTCGCCGTGCCCAGATACAAATCTGTTAAAAATGTAAATTATCCAGCTAGGTCCGTATGCGTTTGACTTATTCATAAAGGAAATTGATTTATCTGTATCTAGTGGGGTCATGAGCGCAGTCATAATATTTGTACACGTCGTTGCTGTGAATAGGGATCCAACAAATGGAAGAATGGCCCGGACACTCATCATCTCGCCAGACGGACCAAATTGAATGGAGTTCCCACGATTTTTAAGGGCCAACAGCCCCTTCCAATAAAACGAGTGAATGACTCGTGCCTTTACTTTCTTGCTTTTGTGTGATTTAATAGCGTCGGTAAACATGTTTATTCAATTGAATAGAACGTTTAAAAGTTATTTTTAATGGTACTTACAAGGGAACGCAGGTAACTGAAAAATTCAAATTTAAATAAAATTTTCGAGTTTATAGAGTCATCTAGTGAAAGAACAGAGGTGTTGACCTTGGCTTATCAATGAATTGCACGAAACTTCATGTATATTGTCGGCAAATAAAAACCTTCAAACTTGAAATAAACATGAATTTTTGTAGTTGTTCCCGGTAAATAGTAATTGTGAGCAATAAACTGTTGACGCTATCTTTTAGTCCTTCATCTTGCTTTAATATATCTTCTATTCCCTGAAAATGAGCGACTGACTAGTGAACCATACCATATAGGATATTACTCCAGGTAAGTGATTCATTATGATGTTCTGTTATTTACTTATATTTGATATTTTAGCACCAATACCTGTTCGGTTGGAACTATAAATGTGAAATACTTTATCCAAAATACGACACCCGTTTGACCGGAATTTGACGTACACTTTGTTATTTTAAATAAAATGATATATACTTTTTTTTAATTTTTTGATTCTACGACCATAAACACATCAGCTTTTATTAGCTTTTCCTACAATGCTGCCGTTTTTGAGTTATTTACGATTTCTTTCTTTTATTTAGTAATAATAATTGAATTATTCAGAAATTAATACACATGCTAACATACAGGGTGTTCAAAACTGAGAGATAACGCGCAACGTGACAAGTTTCGAATGCAGAAGACTTTTTTTTAATAGAAACATCATCCCTAATCACTTTATGTTTTTTTTTTTATTCTTTGACATAAGTTGATTTAGGTACTCCAAGAACTAGAAATGGCTTTGAGAATAAACAATAATAGATTCAAAGCACATTAGAAATTGGATTAAAGAGAAATGTATGGAGCATCGGGCCAGCCTACTCACATGGTTAAATGGTTTCATAGGCAAGTTATGCTACAAACGAGTTGAAAAACCACTTTTTTTTAGCTGTGAGTTATTGCTAGAGGATGTTTAACATATTCAGTGCAGAAATAAAGTAGAAGTGATTAAATGGATTGACATGCATTTTTAGCCTATTCGGAGAGTCTTGCTGAATGTATTAATGGATACCTGGGCTGCAGGATATGTTAGAAAAGAGCTTTCTTTAATTTGTATGTGGAGATTAAGTAGCGGGCAATTGTAAAGTCCATGATAGAGTATGCGTTGACAAAAGGATATCTACCCAATCGAAAAAAAGTTTTAATATATGTGGCGTGGAACCAAAATAAAGGATAGAAGCAACAATACGTTTCTGATCTACAAGGGAGGTCGCACTAAATGCGTAATGGTGACTATGTCTGCAGGCTTTGCAGGAACCGTATATATATTTACTATCTGGGCAAGACAAAGTAGGACAGGAACAGTTTAACAAAAAGCGCTGGTGCAGTGGATTTGATACTGTAACAAGAATAAATGAAAAATTGGGGTGTTACACATTGTTTGTAGTTGGAAGTGCCTGACAAAACAGCAAAAAAATTATTTACAGTTTTTTTTTTAAACGAAAGCATACTTTTTTACTGTTTGCTGAAAATAATAAAAAAAAGACGTATCCAAACGCAAATGAGCTACAATGCGAATAAAACATTAGTAATAAAGACAAATTCATTCCACAGTATCACAGTAATCCGTCTATAGCACTTCCAAAATGGAAACGAAATAGATAAAAACTATGACTACCCTTATCGTTATCTATCTGTTAGGAGTTGCTACCATCCACCAGAACGATTGGCTGTTAGACTATACAATGCAGTTAATATAAATATACCAATCAATATTGGAAGGTGGAAATCGTGGAGATATTGGGCTCTATATACTCTAAAATGAGTTAATTATATAGGTTCTCAAAAACAATTTTTTTTTGTCACTTTTAGTCACAAAATTTCTCCCGTGAAAATAAACTTTTCAAGTTTAGAATTTGAACTTTTATATTTTTATTTTAGCTATGAGGATCAATTGTATTTTCTAAATTTTAGCCAAGTAGCGAATGTTGTCAAATTGAGGTGTAATATTCTGTGACTGCCAGTGCTATGGAGAACCAAAATAATGAGGGAAAAAAGTAAGAGGCAATTCTTCTTTGTAGTTTTTTGCATTGATCTGGCAAGACGAAAAAGAAAGGCCATATTTTGTCCTGTCGCGATAGCTTAACAACCATAAGGATCTTGCTAGAGCGTTCGGAGGACCTAAGAGCAGTGAACTATCTAGAAGAATCACCCCCAATGGTAACTGCATCTAAATTTAGAAAGTAAAATTACAATGGATCTGAAAATATTACGGTGGAAATAGTTTTATATCGTCACCTTGAATCCAATTTAATACGTGTTGCTTCTGAACTAAAATTGTAATTTGTTTTTTTTTTTTTTTAGAACTGGTTAACTGTAGTATTCTTCTACGCATGAAACCATTAAATATTATTTCACTGAAGTTATAACTAAAGTTGAATTAGAAACTAACAACGTAAAACTTAGCTGAAATTAAACTATATCTAGATCACAATTTTGTTAGGGTTTAGTATTTATCATGTTCAGGTGTATTTCAAAATTTTATCTTGTCTGGATTTACATTGAAAATTTGATTAATGTTTGGCTAATTCTGCATAGTCGGCAAACTTAATATTTAGTGTAATATCACATCCATTAAAGAGAATGGTATACAAGTAAAGTAAATCTACTTTGTATTATCAAAACAATTACACAAGGAATTAAACAAACTTAATTGCAAACCCGATATGATCTGAAAGGTTTTTAGAAAAATTAAAAATCATTATTTCATTTAATCTTATACCTATACAACATTTTGCTTACAATCAGTACAGTTCGTATCAAGAAACCAAATCTATACAGGTGCTTTATTCATAGTATTTACCTGCAGACATGCTTAATTCGACGGTAACAAAAGTGCTTTTCAACAGGTTGTACACCCTATTAGTAATAATATATCTCTCTGTTCAGAAAGCGTTGCACTTGCAGAACTACATCAACGTATCGATGGAAATGCAAATGAGTACTTCAACACCAGAGATATCCAACAGGCATCCAGCAACGGTGCCCTGGTTTACGGTACAATTCAAAAGTACGTGATCCCAAACCTAATGGCGGTTATGATATACGAATCTCCACATAAATAAATTCGCAGCGTATCGACGATGTTCGTTTCGGATGCACATGCTACAGGTATGTATCAGCGCAATATAAGCGACATTTAAGCGTCCCTACCCGTGAATTACCGGGAATTATTCATACATCCATACGTTTTAATAATTAATGGATTTCATTGAGTTTGTGTGCATATACTTTGAAAAACCGATGCACCGTTATTTTGTAATTTATTCCGCCAGCAGTAATTACCAGATTTGATTGCTTTACGTGCTAAAACCGTTGGACGTTGTAATAATATAATATCTGCGTGAAAACTTGATCATTCCGGTACCGCATCTCTTTTTTTAGTGTCGACCGTCGAGCATTGTGGATGTTCCAATTGCATTGTGCGCTTTAAATCAGCCGCCGAACTTTCAATGCGGGCTTAAAGTGAGTTATTATGGGTAATTTAAAAATAAATTGAAAGATGAAAATTTTAAGCAATTACATTTACGATACCTGATGTTTTTTGCATGATATTGGTTTTCTAACTGTAAGGCAGATTTTAAATAACACAGATACTGGAGCATTCACAGTAAGTATCTTCTGGAAAATTATCCAATTAGGCCTAATTCGCAAAGAATTATGTAGATCACTTTAATAAGTAATAAAAATAAAAAAAATAAAAATAAACTTTTCAAGTGGAAATACACTTTAAATTAATAAATTGCCGTATTAATTGCAGCAGTTTTTTAAATGTGTCGAATATCAGCTTGATCGAGACAGGCACACCCTTTACACTTCTATATTTCACTTTATTGGCACAGTTAAGATGGGAATAAATGAACATAAGTAAAAAACTAATTAAACTGAAAATTTAAATAAACGATCATAAATTATAACAAATTAAGATATGTGTAGACCGTTACTATTTAAAACTAAACATATTTTTAAAACACAGTTCTGAAGAAGAGTTAAGTGAACACCTGAAACGTCACTAAGGCTAGAACATTAATATATGATTAAAAATAACAAATAATATTTATTCTGTCATTTAACAACATTTTTTTTAATTCTAATACAAGAAATTTTCGGTTACGGAATCTGGTTTTATATTTCAAATTATTTTTAACTGTAACAAATGAACATGAATAACATGAATTCTATTGGTGACAACAATGAGCATCTTTTTCTGTTGTTATGTCCATAGAAGTTATAGATATAGAGCAAAGTAATCCGCCTTTACTATATTCCAGTAGACACTCAAGATCTTATTAATTCGGCACAATTGTTTTAGAAATTGGTGGATTTTAATTTTTTTGATTTTCGATTGAAAATTGAAATCCACGAATTTTCCGAATTAATAAAATCGTGTAGCACGGAGTGATCGGATATCTTGTGTGCATATTGCTACACTACAGTCCTCCACTATAATCCTTATATATCTAGGAGTATGCAGGGCAACTCAAATAATTCTTTACCTGCTGTAATTTATATAAAATTTTGAAACTTGTCAATCATCATATCAAGAGGCTTTTAATGACGGAACTGACAATTTAAAATCATTCCTGGGAGCGCAGCAGCCCTCAGTCTTAAAATTGAGAGATGGATCCTATGACAACTCATTCAAAACGTCTTTTAATTCTCTTTACGGCAATTCTTTTCTTGTATAATCTTTACCACGGACAGTACGTTTTAACAACGCACTCTATCCTTGGCTTCATGTTGTAAGCATAATTTCCTAATATTAAAGCAATTTTTAGAATTGTAGTCCTTGAGTTAATTTGATTCCCTCTAAAGCGCAAAACAGGAATTTCAGTGGAAACAATTCATGGGTGTTTCCATTGAGATTCTTTATTAACTTTGATATTTTTGGGAATTTCTCTTCCTCATTAGCATCTCCCCATTGATGGTGATTTACTGGTTGAAACGTTTTCTGGTTAACAGCACTATTTTCTGACTTTGGCACGTCCATTAAAACTCTCAATTGGATTTTTTTTTATTTTTATGAAACGCCCTACTTTCATAAAAATATAAAAAAAAAGACAGACCAAAGAGGCCCCATAACGGAATGACACTAAATACAATAATAAACAAAAGCATGCATGAGATACACATTACTAATAACAATTAGGAAACAACAAAGCAACATTTATATACAAAACGAAGTTCTCAGTGCAGCATGTGAAATAGTGCAGAAACGAATATAGCACTAAACTTATAAAAATTACCAGATTATAAAAGGTATTACAAATATCAAATATTTTAAATGCAAAAATAAGGAAATATGAGAAATATGCAAACGTTAGTGGCGTCTAATTAGTATGTGAAAATTTAAACTTTAAGTGATTTCTAAAAAGATTTAAATTTTGTCAGAAAATTTTTAAATTGAAACGATTATTATAGAAATTAAAAATGCCTATGCATCTCATTAATGGAGAGTTCAAACAGTAGTTAGAGTTTGCTGCATATTCATAAAATAAATTGAAATGTCTTGTACGATATTCACGCGAGTTCAAACCGATGAAGGTCGTGCAGGCGGGAGAATCAATAAAGTTATTCAGTAATTTATAAATAAATATCAAATCATTGATAGTACGTCGGTTTTCTAAAGTTTCTAATTTATAAAACAAAGCATTTGATTTGTAAGATGTAAAGTTTAATCCCCGGTTATACCTATAATTTGAATTTTTAATAATTTTTTTTTTAACATTCTCTATAGTATTAATATATTTATAATAACAAGGATTCCAAACTGTCGCTGGATACTTAAGGATCGGAGGAACTGTAGTATTATGAATATTAATCAGAGTAGCGTGATGGCGAAAGTCTTTGATTGAACAGTTTTCACTCCCTGACTATTACAATACCTTCGTAAATAAACTGCTTAATCGAAATATTGTCTTTCGTTCTCTCGAAGCAACGGTGGTATCGCTTTACAAGCTCAAATATACATGTATGAAGGTACGGAGTATTCGCAAGCATAATTTGCAATCTGTGTAATAAAATATGATGAGAATGGTTTGGATATTACTTTATTAAATGTTTAGAATGATGACTATTAACTATTCTGCTGGCATCTCCTGTTTCTCCCATATTTTTACAATTAATTCGTGTTTTTTTCCTTTAAGCAATGTCCTCCATACTTGATATTTTCTGCTGTGATATCATTTGGTCCATTGTTTGCCCAGGCTTTTGTTGTTTTTCATACTTTCTATAATCCTCTGTACTTCCTTTTGACTCTTTCTCTAGTACTTTCCCCCTTTTTGTCCTTTTTTGATAGTCTCTGTCCTCTTCACTGTCTTCTCTATTTAATATCTCACTACAAATAGACCTTCTTCAAAAAAAAAAAACAGAAATCTTTTTAATTTGTTTCTTTATTTAAGAAATACAGCGGGTATTGCAATATATTTTGTAATATATTTTTTTATAAAAGGTAACTACACAAAAACATTATTTAATACATAGAATTAAATAAATCTAAAATGTTATAGATTTGTTTAATTCTAATGCCGATATTCTAATTTTTCTGTAAGTAGATAAAGTTTAAATATCATTCCTGTCAAGTGCTGTTCTGTTTGTCCTTGTCGTTATTAATGATACTCCCCGATGGGAAGCTTTCCGTCAGTAGCAGCTGGTTATTTTAAAATCTTTACACAAACCGCAAGACAGATACAATCCACAACAGAAGCGAATACAGGGTTAAGAGGGTTAAATTGCTCTAGAATTGCAGAGCTCGATTTCTCACGTGTTAAAGGAATAAGATTTTTCACATTTTATTTAAAAGAAGCTAAGAAAGTAGATACATGAATGAATGTGCAACGTTCTGATATATAGGCACACTTAAGCACATGTAATTAAGATGCAGCTTTCTAGATGTAACATTTCTCTGGAAACATTACATCTAGAAGCCATAAAGCTTGTGCCTTTACAATTGAGACAATGTGGTACGCAATTGCAATGCATGTCGCAATGACAAGTCAATTAACATAAACGGGCCACTAATAGCCCACTAGGTATTAACCCGCTATAATATCGAATGTTACTACATGCGTCGTGATCAACTTTAAACGACCGACAACACCCAGATTGGATTTTTTTTTATTTTTATGAAACGCCCTACTTTCATAAAAATATAAAAAAAAAGACAGACCAAAGAGGCCCCATAACGGAATGACACTAAATACAATAATAAACAAAAGCATGCATGAGATACACATTACTAATAACAATTAGGAAACAACAAAGCAACATTTATATACAAAACGAAGTTCTCAGTGCAGCATGTGAAATAGTGCAGAAACGAATATAGCACTAAACTTATAAAAATTACCAGATTATAAAAGGTATTACAAATATCAAATATTTTAAATGCAAAAATAAGGAAATATGAGAAATATGCAAACGTTAGTGGCGTCTAATTAGTATGTGAAAATTTAAACTTTAAGTGATTTCTAAAAAGATTTAAATTTTGTCAGAAAATTTTTAAATTGAAACGATTATTATAGAAATTAAAAATGCCTATGCATCTCATTAATGGAGAGTTCAAACAGTAGTTAGAGTTTGCTGCATATTCATAAAATAAATTGAAATGTCTTGTACGATATTCACGCGAGTTCAAACCGATGAAGGTCGTGCAGGCGGGAGAATCAATAAAGTTATTCAGTAATTTATAAATAAATATCAAATCATTGATAGTACGTCGGTTTTCTAAAGTTTCTAATTTATAAAACAAAGCATTTGATTTGTAAGATGTAAAGTTTAATCCCCGGTTATACCTATAATTTGAATTTTTAATAATTTTTTTTTTAACATTCTCTATAGTATTAATATATTTATAATAACAAGGATTCCAAACTGTCGCTGGATACTTAAGGATCGGAGGAACTGTAGTATTATGAATATTAATCAGAGTAGCGTGATGGCGAAAGTCTTTGATTGAACAGTTTTCACTCCCTGACTATTACAATACCTTCGTAAATAAACTGCTTAATCGAAATATTGTCTTTCGTTCTCTCGAAGCAACGGTGGTATCGCTTTACAAGCTCAAATATACATGTATGAAGGTACGGAGTATTCGCAAGCATAATTTGCAATCTGTGTAATAAAATATGATGAGAATGGTTTGGATATTACTTTATTAAATGTTTAGAATGATGACTATTAACCTCCATACAATAGTACAATCTTGCTTCAAATGCTCTCGTGAAATTTCGCAACATATCTGGAGTTATTCGTTGGCATTCTTCAACAATTTTTTGGCGTAACTCTTATAGGGCAGCTGAACGCGTGACATACACCTTAGACTTACGATGACTCCCGAGAAAAAAATCAAGCGGTGTGAGATCCGGCGATCTGGCAGGCCATTCTATAGGCCCCTTCGACCAGTCCAACGATCGCGAAAGTGATGATCCAGAAATTGTCGTACCCCGGCAGAGTAATGTGGAGGCGCTCCATCTTGCTGAAATACTCTCATCCTCCGACAAATCTGGATCTTGCTGCAATTTTTCTGTGTTGAAAGGGTTGATTGTATCGTCCAGCATGCTCAAATACATTTGATCATTTAAAGCCCCGTCAATGAATAGGGGTCCTATGAGATGATCGCCAAAGATACCCACCCATACATTAAGTTTCTGTGGCCGTTGTGTATGTGTTTTCCGCGTCAAATGGGGGATTGATGTCACTCCAATATCTACAGTTGGGACGATTTACTTCAGCATTCAATGAAAAAGATGATTCACCCGAAAAACAGATATCATACAGTAGGCTTCGATTATTGTTGAGGCGCTCGGCTATTCATTCACGAAATTCCAACCTCCAATTCTTTCAATTCGTGTAATTTTAGTGTCCTAAAGCGTCACGCTGTCTGAGACCGGTTCTGACCTGAAAGTCTCCGGATATCACGCTCTCCGCCTTCATTCGGCATACCCTTCTGATTCAATCATATGCCTTCTCAAAATCGATAAACAGTATCGCCGCTGCTATTTTGTACTCACGTAACATGTTTCTTTCATGATGAAAAATTTGCTCGATTGCGGATTTTTCTTTTCTGAAGCCTACCTGATAATCCCCTAGCCGTGGCTCCACGAACTTTTCTAACTTTTGCTTTATTAATGTTGCCAGTATCTTGTAGGTCGTCTAGTAATGAGACCTCTATAATTGCTGCACTTGGTCGGATCTCCCTTTTTATGTATGGGTATAATAGACGCCCCTCTCCATTCTGCTGGCATCTCCTGTTTCTCCCATATTTTTACAATTAATTCGTGTTTTTTTCCTTTAAGCAATGTCCTCCATACTTGATATTTTCTGCTGTGATATCATTTGGTCCATTGTTTGCCCAGGCTTTTGTTGTTTTTCATACTTTCTATAATCCTCTGTACTTCCTTTTGACTCTTTCTCTAGTACTTTCCCCCTTTTTGTCCTTTTTTGATAGTCTCTGTCCTCTTCACTGTCTTCTCTATTTAATATCTCACTACAAATAGACCTTCTTCAAAAAAAAAAAACAGAAATCTTTTTAATTTGTTTCTTTATTTAAGAAATACAGCGGGTATTGCAATATATTTTGTAATATATTTTTTTATAAAAGGTAACTACACAAAAACATTATTTAATACATAGAATTAAATAAATCTAAAATGTTATAGATTTGTTTAATTCTAATGCCGATATTCTAATTTTTCTGTAAGTAGATAAAGTTTAAATATCATTCCTGTCAAGTGCTGTTCTGTTTGTCCTTGTCGTTATTAATGATACTCCCCGATGGGAAGCTTTCCGTCAGTAGCAGCTGGTTATTTTAAAATCTTTACACAAACCGCAAGACAGATACAATCCACAACAGAAGCGAATACAGGGTTAAGAGGGTTAAATTGCTCTAGAATTGCAGAGCTCGATTTCTCACGTGTTAAAGGAATAAGATTTTTCACATTTTATTTAAAAGAAGCTAAGAAAGTAGATACATGAATGAATGTGCAACGTTCTGATATATAGGCACACTTAAGCACATGTAATTAAGATGCAGCTTTCTAGATGTAACATTTCTCTGGAAACATTACATCTAGAAGCCATAAAGCTTGTGCCTTTACAATTGAGACAATGTGGTACGCAATTGCAATGCATGTCGCAATGACAAGTCAATTAACATAAACGGGCCACTAATAGCCCACTAGGTATTAACCCGCTATAATATCGAATGTTACTACATGCGTCGTGATCAACTTTAAACGACCGACAACACCCAGATTGGCCGAATCAATCACGTAGGTAGAGTAAAAACATCCAACGACTTAATTTACCTATCTCCAAAGACCTACGCATCACAAGAAGAGCCTTTTGCGAACTCAATCTGTTCCCCTTTTGTTTTATATTACGAGTGTAGGTTTAACGAGTGAATTTTATAAATAAAATCAATAACTCGGGCGACAATAAATCAAAATAAAATCAGGCGGACGGTCGAAGATGTTATTATGACGATATTTCTCTGAGAATAAGGTCGAAAAATGAGAAAAACCGTTCGCAAGTGTGATGGAATTGTGTCGTATCAGTAATTAAAACAGTAAAGAGGCGTGGTTGAATGCTCACGGATAACTACCGTAAACTCTCTGGCGATTACCATACAAAGTGGTGAGCTTTGAAACAATAACATTGCAGCCGGTCAGTGATACTATAAATTTACGAGACCATTTGAGCGGTATGACAGATGACACGGAATGAATGTATGACCTAGCCCGAGCAACGGCGGTACCGTAACAACAACGATGGAAAGTGAACGTTTTGTTGTTGCACGGGAATGATTTGTAGCGGATGGTAATTGCGTTGCTCCTATAGTGTTTGCTGAGAACAAAAGGATTACTGACTAAGTCTATCTTAGTATGCGGTTATCGATTAAATTTGCAAATATCCCGATTCTATTTTGCAATAAATTATTTATAATAAGCACAGACTCACAAAAGAAAACCGGCCACTAAGAATTTCAGTAAAACACCTACACGTTTATTGATTCCTTTAGCAACTTAAAGCTTAAAACTAGAAGTTTATTGTAGTAAGTAAGAAGAGAACATTATGGAAGAATTATTTAAGTACAGGAGAAGATGCCAGCTCGTACCAGATATACATAAAGTACAACAAGAAAAAGTTGAAGACATGAGTGAAGAGGCAAAGAAGCGTTCATGGGAGGAATTTTGTAAAAGCTTGAAAGAGAACGCAACGGGGAACTTCAAGCTATTATACAGAATACTACGGAACCTAAGACAAGAGAGAAAAAGCCCTGTAAAAGTATCAAAAGTAAAGACGGTCAGACTCTAGGAGTGTTTTACGGAATTGTGGGAAACAGAATCTGGGAAAAATCAACACCAAAATATGGGAGCTAACAAGGAAAAGCCATACCTGCAAGTATTCACGGAAAAGGAGATTGAATTTATAAAAGCTGATAATGCTTTAAGTAGATTAAAATAGGTAAAGTACCAGGAATTGATGAAATAAAACTAGAAATGCTAAAATTTATAGGAGCAGAAGGAAAAAAGTTGCTACACATAAATCATATCGATAGCGTGGAACACAGAGCAGATACCCCATGACTGACAACATGGAATAATCACTCCCGTCTACAAGAAAGGAGACACAATGCAGTGCAACAACTATAGAGGCATTCGCTATTTTGTGTAGCCTACAAGACATAGATAATAGTGGGACGACTAAGAGAACATCTTGAGCCAACATTTGTAGACACTCAGGGACGTTTCAGAGTAGAAAGATCTACCCAGGAAAGAATATTTGCCCTTAGACAAATATCTGAATAAATTATGAGGACAAACCGATCAATATGTATATGCGCAATTTACTTGGAGAAGGCTTTCAATAGTGTTACAAGATGAAAGATATGGGAGGTTTTGGAATCAAGAAAAATCTGCAGTAAAATGATAAGAGCTATTAAAAGCATGCATGCAGAAAGTAAGAATCGGCGGTTTAACGACTGAAATATTTAAAACATGGGAAGGGGTCATACTTAATAATATTAAACTTTGAAAAGAGTTCATTCGTGATAAAATATGCAGGATGTCCCATTTAAAAGAAATGATTTTTTCCAATTTTCCTGTGGTTGTTAAAGAAATATCAATACCGTCCATTTACAATAAATTTGATTAAAAATCAATATACAATATAAATTTAAACACTTTTTAGTCTATGGTAATATCGAATTTCGTCACTCTGCAGTCAAAGGCTGAATAGCTATGATCTTTTAATTTAAATGAACGAGCATTTCGGTGAAATTTTTTTAAAAAACATTCTCTCCTAAACGAAAAAGGCTTAATAACGTTGACTTAAAATTCGAGGTATGTACCAAAAATATAAAAATATACAGTGTTCCATTTAAAACAAAAAATGAGTGCGATCCTGTACAGACTAAATTTAATATCTCGCACGACTCAAAAATATTTTTAGATTGTAAACGAGAAACGTCCGAAAAAAAAAGCCAAATCTATCTTAACATATTCTGATAAAACAAATACTAAGAGTACTATTTAAGAATGAAAGGCGTTTGGGTATTCTGTTTATGTAGGTATATTTTGGATTAACACTAAAACACATAAAATGGACACTACATAGCAGAAATTAAGTTATATAAAGAACTGATGAAGAAGTTATAAATAAAACTTCGAAACGACTTTTGGATATGCCTTAGATTAGAGAAAAAAAAATAAATAAATAAGCAAGTCTACTTTTCCATAAAAAAATTTCTTATTTTGGATAAATATTGCTGTTATTTACAAGGTAGCCCAAGTGGCTTTTCGTTAAATATATGGATCTAAAAGACACGATCAAAATGTAAAGTTAACAAGTGTTTCTTTATGCATAATAATATACAGTCCAAGCATTTTTACCTGGCGGATGCGCGATAGCAAGAGGGCGTACTTAATGGAGTGAGACACATCCGAAGAAATATGGAGAAACGTTATAACTCGCATGTGAGATACTCGCATTCGTATAAAACACGAAATTTAGTTTTGCAGCTTTCTTCGAGCTGGTGACGTAATATGCGCGTGAGGGCGGAGCTTCCACTAATAGCCAGTGCATGGACTGTAGTTTAATAAATCGTCTTCTGTGTGTCGTAAGTAGATGTTTTAAGATTTGTGATAAGCATTATTCAGTTTGTATGGTACTTTTACCTTAGGTAAACATTGAATGAGGACCATTCTTAGCATATGTAAATATGTAGCTAACCTATAATGAAAAAGGTTAGGTGGAAGTACCGGCTGTACTCGTTAGGGTTCAAAGTGGTGTAATGCGCAAATCAAATACAAATCCGTTCCTTTATTCATCTGAGCTTAAAATTGCTAAAGCTCAGACTATAACTTAACTATAATAAAAAAGATATTGAACGATACCAGACCACCCTACATTACAATAACTTCAACTATCACTACAATATTAAACCCAGGCTTTAATAATTTCATGATTACGCCTCCCATAGAGATCAAACGACTTTTACATATTAATTAGTCGACAACTTATGTTATAATTCCAGCATACATGATGTTACACTAGGGATGATTGCATGTTGTATGCATGTACGCAAGGTGCTACCTAAGTACCTAATTGTACAACGTGTATTGTCTCCAGAGCTGTCGGATTTACAGCGCTGACTCGACAAAAGCGGAGTCGCAGCACTGGTGGTGCACAGTTGTTGCATGTAATGTGTGAATCTCGATAACTGCCTCGGTTGCACGGTCCCTTAATGGCTTCCAGCGCCTTTCCGTTGAAATAAAATTTAATTAAGCGGAGCTTAGTACTGCACCGCGACCTACATCGGAGAATTCTTCGTTGAGTGTTTTCCATTTATTCGATCAATCCGTCCAAATACGCCTGCGGCATTTCCTGAGAGATCTCTTGTCAGCGCTCTTGATAATTAAATCCCTGACAAGGCAGTTGAAAATTTCGGCTCGCTTATGAAATGGAGGTTAATAGAATTTACAGGCTAATTAAGATATTGACGATATTGTAACGAATCTGATCGTTACAATGGAGTAATTTTGCAAAATCAGTTTATTTAACATACTTTGAAGTAAGAATTTTTGCTTGATGTTTTTTTATTTAGGACAAGTTTTGTATGGATACATTAAGATGGTAGCTATAGAGTGCAAAGAAATTATTTATTTAAAGTACGATACCATATAATATATATTTAGAACGAATTCGTTCTTAATTTATCTACCTCCATTTGATACATCAAAGTATATTAGGTAAGTACATTACATTTTGAGTTGATCATATTTCTCTAGAAATGCTTTTTACCACAAAAATACTCGTTATTATTTGATGTGATGTGATAATAACAAATTGGAATCAAATAAGATCAAAGCTTGTAAAGACGCAACAAAATAATTTCGAAGTTCGTTTTCTAAGACAAAGAATCTTTGCTTTCGCAAGGCTTAAAAGTATTTACCTAAATTGAATAAAAAGATCAAAGAAAACAGAAGACGAGGGACGAATCGTGCACAAGCCCTCTCCCGTATAATTTGTTTATTAAAACGAGTGCTTTTACTGTCATGAAATGAATAAAATTTAAATTTAAAATCACATTTGAAAGCTTTAAAAATGCAATATCGAATTGAAGTATTTAAATAGTCCCCTAGTTTTGCACTTTAATAGTGTCTGACTCGCTTAGTTTCATTTCAATTTAGGCAAAGAATCAGATTTAACTTTAATTTATGTCGTGTATCTGCTTAACTATGAGACAGATAAAAGAAAATTATTAATACTTCCGTAAAAAAAAGCTTGTATGAAATAAGAGATGGCGCTTATAAATTAAGAAAGAAAAGTTGTGTGAAGTAAACCATCCTTATTTTTGAAGATATCAAAAATGTTCATAAAAAAGTATTTGAAATTTTTAAATATATCCAAATATGGAGTTACAACTACATGGAACAATTGCAACTACCACAAGTGTTTGGCACTGCTCTCAGAATAATGTCTTTCTAAAAAAGCACCAACTCCTTCTACATATTTTTATCTGTAAAATCCGAGTTTATGTACTTAACCCTACAATGTATACCTAATTAACACACTTGAATAAGTATACTTGGGGTTACAAGGTACCCCAAAATTAATTTCGGAAAAATAAGAAGAAAAAATTTCAAAACCGTTTATTCGATAATGTGGTTAACATTTGTAAGTATTTCTTTTACAGTTGATACAAATATTAAATCGGTGATCGTTACATACATTTGTGGAACACAAGCAACATACTACTCTTCATTTTGGATCACGTCAGCGAGGACATACATAACATCTTGACGATTTGGCTTTCTTTGGCGCTGGACCAGGATGTTCCTCTTCTGAAATGTCTGGTAGTCCTAGTACTTCTCGTATTTCACTCTGCAGTTTGCCAGATATTTTTTTGGAAAGCCTGTTTACCATCCAAGGGTTTGCTAGTTGTAGTCCGAGTGACTGTAAAAATTTATTACGAGCTACTTTGTTAGTGCTTCCTGTGACATTATATAACACAAATGCATTTATTCCAGCTTGTTCAAGCATCCCGTAAAAATACCTTGGCAATCTTCTCGTTTTTCTGAACACAGTGTAGTTATGAGCCATCTGGTCAAATGTATCCACTCCGCTTTTGGTGGAGTTATAAAATTCAATAATTTCTGCTTTTTTCTAAATCTCATTAATATTCTTGTCAGAGTCTATTGTTGAAAGTATTACTCATTCTATAGTGACGCAACAATGGGGAGAGTAGTTCTTGGTACAATTTTCTATAAATTCCTCCCATATTTTTCTTATAGGCGAATATTTGTCATCGCGATAACGGTTCCCTTTATCATCAAATGTTAAGCAATTCAATAAAAATTTAAAACGTACTTCAGGCATTATACATCTATAGATTCGAGGTCTCTTTGGGGAAAACATCTGTTGTGTAGATAAATGTGCATCCTTTCTAGCACCAGCGATATACAGAAGGCCTATCAAGGCACTGATTTCTGCAGCATCTGTTGGATGTATATATTTCGTGTCTGCTTGGTAAATGACACTGTGTCTTTGTATTTCTTCATTTGTTTAAGTGACAATTTCATTCAAAATTGTGAAACTAAATAAAGTGTCCCAAGCATCTTTTTCTATAGTGACTACCCGTCTACTCTTAAGGGTAGGTACCTTTACCACGATGTTTCTCGAAGGAGTTCTTGTTTTTGCAGGTTCTCGTAGGCGCCGAGTGAAACCATTTTTACCGCTCAAAACTTCTATACGTTGAGATGAAGTTTCTTCAGATTCCTCTTCTTCAGAAGAAGTTTGATCGTTGTGCTCTGACAACTCCTCCACATTGTCATCACTCTCTGCTTCGTCGTACCATTTTAACATAGTCTACTCATAGTCCGGATCTAATAAATTAACCGTTTTTTTTAACATATTTCACAAATTTTATATCACTTGCAGTTCGAAGCAATAAAAAATCACAGTACCTAAACGTATTCTGGGGTCACTCACAACCCCAAACAATTTATATTGCAAAAACTACAAGCGGTACCAGAAATTTCAACACACGTGCTAATTCTGTTGGAAGTCGACTAACCTTACCTAGCAATCAGCGCAATCTACCATGAACTAGAAAATTAGGCGAAAAAATTTGAAAGTGTTGGGGTAACTCGTAACCCCGGTATACGTTCTAAGGTTAAGTCAACATTTTGTTAAAATAAGATACATGACCTACCTTACCTGTCTGTATTCCTCAAGTTAGAAAAAGCCGCATAACAAAAGCAGATCTAATAGAATATGTCAGCAATCCATGAACGGAACGTTAATTCGACACGATGCGTGCAGACGATATCTCACCTAATCGAGTTACGAACGGCACCTGGTCGTCTAGATTTAATAATTAACGGAAGCTTATGTAATTGGTTGTATAATCCTTCAAAGGTATCCGGTTATAGGGGTCCGATATCTAAATCGCATTTCTATGTCTGTCTCTTCTATGTATATAATGTAGTAGGCGCTACGTGCGGCATAATCAAGTGTGCCCTACCAAGTAAGCGTTCACGTCGAAATTAATTGCCTCTCGTCCAATTTGAAATTTGGCTTTGATAGCGGATCTTGGGGTATTGGATCTGGTATTTTCGCGGATTTTGAGTTAATAATAGGGGATTACGATACCGTGAGTGCCTTTCATTGGTGAAAGAGGGCACGCATCCGAATGATTCTCAATCTGTGCGTCAATTATGTATGTTTGGCTTACGTAGAAGAGATATCATGTGGAATACTCTCGCTTGGTTCAAAGGAATTAGTGTTATTTTGTGCTCACGCATCCACGTCCTCGATTAGGATAACAAATGTCGATAATCAATGTTAATAAGGAGAAAGTTGAGGATATATTGAAAGAAGACTTTAGGAGTGGGTGAATGCAAGGTGGTTTTTAGTGGAACTTTACCTAGAAGTAAACTCTTGTTCTAAACGTGACTATAGAAAGTAACAAGATTGACCGAACTACTAAACCGACGGTTCATTGCTGTAAATCAATCACGTCTCCCACAGTTTACCCCACGTTATCGTAATAATTTGTGATTCTTTGTATGTCTTTTTACCCATTATTTTATGAAAAAATTTCAGTGTACATAAGTACTTATAAGTCTTTGCTACACTTCACTAGAATGTATATTTTAATAGACATATTTAACCCAGCAGGCAATGAGTTTTCAAATTAACTTAACACTCAGTGTTCTGTAAATGTGAAATACTGAGAAACAAAATAAAAGAAATTATAAAAATATACGGCTTACTTCGTATAGTACAACATGTCATCCAGTAGCACTGATGAGCCTTGGTAAGGCGAAACGCGCCTGCTAATAATGACTTTTGCTTATTAAATTTTAATTCAAAATAAAATTGTTCAATTTTACCTAATTGTGGCGACAAGTCAAGTGGATGACAGATAAAATTGAGTTAAGTATAGCATGTTGGAATATGAAGGTGTTATGACTTTCATAAATTGGATAAATACCTCTTGAATGTTTTGTCTAAGGGCATGTTCTCACCCCAGGTTTAGGGTGATTCTTTTTTTCATTGGTTTCAATACTTACACCAAGATATTATCGTGTAACCACCTCATGGGAAGCAACCCCATTAGAAGACTTAAGATGACTGTATTGCGTCTACACTTTTAACATTTTTTTTTTGAGGTCGCTCACACTTTAACTAAGTCAACTTTGGATTTTGCCCATAAGGTTCATAAGAAAATGGTTGCATCTCATAAGTCGAACAGCGTTTTATTAAAATAAATCAATCAATATAAAAATATTTGAAAAAAATTGACAAAATTTGCTTATAGGCTTGTCTAAGAAATAGAGAATTGTCTGTGATGGTGAAGTTAAGCGGAATTATTTTGATCAAAATACTATAAATCTCTAGCGCGAAAACAGGCACACAGGGAGAAAAATGTAGGAAAGTTTACTACAATTGTCAGCATTTATACTACACATTGTAGTATATATAGGGATAAGTACAATTTGTAGCAATGTTTACCATTAAATTGTAGCACTAAGTTTGGGGTATTAATTCTTGCAATTTGTATAAAAAACAAGAATGAACAGTTAGTTTTCTTTGAACAACGTTGTAAGATAAAGTAGTATTTATTGTAGTAAAATTGTATACAATATTGTGTGACTTTTCTATGTATGTACTGGTGAGCATAAATTAACACCTGTTGTATTAATATTTATTCCACTCATTATTTTAAATTACTATAATTCTATAATACATTTTACTTGCCTTTATTGAAACATCCACAAAAGATATATAACTTAATACTATATTGTTGTGTGGATAAGTTTCAACTTGTGTATTAATATATGTAGTATATTCTTATGCAAATTACTATATATTTGCAATAATTTGTACTAATTCTTATTGTGAATTTTATCTAATGTAGCATCTAAAATGTCTACTTTGCAGTTTTAAAATGTTTCAGTCGCCTGTATCACTTCTAATATTTTTATCATTAATTCTATAATTTATCGTTGAAGTTCTATTTCATTGTTAAAAGGATCAAAGTAAGTAGTAAAGATACACTATGTTAACAAACTAGAAACATATATTCTTAAAATAAGCAAATTCACAAATAACAGACTTTAACATATATATATATAATATTTAAAACAAAACAGCAGTCTTCTGTAGTACTTCCTAATTTATTTATTATAATTTTACTACACTACTACGCTACCGCATCGCGGGCGTACCCTCTCCGAAGCTGCAATCGACAATTGTATTCTACTTTCGGTAATTTTCACATTTTCTTCCATTGACAATTGACTATTAGTTCTATTACATCATTAGGTAAGTGCCTGAAGACGGTTTATTAACTGAGACTACCACAGTAATATAGTAAGATTGTAATAAATAAATTTGGAAAAAGAGAGCACTATTCTTCACAACCGCACCTAACACACGTAAAACCAAAAGGAAAGACAATTGCAGTGAACTACACATGTGCATTTTAGTGTCGCGTGATCGAGAACGCCAATTGTCGATGAGCATGTCAATACAAATTGGCGCGTTATGTAAATGTAATTGGGGATGCGCAAAACAGCGCTATCCCCGTTATATATGTTTTCACCCATTCCATGTCAAACAATGGTAGAAAATATTGTAGGTATGTGAATATGTAGCCAAATTAAAAACAACTACAATCTCTCCAAATATAAACATAAAAAAAAAACCTGATTTATATTATTAATTTCAACGTACACTGTAGAAAATGTCGAACTTATTAAAATAAAGAATGTATCAAATATTTATTCACCAGACATTCTAATATGTATGTATATTAAGCACATAGAAGATTATTTCTATTAGGAATTATAATTGTCTGATATAAATATGTAGGTATTATTTTAAGTACGAAATAGGATGGGTTTTAAACATATAGTCTTTATCTTGTGGCTTTAGTGGCACATTGTTGTGCAATGGTAGAATATCCTAGAAGGTACTAGTAAAAATATATACTGACATTGTGAAATAATTACAGAATGTGTGCTTTTTTTTCCTACAATAGTGTATCAATTTTTGCTACTTCCAAATATATACAAATTTTAACAAAATTGTGTTACTATTTCAAACAAAATTGATCCTACAAATAGCTGCTTTTCCTACAACGACTAGTATTAAATGATAAACGTGTACGTTAGAGCCCACTTGTTTGTATTACTGTAGTTTTTACTACAAGGATTTCTCTCAGTGCACGAATTAGAAAAACGGAACATTTTTGTCGAAAACTACTTTAAATAACGTAATAAGATTATAATTGAAGACCTTCTCTAAAAGTTATTACGTCATATTGTACAATATAGGCCAAAGAAAGTCAATTAGCAGTCTACACTGCACTATCATCATTCTCAAAAAAGTAAATTCGATTAAAAACCACACCAAACTCGTTATTTAGACACATACATATTCATTTATCAATCTTGGAACATGATATTTTACAGTTTATTATTCATTGCCTATCTGCCAACCTTTTAGCGGAACCTCCGCAAATATAAGATAAGGCTACTGAACCGTGCAAGAAAGGCTTAGATGGAACGCACTGGGTTCGCATAAATCAGATCGACGTAACTGCAAAAGAAGCAACTATAGAAACGTAATGACACCGGTAATTAATGCCAACTTACATATGCATGTAGCTACACGCGAGTCCATTAACTGTATACGGCGAATGGTATGGAAACAAACCGACACATGCTACAGATGCGACAACGCCAATGATATTAATTAATTTTCTGTCCGGGCGATTTCGCTCAAGAATCTGTGTTATTCGCGGATTAAGCACGTGAACGTTCGCCTGAAATGCTAGAGCTACCTACGCGTACATGAATATATTTAATTAGCGTAATAGTCGTACACATGTTAATTAATATCTTTATTTTCACGGCACCTAATAGGTTCTAGAATGTATTCGCGAAGATGACGCCTCTTTCAATTATATATTGACAAGTTTGTGTATACGAAACTGGTAAATTGGTTTCGATGTAGTATTTTCTTGTTTCCTAATAAACTATGTTAGTGAGAAATGAATATTTAAAGGATAATACGAATAAATTAGATACAAATACCGGGTGTGTCACTAATTGTGTAACACCCAAGTATTTTCCTTATTTTTTGAAGATAGATCTAAATTGCAAAAGGCACCCTTTTAATTTTACATGTAGGTTCCAAATTTGCTGCAAATATCATCGATTCTGTTGCTTTCAACAGAAACACTTACTTTTAATATTTCGATTTTACATAAAATTTCATGAAGTATTGATACCCAGATTGGTAACTTAACCCTGTATTTACAAGGGCACACACGTAAATGTATCTCACCGATTTAAATGAAATTTGATGTATTTATAAACCAATGTAGTGTAAGAACTACAACAACCTTCTTAACTGCACCCGTTTTCAGAAGATAGAGCACTCTAATGATAACACCAACCCATCGCTGTTTGACTCAGAAACCATAAGAATCATCACTTATGATCTTTCCCATGCAAATAAGATTTGCGACAGAGTTATTAAGTCAAACCTGGAAGCGGACGATTTAGCAGCTGACAAATATACCCTAAGGCCAATGACTGTAGGGTATTGAGAAGCCGAATGCGGATCTGACCATTTCCGTCTAAAGGCAAAAGTAACATTTCCTTTTAGTAAATTAATGTCTTTGAATCAAGAAACTATAAATAACGATGAAACAGAAGAAAAGTCTCCTAAGTACAAATTACAGCTCCTTCAGGATGCCTCGGTTTTGTTCCTGTATAAACTAAGACTAACAATAAGTGAGAAATTAAGGCACGTGCAGGAAACCACATCCGAAAGAATGTACACGGAAATAGTAACTGTAATATATGAAGCTGCATGTGAAAGCCCGGGAATTGAAGAAAAGAAAATCGTCAGGAATAAAACATATTGGTGGAATAACCAGATTGAAATGAAAGTTATAGAGAGAAGAGGACCTATCAGCAATGGGTGGGAACATACGACCAGGAAGACCGAAAGTACTATATAAGAGTAAGTAGGGAAGTGAAGAAAGACATATTCAAAACAAAAAATGAAACCTGGGAACGAAAGTGTGAGGAAATTAATAATTACATGGGCAGCACAAAGTCGAGAGAAGCATGGAAAGTAATAAAAAACGTCAGAACAAATAAAAAGAATAGGTTAAATCTACAACTCATACCACTAAGTGAATGGAAAGATTACTATCAAAAATTGTTACAAGATGATAGAGTGGAACTTAAAGACGAAATTTATACGCTACATAATAGATGTTTCTGACAACCAAGAAATTGAACATATAACATCCGAAGAGGTTCCAAAAGTAGTTATATCGTGTAAAAACGGAAAAGCCCCAGGGCCTGGAACAGTACCTATCGAGCTAATGAAAGCCGCACCTACAATTCTTTTTCAACTTCTCTCTAAATTGTTTAACTTGTGTCTTTTTGAACAACAAATACCAGCGCATTTTAAACAAGGTATCATTAGCAATATCTTTAAAAAAAGGTATTGGACCAGAATATATCAACTACCCCTAAGTCCTAAGCTCCATTGGCCGCATATATGGTAAGATTCTGAAAAATAGAGTTGAACATGAGTTGTATGAATCTGAAGACCAAGCGGTTCTAGAGCGGGCAGGTCATGCACTGATAGTATCTTCAGCATTAGGCAGGTCACGGATAAGAGACTGCCACATAACCTGGAAACCCATCTTATCTACATATATCTACGGAAAGCGTATGACAACGTTCCTCTATCAAAATTGTGGTCGGCAATGCAAAATCCGCAAATTAGGAGAACTTACATTAACGCCATAAAAAAATTGTATACAGGAAATTTAAATAGAGTCCAAGTTGGAAACCTCATGTCATCAGGATTCCGTGTAAATAAAATATATTTGAATTAATCACTCAAAATTTGGAGGAAAAAATGCCACACCATGGGAATACCCAGAAATGACGCACCCCCCGACACATCTACTCTCAGGCTGATGGTAGACATGTATGTTTGTTAAGCCCACAGTGGTCGTTTACTCAGTATATCTTTATTAAATAAGGCCTTTGTTCTTTTAAGAATTGTTTTGACTATCATTGACCTCCCTTAACAATTCTTTGGACTTTTCATGTAATCATCTGGTTTTAGTTTGATAATGCTACAGCAAGGATTAGCTCCAATAAAAAGTTCCGATGAACTCTCTCATATTACTTAACACCTGTTTAAGTAGGCATTCCTACCAATACTATTTTCCTTGTTTAGAGTGCTTGTATAGTCTCATATTCAGTATAGGGGCAACATCTGAGAAATAAAATCGCTTTAAGTGTTGTTTGGTTATTAGAGAATAACGCGAAGGTGTTACATTTGCTGCCTATACTTCTCTAACGCAGTATTGTGTTGGGGCAATTTCAAATTTGGAACACCAAAGGTCTTCAGAGAAGCTAATCGTGGTATCCTTTCAGAGCTTTGTTTCATATAGTAAAAAGTGATGCCTCTTTACTAAGAACCTAGAAATCACGTGCACAGTATTTAGCTTGGTGGTTCAAATACGGTTTTTTTATTTTGAACATGATTTATTTATTTATTAATATTTTATTGAACTTTTGGTGCACCAATCGTTACCCTAGATGAAATACTAATTGTAGTTAATTAAACTTTCAACACATGTCCTGCTCTAACAATAGGATAAATATTTGTGTATGTACACTTTCTGAGTCAAATACGTCTCTGAATGGATACATAAGGTAAATTTAAATGTAAATGGTTGGCTGTACCAGTTAGAATAAAAATATTGACTTGTTTCTTATGCCCTGGCTTCAGATTGAATAAACAAACTTCCATGACTGTTTACCTTTTCGAAAGTGATAGAAAGTGTACAAACTCAGGTAGTCAAAAACAATAGACGATACATGGCAAAGAATGAACGATAAGTATTTATAAAAAAATAGTATTCTATTTCACAACAATTCTTGGCAAGTTGGTGTGAAGCAGCTAAAATATATATATATGAAACTAAGAAATTCTGTAGAAGCTGTGTTATTTTAATAATGGTAATTTTACACAACTTACAACTAATAATAACTCTCATGATTTGTTACAGGAGGTTTCTAGAACAAAGTTGTTTGTTTTTCTGGAGTTTCGGCATTTTTCTGATTTTGATATATGTATTATTTAAGACTATGCCTACCTATGCTGTAGAAATGTCCGTACATTTCCAAATCTAAACTGCTTCGGTTGTTTAATTATAAACATTTACATAAGCGCCAATTTCAATTTATTTTAACTAGCAATCCGTAAATTTATTTGATTAAAAGTGATGCCTGAAATACACAAACATAACGTAATAGCAAAAGCTAAACTATCTAGAGAGCTTTTAACGCGAACCCAAATTGAATTCATTGCGCGGTATTTCGACAGGTTTTAAAGGTAAGAGCGCGCCAATTAACACCCGACCACCTATTATGCGTTACCACCAAGTTAGAACGTATATTCAAAGCGCAGAGATGCTCATATAGATACGTACAAATATATCCACGTTAAGCACATATCTTAAGATACGTTATTTTGAGGATAAGGATTCGACACTGAATTTGATGTTGAATTTTGTTTTCCTAATGTTGTCTGCGTGTTTGGGCTATCTAAACGATTCAATAATTATGGAATTAATTCCGGTTTGATTGTCGTGAAGTTGCATTAGCGGCGTTTTAATGATGGAGAGATTGCTGGCCTTGCAGTGCCGGTGTGGCGTCTTTACCGAAGGAAAGGTGAAAGATACTTAAGATCAGAACAAATTCATTCTTTCAAAAGGTGTTCTTCAAAGCGATATGCGTGATTAGATATGGTTTGGGTATAGTATGAAGATTCCATATGGTAAGTTATCAGACACCTTTGAGTATTGACAAAAAAGTTAAGTTATAGAGCTTTGTGTGGATAATGAGTGCATTAATGCAAACCACGCTTTTTCACAGGATACGGGCCTCATTTGAATATGTGGGTCTTTAATAATTGTTCTTCAATGGAAAGCTGTTATCACGAAAGTTGTAAGAAGTGTTAAAATTACGTGAAATTTTTGTCTATTTTAAGCCATGAGTCAAATTATAGAGAATCATCCCAAAATTAAGTTGTTTAGCTCTCAGATAATATCTAAGTACAGACAGTTGTTGTAGCAAAGATAAAAGTGTGAATATTAAGGGGTTTTCCAGTAGGAATGGAATGATTTTGATACTGATGAAAGTGAAGTTAATCTGTTTGCGTGAGATGACATGGACGAAAACTGAATGAGGAATTAAAATTTACAAATGTAGGCGCGATGTAAGACATTGTAAAGGTTCAACTTTATGAAAGGTATTATATACCAATATTCCAGAATATTTATTTGGACATGTTGAGAAACAAATCTGAAACCTGCAACTGAAGTAAGGATTTTCAAGTCTTTTAAATTTAAATCGTAAATAACACAAAAACGTTAAGGAGTAAAAAATATATTGAAATATAGTCCACAACAATAAATTTCTCCAAGATAACGCACAGGATTTTAATGCTGTGGAATATAAAGAAAAGTAATATATCGAAAAAATCAGACTTCGCAGAAGTTTTGTGTATTAGATAAAATAAAATACATTATTTTGCGTTGCCATTTTTTATTGACATAAATAAATGTAAAGTTGCCATTTTGTTTATTGGTAAAAAAATATTTGTCTCTATATTGTTACACATTAAAAATGAAGCTTCGTCCTTACCTTTACAAAATGTATCCAAAAACATTGTCATGGAATGGCGTCAATTTTTTATTGGCACTTTATAATATCTAGTTTCTTATTATCTCTATGCCCCAAACTGCTCCACTTATTTTTATTTTCTTTTTTCTCGTATGAGAAAATATATAAGAAATTCCGAGTTGTTTGAGAAATGTTTTTTGTAGCTTTAAAGAAATTAGGGTTAGTAATGTTCTAGCAAAACAATTCTTAAATTTTAGTAACGTTGGTCAAAGTGTTGAAGAAAATTTACGTAAGTTAAGAACTTTTGATTTAAAAACACCTATGTGAATAGTTATGGAAAGAGTGCAAGGGAACTCGTGTGTGCCTTCGAGAATGCCATTAATCTGGGCCCAGTTATAATTTTGAAATACCGCATAATTTGCTCACTTCATGCAAAAGAAGCTGTTAAGCTAGGACACCTCAGAAATATTTGAAAGAGGCGTTATTCAAAACAAAGATCACATAATGGAAAAATTAGTTTCTCAAGGGTCATCACAAGAACTTTTATTGCGCAGTGGCCAACTCAATTACTAGACTTAATAGTTTGTAGAACTACTACTTTACCTTTTCAGAAGGCTAATCCTAAAAGAAGGAATATATTTTAATTTATTTTAGATTTGTCAGTTAAGATCAGTAGTTAACGCTACGCATAAAGACCTCTTTCTAAGTGCAACCGTATTAAAGGACCTTAGAAGCATCAAGTATTTACAATTTCTTGCACTGAATCTCGTACAATTAAATACACGCCTCGATTCAGTACAATTCTGATTGAACTGTTTCCGGTAAAATAGAATATGTTCTATTTTATTCTAGGCAATTTATACTGGTTTGTACTAAATTGGTACAAACCGATGCGCAGATGTTATAATTTCTGGTTAGGTTCTTTTTGGGAACAGCCAAATGTGATTATTTCCCGTGATTGAACAAATACAAACAAACAATTTCCATGAAATTGTTAAATTTTTGAAACTATTCATTTTTTGAGAATTGAGTATTGAGGAGAAGATTCGCGTGATGCGATTATTCGTCCTGTCCACCGCGGCCTCTAGAACCTATTGTAGAGTGAATGTTATCTTTAAAGTTCATCCGAAACGTTCAGGGCCTTAAGGCAGCTTAGAATCTTTTCGAATGAGTTCTTTTGCAGGTCTTCTAAGGAAAGGTCAACCTTATTCATATTGCGGCGGGACAGTGGCAGAAGATATGCTCAACTATCTCTTCGTCTTTCAAACACAGCCGGTATTCAGTCTCTTCAGAGAGTTCGATTCTGTGTAAGTGCTGTCTAATTTTGCAGTGACCTGTAAAGACAGAAACTGTTACTTCGACGTTATTACGGTGAAGTTTTAGTAGTTTTTTGGTTCTGATATGATTAGACAAAATACACTTTTTCGCATGTACCAAACCAGGACAATTGTTCCAATGTTGGAGCACTTTCTTTGTGCCCATGTATTGATTTGCCAATTTGATGCCAATGGCAGGATCTGGTCCCTAAAAATGCTCTGTAGCACCCGTTTTTGCAAAAGTGTCTGCTTCCTCATTGCCATGAATGAGTGAGTGCCCAGGTACACATTAGGGATATGGCGATTGATTCACCATATGCCACAGACGAAATATAGTTAATCTGGCCTACCTTGCGAAACTAACAGAAATAATAAAATTTGCTTTAATTTTAATACCCTTTCAAATAAACAAGAATTAGTGATTTTAGTGATAAAAAAAAATTATTTGCAGGGATCTTGCGGCATATTTTTTTTTACGTAATAAAACACAATTATGACTGGACTCAATCACAGTCTTTAGCTTTTTTTTGCTTTTACAAAATTCAAATATCTATCCGTTTTCGAGATATTTAACCTGTGAGTTTTAAGTGGCACATCCTGGATAAGTAAGATATATTTCTTTCTATTCAATCGATTTCGTTTAAATGTCTTTTTTTTTCGAAATATATCGCACCTTCATTTCAAAAATCGGGTCAGAAATGTATTTCCGGCAAATAAAGTCGTTTTCTAACGTTAAATTCGAGTGGACAAACTGGAAACTTAAAATCGCCTAAAAGCTACAATAAAATCTCAATGATAATGCCGGTCGGTTCCCTCTTAGCCCCCTTCAGAGACACCGACCCGGAAAAGTAAGCGAGAAGGAAAAAGTCGGAGAGAACAATAAGTGACTCCGGCCAAATAACAGCCATTGCCCAAAAAGCGGTAATAAAATCGATGTCTGAAACGATTCCACGTCAAATAAAATAAGGAACGGCCTAGTAAAGATCGGACGCCCTCTGGCGGCGCGAAGACGATACCACTAAAGCAACATCAACGACAGCAACAATATGAAATGGGCCGACAGCAGTATGTGTGGTCCGAGGCTTGTCCGCCGGCTTTTCTCCTCTATCCGTTATTTCCACGCACTATCCATTACACGGACTATGTACCTATCTATCTTTGAATGGGTAATGTGCAGCTTTGGACGAACTATTACCTGATGTACGGCGTTCATTTTAAAAATCAAGATAAAATTAGATTCCCAGGTGGTTGTGTGCAGAGGTGTATTTGAAGCAACTATGTGTGTATCTACATCACGAGGCATTCATTCCCTTTTGACGAATGAATATTAAACACATTAAACCGCTCCTACACGTAGGAACACCATTAAATCAAATAGTAACCTTCAAATAATTAGAGTACTAGTAGAAAGCTTATTGGTTTGTTATAAAGGTGAGGCAAGGATAAACTTTTATAGAATACTCACAAAAAAAATCTCAACCGTAATACTATACTTATTGTATAGTATTGATGTACACTTATTGTAAATTGTAATTTTATTAGCTCTAATACGTAACCATTTATTGGTGTCTCTGAAGGTGTAACAAATAAAGTTACGAAAGTTACGCTCAGACAAAAAAAGGAAAAGACTTACTTGTTTTTGAGTTTAACGAGTACAGTCGGTACTTCCGCTTAACCTTTGTACGAATACTTTTATATATACTTTTATTGATTTCAAGAGCTCTAGAACAAAACATTACGTCTAATTATCTTCAGTGGTTCTTCGAGCACCATTGTTTAGTAACGTCTTTGCAGTTGTATTTTAATCTAGGTGTGCTATCAAGTCAGTCATAAATGTTTTATTAGAAAGTTATTCTCGATAACAAGCGTGTACAAAACCCTATTAAATTTTATTGCAGGATTTTCTTTATGGCCATTTGAAGATAAGGCCGATATAACCAATTATGTGTGAACACATTTAAAGACGTACATGCAACTTTTAATGTTGATTATTTGCCGTGTTATTGAACTAAGAAAATGTAATCACCTCTGCTTCCCATTTAGCCAGTGAAGATATTCACAATTCCTTACACTTATTTGTTTAAACACAAATATCCGTGAAACTTAAATTATTGAAATTGCCGCAAATAATAAAATTTGCTTTAATTTTAATACTCTTTCCAATAAAAAACAATTGAAGATTCAAAAAATTCGTAGCGCCATCTTTATTTTTACGTAATAAAACACAATTGTGATAGCAAACTGGAGTCAATCATATTCTTTAGCTAGTGCTTTTTTTATAAAATTAAAATATCTGTATCCGTTCCCGAGAAATTTGATCTGGGAGTTTTCAGCGGCACACCCTGTATAGCTCGATTTTAAATGCACCATAAAAATAAGCCTATACTCTTGTGTCAGATTATAAACAGTAATCAATCACGTTGTATTTTAGAAACACTGGCGCTTTTATTGCTATAAAAAAATAATGCGAGGTGTTTTTCTCTTCCGCATAGCATTAATGAAACATCGAATAATGCGTATCAGATCTTTCATCCGTTTATATACACCACTGTCTAATTAAAAAGAAACTGTTTGATGTTCTAAAAAACAGACGTATGCATTTCACAAGTTGTAAATCTCACTAATAAGGTCTAGTAATCAACGTCCTATGTAATTGTATGTAAGTGAATATTTGGTTAAGTATCGAGAGCTGACAGTAACATTAAGTAGTACTAGATTAAGAGAATAAAACTTGGTTCTGCTCCATTAAATTATTAAAATTACTAAGAATAACAAAAGTACATCAACAATTCAACAGGCAGATGTCGAAACGATTCCTGATTAAATATAAAACAAAAATGCTAACTCATAAATGGCTCTTATTGAATATGCAAACGATACCATCAGAAAGAACACGGGCGAAAGGAAGACTCGAATAAATTCAAAGCGGTAGGAGTAAATATGTCGAGAAACTCTAATTAGCCATTAGCCGCCATTATCTGTTGCTGTGGAATATCTTGTAATGTTCTCCGCTGTAACACAATTAAAACTTCCTAAATACCGGTACTAACCTGTATAATAACAAACTCGTCAACAGGGGGAAAGGCGCGTTAATGGAACCAAGATTTCCTTCTTTAGATATTTCGGGTTTATCTCATCGCCTCTATTAGTCGCCCAGTTATATACGGGAACACAATAGTTGTCGCTGTCGTCAGTCAGGGATGGATTAAGAAGGTTTGTGAGGTCACACCATCGTACAATTAATGCAGGGTACACAAACAAGTATACAACTTCTTCTTAAAGTCGGTTGGGGCTTTGTACAAGAGACTAGTAATTTTGCCATATGTGGTAAAGTGGTAAAGCTACAGTTAAGATTTGGAACTAACGAGCAACAGAGAGCATATAGTATTATGTAATTTTCATTTTCATTCTGTTTGCTTGAAAGTGTAATTCTCTTAACGATATTTTGTGAAACATTAATATTATTCCACGACAATACTATATTAGGTACAAGAAAATATGCAGATATTGTTCTAAACCGAAAACAAATTGCATACAATTATTTTTGTCAATAACACAATAGTCAACATGATAATGATGACTATTGAACCTTTTTCTATACTAATTATTAGAGTGGTCCACTTTCGTCTACGGGCCAGGCCTGTACTAAGCTTCATATACGTGATATTAGCGTTTAAGTTTACAGTATAGTATCGGGAATGAGCAAAGCTAATTTATGTATTTAACTATAAATATTATATAAAACCAGTTACCTTGTTTAAATAGCAGAAATGGTATAGCAAACAATGATCGTTTTCTGATGATAAAATTGTTGTACTTCCTTTATTCACTTCCTGGCTTTGGAAAGGAAAAGAATTTATACTCTTCTCTATTATATTAATAAAAAAAAAATATATTATCGATGCTTTGCTGCGCGAACAATGACTACTCCTCGAATATCACTTGTTATCCTGAAAGTACAGATCATTTCCAGGTTAAACTTGGGATGAACTGTTAACACATACTTCATGGAGCATACTTAGCACAACATCAGTCCTGAAACTTCTACCGATTTAATAAAAATATTAAAATAAAAACGCACAGATTTAACGCCATATAAATAACACAGGATAAAATCCAATATGGCGGTTGTTTGGATAGCAGGCCTTGACCTGCCTTGTCACCAGAATTCACCCGTATTGTGGTCATTGTGTTGTCATACTGTGCATGAGACTTCTCTGGGAGCAAATTAACTACTGCACCGCACCAAAAGAGTAATATCAGGTAGGAGTTTACGAAAAAAAAAAAAAGAAAAATGTCAAAATTTATTTTGAAATATATTATCAAGGAAATATTCACTTATTGTTAGTCAATTAAATCTAATTTGTAATAAATATGAATTGCAACACAATTTTTCCATTTTCAAAACATTAGTTCACTAAATCAGTTCGTAGCCTAATATCCGTTTCTAAACTCAAATTTGTGTGTTAAAACGAATGTGCGTGGGTATGAAATTATTTTTTCAATGTACACACCATGCCACTAGTCTATCATTTTATTTCAACGCGTACAAAGTTTTAATGCAAACAAATAAAAAAAAAAAGCCAATGTTTGATAAACATTTCCCATTTAAAGTAATTAAAGCATGAATTGAAAACATACTAACGATGTAGTATCTTAATCAATATCGCGATGATTGCTCGCTAGGAAACGGCAATTCATTCTTTCTCGTTTATTTTTTCTTTGCTTCAATTTGAAGCATGTTTTCATTTTTACCTCTACGTTTCTCGCTTTTATCTGAATCTACCATATCACCAACACACGCCAAAAGAAGAGAAGGCAAAGAATGAGGAGAAAGGGCGACATTAATCAACCTTTAATTATGGTTGAGTTTATGTATGCTTCGACTTCTTTTTTCACCTCCAGAATTCTATAACTCATCCGGATTGCTTTTACTCCGTAATGGTATGAATTTGTATTAATTAAATTGGATTGGTTTTTTCATTTTTACCTTTCCCCGCGGACTTATTTGTCTTGCTCTGTTTTTTTTTCTCTTTTTGGAGGCGGTATATTCCGCACCGACAGCCACTAAGCAAATCGACTAAAGCGGCGGTCGGTAAACGGGCAAACCGCGGAGAAAAATGCGGCGACTCGTAAATTGGACGTCGAGGAATTAATAAATGTGAAAATTTTATCACGGGCGTAACGTGAAGGCAGTGCGACGCATAACAATTACTCTAAGGTCTCCTTTTGCATTTTATTTTAAATGTTTCAATAAAAGGGGGCACTTACATTAAGGACGCTGTTACGTAGGAAGGTTCTTCAGACGTGTGAAAAATCTCTAATCAAGAATTTTGAATAAAATTATGGCGAACTAATATTCGTCACGTTTGAGGCATTTTGTAAGAATTTAAAACATAAATTACAATATATTGTCTCAAATTAAATAAACAATGTGAGAAAATTTAGACTTTGAATCAAATGTTATGCTCTCTAGAACTGATTTGGATAGTAATCAAAGCAAAAATTTTTTCTTGTCTTTCCCTTCGTTTAGTTCTATCTAACTCACACAGCAGATCTATTAACAGTGGTATTTTATTATCCTTCCATTTGAGATTATTCAGTTTGCATAGATAGCTTCTTGTGGAGAGTAACTAGTAAGATGTTTATTTTACCCTCATTTTATTTACATGCATATTTTTTTTTAAATATTATTAGCGAAAAAGACGACACTCGACTTCACTGAATGCGGGTATTGCTTCGATTGGGCGTCTTGAAATTAAACAATGAATCATCAAACGTGATCAAAATACCCATCATGACTCAATCTGGTAATAATATTTAAAAACACAACAGTTTTATGTATCTCTTTTGTTCAACTTTGTCTTGTTCAAACAGTTGATGCCACTTGTAATCGAGCGCCTTACAATTGCATAATGTCTTGGGTTGTTTCTGGTTCCTTTTCCTCTCCATTGAACATTAGCAGGTCTTCAGCTCTTCTCCGGTATGGTTTGTCTATAAATTGCTTGCCATACTCACGGCTATATGGCTTCGGACCATGCTATTGCTTATTTCCAAACCCGGTTCTGATCCTTGGAATGGCATTTCTGCTCCTCTATGAGCGAGTTCATTAACTGTCGCATTGCCGCCGAACTCTTGGTGTTCTAGCACCCAAATCAGCTTTACCCTGTTTCGTTCTACCAGTTCCTATAGTTTCTTGACGACTACCTCCAACGTCAGTTTCCGACTCGATAGGATCGTCAGTGCTGCTTGAGTATCAGAATAAATACGAATCGGCTTATTTGTAGTAGCCCTTATATTATTTTTCCTTGCACATTGCACGAAAACGAATACCCCTACCTGGAAAACTGATATTTTGTTTATTTACATATTTGGCTAATTTCTATTTAGGTTGGACTAAAGAAAATCTAGGCAAAAATAGGGTAATGTAATAAAATGGTTACATTTAAATGATTAGACATATGATTTAATTTCAACCAGTAAGTAGTGAACATTTAAGAAATTTTAATCATGTGGTAATTTTATTGTTACGTCTATATGAAGAACTACATTAATGGAATTTCGCACATATTACCCACATTTATTAAAAAGATTTAACTTTGATTATCACATTTTTTTAACCATCTTCGATAAGGATTTTCTGGTCCCGAGAACATTTTACTAAACGTAACGAGCTAAGGCTACTGAATTGAATTTTGCTTTTACGTTTTGTACAAGAAAATAAAACGGCTACACCATTTTCTTGGCAAAAAGGCAGAAAATATAAAGGAAAGGAGACCGAAAACATCTTTCACTACCGAAGTTCTGACTACGTCAAGGAACTTCACGCCCATTCCTAGTACACAAGTCTTCACAACGGTGTAGAGGCACTTCATCATGGTGTTCAATTTCTAACTGCTCAAATTTAGGGATAGAACCGGAACCTTATGGTATTCAAGCTCTAATAAAACTACATAAGAAAGAAATAAAATTTTTGAAAAAAATAAGCGAAAAAACAAAACGAGTAAGAGAAAATCAGGAAGAACTGTACTAAAAAGAAGAAATTGATGATGATGATTCTTCGTAGGGGACATGACTGAATTAATGAGTTTTACCATTTAAATTTGTATTAAATAAACGAACATTTCATTCTGTCGTTAGTATATTATGTACATTTTATTACTCACACTAAAACAAGCAAAATTCAATCGCAAACTAATTTTTTTTTTGTTTAATTTTAAATGCAGTTCCGTTGTAATTGCATAAATTCTACTTCTAGTTGCGGACTTTAGCCCTTTAGGAAGTAGCGCTAAGAACTTAAAATCAATTCTTTACTGTGATTCTTGCACTTCTACTAGTTTCAATTATCATAATGCAAAAATGTAAAACACAATCAATTTAACAAAGGTAAACTTCTTGCATTATGAAGTTTGTGATTCAATTACCCAAAGTCGCAATTAATAATTTCAAAATAATACACGCACTTAAATCTAAGAGCTATAATTATATAGAATTCTGAAAAGCAAATAAAATTAATTAAATCGTAACTTAACTACCTCCATTATACTCATTCATAACGGGTATATAGAGATATGCGTCTGTATAATAGGTTGAAATAATTTACAACGATAATGTTATATATCCATTATTAAACACTCCATTTCAACTTAATCTTAATAAAACGTCTTAATTTACGGTGGGAAATCGAGGCGAACGTATTTACATAAATGCCACAGTTTCCTTATCTAAAGTTTTTAAAGTAACTTTCAGGAAAGGGAACGATTTCTCACTTCATCTTAATGCATAGTCGCTAATTTATTGAAGCGGTTTGTCGATAACTTAGCGATTACGTAAAAATATACTCCTCCACTTGAATTACTTCCATCAAATGAGAGAGAAATGCGGTGGCCGATAATATTTCTGGGTTCCTGAGCAGACGCAAGTTTCATGGCAGTTAATTACAATAATAATCATGTCCGAATGGGCATGAGATTCTTCTCTGGAGAGAAGAAAACTCGATTCCTTCGAAAAATAACGAGGCTTATCATGTTCTCACGTTAATAAGCGGCTATACCTATATTACTTATTGACTATAAATACACACATATACTGAGGAAACGTCTGATAGAAACCTAATGAAGTGGATAGTAATAACATAATGTTTAATTTACCTTACTATCACATATACTTGTGATACTTAAGATTAGTTTCATATCAAAGAATATAAGTACCTTATATTTTAATTCAAATTATAGGGATTATGCTTTAATAAAATGTTCTAAATTTTATATAGATCTTTCAGAACTCCATCCTCAATCAATTAATTTAAGGTTTCTTACAATTTTAATCCATGTATACTTTCCAATCTAATTAGTTAATAATATAGAAAATAGGATATAGTTTGAATTGGTGTTGCGGCTATTATCTAAAATCACAACTCAAATTCAGCAAATTCAAGTTTAATCAACGAATTTTGAAAGAACGGCAGGTTTATCCCAACAAACTTTTTTTAAACATATATTTTATTCCTTGTGTAAGCTCAATTGGGGAAGATACTGTGTATGACGAAAGCTACACATCTATGTTCACGTCTAATGATGCCAATACATATATTGCAACGATTTATCGTACTAAAATTCATAACAAATGTAATTTTAATTATACACTCAAATACATTCACCGGAAATCTTTAGTACCAAAATTATATTATACCAATGTAAAGTATGTGGCCTCTTCCATATTTTTTTTTGTACTAATTTAGTAAAACCTTAAAAGGTAGCACTGTAATACTTAAAGAACTCCTGCTTAATAAGAAATCGATAAACCAGTATTTCGTGAGAGAGTCGTGAAGAATGTCAACAACGTTTCAAGATGCCAACTGCATAAAATATCTTTAACGCAACCAGGGGTAAACGAATACATTATTTGTCATCGCCGGCATGAAAACAGTATACCGTAAAGTCGCGAGAGTACACCCGAATCGGAGCGTAGCTGGATTTTAACTTAAGTATTTACACTGAAGTTATGGGACCTTTGTGTGAAATAATACACCTGCTGCCCCGTAAGCCCAGCGGCGCGGCGCCAGTGGTGTGTTGCTAACATCGGCGCTACCGTACTGTATTTTCACTAGCTTCATACTATAGCTCACCAATTCATTTTCGTGTTGGCATGGCAAACAGTTCCATAGCTGAACTTGCAAGAGGGAACGGAAGAACAGACTGTGATCGTGATGCCTTATTTAAAACAAAACTCCAAAACAACTAACTCTCGTTTCGTGTATTGTTTAGAATTTGTTCAAAGTAATTTGAATACTGATGTCATTAGGATTCCAAGAGAAGTATTATTTTACTGCTAAAACACATTTTTCTACGTATACGAATACAGCAAGCTATTACACATTCATTTACGTATGTTGCTGGTACGCATCTGTTTAAAAGTAATTTTATCTAAATTCTTGCCAGTAAGTTAATTGAAGGTTCCTTTTATTGCTATTTCGATTCTAGCGTCATTTAATACAAAGTTAAAACACTTAAAATGGAAGACATTTCCGCGAGCGACTATTACTAAGAGATAGATACACACCTCGCGCAATTATTTCGCAAATTAAAACTTTAGTTAATGACACAGGAGAAAATTCACTCCGGGTTTATTGCGCAAAAGAAAGAGTATGCAAACTTGCGAACTGCATATCAAGTAGTCCCTGTTTCTTTTGTTAACTATGAAGCATATATCCTTAATAAAATTCTATTATAATATCGGGATTAAATTGCAGTGCCTGTATAAGTTTTCCGTTCCTTGCCGCTAATTAACTTCTAGCATGCGGTGTATAAGAAGTGGATGATGTGAAAAACAAAGTAGAGGCACTTATAATATATGCTGGTCGGTTTTCTAATCTAGGAGAAATTCCTTATAACTAAAGCTATGGCTTCCAATTCCTAAACAAGTAGACACTATAAAATTTGTAGGATACCAGGGATTTCACAGGTGTGTAGCAAAAATTCCAAGCATAAATTAATGTCTATCCTGGTGATTTAAAACGCAAAGTAAATAAGTAATTATTTAAACTTTAATTTAATTAAAATTTCTATGGAATGCTGGTATATTAAATTCTCATCTTAATATGATAATTATTCACCAACAGATGTGAACCAACTAAAATAAATTTAACGTTTAATTATTCGAGTTTTACTCACAGAAAAATCTACCTCTAGTACCTAAACCGTTAACGCTTATTTAATGGTTGCTTATGATTTTATAATTGCATACTCTACCAAGAAATAAATTGCATTTACCCGTGTAGTAAAATACAGTTATCAGCTTGCATGTAATAAACAAATTCGAATCATACATTAAAATGGTATACAGCCTGTTAAAAAAAGATTGTCGGATATTTTACCCAATTATAGTACTGGTGGAAATAAACAAAAAAGTCTTAGCCAACATGGGTCCGCAATTCAACTGTTTTTGACATATAGTCGATTGCATATTTTAAAATAAAAAAAAAACATTTTTTGGTTTTGAGAATAGTTCCCTTTGTCAAACAACTGATTGTGACTTAAAATTAGTTTTGTCAGACATCTGTCATCAGATTATTTATCATTTGCGCCAATTTTTTTTTGTTCTCAAATTATGCATAAGTACACAAATGCAGAAATGGCCGATATGCATTTTATGTACGGTCGTGCGAATGGTAATGCCACTGAAGCACGGCGTATGTATGCCGAAGAATTTCCAAATCGGTTGTTACCGAGTGATAAGATTTTCTCAAGACTTCATATCCGGCTGTCCGAAACTGGTTCATTTAAAATTAATGGTGGTTCTGGTAGACCTAGATCAGTTTCTTCTCCCGCAGTAGAATTAGATATTTTGAGACGGATAGAAGGCAACCCAAATATTAGCACCCGAAGACTTGCCGCAGAACTGAACGTCAGTCATCCTCTCATTCGGAGAATTCTGCGGGAACAGCAGCTCTATCCCTACCACATTCAACGCGTGCAAGTTCTTGCTTCTTTCGATTATGATGTACGTAGGGTTTATGCACGATGGAGCTCCTGTGCATTTTTCCATTGTAGTTAGAAATTTCTTAAATCAAGATTACAACGAGAGATGGATAGGACGGGGTGGACCAACTGCATGGCCTCCTAGGTCCCCTGACCTGACACCTCTAGACTTCTATGTTTGGGGGCATCTAAAACAATTAGTGTACGCAGGATCTGTAAACAATTTTGAAGAACTCAGGCAACGAATCGTAAATTGTTGCGAGGAAATTCGGAAGACTTCAGGAATTTTCGAAAGATTGCGTTCGAAAGATTGCGTCGATCTTTCATAAGAAGGTGTGAAGCGTGCTTAGAAATGAACGGTGGACATGTAGAACAATTTCTTTAGTTTTACTTTAAATAAACATTTGTTTAATTTACATTGCGATCAGAATTTCTTTGAATATTTTGATCCTACTAAAACAATATGCAATCGACTATATGTCAAAAACAGTTGAATTGCGGACCCATGTTGACTAAGACTTTTTTGTTTATTTCCACCAGTACTACAATTGGGTAAAATATCCGACAACCTTTTTTTAACACACTGTATACTGGGAGTTTTTTTATCTTGAGACAATGGAATATCTCTAAAAAACACTGCATCAAATCAAAAAAAGATCTTAATAAGGTTTGTTATAATGTAGGGGGCTTACTTAATGGTGCCGAACTCGATCCCCCACTTCACCCCCCAGAGTAGGAGGGAGGACAATTTTGAAATCTTAAATGGGAACCCCCATTTTGTATTGCAGATTAGGATTCTATGCCATCGAGTATGTAGTTTTTGTTTGAAACTTTTTTTTTCGATTCCTAACAGATTGCGCTGTAATCGCAAAAAACATGGTTGTGAACATATAGAAAAAAGAGAAGCAAGCAAACATGATTTTCTGTTTTCTTTATTTTAACATAAACTAACATTTCAAAAAGCCATGTGTTGAAAACTGTGCCTCTTCACTTCGATTACGCTATTCAACGATACAAAACCGTGGTTTATTCAGTACTTGACAAGCTGTGAATACTTACACATTATCCATATTACCCATTTAGATTATTAATTATTAATCCAATACAAATTAGTTAGTGTTGAATATTTGAACGGTAATGAAGGCACATAACATTACAAGAGAGAATTGAAATGATTTACATCTATGGAGAAAGTGCTAGGAATACCGATTATGCTGTTAATCTTTATGCACAACGTTTTCCCGACAAGTTGCAATCGCGCGCTTCTTTTTACCGAGTCGTTCAACAGTTCTCTAGCGAAGGAATTGTACAGCCAAGAAAACGTAATCGCCGAGTAACAATTGCTGGAGAAAATAATGAAATCGCTCGCGGATCAGGAATTTCTTAGTCCACTATCTGCCAAATATTGAAGCGTAGGAAATATCATCCAGTTAGAGTTTCATTACATCAAGAACTTCATGGCGATGATTTTCAAAATCGATTGCGATTTTGTCAATGGGCGCTTCAACGGATACAAGATAATCCCAATTTTTTTTGCTCGAGTATTATTTTCTGACTTGGCGACATTCACGAATCACGGTACGGTAAATCGGCGCAACATGCATTGTTGGAGTATCGAAACTCCCCATTGGTTGCGGAAAGTTGAACATCAATATCCTTGGAACGTAAATGTTTGGTGTGGAATAATTGGCAATAAGCTTATTGGTCCATATTTCATCGATGAAATCAAAACTTAAATGGTGAAAAATATCGAAACATCTTGCAGAACGAATTTCCAGTGTTACTTGAAGATCTTCCCTTGGACGTACGACAAACAATGTGGTTCCAACATGACGGTTGTCCAGCACCTTATTCAAGAATAGCACCAGAAGTATTAGTTCGAGCCTACAATCGTCGATGGATCGGAAGAGGTAGTCCAGTGTCTTGGACTGCAAGATCGCCAGATCTTACTTCCCCTGACTTCTTTTTATCGGGCCACTTAAAGTCTGAAGTTTATACAGAAGTGCTAACAACGAGGAAAAACATGATTGAGCGAATCACCAACGCCTGTTTAAGGATTACACCGGAAACACCTCTCAGTTGTGTGCAATCATTTTCTGAAATGGGTATGATAAAGTAAAGTTCTTCGTTGTTGAATGGCTTTTTGGCTGTACACGGCCGGTCGATAGGAAACTATAACGGCATGATATCGATATGTACACAAGAGAGAATAGATTACCTTCATATAAATGAGATTTTATGCCAACTGGCATCGTTTCAGTGGATGTGAAAACGCCCTATGGTGGGGTGTTTGAAGATTATGTTTGCTTCAATTACTATGATTCAACAACATTGTAGTACCTTTAGTTTTGTTTTCAAATTGTCACTTTTTGGCTATTATAAATTTAATATAACATTTCAATTTTTTATATTTTGATCTATTATTTGTGCTAACTTCAAAAGGCCATTTCAATAATATTTTGATGCTTTCTCTCAATGTTATTAGCAGAAATCAGAACGACGTGGTACCTTAGCGCTTATCATATACAGGGATGAGCTCACTACGTTCTAGGGTTAGATAGTAACGCAGAGTATTCGAACCGCGCATTAATACATGTAAAATGATGATCATTTCCCTACGGCACTGTACCCGCCTTAGTCAACAACATTAAAGCACCCTTCATGTCCTAATGATTAGGTATAGTGCTTTTATCTAGTTTTACTTAATCTTTATGCGTGGGAATATATTTTATGTTATGTGTACAACCTGCGCACAATACTAATTTCTCGTAGGGAATATCGGGTGTTAATATCTTCCATCTTAATCCACGCTATAATGGCTTTTTTATCTGGAAGCCGTTTCACAAGTTGGCTCGCTCAAAATGCAATTATATCCATTACCACCGGCCTTTCCTTCGGTATTATTCCCTTCACCCCAAGACCGGGTTATTATCTCGACCGAACCTGCTACCCTTTATTAATGAAAGTTCCTAGTTCCTGATCGAAGCTTGATCTGTACTCCTCGCTCTCAGTTTATTTATGTAATTTCACGGTTGACCGCATCCATGCAGTAATCAGATATCTGGAGTCTGGCTGTTGACGTTGTTGTGCTCGTGTTCTCCGAGTTTCTTGAAACTGAACAAGACAAACAACCACTACGACGAATATTGGGTCGAATACCGTATTTAATGAAGCAAGTTTGAGGTTGCTGCGGTAACATAAAACGTAAGAAGTATATTGTTTGAATAATTGTATAGCTAGGATTAAAATCAAATATTCAAATTAACTTTCACTTAAATTAGAATTGACATGTCTTCTAACGATGTTGGTGTCCTTAAAAATAAATCGTGCGCGTCAAGTACGGTGACAGATGCAGTCTTTAAATCACACCGACCGTGACATAAATAAGAAAGCGCAAGACGGATTAGAGTTACCCCTGTAACTGAGACACATTCACCAACTAAACCCCGATAATTCCCACTACTCGCAATAGTTGCCGCTGACAGATACTACCCTTATTGAGAAGCGGCAGATATGAATGACTATGTTTAAACATTGACTGGCTGCACCCGGGTTCTTTGAAAGATATATGCGCTCGGCATGGGTCAGTCGTTTTTCTAGAAAAAGAAGGAACTTGTAGATGTGGTGTCTTACTCTTGCTTAGGAGTAGACGCAAATACGATAATTTAACAAGTTTTAAAGTGCCTTAGCTAAATCGAGGAATGTAGCTGTCTTATTTTAGGATATAGAGGAGGGTACAGTAAATCTGAATAGTTTTTTCTTACACTAAAGGTATTGTTATTACATAAATCTAATTATATTTTTAGTTAAAAATTCTTTTTAGCTTGATTACTTGTTACAGAATGTAGGTATATAATAGATAGATAGATTTAATATTGCCAATAAACAAATAAATGTTGTCTGACAGATGAAGATACAATAAACAAACACAATAAATAAATACAATAAATGAAAAGGAATCAATAAACACGTTCACAATGAGGAGACAGGTCAAAATTTAAAATTAATAAATTCGTCAAAAGAATAAAAAGGTTGTTTTAGTAATATTGCCTTCAATTTGCGTCAATATGCATGTCACTATAGGTCATAGGAAAACCAATAACTCTCTACAAAAAACAAAATTTATTGAATTTTACATTCCATTTCTGAAAGGAACCCTACACAACGTGCAAGGTGCAATATTCAAAACAAATACCATGAGATGCTGAAACGGCTTAAGTCAATTTTCGCCAAGAGTAAGTTTTTGACATATTTGACGACAAGACCAATATCGTGGTCCTTACCCGCCGAAGGAAGTAAGACGGATTAAAATCCGTTAATGTTGAAAGGGGTTAATACAGATACCTCCCCTACCATGGAGGTAAAGTACCTTAGAGTAACACTACACTCCAAACTCACCTGGAATCAATATTTGGATACAATTACCAAGAAAGCGGTGGCAGCATTAACACTCGATTATACGGGAAGAAATGGGTGCTGAGATCTGATATGTTGAATTGGATATACAGCATGGTGGTAAAGCCAACAATGACGTATGCGCCTTTGGTATGGTGGAGCTTTCGGACCGATACAAGACCTGCTTGACTTCGATATCGGATCATCAAGGGATCGAAGGCCTCGAAAGTGCTGACGAACTTGGAAGGAGACTGTCAAAGATAAAAATGTACGGCCCAGAACCTTTTTTCAGGATTACTGGCGGCGGGCAAGAATACTGGAGAAACATACCCTGTGCAATACATGGTAAAATCCTAGGAGCTAGAGAACTGCTGCAGTTCATTGTCAGTAGGAAACAGGTCTGCATTATTATGGGTCTAATGACCGGACATGCATTTTATTTATTCTTATCTCCTCTGATTTCTTATCATCTATTCCCCCTTAGTTTCTTAACTACTCCCCAGAAATATCTATTATTATTCCTGTATAAAAGATCTAGATCCTATCCGAATTATTTCCAACTTTGCGTCTTTTAAGTTTTTATGGCTTTCTTAGCTTTGTTTCTTTTATCGAGGTATTTCGCTTTATTTTTTATTTTTTTTCTGGTATGTAGGTACTTTTTCCATGCCGTTTCACTGTATTTAAAATGCATACAAAGATATTGCAAAAGAAACTCTTGAAGTATATTGGACATAAATTGGCAGATGAGCTAACAGCATACAGGAAGGGAAAACAAACAACAGATAATATACGTATACATAATCAAAAACATATCAGGGAAGGTAATAGAAAGCAGACGGGAGATATTCGTAGTGTTCATAGACTTGAAAGCAGCATTGGACACAATAAATAGAGTTCAAATATGGAGCTACCTCAGAAAATGTCAAGTACTTGAAAAATTGATAGGAACTATAAGAAGTGTATACCAAAATGTAGAAGGAAGAGTACAGATTAATGGAGAGGTGTCAAGGACATTGGGATGACAGCGGGGATTAAAGAAGGAGATAAACAAGGAGTCTAAGTCCATTTTTATTCATAACGTCATGGACAAAATACTAAAAAATAGCAGAACGAGAACACAGCACTTGCAGACACAAGTGGGATATTACCATTCAACACCTATAAAGGTAGAAAGGTAGTTTAATATATGCGATGACGTAGTCTCAATTGCAGATACACATGCGAAGATAAAACGGCCTGTAAGAATATGGAAAGAAGATATAGAAAACATGAGGATGATGATAAATACGAACAAAACAAAAATGATGATAATAAATAATAAACAGAATGAAATGATGAGAAAGATAGAAATAAACGGAGACACAATTGAATTAGTAAGTGCATATGAATACCTGGGCTCAGTAATAACACCAGACGGTAGAATAGAAATAGATATAGCAAACAAAGTAAGAAGATAAAAAAAAAATACTACACAATCAATAAAACCACACTAGGCCAAAGGGAAATAGAGAAACAAGTAAAAGTAAAGGTATATAACAAAATAGTAATATATGCAAGTGAAACATAGACAATAAACGAAAAAGCAAGAAAGTAAGTTAAATACGAAGGAAATGACACTTTTAAGAAGAATTTGAGGAAAAAACAGATATGATAGAATACCAAATGAAATTATAAGGGACTCATTGAAACAGGAAAGGATAGTGAAGTTTATTGAAAAAAACAATTACTATGGTACGGGCATTTAATAAGAAAAGAAGGTAGCATTTTTTAACTCTCTTTTGCTTAATTCATCAACGACCAAAAATACCCAAAAAGAGAACAATACCTAATAAGAACTGTCACGGTCAAATAGAACAAATATTAGTAATTCAAACGCTTTTCTTTAATTGTGTTATATTTTATAAAGAAGTTACCGGATGCGCGCGGCGCTAGATCAGCAGCACACGTGCCGTGCTCACAATGCAAAATCAGCACAATATTGAGTATAAAAGGGGATCAAATCCTCATTAGAACCAGTTTCTAAAAACTCATCAGTTGTTATACTCGTTGTGGCGGTTAAAAGTGTTAGTAACAGTATTTAGTGAAATAGGTAGAATTTAAATTTTTTAAAGTCTTAGAAAGTAAAACTGTAGAAAAAAAGTTGGTAAAGAAATAAAGTTTTTTTAAAGTTCATCACAAAATTCGAAACACAATTTGCATTATTATATATGTACCTATATATGTATATTCTGTCCATATTTCTAACGATTTGCCTTTTTAAATAGCACTCGATCTTCACAAAAGAAATGTTTACCGACCGTTATAATCCCTTGCGAGCACGGGTGGTTAACAGGGACGTATTCACTAAGATTATAATACTAAAAGTGTATTATAAAGAGATTAATGTTCGACTAAATAATATATTTATTTATATACACATAAACATACATACATTGTTGGGAAATAATTAAATCATAAAGTTTAAATTGTTAATAGTAGATTATATTGAACGAAACGTAATTACTCCTCTACTTTAAAAAAATCCAATTTCTCTTAATACGGCCCATTACCTCATTTGCATTATTTGGCGGCACCAGGTAGTGGATAGTCCCAGGTAATACTCTTAATCCCTCTAAAGGCAAATCGTTAGAAATATGGACAGACTATACCAAACATTTTTTGTTAATTTAATAGATCTTCTCTCAGTATATGAGCCATTTTTCAAACAAGAATAAATAACATTGTAGTTTAGGTAAAGTGTAGTTTAGCGCAGGATCAAGAAATGGAATAACACACGATTATTCCAATTAAAATAGCTAAGTATGCGTTGAGTCTGTATAGACAACAATATTTTTAGGTTAGGTAACCTTAAATCCTATAAAAGCCTTATAGGAAACGGCTTTTTTAAACTGAACTATGCCGATAGCTTGTATGTACATCTTACATCTATAATAAACGTATATAATATTCGTGCTTTTAAGTAAAAGTGTATGTTTGTGTTCCGGTCGGTAATGCCATGTGGTTGTTTCATCGTGAAATAGAAAGTTTCTAGTTTACGAACGCTACGTAAACTCCTTTAGCGGTATCTATTTACGTAGAACGTAGAAGTTACAACTTTGCTTGGACATATTTTCTGTACGAGAACACATATCCTAGACTGGTAACATTATTAATACTCGTATGTTCCGTGTACTAGATAAGTAGCGCGTTCTAAAAAGCTAGACACATGGACACATAAATCATCTAGTGAGCTCCGCCGTGTTCGCTGCGTGGTCTATCGTCGTTTTTGTGCCCAATGTTTTTCTTGTGTCTCACTAATGGAGTACTCGTTTTTTTTTTTTCGTTAATATTTTTCTTTTTTTGAATATTGAAAACTAATATGACGTCTAGAACACACACGTATGAGCTATAAAAACGTCAAGTCGCAGATAAAGATTATTTATTGCATTGAGCCCTATGAGCCTCTAATCTGCCGTAGAAGTAGGAATTTCCGAGTAGTCCCCTGGTGCTAAATGTATAAATCATATTTTGTGTGCTTTAGATCAAGAAGATGGAGGTGAAAAAAGGACCTCAATGTAGTACACTGGATAATGGTTTCCATATAAGGGTTTTACGTAATCAATATGTTAGGTAGTACAGATGGTTGTTAGCTTATTGATTAGTAATTGGATTTGTAATGTTATGTACCTACACATTAGGAGACAAATTTATATACGGATCTCGTACCAAATATGGAATAAATGAAAGTAACCCAATAACTATTCATTAATAACCAATAGCATTATAATTTGTCTGCGTATTTGAATGAAAAACTAGATTATATATAGAGTATGTCTACTTAAATTGGAATCATATGGATTTTTTTATTATCAGTTTTAAGAAAAGAAGTCAAGCCTTATAAAGGAATCTATATGATCTAAAATCCAAAGTATTTCCGCCAAATATCAATTATTCTTAGGAAATTTTGTTTGGAAGTTCTGTTTTGAAGCTTGCCAAATCTTTTAGCGTGTTCGCAGACACCTGCTGTATATTTTGCCAGTTAGATAATTAATAATTCTTTGAAATTGTGAGAATCAATGGTGTTATGTGATTTGTGGGTTTACCGTTTTTTGAAATTTATATAGAAACATACTGTTTTGAAAGGTGTGAATAACATTGGTAGCCCATATCATTTGATCAGCATTAGACTGAAGAGGATCGAAATTTCTTATGCCTGTGGTATTGCACAACATGACTAATCAAAATTTCTATATGTTTATGTTTTTTTTAAAAAAATATACATATGTACTCCAAACTTGTATACGAAATTGCCATACCATTGTTTTTCCGATTAACGCCACTAAAGAGACAAATAACACTAAAAGTATTAGGAATACGAAAAAAAGTAAAGTTATTAAAACACAAGTGCAAAGAAATTTGAGACTAACAACAGTAAGAAAAAGGAAAAAGCGTTGACACTTCAGATGATGGTGACTTCAAAGAAAATGTTTTTTTTAATGATATAATAAAGTATTTTGTTTTATCTTCTTAGTAAAAGTTATATGAAGCGAGTTTTGCAATTCAAGAAAGTGGACCCGGAAAACATTAAATAGATTTTTATGTATTTAATTTGCTTATTATATATATTACTTTTTAAATGAATGTTTTCTGGAAAGTAATTAAATCTAGCTCACGTTCTAGTCAAGTAAGGGAAGGTGGTCCTTAACTTCTTAACACTTTATTTTCTTCTCTGAAGAAAAATCTCTACATAATTATAATTTGTTTTGCATTGTAATACTAACTTTCTTCATAAAAACATTTATTGTGGGATCGAAACATAGTTTTAACATAGTTTTCTTTTTATTTTGTCATTGGTGCCACCCGGAAACATTGCAGCCTGGCATGTCTGGCATTCCAATATCCTGATGCGCTGTACTAAATCTGTACAGGTCTCTTGCTATAGCCGATCGAAGTAAATTTTTTAGTTTATTTTTTGGCTTGCCAAAATTTGCCTGTTTTTTTTGCATCCATAACTTCGCATTCCACAGGCTCCAGTCGATATCTTCAATGTTGAACACAATTTTCTGTCGGTGTCCTTTCAGTGCACAGTATCCTATTAGGAGACCTACTACTGTGCGAAGATGATTCCTACTGAGGTTTAGTAGCTCTTCAGTCCTCTTTTTTTATGATCACTTGATAAAAGTTTTCCCATGAATTTGCCTGGTTGTATTATTCCACTGTTCTTTGTGTCTTTCTTTGGACCAAACCCTTACCTACTCTCCTGCTGTGTTTTTGGACACTTAGAACAGTTTTTGAGCATATGAATGAAGCCGCTGATGCATCGTGCTAACTCATCGGCTTTTTCATTTCCTTCGATTCCCGAATGTCCGAGCATCCAACAGGTGTAAGTTCAAAACTGTCGCAAGTACGCCCCGTTGACTGCAACAGCAATATTTTGAAGAATATCGTATACAATTGTTATAGAGAACAAGATCTTCCAGAGAGGGATCGTCAAAACCTTCCTTTAGAATTAACTAATCACAAGCAACAAAGCTCATCAAGGAATAGGCAAATACCGGGAGAATCTGGGGGGGGGGGGGGGGGGATGGGAACCTATAACCAGAAGAGATCTACAAAATGCATCAGCCTGAGTAAAATAATATTCGTATATTGACAGGGATCTTTTCAGGCAACTGTAAACTGAACGGACATCTAAGCAGGCTTGGAATAGCGGAGGAAGCCGAATGTAGATTTTGTGGGGAAGAAGATGAAACATCTATCCGTCTACTCAAAAAATGCGTTGCACTGTGCAACTCAAGGGCCCTGCACCGGGGAGTATGTGAAATTGAAGAGGGAGAGTTACCTAACCTGGGGCCTTCTGACATTCTACACTTTTTAAAAGGAATCAAACTGGACGGCCAGCTGTAAATACAGCGAGAATATAGGACACAATAGATCTTTCAAGTCGCAATGTACTATCACCCTAATATTACATACATACAAGGAATAGACGTAGAATAAATTTTAAAAATTATACGTAATAATAATAGCCGGCTCATTCAACATGTCTGATTATAATCTATTTAAATCCCTGAGAAGTGTGATTGAAAGATACAGTGGAATAGATTTTTGTTTTTATATTCTCCATAACTTATATCAATAACAAATTGCCGTTTTATTGATTGAAAAGGCGTTTTATCTGTCTAGAAAATTTGTTTTTTTTTCAGCACTGATATAGCCATTTTGATTTCTGTAAAAAAATCCTTAAATTATTTGTTAGACCAAGTTGATCCAATCCCAAAATATTAAGGTGAATAAACTTAATCCGTAGACACATTGTATAACTGTAAAAAAAATATGTTAGAATAAATTGAAAATATAAAACTTTTCAGAAAGAATCACTTTTTTTTTCTCTTAAATTACTAATAGAAAATTGAAGGAAGAATGAAAACATGAAATATAATAATATTTTAACGCTGCAAAATAAATAATCAGTTTTTGCACTATATTTAGAATCTGACATATAATTAAATTATATCGAAATGAATCGCAACATAAACTTAGCGTAAATATCAAAACTAGTACCACCGCTCAGCCGGAAAAGATCCCTAGGAGGGCTCAGTTAATGCGTCGTCCACAAATAGAATCTGCACGGTTATAAATTCATATTCCCTGTTTATTATATCTGACACGATAGCGGCTTATGCATATGTAACACTCTGAAATATATAGAAAGAAGCTATGAAAATACGGAAATAGAAACTGTATTTATGAATTCGCGTCCCAACCTGCGTATATGAAATAATATTTCATATTCTACGTGCATACGATGTGTCATACGCGCTGCTGTGTGGGCGTAAATCATCGAAACGTTCATGGACGTTCCACATTTCAATCGGTAATATTCTAATGTGGTTTTTACTATGTTCGGTTAAAATGTTGATCCATATTTAAGCCAATGCCAATATCATTCATTCAATCACGAATAGGGAAGCTATTGTTATGTTTTCTCGCAGTTGAAATTCTAGAAAAAGTGGTTCTAATTGCTATTATATAAGTGAAGCAGATAGCCAAAAATGAAAAAGAAACATATTTTTCTATTGTTTTAAAAATTACCCAGGTTCTGGTGCACCTACTAGTGTCTCTAAAAATCTGTTCTGGCAATTAGAAAAGTTAAAAAATTGTTAAGTTAAGTAGTCATAACCCTTTATTTAGCATATTATAAAATGGTTAAAAATGTTATTTTCTCCTGGTTTTGGTTGTCTTCAGCTTTGCTTTTTCTAAGCTTAAATATTCTCCTGGCCCTAGTCTTAGTTGAAAAAACTCTACATTGGGCCATGGTTCCATTGTTGAATGTAGAAACATCATCATAAACTCCAAACTTACAGTGTAACTTTTCCGATAAAGAAGGCTCATATGTCTCTTGTACCTATTGCTGTCTTTTGTCGGCAAATGCGGTTTTCCCGTTTTAAAAGATACGTGTGTGCAGAACACTGCGAGAAATAGTGACAAATATTCGAAGATTCTCTACACTAAAGGTAATGTTTTGAGCACATACTAAGATATGTTGAGCAATAATTTTATGTTTTTTTTTCAATGTATATTCGATAGTTGTAAAGTACTCCTTGCATAAAGAAGCTGTTTATCAGTGTAGACAGTATTCCCTACAGTTTTAAATAATACCAACCATTTTATCTTATCAATTGGAGTGCAAAATTGTGACTCACAGCGTTCCTTACCTTTCTTAAAAAAAATGTTGTTCTATTGCTTTTTTTCCTTACAATCGGTTAAGCGTTAAACCAATAAAAAAAAAATTAAGACCATAAATTAATGCTATTATCTCCTATGTGGTAGACCGTTTTTTAAGTAATTTAATGTGTATCGAGAGAAAATTTCAGAGCGTCTAATTGTAAAACCTGGATTTTGCAATTTAAAAGAAGCAATAAAATTACCTCTAGGAAGATAAGCCCAACTTATGGACAGGAGAAAGAGAATGTGGAAGCGATAGCTACAAACTTTGTCAATTCTGTAAAACCGTACATTGAAGTGTGTGGAGCAGAAAATGTCTATAATGCAGACGAAAGTGGATTTAATTTCGAAGTGCACTTTGGTCGTACCTTAAGTTACGTTGGAGGCAAAGCTGTTGCATGCACTGTGCATCCTGTATCGGCCACAACACATAGTTACACAATATTGTCTATAATATCGGCTGCAGGAAAACTTGTATCACCATTACCTATAGTCTTGAAAGAAGCGCATTTGGTCCTAAAGTTCGCAAAAACTTATTCCAGGTCAGTATGGTAACACGAACATAGTGATCAAAACCGTGCATAAAAAAAAGTTATGTTTTGTTTCTAACAGGATAATATAGTCTTATACATCCAAACGCGTATAACTCGAAAACTATCACATATAACCATTCAGCGCCTGGTATAAGTTTACACTGATTTTCGACACACAATGCAACCACCTAACAGTTTACAGAGTATCTCCTTAGAATAAGGAAATATGCTAAAATCTATATTTTTGTGGACACCCTGCATAACTTCGATAAAATAAGCACAACATACGTCGTTCCGCGTTTATTGGAACACTCTGTATATAAATATCTATAGCAATCGAAAGGACCGACTAAACGGTACAAGTCTGCCATTGAAACTTTAAAAGTTATTCAGAAAAAACGAAATTTGGGCCAAATTGCAAGGGTGAAAAGTTTCATCAAAATCTGCGATTTACAGTTCGCCTTGTTACTTGTATGTTATTGTCAAAAATTCGATGTAATCGAACCAATAGTGTTTGAGATAAAGAAGGAAATATATATAGGATATTCTTCTATAAGGATAAAATTGATGTCCACTCCCCTGAAGATAAGATCGATATTTCTTATATAATAAGAGATTGATTATACCTCTTATTTTATAAAACAAACACTCACAATACAAGCATCTTAATACACAGCATCGGTTTTAAAGTAGGTAATTTAAAACTTATTGCGCTTTTTATATAAAACACCATGTATAATAATAGTCTGCGAGAAAATTCATTATTTCTCTACATTTTTTCATATACGTACCCATAGAATTATGAAATACTTAATAAAATTACCGCACAACAAATTGAATTAATGGATTCTGTGTATTAATGTCTTTCAGTATTCCTTATATAAGATTCTATCGGATGTTAAATATTTAAATCCATTAGATATTTTATAGACAAATTATATACAGCATCTTCTACAAAATTATCATGCAAATTTCATACAGCACGCGTTCTTTCGATTTCTTCATCATCTGGTAATAAACGGTAACCGTTGGGGCATTAAGAAAACCACGGTTGTAGAATTATTTGACCCTAACGGTTTTTCTATTACATCGACCTAGTAAACACTCATTACTATATGAAATAAGAAATTATCAGAACCATCACGAGTTCACGATATATGGAGAAAGTAATAAGGTGAAGATAAATTCCCTACTTGCGTCCTAATTAATCCTGAATTCGATTTCCTACTCGTTTCAGTTTCAAGACACGATGGCCACGGTTTTAATTAGTGAATGGTCGGAAACATTCATAAAAATCTTTATCTTTGAGAAGGAAGAAATGCTCCGTATTCATTTTGTACGTGTGTACGCCTATAAATCCCTAAGGCCCGTGGAATTTCAACTCGAAATGGAAGGTTAATTTTACTATAGGGGGTATCTCATTACGACATACGAATAAATTTTAATAACATCGAACATTAAGATTATTAATTGAACCATTCTGATGCACACTTGCTTTACAGTTACCACAAAAAAAAATCTTGAAGTTGATTAACATTCGGGATGTTGTCTGTAATTATGCAGTGGTTTGTACAGAGTAGGAAAGTGGGTTTGTTTTTTCTGGTTAATATACACCAAATGATTCACAAGAGAACTGCAGTATTTTAAGAACAGGTTCAGAGAATTGTAATGGGTCAGAAAGTACAATAACTTCTACTTAAGAGGTTTGTTATTTTGTCGCACGTTTTCTAATATAATTGTAATAAGTTAAATTAGGTGAAAATTTACTACGCTTTTACTTCAATTTTCATCTTCCTTCATTTGGGTATCTCATTTCTCTACAGTCGAACCTAAACAGCACTATTAACTCATTTCAGAGTTGTGATCAAATAGAGATAGCAAATTCATAACGCCCTAATCTCTGCATATCACAAGAACTGTCCACTGAAGGTGTAAAGAGATAACAGATGCACACCTTGGTGGGACCATAACCTCAGCCTCCGTAGAAAAGAAGTCCGAATTCTATTCAATTGTTCTAAAGCATCTGGCAGCTGGGACCAATACTGTCAAACGCTAACGGAGTATAATAAGGAGATTAGAAGGGCCAAAAGAGAGTCATGGAGGAAGTTCTATCAGAGATTGTCAAATACACCTGGCACAGCAAGGATCCATAAGGTACTCTCATGAGATCCGGTGCAAACATTAGGTTCGCTAAGGCGAACCGATGGCATATTTACGGACTCAGGAAAGGGAACGTTAGAGCTTCTAGCACAGAACCACTTCCCAGGATGTGAGATGATGAATCACCTCTCATAAGACACTACAACCCGCAACGTCCTAAACGGACTGATTAGCAGATTGCGAGGGAAGTAGTAACATTCAATACGGTTAGCTGGGCGATTAAATCGCTCAAACCAGACAAAACGCCGGGTGAGGAATTTTTCCGACACTTTTGCAGAAGGGAAGCACGATACTAGTCCCTCACCTGGTTAGACTTTTCAGAGCTAGTCTTGCTTGGAACTATTACTACTACTACTGGACACAGGTGACAGTGGTATATATTCCCAAAAATGGGAAAATCTGAACCCTTTCCTAGTTCCTTCCGTCCAATTAGCCTGATGTCATTTCTACTGAAAACAGTAGAAAAGGTGTTAGAAGGTCATATCACAGAAGACATTTTTCCAGATAGACCCCTTCACATACACAAATATGGGTATCCACGGCAAATCCACGGACCTCCCACTAAACAATCTTGTCTTCCGGATTTCGGACTCGCTCGAATCCGAAGAAGTAGCAATGGTCGCATTTGTGGACCTAGAAGGAGCATTTAATAATGCAATCTCTTCATCCTTATGCAAGGCGGTTTTAGCGCGAGGCCCAACCGATCATAGCATTCTGGATTGCAGCTATGCTTACGAATAGGCTTGCTATAACGACACTAGGCGGGGAGATAGTCAGGTTCAGGCCGGGCAGGGGGTGTCCGCAGGGTGGGATTTTATCCCCACTACTGTGGTCATTACTTGTAGACGACCTACTGGCTATCATTGAAGCGCTTGGAGCCGAGGTGCAAGCCTATGTCGACGATTCTGTGATACTTTTAAGAGGATCCGGACAGAAGGAAATTTCATCAGCCCGCCAACAGGTAATCAACGCCATTTGTAGCTGGTGCAGTAGGGAAAACCTCAGCATCAACCCGAACAAAACTACGATAGTATCGTTCACCCGGAAGAGGAGAGTGCAGCATTTAATTGCCAGGTGTAAAACTTGAATTTGCAGATAATGTAAAATATCTAGGCGTCCTATTGGATGAGATATTAACCTGGAATCCACATGTGGAAAAGATTACTCGCAAGGCAAGGTTATCTTTATGGACTTGCCGAAGAATATGTTAGAAATTTTGGGGGAAAAGCCAATCCATTGGCTTTATGTGATGGTAGTACGTCCAACCATAACCTATGGAGCGATAGCATGGCGCTAGAAAGCGCTGCAAGTCAGAGTCACAGAAAAACTTACATCTATACAAAGGATTGCAAGTATAGCAATTACGGGAGAAATGTTCTTCTTCCTTGCAAAAAAGGGTGCTGCGGAGCATTTCCAGGGACCAGAACCTGCCATTGGCGTAGAACCTACGGTAGCTAAACAGCAAATCAACGTATGGGCGCAGCAGATAGTGCTCCAACATTGGAACAATTGTGCTTGTATGGTACATGCGGAAAAGTGTATTTCGTTTAATCATGTCAGAACCCAGGAACTACTAGAATTTGACCGTAAAAATGTCAAAGTAATAGCTTCTATCTTTACAGGTCACTGAAAACTCAGAAATCATCAACACAGAATCGGACTCTCTGAAGAGACTGAATGGATGACAGTTGAGCATATATTCTGCCACTGCTCCGCCACAACAGAATCAGGTATGACAGCTTTGGGAAAGTTGACCTTTCCTTAGAAGACGACCTCATTCAAAAAGATTCTGAGCTACCTGAAGGGCCTGAACTTGATGAATGAACTTTAAAGATAACATCCGCTCTACAATAAACCCTAACGGCCGCGGTGGACGGGACGGATAATCGACCCATGTGGATGCTATCTTACCTCAATACTCAATACTCCCTTCATTTATTAATATCGCAATACTAAGAAAATATACCATTAAATAAATGACTAAGATGATTGCACCATATTTCGAAAAGTTTCGAAATGTTAGAAGGAAATTAGTGCTAATAAGAATATCAATTTATTGACATACGTATCATATCACATAATATATATACATATATGTCAAAAAGACTAAATCACCCTATGAGTGTTCTTCTTCTAGCGTTCCACTACGTCCAAATTTCCATAGGTTTTGCCAAGAGTATAATTTATTTCCATTTTATTCGTCAAATCCCAAGAATTTTTAAAGCAAATTCAAGTGCCTAAACAAGATTCATCCTGCAGCTTATGATTTTGTGTTATCAAACATTAAAGCAGATTAAAGCTCTTGATGAGTAATAAGGTTAAACAAGACCATGAATGTTTTAGGAATTTCTTTTGAATAACCTATGAGAGTTAAACAACATCTATCGTAGAAGTACATATCACATTATCGTCTTCCCAGCACTCTTTATTAGTTGATAAAATTAATATCCCTTAGTGATTTAATAATAAATCCAATTTTCAAAATATAAATTCTTTCAGAAATTGACTATTCCATTATAATTGTGTTATAACTTGCATTTATAAACTAAGTCCCTTTTCAAGTCAAAAAGGCCAAGGCACCACGATTTGAGGTGTCTAAATCACGAGGACGAACCAGTTGTAGAAGGCGTAGTACTATTACATAATTTAATTTTGGCAGTTTGCAAAAGAATGCTGAAGATGTATGCTGATGGAGATGGAGCTTAATCTGAAGACATTCAAGGCCGCGAAGGCGAGAATTGCCAGAAGAGTTACGAGACTGGTATATGGTAATAAATTAGAGAATTTCGAGGGAAAGTTGGAAGTTTTTTTCAAGGTGGGTTTGAATGTGATGTAGTAAATTTAACAGCTTTCTTAGAGAAAAAATCCGTTAATATAGTATCGTTTTTAAATACCTCCCAATATAATACAATACATATAAAATATTATCTGGACGTCGTATAGTCTTTGATCCATTTAGATTCAGACTTTCGCTTTTGAATATTGTTGTTGTTTGAATCTTATACGTTCTTTTCATCGTTGTAACTTAAACAAACCACTTTTTATTTCATTACTGTTAAATACTATTAGGTACTATATCTCGATCACAATTGGGGATAACATAAAATAAATTAACGAAAATGTAGATACCGCGGCTATTTGAAACGTCTTCTGCAAGACCAATTCACCATATATACACTATTAGTGTTTTCACCAAATGCTCTCATTTATTTTTCTACCTAATCACTATACTTGCATATGCCATTGCGTAATAAGTTTCTCAAATACATTATAGTCCTTAATTACATAAACTGACTGCCACTGCAAATGCTAAAATATTGTAAGAAAGTAAATTCAAGGAGGTCAAATAATCTCTCGTTACATGGGTATTGTTGCTCCACCAAATTAATTAGTTGCTTAAAATCTTCAAGTTTATACAACACTAAAATTCGTTACATTTAGGACACTTCTTGCTACATTAAATCTACTCCCCTCTTAAGAAAGCGGAAAGACAAATGTGAGGACAGATATGAAAATAGGCGGACGATGTGGCGGATGAATCCCGCGAGACATACAGTACACACAGTGGCTCACTTGCTCCGGATATACGAAGATAATTTATATATCTCTCCGAGATGCAATTATAGCATATGATTTATACTTACGCGTCTGCCGAAAGAGCTTTTATATTAACGCAATCCTCACTGATATTTCTAGTAATTTATCGTCTAATAATGAATGCTTAATCTTAAATTACACTCCTAATATTATGATGTATGGATCGAAACGCGTGTCGAGCCGATAACCTGGGAGTTATTTTTCAATTCGGACACAGCGGCACAATTAAAATGTGTGGCATTCTATCGGCGGAGTTCGAGACATCGCATCCATCATTCGCAATTTGTCTCTTCCGTTGTTTAATGTGTTTTACGAGGGAGGTTACATAATTCGGTTTAACCCGGACTGTATGATGGCTTTATTTTTCTCATACAAACTCGGAATCAATCAATCGCTTAGGTTTTAACTTTTTGCCATTAGTACATGCTTATACGGCACTGTATGGGGAACTAACATAACTTCATAACTGAATCAAATAAGCAACAATTATAGGCCAAACTATACGAAAGAAAGATACTTATTCGGAATAATGTGTGTTCGGGTTAAAAGAAACTACACTCCGCCAAAAAAGTATCGCATAATTTAGTTTTGAATCATAAAAGTATCGCATAATCTTTGTTTGTAGCATAAAGTTGCAAATATACTTTAATGCGCTCTAAGATATAATTTCTATGATTGTTTAAATAAAATACAGGCCAAATAAAAACAAGAACTCATACTTGATATTTTTATTAAAACAAGAAATTATAATTTTGGAAAGAAAAATGTCATAACAGTAGCTTTTAATACTGAGTATTGCCACCTCTGGCTCTTATGACGGCTCGCATACGGTTTGGCAGAGATTCGATTAACCTCCGTATATAAGCCTGATCCAAATTCTCCCACTCGTCACGGAGAGCATTTTCTAGTCCATGCAGGTCCGCTGGGGCAACATTTTGGGTTCGCATCCATCTGTGAAGGAGGTCCCACACGTGTTCGATAGGGTTCATGTCCGGACTTACCACAGGCCAATCTAAAACTGGAATACTAACATCGTTAAGGTATTCCTGGACGATTATTGCAACATGCGGTCGTGCATTATCGTGCATTAACATGAATTCGTTTCCTATAATTGGCGCATATGGTACTACATGTTCTTCTAAAATGTCCGTTATATACCTGTGGGCAGTCAGTGTACCTCTGTCTACTGGTACTAACTCTGTACGACCTGTTAAACAGATGCCTCCCCAAACCATAATAGAGCCACCAGCGAAATTAGGTCTAGGTCTGATATTACACTGCGAATAGCGCTCACCGTCTCGTCTGTACACTGAGATACACCTATCTGAGGTGTAAAGACCAAATCTTGACTCATCTGTGAAGAGTATATTGGCCCAGTCATTAATGTTCCAATTTACATGTTCTCTGGCAAACCTTAAGCGAGCCACTCGGTGGTTCCTAGTGAGACGAGAGGCTGTTACAGCTACTCTAGCTCTTAATCCACTCTGTCGTAACCTATTCCGAATAGTTTGAGTACTCACACGAGTATTTCTGACTCTAGCCAAGTCGTTCTGCAATTGTCTCGCAGTTACATGTCTTCGACGTAATGCTTGTAGTAGTAAATAGCGGTCATCTTGGCGAGTAGAACATCTTGGACGACCTGGTACAGGTCTTCTACTTAAATGCCTGTTTCCCTATATCTGGCTACGGCTCTAGAAACACTTGACTGATTGATGTTCATCAAATTAGCAACGTATGCTTGAGATCGTCCATCTTCGATTAAAGCAACTATAGCAGCCACTTGTTCTGAAGTTAAATTGCTCATTTTAGTTTTAAAAGCGTTGGTACAGAACTCTGACTTCGCACTTTAAAATTTGTCCGTATAGGAAGACTTTCAATAAACAACTGAACAAACCTTACACATATGCATTTTTCTAAATGTGTTCTTTTAGAAAAAAAAAAGTAAAAACACTAAGTTCAATTATTTTGTTAGTGTTTTTATAGTTCACATACACGAGGCAAACTTTTTGTGAACGTATAAAAATATCTTGGTTCATAAATGCCCTTTTTTAGTTTATGCGATACTTTTTTGGCGGAGTGTATATTCGGAATTTCCTTCTTCTAGTTTTGGTTTATATCCTATGGTAAAACGCTATTTTCAGACAGTATCATGATCAAGTGCAAAACGTTTGCGGTGAAACGATGAGTAATGCTCATGGAACGGAAAACATTCTCTATCGATAATTCCCAGCGATAGTAATACCGAGGTTTTCTCCATTGTCCCGTTCGGTCCGGAAAAAATACCTTAACTTATCTGTGCGCTACTAATTTGCACGTAAATGCATATACACCGGGTACCACTTTACATGAAAAACAATAGACCGTCGTTGCGGCGGCCACTGTCGCCAACATTAAACGGCCATATAGGGGCAGCCCTGATTCCCGCGACTCGAAGTCTTATACTTTATACGGTACTCATTAACGTATGTCTCTCTGCCCGGTAAGTAATTGCCCGAATGAAATTAATTAGTTCCAATGTTTGTTTTGTGAAATCCGGCATTGTGTCGGCGGGCGAGCGCGCCGCAATTTATTACACTCCCTCACGGCGAAACAAAAATGCGAAACGTGGAATCCGCAACGGGGCTAACTGACCACATGTAACCGAGCTGCCTGATATATTATTGTCTTTATTTGGACCGTTTTTTTGAGATAACGAGCGTATTTTCCAAAATACATCGCTCTGACTGAACTGAATGTAATATTTAACTCGAATAACTGTCCGATGAAATATGTATGCTTTATTTCCTACTGGCTGCTTTTGTGCCAATTTCGATCAACATCAGCCATTCGACTGGGGATTGTTTGGTGTTATTTAAAATCGGTCAAATTAATTAATTAATAATAATGATATACAGGCTGATTGATCGAGACCGTCCATTAGAAAGATTGGGCCTCCTAGTAATAATTAATTTCTGTAAAGTTGCATACGTACATAGGGTACTAAAATCTATGCCCCGAAAATATTTTCAAAATGGCGGCACTTCCGGAAACACCGGAAATTGACATCAACTTTCTTATTTCAAATGGAATGGTATAGTTTTCTTTGCACTTTTGAAATCTAAACGTTCATTCATTCATTCATTCATAATGTTAGGGGGACACCTTTAGTCCAGGCACTTGAGCTGGGTGCTCATTGTACCATCCCTATTAAATCTCTTACTTCCACTCGAGCAGCTTGGTGTTCTCTATAAAGCCCAGTATCTTGCCCAGTGGGAACTTGAGAACCTTCCAGGGCTCCAATAGAGCCTTCCCGAAATGTTCCTGCCGGAGTGTTTTCAACTCCTCACATGTGCAGATTACATGTATCTAAACGTTATTCTAGTGGAACTTTTACTAGTATTCCCTATACCTAAGTGTAGCTATTTTGGAGATTTTTCGACTTTTTGAAATTTTTTGGATTTACATCACGATGTTTAACATTATGTACTGTCGTGAAATTTTAATCGAGAACGCTAAAATTAAGACTATTGATGGAAGAAATCCTGACGTTTCTGTCGAAGTTCTTAGATTTGTTGCATTATCTACAGGCTGTCCAAAATTTAAATGTCCTTTAGTGCAACTGCAGACCATCAAAACTCGATTTTTTCAAATACAATGCCCCATTTTTTTTTTTCAATATTCTGAAATCTTATTAAATTTTGCATCAAAATGTATTAACGTTCCTCATACATATCTGCAATAATTTTCAAGTTATGAAGGTTTTTGATACACTTTAGAGGAAATTACAAAATGTTCTTAATAGAAACCGGATTTTTTTAAATATAATGCCCAAATTTTTTTTCAATATTCTGAAACCTTATTAAATTTTGCCTCCAAATGTATTAACGCTTCCCATACATATCTGCAATAATTTTCAAGTTATGAAGGTTTTTGATACATTTTAAAGAAAATTACACAGAAAATTTTGTCATTTCCTAGAACGACATTTCGACAGTTAAATTCTCATTACATTTACAAGGCTTGCACAAAAGAAGTTTCTTCAAGAATCCGTAGCCAGCAGGTCAATGGGGGCCACATAGAAAGCTATAAACACTTTCTTAGATTTTGTGTTTTTATTAGCGGTTATTTTACTGTTTCTGTAATATAATAGATTTTGATGTAAATTCAATACGGTTTCATAATATTGAAAAAAATGGGGCAGTCTATTTGAAAAAATCGGGTTTTGATTTTTAGAGGATATTACAAAATTTTCTGTGTAATTTTCTCTAAAACGTATCAAAAACCTTCATAACTTGAAAATTATTGCCGATATGTATGACGAACGGTAATACATTTTGATGCAAAATTTAATAAGGTTTCAGAATATTGAAAACAAATTCGACATTATATTTCAAAAAATCGGGTTTCTATTAAGAAAATTTTGGAATTTCCTCTAAAATGTATCAAAAACCTTTATAACTTAAAAATTATTGCAGATATGTATGCGGACCGTTAATATATTTTAATGCAAAATTTAATAAGATTTCAGAATATTGAAAAAAAAATGGGGCATTGTATTTGAAAAAATCGAGTTTTGTTGGTCTGCAGTTGCACTAAAGGACAATTAAGTTTTGGACACCTGTAGATAATGCAACAAATCTAAAAACTTCGACAGAAACGTCAGGGTTTCTTCCATCGATAGTCTTAATTTTAGCGTTCTCGATTAAAATTTCGCGACAGTACATAATGTTAAACATCGCGATGTAAATCCAAAAATTTTCAAAAAGTCGAAAAATCTCCAAAACGGCTGCACTTAGGTATAGGGAATACTAGTAAAGGTTCCTCTAGAATAACGTTTAGATTTTAAAAGTGCAAAGAAAACTATACCATTCCATTTGAAATAAGAAAGTTGATGTCAATTTCCGGTGTTTCCGGAAGTGCCGCCATCTTGAATATATTTTCAGGGCATAGATTTTATTACACTATGTGCGTATGCAACTTTACAGAAATTAATTATTACTAGGAGGCCCAATCTTTCTAATGGACGGTCTCGATCAATCACCCTGTATAAATATATATTTTCAACAGGTCAAGAAACACCCAATTATAGAAAATAACGAAAGAGTAGAGAAATGCATGCCAATTGCAATAACAAAGTGAACAAGTAATAATTATTTCCTAGAAACTAACTAACTTAAGTACAAAAGAAAATTATACATATTACTGGTACGTGAAAATCTCTACAATTACGGTAGATAAACCTATAAAGTTTAAAACAACGAGCTACGACATCCACGATATGATATTTTCTCATCATAACGTTTGGGATCGAATAACACTCCCAAATCTTTTGTTAAACTTACAGAGACTAAAGCAGTACCGGAGATGGTGTACGGAAAAGTAACCGGGCTAATCTTTTTAGTAAAAGTCATAAAAGAACATTTGCATTGATACTAAACTGAAGCAAGTCACAGCCTCAACAGAATCAACAGAGACAAATGGCTTCACATCATCAGCAAACATCAGTTTTTTTCGATAGTTGATAAAAATTAAAAATAAAAGAGGTCCTAAATTCGACTCTTGAGGGACACCTGATGTAGGAATAATATATTTGGGAACAAAATTATACTAATAATTAAAAATTATACCGGGGAAAATGTCCTATAAGATTCACCATTAACAATTAGTATAATATTTTTTCTTTGTTTGTTTAAATTCATTTTTTGTACTGTTATAATCTTTCCCAAGCAACACTACAAATGTTGGTTTATACCTAATATAATAAAGGTAAAAATATCCTGCTAAAATACAATTTATAATATACCCACCATATGCTAAACTCTATTTCAATAATTTATTCCTCAGGTATTTCAGCTTTTATTATACTAGATATAAACATAAAAGAGGAAAATAAGGAAATAAAAAGTGACATAAAAGATATAAAAGAAGAGATAAAGCAAAATAAAGAAGAAATGGAAAATTTTAAACTCGACATACAACGGATTAAGGAAGAATGGGCAAAAGAGAAGCAAGAATTGCAGAAGGAAAATGAGCTTATTAAAATGGAAAATAAAAAGATAACGGAAGAGATGAAAGAGCTAAGGCGCACATCAGATGTATTAGAAAAGGAGAAAAAGAAAAATAATCTTATCATCAGTGGAATAATACTAGACACTGAAGATCCAATAGCGCTGAGGGAGGGTATGGCAAATATGATTAGAAAACACCTAGGAATGGAAGCAGATATTAAACGAGCACAGAAAATTGGAATAAAAACATGTGTAATTGAATTAGGAAGTGAAGAGGAAAAATCAGCCATCCTACAACATAAAACCAAACTGAGGAACGTTAGTTCCGATAATATAATATGGATATCAGAGGATCTTACACAGGGACAGAAAGAAAAAGCGAAAGTATTACGAGAGAAAGCAAAATACTTAAGAGGGGAGGGAAGAACAGTCAAAATAGGGTTCAACAAAATCATAGTAGATGGTACGGAATGGAGATGGAACCACAAAGAAAGAAAGGTTGTTGAATTAGCGGCTCCAAAAAACTAGGAATAACTCAGGAGATAAAAGAGAGAGTCAATAAAAAGAAAATGGAAAGCAAAGAAGATAACAAGTTAAATGATAAAAATAGTTATAAGTGTTATAAATGTAAGACTAGGATTGAGGATATTAGAAATAAATGTTGTAATGAGTGTAACGTTGGAGTTGGTGTGGGGCGCAGGGGTATTAGTATTAGGAATGATAACAGGCAAAGAAGTGGGACAAATGAGGAGACGCTTACGAATGTACGATGGAACAATGGAGAGAAGGACGGGCAACGAAAAACGAGCAAAAGATCAAACAATAGGGGAAGAAAGCGACATATAATAAAAATAGGAACATGGAATGTAAGGACAATGCTGCAGGTGGGGAAAATGGAAGAGATAAGCAGAGAAATGGAAAAATATAATATAGGAGTGCTTGCGTTGCAAGAGATAAGATGGGAAGGGGAGGGGAGGATTGACAGGAAGAACTATTCCATACTGTACGGGGGTGAAACCAAACAAGGACTCAACGGCACTGCATTTATGGTTTCATGTCAATTCAGGGAAAGAATAATTGATTTCAAGACAATAAGTGGCAGGCTATCATACCTAAGAGTAAAAAACAATATAGCGAATATATCCATAATAAATGCATACGCACCAGTGGAGGCGGCGCCGGATAACGACAAAGAAAAGTTTTACGATAAAATCGACGAGATATGTGCAAACATCCCACGTCATGATACACTACTGGTGGTCGGAGATCTCAATGCCAAAATCGGAAAAGAGGAATTTATTAGGAATGTCGCTGGGAAGCATACAATCCACGAAGCAACTACGGATAACGGAATGAAACTATGCAACCTAGCGGCACAGTGGAATATGATCATCGTAAGCACTAAGTTTAAGCACAAAGACGAACACAAGATAACATGGATGATGCCTGGGAAAACAACAGGGAACCAAATTGACCACATTCTAATATCAAGAGATAGGGAAAAGTGGATACAGGACGTCAGGACATATAGGGGTACAAGCGTTGATACGGACCACCATCTACTTTTAGCAAAAGTAAAACTTAGAAACGTAAGCAACAACAGGCAGAAAAGGACCAAAAGAAAATGGAACACAGAGAAACTGAGAGAGGATGAGAAAAACGAAGAGTACAAGAATAGTATTAAACAACGAATAGGAAATATGGCGAAAAGTGATAGTATTGAAGAGGAATGGACTAATTTAAGAAACACTATAATAGAAGCAGCGGAAGAAGTTATAGGGAGAAAACAGGGGGAGAAACGAAACGGCTGGTTCGATCAAGAATGTAAACTAATGGTGGAAAGCAAGAGGAACGCAAGAGTAAAGTGGTTGAGAACCGGGGAAGTAGTCCATCATGAAAGTTACAGGCAGAAACGGAAGGAAGCAACAAGAATACTGAAAATCAAAAAAGAAAAATGGATAGACGAGAGGATGGACGAAATAGAAAAAGAGCATAAGAGGAACACCAAACTGTACCTTTACATAAGGAAACAAAACAGAGGAAGAAGAGTTACAGTTAATATCGATAACAAGGTATGGGAGGATTACGTCCGGAAGTCGGCAGAATTGGAGGAGGAAGTAATAGAAAGTGAAGGCAATGGGGAGGAGCTATCTGAGGGGGTCGACCAGGAACCTTCGCTCGAAGAATGCAAGGAAATCATACACAACTTGAAAAGCGGCAGAGCAGTAGGAACAGACGAAATTTGTAACGAGATGCTAAAAGAGGGAGGCGAAGAACTGGGGCAAAGAATACATAACTTAATGAGCCAGATATGGAAGAAAGAGAGACTACCTGACGAGTGGAGGCAGGGACTAATAGTCCCAATACTAAAAAAGGGAGACCCTACAAAATGCGAAAACTATAGGCAGATAACCCTATTGAATGTTATGTATAAAGTATTTTCCACACTACTATTAAAACGTCTGAACACGTACACGGAGAGGACAATTGGAGAGTACCAAAATGGATTCAGACAAGGGAGGTCAACGGTAGATTCAATACATGTGCTCAACCAGATCATAGAAAAATGCTATGAAGTAGACATCGAACTGCAAATAATATTCTTGGATTTTAAACAAGCCTTCGACAGCGTGAAAAGGGATATATTATTGAAAGATGCAAGAGAACTTGGAATACCTGAAAAGTTGGTCCGACTAATCAAAGCCACGCTAAGCGGAACTACGGCAGCAGTCCAAACACAAGAGGGGTCTACGAATCAAATAGGAATCTTCAGGGGTGTACGACAAGGCGATGGACTCTCAACCTCCTTATTTAATATAGCCGTGGAGGGAGTAATAAGGGCATGTGGATTGACCGGAACAATTAGCAATAAATTAGTACAAGTCGTGGCATTCGCGGATGACCTGGCAATTGTCGCAAGAGATAAGAGAGCCCTGGAGGAAGCCTTAATCAACATCAGTACAAAAGCACGGAAGCGCGGACTGGAAATAAACCAGCAAAAATCAAAATTAATGGAAATATCTAGAAAGAAACAATTAGATGGCAAAACGGACACCACAGTGGGAGAATACACATTCGAAAGGGTAAAGAACTTTAAATACCTCGGCGTTATGGTGAACAACAGAAATGAAAGAAGCACCGAGATCGAGCACAGAATACAAGCGGGATACAGCACATTTTATAAGTTTAAACAACTTATTATGAATAAAAGAATCAGTAAAAGCACAAAACTGAAATTATACAAAAGTGCAATAAGACCAGTAACTACGTATGCGGCGGAAACCATGTCCCTAACGGGCAAAGATGAAAACAAATTAAGGGTATTCGAAAGGAAAATCATAAGGAAAATATACGGAGCAGTAAGAGATATTGACGGGGAATACAGAGGACTAATGAATTTCGAAGTCGACAAAATCCTGGGAGGAGAAAATATTGTTAGAGTAATCAAGGCGCAACGTCTGAAGTGGTACGGCCATATTAATCGAAAGGGAGAACAATCACTGCTAAGGAAAGTAACGAGTTGGAAGCCCATGGGAAATAGACCAAGAGGAAGGCCCAAATCAAGGTGGGAAGATCAAATAATCGAGAACATGAAGACTTTAGGAATAAAGGATTGGAGAAGGAAAATGAAAGACAGGCAACTGTGGAGAAGAATATGTGATGAGGCAAAAAGAAGTGCTAAGATGTGACCTTACCAAGAAGGAATTAGGTGGAGTGACCATCCACCAGGTAACCAAATCGGTCAGAGGAGCTCCCGTGAGCGGCTACAATTCCGTTACGAATGTATAGCCTTATATATATATATATATAAACATAAATTAAAAGTTTAATCAATCATTTTGGCATTGTAAGTCGTTATTTAACGTTTATCGCACGAATGCATAATTATTTAATATTTATGCATAATTTACCTACATTTATCTATTTATTATGTGATAATGTTGCTTAGATTAAAATTTTAATACTTGCATTGCTTTCATACGTTGGAATAAGATAGGTGAGGCATTAGTTCCCATTTACGATATGCCATTAAAGAAGGTTCCATAATCTTTGCTTAAAACGAGCGTTCTTTCAACAAAGAACACCTTTTCTATGAAAGTAACTTTCTAACATTTTCACAATTCTGGCTTCAGCAAAATACGTAAATTACATTAACTTTCGAAAATTTGCTAAGCTGTTAGTTAGCTTACTACGTGGTTGGACCGTATAGTTAAAGTTTTCGTTCGGAAGGCATCTAGTTTTCATTTTTTCTGCCATTGCGTTCTGGGTCAGCCTCCCTTCACGCGTAGGACATTCATCCCAAATCCCTATTTTTGTATTATGTTCTCATTCGTCCGTTTCATCTAACTGAACAATAATAGCTGTCTGATTTCTAGTTTGCACTTGGAAATAATGTACGCGGAAGAGATTGTTTCGCAACATTCGTAAAATGATGAACAGTAATTATTTTATACTATTGGATTTATGGATTTTGTCCGTTGCGTCATTAAGTACGTTAAGTCACGCAAAGATATGCGCAAAATGTCCGCAACTGAAATTTAAATTGCGTTAGAGAAAGATGCCAATAGACGCTTAGGTCTGGCTTCAAGCAAACAAACGCATAGGTATGTTCATTTCTGTTATACTGAAGTGCGACAAGGATAGAATAGCAAAAAGTAAGTAGTATATAATTCATACTGATGTGTCGAATCGATCGGTTGAATGTCAGTAAAGCAATGTCAACTGTTATTGGTTTATATCATTCATCGACCTGTTCTTTGAAGATTTATTAGTAAATTTGGAGCATTATTGAATGTGAGTAATTAGTTTATTAGTAAGTATATGGGCTGATGAAAATCCTATTACAATAAACATATTGGACGCAATGGTTATGGAGATGCGGCAGTATTAAATTTATGGAAAGAAGCACTGGACCAGTGTGTCAAGGATAAGTGGAGAAACTGTATCCGTCACACAAATGCGCTTATACAAGAATGGTATCAACGCGAACGATTTCTGGAAGATGTTCAACCTCCAATAATATCAGTGAACTAGGATGAGGTTACTGACAGCGACAGTGGGTGATGCTTTGTTGCTGTTTTATTGATTGTTACAAATGTAGTTACAGTTTGTATTGAGTGTGTAAAAAATAAAATTCAGAAAACACTTGTTTGTCGGTATGATTTAGGCGTGGTTGTTATACACAACCTTAAATTATCCGAAATCCCCAGCTGCCACGTTTTTTAGGACAAGTAAAGCGAATTTCGTAGAAGTATGGATCCACCTTAATACCAAACACTTTTCTGAATTTATTTGCAGGTGTTAGTTTTAATGATTGAAGATAGATGGCGGCACATCTTCAAATAATGTTCTAATGATTGAATATAGATGGCGGCACATCTTCACGATTTGATTCATATGGATATTATTAATGACGTAACGTACAAGATCTAAAAATTCAATAGTATACAGTATATTCCACTAATTGTAAGTGTGCAACAAATGGGATTTTTTTTTATTAGCTGCGCAATTGTAAAATAAATACTGTCAAACGCATGCTTGACATGTAGACAGGCAACAAATATGAAAATCGTTAAAGAGGGTTAAGTATCCTCATTTCATAGAATACAGCTAAATGTTATTAAAATTAATTGATAGGAATTAAAAGATGCACCCAAATATAAAGTCATGGCCTCCTACATTGAAAAAAATTGTGGCACTACCTACCAACACTTATAATTTATTCATATGAAGAATTAGTGAAGTAAAATCCAGTTTGTAGCGGCCAACATTAATAATAATTTTTTGTTTATCATTCAATACTGTACAACAATTTTGTTACAGCATTGATTTCGCATATTCCGTGTCTCTTTTAGATATTTCTGACCATGTTTCCGCTGAATCATCCATATCATCGCTAAACTCATTAAAATGGCTTACAAATATTTTGCATATACGTTAAAATCATTTGTTGTTCGCGGCGCCTCCACCAAAATTCTACTTAAATTTCTTCTCATCATAACATTGCATTGGTCTGGATATATTTATGTATTTATGCGCATATTATTTCTATACAAACGAAATCACTCTTACTTGTTTTAAATCCAATGTTATCGTAACGTATTCATATTCTCGGCCACGGTACAGAGCTGGGCTCTGCCACCATTTCCCCGTACCGTCGATAGCGTAGTGAATCGGGTGCTGTTTCGTTGGATCCGGACTGAAGTTGTCGCACACGTAGCACTTTCCTTTCGCACTCTCAGACATTCTGCAATATTCCTCTCGACCGCCTTCACCGCACGTCGCGTTCACGGATATCACAGATTTGGTGGCCACATTGAATACGGCAGGCCACAACCCGGTATTGCTGGACGCCCCGGACTTTGACATGAAGTTCGTACCGATGCCGCGGTGTCTCATAGATTTCAGTCCTGGAAATAAAGAAAGGGGTAATTAAAAATATATAGTTTCTATACGTTGGGAATGATTGGAAATGCGTAGTATAAAACTACACACTAACAAATATATGCAATTCCTACGGAAAATTCCAGTAACGTATAAGGTAAAATTGCCAAAAATTGGGAAATTTACTAAAAGACTTTAGGCATATTTTCTATTTTTTGGTAAATTTACCCTATACATTACTGGAATTTTCCGTAGGAATTGCAAATATTTTTTAGTGTAGAAGTTGTAAATAATGACAAATAGAAAGACAAATATATAATAATAATTAATGGAAAAAATAGGAAAACGTGTTGCAATACAATAGTATACTTATCTTTACCAACACATAAAAGTAAAGCAAATAGTGTCTATAGCAGCAACAACAAAATTTGGTTTGTCAATAACTTGTGTATCTTTCATTAGCACGAGTTATTGCTTCACATCCCCGAGGCATGCTTCGTGCAAGCCTACATATATCTTCTTATGGTATTTTTATCATTCTTCGATTAAAGCTTAGCTGGTGAAGGGCCTAATGTGGATCTGGGCGTCTTCGAACACGTCTGTTTAACAAATTCCAAAGATGTTCTATGGGATTTAAATCAGCACGCCACCACGGCGGCACCATGAATTTTCTTCAGCACCACGCTGAAGAAAATTCATGGTGACGACTACAGTATGAGGTCTCACATTGTCTTGCATAAGCATTGAAGTTAGGCCTCTACCGTAAGTGGCTGGCATGACATGATCATCCAATTTGAGATCGATTTACCGTTGAGCGTCTTTCTGCAACTACCACAAGTTCTATTCTTTCATCAAGATTAATTCCAGCCTAAACCATTGCAGATCCGACACCATATTTTTCGACTTCTAGTATAGTTGCTACAGAATGACGCTCATGTAGGCGTCGGTATACACGTACTCGACTAGCCGAAATCCTGAGTCATCTGTGAAGAATATTGGTCTCCACTGTGAAAGTTGCCATGCGACATGTTGTGTCAGATTTACTTCTCTCAGTCTATTCCTAACAGTTTGGTCGGATATTTCCACACCACGAGGTCTTCTAAGCGGGATTTGAAGATCTTTGGCTATGGATGTGCGAGAACACAAGGAGGTTAGGATTAAAAACCGGTCTTGGATTCGGTTTGTAATCCTCTTACGACCTTGTGCAGGGCGTCTTTCACATTCTCCGTTATCAATAACTTCTACCTCACTTAGATGTCTCATTTCGATACAGTGACGTCGATTAATCATGAGCTGTCAACATTGTTTGCTATTCCAAAGCACACTACTTCTAAAATAAAATTTGCTTACATTGTTCTGCTTCACTTTATTTGTCATAGTTTCTTTGAATAGCAAGTGATATCTCAAGAATGGTACATAAAATTTGTTTCGTTTTTACAAATTCATTCAACTTCAAAATGATATACTTCGTTAGATTGGTATATGGTTACAATTAAAAAAATTATTGAGACATACATATGTGTTCCTCTAATTATTTTGAGCAGTAGTTGTTTATCTTTCAATTTTTAAATTGAAGAAACGAAAATCTAGGATTAAGAAATTTATAATTTTTTGCACAGAATCTGCCCTTAGGGCACTATTTATGTAGATAAATAAAAAATCCTCAAACGAGTCTTCGTGCAAACGGAAATTTCGTTGATTTAAACAAAAAGAGATTCAAAAACAAATTTTCTTTTTTAATATCAGCTTGGATTTTGGAAGGAAGGGAAAGAAAGCGAAAAATTCTATTTTTTCAAATTCTCAATATATCCAGATATAAGATTGCTCTAAGCGAAAAACTGAATAGAAGCATTTTTGAATTAATTTTTTTTTTACTATTCTATCTTGTAGAAAAGAATAATATTATTAATAAATAATTTAATGCCGGCCTTCATATAAAGCATACAATATTATTGATTCAAATCTAGCAGTGTAAATAGTAGGCTGTCAAAAAATACTTGTACAAAATCTGCCAATCCGTGCAATTTTATTGCTCGATAACGCTCCAAGCCACCCCTCTGAAGACGAACTTCAAGATGATGATATACAAGCCATGTATTTGGCCCCCCCACGTGACGTCTTTGATCCAACCCATAGATCAGGGCGTCATAGAATGGCTGAAACGACGTTACAGGAGGAAATACGTGAGCGCTTTGTTAGAGAAAACAGAAGAGGGTTGCGATCTCTTTGAAGCAATGAAAAGCCTTAACATAAAAGATGCAATTTACACTTGCGCTCAAGCTTGGGACGAACAAAAAGACACCACTAATCAAAAATCTTGGAAAAAGATTTGTCCTAGCCTCAACCAAGACCAAGACATTCCAGAAGCTGATGAATCAGACACAGCAGATTTAGTGACTGATCTGCAATCTCTTCAACGAGATATTCAGCCTGCTGATGTTGAAGAATGGCTAGCAGAAGGTAACGTTGCTGCTGTTTCAGTAGAAAAAGATGGGAGATGACCAGATTATCGACCTCGTTTTGGAACAGGCTGGCAATGAAGAAGATAAAGAAGATGAAGAAGAAGAAGACGACGAAAAGGAAGAGGAAGCAATCAGCCACTCCGCAGCAAAGGATGCCTTCGAGACTGCCCTCAAACATTTAGAACAATAATCAACCGCTACATCTATGGACATTTTATGGGCAAAGAAGTGCCGTGATGCAGCAGCTATGTCTAGATTTAAAATGTTGAAACAACAAAACATTTTAGAATTTTTCAAGTAATTTTTTAATGTCTAAAGCGTTCTTTTTTACTTTGTTTTTACTTGCAATTATATTAATCTTTGCAAAAACCAGAATTATTGAAATTTGATTTTAAATTTTACAAAGGATTGTGATATTACACCGCGTGTAACGAAAACGAGCATATTAAATATTTAATACATGAAATAATAAATATTGCCTATATACTTTATTTAAAAACTGCAACATTTTATTACATAATTTGAAAAAAAAAACAATGCCCCATGTTCTAAATATCCTACACAATAAGTGAAGAATTTATTTCTTGTATTTTTCCTTTAGATAGATTGAAGGCTTTTTTTTATCTCTAAACAAATATATTCACTTCCGACCGAATACACAGGTGCAGACGGACGACCTCATTATTTTAATTCTTTTTTTGTAAGGCTATGTTTATAGGTAAAAAAGAGGCAGCACCAATTTAATAAATTCCGAAAATATTAGTTTGCAATAAAATATACATGGTACAAAAATCTTCCATACGCGTACTATGTATCAATTTATCAATGCCGATAGTTTCAGATTTTTTTTTGTGTTTCTAAAAGACAAGATTGTTATCATACCATAAGTAGATCATGTCAAGCAGGCAGATTTTTATCCTTATTCTTTTTTGTACAATTAGCCCACAGGTAAAAGTAAAAGTAAGTTTCATCATTATAAGACGATCATAAAAGCGTTGCACTCACAGAGTTGCTTTCTTTGATCTGAGCCATACAAAGAACAATGTTGTATTGTAACCTGCAAGTTCTTGACTCTAAACCGTTGTTAAAACAACGATTAACGTTAGTCGCCATCTGAAGTGCCGACCATATTCTAAATCGTAAATGACAGGGCTCAGAGAGCGGAGGTCTCGCAGTTGGAACTCCGCAACGAAATAATAAACCCATTTCAGACGGTACTTTATGTTGCTGTGGGGTGTGCCTGAATTCAAAAGCACCTCTTAAATCCTTTATAAGCCTTGTGACTTTACCTGTGCGCTTGTTTGTACAAATGTCTTTTGTTACGAACACGATCTCCTATATTTTTTTGCCCCCATCCAATCCCCTCTGCTATGCACAGTACACATCGGTTTCCTTCATTAATTGTCTGGTTGTGATTCATGGCCTCTAGGAATTATTACAATTGTTTTCGTCAAGCCATATTCGAGACGTTAAGGGAAGATATAACAGCACGTCACGTCTCCGGTGACATCCAATTTATGTTTTAAGCGTCTTGAATTATTTAGTGTGAAGGATGACATTTGGTTTTCAGTAGGGTTTTTTCTTCTTCTAGTATATGAATACACTGAGCACTTACAGATCTAAATTTATGAGCGCCAGTTGTAATTAGTTAAGTGAATTTGTACTCATTAGAAACCAAAACACGTTTTGTATATTTATTACAGGGTCATAAATTATACTACTTTTACAAAGGGAAGAAGTAATAGAAATTTGTCTGTGACTTCCCATACAAGATGCAATGTATTCAGATCTTCGAAAGAGCAAAGTTGTAGCGGTGGTTACAGATAAATACAAAGAGATTTTAATTATGCTTTAGACTAGTTTGTCTAATTTATGATTAAAATGAGGAAAAAAAAAACACGATGTAGTGAATCTATAAATCATAAAAGGTTACTTAACATCCTAAAGTTTTTTATCGTTGTATTTTACATACCGTGCTGACAAACCTACGCGTTTCACATGTATAACATATGGACTAAATCGCACGTGTTTGTACATATATGTTGGTTTACTCAATACACCATTTCATGAAATGTATTTGGTTTTCTCGACGGCAAACGAAAATCTAACTAACAGGCACATACTAGGTGGGGTGGAAAGTAACCTCCTTGGGAATGAAACATTTTTTTTTTTAAATGTTTTTTTATTTTATTCAATATAGTCCCCTTTTAGCTCGATACACTTATTCCAGCGATTTTCCAACTTCTTAATCCCGTCCGAAAAGTAATTTTCCGGAAGGTCTGCAAAATACTCCTGCGTGGCGTCGATGATTTCCTCGCGTGAGCTGAATTTTTTTATTGACGAGCTATCCTTTGAGGTTTGGGAAGAGATAATAGTCCGAGGGAGCCAAATCGGGCGAATACGGTGGATGCGACAGCAATTGGAGCCGTAAGTCATTGATTTTAGCCATGGTTGCGATACTGTTGTGCGCCGGTGCATTATCTTGCAAAAACAAAATTTTTTTTCGCTTCATGTGAGGCCGTTTTGCAGCGATTTCGGCCTTCAATCGCTCCAATAATGCACAGTAATACTCGCTGTTGATGGTTTTTCCTTTTTCGAGGTAGTCCACGAAGAGTACGCCATGACAATCCCAGAAAACCGACGCCATAACCTTTCCGACCCATTGAGCCTCGCTCGGCCGCTTCGGAGCACTCGTGCCGGCTTCAGTCCATTGCCGGGCACTCATTCTGTTCTCTGGTGTGTAATAGTGGATCCAGGTTTCATCAACAGTTACCAATCGACGCCAAAAGTCCGCCCGCTTCCTCATCAGCAAGTCCAAACACTCTTTCGAAGTGCTCTCGCGTTCGTGTTTTTGGTCTGGAGTGAGCGTGCGCGGCACCCAACGGCAGGATAACTTTTTCATACGCAGAATATTGCCCAAAATATGGCGTGTGCGCTCAGTACTAATCTTTGTGGTATCTGCTAGCTCGCGCACCTTCACTTTTCGGTCAGCCAACACCATTTCATGTATTTTTTTGACATTGTCCTCTGTAACCGCATCGGAGGGCCTGCCGCTGCGGACTTGATAGGTAGTGGAGTTGCGGCCACCACGAAACTCTCGAAACCAATATTTGACGGTGTAATCTGACGGGGCATTAGCCCCATAATATTTATCCAACTTTTCTTATGTTTCCTTCGCCGTTTTGTCTCTCAAAAAATAATGTTTTATGAGAGAACGAAAATCGTTTTTGTCCATACTCAACATGATGCCCAACACGTCAACAACAATCAGCTGTCAAAACAAAACTAAATACAGTATCGCACTGAAATTTGGCATGTCTGCCTAAATATGAACGGACTTCAAGGCACCATAATCTTTTTTGCAGTAGCAGCGCATTCTAGCGGTCAAGGAGGTTACTTTTCACCCCACCTAGTAGTTATGTAATATTTAATTAGTTAGGGATTAGCGTATCTGCATACTTTTTTATCTCGCAATATGAGAATTGTTATCATATTTTAACTTCATTAAATTTTATTATAATACTTTAATAATTCTGACAATACTTAATCCAATACAATAGTCCCTTTATTTTATTAGTAATACGCAATGTAGAAAAAAACTATAGAGCAAAAAAGTATTTTTTTTTCCAAAACAACACTAATTCAGACTGAACGACACTAATGTTCATCTCGTCTCGTTTGTTCGTTTATGAACAACACCAATGCTCATTCCACCCCTTCGGTTTATTTCTGCTCAACATCAATGCGTTTTGAATAACAGCAATGCTCATTTCACCGTCTACGCTCGTTTCTAAGAGACATCATTAGTGCATTCTACACAACACTGATGCTCATTCCACTCGCTGTGCTCCCTTCCGAACAGCTCCATTGCTGTGAGAGAAGAAAAAGACGTGAGCTTCTTAGACCTTATGTGAGGATTAAGAACATGCATTCAATATTTGTGGCAATGAAGGAAAGTGAATATCTATGCTACTATCTGATATGTGGTTGTAATAGTGACATATTCTAAAAACAGGTGACTTCTGCAGTATATTAGTTCTAGGAGTTGGACAATAGAACATGGTGTGCGCACGCGTAGGGAACTGTGGGACAAGGAACGAAATGTGAGCCAGCAGTTGAGGTGCGTCTATGTCGGAGTGTAGCAGATGGTAGAGTAGCTTCATGTCCGCTTTCTTTCGTCGAGTTTCCAACGATTGAAAGTTAAAAGTTTCCAATAATAATCCATAGTCGAAACCTTGAGGTGGATATATGCCGTATCATCTAAAGTATAGATATTTTAAAAACTTTCTTTGTATTCCTTCCAGCATATCTGAATAAACTTTGTAAATAGGAGACCATATGACTGGCGCATATTCAAGTTTGGAACGTACATACGCACAATAAATCGGTATAATGGACGATATACAAAAATGACGCACATTCCTTATCAAAAATTCTAACGTTTTGACGGTAGCAGTAGTGATGGTATGAGATGAAAAGGTTAATTTGCCATCAAAGGTTACACCTAGGTCCTTTAATGTGTTACACCGTGGGATATCTTCGCACTGGTAAGTGTAAGTGAACGCAACCGGATTAGTTTTCCGAGTATATGTCAAGACATTACACTTTGAGATGTTAATTTCTAGGTGGTTATCAGAACACCAAGCAGCTACTTTATTGATTTGACGCTGGAGATAATAGCAATCCTCAAGGGTTTTAATCTCATAATATATCTTCAAATCATCCGCAAATAACAAACGTGGGCAGTCTATTGATGCAGAGATAACATAGATAAATAGCAGGAACAGGAGGGGTCCTAGGTTGCTTCCCCGTGGAACTCCCGACGTTGGTGAAAACAAGGCAGACCGATGGCCACCAAGAGTCACGTACTGTCTCCGATCATGTAGGTATGTGTGGAGTAGAGTAATCAAAGGTGGTGGAAACCCTAAGATATCTAGCTTGGCTAGCAGCAGTTCATCTATTCTGCTCTTTTCTGAACAAGCCCAATTCTCATCCCACCTCTTGGGCTTTTCTGAACAACACTAATGCATTTTGAGCAATACAAATGCTTATCTTACTCCATCTGTTTGTTTTTGCTCAACATTATTGCCCTCTGCATCCTCTCAGCTCATTTCGATACAACACCAATGTATTCTGAACAGCCCCAATGTTTATTCTACCCCTCTTACTCTCCTCTGAAAAAATACCAATGCATTCTAAACGACACGAATGCATATCGTATTGGTTCAGCTCGTTTCTCAACAACGCGTACCAAAAACTTGAAAGGACGGTAGATCACGCCAAACCAAACAAGAAAGTCTTAATAAACTTCTTTTTAATTCGCACCGTTACTGAGGAGAGTAAGTCCAATATTCGAATTACAGTTGTCTCGTTGTTGTATCGAGATAATACGTGATGCAGATACAATTGGTTGTGTCGTGCTAGATTATGTATCCGTACTAATAGAAGCCTTTTTAAACATTTGTTATATAATGAACATATGTATTTGAATTTGAAATCTCATAACTGTAAATTGTAAATTATGTACTTTACTTTTTCGCCAACAGAGTTACAAAAAAGATAGTCAAAAGTTTTAGTAAAGACCAATAAGTAGTATTCAATAAAACTGGTTTATTAATTACAAAAATCAAATTTAGTAATTATAAACTTTGAACGTGAAATAAAGCTATCATATAGCTAATATTAGGTTTGTCGCGGATATTTGATATTTGTAGTTCAGATTTCGGCACTGAAAACTATACGAGACGTTTTTGTTTCCTGTTCAAGGCGTGTGACTTTTTTCTGTGTGAACAGTTTATTTCTTGCATCTGAGGAACTGTTTTAAAATGATTTTACATGTCGTGAGATCTCTTCGATTAGATTGTGACTAGCGCGGTGCTAACTATTATTTAGGTGATCATTCCGAAAGTCTTCGACCTTAGACCTTAGTTGAATATCATTCATTTATTTATTTAATATTTACCTAAACAAATATTGAAATTGTTTTGTAGCGACCTAAGCGAATAATTACATGAATACAGTGAGTCTTTATTGGAACAAATCATGCATTCATTAATTGCTTCTTACTACTTCATCTTATTAGGGGAATTGCATCTTGTAGAATTGAAAAATTTAGTATGAAATGAATTATTTCAATAATAAGATTACTAAATCACGAAAATAAGATGATTGAGGTTATGTTATTAATTTATATGCAATAAAAATAACCTTTTCAAATTGTAAAAAGCGAGAAAAAAACCGGAAATTCTGTTCCTTTGCGGTAAGAACTAATATTTAATTAGAATTCTATAAGAGTGCGACGGTATAATCATTCATTAGTTTCGCTTATTTGATTACACGGTATAATTTAGTCAAAACACACATCCACCCACACAGAAGTTTTATTACCTTTACAGGCGAATCATTTCTGAAAATTTGCCGACTAAAAAAGGAAATGTAAATATGGAGGTTAATTAGAATGCAAATGAGATGTAAATTTGACGGAATACCGCCCCGACCTCCTTTGTCATTTACTCGGGTCTGTTAAAACAACATTATTTCGGAATCAACAAAAACAGGCGAATATCGCAATGGTGCCAGTGCGGTAATTCGTTCTCTTGCGAATTGAAGCGTTTATTTTTACGTGGATTTAAAAGAGAACGATGTTATAAACCAAAACCTAACCCTTTACATTACCCTTAAGTGGGGTAATGTAAAGGGTTAGGTTTTGGTTATAACCACATAAGAATCCAATAACTAAACATTTCAAACTATTGATCTCTTACACGATATAAAGTATAAAAATAGCTAGGTGCTACATCGAAATGATAATGATAATAAGAATAAATTAGAACTGGACTGGCAAACAGGTTTCTTTTCGTGACCGTTTCGTAACTCTTTTCATTCTATAATAATAATAAATATTCCCAAATTTTGCCTTTCTAATTAAAACAGTATTTTTAGGAGCAGCTCTTTTACATAGTATTTTGTCCATATCAAACCATGACAATGGCACAAAATATGAACAGTAGCTTCCTCTTCGTATTGGCAGAGTGTACAACAGACATCCTCTGCCAGTAAAATAACTTTTTTAATTGAGCGTGGACTTTATATATTGTCAAGAATCTGTAACAAGTATCTAACTGATATGTCAATTTTTCGAAAATTTGTCCTTAAATATGTTTTTATATCTTAAATCTAAAAGGATTTCTCTTGAGTAATCTATTTTTACGTACTGGTAGATACGACAGTTTATGGATTTTACTACACAAATATATCGTAATTTCAAATCTCCAGGTGCGGATATTTCAGATTTGGACAAAATGTAATGTTGTAGAGACATGACGATATGGTGTATACTACTAAAGTATTAATTTTCTAACTACTAAAGCGATTAGTAATTGTTTCAAACTGAATATGGATTCTCGTATATGATGATGGCATTCCTTTATAATTCATTAGCTTAATGCATGTTATAATACTATTAGAGTGTTAAGTAACGACAGAAAATGTCAAAGAGCAAATATAGCAAAGGTATACAAAGAATGCAGAGAAAAATTGAAGTTTTTATGATGAAGGAAGCTTAGAAGGAAATCTAACTAAGAATTTTAAAAAATTTAAATAAAGTTTTGAAATATTCTTAGCAGCATCTGGAAGAAAGACAAATCACGAAGCAAAGGTGGTATTAATAATGAATGCTATTAGAGAACAGGAGGTAGAAAATTATAATACTTTTAAGTGATGAGGTATATTTCATTACAAAGTGGTGATTAGCGCGTTCGAAAATTATGTAACACCAAAGAAAACCACAGAATTTTTTTACCATATGAGAGGAGGAAAATGACCTTTTTATTTTTTATTCCACAAAAATTTATTGTCAAGGATAAGGGCTAGATATTTCACCTCTTTCTTCCAACCTATATCTTTCCCATCTATCTTTATGGTCTTGAGGCTGGGTTCTTTTCTTCTTGTGAATGCCATGAAGGTGGTATAAAATGGTTGATGTTAAGACCCACTGATTTGTACCACCTTTTCGCAATAGTCCTCTTTGAACTATGTCACAGAGGGATATCAGAAGTAAGAACGACGCTAATATTTGTAATATGGCAGTAGACAATATATGTAAGTGCATCAATTTTGCATGAAGACATAAGGACAAATAATAAGATATTTAAAATTAAGATAGATAGAGGTTGGCCATTAAATCATCCATCACTAGATTGAAGAAGATAGGGCTGACCTTCTTCTTCTAGAAAGCATTTCTAATCATTGGAGAGATAACTGAAGTGCTGAGTTCCTCCGCGGTGTCTATATCAGATAGACGGGAGGAAGCTAGGTATGCACTTGAAAACAAAAAGCAAGATTTAGTTTGGCACATGGGCGGATCTAAGACGGCTGATGGTGTTGGTGCAGGAATATACTCTCAGAAAGAAGGGTACAGCTATATATTGGGAAAGTATGCCTGAGTGTTTCAGGCAGAGGTGTATGCTATCCTGCAGTGTGCAAAAACAATGAATGTGAGAGCCACCATGTTAGAGTGTGGTGACTTGAACACATAGACTAAGAATCTTTATGCAAGAAAAAAAATTGCTACATAAACAAAGTTGATTCTCGCTCATATACCAAATTTCAAAGGTAGACTCTAGAGCTATCAGTTACTCAATATATACAATTTTATAATATTAAATTAGTCGCTGTATTTCATGTAATCGAAATTGCTGTGACGCTTTGGAAAGGTATCTGCTCTGTTTTTGTTTTTGTGTGAAATGTAGTGTTACGAATGTAGTATAACAGTAACCCATAAAAATAAAGTGCCGACCAACAATGTAAATAAAAATAACGTTCAGTGAAATACCAATCTGTACCTCTAGCTAACTACACACTAGCCACTGAAATAGTTTCCGCTTTTTATTGTTTCCCAAAGTTTTACATCGCTCGAGTAACCCACTTCACCGACCAGTAACTGCATTACCGTCATTAATTAAACAATGCATTGAACGTATTGTCCTGTCGACTGCTACAACGATACAAGTGCGACGGACAACTTTTATCGTTACATCGTTCCTAGATAAACGAAGAATTCTGGATGAAAACGAGCTCCGATACATCCCAACATCATCGTTCTTTCGAAAGTGGAACAAGGGAAGCTGAAAACGTATATTCCACTTAAAATCGGTTATCTGAACGTGGCAGTGGAATAAAGTTCGATACAAATACGTTACAGGTAGTTGGGTTTCCAATTAGTCTGGAGATAAGCTGCTGCGAACTAAACTAGATTGTACTCATTATCTACGTGGGGACCGCGCTAATAGTTTCAGTGGAATATATAATTTTCTACGGGAATATGTTGCGGATGTTAATATATCTTTTTGTTTTGTAAATAGCGTTGGTGCTTCGCCTTAATATATTTCAAAACAGATTTCGCAGAAATTCTCGGATGACTTTAATTATAAGAATTGATGGTATTCTAAAACCGGGCTCCCTATTACTCTACTGTAGATGGCAAACAAGGTAGAAATTAATCTAATGGTTAGCAGTAAATCAACAAAATGAGGCTATTTGCCGTGCAACGACTTTTTATTCCGTTTCATATTACCTTGGAGACCTGTTGGGTAACAGAGGTTGGGTCTTCACAGTAATAAAACATTCAGATATCATTGCACTGAATTACAAATGAAAAAAACATATTACATATGGTTAGATAAATTTAGCATTCGTAAGTAATTTCGAAGGGATCTAACAAAGAACTTATCCAATATAACTCAGTAAAAAAAAAATAAAAATAATTGTTGCGTATTATTCTTCTTGTAATTTTAATTAAGATTGTATGTATTTGGTTCTTACGACTTTGTATTAATTTCATAAATGAATTATAATTATTTTACAACGATTTTATTTTATGTTAGACATTTTGACACTTTTTACAAAAACATAAACAAATTCAATTGTCTAATTGTAAGTACGAGAGCAGCGATATTTAAACTATAAGAACTCGAATTAACTAAAAACTAAACGCGTTAAGAATAATAGTAATAGAAAATTCTTTTGAGGTCCACGGGGAATTTGCATCCCATCACATGTAAAACTACATCATTGTCATGTAATTATAAATAATTTTGTTCAATATACATACTTAAATCAATTCACAGAAGATCTGCACACTTTAACTAAATACATATTAATTCTACTGTTTCTACTAATTGCTTGTCAAAAAAATATTACAATACAATCACAGTTACAAACAAATTAAAGTACAAACATAGCAAATACGTTATACTCTTACTTCTAACAATAGAGCGTAAACAAGTCTTGTACTTATGCTATATCTATCCAGCAAATATGTTTTTAAACAATCCTCATATCTAAGAACGGTTGTGTCCGTTTTTTCAGACTTGCAGGCAAGTAATTTTGTGTATATATTAATACAATGATGTACTAATATTTTGTTTTGTATTTTGATTATATGCGTGTATGGTGGAGGCAATAGTTTATGATGAGTACCTCTTTATCCTTTTTAAAACCGTATTCATAATACATTTTAACGAACATTGCACATTCTAGAATATATTTAGCTGGTAATACAAGAATTGTATTGCCTTTAAATACGTTTGCACGAGAGTCTCTGCTACTCAGACCGTTTATAGACCTAATACACCATTTTTGTAGTTTACCCCAGAATATTGCTCCATCTTTTTATCTGGGAAACGCTTCTGCGTAGTATCAAACCATGGCTGCTGCACTTTTGGCATTTGTTTTAAGCACATAGTTCTAGCTGAAAAGCTTGCCTGCAATTGAATGAATGTGCGTTTCCATGACAGATCTGGATGGACCAATCACCCTACGAACATCGCTTCAGCAGAACAGCTATATCCATATGTTTAATCCTAAATTTTGAGTACTGGGTCTGCCAAATTCCAATACTTTGGTCTTTGCTATTTCTAAACCTAAATTATGGGCAGAAATTGTCTGTATGCACGGGAGCGACGAGATCGACTCCGATCGCTGCAATGGAAGCAATTCTAAACCTGCCACCACTATATATTTATATACAAGGAACTGCTTAGTCTGCAGTACACAGACTTATGCACAGTCAAGTACCGCTAAGTAAATCGCATGGTGCTGACCATCAAAAACCATTCAGAAATTTAACCTAAATAGGAAGTATCAAGTTTTAATACAAGATAAGAAGGACTGCCGAAGAAAGGCTCTTCAGTAAGAGCGGACTCGAAGTGATATACAGAGGACTCTAAAACTGATTATGTGGCGTAGGAGCCGGGATATATGGAAGGAAGCCCAGAAAAGGCCGTTCGATAAGCTACAACAAGTATTATATCAGAGAAGTAGAAAGATGGATCGAGTCTGGTAAAGGCGTCGCTATTTTCTCCGACAGCCAGACAACACTTAAAGCGATCAGTTCAGCAAGTGTTGACTCTAAGGTGGTTTGGGATTGTGTAAGCGCCTTAAATGAGGTGGACATCCGAAGGAAACTAACACTGGTCTGGGTTCCCAGCCACATGGGCCTGAAGGGCTTCCTAAAGCAAAGGGTTACAGTAAATCTGAAAAGGTCGAGGTGACATAGGACACAAGGCCACCTTAATCCTAATCTAATCACATCTAATGGGCAAAAAAATCTTCTAGTAATTTAAGCATGTTTTATGGGCCCAAAATTGCCCATTTCTGAAAAGGCAGTTTCGTCCCAGTGTTTTTGGTTACAGGTCGATACCAGCCCTGGAATTTTCGAAAATGTATAGAAAAAGGAAAATAATGAGATCAACGAAATCTCATTTGGCCCAAAAAGAAAAGAAAATGTGGAGGCTTTCAAATTAATTACGGATGAGTGATTATTATTCGATCATATATTGCATGCGAAAAATTGTTTTGGAAAATTTATTGTAAAACAAAGTTCCCAATGTTTTGAGTGTTAAATCTCAAAGTATTCCTAAAAAGGAGAAGGAATTTAGTTGCGAGGCATTCGAGAAAGAAATCCGAAAGGATTACAAAACAAAAAATGCGTTCCTCAAATTAAAAACAAAAAATTTCCCAGGAACCCCAGAAGAAGAAACGGGCTGACTTCCTGAAAAAGTTTTCCTACAAAAAAAAAATCAGCAAAATCGGCGATATAGCCGCGCAATGGTTTTTTAAAGAAGAGTAATTATCATTTGTTTCTGTAACCGTTGTTGAGTGATTTATAATGGCAGATAAGTTATTTGCCTCTTTCAACCTATTCGAATTCCTTGTATCATTGGACAAGCCTATGTTAAAGTCACCACATAACAATATTGTGTATCTCATACCTAATCAACTGAAGAATTTTTTGCAGTTTTATAAAAGAAATTTTCAATATTTCCCAAGGGAGGTCCATATATGTAGGTATATTAATTATTATGGTCTTTAATTTTGTAAGCATAACTGCGCTGCATTCAATTATTTCAATACTTTTTTGTTCTAGATCGATCAACTCCTTGAATTCGATGTCATCCTGAAGCAAATCTAAAAATTACAACTACAGTTTACAAATTGAGCACTTATTTCTGGGTAGAGTGAGCATAGTATGTAGTTTCTTGTTCGTTAGATTCAATACTTTTTCGTTTCATTTCGACTAACCCCTTGAACTTGACGCCATCCTGAAGAAGAATCTGTATGTTACAACTCCAGTTTTCAAATTGAGCACTTATTCCTGGATGAAGAGAACATAGTAATACAGTTTCTCGTTTTATATGTTTCGAAACAGACGCAAAATTATTTTTACGAGAACTCCGAAGCGTAGCCTTTTAATGTCAAATTTGAGATTTCAGTGCGTCATTAATCCACACTAAAAGTTCTTTAAATCCTTAAAAGTGGAGGTACAGTCGATATTCGAAGGAACAAAACTCTGGCGTGCAGATTTAACGATTTCAGGTCGCCTTGTAATTTCAATTTTACGACTTTTCCATTTCCCCTCACCTACACATTTATATTATCCGGGCGAAAAGTTTACGGTTTGCAATACGACTAAAAAGTTTTATAGAGAGCGTTCCGTCGATTATAGGAAATCCCATAAAGCCGACGGTGGCATTTATATCAGGATCAAACATATGACTTATTAAACAAGCACTAAATGCCTTTGTCGGGGCGCGGGAATCTGTCCACGGATAACAGCCATAACACGAATCTTCTCTTCTTCCTTCTCTCTCATTCTATTATACGGTGAATTATCCGGGTTGTCCTGCGCTGAGCCACAGACCAAAGACGCAGGCAGAAAAGAGATGAGAGGAATGCCACAAATCGGATTTATTAAAGGTGGTGAATGGTGTGAAAACGTTTAATCTCATTACTGAATAGGGCGCAGAAGAAGGTCTGGATACCGTGAGACCTACCTATTAGTATCTATAATGTTCCAGGGGATTGGTGTGATGTAATTTTGATATTAAATAATAACAGGAAATGTTCGTTTTCCAATCCTTTTTATAGTTTTGTATCTTTTATGTGCTACATGTTTCGGCCAAAACTGACCATCTTCAGGCAAATAAAATTGTCAGAGTTTTGTTATGTAAACTCTGACAATTTTATTTGCCTGAAGATGGTCAGTTTTGGCCGAAACATGTAGCACATAAAAGATACAAAACAATAAAAAGGATTGGAAAACGAACATTTCCTGTTATTATTTAATATCAAAACTACCTATTAGTATTTTGAAAACCCGTAATTTTTGCGGTTGTACCTGTCACGACCTAAGTTATCAAGGGAATAAGGGACAAGCAACAATGGAACGCAATTACATCTATTTTTTTGTATGTACTATTTTTCTCTGGACATTTTTGTAGACAATTTTTTATTTTGAGTAAAAAATGCTACCTTTTATCATTTGGTACTAATGGCAAAAAACAATGTAAATAATGGTAGTCATCTAAAAAACAAGCACATTTAATGCTGTATCTATATTCACTGTCTACCGCTTTTATATTTCTTTCTTGTAGTATGTCTCTAGCTGCTGCTTTGTATGCCATATGGTATCTCCTATTTAGCTACAACAATTTTCGCAAATTGCACAATGCGGCTTCGTATTTCTCCAAGTATAAAGAGGTACAAAATTATTAACAACTTCGCGCCACTTATCCCTATACTTGCTAACGCTAATGGCACTCCGCTTTTGATACGCTGGGGTAAAAATTTGCGCATTTCTCGCGAACGATCCTTTAATTCGAATGCAATTTAGCTAATGGTACGGAATTTTCAAATGATAATTGTCCATTTACGCAGCAGTTACGAGTAAGATATCGTCGCCATCAGGTGTGCAGATGAGCAAGTCAACTGTCTTGCAGGGTTTCCAATGTATATGACTAACTACATACCGGTTTCCTTTTCAGATTAAAGACAGTTTCTATGTTTACAAGTGTCGGAGAAACGAAGAAAACTGCGGCTTTGGCATAAAATATACTGCTATGCGTCCACAAATTGCATTATTACCATTATTGGAGGATATGTGAAGATCTTGTGGCAATTCACTTCCGAAATCATACGGTGTTCATGAAAATCGATAAAATATCTGCACTGATGTATATACATTTCCAGGAAAATTAGTACTTTTTTCTCCGTAACAATAAATAAAGAGAGAATGAGGTGTTAATGCCTGAATATACAGAAAAGTCAAAGATAGAAAATATGCAAGGAGAGGCAAGTACTGAGAGAAGCTAAATTAGAGGCAGAGGCACTTATCATTAACATATTTTTATACGACAAAAGAATGCTTGAAAGCAACAAACGTGTGGTATGCTAAGAAACCAAGAAGATACAGTATATGTATTTCGGGTGTTGTCTTGTTATTGCTTTTTAGCTTGATGTTTTGTTGATCATACTGTCAGCTTCTTCAGAAGTTTTCTGGAGACTGATATTGTTGCCCTTTCCTCCTTGTTATATACCCTATTTCTGTTTCGCCTCGTTGATTCGTATTCGTTCTGATCCCATGAAGCGCATCGTTTGTTGTGTGACAGTCAGTTTTTAATTCTTTTTTTTTCTAAATTTACCCTCCCACTGTTACGTGCAGATTTCTTCTCTTCTGCATTTATCTATGTTTCCTCCATCGAGTTTAAGATGGCCTTGTATCGTGGGTTTAGCTTAATCACTTGGGCGCACACGGATCGGACTAAGGTCCTCTTTTGCTGATTTGTCGTATAACTAACAGGATATTTTGCGTATCCGCTCTGTAACGCTGAATTTTCTTTTCTTGGGAAAAGGTCCCCGATAATGCGGCTATAATCGTTCAGAGCGTAAATCTGAGTTACTTTACTAACCAGTTAACGTCGCTGTAGAGGATTTGTCTCGTTAGGTAGTTAATTACGTTTTTGTTCGGCGTATGATTTTGAAACGCAATTTTTGCTTCGCTCTGAAGTATTTTGTAAACTCCATAGTTTGTGGGTATGCTTTTGGTTTTCCGCTTATCTTATTTCTTTCTAATTTTTCGTTTACTTTTAGAGTGTTTAGTAATACCGTTTATTTTACTGTGAAATGTAGCCTCTTGAGAGCACGTAGTCACACGATGTACCTCATGGAGGTCTTGGTGTGGTCTGGTGATATAGACGAATTTTGAGGACGAAACACCACCCGTAAGATCCGATGTAGTTCCTAGAGGGTTATTTTCGTCTTATTCGAAGCCACAGGGCCGTCCCTTAAGCTTAGATCTATAAATTTTTTTTTGTTATTTACACTAGAGGACTAGAGTCAGTTTAGAGATATTTCATTTAATTCTAAAACTTTATTTTATTTAATCTCTTATGCTTTGCTATTAATATTCATTACAGTTTGTAATTTCTTACTTTCCTTATATTTGAGTTAATGTGTCAATCTTTGCAATTAATTTTTTTACTATTTTCCAAACCGACAAACCGTTGGTTTGTTTTAATTTTAATTTTAAAGGGGGCTACAGACTAGCTGATCCATATTTTTATTAAAAGCGGTTGCAAAGGCAAATTTTTATTTTGTATTTTGGAAGTACTTATAACACAATCCTATGTTATATTGTGAAATCCATAATATCTCTCAAAGGATCCTTGCCATCTAGAGTTAAGTTTTTTAATTACGTTACTTCGCCCTAATCTTACTTTTATATTAATCCAGATTTTTTCTCTTTCCTTTTTGAGATTAAATATAATAAACACTTTAATGTGGTTTAATATAAGGCAACTTTTTTCTTGTTTATTAACTATTAGCGTATTTCCTTTTTTTTTTTATTTCGTGCAAGTCACCTTGTGAATGGCATTTGTAGGCCACCTCTTTTTTTACCCTCATTTATAATAAAGCCACGTTTATCTACTTTCAATTTCTTGAGTTTTCTTCCCTTTGAAAGGGGGGGGGGGGGGGGTGTTAGGTACAAAATACAGCGCATTCTGGTACATCAAAGCGATTTTATCTTGGGTCCCACGACCAAGAGGGACTATAAGGTGACTGTGTACTGTAGTGGGTGGCGCCCTCCAGTTAATATACGATCACGAGTGATAAGCTCGATTTTAAGTTACTTGACCTTCGACGTTCTGTGTACGACAAACTTGTGTACAGATAGGCCTACGCTGGGAATTTGCGAGGTCCCCCCCCCATACTTGTACTCCCTCTACACTGTAAGTTTAAACCTCGTTGACTAGAGGTAACACCACTGTCGTTGTATTGAGCCCAATAAAAGGTGACTCATGACATATGTGGCGAATCAGACAGTATGCTAAAGAATAAAGTGTTAGGTAAAGTTATAAAAGTAAAGAAAAGGAAAAATTTTGCCAAACACATTTTTTTAGGGCTTCAGAGCTTCATTGTGCAAAAAAAACTTTGAGTACCAAATTCATAGTAAGCTTTAGCCTACACAAGCTAGTATATAACTCTTTCTACGTGGAAACGCCTCTAAACTTAAACCCCCCATAAATGGAGGAATAAACAAAAACGTGCAAATGCAAACAAAATATACCACTAAACAACTTTCTACTACCCAAGTTTGCACCAAGATCATTTGGATGTAAAAATATGCTTGTAACTTTTTGCTTCTTCACCTACCAAACACGGAACCAATAAAGCCATGATTTCATTTTCAATGACTTTGATTTCATTAGTACAATGAATAGTTTATTATGCAACAAATTTCTTCGTCATTTAATAAATTGATTTAATGAACTCGCTTTTCGGGTAAATTTTAGTGCACTATTTTGTGTAAACAATAATTTTTTTTCATTGTTTCAGGGACCATTTTTGGTTTAGTGTACTTTAATGTAATTAGAGCGTGTATAAATAATAATGCATAAAACGGCAGATAAAGGTAATAATTTATTATTTCCACTATTCCCTTTATACTACACAATGGGATAATTAAAAGTTTAACAAACAAACATAACATTGAAATAGCGTCCATTACAAGTGGTTAGCTATAAAATCTGAATTTGTAGAAAAAAGAGCACCGATAGAAGATTCAGTATTGAGATAACAACTTATCTCAGCATGATTGTAATCATGAAATTTTAGTGTACCTTGTATAGAATAGATCACAAACTGCGTTGCACTGTGCAACTCAAGGGCGCTGCACCTGGGAGCATGTGAAATCGAAGAGGGAGAGTTACCTAATCTGGGGCCTTCGGGCATTCTGCACTTTTTAAAAGGAATCAGACTGGACGGCCAGCTGTAAATACAGCGAGAAGAGGGGACACAATAGATCTTTCAGGTCGCAGTGTACTATCACCCTAATATCACACATACATACACATACATAGAATAGATAGATATTTCAATATTTTAAAGCAAGTAATTATTCCTATTTAAAGCGAAATATTTAGCTAGGTAATTTATTAATCGGATTAAACTTTGCTTTCACTGCTAACATCTCCTTTTGATTAATAAATATCCCGAACTAAACTCAACTGTATCACATAATAACCCACACATCAAGCGACTACAGTTTAACCGCTAAGCTGTAGGCATTATTTATTCAAACCCCACCGCGCACGTGAGTCTATTGTTCATCAACCGCCCGTTGATAATTTACGTGAAGCAAGCCTCGTACAATGACTCTGTTCTCGAAAAACTCCCTTGTAATATTCATCCCAGCCTTCGCAAAATACTTAATTTTTGCGCCATAACTATTCAAGTTGAGTTTACGTAGACCTGACGAACCGGCTACGGTTTCCTGCTGTAAGTATATCCTTTCGTCATTAAAATTAATGTTCAAAATGCGTTAGCGATTTCATATGCAGTATAACATGTAATGTGCGGAAATGTACGCGTCTATATGTAAGCGTCGCTATTCTTGTGTTAAAGAAGGAAAGCTGAATTATTTAGAAATGTATTGTATGTTTGGTAACTAGCTTTAGATTAACAAATCGTAATTAATGCATCTCAGCTTACGGAAACTTTCTAATAAATAATTAGGTACTCACAAAATCGCAATGGCTTTATGTAACATTACATATTTAATTGAAGGTTTTAATTTATTTAATTTATTACTTTATTAGTGTAGCTGTTTCATTCAAGATAGAAAGATACATTACAAAAATATACAAAGAGAGAAAATAATAACACAAAGCTATAATAACATATAGTAACCTTAGTACTTACTATAAATAGATAGCTTAAAAAATGGTCATTTTCAGATAAGTGCTTAAATTTGTCTAATTTTGTACTCTCTTTCAAATGCAACACATATACACATATCGTGCTCATTAATTGCGTATGTGTATGAAGTTAGAAGTAGATATGTTGCAAATTCTAGGGATGTAATACAATGAGATATTTCAATATGTTCACTATAGTTGTTTTGAAATCATTCTTTTATTTACTATTTTTTATTTTACTTACAACTTGACGCGACATCTATGTTGCCTCCATTAAAACCACGAAGTTAGCGGTACTGACATTACCGACAGATTTGTCGTATGGCCATATGCGCTTGCGCTGTGTGCACTTTTCGTCTTATGTATTTTTTAAGTATGAAGAAGAAAGTAGAAAAGAATCATTAAGAAAAAAAGATTGTGTCTACCGTTTTTACCTTTCTTACGTTAGTTAAATGTGTTAAGTTAAATGAATTTAAAAGTGCTATTTTATTTCCTTTTTTGTTTGCATACGTCCGCAAAGTAGTAAAGACATTTTTTTACTACCAAAGTGTGTGTATAGTAGTGGACTATACAAGTGTATTACTTGAAATATGTAGCCACCTATTTTTGTTGCTTTGTTTTTACTTGTTTATTGATTATAACGTAGTTGAATAGATAAAGATTGCATTCGGAAGGAACTTTTTGACAACCGTAATAATGTTTTATTGTTTGCGATATGTAATAGAGACAGCTTATGATTGGATTTTGTAACAAAGGTACATACAGAAATGCATTAATTTGTTAAAGTGATTCGTAGTTTATAAAGTTAGGTTAGGTAAATTAATGTGTGTCAAATTTACTATAAGAAAATATCGTTTTCCTTTCGTTGGAGAACATCTACAAAATGCCAGCTCTATAGTGCAAAATGCTAGTTGCCAGGTACCTTCAACACCTAAAACAAGTTGTGAAAAAACACAACCTGAAGGAACACCGCAAATATCAGCGAGCTCAGATTCACATCATTGAGAATACAATTCCGTTAGCGATATTCTTTAAACGACGATAGTTCTGTTACAGAAAACAGATTAGACGCAACGGAAGTATTGCCAAAAGAAAATGAAAATTCAAGGAAGCTCGTGCGAATGGTATAGAAATGAAAAGGAGTATGGAGAAATAGAGGAGTGATCATGTGGTCCGAGTAGTCGATACAAATGTTTTTTAGAAGCTTCAAAGGAAGGAAGCCTGCTCTATTTAAAACATACTGGGCACATTTTCTTCGATAAAGCGATTTTATACATAGTAATACAAGTAAGTTAGAAATAGATTGGAAAACTAGAGAAAATTCTAAACATGCGTCAACAATATCATTTACCTTGTCAAATAAAGGAGAAAGAATTAAGATTTGCAAAACTTTGTTCACTAATACGTTAGAGATTAAAACGGATATTGGAAAATACATTAGCTGGCGATAAAAAAAGAAAATATATAAAAAGAGTGGTACTTCAAACGGTTATTGATAATGTCAAAAGTCATATTGAAATATTTACATTTAAATCCCAGTCGCTGGCGGACTCGTGCAGGTGATTTTGTTACATTTTGCCTTATACTGGACATATAAGATACTGTTTCAAGTAGTGACGATGAAGAAAGTGAAGATGAAAGAAGCTTAAAGCGTGGATAGGAATTTTCTTAGTTATTTATTTTTTGTCATATTTCAATTTATTAAGTTTATGTTCGTTTACCTACGTAGTACGTTGCAACGACTGATTATCTATTATTTTTTCTTTTTTTTTGTACGAGTGAATTCTTTATGCTGTAATTCATAAAAAATTTGATTACCATGTTAGTGTATAAATAAAACAATGAAATAAAATCATGGCGTTTGATTCCGTCTATCAATCTTTCCTAGAATATTCAAGTTCTATTATCTGAAAAGGAATACATTTGAGTTATTTAGTTGTGGTATTAACCGTTTTAATGCCGAGCGTTTTTCCTACATATTTGCTGAACCTGCATTTTTCGGTACTATGCATCACATAGCATAGCATAGCATAGCACTCGAACGGTTAAGTTGACGATACTGTATACTATTCCCAAAAGTGTATGATAGTAAGTATTAAGAATTGAATTAAGAAAATATGTTAAGATTGTTTAACAAAAAGCATCACGGTGTTAATCCGGGGATATCAACACTTTTTAGTTTTATTAGCAATTAACTGTTAGCCACAGCCCCATCTAACCAGCATTTCACTATATAAGACTTCTTAAAACAATTTTAGAAAGCACGATTTTCGTACTGACAAAGCTCACATATATGTACACCCACGGACACCCAAAATGGTCGGTCTAAGTCACAGTGTGAGCGCAACGTTCCATGCACCCGACTTGCACGTGGCGTTTAGACTACGCATTAGATCGGACATTTTTGGTTCTGTGAGTGTACTTACATATAGAAGCCTCATCCAAAGTGGCTTCATATTTATTAACTACTATCGCCAAACAGTGAAAAATATAACAGTCCTTAGCGACTCGTGTGCTGGCCAAAGAATTTCCTTAAGTTTAAGATGTTCGCTGTGAACAATACTGGAATAGGAATGGCTGATACCAGACTAATACATATATGGAATGAGTTGGAGACTTTGCTTTAATAGAAAAAAAGAATATTTCTATTGACTAAACTACATCAATCAAGGAAAGTTACAAGATATTTAATTATAGTTGTATTTTTAGTAATCTTTTACATTTTAAATAATAACTCCAATATCTTGTGGAAATTCTAGGCTTATTTTATGTTCCAAAATTTATTTATATAAAAAATTCGACAGTATTTCTGTCTTCGCTTGAAGTTGACAACCTGGTTGATAGAGAAGTTCTACAAGATATTGGAGTTATTATTTAAGGTATTCCCTGTTCATGAAATGAAAAAAGAAGACTTTTCCTTTTTTCCTAAAATTGAAGGAATAATTATACTCCTCCATATTTACGCCCGCCGTACACTATCCGTTTGCGATAGCTTAGGCAATTTAGTATTTTTGGCATCACTTTGTTTCTATCTTGCTTCTACCTTTTCTTTTTACTTTTATACTGGTAATTGTTATTGTGATTTATAAAGAATGCTAATAAATATTATATTATTATATAAAGAGCAAAATCCCTAATTGGACAAATTTAAAGTGGATAAAAATAAAAAACAAACGCTTTGGTTATGAAATTTAAGGATGCTTTAAATGATTTTACGATGTGTATTGGTCCTCGAAAGCTAAAGATGGGTTTACTGTACAAAGACTACAACCGTTATGTTGGCAGCTTACAAAATTCTATTTTTAAAAGAATTAAATAGAAAAATGTCATAGCTTTATTGTAATTTGTATCTTATATTTATTACCTATGCTATAAAACATGATTGCGTAGCGATAAACCCAATGAACTATGATTAACAAGAAAGAAGAAACAACTACTTCTAAAGAATGAATGAGAGATCTTATTTAATTTCACCGGAGAACGGTGAATATTAAATATAAGAGTTAATTGTTTATCTTAACAAAGTTCAATCACTTAAATAGCTTTACTGTGTTCAATTTTGCGAGACAAAATGGTGCAGGTGATTACAAATATATTTCTCAAAAGTCGTAACGATTTTTATAGTAAAAAAGTTTACTTAAATACGTCTACAATAAACAAATTAAGATATCAAAGCTTTTTTCTAAAAACTCGCATAATTTTTTTATTATTTCCTCAAATAAGAGGACACATATTTTCTTCGAAAATACCCTTTTCCGACATGTACCGAATTGAACTACCAAAAACATTAAATCGATAATTTTAAAAGATATGTAACATCTGTTAAGGTGCTTATTTTAAGTGCATTTTAAAAACCAAAGCTTTTGCATGTTACGAGATCCATACTCCCTGGAGTCAAGATTTTACCAAGTCAAATTACACCTTACATTCGTATGTAAGCACATATGTTAAATCTTATAGGTTGATGATAACCATATGTGATTGGTGACAGCAAGGAGTGTGTGCGTCACATGGGAGAAACACAAACGAAGTAAAAAAAAAACTTAGAGGGGTAGACTGTTGACACTGCACGAGCCCATTATAAACATATACGAAGAATTTCACCGGGATGTCTGCACCGTCACCCACAATTTCCACCCTTCAACGGAGCAGACCGCGTCTCGAACAATGGACGTAGGTCTCCTAGACCTCGCCGAAAGAGGTTGCCACTTCCGAGCGTGTCGCTGAATAGGAAAGGTGCGCCCCCTTGCGGCGAATAATGCATACACGCTCACGCACGCGTTTACATTGTTACGCCTCCTGTAAATATGACTTGGTCGACGCGTGAAGATCCTACCTGCTTGGGGCTTGACACATCACTTTAAAGATTCCCGTAGGCAATCATATAGTGTCTCGTGATTCAAAAAATAGCCAAAAAATATACTAATACCTACGGATAGGAAGCAAAAAGTCAAAATCTTCAAATCAAAAAACAAATAGCCCATTTGTGCATATTTCTGTGATTCACAATAATATTGATTACATTCAAAAATAAAGAAAGGAAAATACCTGTTTACGATAAAAAAATATTTGTATTCGGCTATTCTTTTAAATTAAATTAAAATACGTTCGCTTTGGCTGACAGAATAGGAATGTAAATACATTATTAAGAAATCTAATTTCTTTAAACATGCGTTTATTTGACTCTGAAAGGAACATTTATTGTTGAAAAAGCAATTTTCCGGATGGAATATTTCTTTTATTAGATTTAAAGTTTTATATCCCTGTATTGGTCTAAAAAACTAATAATTTCACTTTTTCACAATTGCTTTTAACACACTTTAAGACATATTTCGAACATATATTTTTTTTTTAAATAAAAGTCAGTCGTTTAGTCAGTAATATCTGAAATCTCCTGTCTAGTAACATAAATGTTTAACTCCATTGAAAACTACCATTTTTCAGACAATATATATTGCCTTGAATGAAAAAAAACCTTTCAGTCAATGTATTTATTTTAGTTGCAAGAAATAATTAAAATAATACAGCAAAATCGCATGCTTAAGCTTTTCTCCTAAAAAATGAATGAAAATATCTTCTAGAGAAAATATTTAGTCTCGAGCGGGCAGTCATAATAAATTCAGCGGACGTTTCGACGGGCAAATAAATAATTTCAAACTCTACCTACTACGGAGCCATAAAAAATGATACATCCAGGAATTCCCGGGATTCCTGAAAACCCAGACAGGATGTTGAAATTCACCGAGGATTACTGATTAAAATTGGCGAGAGTTCGGCTCGGTCATTCTGAACTGGACGCACGTATTCACTCTTCTCCTTCACATCTGCCGTCTCGTCTGCATCTTAGGATATTTTTACACAACGCACACATCGGCTGACGTAAATAGGTCTGGGTGCTGCTCAGGTTTGATAGTCCCGACCGCGATGTGCCTCCTCGTCATTTTATTCGCATAACGACGACACGCTGGCTACAACCATTTTACCACTGGCTCTGATGTTTTTATATAGTTTGAGAAATTTGAATCGAAAGATGTCGCATCTGTCCAACGACGTTAAATTTCTTTGCTGGACTGATTATTACATGGATTATCTTGTGCAGACTAATCTGAATTACATTTGTAGCGTGATGACAATTAAGTGAATGTTCTAACATATAATATATAATATATTAATAATAATCTTTTGATCAGTGCTCCTTACATTGACATGGCATACAGACTTCTCTAGCTTTTGACCAAGCCCTACAATTAGTAAATTGGCACCCAATCAACATTTAAACCAATTAAATCGGCAAGCGTTGACTCCAAACAGATTTGGGACTGTTGGGGGATCTGCACGAGGTGGGTGCCCAAAAGAAATTAACACTGGCTGAAAACCTACTGAATAAAAAATGATGACTCTCAAAATAATAGTAAGGATAGATAGGATTACTGACCCATCACACTAGATTAAATAAGCATATGTCTAAAATAGATTCGTAGATTTTGTTAACTAGAAGGTGAAACTCTGGTCTACGTCCTCCGACAATACAATAGCCTAAGGGGACTAAGGTTTCTAGTTTCTACTACTGGATTCCAGAGCAGATAGTTACATAAAGAAGACGCTTGGAAGGATGACAAGTATTGTATCAATTTTGTATTGTACAATAGATGACTTGGTCATTGTAATTAGGGGAGGTACAATAAAATTTTATCAAACTGTTTGCAGAAGGCTCTCAACATTGTTGGCGAGTGGTGCTTGAAAAAAGAGCTTCAAGTAAAGGCAAAAGAAACTACAGTTATACCATTTACGAGTAAAAGGAAGCTATTTTTAGATAAAGTATTCCTGATCAACTTAAATATTCCAACGAAGTCAAATATCTGGCGGTCATATTCGTTTGAATTGAAATAAGCAATTAGAAAGCATTACCAATAGAGCAACAATGGCATATTGCTCGTGCCAAAGGCTCTAAGGGAAAGCTTGGGTCTACAGCCAAAAATGAGATAATGGCTACATCCGGCCGCTATAAGACCTGTGGTTAGCTATACTTCCATATTATGGTGGCCAAAACTAAAAGAAGAAACAGCACAGGCTAAAACTACAAAGAATGGCCTACCTGGGTATCACAGGAGTAATGAGCACCTGTCCAACCACAGCTAGGTAGGCGATAATGTTTTAATATCACCTACATAGCTGCGTACACCCGTTCATCTGCATATTAGGAGGATGAGTCTGCAGTGCATGTAGGTTAAAGTTGATGCACAACTTTAAAGACGGTGATTTAATAGGACAACTCGAAGTCCTACACGACCTCAAACCAGAGGTAAAGTCACTAGAAATGTGTTATATTATGTTCGTTAAAATAAACATTATGCAACCATTCAATGTACTGATTCCAAGTCGAGATGAATGGGGCCAAAATTTTAAAGAGGATCCCAGGTGTGGTACGCAGACGGACCCAAGATTGAACAAGAGGTGGGAGTTAAACTTGTTGGGCTGAATTGCCGTCTCTTAATAGCTTTAGGGCAAAACTCTACCATCTTTCAAGCAGAAATATTTGCCATAGATGTTTGTGTTTAAGAAAACCTCAAGGAAAGAATGAAAGGAGCTAACATCTTATATGTACTGATAACTGCGCGCTCTAAATGCAAATACCTTCAAGCCTACCTCAGTATGAGAGTGCTTAAATAATGCAGTGCGACTGGCTATAACAAACAAAGTCTTACTAGTTTTGGTGCCAGGATATTTTCGGATTAAAGGTAACCAAGTGTAATCAGCCACTGGCCAAACAAAGAGCCAGTAGCCACTTATATGGACCAGAACCAGCTCTGGATATTTCGAAAACCTAGATTAGAGATAAGCTCCAACCATGGGAGCACGAGAAATAGTAACACAAAGAATGATAAGCCTAATCAAGAAAGCAAAACTAGAGAGCAATATAGAGAAAAATACGGTGTTAGATCTGGACGTGAGGGAATTACCAGTGATAGTTAAGTAATTCTTCGTTATTAACCTGAAATATGTCCATCAATTGCCTTTAACCTCCGAGCAAACGTACCGGGGTCAAAGTCAACGAGAGGGCGGCTTTTTTCTTAAATAATACCTAAAATTTCATATAAATATACCGAACTAATAGTTCTATTCTCAAGGATAATTGAAGGCGTAGTGGGTAATGGTTGTAATCTACTTTCATCGGTTTAGTAGGTAATTTTTCAATTTTAAACCTTTTGAGCCTTGGTAGCGCAAGTTATTGAGAAATATTTTGTTTTCTTTCTCTACTTTCTTGATTATTTCTTTTACTATTAGGGAAGCAATTTAAAAGGAATGAGGATTATACGAAAAATTATCACAATTATCAGAAAATTCTGAAAGTTACGACCTTAATTAAATAATATGTCCATTCTTCTCCTCAATTCACTTGACGAATGAAATGAAATGTCAAAATTTTACGAATTTAGAACGAAAGGAAAAGGAAGTAAAAAAGAAAACTAAGAAATGCTACTACACATATTGACCACTAGGAGAGAAAGCAGTTATTATGGTGTGGTTGCCAAAAATCAATAGATATGGAATACATACCAACAATTAGAACGGAAAAATACAAATGGAACGGCAGAAGAAAGTCAAACAATAGTAAAAAGTAGTAAGTAGTTTTGAAAATGAAGTCTGAATAGGGTGAATTGGTAAACAAGATGCAAGACACACCAATTAACAACGAAAAAGGAGAAAAGGGCAACTATTTTATTAAATTTGTAAAACTGTGGTATAGGAAGTAAGCTAATCACGATTGAAGGCCAATCAACATATACAAATATATCTATTTTTTTATATAATGATGCTTGCAAAGCCGGTAGCAATAAAGTGCAGTGCTTATTACACATATGTACATATTCAAATATCAGTTTATATTTAATTATGATGTTATATAGCACGGTAAAGCTTGCTTGTGCAAAAACTCGATAGCAGAGAGAGCCGGCTTTAACTTGCAGTTTGCAGTTTCATAACGAACTTAATCTAGCAACGTTAATTAATTCCCTACAAACACGAATGCTGACGCTTCAGTGTTTTATGTTAGCAATATTTACATGCGTAACTAGTAATCCGCTATTTGAATTCTCCAGAGTATTTACATACATTATATTAATAGCCAAGATGTTTAATGCTGAAGTCATTAAGCTGCTATTAAACGTTACTTATGGCCAGAAATATCTAAATCAATGAAAGCCGAATATATATGAGTAAACGAGTTGAAAATATAAGCACAACCTTGCTAACATTAAACGAAATGGACGAACACGAATAGCATGACTCATCAACGGCAATGAATGGTATTTTTGCGAGGTGACCGTACTTCTCGCGTTGTACTATCGCCAAACTAGAATTTCCTAACCTATCCCAACGAGACGATCGTAGCCTTGCTTTTGAACTTGGCGCCACGCCGTCACGAGTCTCGCGTGGGTTTCGCAAAAGCCGCAGGCAAGTCAAGTGTCCAGTAATATGCATTGTTACCTACTTCAGATGAGCGCTCTTCTTGGATCGTAGACGAACGATATGGCCGCACTTTTATTTAATGAATTCTTAGGTGAAGTAGACCCGCAATTTTAACCTTTTGTGTTTGGTATGCTATATTATATTACAGTTTTGTTTTGGCCAAAAAGAAAAAAAATACTTTTTTAAATCACAAACTTTATTCCAAAATAATAAAAAAAAATCTAAGGGTACTTTCTGTCAATTTTCATGCACAATCTATACAAGATACAGTAATTTTTATACATCTTGATGCATTTACCTTCAATCTGTAAGCTGTAAGTATCCTAGAGGGATTGAAGAAAACCGAAAACACATATGAGATATTAATATTTATCTAGGTTTGAGAGTAGCACTTTTCTTCAAAGCAAAATATCTTGAAAACAAATTTGGCTATAAGAACCTTTACATAAATTTGAACTAGAATTTACAATTTTTGACTTTTGTCACGTGAACCAAAAGCAAACGTTAATGTAAACATGTTATATTATGCGGCATTTCGTATATAAATCGTTATAGGACACCCGTATACCTATATTAAGCCTACATAAAAAAATTTCTATATAAATTATATTATTATATATAAAATATTCTCATGCAACGTAAAACAAAGCAAACTTAAAACAGTAGTTTAAAAAAATTATTTTTTAGGAAAAGCAATGTTCCCTAACGAATATTTTTTTTTTGATATATTTTTATTCATGATGCCAGGTTCGTACTAGCCTAGAGGCTTAGCTAGAGGCTAAAATAATTAATATTTCCATTCGAACTGGCAAATTTCCCGATGTGTGGAAGAAATCACGTATTATACAAGTACATAAAAAAGGAGACGCTTCACTTTTAGATAACTATCGGCCAATTTCGATACTCTCGAATTTCGCAAAAATATTTGAAAATGTTATTTACTCCCAAATTTATTACAACGTGAAGTCGCACCTATCTGGCTTCCAGCACGGATTTATACCAGGAAGATCTACTGTGACAAATCTAATTACCATCACACAATATATAAGTGAGGCCCTGGACACTCAGGGTCAGGTAGATATAATTTACACAGATCTTTCTAAAGCATTTGATACCATAGACCACAAAGTTCTATTGAGGAAGCTTGATTTGTTTGGTATGTCGACCGGATTTCAGCATTTCATGAAAAATTATTTATCGAACAGAACAAACCAAGTATTCTCCCTTTATTTCAACTTCTGGCGTGCCTCAGGGCTCCTGTCTAGGTCCGTTGGTTTTTATATTATATCTGGGTGATCTTTTCAGCAGTCTTAATTGCTCCGTATTGTCCTACGCTGATGATGTACAAATTTATCAGACCATTACTACTATTGATGACGTGGAGCTTCTGCAAGACAATATTAACCGCTTTTCTCAATGGTACTCTTTTAATATGTTGAAACTAAACGTCGACCAATGTTATCAACGCTTCTTCTTTCATCAACGACGAAGTTTTATCTAAAGCTGATACTATGAGAGATCTAGGCATAATCTTCGACAAACGTTTAAGTTTTAGAAACCATATTGATGACTTATCAACATCTACATCTAAACAATTAGGATTTATTATTAGAAATTGCAAACAGTTTCATAATGTTAGTTCTTTGAAGACCCTTTACTATGCCTGTACTCAAAATATTAAAAAAAAGTTTTTATACAGTGGAAATATATTTCCAATATAAAAATAAATTTTATAAACAAATTTTTGGTTGTGCAATGGGTTCACCAATTTCAAGTATAATTGCACAAATTGTTTTAGAGTATATTGAAGAGGAAATTTTAAATAAAATAGATTTTGAAATTATTTTTTTCAAAAGATATGTTGATGACTGTACAACAGCATTAGAAGAGAAAAATATAACAAAATTATTAGAAAAATTTAATTCGTATCACCCTAGATTAAAATTTACAGTCGAAATCGAAGAAAACAGCATTACATTTTTAGATATTCAACTGATAAAAAACAATAATGAAATTTTAACTAAATGGTATACCAAACCTACATGGTCTGGACGTTATCTAAATTTTAAATCATCACAACCAATCTCACAAAAAAATAGTGTTATTATTAGTTTAGCTGATAGAGCTATAACTTTAACTAGTCCAATTTTTCGAAATGATACTATTAATAAAGCAAAAACTATTCTTAATCTTATCAATAAAATATTTAAACAAAGAATATTCCGTTTTTATAATAAATCAACAAAAACTATAAATAATAGTCAAACATTTATAAAATATATAAAAATTCCTTATGTAAAAAATCTTTCTGAAAAAATTAATCAAATTATCAAACCTTATAATTTTAAAATAGCAAATCAAAATAATAATAAATTACAAAATCAAATTTACACAAAATTAGAATCGAAAATTGAAAAAAATAAAACATCACATATATAGTATATAAAATAAATTGTCAAAATTGTAATGGTGTATATATCGGTGAAACTATGCAATATTTAGAAAATAGAATAAAAGGACACAAATATAACAAAAATCTTACAGCTTTAAAAAAACATGAAATAACACAAAACCATACATTTGATTTTAACAATGTATCAATCCTAAACCCAGAACAAAACTATAAAGCACGAACTATACTTGAAATAATCCAAATTTATAAACATAATAATTCCATAAATGATAAAACTGACACACAATTTTTCACTAAACTTTATAACTTAATTCTATAAATCAAATTTTAATAAAAATTTAGTCACGTTTTTCATATTTAACCATAACCTACCATAACTAATACAACTGACACAATTCACAAAACAATCTTTATATAAAACATTTCAAAACTCTTTCAAATTAAAACAAAAAACAAACTGATTTTATCAATAAAACAAAAAATGTTATATATTTTTATACATCAAAATTTTATTTTCTACATTATTAATTTTTAAAAATGTAAGTAAATGATTAAGGTTTTGTAAATAAAGCCAAACGTCTTACTCAATTTAATAGTTGTTTAACTATTTGACTTTAAAAACCAAGAAGATCTACACATATATATATTGTTAATAGGAAAACATCTATGAAAATGTAGCACAATACTATAAATTCTTGTTTATTTTGCGTTCTGTGCAAGTTATACATAACATACGAACTAGACAGATTCTTGAAAAGGTAACAGTAATGCATTTATTTACATACGACGTCCTATAATTATTTTAGTTGGTTTATGTTATTAGGTAACATTTAAAATAGTAGGGTATGTGAAAATAAATATGTAAGTACAAAGCAAATATGTCAAGATGTATTTTCTCTTATTTCTATGAGAAACAACATGTTTATATACCACGTATAGTGCAAATTGCAGCCCACGTTATTGTGCAATTCGAAATATAACCTATACCATATAGATGCTAACGGTGAAACATGTCTTTATCGTAAATACGTGACAATACCATCTAATTGAGGTGAATGTTTGTTAATACCGAATACGTATGCGTTTTATACAAACAAAACAAACCGTTAACTACTTTGTTTCGCAGACGCGTACACCAGTCGTAAACTGCGCACGCAAAAACGGCATCGTAACTTTTCGCGTATTTCGCATACTTATGAACTAAAAAACGCATTACAAAACGCGACGGGTATACATCTTGACAGGGCGTTAAATGTGTCCGGTTTATTATGCGTATAACCCAGTTTTTTTTTTCTACCCACGAAGGTATAAACGTGCGTTCGGAATGGAATGGACAGCGCGCGAGATTGAGCTGATATAGCGAAACACCACCGCAAATTGTGTGGGTTCTGTCAACCATATCCGCCGCAACTGTATAAACGCCGTAAAAACCAATATCGAGAACAGGATGACCAAGCATGTGCCTACAGAACTAATAAAATGTTTGTATCGTGTCGTATATGTTTAGATTCGTTCTTTTTTTACGGGGATCGGAAATGGAATCGTATGTTCAGTCGTCGAACTCGTCGAGGAATAAATACGTTTCTGTTCAAACATCAAAATGTATGCTACATTGCAGTTATGTAACGTGTTTTAATATAATAATAATAAGTATATATTTATTTTAAACACATGGTCGTATAAAGTACAACACATAATATGAAAAAGGCCACACAAAATTAAATTAGTGAAAAAAAAAAGACAATTCGATATAAAGAAATCAGGAGTTGAGCAATTCATCACAATTCCTCTAAAACACTGCATCAAACCAAAAAAAAGATCTTATGTAGGTTTTGATTGAAACTTCTTTTTCGTTTCTTAACAGATTGCGCTGTAATCGCAAATAAAAACATGATTGTGAACGTCTAAAAAATACACAAAAAAAGAGAATGATGATGAGAGATGATTTTGTGTTCTTTTTATTTTAACATTAAATAACATTTCAAAAAGCCATTGAACAACGAAGAACTTTACTTTATCATACCGATTTCAGAAAATGTGCCCTTCCACTTCGATACATTGTTTTACCTCATGGTTGGCACTTCAGTATAAACTTCAGACTTTAAGTGGCCCCACAAAAAGAAGTCAGGAGAAGTAAAATCTGACGATCTTGCAGGCCAAGACACTGGACCATCTCTTCCGATCCATCGACGATTGTAGGCTCGATCTAATACTTCTCGTGCTATTCTTGAATAATGTGCTGGACAACCGTCCTGTTGGAACCACATTGTTTGCCGGACGTCCAAGGGAAGGTCTTCAAGTAACACTGGAAGTTCGTTCTGCAAGATGTTTCGATATCTTCCACCATTTAAATTTCCATCGATGAAATATGTACCAATAAGCTTATTGCCAGTTATTCCACACCAAACATTTACGTTCTAAGGATGTTGATGTTAAACTTGGCACAACCACTGTCCCCCCTCCCACTCTGGGGGGTGAGGTGGGGGATCGAGTTTGGCACCAGAAAACGTATTTTCAATGCATTAGCATGCATGTTTAATATCAAAGCTTCTACATTCTAATGAAAATATGGACATATGTTAAATCTTATCGGGTACTATTCCTAAAGTACGTTTTTAAATAGATAAACACAATTTAATTAAAAAATTGAATGTTTTAGTAGTTTGTGTTGGACGCCGTCTATCATTAATGTATGTAATCTAAACAAGATCATTAAATTTGCTAGACGTGCACGGAACGAATAGATTCAGCGACAAAAAGAATATAAGGATTTGTATGAAGTTCCAATGCATAAAACAAATTGCCCTTGAATTGTCGTCCTATAAGAAGGTATGCAGTTCGTCCGTGGTGTGCATAAAAAACTGGGTATATAAATTGACGGAAATGTTTAGAAGACAAGTGAAATTAATTGCATACAGTTTATGGTTTTCACCCCAGTAAAATAAATAATACATGCTCGACAGATCCTGTAAATTACAAGTCACAATCCCATCACGTTCAAATTCTACCTATTTTTAACTTCACTGAATTGTATCGCTTAAGAAGCAAGGGCGAGGCAAAGTGTAAATGATATATAGCATCCAAGTTAAATAAACACTTCTAAATTTAATTACTTCAAACAATAATTTCATTCACTGTGAAATCATTCATTAGTGCTCTTCAATTAATTTGGTTAATTAAATTAAAAACTATTTGATATCTCAACATTAGTTTATTATTATTATTATTATTTGGATGTAAATGAATGTCTTATCCTAAGGCAGATCATTTGGGCGTTACAACGAGTTATCAAAGAAATGAAAACTAGGCAGGTAATTTGCTTAATTTTGGGTTTAATTGCAATGGTTTCCTGACAAGTGACAATGCACATAGGTAGGGCAAAATTTCATGATAAACTTACTGACAACTGAAAGTGATGATCAGCAATTCTAATTAAAATCGCTATATTTGGAGGAGCCAGTTATATAAATTTGATGTTTTGGTTTAGGCGACTTACTGTTTAGGAGAGCAAATCGGCCCTTGGAATTTCGACAACTTTTTCTAGTGCAATGATTCGTTGTTAAAAGAAACCAAAAATGAGTTGTATCACGGATGTTTGCGTTTCATAGATCTGTCAAATCAGTGTATATAAAATCTCTTTCACCCCGCTACTTGCCAAAACGGAATTGAACGATGAAAAGTAAAATAAATCCTTTAAGGGGACGCCGTAGTAAAATCTAGTGTGTTTCTAAACCAAAAGATGTCCCTACAATCGGTAACATAATTTATGACAAGGGCGTGGCTTATTTTCTTCCGAATTCGTTACGGTTGAACGGGGGTGTTAATTATTCTCTGTCGGTTTTTGAGCCCACGCTTAGATAAATCACAAATAATCTTCTACTTGCGTATATGGATGGTACCTGCTTTAAAATGCAAAATATCTTTTTACAGAAAATAATATACAAAGCGGGGAAATGTGTGTTTTATTATTTATTTATTTTTACAAATTTTACATTTGTATCAGAACAACTCCTTGACACTAGCCCGGATCATTTTCAATTATTCACCTGAAAGTAATTTTCTAATTGTTAATTTGTTAGCACTTAAAAAAATGTACTAAATTTTTACATTAGTTCCATATGGTTGCCCTAATTTTGACTTACTGAAATATCCAAGAAAACTATTGAAAGCTATCACTGATTTGTGTTATTTGGCAACATTTTGTTTTTTCTTTTGGGCTTCCTTTATTGTTTTACTGTCCCTGCAACGTAGACCTTTCTGCACCCGCCGCAAAATTATTTCAGGTGCTACACATGTTTCATAAAAAATTTGTAATTTTATGAACATATTTGTCCAAAATTGTGGATCCTTTGGAATTTTCTCTACAAAGATATCAGTTTCTTCATCAATGTATGCCACAAACTATGCATAATCTTTTTCACTACAAAATAAAGGCACTTTCTCTATCATAAGTTCATGACTTTCAATTTCTTTAATATCAGTTGTAGGAGATGTTTCTTTTGCCTCTTTGGTTATATTCGGAAAAGTTTTTGAAACGATGCTAGACATTCTAAATGATACCACAACATATTCAATCATTAAAAAAGATCCCACCATAAAATATCAAAAACAAGGAAACGAATTAGTTAGTCAATGGGGAAGAAAAAGGCTATATATCTACAGAACAAGCCAAAAACTTAAAAATACATAATGCTCATACACCTAAAATATACGGTCTCCCCAAACTTCATAAGAATAATGTCCCACTTAGGCCAATAGTTTCGTGTATCCAAAGTCCGTTTTACAATATATCAAAATATCTTGCCAATTCAATTTCAAACATAATCAACAATAACGAATATTATCTAAAAAACTCATTTGAATTAAAGAAATATATTAATAATACAAAAATAAAAAATAATGACAAATTAATTTCACTTGATGTTGTCTCTATGTACACCAATATTCCAATAGATTATGCCTTAAATATAGTAAGAAAAAATTGGAAAAAACTACAACCCCATACAGAATTACCTTTAAATGAATTTTTAAATGCACTTGAAATCACTTTATCAACAACTTATTTCTCTTTTCAAAATATTTTTTACAAACAAATATATGGCTGTGCAATGGGTTCACCCATATCAAGCACAATAGCTCAATTAGTACTTGAAGATCTCGAAAGACATGTAATTACCAATTTAGATTTTAAACCAACTTTTTATAAAAGATATGTAGACGATTGCTTGGCTTGTATTCCTGAAGACAAAATCATAAAATTTCATCAATTTTTCAACAACTTTCATCCGAAATTACAATTTACTCTTGAAATTGAAAAAAATCAGACGTTAAACTATTTAGATCTTACCCTGATTCGTGAAAATAATAAAATTCTGACAAAATTATATCACAAACCAACCTTTTCTGGTCGTTATTTAAATTTTCATTCTGCCCAACCCTTTAGTTTTAAAAAAAATGTTATGGCCAACTTAATTAATAGAGCCATTACATTAACCAATCCAAAATATAGAAAAGAAATATTACACACAGTAAAAACTAACTTACAAAAAAATAACTATCGGCTACCATTAATTCAAAAAACCATTAAAAACAAAATACATCAATATTATAACACCAGACAAAATAATAACACAAAAACCACAAACCCAAGTACATTCCAGTATATTAGTGTCCCATACGTTCCACAATTATCCGAAAAACTTAATAAAATTCTTGACCCACATCAAATAAAAATTGCACATAAAAACCACAATAATTTAAATTTTAATTTTTCAAAATTAAAAGATAGTATTCCATTACAAAACCAGTCATGTAGTATACAAAATCCCCTGTAACAATTGTAATGGTGTGTACATAGGACAAACATCACAACAACTTCATTTTAAAATGTTTGTGAATGTCTTTAATTCTGTAAGTATAAAACACATAAAAAAATGTTAAAATGTTAATAACATGTTCATAATTTCTAGACAAAAAAAAAATTTTTGTGAATTATATTATTAATGAAAAATCTGAGAAAGACAACAATAAACAAATAAGATTGTCGAAACGTCATGGATAGTTTCATTAAATAAATCATTAAATTAAAAACCAAGCCGCTAAATCAAGAAAAAAAAAAAACAAAAAAGAAAAATTTAATGTTACGGCTAAGAAAAAATTCCCCATCAAATGTATGTATCATATATCCTACATATACTGGTAACGCAAGCTAACTAACATTTCTAGTATTTTATTCTCTGCTGCGGCATATCGGGTGACGAATATAAGCAATACCCAGCAATACTTTTAGGTAGGCGAGATAGGGACGAAAAAGGGTGTGTTCATTCAACTGTAAACAAACTGTCAAGAGGTTTGCGCTCCCAGGCCCCTCTATCTTACACCAAAGGAACTATTTTTCCCATTTAAGTACATAGGGTTTTCTTTTGGCGAGAGTTTCTCAAAAACGCGTGCACCATATTAATTCAAAAAAACTTAATCGCTTCCCCATACGTCAATGAAGCAATTAACCAAATTTGGTAGTATTTCGTTATCGCATAGCGGAGAAACTCTCGATAAAAGATGTAGTCCGGCGCCCCCTTAAGAACTCCGTTTGCACTGAAATATATAGCTACTTCCCTCTTACGTCCGACTAAAATTAAAATTAGTGACCTAAATATTCATAATTTTTTTTACGGATAGGTATGCCTTCCTTTGCAACAAACAATGAGTGATATTGTAATAGAATTGCTTTAGAATATTTGGTTTTATTAGAAACAAGAAATATTAAGAGACACTATTTTGATTCCATTGCAAAGGTGAACCATTTTCTGAATAGTTTAGTGACTTTATTGTATTGTATTGTACCAGGGTTGAGGCACAAAAACCTCTGCCTACCGCAACCGAAGCGATCTACTGTAAAATACCCTGATCTAGATTTACCAATCAACCCACGTACTTACCGCAAATCTGAAGGTTTTCTTTCGTGCTGCCGTTTTTATCACTTCGTGAGATACTGTTCCTTCTTCGTAGCCTTTACGGAGCCCGACCTTTGCAATAGTAGAGTAGGTACTCCTTCGTCGATTTCGCAGCACATTTGACCAATTTACCAAACTGTTAGCAATGAGCTGTCCAGAGGTTTAACACCAGAGGGATATCCTTGCTCCTGCTCCCATTATTGGAGCTCACCTTGTAACTCACCTATTTCGGTTCGGTTCGGTGTACTGCTGTTAACTGCTTACTCTTTAATATCTTGCTTCCGAACTTTCGATTACTTACTTACTTCTAAAATGCTTATTACTTATGCGTTGATCCCCGTAAGTCGAAAGAGGAGGTTTGCTGCGAGCACGTTCGGCGACGCTGGTATCACGGCCGGTTGTCAAACGGTGAATTACTACCTCGTGGCGGTTTAAACGGTGTTCCGTCTTATTCACGCAGCTACAATAAAGTTTTAATCCCAAAGCGGTAGCTCTGAGCCTGAGTGCGGGGCTGTTCAGGGTTCTAAATCAAATTACGCGAAAAAGCAGTCAAAGTGTATTGTAAATCAAACATTTAGTTCCATAGGACAAGTGTGAAAGACATCGAATATATACAGCAAAAAAAGGTAAGTGTCAAAACATATGTGTGGTATGTCATGAACATGCATAAATATATGTACAGTGACAAACAATTAAACATTCGCGGGGCTTCGGTAACGCTTTTGAAATTTAGATGCGCAATCTAAGGCTTTGATTCTGTTAATAACATGAAACGACAATCTGGGTACAAGAGCGGTTTTCACAAGCTATGACGGGATAGACATCGGCGACGGCGCTAAACTCTGCGGAACGGGAATGATTGTAAATAAAACCCTAAGAGCGTCAGAAAGTCGTGCCAACGCAACGGCCAGAGCGGAGAGAACCGGTAAAATGCTTGTGTTACACCAGAAAAGTTTTGCCAGCGCTAACAATCAGACCGGAAATAGTTGAAATAAGAAGCTCGGCGTGCATCAGAAAAGCTGTGCGGGCACATCAGCCACAGCGGACTGGAAGGAACCTAGGGTCTTTAAAACTCTCTTTGCTTGTGCTAAGCGCGCGGTGTATATACACTTGCGTTTCCCCCACGCGGTCGCGATGGTGAGAGTTGAGCGTTCGTGAATCGGACACTGTCTGCGGGGACGACACTCGCGTTGTAAACGAGATTAAACGAATAAAAACTTAATGAAATAAAATAAACATGCGGTATCAACGCTACCACTCATGGGAAAATCAACCCAAAGAAGAGAATTAATGATTAATTCAAAATAAACTCAAAACTTGACGCTAAAATGGATTTTCCATGGATCGGCACTTTACAACCTCTAATCTAGGTTTTCGAAATACCTAGTACTGATCCATAAAAGTGGCTACTGGCCCTTAATTTGGCCAGGTGGTCACCACCTCGTTACCTTTAATGTGAAAATGCCGTGGCATACATACTAGTGTGACTTTATTTCTCTTAGCAATCCGCACTACATTATTTAAGTGCGCTAATACCAACCTAGACTCAAAGCTATTTGCTTTTAGAGCGCTTAGCGTGGCTTATCAATGCATATAAAAATGTTAACTCCTTTCTTCTCTTTATTGAGGTTTTTTTGGACATAAGCTTCTATGGCAAATATTTCTGCCTGAAAGATAGTTTTGGTTTGCTCCAAAACTATTGAGAGATGGCAGTTCGGTCTAAAAGCTAAGATTACCACACCATAGATCCCCTTTCAAATTTTGTCTGCTTAGACCCCATTCACCTCGACTTTGAATCATTACCTTGAATGGTTGCCTTTAGTTTAACGGGCATAATATCCGTTGGCATTTATAGTGATCTTACCTCTGTTTTGAGGTCGTGTTTGACTACGAGGTATCCTATAAGGTCACCATCTTAAAAGTTGTGTTTCAACTTTAGCTTATATATGTTGAGGACTGCCATCCTTCTAACATGCGGATGAAGGAGTGGGATGTTCAATATCACCTCCATAGCTGCTGTTGGGCAGGTGCGCATTGCCCTTGTAATTTCCAAACAGATCATTCTCTGTAGTATCTGCAATTCACTTCGTACTTTGGTGGTTAATTGTCATATTTTCAAAGTAACTTGTCGTAAAGAGAAAATGAGGGTGTAGAGGATTAGCTCAGCTATTATGCAAAAAAAGAAATAACTTCTTAGAAACATAAACATGGTAACTACTGACAACCAATGCAATTGCTCTGGTAAATTTTATATCAGATTTTACGGTTATTACACAATCCCTTATTCATCTGAATACACTTTCTTCTTTTTAATATTACTTATACAATTTGCACGTACCACGTAACGGAATACGTATTTTATTCCATTCATAAATGCGAATTCGGTAATCAAAAGTGTTATAACGTGCACCGGTGTCTGGAAATTCTCATGTTTACCGCACTAAATCTTTTTATAGATGTCTACACTACACAGATATTCGTCCGTCTGCGAGACGAATGATATTTTTGGCCGTGTCACGTGCCCCGGGGAAAGAATAAAAGCGACGGTGAATGGCGGTCCCGTGTTCCGACATCCTAGGCGCTCATAAATTATTTTATAGCCGACAAAAAAGTTTTTAATTCGGGACATAATTACCGTGCAATAAAAAGCGAGGAAAATTAGAATGGGGCGCCACACCGGTCCCCGGTGTCGCTTTCTTCCGGCGGTGTCGCTCTTCAAAAGAAACAATTGCGCACTTCTGGAAAGATATTCTTTAGCAAAATTTAACCGTGAAATAAACCTAATTGTATAATAAAACTACGCCAAGTAGCGAGCAAAATTCCTGGAGGAAATCACGGATTCTTTTAATAAATTATCTGCTTTACCATAACCAAAGTTTTAAAAGTAAATTTAAAGGAAGAGAGAAATTCTTATTGGTATTTATTCTGCTAGCCAGGTAGCACTAAGGACCCTATCGAGTATGAAAATGACGTCGGGTCTACGTAGAGCTGATTTGGGTGCCAGCACATAAAGGGATCGAGGACAATGAGGCAGAGAATAAACTAGCTCGTAGAGAGGCGGAAATGCCTTGCCGAGGACCAGAACCGGCTTTGGGAATAAGCAATGACATGGTCCGAAGCCATATAAGACTTAACAGCGGCAAGGGGATAGAAAGCACTGGTCAAACACACCCAGGCATGAGTATGGCAAGCAATTTATAGGCAAGCCATACCAGAAAAGAGCTACGGATAATTAATGGGTTCATGTCGGGACATGCATCGTCAAAGGAACATCTTCACAAGATAGGGATGTTCAATAAGACCTTGTCGGCAGATTATATAAAAAGGAACCAGAGAGAACTGAACACATATTATGCAATTATGAGGCGGTGGATCACAAAGCCTCAACTGTTTGGGCAAAACAAAATTGAACTAATTTGTTTCAGCCAAATATGTACCTCTTAGAATTTTTGTTTTACTCACAAATATTTGTGATAATTTTTACTTACACGAAGAAGCTATAGGATTTGGAAAGCTGTATGTGAAGATCTGTTAATAATGCCGATTAAGAACGAATAAATTTCGTGTCTCTCAGAGTTTATTCCACCATTAAACGGTGTTGATTCTAAATTACATCAAACGGAATCAATAATTCTTTGGAGTTACCGTTAACTTTACGAGACCTTCCTATAGCCTTGTGCGACAAACATGACCAGACAGACCACAAATAATGTGTATGCTACTACAACATAACGTGAGCATAAAGCATCGGTGTCTTGCTTGAGGACTTAACACACCTGTGCATGTTGAACACAACTAAACTTGTGAATGAGTTTTTAACCGGACTTAAATGAAAAACCAATAGGACCTTCGAACACCGATACAGAGAGTTATGATTTAATGGATCTTAAATTAAATTTCTCCGATCGCCCATTAAGATGCATCGACAGGTATTATGAAATGCCCTTCTTTACACATATATTATAACATATGGTAAGAGCCCGACAGCATTCCAGTCGTGTTTAAAGGCATACGTAGGTACTGGAAATGGATATGTATTCCCAATACGTTGCATGGTTACTGACATGTCAATATTTGCGTACAAGGCGATTGATTAACACGAGTTCTACAGTCGCTTTTTATGCGATGAATACTCCAAAATGGGGTTATAACATCGTTCGTCAGTTACGCTGATACCATCTATAGACAATGACGGATGGACAAACTTATAATAACGTGCCGGGAATATATTGGCCGGGTGCATACGGAGCAAGGTAAGAAGAAAGGCTGGTGCACGTGCAAACACGCCGCGCTGATTCAAAATTAATTGGATAATAAATCTGATCAACCGAGAATCCGCGGAATCCTTATTACAAGGCACGAAATCGTAATAGCGACGATCCATGACCGAACCGCGCGAAGAAATCGGCGTTCACTGTACAAATGCGAGCAAGATGGTCCGAAAGATAAAAAGCGAAACGAACTGCAAAAGAATTAAAGTATTTATTATTAATTAAACCGGATCGTAAGAAATAATAGTTGCAGTTTCGCAAGGTGCTGTTTAATGGAGTTCGTAGTTGTATTGAGCCATTAATTTTGGGAAGTATACAATGTTTGGACAAGACAATCGTAAATTTTACGATTTTAGATTATAATTAATGTACTTCGCTTTAACAATAATAATAATAACAGTATAGAGAATTTTTTTATTAACCATAGAAAGATATAAACATTTGCATGCATATCAGTAATAATGGACATCAAAATTTATATTAAAATTATACATATAAAATTTTAAAAGTAATAAGCACTACATATTATCTACATTGCACACCATTAAATTGTGATGAAACATATGCGTTATGCATCACTTCACATATAACTGGTACAGGAGAAGTTAGATGCAATTTTTTCTTAATTTGACTACTGCAAAACGACACAGAGGGACGCCGTCATTTTGCAAACCGTTGCTGTTCAAACCGTTAATTATTTGATAAGGGAGTCCTATCAAATGTTTAAATACAACGTAACTACTATAAGTTATAATTAACGGTTTGAACTTTCATCTATAATAAAGTAGTGGAGAATCTCATACTTTTTATTTATACGGCCTTCGATACGATTAACCATCAGCTCCTTTGCTACAAACTAACTTATCTTGGTTTGGATGTAACTTCTGTTAATTTAATCAGATCATTGCTTTCCAACAGAACACAAAGTGTCGTTAATGAGGGCGTTTCATCACATTCTGGAGCTGTCACCTCTGGCGTTCCGCAGGGCTCTATCCTTGGTCCGCTGCTTTTTTCTTTATACACTGCAGATCTTTGAAATAAAATTGGGATTTGTAAGGTGCACCTTACGCGGATGATACTCAGATTTACGCTAGCTTTTCTATCCTTAATCTACCACTTTATGAACGCCTTATCAATATTGATTTACACGAAATAGCACGGGCTGCAGAACCGCACTGTTAGACTATTAATCTTCTGAAGAGTTCTGTCATATTCTTTGGCTCCTCCAAAGATCGGCAGAGGGCCATAGACAGCATATCTTTGAAGTTGACTAATCACATTCTAATTCCGCGTAGTGAAACTAAGAGTAGGGTGTGTTGATTGATTCGGATCTTAGGTTTAGATCTTTTATCTCGTACAAAATTCAACGTTCGTATGGAATCTTAGGCTTCTCAAAGCTTCTTATCTCGTCCTGTAGAGATTATACTTTGTGATAGTCTCATACTTTCTCTGTTCAACTACTGTGATGTTGTCTATGGCCAGTGCATTGACCGGTCGACTTCTTCTAGAACCCAGAAGGTGTAGAACTGATGCTTACGATTTATTTTTTATCTTCGGCGCCGTGATCATGTTACACCTGCATTGAATAGAATTTAAATGGAAATGACTTTACACAGTTTTATTACCATTTATTGCTGCTTAGGGCCACTATATTCATGTTCCAATAAGAGTGCCTAATTAAAATTTAGCTAATATATATATAGGGAAATCATACAGTTATTTCAGTTCTTCAGCTGATAACTTTTATTAGGAGATTGAAATACCGATCCTTAATGAAATAAGCATTATTACAAAACTTTAGAGTATATAACAATCAATCCTTCTAAAAATTTATGATTGCACCATTAGCTTCTATAGTGTTATTAAGCCTTCTTAGCACTGAATTATTTACATTTACGAAAATATTGGAATGGCTGCTTCATATGCTGGAATTATTAGCTGCCTCAGGTGGTCTGCATCCCTAAAGAGAACATTAAAATGGGTTAGTTTCTTCTTACTAAATCTCCACACATTTTCCATTAGATTACCATCAGGGTATTTTGTCGGTAATGATAATCCCTCCATGTTATGTGTCCGGAACCACTGTTGAGAAATATTTGCTGTATACACCTGATATATAAATCCATCGGAATATAGAACATTTACTGGAGGAAGCGTCACCTTCTCCATCATATTTATGTACGTTTCGTCAGTGAATCCCATATTAATACGGAAAAGAGCTCCATCTCCTCTGGCTGATATTCTACCCCAAACATTAACAGAAAATCTTACAGTTCTATCTACTCTGCATATCTAGTCTGCTGGACGATATACTAGAATTTGGTTCTTATCATTGTGAAATCGTAAATATACCTTGTTCCCAAAACTCTGCCTCACAAAAGCAGTAATTTAAGGGGAAAAGTAGTCTTCTCTGTTCTGTTTTTCTTCGTTCCACTTTGAACAAGCTTTTATTTATACAACCGTTATTTCTAGGTGCAAAAGAACCTTCGCTATTTTGGATATTCTTTGGACACACCCAGGCGTGTTATTTATATTCCCAGTGAGTCAGGCTTTCCCCTTGTTCTTGTCAAATCTAAGTAATTCAATATCCAATCCAATCATTTCTGGAACAGTAGTTACACTTTCTAGGCGAGAAGATTGAAGCTCATTATCACCAATGTGATCTTCACTTCCACTACTGTCTGATCTATTAACTAATTAATTTTGTCACCAGACACTATATCTTCCTAAATGGAAAGTGTGTTTTAAATAATTTCGTTTATCATAAAGATATGCTTTCGGGTGGTTTATTTTCTTCGAGGACTTAATAATGGACTTTGTAAATTTCACTGTAGAACTGATATTGATGTAAAACAAAACAGTTATCGTTGGTTAGCAGCCAGCGCCCGGCCGAAAATTATTGAGTGTCGAAACTTCTAAATTATAAGCGAGCAATTATTCAATCTTCAAACTTCTCCATCTTTCAGCCGTCAATTTCATAGCGCTCTCTAATTATTATTCCGCCACTTCTTGCATCACAATCAACCACGGCCAGCCAGCGCCTAGAAAGAGAAAAACCGTCTCGCCCGTCGAAACGTCAAAAGCGTGCGGATCAATTAAACTTTAATTACTTTTCAATTCATTCGGTCTCTCCGCGAACAAAACCGTCAAATCGTCGGAACCGGCCGGAGGGGGCGTCCGAATGGGTATTCTCTTACTGCTAATTATCCTTTGTGCCGTACCGGCATCGCGTTGGTTGCATTGTGTCGGTTATATGTATAGGGACTATAGGGAGATAGAAAACGCACGCCCGTCGGCGGTTCCTCAAACTCCCGGTATTGTCCGCTGCGAGAGAGATTCGTCCGGACACCTATGCATTAAGGTTGATGGATTACCGCTGTTTCGTCAGAAAGGTGACCGCTCTATTTCGGTGAAAATTAAGGTATCAATATGCACGCGGTGATAACCATAATAGATCCATCACGTCATGTAATTATTTTCGTGTTAGGTTGGGCAGTTTCGTGTGGCCCGTTTTGTATTCGGAAACTTTCTATTGATACCTGTGTTATTAAGGTACATTCGCTATAATCAAAAGTACATTAAAAACTTCGTAAAAGTGTTTAAATTGAATTTCAAAATATGGCAAAACTGTTCAAACCTCGAGATGAGGGTAACAAATTTATGAAGTATAAATTACATTTTACTTTGGACTTACTTTAAGTTTCCGATTAATCTATTACATAATCCACATTGAACGCTATCAATGGGGCATCATTATCAACATAAAACTGCATAAAAACAATATTTCCTAACAGCAAGAAGACTAAATATGCTAAAGAATTATTGATTTTAAACAGTAGCACTGATTTGCTTTAAATTAACTGCCGGTTTCATATATATGTATAATCCCAATCCTTTGTACCCGTAGGTGTAAGGATGCCACTAACTTAAATTGCCTGTCCATACGCAAATTTTGTCCACTGTTTCCTATCTTTAGCCATCTTTGCTTTCTCATCCCAAGTTATTTGTTTCATTTCCAGAATTTCATGAATAAGTGGTTTTCCTCGTCCTATTCTAGCTTGATCCTGGTCTCCCATATATATTTGGTCATTCTTATACAATTCATTCTTACAAGATGTCCAAACCATCTTCATTGATGTTGTTCTATTGTATTGAGGATTGGTTCTATTTTCCCACTTCCCCCTACTTCATTCCCAATTCTGTCTCTTCTCGTAATACCCAGAACTTTCCTCAAGTACACCATCTCTGTAGCTTGAATTCTAATTTTTAACTGTTTAGTTAGTATCCAGCTCTCACTTCCAAATGTTAATATAGGTTTATATGTAGTATTATACACTGACATTTTTGCTTTCTTTGTGATATCTTTCTGAATTAGGAGTGGTTTATTTAGAGTATGGTATAACTTCATCGAACTTTATATTCTGTCTTTCACTTCGATATTACCTCTTCCACGACTATCTATTTTTACTCCTAAATATCTGAATGTGTCAAGTTGTTGTAATCTTTGTGCCTCAATTTCCACGTTAATATATTTTTCTTGCTTCCCAAAGAACATTACTTTTGTTTTTTCTTTATTTATTGTCATGTTTGTGTTTGAGGGTTTCATTCCAAAGGTTTATGTTTTGTCGCAGCTTTTTCTCGGTACTTGCAAATATAATAATATTATTGGCAAAAGCACATTCAGCCAAAGTTGTTTGTTGCAGTCTATTGGACCCAAGATGTAAGGGCTTGCTACTCCTTCCTGCTGTTTTAATAACATCATCTATCAGCACTGTAAATAAGGTAGGGCTCAAAACCCCTCCTTGTTTCACACCTTCTTCCCACCAGGAACCGTCTCGAAACTGCATTGTGTTTTCTTATGTTTATGATATTGTTTCTATAAAGGCTTTGAATGGCTCTTCTTAGTCTGAGTCTACATTTCGTTCGTCTAGACTTTTCCATATCAGTGTTCTAGGGGTTTTGTCAAACGCTTTTTCCAGGTCTATGAGAGCAAGGAAGCTTTTTCTGTTTTTGCTTTATCAATTTCTCAGTAACTTGCTTTACAGTGAATATGTTGTCTTGGATACCCCTACCTTTCCTGAAGCTTAATTGCGATTCTTCCTATTGGTTTTCAATGTAGTTTATCAATTCCTTGTTTAGTATGCTTTTATATTCCTTGGCTACTATACTAAGCAGCGTTAGGCTACTGTAATGATCATACTTCATTTTATCCCTCTTCTTGTATAGCGGCATTATAATAGCTATCTCCCAACCTCTGAGTACTATACCTTTCTTCCAAGCCTTACTAAATATAGCTTGCAGTAAGTTAAGACCATTCTGCCCTAGATTCTTTAGCAGTTTAATAACAATTTTTAAAATGGCTTTTACTAAAATAGTCTTCAAGTTAAAGTCACCTTTAATAACCCGCCACTACTAACATACGGAGCAGTGGTGTGGTGGCCAAAGGTGCGTCAGGCATTGGCGGCCAAAACGCTGGGTTCATTGCTCCCAAACGGGAGCAATGAAATCGAGCCCTATCGCCGCAATGAAAGCAACGCTAAACCTACAACCACTACATATTTATGTACAAGGAACTACTAGGTCTGCAGTATACAGGCTTATGAACAGTCAAACACCGATAAGTGAATCAGGAGGCACCCCTTATGGACATGCCAAGTGACGCAATGGTCCCAGAAATTTAACCCAGATATGAAGTATCAGGTTATAATACCAGACAAGAAGTACTGGGAGGAAGTCTCTCCAGTAAGAGCAGCCTGAGAGAACTGGTGTATACACGGCTCTAAAATTGATAACGAAGTAGGAGCCGGAATATATGAAAGGAACTCCTTTGATAAGCTTCGGCGAGGATACGACGGTGTTCCGGACTAAGGTGGCCGCAATTCATTACTGCGTCAGAGAAGTAGAAAGATGGTTCGAGTCAGGTAAAAGCGTTGCTATTTTCTCCAACAGTCAGGCAACACTTAAAGCGATCAGCTCAGCAGGTGTTGACTCTAAGCTGGTTTGGGACTGCGTAAGCGCCCTAAATGAGGTGGGCGTCCAGGAAAATGAGATGGCCGACGATGCTTGTCAAGGTCATTCCTTCGAGCTAGCCCTTCCTTCGGCATTACTAAACCGCAAATTAGAAAGCCCATCAACGAATGGCTACAGAACGAGTCCAAGGAATGGTGGCAGGAGTCACCAGGACAAACAGAGGCAAAAGAGTTCTTAAGAAAACAGAGGGATGAGTTTACTGTAGACCTACTGAGTAAAGACAGGAAGAGTGTCAAAATGACTGGTCATTGTAGACTAAATAGGTATATGTGCAACATAGACCTGGCAAAGGACGCTATCTGCAGATTCTGTCAAGAAGAGTTCATGTGCTCTGTCATTGCGAGGGGCTGGGGAGGACAGAGTTTCTAGTACTGGGCGTAGATAACCCCACAGCGAGAGCTACATAAAAGAATCGCTCTCAAAGATGGTAGGCTTAATTAGGAAGGCAAAATGAGAGGACGCCTTCTAGAGCAAAGAGGATCGCAATAGATTTGAAGAGGCCGCGATGAAATAGGTCATAAAGTCGTCCCAATCTTAATAGAATCTAACCATAAAATAAAAATTTTTCTTCGTGCAACAACAAAGCATTAATAACTCCAAATAGACAAATAATAGCACTAACGAAATTAACACGATTCCATTCGATTGATACAATCTGTCACTGTCAATTTTGGAAACTAGACATAGTCGTGTAATCAATTTTAAAATTTAAATTGCAATGTTATGTACCTAGACATTGCCCAGGATGTTCATTAGTTTGAAATTGTTGAAGAGTAGAAATGGAATATTGAATCTGTCCGTTTAAGAAAGTCCGCCTCTTAAGGAATGAAGTGCACGATGGTTCTGACAGACTGACGCAATGCTGGAGGAAAAACATAAGGCTAAAGGAAGAGCATCCCAGGATGATTTGGTCTTTTTGGTAAATTTATATGCAAATGTACATACATTTATATAAATATACCAACAAATAATGATGATATGATATCATTTACCATGATCGATTTGAATATTGCTTTAATTTTAGTTTATTGAAAAACAAAACACAAATTGGTGTATTTTATGGTTACATCCTTTCTGGACGAAAAAAAAATCAATTAAGCGTATCTCCGGGGTATTAAGTGACCAAGCAGAACGCAAAAACGTTTTGAGATATATATATATGTAAATATAGAAATTTGATATCTTAATCGATTTATAATTGTAATCCATGCTGTATTAAAGTCTTACATAATACACTTCATAATAAACTTCCTTAATTATAGATTATTCGATAACAATATACAAGCTATTTCAAAATAAATTATGAATAATATGCAAATATTAAAGCACGTGTATTTACAACCCGATAAGCGAAAAGCGAGTAATTATTACGAGTCGATAAACTGAATGCCTAATCATTAATAAGTAATATTAAAAAAACAATTTTTAATCAACGTGCATTATCATGTTTGGTTCGTAACATAAAATAGCATATATTGAAAGGAAATTCTTATACTAGGACTCTATAAGAACTAAACGAATCTAGTGATTAACTGGATCAATTAAAATTTTACATCTCCTAAATGTTCCTTTGTACCTCGACGTTTTATCGTACGAGAAAATCTACGCAGCCAACGTCCGGCCGATTCTTTTGAGACGTACATTCCCAATACCTTCACCCATTTTCCAATTAAGTCCACTTGTACGCGCCAGAATTTTTTATTCTACGTACGTACAAATAACTGCGTATCATCATCATCATCATCATCATCATGAGTGTCTAACTATAAATCTAAGACCACACCGCAATATTTCGTGTAGGACAAAAAAAAAAAAACTAACCTCTCTGGTATGCGTATTTCTGACGCAATTAACTGGAGGAAACAGTTGTCAATTACAGAATTATATACAGAAAGTTAACCGGGCGTAGATTAAAGTATTTCAGTTATCCAGTGCGGCGAACATGCATCGAATTTTCTCTTCTTTCTGTTCTCTTTTCACGACGTCCTCGGCTAGTGCGCTCGCGGAGATGCGGCAAGGAGAAAAAACGTCGGCTTTGCATGCGATTAATGAAATTCGTCGCATATTTTCAGGAAGCAGAGCCGTGCGCGACCGAAAGTCCGCCTAGCTTTGCAGGGCTTTGGTCGCGATTTCATGTCTTTTTCTGCCAATTAAGGAGGAATTTTCCTGCCGTGGATCGCGGTTAGGTGAAAAAATACCATTCGTAAACTGATGTAACTATTTCTGCTGGAAATTCATCGATTTTAATTTACGTATGGGGTTGAGAATGTTTGGGTAATATAAGTATTAAACATAATTTCATGACGTACTTTTTCACACATCTTTAGGACGTTGTCATCATATACAAATATTTTTCTTGAAGAATTTTAGTTTTGCTTGTGAAATTTAAAGAGATATGTGGTAACTTTATTTTGAAACCACAATTATTTTAACCGCATTTCGATCGGCTCCTTTTTCAAGCTATTATGTTTTTGAAAATATTAGTTTAATGAGAAATTTTAAAACATTGGTGTGTATCCCTCAATAGGTAAAACGCCTCTACTACAAGGTAAAAAGAATTCGATTTAGTTTATCATTTATTGGGGTTTACCCCAACTTGCTTAAGAGCTAACCTCTACACTGTCCTACTACGCTATCCTTGTAGTAAAAACTTACATGGCGCAGTACTAACGATTTTGTAGAAATAAGTAATACAAACAACTGGACTCTAACGTACACGTTTATCATTTAATACTAGCCGTTGTAGGAAAAGTTCACAGCTGTTTGTAGTATTAATTTTGTTTGAAATACTAACACCATTTTGTTATAATTTGTATATATTTGGTAGTAGCAAAAATTGACACACTATTGTAGGAACACTTAGCACACTCTGTAATTATTTCACAATATCAGCATATATTTTTACTAGTACCTTACTGTGATATCTACCATTGCACAACAATGTGCCAATAAAACCACAAGATCATATAATAAAAAGGACTATATGTTTAAAACCCATCCTATTTCGTACTTAATAATATACATATTTATATCAGGCAATTATAATTCGTAATAAAAATAATCTTCTATACGCTTAATATATCTACATATCAGAATGTCTGGTGAATAAATATTTGATACATTCTTTATTTTAATAAGTTTGATAAAATGTAATAACCCCAACAATGGTTTAACGTAGATTATATATGTTGTAATGATGCCAAAACATTGCGCAAGTTTAACCAATAATCTAGGAAACTTCGACGTAGATCGTCCAAATACAAGTACATAGCTTCTGGGATACTTATACTTATAATGCTTATATATTATAATGTATTGTTCGAGCTATCATCTCAAATCTGAACATTCTATAGCCTCGCTGTGTAATGCAACTCTCAAACGATTGAGGAAATAATAATCCAAAGTGTATAGATGCACCCAGTTTTATACCCTAATTAGAAATGTATGATAAGAGTCATTGAACTGCAGATATTTTTAAGAAACATTATTATGATGTGTTTATTATAGAATAAAAATTTTTGCTCACCTTTACAAACTGTTTTCATTCTTCCTCACTATATATTCATTGTAAGCCCGGGTTAACAAACCTAGCGTCATTTAATTCATAAAACCGCTGTACCTAATTTATACTTATCGTACTATGTGAATAGAGATGTTTGTTTGCAAATACTTAGATAAAACGGAATGTTTACGTTAAATGTTAATATTGGTGAACTGTTGATAGAATTATTGAAACTTTATTCATCCATGAATTGATAAGAATTTCTCATGTAATCATTAAGCCAATTAGCTAAATATAATTACATATTTAAACTTTATATTGCGGATGAGAAATTACAGAAAAGCATGTTTAAAAATATATTTTCTTTTACATTCTTAGACTGTGACAAAACAAACGTTAATATGATAATTAAATAGAAGGTAAAGTGAATTTTTACATTAATTTTGGGCAATGGAAGGATTTATAATGGAACGAATGCAACCTATTGATATTTGACACATAAAAAGCAACTCAATAGATTATATTGGTTATGAAAATCGACGTTTTCATAACCATTCTCTTTGACACTGTTATGCTAAATTTATGTCAAAGCCCAAATTTAGTTAATGTAATGGATTTTGATTTACATTGCTCTTGTTGATTTAGGGCAGCAATTCGTTCTATTTGATGTGTAGATAGATATATCTATCGATTTGTTGTCAAACATAGAGTTCCACGTATAAGTAAATATAAAGATGTATTTGCTATTAAACATATCGAGGTTAAAGATACTTCTGTTTACAAAATATAGAAGCCATTAAATCAATAAATATTCCAATATGTGTATTATATTGCAAAATCATCGGTAACCGATAAATACATCGGCTAGGATCACTTCATTGCCTAACAGCTTTAGTTATAAGTGATTGGTTAGCTGTGTCCTATGATTCTTCTTGAAGGTATTTAGTACACAATCAATAAAAAAACTTTAATTAATTTGCCACAGAAATATGTTGATGTTGTCGGATATTTTCTAGAATAAAAACTATATAATTATGAATGAGTGAAATTTTTATACTACTTTAAAATCTGAAATACATAGAATACATAAAATTGCAATCACCTTATGAGATTATTTATTATAAAGTTTTCTATTCTTTATATAAATAGAATTCCTAGAAGGTTATTATTTTGACGGCGTTATTTTCTATAACTTGCAGAGGTAAATTAAAAAATTATATTTCGATTTAAATTTCTTGGGATATGGACAAATTATTTATAGTATAAAATTATAATATACAGGCTGGACAACCACATATGGCGCGGGCTCTATATGGAAAAGCATATGATTTCTTGAAATCTTTTTTCTTTGATTGACAACAAAATTTCATCTCTCTATTTATCCAAAACCCATACACAAAAGTCAAGACGACACTGGAAGTCTTTCTCACTAATCTGTTGATGCATTTGAATATGGTACAGGTGAAATTTTTATTTTTTAATAATCCTAACATCAAATTGCTTACTTATTCCTGTTTCCCGACTAATTTTGCGATGACTGGTATAAGGATTTTCTGTAAGAAATCCGACTACAAGAAACTCGTTTTCTTCATTTCCTACAATGGACTTCCGTCGTCGGTTGCCTTTCTCATATTTTACGCTTCCAGTTTGCCCAAACATTTGAAGTACGCTTTCCAACGCAGTTTTTCTTGGATGTGATCTATCTGGATATTTTTGTAATAATCTCATATTGATTTTTTCTCTCTTGAATAGAATAAATTTTCATTTTTTATAACAATTTAATCATAAATTTCACAGTTCAACCAAAGTAGGTTTTGAATGCTGTCAAATAATAGTAAATTGTTTATACATGCTTAGTAACTATGTGTAAGCCAACTGAATTTAAATAAATTGTATTAAATGTAGTCCTCGAAAAAATGAAATGCTAACCACAAGAAAACTATGTTAGGCCAACAAATTACAACCAACTATGTTAGGTATAGGGAACCCTAATATATTTTGAAAGGGAATTAAATTCTACGTTGGATAGTATCATCAGATATAGGGTGTTCTATTTAAGATAAGAAAGTTAATTTACTGCAAAAGTCATCAAACTTAAACAAGCGTTTTTTAACACTCTGTATAACTGTATGACTAAAATTTCACTTAATTTCATTGCTTGGCCTCTTAGCTGAATGATGAATGTAGGTAGATATGTTTAATTTTGAATTACACAGTAAAAATCAAACTTACATTTATACTGCAATTTCATAAATTTTAAAATATCTCCAAAACCGATGGTTTTAGGAATATGGAGTATTACATAAACTTGCCCTAATTTGGTCGTTAGATTCCAAATATGTCATTATATATAGGATGTTCCATTTAAAAAAAGGTAACTTTGTTATGGATCTTTTTTCTCGAACATCCTGTATAATTCGAAATAATTTTAAATTGTACATACAAAGGTCTAGCATTCAACTAAATAAAAAGGATTTCAAGAAATCATATGCTTTTCCATACAGAGCCGTATGAATGGAATTATATTATCCTAATGTAAAAATCCCTTATAACGTATATAATCCGTAATTCTTAAAAATAAGTGCAGAAATTTATGATGATTGTTTGTTTTTTTTTCTTCTATTCATAGCTTTTCCTATATTTATTAGTTCTAAAATGTATGGTTTTTTCAATTACATGTTTTTTTTTCTTTTTAAAGAAGTAATGTTATTAGAATACTTATGACATTTTGATTTTTCCGAAAGACGTTGCATTGTTTCAAAAAGAAATTTTATGAACTTTATAATAATACAACTTTATAATAATACAAAAAATAACACACTCAGTGTTATTCCACTAGTGATTTGGTGAGGAGGATATCTTCCAAGGTTTACCTTAGCCGAAAACACTAAGTTTAACACTGCTCTTCACTTGTTTTCTACTGAAGATGCCAACTTAGTTGCCGAAATACGTATTTAGATTTGTATCTTTAATTTTTGTGGTAAGGGATTTTTTCACTTTTTTTTTTGGATTTTTGTTATAGTTTTCAAGCCACAGTCTCCACCCATCACAGGATACTTTGATCCTTATTTAGTAATTTGACGTTTCTAACTTTGATATCTCAATACTTGAAATTCGATTTCGTATGCATTTTCTGTGACAGCTGGCAATGTCGACAGCTTTCTCATTGTTAAAGCTAATCCTTGTTCAAATCTAATCTCGCACAAAAAGTTACGCTTGTCAACAAATATAAAGACACGACTAATATAATTTTCTTTTCCAAAAAGAGATAACAAAAGTATCACCCCCTACTTAGTACGGAGATTACGTTGACGTACGGTAGCATCTAGTGAAAGATGGAGAGAGACAGAGCCTCTCAAGAATTTCTACACTGGCTATCTGAAATAATTGATAGGGGTCTATAAAATCTTATAAATTCAACGAGGCGAGACCGCTGCGTCCGTCCGAGGAGAACGATCTCCTCTCCGGATAACGAATAGGACGTACGCCCCTAAAGGTTTAGGAAGGCAGGAGTGGACGTCGATGAACGTCCGATAAAAGATGAAATTAAATTATCTCCACCCATAATAGATTCTAAATAATTAGCGATAGACGAGTGAAAATATCGAAGTATTACATACTACGTACGCTATTGAACCTTCTGGGAGGCGTAGCCGTTTGAGTAATGGATCGTTCGTGTGGTTTCCATTAAGTACGAGTTGTGTACCGCGTGCGTGTTCACGTGTAATAAGGAAGAAACCGTGGAGATGGTATAATTGTTGTTTAAAGTTTGGTGATTGAATTTAGACAAAATAGTTTAGCGGATACTGTTGCAACATGCAATGGTGGAACTAACTACTAAATGTAGATATTTACCTATTATAAGTTGCATTAAAAAATTTTCATTACTTTAAAATTGTATGGAATCATCCTAAACTAGCTGTTTTGGTAACTTCCTACTAATTCATGACCTTCACGACAATCGATTTATTTATTTTGGTTTCCTACTTCGTAATTTTAGAGTTCGGTAGTTCATCTTTACCTAAGATCTATATATATATATTGCTACGAAACTTGTAGATATTTTATTTTAATTTATTAAATTGATTTTATATTAATTCAACACTGTTTTATTAACATTCAGACATGCAGCGTCCTCTGTTAAAGTTAAATTTACTACACAGATAAGCTATGCCTCAATAAGTAGATGCATCTGTAGCACACAAGTGAATGAAATCAACCCCTCTACCTGTTTTTGAGTATACTGCATACCAATCGTAATACTATATTATCTTCAGTAACACTTGGGACGTGGATGACTGTAGTTCTCCAAACAAAGAAGTATAATATAGCTTAATTGATGTGTTATAAACTTTGTCTCTTTTCTAAAAGTTATTCATTTGTGATGTTATTATATTATGATGAAAAATAAAACATTTTGTAATATAATTTTGTTTATTTCGAGTTAATAAAAAGTGATGAACAATTAAGATGAATATTCGCTCTCTCAGGGTAAGTAAGTAAGTTCAAATACTATTTAAATTGTACAAAATAAGATTCCTTGAATCTTAATCCAAACTAAACTCAAATATATCTTGTTTAAATATTAAAATTGAATTCAAATCTCCCGCTAAACTCCCGTCATACAATCGCGTATTGTCAAAAACCTTTCTACAACTGCATACGTTTGTTTACATCAAAACTCCCTAGAAATCACCGTTATCAAAACCCTCTAACCTCAGAATTTATTTACGCTCTGAACGCCTGTTATAAGTTCGAAAGATGAATAAACGCTTACTTGAAGTACGATAAATAGCTCCTTTATACAGCAAATACTGATTTCAACGATGCAACAATCTTTCCAGCTCCAAATCAGCGTCTTTTCGATGTCTCAGCTACTAAAGTTGTATAGAAGTCCCTCGATCATCCACCGGATCAGAAATACGTCCCCCAATTCTTCGAAATTAATGGATTACCATCATTTTTGCACAACACACACAACACTTCATTCTTGGCAAGATGGCAAGTAAATCTTAAGTTAAATGACTCTTATAAATATTTAAATTTTGAAATTTCTAGATGTTTTCGAAAATACAACCAACTCAGGAAAATATCGAAAAAGAAGTCCTCACAATTGTTTTAAAAAACATTCATATCTCCTTGGCATTATAAATCCCAGCAACGGTGAAAGAATATCGTTTCCAACGATACGAAACCTTAAATCAACCCACGTTCGTACGATCAGCGAAGGAACTTTATACCTAAAAAATCCATGGAAACGTGCCCTTTTTAATTAGATACGATATAGTGAGTGTTTAGTTTAGATTTTTACAATAAATTTACAAAATAGATAAATACATAGATCAGAATACATTTTATAGGTACATTATACAATAACAAACGTATGTTGCTGTATGTTGTTTAGGTTAGGTATGATATCATAGCAATATATATATATTATAATCACTCTATTACTGAAGTTGCATCGTCATAATGAACCTTTTTATTGGACAGGCATACAAATACTAAAGGGCTAGAAAATAAACAGTCACCTGATACCAATAATATGTTACACGGATGGTGCTGTATTATAAGTAGCAGAAGGGGTAGATTGTAAATAATTTGAATAGATTTAAAAAACAAAACATATAACAAGAAAATCTCAAGAAGAGAATCAGGAACGTCCAAAGTTACACCCGCATTAAACGGTCCTATCTAATGAAAGACAGAAATGGAAAATGCTGGCTCAAGTAGGGGTAGTTGGAGCAAAGCAGCCCTAGGGGTCAAAGAAGATTTGTACAATATATTCTATACAGTAACAACACCTATGAGCGTCACCAGGCGCACACTTCCTGTAGGCATCTAAAAGTAATCAGTGCACATTTATTGGTTATTGAGACTACACATATTTTTTTCCGGTAATATTTTATTTTTAAACTATGTGTTTGTAATATTCACCAGTAAGTAAAGTAGCACACAGAGAAAAATCGCTATTGTAGTATTTACACTTCACTATTTGACAGAAATTGTAGTAAGAATTCCTACTATTGTACAAAATTGTTGAACAACGTCGTTGCATTTTCCTACATCAAGGTTACAAGAAAAGCAATAAAATTGTTGAAAAGTATTGTGTGAAAATCTCCTATAGGATATAGTGAAATATTTTACAATATGTTACTAATAGTGAATATAATAAATTGCATATAATGTAGTGAAGAAAGTTATAACAACAGATATAACAAATTTACTATGTGTTGTGTTTATTTGGTTAAGTGCTAGCAACAGTCACCTTACTTTGATTATTATACATAACTGGAAACCGCATTAACAATGAGGTGAAATGAAATGAATGCTGTATAATTTTCAAGGCAATCCACCGTCAGAAAAATTGGAAATACATCATCTTAAAAATGTTGGAGAGAAAATAACAAATCCTCCTGCTATTACACAAAGCAAAATCCATATACTAAAATCTTCACTTCCGTGTGTCACAGAAATTGTAGAAATTTTACAATAACTCAATGCAGTTTCTTATACCACAGTTACAAAAAGAGCAATAAAATTATTAGAATTGTAGCACAATCTTCTACAATTCAAAATGTTTGTTGCCTATCTGACACTGTATTATAGCAAAGTTTTATATCTATATATGTAGTAGGAATATCATAATACTCATAATTAGTTTAGCTACATAAATATGTAATATTGCAAATTTTGTCGTAAAGATGGCCCTACGCTTGTTTCATAATCTTTGAAATTCTTACTCAATGTAAATTGTGATCGGTAAATGTGGCTATGTAATATCTATTTGATGCTTACACATGGTTAATATCATATAAAAGGTACTGTGATTGACAAATCGGCCACAGACTAGAATTACGAGGCGCTTCCATACCGATACTCTGCAGTACGGCCCGGTTTGATATCCGAAATCACGCCCAATATGACGGCAATTCGCGCGCTGTCACGGACTAATCAAATTATATCCAACTATACTAATTATTGCAATAGTGTAGTTGATTTATATGTAAAATCTTGTTTACAAAATTTACTACAGGAGTTTATAATATTTTGGTTGTAATAGATTGGTTGCAATTTTTACCACTGGGGTAAATGTGCTATCTGCAACAAGTGATCTGTATGTTGTGCTAATTTAATATACAAGTTATGTCAACATAAATTATTTAACGAAACTGCGCATTTTGTTGCAATAAATGCAATGATTGTTGTCAACAATTTTGTAAGAAATTTTAATAGAAGTTGTGCTCGTCCCTATATGTTCTACAACTTATTGTACTATTTTTTATAATTGTTTTAAAATTTACAACATTTTTTTTCTGTGCAGTTTATCCGAAGAGTTATTTGTCCAATATTAAACAAGCTTTGAATACCATTTTATATACGGGATGGGACAAAAGTGTGGAGACCCTCAATTTTTGAACGAGTTGATATTTAGAGAAGTGGTATAAGATGATGAAACCTATTTTCTCTGTAGGATGGCATCTAGCCCCACCTCCTTGGAGTAGGAGGGTGGGGGTGACTAAAACGAATTAAGTAGCATGATAGATCAAACGAGGACTCTTTTCGAGGGTCTTTTGAAAAAATTCGATACGGCGCTCCGATGATCACAACACAAAGGATGTTCCTTTACATTTTGAATTAAAAGTGCGGAACTTTTAGGACTTTTCCTTCTGTGGTTATTAAAGATCGAGTGTACAGAGTTAAATCTCAATGATTTGCCACTACGAATTATCGACGAAATGGCATTTACTACTCGCGAAATATTGCAAACACACAGACACACTTATCGAACGTCGAACTTTTTTAAAAAAAAAAATTTTCGCTTACAAACATCTTCAAAATGAGCCCTAACTTGACCTATCATGCCATTTAATTTTTTTTAGTCACCCCCATCTCTTGCTTCAAGGAAATGGGGGTTGGATGCTATCCTGCACAAAACATAGCTTTTATGATCTTATACGACTTCACCAAATTTCAACTTTATATCTAAATTCCTTAAAAAATTATGGGAATGGTTCCTTCAATAGCAACGCTATCGTCATCAGCAGTAAAACTGAATTGTTCATTGTTCAGTCATTTCTTGTCACAATTCTTTGCTAAAATAATAACAATTGAAAAAAATCTCGGAAAAGGAAATTATTGTTTCAATTTTTACTGAGACATCAAGAGTCAAGAGACATTTTTGATCACATCCTTGAAATAAATTAAAATAATAATAATAAACTAATAGGTTGTAAACCATATTCCAAGAAACTTACAGTTCCTCTAGTTTTAAGATTATTTTTATCAAAAGTTACGAATAATAAAGCTGAGTTACTCTGAAGTCGTCGAACACGCAGAAACTATGTCAAAAAGTAAGCTTAGAATTTTATAAAACTCCAAAATCCTTCACTGAGGTATTTCTAGGTATAACGGCGTTATTAATACCTTAATAGGAGGTAATGGGTTTGATGAATGTACTGTAGAGAACAATAGAGCATATTTTTAGAAATTATCGAAATATTGTCTAAGAAATATCAATTATTAGTTATTGTATCGATATCTTCTTGCTATCTCAGGTATCATCTTTGTTCAAGATTCTGGTAAAGATTTTTAAGTCGTCAACGTATGCCAAAAATAACTGCTCATTTGCAATTATTTAGCCTATATAACAATTTTGAAATATGCGATTACCATGAAGTTAAAATGTATATCATCAGCCTTGGTTAAAAAATATTATTTTTAGTGCTTAAATAGAATTATCCTTGGTGGTAATATAAGAATTCCTATATCATTATACGCCTGCAGAAGGCACATCATCATAAATAATTTTATCAATTATATTTAAGCCCAGTAGTAAGGTTGTTTAGCAATAAAATCGTTTATGGCACCATGTATAATAAATTCTAATATTCTGGCCATATACCTCAACTTGCAAGAGAGGTAGCTTTATTAAAACAGGGAGCTAATGTAACTTTAATGTTTTAAGTATGCATTAAAGTTTTACACATGCACATCTTAATGTGATGATACGTTCATATGCAATACACCTATACTTAAATTCAAAAGCTTTAGCACTAAACACATGAAGGAATTAAACAACACCCTCACTCGACGATATTTTTCATTTCTTTTTCGATACGTCCCACGTCACCGTCCCACTATTTTTTACCTCCGCACTCTCGGCTTGTTCATGTTTTGTTCCGAGCCAGACATCCATCAAACTGCGGCTATTATTGTCTTTCAACGTCATTTCCGTCAGCTTACGGGAAGGGAACACAACATTAATGGGCCTGGTTTTGTTTTTCCGTTTTTATTCTCGTCTCCTTCACCTTCCTTCCTCCGTATATTCCGATACAATAAGGCACGTTTCGTTGTTTTCTCCTGCTTCTGGTAGTCTCGCGTTCTTAGCGCACCGCTGGCTGTCGCTGCTTGCGGGCGCGATCTTGGTGCCGTATTATTTTATTTCACGCGTTTGGGACTACTTCACACTTCTTAATTTGATTTGTCGCCAGAAGAATCTGTTTTCGGCGACATAAGAACGAAAGCAACTCTCGTCCCTAGAGCGTTGGGAAGGAAATTATTGAAGTCGATCTTGAGAGCTCCTCGACCTAAAAATATCTTCATGCATAGCGAAATTTACTCAATTTTTTAAGGACAACTTGTTTTATTAAAAAAACATATTCAAATTTTCAGGTCCTTAGGTCTTGTTAGCTTGCTCCAAGTGTCAAGATTCAATCATTAGCGCTTATCATTCACCGAAATACGTGTTGAAGATATGTTTTCGATCAGCATATTAAATTGTTTGCACTCTCTGTTTCAAGGTAATTCTTATATTATTTCTGCATGCTCGAATCGAACATGGATCAAACATGATAAGATATTTACATACTTTTAAAATCCGCATGGAGCAACTAGCGGAAAAAAAATGAAACAAATTATGCCCCATCAGAACAGACCATCGTTCAGTATAAGGATCTGTCTTCTAACATATTTATCTGATGCGAATCTAGATGCCATATTCTCATTTTCAATAGAGCTTAGTTCTGGAATACCACGCGAGAACCATGAACGTTATTGCTTATAAATACTTTTATTATCGTACATTGTTGCAACTCATATCTGCTCATAATGTCAAAGCCGTGTCACCCTAGGATTCAATGTTATAATATGTTCTCGGTAGTCTTGATTTCTCATTGATACCAAGGACATATCTAAATCTTAATTTTGTTTATTTTCTTGAAATAGTATTTAAAAAGACAGTGATCTCATATTAGGCCAGTAAGCAGCTGTAATCCAGCCTGGAATTAACTAGATTTTCCCATTCATGTTCTAAAAATATCTATTTAGTGAGAAGGTGATTTTCAATGTCCACAGAGCTGATTATTGTCCAGCTAAGCAGCTATATTTTCGTTGTTATTGGGAGTATATTCTAGCCTTGAAAACCCTTTAAGACAATATAAAAGTTTTTGTATGGTTACACTCTTAAAGTTTTACTTTTTCTTAGAAATTCGAACTGTGGTAAAAAGTGCAACAAACAGTGTAGAAGTTTATGATTATAATTTAAACCTGAAATGTACGAAAAAGTAGACAATAAATTTTACTACCCTACTTATTTGTTTTATAATACAAACAAGAATGTTTCAGCAAGCGTTATTACAATATATAATCGGTGGTGATTCTATGTAAATACATATTAATTATACAGAAATTATGAGACATTAGACCGATTTTTTTTTACCACTCCTCGTTATTAATTATTAAAGTCAAGGCACAGAGAACTTGGAGGACTTGCTGTTCCTTAATGACTTTCAAACATTGTCCTTTGGCAAAGTGTTTTCATTCATCAATAGGTACTATATAACAAATATAATATTAGTGACTGTGAATTAATTTCCACCCTACACTGAACCAAAAATGGCTCCTAAAACAATGAAAAAATTCATTGTTGGCACGAAATAATGCATTAAAATTGATCCGAATAATGAGCTTAGCAAATCAACGAACAATATTATACTAAATGACAAAGGAATTTATTGGGTGAAAACTATTCATTGTATTAATGAAATCAAAGTCATTGAAAATGAAATGCTGACTTGATTGGTTTAATGAAATATGTTATTGTTGTAAAAAATAACTACTTTATTTAGTTTACTGACCAACCGCGAGTTATCAATTTTATGTACGGATTAGCAGAATAGAATGAACAACGGCATATCAATACAATGAACATTATTTGTTGATGTGCAGGTCGCAAGTGGTTGATTCAATGTATGTTGTTCATAATCCGAACGGATTTTAGGAATTTTTATAGAGTAAACTTGTAATCAAAATAATGAACTAATTTATTGATGCAATAATCGCATTTCTTTCACTCAATAATCATCATGAGCGAATTGAAGCAACTTTAATTAACATTTGATTTGCATGGCAGTAAAAGTGCGATTAGCAATATGCTCGAGTTTCTGTCTACCAGGCGTTATCAACTTCAGTTCGAGTGCAAAAGATCGCAGCTTAGCTGGTAATGCAGTCACAGATCTAGCTCGGACAATTGACAAACATCAAAGAAAAAACTCCTAAATACAATCGAAAAATACCACCAAACGATTATCACTGACAATAGCCAACTTCTAAATGCTGGATAACAGATGCAAGATGGTTAAACACATGCGTTATGTTTGAAATATATCATTGGGCATTGTGCAAATACTTTTGTTATTAATATAGTGAACGTTTTCATTAAATCTAGGAATAAGGGTCATTAAGGTATGTTATATGTTCGTTCTTGCAATAAATTGTAAGCCATTAAAACAATGGACAAGGTATCATTTAATACGTTATTGCGTTCATATGGTAAATAAGTTGTTGTACGTAAAAAGTAATAACGCATATTCATTTCCTGTTCATATTATCAACAAAGTTATTTGTTGAACCTATGAAAGAATATATATTATAACAAATATTATCCTTGGATTAATGTAAAATGATTTTTTACAATAATGATAACGTATTTATTTCCACTAACGAATCTTGTTAATATAACCACAGATCGTAAATAATATTTTATCATAAGAATTAAATATTTTGTTCTGTCAATGAAAATTCACACAATTAATGTAGATTATTGATATAACGACTAGCATTTTTTTAGCGTCCTTATCTCTAATAATAACTGCGACTTTATGGTATAAGAAACTTTTAAATACATGCAGAATATTTTATCGTTTTATTGCTTCCTCTATTTGTCATAAATAGGAAAATTGTTTTACAATTCTTCTTAAGCTACCTCTTAAACGTCAGTTGCCGTCAATATTTACTTCTTAAAAGGTTCAAAAAAGGTTCTATTGTAACTAAAAGCACAGCATTGTGATTTGCACGCTATTTTTTCTACCTATAATTACCCGCTATTGCTCATAAAATCAAGGTAGAAAACTTGCAAACCATGGAATATCATTTTACAATAGCTAAATAAAAATATGTCTTAATTGTATGTTTTGTTTCCCATTCTTTAAAGACTTGATGATAATTTATTGCAAATATTGCGTGAATAAACCATCTAATAAAATAAACTTAATTTGTAATGAAGTTTCATTGCCGAAGCTGTTTTAATACTTCTAAAGTTTTACAAGCATCAGTGCTAACATACTTCTAAATTATACCTATCTCGGCTATTATGTACTACACTATACAAAATAAAGATAATAAACCCGAACTATTTAGTATAATACCATACTAACGCCATAAGATTTATGTCCATGCATAATACAAAGACTCTCATAAAAGTTTATAGACACTTTATTCGTATCAGGCGGCACCGTTTATACATAAAGTAATGTTTGAACTTAAGACCAACGCCTTCCCACCTTTTAAATTAACGTAAACGTAGTTACTTACGTGTTTTATAAAGCCAATTTAGTTAACTAATAAAATAAGCGTTGTCCATATACGGAGGGTCCGTAGATCTAACTATTAATTAAATTTCGTCTAGAGAACGATTACGCAGTTGCCAGTGCAATCATAATGTCAACTTTATATCACTTTGAGTACCGCCGTTTATATGAGAACGAACTAAGAATGTCATTATTCTATATTAATTATGGTCGATAATTTTATGGGGAGCCATTTCGCGTTTTCACTTCCTTATTCTGAGATATGGACTTGATATCTAGCATATTACTCTATTACCCATAAACGGTTAACGCTTAAAGGAGTGATAAACTTCTATTAAGATTATAAAAGTGGTTATAACTAAGAAGTTATTTTCCATTTCTTCTGTTTGATATTCGTTATGGTTTGCTGTGTATATCGTTGGATCTATGCATGGAAAACCATATGCTTATACCGGGTGACAATAGGATGTGGATACACTCTGTAACTTTTTTATTATTTCAGATCAAAGTTTAAATTTTGGAGGGTTTATAGCGGATTACATTGTGAATTTATGCAACAACTTTGAATGTGCAAGTTGCTTCCAGTTTGACCGGAAGCGTTCCCAACTTTTGATTTTCAAATGGAAAATCGTGTATTTTTTTTACATTTTTCGAATGGGCGTGTTATTCTACGCATGATGAAGCCATCTGCGGATTTTTTCTTTTAACGTAGGTATGTTTCATATAAATTTTAAAACCGAAACTAAGTGGCTGTGGTTCTCATAAATTGCTTTTGGTTTGCATTGTCATCATGAGAAATAAATTCAAATCTGATGTTCTTTCTATGTGTCCTTAGATATTTTCAATTAACCAATAATATTTTCATATTTAACAAGGAATGGTCCCCAACCCGTTCTTAAGAATTAAATAAAACTTGGATGGATTTTACATCTGATACGACTGTGATATTCTAGTTTCCGTTTCGGTTGGTAAACGGCTTGAGGAGTAGTGGCCTTTGAAAATCGGGATTCTTTTAATACTTCGTTAATTAAGAAAACATATAAACATTTAGCAGTTTTAAAGGGCCATCGATATACTCTAACTTTGGTTCAATAGAGGCACGTCCACTACTCATCGCGATGCACAAAAGAATGGGCAGTTGTTTTTGTGTTAATTATATTCACTGTGGCATATCATTTGAAATAAAAGTATGACTATATACTTAGGTCTAAATATGTAAACACTAAATAAGAGAACCGATAAAATATGGTTCCTAGTTTATTGTTTAAACTGCTTCGGGGGTAGTATATAAAAAATCTATTAAGTACACCTAGATTCTTTTATTGTATGAGATGTGTAAATCAGCGAAAGCAGAGAGAAAGATTTCTTTAAATCAAAGAAATATGCATTCTTCCAAATTTTCTTGACTTTTTAATATATATATCTGTAGATCTTCTTGGTTTTTAAAAGTCAAATAGTTAAACACTATTAAACTGAGTAAAACGTTTCGGTTTATTTACCAAACCTTAATCATTTATTAGAAGTAACTCTTTTCATTAGTAGCAAAACATTCTGTTGTTCAATGAGGAACATAATTGCTTTGGTGTAATAATGTTCACTCAAAGCAATATATTGTAAACTAAGATCAACATTTGCTTGAATCAAATGTAAAGGAAACTCTGATTGAGAAAAAATTGTTTTTCGTTAAAAATAACTCACTTGGATTGAAATTACACTGGGCATTACATGAACAACACTAACTGCATTGACTTAAGGAACGCAGAGCTTTAATCTCAATATTAAATAAATTTGTATTAGTGACTAAAAGCAATATGTTTGTTTGTATGAATTAGTTGTTTATAATAATACTGACCAGTTGAATTGTAATACTATTTTATTCCTAACTGTCTGAAAAATGCCATCAAGGCGGGGCTCATGGTCTATCGTTGGAATTACCCTACTAGCAAAGCAATATAAGCTATATCCGTGATCACAACCTAAGGAATCAAGAGTTTAGATCTGCAGCTTCTAGGGGACACAAGCCAAACATTCAAGTCACGAGATGACCGCTGCAAAGTCGGTAAAATTTGGTTAATTGTGTTTAAGCAATTTTTTGTTGATGTGTTTATATTACGTCATGGCAAACTGTTTCTGGAATCACTAAGGTACATACGCAGTCGTCTGTAATAATTTTACACAAGCTATCTAGCAAGACTGACAATCCATGAATTGTCCAAGCGAGATTCGTAACTGAATGTGTTGAATGATAACCTACTGAAGGTCTACTAGTACACAAAATACAATTGAAAAATTTACAGAAGGATTATGTGCAATTACATGTCATCTTCATGTAGGTAAACGTTAATTTTTTCGAAATTTAAATGCAGTACAAACTTATAGATGCAAAAACGATTTTATATGAAGTTATGGCAAGACATCCATACTTCCGTTCAAATCTAAAAGGACAACATTATGAGCAACATCTAGTGTCTTGTAGAAGCACTTAATATCGTACAAATAAAACCGAAAGAAAACAACGCAAACAGACCCATGAAACTCATCGCCGTCGTAAAATGTCTTTCTCTTTATATAATAGTACTTTTTACTAACGTTATTCTGCTAGATAGAAGTAAAGGTTTACTTTATTACTGCGGTAAATTCAATAATCCTATCATCTAATATTTACGTTCAAGGAGAAACGTGTGCCGGTGATGCACATTTTTATTACTGCCGCACTAAAACCCGATGTTAAAACCCTTTTTAAAAGTCATTCTCAGCTCGTAAAAACGCGCTCCGAAATTAACACTGAAAAAGAGCGGCGTTTCTTCCTACTCTCCCGAGTATGGCCGACCTCGTTCGCCTACTTTTCTTTTATCTTGCACGAAATCCATGACCCGAACATACATTCTTATAATCCGATACGTCTACACTTTTCCGAAACAATCGCCGTAAAGCTATCAGGAACAAATTGGAACTATAATTGACCGAGTTCGAAATGAACGCCTTGGCAACGATACCGACCCGCCTCTATCTAATGCAGTAATCAGTTCATTAACTCGGTTAGTTAAACTAACAATCTGATTTTTCTAGATTACGAAATAACTGTAGATAAATCCTGTTCATTCCAACCCTTTTTATTGCGATAGGTCAGTATCACTTAGTGATATCTAGGTATAGTTAAGATTAAAAACTAAAAAGAGGTAACACACAATGACATGTTAAGATTCCAGTGAGTAATATATATAATTAAGGCAACCACAAAATTGTTCATTTTGAATTACTTAAAAGAGTTGTTAAATGCAAGGTTCTTAACTTCAAGTTATTGCGCTTTCTTTTGTGTTACTTTACATAAATTCAACACATCTCTGTGATGGTTTTCAATTAATCAGTTCCGTAAGAATACATCCAAGTGGAACAGAATCGTACCATCAAAGTGAAATTGCACATGCCACAAAGTAAGAGAATATATTTGGGTACACCACGGTCATAAATCACTTTATTATTAGATCTTATTAGTTGAAAGACGGGACGTTTTCATTTAAGTTGCATAATTTGTACCTGTCCCTATTTGTCATTGAGCGTGTCCCCATTTTCCTTCACTGAACATTAAAGACGGAACCATTTGGCTAAATTGCGCGCAGGTGACTACGGTAACACCTTTATAATGTCTTGTTAGTCCAAATGTATTAAATAATAATACAGTTATACACATGTCTATACATATATTTAATTATAATTTAATTGTTGCTATTTATGCCTGTTATTTATTAAAATTGCACTGTTGCAATTTTTTTTTTATTTTTTTGGACACTGCACTAAGAGAAATCCTTGTAGTAAAAACTTACATGGCGCAGTACTAACGATTTTGTAGAAATAAGTAATACAAACAAGTGCGCTCTAACGTACACGTTTACCATTTAAAACTAGCCGTTGTAGGAAAAGTTCACAGCTATTTGTAGGATCAATTTTGTTTGAAATAGTAACACAGTTTTGTTAAAATTTGTATATATTTGGAAGCAGCAAAAATTGATACTCTTGTAGGAAAACTTAGCACACATTCTGTAATTATTTCACAATGTCAGTATATATTTTTACTAGTACCTTACTGTGATATCTACCATCGCACAACAATGTGCCAATAAAGCCACACGATCATATAATAAAAAAGACTATATGTTTAAAACCCATCCTATTTGGTACTTAAAAATATACATCTTTATATCAGTCAATTATAATTCGTAATAAAAATAATCTTCTATACCCTTAATATACATACATATTAGAATGTCTGGTGAATAAATATTTGATGCATTCTTTATTTTAATAAGTTCGATATTTTCTACAGTGTACGTTGAAATTAATAATTTAAATCAGGTTTTTTTTATGTTTATGTTTGGAGAGATTGTAGTTGTTTTTAATTTGGCTATATATTCACATACAATAGTTTCTATCATTGTTTGACATGGAATGGGTGAAAACAGATATAACGGGGATAGCGCTGTTTTGCGCATCCCCAATTACATTTACATAACGCGCCAATTTGCATTGCCATGCTCATAGACGATTGACGTTCTCGATCACGCGACACGACACTGAAACGCACATGCGTAGTTCACTTGTTCACTGCAATTGTCTTCCCTCTTGGTTTTACCCGTGTTAGGTGCGGTTGTGAAGAATAGTGCTCTCTTGATGTTTTAATATATATACTTCCCAATTTATTTATTACAATCTTACTATATTACTGTGGTAGTTTCAGTTAATAAACCGTCTTCAGGCACTTACCTAGTAATGTAATAGTACTAATAATCAATTGTCAATGGAAAAAAATGTGAAAATTACCCAAAGTAGAATAAAATTGTCGATTGCAGCTTCGGAAAGGGTACGCCCGTGATGCGGTAGCGTAGCGGTGTAGTAAAATTATAATAAATAAATTATGAAATACTACAGAAGACTGCTGTTTTCTTCTAAATATTTGTGTTATGTTAAAGTCTGTTATTTGTGAATTTGCTTAGTTTAAGAATATATGTTTTTAGTTTGTTAACATAGTGTATCTTTACTACATACTTTGATCCTTATCATTAGAATTAATGATAAAAATATTAGAAGTGCTACAGGCGACTGAAAGGTTTTAAAACTGCAAGGTAGACACTTTACATACTACATTAGATAAAATTCACAATAAAAATTAGTACAAATTATTGCAAATATATAGTAATTTGCATAAGTATATACTACATATATTAATACACAAGTTGAAACTTATCCACACAACAATGTAGTATTAAGTTGTATATCTTTAGTGAATGTTTCAATAAAGGTAAGTAAAATTTATTATAAAATTATAATAATTTAAAATAATGAATGGAATAAATATTACTACAACAGGTATTAATTTATGCTCACCAGTCTATAGAAAAGTCACACAAAGTTGTATACAATTTTACTAAAATAAATACTACTTTATCTTACAACATTCTTGAAAGAAAACTAACTGTTCATTCTTGTTTTTCATACAAATTGTAAGAATTAATACTACAAACTTAGTGCTACAATTTGATGGTAAACATTGCTACAAATTGTACTTGTCCCTATATGTACTACAATGTGTAGTATAAATGCTGACAATTGTAGTAAAATTTCCTACATTTCTCTCCCTGTGTGATTCCTGTATAGTTTATGTTTTCTTTTACAACAAGAAAGAAAAGGAAAATAAAGATTGAAACCTAACAATCTTCTTAAATTAATCATCAGAATATTTTACATGTTCCTTCGAAAAAACATTCTTGGCTAAAATCTTTTTACAAATCTTGTAGTTAGGTAACATGGACAGTTTCGTTGTTAAGTGAAAATTTGTTAAGGGTTACAAATTTTCGATACATTGAAAAAAAAATACTTTTACCATCGATTCCTGCATCTACATACTGCAATATATACTCAAAAAACAAACGTAAAATTTAAAACTGCACAGAAGTTGTATATATGAAATAGTTAAAAAATAATACATTTCAGGTATTCTTTCTATTTTCACTCTTCACTAAAATTAGCCTAATATACCTAGGCCGATTTTATTACCCAGTCACTCACTACACACACAGCCAAAAGCGGGATCACATTTCTACATATCCGCTCAAGAATTCTTCAGATTTATAAATTCCACTATATCACCAACCTCCTATAATAACAAACCAATAAAATTTAATTGTAAAAACATGAGCAGAATAGAATTTTAAATATTGTTTCAGCATCTACCTTACAGAAATTTTCTAATTTATCACTCAATAAAACTGTTCGTTTCACATCTAGGCATTTTCCGCGGTTATAAAACCATATTCTCACTATATATAGTATCGTGAGTTTAATGAACTAAAACACTAATCATTCTCCGTAATTAATTTGAAACGCACGAACCTTATGAAAATTACCGCAATTTTCAATTTTATTACCTTAATACCCATAAATCTCCCAGGCATCAAAAAGTATGAACAGTCATTAAATTTGAATTCTTTAATAAGATTAAATTGTAGACGTATATTTTCTTCATAGGTGATGCGTCGGGACGAATTGTCATGGAACCGACGACGTAAACTTGTAAAGTATCGTTTCCGGTAGCGCATATGCTTTCATCTTCTTTAACAAGTTGACAACAGGAAGGCGTTAACTCTAGTCAGAATCAGAAAAATACGATGGCCAATTACCGGCGAGTGAAAAACGCTTGTTAGCTCTTTGTATTTAAGGGGACACAAGAAATTTATATAAATATGTCATATACGTATAGATAGATATTTAGATGGTTTGTTAAACCTCTAGACTACAGTGCAGTATGGGATAAATCAGTAATATCAATAGACACAAATATATATGTATAAAAGTTAAAACATAATAATTACACAGATTTTTGTATACCTAAATACAAAAGTGAAATGATTAAACGTACAATTCCAACTTGGTTGATCTCAAGGCAAAAACTCACTAAATTAATAATAACATTTTTTAAGCAAAAACTGTTTCACAGTATACTTGAATTTAGTTGAAGATGTTATAGTTTTTAAATTTTCTGGCAACTTGTTATAAGCTTTTATAGCTGAAAAGCAAGGACTTTTTTCAAAGTCTCTATAGTATAAAGGCGTTTCACGTATTATACGAATGGTAAATATTTACATTTGCTATATTTTTTAGCTTATCTTTCGCATAAGTACCTGCATTATATAAATACATGGCAACGGCAAAACTCTCATTGACTTCTGATTTCGGTCAGGCAAGCATATAACACAGGTGCCCATCTTCTACATAATCTGTCAACGTGCTCACCCTATCTACATCTATAATCGATAATGATTCCTAAAAACTTTGTTGTATAAACTTGACGAATAATAGCACTATTAAATCTTAAAAAATGTAGTCTTTTCGTTGTTTACAATTAAGTTGTTACAGCGCAAGTGTTTATTAACGCAAGCTAAACTATATCTCGCCTGTTCTACTGCTTCTGTTTTGCGACGGTTGCTTATTAAGAAGGATGTATCATCAACAAACATAATCGCCCCCTCTACGGAGATATCGTTTACATATATGATATACAGCAAAGGACCGAGCACACTCCCTTGCGGTACACCACTTTCCATGATCAACTCCCCAGAATACTTGCCATTCATGTGCACATAATGCGTTCTTCCCTCCAGATAGCTTTTAAATCATTCAAACACACTATCGCTTCTCCTATAATGATACATTTTATCAAACAACATCTTTTGATTTATCAGATCGAAAGCTTTACTTAAATCAAAAATATGGCTGTGCTATAGTTGCTTCAAGGTCGATGCTATAGCAATTGAAGTGTTGCGACTCGTGCGAAATCCAAATAAATTGTCTTTTAAAATATTATGTTTTTCTAGAAACTAAATCAACCTCGATGCCATCACTTTCGCAAATACTTTAGAAAATTAGCTCAACAACGATATTTAACGATACTCCGATAGGTACTGTTCTTTTTAAACACGGGTTTTATTTTTGTTTTTAAACTTTTCAGGATATTTTCCTTGTACTATAGTACAAGCCTACTTGTTAATAATACGTAGCAGTATATCCAATTTCAGTAATCCGCATGAATATGTATTTTTTACACAGGGAGAAAAATGTAGGAAATTTTACTACAATTGTCAGCATTTATGTAGTACATAATATAGGGACAAGTATAATTTGTAGCAATGTTTACCATCAAATTGTAGCATTAAGTTTGTAGTATTAATTCTTACAATTTGTATGAAAAACAAGAATGAACAGTTAGTTTTCCTTCAACAACGTTGTAAGATACGTTGTATACAATTTTGTGTGACTTTTCTATATACTGGTGAGCATAAATTAACACCTGTTGTAGTAATATTTATTCCATTATTATAATTTTATAATAAATTTTACTTACCTTTATTGAAACATCCACAAAAGATATATAACTTAATACTACATTATTGTGTGGATAAGTTTCAACTTGTGTATTAATATATGTAGTATATATACTTATGCAAATTACTATATATTTGCAATAATTTGTACTAATTCTTATTGTGAATTTTATCTAATGTAGTATGTAAAATCTCTACCTTGCAGTTTTAAAATGTTTCAGTCGCCTGTAGCACTTCTAATATTTTTATCATTATAATTTATCGTTAAAGTTTCATTTCATTGTTAAAAGGATCAAAGTAGGTAGTAAAGATATACTATATTAACAAACTAGAAACATATACCTATTCTTAAATTAAACAAATTCACAAATAACAGACTTTAACATAACACAAACAAAACAAAACAGCAGTCTTCTGTAGTAGGGTAATTTTCACATTTTCTTTCATTGATATTTGAGTAGTATAATAATAATAATAATAATAATCTTTATTTCCAAGATCAAATATGACATAGGGCACGTCACAAAATATACAAAAAACATATGTGTATAAAAAACATTGTCAATAATGGAGCATGAACAAACAACAACAAAAAAAAAGAAAATAAAAAAAAAACAATAAGGATAACTGGATGCTGGACATGAGAAAGCAGCTAAGAACTGTCAGACATACTGCACAGTTGAAAGTATTCACTAAGAGAATATACACAATTCTCATTAAGAAATGCCCTAACAGCACCCCTAAAGTGTGCCTGATGAGAAATTGATTTATATTCTTCAGGCAATGCATTAAATAGACGTAATCCTAGTATAAGAGGAGAATTTTCTTTTAATTTAAGTGAATAAGCAGGTACATGAAAATTAAATTTGGATCTGGTATTATATCGATGAATATCTTTGTTACATAAAAATGTATGTTTATTCTTATATATGTATATTAATAGTTCGTGTATGTGCATGGCTGGCATTGGAAGAATGTTCCATTTTTTGAAGTAAGGTCTACAAGATTGTCTACTGTCAATGCCTGCCATACAACGAACTATTCTCTTTTGTGCTAAGAATACTTCCTTACTAACTGGCGATACACCCCAAAACGCAATACCATACAATAGTCTGCTATGCACATTTGCATAATAATAAGAAAATAAACTGCTTTGATTAATCACAGCCTTCAAATTTCGTATTTGATAACACAATGTATTAAGCTTACTAATAAGTTTATAAGCGTGTGTCTGCCATGTTAATTTATCATCAATACATATCCCAAGGAAATTCAACTCAGACATCCTGTCAATCTCAATATTATTGCTAAAAACATGTGTATCGAATTGTTTATTACTATGCACATTTTGAAAAATTACATAATTTGTCTTATCTGAATTTAAAAATAATTTATTTTGTGAGAACCAGTTGTTCATGTTATCTAAGATTGTATTTGCTTTGTGTACTGTATCTAACATATTTTGACTAGATACAACAGCGCTCGTATCGTCAGCATACATAAGCAAGTTACAATCCGACACAATCTCCGCAACATCATCTATAAAAATTAAAAACAAGATAGGACCCAAAACACCTAATAAAATGTACACTATTGTCGGTTTGATGGTGTACAGAAACAAACTGAGTTCTACCCTTTAGGTACGTTTCAAACCATTTGGCAACAACACCTCTTATACCATACCATCCTAATTTAGTTAATAAAATTTCATGATCTACGCAATCAAATGCGCGGCTTAGATCGCAGAACACCCCCATAGGATATTCCCCAGAATCCAAGCACTGTATAACATACTCATAAAAAACATGAAAAGCTGTTATTGTAGAACGATTAACTCGGTATCCATGTTGGTGCTCAGTTAAAATATTATGTCTATTCAAATGTTGCATTAACCTATTTAACATTGCATATTCAAAAACCTTAGCAAAACTAGAAGATAAGGTTAACGGACGATAATTAGTGACATCACGCTTAGATCCCTTCTTATGCATGGGGATGACTGACGCGTCCTTTAACTTTGTCGGAAATGTACCTGTTTCAAATGATAAATTAATCAGGAATGTCAATGGAACTACTAAACATTCAGACATGTTCCTCAACAAACTACATGGTACTCCGTCAGGACCAGAAGACGCTTTATTTTTAAGTTTATTAAATAATTCACTAACTTCAAATTCGTTATACCGCAGTGCAGACATACTATCCAAAATGCAAATGTTACTAGAAATATTACCACCAGAAGTAGGAATATGAGATATAATATCACCAACAGACTTAATAAAGTAATCATTAAAACAATTTGCAATCCTATCAGGTTCATGTATCATTACCCCATCGCATTCTAAAACAATATTTTACTACTAGTAGTACTATTACATCACTAGGTAAGTGCCTGAAGACGGTTTATTAACTGAAACTACCACAGTAATATAGTAAGACTAATAAATATATTGCGAAGTATATATATTAAGACATCAACAGACCACTATTCTTCACAACCGCACCTAACACAGATAAAACCAAAAGGGAGGACAATTGCAGTGAACTACACATGTGTATTTCAGTGTCGCGTAATCGAGAACGCCAATCGTCGATGAGCATGTCAATGCAAATTTGCGCGTTATGTAAATGTAATTGTGGATGCGCAAAACAGCACTATCCCCGTTATATCTGTTTTCACCCATTCCATGTCGAACAATGATAGAAAATATTGTATGTGAATATATAGCCAAATTGAAAACAACTGGCAATGGTAGATATCAGAGTAAGGTACTAGTAAAAATATATACTGACATTGTGAAATAATTACAGAATGTGTTTTCCTACAATATAGTAGCAATTTTTGCTGCTTCCAAATATATATAAATTTTAACAAAATTGTGTTACTATTTCAAACAAAATTGATGCTACAAACAGCTGTGAACTTTTCCTACAACGGCTAGTATTAAATGATAAACGTGTACGTTAGAGCCCAGTTGTTTGTATTGCTTATTTCTACAAAATCGTTAGTACTGCGCCATGTTAGTTTTTACTACAAGGATTTCTCTCAGTGTAGTTGATTTACAATATTCACAACTTCAGATTCACAGACCGGATTAAAAAAGGAAGATATTGCATTGGAATTAGGAACATTTACTTTAAAGGTAGATTATAATTAAAATATTCATTAAAACAACCTGCCAACGCGATTTGGTTCATTGATGAGCAAGAGTATTACTTTGAATATTGGCGACTAGGTTGTCAATATTCAAAGTAATACTCTTGCTTCCCATTAGATTACCGTGATTTTTATTAATGATAGATCAAGGGTCTTAGTTTTATTTAATGAACCAATTACAAGAGAGTCATTATAAAGTCATTTACCATTCGCAATGATGTTTCTATATTTTTTTAAGTATTTTATAGTTTTGCATGGTTTCGTCGATTCCATGCAATGTAAGTTTGTATAGTTCTTTCATTTGTAACGACTCAACTCTTATCTCATCAGTGATCCAATTTTTATAATAGGTTTCACAGTGTCTCTTTTATACTTAATTAATTAATTGGAAAGGCAATATTAAAATTGGAGATCATTTTCCTTATAAAAAATGATATTGTTGATCAATATCCACGTCGATAGCCACATCCCATTTTTCACGTTTTAGCAGTGCTCTAAACGTGTTTATATTTGCCTAGGAGTTTAATATATATAAATTACGGCATTTATGCGCCAAAGCATATTAATCCAATTCCTTTTATATTTAAGATGTCACAGATAATTCAAAGATATGCCGTGTTTTAAATAAATTCTTGTTAATCTTATTAAATAAAGAGAAAACAACTGGAATCGAATACTCAGACAAATTACAACCATTTCAAATGTTATTATCTACAACAGCTACCAAAAAAATCCTACCTTGTTAGTTACAAAGTACCTCATCACGGTAAAATATAAAAGTGTAGGCGTACCTAAATACTTTGATACCAACTACATATCTCAGTCGTTGACATATGTATGTCTTCAAAACGCCTTTGAGCTTACTAAGATTAGCTAAGCCGGCCTTCTTCTCCTCCTTCAATTTAAATTTTAATTGGTTCTCTTCTTCACCTAACCCACCCACAACAATCATAAAGTATGTTTTTAAGTCGTCATTTACTCCACAGATGCATATATAATAAAAGTTAAATCCGGCGACGTATTATAAAGATGTTGCTTGTGGAAGCAGTGAAGCCTATAATAATTCTCATATTTTTCGCTTTGGTGCTCGGCGCTCTTCTAACGTGGAAGCCATATTAAATATAACGAGATATTTAAGCGCGTTGAAGACGTCTTTGATCGTTTAATTTATTGATTTTTGCGCTTTGCGTTAGAAATTCTTTATCTCTGCCTTTATATTCCTCATTTTGGTTTTTAGAAAGCTCAAGTCACTTTCATTTAATATTCAAACATATCAATTATCAATCAATTGGAATCAATCACAGCATTTACTCTAAAGATTGTATTGTATTTACTTTTGTAATAATAACGATTGTTCCTTTTGAAAGAAACGCTTGAATTTATTATATGTCAATATGCAAACACTACAGCAATGTTACAAGTGTTTTATCAATAGCCATTATTTCTTTATCCTGGAAATATACACATTGAGTCCATATACTATTTAATATTTGCAAGTACTCAGCAATTCAAAAATCGAGAAACATTTAACCATATAGTTTATAGAACCACTAGACATTGAATAAATATTGAAGCTCATTACATACTTCCTACTGCTCGGTATAGACGTCTGTTACAAAATGAGGGCATTGACAAATTCAATGACTTATACTTATAGTAAGTAGGCATTCTGCTTACTTACCTAACACCTCTATTCTCATATAAATTAAAACAATATACAACTTAAATACATGAACAAAAAGCAATACATTACATATTATATGCTTCCTCAAAATAATTGCAGCACATTCTAACGAATATCCTATACCTTGTTGCTCTGCTACGGAAAGCAACATTTCATTTAAGCCCCTCTTCGCAGTATTAATTAAAATTAATGGTAAATTTTACTCCAGCAGATGCTATCAGTCAATATTACCCGGGCTGTTATTTATAATCGCTAGCGTTAGATAATAATGTACTGGAGAGTTAATTGCGAAGTTTGCTCAACTTGTTGCAGTTCGTATACATGCGGACGACCATCCTGATAACTAGGCTGTGTAATGGCATCAATATTGAAACGGTCACAGTATCTAGATAGAGCGTATTCTATTTTCTTCAGGGGGGACATTATTTACAAATGACAATATCAGATATGCAGCCGTCGGAGAAGTAGGTACCTACGCGCGCGTTTTGCTAATCGCAGTACCAGAAGTTGTATGTAGTGTCAAATTTTGTATTGTGGCTATTGGATTTTTGAATATTATTATTAAAATAGGGCGAAATATAATAAAGGTCACAGATTACGGTTTACAAAAGAAGAAGATGAAACATTGATTAACGAAGTCGTAATTTATTCAGTAGCACAAATATCTATTAGTAAAGACAGTACGCTTTTATCAATTTGTTTCTATTACTTTTATTAATAAAGGTTACTGAGTAATGTGCCTCATCTGCCAACCAACAGTTTCAAATCTATTATTGAAATAGTCTTTAAAAGCATTTCTGTTTCGAAATACGGCTGCCGAGGTGTTTCCACCTGTGTGACGTAAAGGTTTCACATTTTCGCTGGGCATTTCAATATCAATATCATCTTCTTCTTGATTAGCTGTACGTGAACCTCCCAAACAACACGAAACCATAACTATGTCATCTATGAGTGTTGGGCACGTTGCAATAGGTGTATACAGTATACGAAAAGTTTGACATAAAATGCCGAAGGCATTTTCCAAAGTTCTTCGAGCTCGACTCAGATGATAATTAAATATTTTGTTTTCCCTGTTTGCCATAGCTTGATCCCTAGGATAAGGTCTTAAAACATTTTCACTTAGTTTAAATGCTTCGTCCTCGACAATGACGTGAGGTAGAACAATATCAGTCCTGGGTGAAATGGTCGGCTCTGGTAAAAAGTTGCTACTGTGTACGAGTTGGTAAATAGCAGTCCTTTGAAATGTTATACTATCTCCTTCTTTGCCATACCTAAGCACCAACATCAATCCATGTGAATTTGTACCTGGCATCAATTATTGCCAATAAGACAATAGAAAAATAGGATTTATAGTTGAAGTATAGGCTTCCACTTCCCTTCGAGCAAACTATGCGAATATGTTTTCTGTCAATTGCCCCACAACAATTTGGAAAATTCCATCTAGCGTAAAAGTCGTCAGCTATTTGCTTCATCCAATTAATGCCTTTGAATCAGTGTATTGATCGCTTATCCTATTGAGACAAATTTTGTACGTTTGACATCGTGGTTTACAGATGGTAGTCAATAAAGGTAGTTCTTCTTCCTCTTCTTCTTCTATTAATGCTATTGCAGCTAATACCATATTGTTCATCATTATTTTCAAATTACAAAGAACAACACTACATCACACAACACATTTTACTATTCATAATGAGTCACACTTGAATGAATCGCTTCCACTAATCGTTGGAATAGAGACCATGCCTGAACGACTAATCGCCGCGTTTACTCGTAAGCGTTTATTCGCTTCGAGTAATCGCTGCAGATAGACCGTACCTTATGAGTGTATTTCGACCGTCCTCTTCAACTACTAAAATCTTCGAAATCAGAAACGATACGAAACTGTAATTTGCTGAGAATATACACTAACTACGTGTAATTCAACCTGCAAAGTATTAGCAAATCATATTTCTAACTAACTATACAATTACCATTTCTTGAAGATGGTGTTCTATGACTTTAAATTTTAACTTCTATTGGCTTTTTAAAAAAAACGCCCAAATTTTCCCAGAAAAAGGAAAATTGTTTCGTCATCTAGGATCCTTCTAGTACTTGCTCTAGCGATTTCAGGTGCTACTTTGCGCAACTTTTTGAAAAAAGTCGTTTTGTTTATCGCATTACCGTTTCTAGCATTCTCATAAACGCATGTTAATTAATATTTCTATAAAAAATTTGTTAAGTTATGCCATTTCAGTGACGAAACATTCGATGTATATAACATATATATATATATATATTATTTCCTTTTTGACTGTCGCAAGTTTAAAAATGTTTTGTGTTGTAATTTAAATTTATTTGTAACCTCCTGAGGATGATATAATTAAATATCGAAAATTTGAGGATTATAAATACTTGGTTTCTTTTATCACAGACCGATTTACCCATTAATTTACTTTTTACTCCCTACGAAGTACGGTCGATACTCCTGCCCAAATATATATATATATATATATATATGAACATAATCTCTTAGTTCTCAGATTAAAAAGGGTATAAACCAATTAGCATAATTATGAATATCGGTCATATACCTACATTATGAGATCGAATACGCTACTTCTTTAATATTCGCTGCACTTATTGTTTCGTTGTCATTGTTTATTCATAATATTAAGTTAGAATTGTGAAATGTGCTGTGTTAGCTTATAATAATCGATTAATACAAGATAAACATAATGGAGTATCTTTCTTTATATACTTTGTATGTTTGACTTCTTCGGTTCGCCTATACATTCTAAGAGTTATTCTCCATCTAGTTGATTTGTGGCTAATATGAATACAATTTATGTTTTACCATAGCTGCACATAAACAGGGAGATTACCTATATCATTATCATAAATGTATTAAACCTACTGATTAAAAGGTAATAAAATTATCACAGAAGATTAACACATCTACCCGCATAGTAAAAATATATGCAGGATCAATACAAAATATTCAAAGTGAATTGACATGTGTCTTAATATGGTGATTCGACGGTAGTTCTGGACTAAATCCATATAAACAAACATTAAAATACATACTGTGGCAAACGATACAAGCATGTTTATAGCCAGCTGTAACAAATAATCATCCTAGATGCGAATGTAATCAGAAGATTCGCGATAATCTTACAAGCGATTGCTTCAGGGAAAGAAATTGATTGCGAGAAGTTTGATATTTACGTAAAAGAGACAGCTGAAAAAATTATAAATTTATATGGTTGGTACTATATGCCAGCCTCCATACATAAAATTCTATTGCATGGCGCAGATATCATTATGTTACTTCCTATAGCCAAGCTTTCAGAAGAAACTGCTGAAGCTCGAAATAAAGACCTTAAAAACTCCAGGGAAAAAAATAGCAGAATATATAGCCGTTCAGCTACTAACAAAGATATTTTGAAAAGACAACTTATCACATTCGATCCATACATTTCCCATTCAAGACGAAAATTAAACGAACATACAAGAAGTGAGTTACTACCAGAAGCTGTAGAATTATTAATTCTTCACCAGCAAAATTGAAAATTGTGTTAAGTGAAACGTAGGTACTGCTACTGATTATCAACGACCTGTTATCAAGAGAGGTAAGCGAATTGTTTTACTATACACAAAAACGTTTACAACATCACTGTTTCGAAGAAATTTCTATTAAGAACAGAGATACATAATTTTACATCATCTATGCTCTTTATCTCTGCTTTAATAGTGCCGACACATTTAATCTATTAAGATATCAAAGCCCCTTAAATGTATTTAGTGATCACAAAACTTATATCTGTATCAACAAATACGCCATTTCTTCGATTTATGCAGTCTCAAATACTGCAAAAAACTCTTTTTATTTACAATTGCATCCTCAGTGCAGTGTTCACTCCTAAAACACTTTCTATCTGATAACATTTTAATCCAAAGTAACGGAATTCTGTGTAGTGCTTGTATATACAATACATGGTTTCAGTTGCATTTTGGACGTATTTATGTATTTTCCGATGCCTCGAAAACAAGACATTCGGAATCTATATTATATATTCTAGCATATGATTCACGCGCCCACACCATTCTAATCTGTCCAAGCATTCTGTGAATATACTGGCATAAGTTGAAACGTGTTTTCATATAAGAAATCAAAGTAGATAGGTGATAAAATGGAATCCAACGATTCACGAATAAAATATACGTTCCAAGGAGCTGACACTCATCCAGGTTTATTTAGACTTTCAATTTAACAGTCATGTTAACGGTCCATAAAGCTTAACCGCCGCCTAAGCTCGAACACTGTTATACGCGTTACGTAAACGATGCATTAATTTCACGATAAATTCATATACAAGACGATATTTCTCTCCGTCTTCGTCTGGCTCGAAAATCATTCGTCGTCCTACTCTCAATAACATAACTCTCTGGCAACGACCAAATAAATTCAATCGATCGATTTACAACAATAATAAATGGACGCTAGATAATCTCCGATACCGTTCACCGTTCGAGCGCTGTAGAAAAATTCAAAACAAATTATCGGGTGTCAGTATGAAAATTGTGTGATTCCTCACTGTCCGTCAATATGTTCAATTGGATGAAAATAAATTACAGCTATTAGAGAAACCGCTAATTCTGATAGATAGAATTGTTTTGTACGATTTTTTATTTATTTCAATTAGGTTTTTGATAACAATAATACATATTGCTGAGATAATTATGAAAATGTGAATTATTTAAAATTAAATTAATGCTTGTGACCAAATGTCTGAAATTAATTATTAAGTTGAGCGCCAACTCTAAAATAGAGTAAAAATTTCTTGAAGAGCATGGGATTCAAAATCCCAGTGGTCACCTTCTGAAGGTAAACCTTAAGAAACTGAAAGTGGGTGTAAATTGACCACGATGTGGGGAAACAAATTAAAACAACAAAATTTGAATTTTAAAATTAATTAGAACTTTAATAAATAAAAAAACAAATAGGAAGAAATTTAAAACCTTAGATTAATTAAAATCCAGGCTTAAAAGAAAACTCCCTATATTTAACGTGAAAATAACAAGATTAAGAAAATTTCGAAATATAAAATTTTATACACCACGTGTAAATCGCAAAATGGCGTTCTCAGGTGAACGTCTTTACCTTTAAATACTTAAAACTGCTCAAATGTAGTCAGCAATTACAAAGCAAGGTAAAAATACCTTCAAAACAGTGAACTACAATCAAATCTAATTGAAAAGGAAAAAGAATGAATCAAAAATTAAATAAATATCAAATAAAAAAAAAATGAACTCTCAAAAAGTAAAATTAAATCAGCTATAACTAACTATTTGGAATACCAAATATTATTCAAAGAAAATTAAGTGAATTGAGTGTAAGATGCCTCTACTAAGGTTAGATTTGTAAAAATCAAATGACACGCGGAAACAAAATGTCTTCAAACGACATACATTTACAGCGCTCAGGAAAATGATCTTACCTTCGCAGAGTCTAATTGTACACTGCTTTCTCTCTCCCGCAACCGAGCAAACGCCGGCCCAAGAGAAGCGCACGCAACAGCGGCGATCTTACACGGTAACATGACTTAAACCAAGGAAACCAACATATAAAACAAGAAACTGAGCTAAATGAAAATTACATTGCGGTAAAACAAAACTAAAAATGATATTAATAAGAATTTTTCAACATGTTTCAAAGTAACTTAATACTAACTTAACTTTTACGAAAAATATTGTGTCTTTTAAAAATCTTCTTGAAACAGCTGACTTGGACGAAGGGGTCAACGCACTCACGCACAGTTTTTCATCCCCTTTTTCCACAGCAATATGTAGGAGCTATAAGTAAGTACATAATTCTACATTGTTTCCGTATGCTACATTTAATAATCTCTTATGTAGAAAGGTACAATGCCTACCTAAGCTACATTTTCTACTTGCAATTTCAAATCTGCATCGAATAGAATTGTTTCATTAGTGCGATTTGGCATCCCTATTCACTGAGACTCCTGTGATTTATTGTAGAGTGGATGTTTTCCTAGAGCAGACGCTTAAAGTAGATCAAAATCCTCTTCAATGATTTCTTTTCAGGTCTTCTTGCTTTTAAATTTTATAAATCTTATGGAAAACGAAGTACCAGTATATCAAAAAAAGAATGCGTATCGCAACAAGTAAAATGCCCAAGATACGAAGTAAAGAAGAAGAAGATTTACAAAGGGATTGCCATCATCAAATGTTTAAAGCTTGTAAAAGTTATGCAGAGAGTCAGATACTCATAATCAACTTTATCCTACGTATCTGCTAAAGAACAAGTTTTTGTATATCATATTAATTAATTCCTCACTTTTCCCCCAAAAGTTCTATCAGCTTTTGCAAATATAGTAATTATAAAATAAATTGTAAGCAATGCTTCTTTCTTCGCTTTACTGTTTAGGATATTAAACACTGTTCTCTTTATGTGAACAGAATACGTATCTACATACATTATGTTCCTCAGCTTCTACGAGTATTGATTCAATTTAAGTCCGGTTTGATTCTCAATGAAATTCACAGTTTCGGAATCAGTATTACAAATTGAGTAATTCCCTGATCTCACGTCGCCGCACGAATTACATACGACACCGTGTTCGTGTTCAAAGGTGATCTGTCACTATTTAGACAAGAGTAAATATTAGATGAATTGAGTTCTCAATCGCCGTTCACCGCAGATGGTTCCAGTTACGGCCGTGCTACGTGTGAAGATAAAATAAATATTAGATCCGACGTCCTCGCTAATTAGCATATCAACGAGGATATTATGTTAAATGACGAGCGTTTTACCCTGATTCTCGTATCATAAAATGACAACTAGCGTGTTCAGATTCGTATGTGCCTATCGCGTTCTCTATATTTTCAAAGTGTTTATTAGTTTTACCGTTCGTGACTTGCATAGCGATGTGGCAATTAGATGGGCGCGTTATTGTGACAAGAATAAAAAAAGAAACACCGTTTAAATGACACAGAATAATTGATCCGGATTAAAGTTTAGATTCGTCACGCGTGTGTATGTGCCAATTAATATGGATGTGTGCAGAAAATATACAGACTGATTATTTGATGCTTATCATATAGATACCGTTGCATAATAATTAGATATTTTAAACATTCTGTTCATCTTCTATGGAATTTTGTATACACAGTCTATTATTAAAAACATCCCAGCTGAATTTTTCAATCTTTTAAATTAGTGCCAAAGATGAAAATCTTTGGCACTAAAAGATGTTTATATTCTTACTTTTAATTCTAACGTGTTTGTTTTAGAATAAAGTGTAATAGATAACACAGTAAGGATACATACAAAATACAGGCGCATCTTTACACTATTTTTCCACATAGTTGTCAAGTGTCACATTTCTCCCATTGTGGCACGAGGTTGCAAATACTAGTTGCATGGAAGTCCGTCTTTTGTGAGTAGAGCCATTTGTGGACAGTTGATTTGACTTCGTTATCGGGAGTGAATACACTGGATGTTGGAGCACCTCCCATCCAAACCGCTCTATTTGAGTACGAACAGGAGCAGCCACATAGGAGCGTGCATGCCATGAAGGAATTTTATATTTCCAGCATTAGAGCGTTTGTCGCGTATCGCTGGAAAAATACTTAATTTTTGAATTTTTCCTAACTTTTTAATTTTTCTCGCTGATAATTTCCTTTTCCTTTTAATTTTGTAATCCTTTTTAACGCGTCCTGCTTTTTAAAACGCTGTCTCGCCTGTAAATTTTTATTTTTTCAATTTCTTTATTTTGTAAATCTTTTAACTTTTTTAAACGCGTCTCGCTGGGAAAATTTTTAATTTTCTTAACTTTCAAGTTTAATAAAAAATAAAAATTATTTTTTTTAAATGCGTCTCATCTTCGAAGACTCCACACAACGTGTCCCTGTGAATAATTTTCAATTTAAAAATTTTTTTTTAACGCGTTTAATTTGGAAAACTGCTTGTGAATTTCACTAGAGTTTGGTCTTCTGCTCACAAAAAAACCGACAACACCTCGCTGCTCTTCATACGTAGACAAATAACACGTGCGCCATATTTGTTCCGCAGTTCACCCTTTTCCCGCTGGAGGCATTCCTGTTCACAAAATGGCCAACTATCGACGAAGTTCGTACTGTACAAGCTTGACGTCGCAAGTCACTATACTGTAGCAGGAAAAAATTGTTGTGCATTACTTATCGATCCTTCCTCGTATTTTGCTATCCTTGTCTTTGCCTTCATATTTCCTTAGCCGTACGTCTTCTATATACGTTAGTATAGATACAATTTCTCTGTACGTATCTTAATTAGTACTTCATTTTATACATCATCGAAAATAAAATGTCAAAAACAACATATTTTTGTTTCAAATTCATTCTTTTTTTTTTCTAAAGGCAACAAGTCCTATCAATTATCCATTGTAAAATAATATTACGTGGATTTAGATTTATAAAAGCTGTACATACAACATCATTCTAATGTCTAATATAACTAAAGTATCGGTAACATGAGTATTTAATGAAATAAATAGCAATAGTCACCCTTAGTTAGTTGCCAATTCTGACAAAGTTGTTAAATGGACGTCGGACATAAATGGTTTTTTGGTTTTAAGATGCTGTAGTGGCGTTTGCTCATCCTTTTATATTAAAGTTTAAGGACAATTTTGCAATAAACCTGCTTGTTCTTGACAAAGCAATTGATTCATTTATTATATAAACTGAAATTAAAAGCTCTCTAAAATACATAACTCTACTGTAAGCAGGAATGCTGGTTAAATACAGTCGATAAGAAGTAAAAATTCCATATATAGGTTCCTAACAAACAAATTTCTTAAAAAACCAAAGAAATGCAATTGTTTTTCGTACAGGTATTATTACTATAGCAAACTTATTTTCATTGTATAGAAATGCATACATATCCATTACCTTTGTTTCTTACACATGTTTTTCTCTCTCTCAATACTGCTTGTGTTCATGGAGAATAAAAAACTAATAATTTGGATCAAAATTTGTCTGATAATTGTTAGTTTGTAAGTTGAGTTAAGACGTTCTTTAAAAAATCAAAATTTGAGAGTGAACATGAAACAATTGATTGCATATCTTTATCTGGTTATATTATAAGCCTCAGTTCCTGCTATTATTCTTTTATAGCTATAAATTCTTTATTTAATTCTAAAAGAGTGTATTTTTATCTGTTATTTTATTTGCTAAGGAAACTTCAATCAACCGTTATTCCTTTCTCCTATACACGTTCTTGTTTTTTGCATTGCGTTGCTTATGTTTGCTAAAGAATAAAAACCAGATTATTTGGATCAAGAATTATTTGACTGGGATGTTCTTTGACAAATTCTAAATTCAAGGGTAAAAATAAAGCAAAAGGTTAGGACAGCACACGCATGTGATTGAATATCCCTCTCTAAGGTTTTTCTTTATGATTTTCATGGAATAATGAGGCAGCTGCCTGTATCAAATCTGCTAAAAGACCTACTCACTCAGTAAGGACAAGACAGGAAAACTGTTAAAATAGTAATAGAATGTATACTTACTGCTTAGTATAAACTGATTTCTTTATTTATTTCATCCATTCTAGTTAACACGGAAAAATTACCTGAAAATAGAAAAAAAGAGGTAGTGTAATAATATTAAAGATTATTATCATTTAGATAGAAAAAAATTAAATCCAATATTAGAAACACTAGATGGCATGTGACTATTCTATTGAAAACATACCCAACTAATGGGCTTCATACCTTCATATCAAATAACTTCTACTCATCAAAAGCTAACCTTTCTCTAAGGTCTCTTTTTTCCTTACATCATTATAAAGAAATCGATGCTACCACATCGTCTAGGATTGTAACGAGGCAAAAACTGCATCGGAGAATTCCAGCGCATCCTCTAGAGTCAAATATAGAAGAGAAGGCCATAACATTCGCTCGAAGGAGAGAACCTTAAACGTTAAACCAGAAGCTGTATATGGAAAAAGTAGCCGGGTTCAATAAAACAATCCGATCGACCTATGCACGTCCGATTGGCAAACCGATGACTCACCGACGTCTATGAGAAACCGAAAGCTGCACACTCACTCGCCGCTATTAAATAAAGCCACGTAAAAAATAACAATAGCGTCTGCGAACTGTATAGACGACAGACGACGGTTTACGCTTACATACGTCAACTAGCGAGAGTCGTGCGTAGGTGAGCTGAAAACTTTTTTAATTATATACTGCGGTACTACGATTCATGTGGATGTGGTGCTTTATACTTGTTAGTGATTTTAAATTCGATATTCTTGTGCAAGCAAACCTTTATTGGTTCTCGCAACGTACGCGAAGTGCATGCCATATTTGTAGTAAAACAAGCAATTTACTACTATGAACATGTAAATGAGGTGCCTGCCGTGTTTTTCTCGTTTTAACATCTATAACACACAATAAGCATTGGTTGTTTCATGATAATAACTTTTAAGCTATGCAATTATATTTACTTACAAGCGAAGCAATGATCTTAACTTGTAGGATCCATCGAGTATTATTATTATTATTATTGCAATTAGTCGTTTTCCGTTTTGATAAGGAACAAATTTGACCTTGAAAATTCTGAAATCTTTAATTCTTTGCTATTTACAAGTTTTAAAATTTATGAACAAAATTAAAGGATATTTTTATATATTCGAGTGAGAGAAAACATTTGATTTGTTAGTTCTCGTTTCCATGGTTACCAAAATTTTGAATTTTTATGTTTGATTCTAGTGTGGCAAATACGCAAAAATCTTCCCAACTGTCAATGTAACACCTCCAAACTACAAATGTTACAGTCTTTTGTTTTATACGCCTACTAAGACGTGGAAAAGTAAACTCTGACTGCTTCTTCATAAATGGTGATTTTTTTTAAATGCAACCTCATGAGTGCCCAAGAATATGGCGGTAAAACGGGGGTCATTTCCAAAACTTACCTTAAACTCTTACTTAGCTTACAGATTTTTTAATACTTGTTATTGTTATTACTGTCACAGATAGAATAAAATATCAATAATCAAAATAAAATGGTTAACTTGTTTGTGAAATGATTATGATTACCGTAAGAAGTGCACAAACTGCATAATTGCCGTACTGCCGCTTTTATAAGTACTGTATTTGATGTGATTCAAATCGTAGAAACCTTTCGACCTCGTTGGCTCAATTGCCTGAGCGCTCGTCCGGTAAACGGGAGGTGACACGTTCAAATCCTGCAGAGGTAAAATTTTTTTTTTTTTAATTTTTAGAAGATACCCTGCCAAAGAATCCAAAATGGGACACCCGCACATATGGGAGTTCTTTTTTTTTTCAAGTCTTATTTACCACGTGAGGTACCTGCTTTTTTATGAAGCTTTCTCAACTCTTTCTTCAATTTCTTTATATAAATACATTCTCGTAGTTATAAAAACTGAACGGAATTGATGTCCTTCCGTAATTTCGAACGTAGGCATATTCCAATCCCAATTATTACAGATGCCCGTTAAGGCTCGGAAAAATACGACCAAGGATCCACTTCGATTTATTATATCGTGCATCAAATTATGTCCGAACAAAGGAGCAACGGAACAGCGATAAAAGGAGAAGAATACGAGCGTAGGCACATAATTGAGCTCGCTTTAATTTACCATTATCCGGTATCAAATTTCCGCTATTCTTCGCAGTAGTATACGAGTACACGGTCCACGGCTTCGGCGCCGTAAACAAGGAAGCACTGTGTCTGGACAGGTATTTGATATGGTGGGTGGTGTTTAGTGGCTCTCTTTATCTTCCACTGCCTATACGGCGACGACGGCCCAGCGCTTCTCCGTGTCACTTTAGGTAAGTGATGACCGGTTAAAAAGATTGATAAACCACTAGTTCTACAAGTACCCTTTTGTACTTCGTTTTTAGTGTACGTATAGAGGATGTATACATACGTATATTCAGGGAGGTTTACAAAAATATTCCGATCAGGTTCGGTTGATTATATACGTAATTTAAGAACAGTTAAACTTTCTTCTTTCGTTTTACTGGAGTCTCTTCGATTCTCAGATGGAACTAACTTACACTCACCACAAATTTCAGGAAAAAACCTATTTTTACATCAGGATCTTTATTCTACTGGCTCTAGTTCAAGTAATTTAAAACTGCATCTATCACAATTAGGAAATGAAAAAGTTAACCAATAAGGAAATTGTATTGAAGAAGAACCAACAGAAAATTAAAGACATATTACATTCTAAGATTAAAATGGTTTGAGAGAAGCCACAATATAATTAAAATTTAGTAAAAATACAAAATGGGATGCCACCACTGCAATAGAGTGTGATGAAATATATACATATAATCATAGACCTTCCCGACACCTTCATGAGGATAGAAGAAGCGTCAAAACAAATGGCGCTGAAAATCAACGAAGCCAAAACAAAATACATGCAATTTCAACGAGGCAAAAAGAGGCAAGGCGTACTATCACAATAGGCAATTACGTATTCGATGAAGTCAACACCTTACAAATACCTTTCAACAGCGATATGGACAGAACGGAAATGGCGAAACATCGAATCCAAGAAGGCCGTAGGGCACTGTATACTAACAAAAAAATACTAATGCAAAAATAGATCAGTCGAAGCACAAAAATCAAAATATACAAAACGCTAATAAGACCGGTAGTGACGTATGCAAGTGAAATAATGTGCTTATCTAGCTACGAGGAGGAAAAGCTTCGAATATTCGAAAGGAAAGTATTAAGAACTATCCTAGGACCGAAAAAAGAAAATGATATGATGCGTAGAAGAATGAACCACGAACTAGCACATAAAATAGAAGATGGGGATATTGTTAAATTTATAAAATGTCACTGACTGAGGTGGTTGGGGCATGTTCTACGAGGAGACAAAGACCAGATAACGAAAGGTATAATGGAATGAAGACCTCTTAGTAAAAGACCGAAGGGCAGATCACGAACAACATGGTGGGAACAAGTGACACAGGACCTTGAAAATATGAACATCTACAACTGGAGGCAGAAAGTGCAGAACCGAATGGAATGGAGAGAAATCACGAGGAGAGCCCTAATCACCACATAACGACGAAGGACGCAGGGAGTAATCCACCCTAACCGAATTGGATTGTGACGGCTTCGGGAAGAAGCGACGAAATTCCTACGGGAATATTTTAGTCACATATATATGTATATAGACCTTCACCAAATATATAAGTACAGAATTGGAGCACTCAATGTGTACGTAGATTGAGAGTTATGCAGTACAAAGTTATAAAGATGAAGGAAACTGATCCCCTTTGTAACACAGAAGGATTAGCTATAACCCTGGTGCTGCTACTGGAGTACATGATGCTGTACATAGAGATTTAATAGTGACATTGCCATAAAAATTCCGATGATGAAGTCTTCAAGAAGCAGAGCCACCTTCAAGAGAAATCTGATGAAATAAAAGAATTGAAACACCAAACAATGATTGTTCAAAACCACCTGAGATCGATATAGATGTAATGCCGTGATCGGAGAGATAAGGAAAATCCGCAACTTATAGTAGATAACCGAATTGGCTGAATATAACTAACGTTCAAACTAGTATTGCAGAATCTGTAGTATCTTAACCAGTGGTTTAAATAGACACAATAGTGGTAAAAGTGGCAACAATATCACAATAACAACAGAAACACAGGGAATGTGTCCAAAGCATGTCAGAAAACTTACAGTAGACAAATTGAATTAAGACGGATTTTGATTAAAAAAAAACTCGTCTAAATCGTAAAAGCTCTTATCAGCAAGGTATTTGCTGCCAATGCAAGGCGCAGGTAGCCCAGGTCCCTAGTTGTATGGCCGCGGAAGGTGGAATTAGTCCGGAATCTGTCGAGGTTTTGCTGTATATAAGTTGTAACAGTTACCTAACACTTGTGTTTGTAAACCTTCTAGCATTTTTTTTCTCGTGAACGTGACAACTTGTTTTTTCAGAGCGACTATCAGTCAATGCTTCCCTACCGCAAAATGAAGTAATTCTAAACCTGTCACCACTGCATGTTTATATACAAGTAACTGCAGTATATATTTGATTTATCCACAGTCAAACACTGATAAGTAAATTGCACGGTGCTGACCATCAAAAACTAGTAGATGAACTTAAGTAGGTACCCCTAATGGGGGTGCCAAGTGGCGCCATGGTACAGAAATTTAGCCTGGATATGAAGTATCAGGTTATAATACCAGATAAGAAGGACTGGGAGGAAGGCTCTCCAGTAAGAACGGATTCGAACTGGTGTACAGACGGCTCTAAAGCTGATTATGGCGTAGCAGCCCGGATATATGGAAAAAATCTCAGAAAGGCCCTTTCGATAAACTTCAGCAAGGATATGATGGCGTTCCAGGCGGAGGTGGTCACAATTCATTATTGTGTCAGAGAAGTAGAACGATGGTCTGAGTCTGGTAATCATTATCTTCTCCGACAGTCAGCAGCACTTAAAGCGAACAGCTCAACAAATGTTGATTCTAAGTTGGTTTTAGACTGAGTAAACTCTCTAAATGAGGTGGATACCCAAAGAAAATTAGCATTGGCCTGGATTCTCAGCCACATGGGCGTTAAGAGAAACTGGGCGACGGACAACCTGGCCGGATAAGGCTCGTCAAATTCATTCGTTGGACCAAATTAAAAACTCCTTCGGCATTACCAAATCGCAAAGTCCATCAAGATCCAGAACAAATCCAAGGAATGGTGGTATGAATCACCAGGACAAAGCCAAGCAAATGAGTTCGTAAGGGAACAGATGTACCAATTCACTAGAGACCTACTAAGTAAAGACATGAAAACTGTCAAAATGATAGTGGGTCCGTTGACTGGACATTGTAGACTAAATAGGCATGTGTATCACATAGGTCTGACAGAGGATGCTATCTGCATATTCTGTCAAGAGGAGGAAGAAACCTCAGTTTATGTGCTGTGTCATTGTGAAGAGATGGCGGGGACAAGGTTTCCAGCGCTGGGCATAGAGAAACCCACAGCGAATAGCTGCATAAAGGAACCGCTCTTAAAGATGATACGCCTAATTAAAAAGGCAAAGTTACAGGGCGCCTTCTAGGGTCACAGTAGCTCGACAATGGTCGCGGTGAAAATGTTAAAAAGCCATCCCAATCCTAATCTAATCTAATTTAAGTTGCGACAGTCTGCATTATATACAGCTCTATATACAGATTAGAAACTTTTGAGATTGTTGGGATCACTAAGGTAATAAACGAATCTTCACAAAATTCTCTTTTTTTAGACTACTAGTATTGCCGTACATATTGCTTTCTTTTGTGATTCACTGATTTTAAATTGGGACATGTACCCCAAAACAATTAACCATAATTTATGTGGGCGTGAAAGTATGCAAAATAAATAGTTCGTAAAGTATTAATATCGCAAATTTTCTACATCGTCCTCATAACCCAAAGCGATTTATTTAATTTGGATATTACTGTCTGATATTACTTTGTCCTTTTTATTGGGTTTTCTCGGTCTGTTGATTTAATTAGAAAGTAGGTATAGTTTTGATCTCATTTTTTATTTCTTTATTACGTTTCAGGACGTCCCGAGGGTTTGCTCTCTAAAAACCAGCTACCAAGCTTCCCCAACATCCTCCTACGCCATAGCCTTCAACTAATTTCAGGTATCTCTAGTCACCAACACCGTAGTGTCGTCTGGATATAGCGTCACTCCACCAGATACAATAGAATGCAGATCATTCACAAACGGCGCATAAATAAGATGCCAATAGACCTTTTCTCTAATAATATATTGAAAGAGTTTCCTAAGCAATATTTTGTGCAAAGTCAAATACTCTAGCTAAATCATAAGTTATACCGACTACATGTTATTTTGCAGTTTAGTTTAATGTGTTGTACGCGTAAATAAAATAAAGAAGTGTTTTGTATAAAATTAATTATTTCCTTCCAATCAAACAGTAAATTCGTAATAAGCTAATTTTCTAATGATATTGCTCAATTTTGCTGTGTTTCGTTAATTATTATTTATTATCACTTAGTGGAAAAAATAATGTTAATTTTATTTATGACCAACTGGCTAATTAACATACATACATATATAACCCATAAGCTGTTCTCCTTACAGAGAGCAGGGTGCTTACCGACTTGAATTCCGTTGCAATATTTTTGGGGTGTTACATGCTTTGCCGTATCTTTCCCAATTTAACTCCTCCTTTAACCGCTGACATCCTTAGTTCTTCTAACCTTATTTTTTTAGGTCGATCTATTTAATGTCAAACACTTGTCTAACAATTGGATTTTCTGATATTCTTCACGCGAGTCCATCACGGCCAAGATATATCTTTGCCTGCATTTGAATTTTGCGTGATGCATACCATTTATTTTCTGAGAAACCGTCTAAAACCAATAGCAAATATAGAGATTTTATGTGCTTTAACCAAAAAGTAACCATTTTTACAATTCATTCGGTATTTTCTCAAATCTGTTGCACGCCGAGCTGGAATCATTCATTTGGAGCACCGTAGTAAGTAAGCTACTGCTAAACTAAGATTTTTTAAGAATATATCTTTATTTCAACTTCTGTCTAGTATACCATTCGTTTAACCATTAGATAAATAGCAGCACTTCTCAAAAATATACATATTTTTAAAGATTATAGCTAAAGTAACATGTTAATGTCACAATGTAAATGAATATATCTCACAATCCATAATAGCTAATTTTTTGGAACAGCGACAAAATATATTGGTGTACAACAACAACATTAACGCCTTCATAAGCTTAGTTATGTTTAAAATTTCTAGAATACAAGAGAAACAGATATATTTATTTATATTTCTTCCTCAAATATCTGCAATATCGCACGATTCATTCAATAAATAAAGCCGAGTTAATCTGATAATTGACTCCAACCTTCTGTTAATAATACGCCAGATGAGTACACGCTTATTTGTTTCTCCGGATGAAACGGTAATTTATGTTCTCACCCGGATGGCTTTCCCTTGATGTGAACAGCATTCTAATAAAGACACAAACAGAGATGAACTTCTGTATACTACCCAGCTCATGCAGTACGCTTTAAATTGTGTACTTTAAGTGTTACTCATGCAAAGAAATAAACAAATACTTTTTGTTAGACTTTATTTAACTTAAGGTACTCGATACTAATGTATAAATAAATCTCCGGCTCTGCGTGTAAAACGGTAGAACGTACGAGGTATGCTGACATGCAAATCGTAGTCCGAGAAGTACATTTTAATTGGAAGTGAATTGCTGTGAGTTAAAATGTTTACAGTACAGTAAAGTTCGTTATACGCGCGTTTGGTATTTGACTTTACCGTGCATACAAAACAGTCTGCTAAATTAAATCCGCTATACTAGAAATACACTGAAGGTTAAATGGAAATAAACCTACTTTACTCGGTAATTATATGAATGGTATATATACACTTGAAGCCACGGTAAAAATGTTAAAATTAGCTTGATTCTAACGATTACATTGTTTTAAAAATACAGCACATTGAAAGAGAAATGCGAACTTCCAGCAAATGTAGTCTTTGAATTCAAGGTTAGCTGATAAATTGATTTCCTGGAACGCAACTATGGTTTGAAGATAAGAGAGTATCCTTTTCAAAACTTGAAAGGCTTTAATACTTTCTTTATCGTGCATATTTTCTTTTACGCGTATCTTTGCTTTGATTCGCTGTTTTGCATTTTCAATATTGAGAAAATTTATTCTTGTAACTTGTCTTGAAAGGTACGAGAGAGACCAGTAAAAAAATAAGTGACATTGAAAATGTTTGCTGATAAATAACATTTTAGCACAAACTGACCAAATTTTATTCATATTTAGAAGTTTTATTCTTTATTTTCTTTACAACAGATATTGTTAGTAGGATATATAGAGACCATTCTACAAAAAAAATCTCAAGATTCTGAGCTAAAAATTACTTTATTTCATGAAAATGCCAGCAGCTACAAAGCTTACCAAGTCCAAGAAGCAACCAAGGAAACTTGTGAGCATGAGAGTTTTCATTTCTGTGGTTTTTTCTTTATTCAGAAGCTGATTGTTGAGGCGTTTGAAATCTGATTCTACAGAAATTTCCATCATATTTTTGGTTGCTGTGAGAACGTACTCTTCATTCCTCGTATCTTCTTATGGCAGTTCCAGAATTCAGATGTGAAATGTCTGTTGTATTGCAACTAACGGCATCCACACCCATACAATTCCAGGCCTGGTGCATTGGTGGCCTCTGGTACCGTGGCTATGTGTACCGCTTCTTTTAATTTCCTTTTGGTTTATCTATATTCTTAGATAGGACGAACGCCCCCATCTGTTATCGAGTCCGTTGTCCAAGCATGCTGTGCTTGATTTCTCTTTTTCTGCTTATATATTTGTGTTCTTCTATCCTTAGTTTGAGCAGTCTACTTGTTTTACCAATGTAATAATGCTGTGCAAACAGTTTCTGGTTCGTTGGTTTAAGTTATCCGGTTCCATTCTAGTTAAATATGACATTGTCGTATTGGTTGCCTCTCAGTCCGGTTTTTTTCTGATAGGGCATAGAGAATACATAAAGATATATGACATGATGGCGGTGATACTGATTTCGGCATCTTGTGTGGTCGCGGAATTAGCAAGTAATAATCCTTATCAGTGTTACTCTGATGACGACAATAGAGCCACTGCCGAACCAGTGCCAGGTTTCCACGATCCAACAGACGATTGCAACAGTACAAATAACGCAAACTCATATTCTTCTAACACATCGTAAAAAATTGCATGAATTATACTTGCTACAAATAGTTTAAGTGTTTAGGTAATCATTTTCACGGTTTTACAATAGTTTTTATAGTAGATTTCTATGTATTAGATTTTAAGACAACAGCTACGAAAAAGTACTACAGCTGTATTAAAATCAGCAAAAGTACAATAAATTATTAAAGCTCTTTAATAAATTACTATTTAAATTAGCTAGTTTTAAGGTTTCATAAAATCAACAATAACGATTTCTGTTAGATTAATTATCACGATCAAAAAATTAAAGTTCCTATTTAGTAGACGAGAGTTTAAAACATTCTATAAATCACGTCTGTTTACTTTTGCTCAATGTAATAAAATTTCGCGGAACGATATGGTGGTTGTATTTTACCAGATTCCTTATGAAAGTTATTACTTTCCTAATAATGTTATTCCATTATTTTACTGTGAAAATACCACATAGGACTCCAAACACCAATATGTAACCGCTTAGTATTCACCGCAGCATTTACCTCTTGCAACCTGTTAGAATAAATCCGCATTATAGTTCCCAAATCGTGCTTTATTGTGTTTATTCGCAATTTAGAATGCGTGCATATATGCTAGGCAAGTCAACGTAGTACATACAAAACAAGGCGTTAGAGTCGCTGCAATGACATGCACGGGGATCAAAAGCTCGGATAAAATCGTAGCGAAGCAACCGTTAAAATACGACTCGCTCCAACGTTCTGGCGCAGTAGATCTAGTGTCTGGGGAGAGCGCTTTATCGCTTAACTCGAAAACCTACTCCAAGTAGAATGCGCGAAATGTTTGTCACGTTATCGCGACTGCCTCTGAAAATGTACGCCGCTATAGCTTATGCACTTACATACTTCGTAATAGATTTCGAGGCGGAAATAAGTGTATTTTACTAAAAGAAATAAATTATCTCAAAAATGTATTTACCTGACTGAATACAAGCTTGGTATGGGTACAAATTTGTATAGCGTTAACATAAATCAAAATTAGGATACTGGTAAATTGATATTAGCATTCAATAACAATATTAAAATACTAAGAGGAAAGCAATAACGCTTAAATAAGTTATGTGCCTTATTTGTAATTGGTTGCACTACTAGATATCTAGAAATATACTGTAGAAGGCACACAAAATAAATATAAGTAAATCACAAATGATAGAATGCAATGCATTATTGGTATAAACTTGTTTCACAGAAAAAGAAATCAATCTTAACCCTTCATTAGTCGCGCATAGGCCCGGCGGACTTATGCCTGTGCATTTCTTATATGTCGTAAGCAGACGCGCCTAATGGAGCGTTAATAAAATAGAAGCAATTCAATTAAAGTTGCTCCTAATATATAAGAGTTACTTTTATTCCAAAAACTTGGCAAAACGGAATAAGATGGCACAAAGTCTCTGAGACTAATAAGCCCCTATGTTGAAGGCTCCTGAAAAACCGCTAGACAGATACATTAGGGATGAATTATTGCCATACGGGTCACTACATCAAGACTTGTATGCGTATCAACCAGGAAATTCTACAGAGACTGCTTTACATCGGCTTGTACAAAGAGCTGAGCATGCTCTGCAAACTAAGAAGGTGCTTTTGTAAACCTTCCTGAACATAGAGAGCGCATTAGAAAAGTGAAAATATCACACTAGCCTTGCAGGTTAGTAGAAAACCTATGCAGTCTCTGTGTGTTACAGGAGTTCCTCAGAAACGACAACCGAACTGTTTTTAATGCTTATAACACTATATATTTTTTTCTTAATTGCCAGGTAGATAATATAAACATTTTTTTCCAACAGGCACCTCCACCAAATTTGTAGCAAACAAATTCGCCATTATATCAGAGTATATTCATATTGTAGTTATGGTAATTATGTTTAATAATTGCATAGCGATTAGTTGTATAAAACTGCAACCAGTATTTGCTGACGTGCGACGTTTGTTGCTCAATGCCCTGTATATTGCGGAACAACGTAGCCCACCTTTCTCGTTGTCCTCCCTGATATTGGACCTTTTTTCATCCAGGGAATTCGTCGGCTGCAATGGAGGAAGGGTGGTTCGATTTTTAATCGATGTTAAAAATACAAGGGAAATTGCGCCACCCGTTCATAAGAACGTCCGATAAACGAGAATTCGGAGTTCTTAAAAGGTAAGAAGACAACAACGAGACGCATAAACGAGGTACTTACAAAAGACAGTTCACGTTTATGGTATATATAAAAAAGTGAAAATATTAACATGGAAATAACGATTAATAAATATGCCAAAATTGAATTGTGAATAAAATAAAATATATTATTAAGAGTTGTGGATTGGTGGATATTAGAAGTTAGGTATTAATAACCTAATGAATATGTTCTATCCAACCCTCAAAATTTATTTTAGTATAGTCACAACCGGTTTCGACACCTGATGATGGCAAATAGCCGAAACCGGTTGTAATAATACTAAAATAAATTTTGAGGATTAGATAGAACATATTTATTTGGTTATTAATACCTAACTTCTAAAATAAAATATATTTCATGCCCTTAAAAGTGATTTAACTTGAAATTAGGCGTTCGTGTTAAGAATGTATCCCTTGGTATGACCTCCAATTACTGCAATGACCTCGTTATTCCGAAATATAGGTTAAGATTATACGAACAAGGTGCCGATTACAAATCCCTCACCGCATATAATACTTTACTCAATGAAATAGAAAACATCACCAAATCTACGAAGGCATTAAAGTTTCCATATGAATTCTGCTTAGACAATACCCTACGTGTTATTCCGATGATTATCAGAATGTACACGTTTACAATATGTATGTACAATCACGACTGAAAGTTAAACTAATCATCCGACAGGTAAATATATGTAAATTAAAGATATTTAAATTCTAATATAAAAAGAAATACTTAAAATGGCTGAAGGTCCTCCGAAAACTTACTAAACATGAAATCTAGAAATATTTGAGAGTCCCTGACGAAGGGAAGCCTTTCGTAACACCTAAAAAATTTTAAAAAAATAAGTGTCCGAAAATTACTAATAATTAAACTCATTAACTTATAAACAAGTCATGTTAATGAAAATAATAAAAAAGACAATAAACATGACACCCCTGTTCATTAGATCTCTTCACATAACTCTGACACCAAGGGGATATGCTTCCGATATCCTCTACAGGTATATTGTACTTGTATATTCCTCTGCGATAAGATGGTAGCGTGGGGATGAATCTTTTCGAACAGCTTCAGTACCACTCGATGGTCTAACAAATCAAATTATACGGTGGTGCAGAAAGTATAAAATACAAGCATAAAAAACCTTGGCTTCAAGGGTTTCTCTACCAAAATCCTACAGATGTTCAAAGGCGAGAACGTAATACGGTCGAATGATCCAATTGATCCGCTCTAAGCATGTAAGACGTATTCCAACCAACACAAAAGTCACAAGTCACTAATAATACTCAATTATGGCTTAATAGATCACTCTGATTCGCAAATTTTGATTTAATTGACATCTATTTCAAAGTCCACTATTCGTGCCATTCTAATGTTTGTTTTGGGTTCATAATTTTCAATAATTTAAAGCTTCGACAGTTATAAACGACTTAGAAATGACTCTAAATGCTCACATAAGCTACTTTTAACCATACTATTCATATTTTTATGTATTCAGTTCATACTGGCGCATTATATGGCTTGTGAAGAATTAATTATTTTCCATTGCAATATAGTCTTATTTTGATTGGGTAGCAATGGATATTGGCAGGAGATAATTTCAAACTGAGAATAATTCATCACATCAACAAACTTCAAAACAACAATAGCTATTATTTTCTGTATTCCTACAAATTACCATATATCATAGAGCTTGCTCATGATAACTAGAAAGATATTGGGCAGCATTATATCTGCACCTATCGTACTTTTTCTAAATCAAATGTATCTTACAGTAATATTTTTTCTATTATAATTTTGAGTAATCACCTTTCTTCACGATGGTAGTAATAAGCAATTCCTACCACATATTAAATGTAACAAATGACGCTACCAATATTAAATCGGATCCCACTAAACACACGAAAGCACATTACATATTCATTTTCGACCAAACAAACGATATAGTTGATATAGTCGTTTTATATTCATAAAATGAGGAGAGCATTAATTTTCATTTGTCAGCAATTATTTAGATTCGCCAGAAGCCACCAGACGATTTAAATATACATCAAATTTATGGAACCACTTAATCAAAGCTGAACTTAAGTGCTTTCGATAAATACTTTTCTTTCATTGAATCAGTTATGCGTATATTTACAGGCCTTGCACGAGTTTGATGAACTGCAGTTACAGATATCAATGTCTACAAACGGGTATATGATGAGCCGATATTTATCGAATACGACCATTCATGCTTTAAATATAGATTTTATGTACAATACACGAAGAGACGGTATTTATATTTAAATGAAGGCAAACCATAAATTATATCACTTATACGCTTTGAATAACAACAATGTATGGATTATCTGACAGTACAACATCGAAATATTGAACACATTCTTAAACAATATGGACAGCTCCATTATGCAGTGGATCCTACAAGGGCCTACTTACCTATAGGTAAACACATTGTCTGTATCTCGTAAAGTAAAAAAAGCAGGACGTTAACTTAACTTTCTCGACAATGCGGTTTAATATACGATGTATTCTGTTTGATAATGCGCCCGCAAGATACATTTAATCCGAAGCCTAGAACATTATATATTTCTGGTAACAAAAGAAGATATTACAAGCCAGCCCGGCACATTCATATCGGGTAAAAAAATGTTAAATCTTCATTTGAAATTATGAGCGAAACACAAGGCTTGAATTACATAAAAGCGTATGTAAATTGCCGTCCAAGGAATTCGTTATGTGAAGGGTGCGGTATATTGGAATATTTTACCTCTTTGTGGTTCCTGAGCGGAAAAAAGGGCGCATGATAAAAACAAAGAGCTGTACACATAAAATACCTAGATTTTATGTAAATTCCCGTCACATCTACAAAAGTACCAAGGTATGCAATTGTATGAAGCAATATATAAAAACAAAACAAAAAAGAGTTTTCCACCTTTAAAATTGAATCCAGGCATTTTCGTTATTAATTTCTTTGTTAAAGAACAAATGTGATTGTGAATGAGGATATAAAAAAAAACTGCTGGAAAACATAGTTCGAGGGAACCATTATCACATCTGTGGCTCATTCACATTACCTAATTATATTTTTGATATTTGTTCTTTTGATTTATAATTCAAAATTACATATACTACAGCTTACGCCAAATTAACTGGCGGATGCGCAAGAGGGTGTGCTCAATGCAGTGAGACACACACGAAGAAATATCCAGACATGTTATAACTCGTTCGTGAGAACATAGCCGCCCCCACGATCTTTTGCACTTTTCTTGTAATTGTAATTCGGTTTTTGTTTGTAATTCGTATATGCAATACAGTACGCGCGCTTCTTCGAAGTGATGACGTAAATGCGCAAGAGGGTGTGTCTTCCGCCAACTCCTTGTCAATGGCCTGTTCATTCTTGTTATATCAGGTTTCTTTATTTCTTTTGGGCTTTCAGTTTTGCCTATTTTATGAGGGAACTACATAACGCATTTTACTCAGAGGAATGCTTCAAGGATACAGCAATAATAGGAGATATTATTTCATATCAAATAGCTTCAGCTTCTCTGTTTATAGGTACACATTTTAAAAAGTTGTGCTGAAATCTTTCCACAATGCGCTTACAGGATAGCTCACCGTTTTGTTAAAAGTTACTCCTAGTCTTTTCATTGTATTAACTTTAATAATATAAAATTTGGATAAAAACAATATCGCGTTTAGACTAAACCAATGTTTGAACACTAGATATTGTCCATAAATAGCGTTTCATTACTTGTAGAAAATCAGAAAGGCCAAGTTTCGTAAGCAAATGGAACAATATTTATGGTGTCGTCACATGTACCTTAAAAGTAAATACGGATTACATCAACTTGTCTCTGAGTACCTAAAACCCTATTAATATGTTGCGTGATAGTGCATAAGTTGCTGATTGTTTATAGGTTAAGTCCATGCTAAAATTCAGATCGCTGAGATTTTACGTTACAATAAATACTTAAATGGATAACATGTTCAAATACTTTTGCAAAGTTAGATAGTATGGAAATGTGCCTATAACTATTCAATACAGGGTCGTTCGTGGACTGGTATTAATCAAGCACATTCCAAAGTTTCAGAAAATATACCAGGAGGATATGTTGATAAGTATCCACATGTTTGCCAAAGACAAATCTGTCATCACGAATCAGGAAACTGGAAGGTAAATTTAACAGTTTTGTCATTATCGAAATTAACTTGTCGCCAATCACAGAGAAAATATACAGAGAGATACGAACGATTCGAATAATAAGCTGCTTTAAAAAGAATTTGTAATAATCAATGTGGATTATGATATTGTAAAGAGACAGTTTTTCAAGAAGACTCTTATATAAGTAAACAATTTGCTTGAAGTATATACTTATAATTGACTTCGCTACATTCCACATATGTGCAGTATTCATCTGATATTTGAGTTATTATAGCCAGTAGTTAAATTGATTTTTCGATTTCTTCTTTTGTAGCATTCCCATAATCTTACCTGGAAGTTCTTCAGAAACATAATAAGTCTAGAGCTTTGAGAGTATTTTAATTCACTTTTTTAAATTTTCAAATAACACGATTGAAATAAAATCCCTTAGTTTTCAACATGATCAAAAACATTTCAACTGAAATGAGAAAACGATGACTTGCATGATTTGTCAGATGGTAACAATATTCTGGGATATCAACAAGATTATTGTTAATGAAGTTTATGCAATTTCATAGAAAATTCGGCCTTCACACTAGAGTCTTCCCTGATCCAATAAGGCTAAATGAGTCATCCAACCCTACGAAATTCTGCAGTAGTTTCGTTGTTCAAGCCTTTGGCCATTTTCCAAAATCCAACAATCCAGATTTAGCAAAAGGTGATTACCAATTCTTTAAGCATATGTAGAAATGGCTTGCGTCACATCACTTCGACGATGGCATTGCATTTAGCGATGCTGCTATAGCAGTTACTGTTACTATTTTCTTTGCAAAAAAGTATTCAAAACCGGTATTCGAGAAAATATCACATACATTGATAAAGTGAAAAGACTTGGAAAAAAAAATAAACGTCTTTTTTGTGCGAACTGTTTGACATGGAATCTCCAGAAACACTGCAGCTCTTGCATTTAATCCACCACCGTTTTACTCATTGAATCATAACAGTCATTCCCATCTTCTGGTACCCTGGACCAATCTGTACCGGTCTTGATCAAAATAATGTTCTGGGCTACTTTTTGGGTTGCCAAATCTCTAGCATTTCTTTCAGTCCTCTTAGAAGACCTGCTAGTGTGCTTTAGTAGTTCCTGAATATTCTTCCTTGATGATCCCTTAATAAAGATACTTCCTTGCATTTGCATGATTGTATTGATCCAGTGAAGATAAACATCTTCCTATCTACTATCCAGAAAAACTTAATCACATAATTTGAATACATGCAAACATAAAAATATTAAAATGCACAGTTCTGCAAGCACTTCGAGCTTTGTACCAACCAGATGTGGTGCCTGGGGGTGTTAGAGATAACACCAAAGTTATGACTTATAACCAATGCATCAATGTGTATGGCGATTACATCACAAAAGAAAATACAGTTGTAGCTTTCCAATTTATAAAGCAAAATTTTCTAAATTCCAAGTAATTGTCATGTCCGAATTGTCCTCATATAAATGACAGGACTGGTGAGGTTTTGACGATCGAAATTGCAGTATTTTGAATGATGGACTCAATACATTTAAACCGAGTTAAAATATTGTGTGATTTATGATTTCTAATAATTTAGTGGGTTTATAAAGCAATTGTGGGAAATTAGATCATACAAAACATAAAGTTACAAGTAGGCAAATATGGAATATCTCGCCTTTCTTAATAATAAGAGTACGAAGGACGTGAATGTCTTGCAAAAGGAGTAATTTTGAAAATGGCTTGCCTGAAACAGAGTAAATTGAATCGGTGCTATATGTGGAACTCGACCATGCATGTAGTTTGTGCAACAATATGTTGCCGGTACGTGATACGTTTATACTTAGGTATATACAAAACTGGCCCTATTATATTCTAAGCGATTGCAAGCTTTCAGACGCGCGCACTCGAAGCACAATGATTCTCAATTGTCCTACTCGCGTAAGCGCCTAATGTTCATATGCATTTGTGTGAGAGCATACGTGCGTCTAGCGCTGATATCGGACTGGCGGTCGACGCTCGTTATACGCCTTGGATATTCTGGCGTAATTTCGAGTACCTATTACGTCCGAATGGGGAGATGGAATAAGCGGTTTCCAGTATATAGTGTAGTAGAAACTGACCGCCGATGTCGAGTGACAATTCAAGTAGATCTCGTAAATTTCAACTCATAAGGAATGATGCCCCTTAAGGCCACAACGGCATAGCACCGTACAAGAACTAAAGTCATCGACCGATTCGGAGCACGCAAACCGAACCGATTTACGAACGCGCACACCGTCGAATCCGTACATGAAAGATCGCATGCAAGGTAATTTTACAAATGTTCATATACGCTATCCGCAGGCACAGGGTGGAATTTGGAATTTGCAAGTCACTAAACAGATGTATCCATAAATTTAAGACAATATGAGAATATGGAGATGTAGTGGCTAACATATGGATAGTTTGTTTCTCACCTGAAGCTATGCCCAAAAGATTTGGAATGAGCTAGCCTCTTTTGGTAATGTCAGAAAGCTTAATTGGCGATTCATTAAAAAACTAGCTATTGAGATATAAAAAAGTGTAAAACGTGCTATGTATATATTGAAAGAATACTGAGCAAAATTGGAAGCATTAATACCAAGAATCAGCTATGGTGGTTTAATCTAGTTTCACTACCTACACCATTGTTCAGACGATTTCTAATATTACCTTCTTAATTAGATAATCCTTAAGAACGACTTCTTTAGGTAGCTATCTGTTCTGAAGTTCTAGGAGCCCACAAGGAGAAAAGAGGCTGGCTTGGTAGGAAAAAGGTTTCTCCTACCAAATCATAACAACGGCACAGAATATGGACTAGAAATTTCTCTTCGTTCTGTCAGAATCTGCAACTGGCATCTGCTACCAGATGGCTTTCCATGAATTGGCACAAGCAAATATTTGCAAAATATACACAATTTATTTAAAAGTATAAGGATCTTAAGCGTTAAGAAACAAAAATGATCTGAACGGCAGTTTATCAGGTTAGAGTTCACAGAATCAAAGATAGTACTGTCTGGTGCGACCACTGCTCTACATGGTCTTGAGAGGTGTTTTATATCAAAAGCTCAAGTACATAAACGCCCAATGGTAGGAACAGGGTACCAATAATTGCAAAATTAAAATGAAATGATATTATAAAATGCTGCGGATGAATTTGATGTTAGAATCCAAAAATTAAAATTATGGTGGCTCTCTTGTCGGAATAGGATTATCGCTCCCTTACCAGCCGAACCGTTTATACATCTCAACAATATTTACGGTTCTCGAATATGATAACTATAAGATTCAGATTAAGGGAAATATTATTAACAAATCAAAATCAAATGAAAAATAGATTTGTGGTCCAAAGAACATCATCTATGGTTATTGTATTGTAACGGGGTTGAAGTACCGAGGCTATCTATTGTGAAATGTCTACCGCAAATATCTATCTATCTATCTATTATCTTCTGTTCGTAATGTAGCAGCCTTTCCGGTGCCAGACATTTGCAATAGCAGAGTATGCCCGCCGCAGTCTCAATTTCGTATTCGCAAAACCAATTTGTTAGTCTCGACTTTACCTATCTTTTTGAGATAATATCTCAGAGGGCAATGTCTGTGTTCTAAAACCTTTAAAATTCTGCGTCTAAAGATAAACGCGTTCCGAAGTTCCGCGAATATTTGTTTGTTTACGATTGTACATAATATTATATGTATTTACAACTTTACATACATATATTTTGTCACTCACCTCTTTTTGTCGTTGTACATGCTGGATGTCTTTCACACCTGTTTGATGGTGATAAATTCTTGATTTAAAACACGCTTTCATTGTTTAAATTGTTGCGCACTCCGATAGTAACCCCGGGAACTTCGCTCTCACACTAACAGCTACCACTCTAGGGTTGAAACATTGTTATAACGATGTAAAAGGCGCATCACCGTTCAAATCAACATAACAGCACGACATTCCGTTTGACAAATGGGCGCATAGGGCTGCCGTACGACCACTAGGCGAATCTTCGCACGCGGAGACTTGGAGATATAGGGATCAACGTAATAGTAATAAGTAATGAGCTTTATAAATGTCAGTAAGTAAATCAAAGCACGTAAGTAAGGTAGCAAGCAGTAAACAGTACACAGCACAGTAAACAGTACATAAAACGAACGAACGCCGTCACAACCTATATATTTTTTTAATGGAGTGGATAAAGGATAAGCAATTCATGCTTCTCAGGCACTTCCGCAGAGACAATATTAATTAACGATAAAATTAGTTTAAAATTTTTGAAGTTTTTTCTAACTTCAATGGCATTGTTGGCAAAATTTTCACACTGTTGTACGTGTGTAACTAGAATTTTGTTTTATGATAAGACTAAAAGTTTATTGTAACTTTAAATGAGACCACCGTTTATTAAAGTGTTAAAGCTCTCTTCGACAAGAATTAAGTACACTCCCCGTGGTTTATTATCAGTTCTACGTATACCTTAATGTGCGTTTCCACGACAAGCGCACACACTAAATAAAAAAGTCACAGCCACATAGATGCGTTCACACAAGCGCGTGGTGAATTTTAAGAAGCAATTTCATTTTATAGAGTTATTGAGTAGGCATACCATGCGACAATTAAATCCTGTTTCGAGTTATTAGCATCCAGTAATGACGATCTAGTTAGCTACAGTTTGATGTATATTGCTTCCGGAATTCCTGGAAAGAATAGCAAATGTGCTCCACACATGCGTAAGCATTAGTTAGTTTAATTCATTCTTACACGTATTTCATCCATTCGCTTCATCTATTTGTTTTCAATAAGATAAATTATACGTAAAAACCAATCCCACAGGTTATCTGGAATAAATGTTTACATATATTACCGCAGGTAGTGGTAGTGTAGGTTTGTTTGCGCACTAACTTCGTAAATTGATTGAGTAAACCATGCGCAGAATATTTATTTTAGAGTGACACGGGCGACTTGTTATTCGATGAGGTGGAAACAAACGTAAATGCTAAGGATTTCCTGGCAATCTACAATTCAGTCTTAAAATAACTAAAGCAGTAATTGAAAAGAGAGGAAGAAGACAACGCTGACTAAAACTACTTTCATCTAAATTGTTTTCTTTTATAAATAACTGTGAATAATGCACGCATACCTATACATATAGCTCTTTAAAAATGATGAATAATTCCTATTTCTAGTAGACAGAAAGTGACTCTTCATTAGTGAATGAGTAACACTAGTTATATTTTTTAATAAATTTAAATAAATTCGATTAGAAAGAAATCCAAGCAATATTTTAATTATTTGTTTCTGCATAATCAACGAACAGAAATATTTTAAAACCTTAGTTTAAATTGATTGCATAAAGACGGAACCCGTTGTTGACAAATATTAATATATTTAAGGTTAAAAAAATCATAAACACTGCATTCGTAATTATTAAAGTGGATCCCAAATCATACTTCTTACACCTCTCCGACATTTTAAACATTTTAAATTAAGGGAATATCTTGACATTTGCATCTCGTATTAATAAACTGTCAAATTATATCACATTAAACCTGAACGATTTACCGTTCGTCGTAATTATTATTCAGAAGAAGTGTTGATTTATCACCAATTACCTCCGCCCTCTCATCGTAATTTTAATTCAATGGATCGTAGAAAGAACGATGCCCTGATGTCAGACGAGAAACCGCATAATCATTGTTTAAATACAATGTGCAGACATACATAGGTATATGTAGGTTGTATGTTGTACATCCCATGCTGGTTCGCGCGAATGCTTGATTTATTGCAAGTCGATAGATAGGGATAATTACAGCATGTTATACACAGGATTATCCTCTTCAGATGTTCAGATCAAACATCGTCTATTGTGTCAAATGTCGTTATATTAAAGCAGAGGAAAGGCTGGTTTGGTCTTAGAAATAAACCTCACTTCTTGGAATTCATTAGTAGTGAGAAATTGCATGTCCAGTTATCTTAAATCGCGTGTGCACAGATACATAAGTCATTAGGGCTTCACTTTATATCAGTTACATATCCTGGAATTGATTATAAATATTATAGTTGTACGAAACTGCAATCAACATATTATAAATAAATATTTAATTATATAAATTTGCCAGAAATAAAACTGTTGCAGTATTGTAATGTTTATGTTTATTTCAATAAATAGTATTTATGTGATGGCAAATTAGTCAAGAGCAACAACATTTTTATATGATGCGTGCGTTAAGAAGATTTTGGAACGTAATCACAGAAATATTTGGTCAAGCTGCATCAAGTAGAGTGCGCCAACTTTCGCCCAACAAATTTTATGATAAACATGACTGCTGATGATAAAATACTTAATGAAAGGGAACATAAAGTATATTGTACCACAACTAATTACACTACCTTACGTAAGTGCTAAATAGACTAGGTTGTGTATCATCAGCAGAGAGCGGCGGTTTTAATGGTGCAAAAAAGCTTAGGCCTAACTACGCGGTAAGGTCATTAACACTGAGCGACTGGAGCCAAATCAGTGTTGTGTTGTAGATTATTTACTCTGATTGAAAATTGTGAAAAATAATACGCCAAGTGCGTAAAAACAAGACTCAGATGTACCACTCAAGGTCGGTCAATGCATGGGAGTGAATAATTAACTATTTTTCCAAATTTTCTTTTGATATATTCTGTATGTTTCGACGTGACAATATCATTAAACCGCGAGAAGGATTTTTTCACAAACCTACTTGTTACTAACGCAAATGTGTAGTAGGGAGCCAGAATAGAAAATTGGGATAGAGCAGCAGCAAATCCGCTTTCCTGCCGTTGTTGCAATATTTCAAGATCTGGATTATTGTAATAATGGCACTAATTTTGACTTGCAACTAATTTTGTGATGATCATTCTACGTTTTCCAAAATTATTAATACAACGTCAAAATTTCGAGGACGGTTGACAATTTTAAACAGCGAGTTTCTAATGTCTTTACGGTATCTGATATATCTCTAAAGCTGGTTTCAATAAATTGTAATTGTGACCGCAAATGCTTTTTGTCAAAAATTAGTGTTTTACATGGTTTCACTGCAACAGCATTATCTTCTAATTTAGACATAAATGACTGTACTATTTTAAAATGTTTCACAACAAAGAATGCAGTCACTAACCAAGTGCTCTACCCTGTAACGACAGGCACTATACTTCTTTGTATAGGGATACTCCTCAAAACGGCGATTTTAATATTCTCTTTCTTTTTCTAAACTTATTAGGGAATTTGCTATTTCAACAATTTTCCTGTCTTTAACATGATCCTAGCTGCGTCCGACACAAACAGCTATACTTTCGAAATATGACCAGTATAAATATTATCTAAACCATTTTGTACTAATTGGCAATTTTTTTCCATGTTGACAGTATGTTGACAGACCGAAACTGATCACACATTCCACGAATACTCTGATAGGTTTCTACATTGATAGACGGAGAGATTTTTAAATCCAATCGAGAGAACAATAAATAGAAATGTTTTAAACAAAAGGCATATATATGACATATTTGAGAATTTTTTTCTCGGTTCGTATGAAGTATAAGCCGTGGCCTATCTATACACCTGATGTGACTACAAGTACATCAAAAAAAGCGAGTAAACCTTTAGTAGTTTCCGAGAAAAGGTACATAATGTTTTCAAAAACAATTTTTCGAAACAATCGGTTTTCTAAAACAGTCGAATTGCAGCTATATTAATATTTTAAGATTTTCTATTATTTACGTGTTTATTTAAGGTTTATTTAAGGTTGCATAAAGTTTTGTTTTCGCTGATAAACTTCGTAAAAACTTTTTAAAACTAATTTTAACTAAAATAAATACATTTCATAAAAGCATATGAAATTTATTTTCAGGAGATAGGTCATCGTTAATTCGTCGCTCCGAACTAACAATTAAAATAAGAAAAAAATACTTTCAGTTGTTAGAATGACTTTATTCTTGCGTCAAAATAATCAGTAAGAGAGGTGTTTAATTTTGTATTGGGAATGCTGATGTCAAAATTCCTTATTTGATGATTTACTAAATGTACCTCCTTTTTGGTTTTAAAATGCGGCTGGTAGACTTTGCTTATGTTAATATATAAAAGTCTGAGCGCATTTCTTGCAATAAATTTACCTGTTCTTGGGAAACGTAAAACAATCAAATTTTCTCACAACAAATTCTAAAACTAACCACAAATGCTGATTGGGAACAACAAAGGAAATAAAATTATATAAACTGAAATTGAAAAATATCTAAAATAACTGTACAGTAACCACAAATAAAGATTAAATAGAGTATAAATAAAAAGCAAAAATCGCTCCTAACAAACAAACTTCTTAACAAACCAGAACAATGCAAGCGTTTTCGCACAGGTGCATCGCATTTTATTGCAACGACTTTTCCTTTTTGTAAGCTCGATACTAACCATCAATCGTGTTCGCTTCGAAAATATGTAAACTGGGCAAACAGTGATAGTGTCACACTCACTACCCGCCACGACTATGTGAATTCATTCTCATTATTTTCGACGCTTTCTGATCATTAGATACTGGGAGGCAGATAATTAAGTCAGTTGATTCGCTATCAAAAGTTACTTTCCGAGTACCGAAATTGATGTCAAGATCGACAGAGATCTTCTTGTTCTTTATGCCAAAAACTAACTTGCTTTCATGAGCGCCGCTTACACATTTCAAGTCTAGATCGCTTGCACCAATATTGTATTATTATTCTACATAAGTAATTATGATTATGTAATAGAAAAGAAAAAAAAGGACAGAAAAAGGAAATCTACATTTACTGATAATGAGTAGAAGTTCAAACGTCGCACAACAAATCCTTTTCATCCGGTTGATTTATCTATGTATGGATTATAGGAGTCAACTTCTCCCTTACGCTAACTTGCGCCAGTTTCCCATAGCTAATTAGTAAATTGTACAATCTGTAATTTTCTATTTATGTATTTCGTATCCAAAAGATCTAATCCTGTCTTCCACATAAAAAACTCATTACTTTTACCAGTAATTAACTGTGAAGGATTTTCTATATTCCACACATTCTATGATAAACTATATTAAAACGAAAACATCTAACATTAGCTCTTTACATACTACAACAGAAGCTATGTCATAAATAGGATCTCTGTGTACTCTCTATGGACAATACATTAATACCAGTTTGCCAGTATTATCGTTCTTAGGTATGTACTACTACCTTCTTATTTTTCTTATTTTCTCCTTACTAGCATACAACCTGCCGTTACACGTTTACCGTCTAACAGCCTAAGCGCACAACATAGTAGCGGTCAACAAATCCAACATATTTTACTGGTAATCCTTGAATATATTGAACATTAAATTACACTCGCAGTCTAATAAATAAACACCGATTATGTTAATATCCCGTACATCCTACTTCAATACCGTATTTTATCAACTAATTCATCGGCGAGATATGTATCATACCGAAGAGATTATAATGATTATTATTATTATTAATAGAATAAATACGAGTTATCTCCAACAAGGAGCAGAAAATACATTTAATTAACGTACCATAAATCATGGCAGGTATGAAGGCTGATAGAATCTTTTACAGATATCTGATTCTAGTTAAACTATAAAATTCAATATCAGAAAATACTTATTGATTCACCACGTTAGGTAAGTACTTCAGGAAATATTACACTGGAAAGTAGTTTTGTACAAACGATGATGGGTGGCCATCAAAATTAAGTCCAACATGCAGGATCATAAATACAAACCTCAGCAGCGCATAAAACTTTCAACAAGTACCATCTTAACGTAGCATTCCATATTTCAACTAGACATGCTACTCACTCAGGTCTGTGCACTTTTTTTTTTTTTTTTTTTAAATTGCCTTCCGGGATCTAAGCCCATTGGCCACAATAACCTAACAACTAATGAAAAAACAAGAGGATAGACAAGGGACACACTTTTCACGTTTCGGGGCCTATCGAAACGACTTCACAAGACAAACAAGAATCGGCCAACGGATAAAAGGTAACCCCACACAGGAAAAGAAACATAGGAAACGACGAGAAGCTATTAAATAGTAATATCGGCCTCCTTCATAAATCTAATGATACCTTCGTACACATTAAAGTTGTTGGAACCAAGTAAGGTCACTACATTAGTTGGAAGTGGAATTGACATTTTTGTTAACTCTTCCATGAATTTCTTCCTGGGCTCCTGATGTTCCACGCAGGCAAGGATGATGTGATCTAAGTCAGCCGTATCATATCCACACTTACAAGTGGCCTCGTCAATAATACCCAATTTCTTAAGGTGAGCAGGAAAAATACCATGGCCGAACTTTAACCGGGCAATTGCAGTATAGCAAAAACGTGATACCATTCTCTGGTGATGCCATCGATGAAAGGAAATGGAAGGATGAATAACGGCATACTGTGTCATTCTTGTACGATAGTGAGTTTGCCATCGCTCTTCCCATTTGTCCACAAGAAAATGCTTGCGCGCCACACAAAGAACATCCTGCGCGTACACTTTATCCGATGCAGCAACTGGCAAATCAATAGCTGATTTTGCCAGAAGGTCTACCCGTTCATTGGGCTGTATTCCGGAGTGGGCTTTTATCCAAAAAAACTTGACTACGATAACGTTTGAAGCTAACTTGTTAAACAGCGTGATGATATCCCATATCACAGGATGACATCTATGTGGCTGACTGCCTTTCAAAGCCTCCAAAACACTCCTAGAGTCACTCATAATTACAGTATTCTTCAGTTTTTGCCGTTGTATATACTTAAGCGCTTCCAAAATAGCCATCGCCTCCGCCGTGAAAATAGATAAAACATTATTTAGTTTAAATGTTTGGCTGAAGTTGTTAGTTACGTCAAAAAAGGCACACCCACACCCATCATTTGACTTCGAAGCATCTGTATAAATAAAATCTGCCGGAGATAAACTTTCAATTAGAGCTTTGTGAATAAGACCGTTCACTGTCGGCAATCCGCCATACTTTGGGAAGTAAATTGGGAGGGGCTGAAGGCTGTCGAAGAAGTTACTCACTGACACTTGAATTCTGGCGGTAGCAACCTTAAACGGCGTTATAAAATTATGTGCAGTAACCAGCAAAGGGGTTTTCTTTCTGGTCCAATACGAGGATGCTGAGCAATATAAAGCCAAACTTCGTATGTTCTGTACAATGTGTCGGAAAGCCTCAGACTGCAACTTTAGGACATACTTAGCTGCCAGGAAATGATACCTCAACTTTAAAGGTGGCTCTTGTGCCTCTATATATAACGCTTCCACCGGTGTGGACTTCATGGCACCAACACACATACGTAAAGCCCTATTTTGAATTATTTTTAACCTATTTAGGTGCTTATCTGCCGCAGCTGCAAAGAAAATCGCTCCATAATCTAAGCGGGATCGTATACATGCTTTATAAAAGCATGTTGTCACGAATCTATCAGCTCCCCATTTGACTTTCGTAATCATACGTAATATATTCAAATAGCGTTCACATTTACGTGCTATTTGATTAATGTGACTGGCCCAACTAAGTTTATGATCGATGTGAAAACCTAAATACTTCACTACTGATTTTACTGGGAGCTTAATCTTGTCTAAAATCATAAAGTTGGTTTCAGGCTGCCTATGCCGAGAAAAAAAGACGATATTCGATTTTGTTAGAGAAATAGAAAGACCGTGAGAAAACACCCACTGGTTGCAGCATTCCATTGCTTTCAGAAGGGTATTCTTTAAGCTGCCTAGGTTTTTGGCGGAACCAATCATACAAAAATCATCGGCATACTGGACAGTTTTAATATGAATATTAGATATCTTGTGAAAATCAGCCGTATATAGGTTAAAAAGAAGGGGACTTAAGATGGATCCCTGTGCAAGCCCTATTCTGCCAAGTCTAGGACCTACCAATCTGTCACCACCTGCTCTGATATATATCAATCTATCCCGTAGAATATTGACAATATTCCTAGCTACTTCCGCTGGCATGTCATATTTGCACAAAATTTCTTCCAGGATATCCAAATTTACGCTGTCATAGGCTTGTATAATATCTAAGAAAATGCCTCCCATATATATGTTCTTAGTGAGTCCCAACTGGATTTCCGTCACTACATCAGCTACAGCATCCAAGGTACTTCTTTGTCTCCGAAATCCATATTGCTGCGAAGAGAGGATAGCGTTCTGTTCAATCCACCATTCTAAACGATTTTTAATTATACGTTCATAGGTTTTTAGAACACAAGATAGCAGAGAAATGGGACGAAAGGCAGTAAGATTATTATTATTATCTTTCGGAATCGGTACCACAAGAATTTCTTTTAAAACCGGAGGAATAAAACCATCCTTCCACATCGAATTAAAGATTGACAGCAGTAGACTCTTGACTTCAAAAGGTAATATGCTTAATAATTTATATGTTATATTATCAAGTCCTGGTGAAGTATCCTTGACAATCTTAAGCACCGAATTTAACTCGGCCTCTGAGAAAGGTTTAGCTAACCAATGATTGTTGCCATTAATAATTTCTTTTCTTTTATTATTCGCGCAAGCTGGTGCTATCGAGTCTAATATGGATTCTGTTTCCTCAACTTCTAAGAAAATTTGATTGCCAACTTTTGCATTGTTAAATTTTTTAAGTTCCCGCCATATTTGCTTACATGATGTACCTTTATTCAAACTGTTACAATAACTAACCCATCCTTTTCTTTTCTTCTTCTTTAAAAATCGTTTAGAGTAAGCCATTATTTCCTGACATGCAATATAGTTCTCATACGTAGAAATCCTTTTGTATTGTTGCATAATGCTTTTTCGATCTGCCACCACTCTACTGCATTCTTCATCCCACCACGGTGGAGAAGGTTTACATTTCGCATAAAAAGGCTTCTTTGTCACGAAACACCGCTTTGCTGCTTCCTCAATAATCTCATAGAAATGTGTCAACTTCTCATGAATTGGTAAAGACAAAACATGTTTGTTAAAATGCACTTTAACATCTTCTTGAAATCGTGAGATGTTTTTATCAATGATTTTCCATTTACTACGAGGGAAAATCATAGTATTAGCAGGCTGGGATAACTGCACAGTAATATAGATTGGGAAGTGATCCGAGCAATAAGAATCCTCCAACACCTCCCAATTAAGCTTTACGGCAATCGAAGGGGTGGCGAGCGTAATATCCACAGCTGAGCTAGCCTCATTCCACCTGGCAACTCTAGTAGGACTGCCATCATTCATAATTACTAGTTGATGGTTTTCTACGGACTTCAGGAGAACATTACCTGCGTTGTCCGTCTTAGCCGAGCCAAATGCGTAATGATGCGCATTAAAATCACCTCCAATAATAAAAGGAGTCTTAATTTGGCCAAATAAAGAATCATAAACTTTATAATCTATAGCAGCTTGAACAGTTCTATATATACTAACACATGAAAACCCCAGTTTAGGAATAAAAACCCCGCAAATATTGACACCGTCAGGAACCCCGGAGAAGGTTATAGGCACAAACTTCAAGGACTTGACAATTAAAATGGCTGTACCGCCATAGCCGTCCGCCCGATCATCCCTATGAATATTGAAAAACTTAAAATTAATTGTATCATCATAATGGTACCAAGTTTCTGATAACAATGCAATGTGTACATCATAGTTAGCGACTAAACTTTCAATATTCTCCTTCTTAGCACGGGCAGACTGAGAATTCCATTGAATAATATTTAATTGGTGTACAGACATGTTAATGGTAGTAAAAGGATTTTACAAAGCACAATCTGCTGTATCCGTCGAGTAGGACCCCTGCGACGCCCAGCAATCTGAATCCTCTTGCGATGTGCTTAACTGTTCCATCCCCACCTCAGAATTACTTTTAATTTTCTTTATTATTCGTTTAATACGTGCTTTAAGGGCGCTAGACTTGATGGTTCTAACCACTTCCACCAACAAATCAACCAAAGAAAGTATATCTTCCGTATAAGATTTAGCAATCAGACATACATCTTGTTTCCCCCTTGCATCTTCCAGAAATCGGCATAAGTTTTCGTATGTAATCACTTCTACTTGGTCTTCCTCGAAAAGTTGTTTAAATTCTTCATAGGCAACGCTTTCGTCTACAACCACTTCCTTCTTTTTGCGTTTAAGGGCCGGTTTAATAAAAGTGCCCCCATCTCCAGCAACCCTAGGGAGAGCATCAAGAGGAGGTCTCGCACCCGTATCCTCAGGAGTTGAAAGTGTACCAGACTCAGAAGAAGGTGCTTGCCGTTTTTTTGTAATATCAGACGTAGTTAGACTATCCGATACTACAACAGTTATGTCTTCGCTATTGTCGGGTATTACGGAAATCTAGCTTAAGTCCTCTGTCCTACAGTTGTACGACGTATTTTCACCAATTGCCGGTGTTTCATTAGACTGATTCTCATTATCGGGACATTTGGAGGAGATATGTCCAAGCTTTTTGCATGTAAAACACCTAATTTCGTCCGTTGTTAAAAATATTCTGAACATATTATCTTTATAACTAATAACAATAGATTCCGGCAATTCCTCACCCACGTTTAAGACAATGTAAACCTGACGGCGAAAACTTAAAATGTGTCTGTATCCTTCCCGATTAATACCCGCCCCTATACATCTAATAGGCGAAACTACTTTTAAACCTAATCGTTTAAGTTCATTTTCCACAATCTCATGAGGTAAACAAGGCGACACATTAGAAATAATGACCCGCCGCGCTGGAGAGATTAACCTACGCGCCTCTACAAACGTGTTATTTAATGTTATCCCCTTATGATCAGCCATAAACGATTCCACTACTTCTTTTGATGAAAAATATATACAAATCCTGTTATTGGACACACGAGACGCAAAAATTACGTTTCTTGAGCCCACAAGTTCCCCTACTCCAACAATATAATCAAATTTCTGGGTATCTTGAATTGCGTCAAAAATGACTGCTTGATCGCGTTCCGGAAAAACAAAAGTATTTCTATTTCTTTCTTTGACAATGGTTGCAAAGGACGGTGTACTCGTATGTTTAACAGAAGAATTTTCTAGTGAGATATTTGTAACAGTACGTAATATTTCCTCATCACGTCTACCTCCCTCCACGGAAGTAGGCGCGTGTATAATCACTTCGCCAACAACACTCATGTTTTGGCGTTCTAGCCAGAGCGAGCTCTGTTAAAGACTGTGGGCCCCCCCCACACACCAACGCGTGCGTGGTGAAGGGGCAAAGTTCACCTCGACACAAAATGAAGCGAAAATTTATAAAATCGAATTAATAATAACCAAAACAATATTGTAAAACACCGATTACAAAGTACTCTAGGAAATTTGGACTCACGGTTACCAAATGGAAAACTACATGTCCATCCACCACAATACAATTTCTCAGATTCTACTTGAAAACAACACTATCTGAACACTCGTGCTACTCACACGCTGGCTCTAACAGTACTGGTCTGTGCACTTTTTGTCATCTTTTATGTCCCGATAATTGCTCGGTCGCATAAATGGAGGCGATTATTTTAAGAGCATCTTAGTTAATAAGTCTATGTACTTAAATATTAGTCATACGAATTATTATCGGCGTAAAAAACGATCAACGCAAACTAAAACCTCCAACAGTGGCGTAGGATGCAGCATGCCTGAAACCTACACGGACTTTTAAAACTAAATTAGCTTCCGATGATGATGACGCAAACGTCTGACATTGAAAATTTATAAATTATGTATCTTAACGAATATGGGCAACTGTTTGTTCGTTAACCCACTCAATTTTTTATGCAGCGCCGGAAGTCTAAGCTGACTAATTGTAAGGTTTATTATTTTGGAACAGCGACGAATAATTTTTCCCACAAGCATTGTGTGTTCAGTAATGGATAAATAAAATGATTCTATTTAAAGTTCAATGGTGTATGATGCATTAAAAACATTTAAAAATTAAAACTTATCCTTTTACCTTTTTGCTCATAAAATTGATGTTTAATTAGTTTTCGCCCGGCCCACATGTTTTCCTGATATTATGATTCATTAAAACAAATCTTGACACCACATACTTTTATTTTTTCCTTAATAGATGGGATTGATACAACGTACCAGCGTGGTTGTGACGAAGTCGACTACCGCTTAGGCATCAATTATTTTCTCGTTTTATTACCTACAACTGTATTGGTTTTTTTTTTTAAATTCCCAACTTTGGGGCTTGGTCTTGCACCAGAATTCCCAGATATCAACAGGTATCCACAATCTTCAAGTAAGATCTTTGACAAGCCTGTTAAAGACATTTTGAAAAAAAAAAAACATGAAACTAATCAAAACGTTCAGTGATAATCAGGATCGCTAAAACTACTAGAGGCTCAAAAATGCAACTCGAAACCGTTTTAGCACTGTAGACGGGCGAAAAATGTATTACTAATCTGGATACTACGCCATCCGCTATTGCAAGGAAAGGTATTGTGATGTTATTTCAAAAAGCACAGCGTGCTATTGGTGCAAACTTCTCCTAAACCCCTCACCACAAACTGCACTAAACTGGACGTACGTTTCAATAGCAAAGCTATCATCATCAGCAGAAACACTGAAGCACTGAGCAGTTCAGTGTTTCTGCTGATGATGATAGCTTTGCTATTGAAACGTACGTCCAGTTTAGTGCAGTTTGTGGTGAGGGGTTTAGGAGAAGTTTGCATCATTTCCAGTACCACAGTTTGGAGTATTTTTGTCAGTGCTATTGGTCGCTCTTATATTGGAACAAATCTTCTGGTTTAGTGCGGACGAAAGACTGCAATGTCAGAATTAAGAAATTACTCGAATTGCTTGAGTTTTACATCACTGCAAGCTCAGAATATCTCATGAGACCGAATGCTGAGAATACGTAGAAAACGAAGAGACAAGGAAGCACACTATCTGTCACTGGTCAGATGCCACAAGAATCAGATATATGATCTTTGGAAAAGCTAATCTTTTCATGGAAGCCCTGAAAAGATTTCATTCGGTAGGATTCTGAACTAATTTATGGGCGTTTCCTTGTTTGATAAACCTCTGGCGTAAATAATTTCGCCTAATCCGATAGGTGATATTTAAAAATTCATGAAGAATCATACTAAAGTGTACCTTCACATTCGCACCATTTATTGTTACCAATGGTATATCTTCCAAAAAATAGATAACAAGCCTTGCAAAAAATATGGGCATATTTCCTTTTATCAATTCATTGTAATTGTGAAAAATCTTTATTCCCTTTTTCCAGGAATTTATTTCATTCATAAGAAGTATCTGTGCAAGTTAAACGGCATTTGAATCATTGCTTGTAGTTGCCAGGTAGACATTTCCATTATCTACCTGGCAATGAACAAATAGTGACGTTTGGAACTTTTTCATCTATCAAATAACTGTGACATTTTGATACAAGCTCATCAAATTTGGTTTTATAATGAATTACTGAAAAAAAATTAATCAAACTCAATGAGAACACAAAATTGACTTCGGCAGATTTTACGGTACCTAGTTTTGAAAAAAAAAAAACAATTTTAATGGGGCAAGGAATCAAATTAAGATGGCCCAGAATACGAAAATCGTGTTGAAGCAAAAAACAATGAAAATATCAAAAATATATTGACCTTAGTGGATCAAAGAATATATAATTCAACGAAAGCTATAGTTGTAGAAGTCTTGCATGAAAATGTTTTAAAGAAATGAGGTTTGGATGTTGGATTCCGAAATTGCTTTCTGCTGAATAAAAATTTTAACAAATTTCTAAGGCACAGTTGAAGACAAAGATCTTTTTCGAAAAATACAACAGAGTTTTTGAAGACCTTCAGGAAATTTTTTTTTTTTTTTAGAATATAGGTTTATTGAAAAATTGTAAGAATTAATGTGTGGCCTATTAATGGAACATATGCTGATTTGTTATTTAAATCTTTTTCTTCATTGGGGCTAGGTGATACAAACATCTCTCCTCATATTACTGGAGAGAAATGGCAGGTTAAAAGAAGTATTTAATAACGAATTATTGCTGTTTTCAGCAATCAGAATGTTGCGTTGTTTTGTCGCAAAGCCTTTATCGCTATTTCATAATAAAACGACTTCCTAAAAATCGTACTAGGACAAAATATCATTAAAATAACCAATATTATTAGGCTTGGAATTTTAATCAAAGCTCCATCTAAAGATAATATTATCAAAATCATAACTTGCAGTTATTATCACTTACATACATTCTAAAATCAGACTTCGCCACCAATCCCCAATCAGGAAATTATTTGCAATAATTACACTTCAACGAGTTTGCTACAGCTGGTTAACTCCCGTACCATTTTATCACAGGTAGATATGTTTATTCTAAGTGCAGCGTTTAGTTAATATTCATACAACCCTGTTTAACATGGCGTATTGATACTAAATCAAACTAGTTCAAAGTAAACAACAGTGTAGAAACTCTAGGAATGCGTAACTCAAATAAAACAGGTAGGGCAGACAGTTCGGTGAGAGTCTGTAGAAATTAATACCTCGATGCAATACGCCTTCGGGATTTAGTAAACGCTCTGTCTCTCTCTTTTTCGCTTCTAGAACGGTGATGTGGTGGTAGAAGGGTGTAGGTAGATTACACTGTTTCCCGGAATTACATCCACATTGCTCTTCCGTCCCCACTCTCCCCCCTTCACTAGGACCGCTTTACAATTTTCACCGTTACGGTTGTCCACTTTAAAAATGCCTTTAAATTGCTTCCAGAAGTTCTATCCCGACGACAGTCCCGTCCCGAAGTTTAAATCCTCAAAACTGTTCGGATACCGGAAATTTTAAACTAATTTACGGTCTTACTGCATGTTCCCTCGTGCAGCACGAATGAGAAGTAGTTTAGAACGTTAAAGTCTGTTTGTTTCTTTTTTTTCTAATCTTAAGTGTTTCATTTCTGCTAGGACTGTGTTTAACAACGCATTTGAGTGAAATGCATTAGCAGATGATTTCTAAGAAATGTTATTCGTGTTTTCCTTCAAGTATAGGTCGTTATTCTGTATTGATAATATCAGTGGTGTTGATATTTTTGTACATATATGCACTTTGCAGATATAAATAGAACAATTATATTAATGTATTTAAATTTACAATTCATATAGAATCGCGGAAGAGTATCACAATCACTTTTGGTTATTAAAACTTATGGAAATATTTTACAACAAAATACTTCTGATTTTCACATACTTATCGCTGCAAACAAACACGTCATTATGCCATGATAATGTTATTATGACTTAAATAACATTAACAACCCATAATTATCCATTTTTAATTACTACAATATAAACATTCGCTATCAGTAAAAACTAAGAAAGTTCATGAACTCATAAATTATCACGCTTCTTCTGAAATATTTATTAGCCATTATTTATTACTTGTACATTGTAACAAAAAACTATGCAAGTAGATCATATCTATATTGCTACATGTTTCTCCTAAGACAACCTTCAACTTCATGCTACAAAAAACATGTTGGCGCCAATATTGCTGTCAATGACTCAAATATGTATTATTGAATTTCACTGACTAATCTTGTATTTATATAAATATAGGTAGCTATAGAAAAATATAATTTCACGTGTTTTATGTCACAAATAACATAAATATGTTAATAAACCACATACCATCACTTTTCGCTTGTTGAAATCTTGCAACACTTCCTATTTATAAAATCTAGTTAAACATCAAGCATTAAAATTACCAAAGTAGCAATAAAAGTTAATATTGCCACAATAGTCCATAAATTTTATGCCTGTAACTTGCTAAGTATTCTCCGAATCTATATAAAATGTAGAACAACATTACACAGTTATTAAACTTTATCTGATTTAAAATTTTGGGTCGACGGATTAAAGAACTGCCTCTCCTGAATCGAATACGATTTCGTGACTGGCGGTTCCGAGAAGACGGCCTTTAAATTAAATTATTTCGGCAAAAGCTTAAGAGAAGAAATACTGAAAAGTAAACGCTGAACAAAGACGGGCGATAAAATCATTCTGGAAGCTCATTTCGGAGTTTTCGGAAGAGATGGTTAAAAGTAACGTATATTGCCGCTATATCTGCTTTTATTATATATATGGGCGATTATAGAGGGGTTTAGGGATAACATTCAAAATTATTACTCAAACGAGTTTATTAACAGCGTGCTATAGAATATGTATATGTATGGATGAAAGAAAAATACATCAGTAGTAGAAAAATCTAAACTAGAAGGTTATTTTATTAAAATGGAGAGAAGAAGGCTAGAAATTCTAATTGATAATAATTATTGTGTAATCATATAGTCGCCGTCACGATATTTTAAAATGCTCTCAGTTCGTACTAATCAGATTATAACGTTTTATAATCCTTGTAACTCTAGTTTAAATGTAAAGTGGAATTTTTTAAACTTTTCGGTATACTCCCCATTAACAATTATCCTTCACAGGTAAGCACAATAGTCAATCCTTTTAATCCGATTAGTACGATTAAGGTCAGATTAAAATATCCTGACGGCGACTATACATCGAAGATGTTTGGAAAATAATTGGAGAAAAGCTGTAGCACATTTCAAACATTAAACATAATACTATATCTGCAACTTAGAAAATCTAAAAACTATCTTTTCAATTCCAAATGACACAATAAGATCGGATACTGTCTGCATATTGCTACTCTTAAACCTTATTTAATTAGAATGAGCCACTTAAATGGAAAAAAATATATAATACGGCCCAGAAGTAGGTAATTAAAACAAAGGTAGCATTTAAAGAAAAGAAAATCCTTATCAAATATAGCACCAGACATCGGTGACACAGAAAAAATATCTATAAATTAACGAATAGCCTTCAGTTAAACATGGTCTTTATTTATAGCAGTCGCTTACATGGCAAACGTTGACTAATTATTCTTGCATTGAAATCATTTAAGGAATAGAACTTGTTCTATGTAGGTGAAGTCATTTAATATTCATGCCAGATAAGGAAAAATAGTGTTTATATTCCTACACTAAGAGACAAAACACATTTGGGAAAGTACAGTATATGAAACTTTCAATAGAGAATCAGAAAAAAACCTTTGGTACCCACGACTTATGCAGGTAAAAGAATAATTTATTGCAAGTAAAGACATTTTCAACATATAGATATTATCACAATTTCGACTGTAACTTTAAAATTTTTGATTATTCTTTTCATTGTGTGAAAATATTAAGAAAATATTTGGTACTTCGTCAACCAAGTTGTCATACATACGGTGATAATAACGCAACTACGTATTCTGTGTGGCTATTATTTTCAATAAATTATTTATGTGTGTTTATTCGCTATCTGTATAGAAAGAATTTTCCAAGTAATCTGATGAATAGAAGCATATGCACGCTAAAATATGGACAGACAATAGTACCCAAAACATCTTTTGGAAACCAAGTAAACCTTTGAAATTTTAATCAGAGTTAGTCTTTATACTCACTTTTGTACATTCTAACACATAAATTTAGAAGAATTTAGAATCTAAAATGGCGTCATGTAAAGAAAATATTCGAAAATCATTTGTGTCCATATACATTGAAAATAATAATGGTATGTCTCAAAGAGAAACTGCGATGCAGTAGAAAGTGACTGCATTGACTACTTCTGGCTAATTACAACAGATTCGAAAACGATTCTAAAAAAAAAACGAAGCAGAGTATCTGTAAAACTCATAGATCTTATTGTCAGTTCACAAACAGGAATACACTGGTCATTAACAAAATTGAAGATATTTTTAACATTGAGTTGGAACTATGGCGAAAACGGGTTGTGAACATGTCGCCATTTTATGTATAAGAAGTTACAATAGATTTAAAATGTTTAAGCTGCAAGTTGCTTCAAATGACAAGGCAAAATTGACTTTTGCTGCAAAAACTCGCGAGCATAAGTTTCAGTTTAACAGCTTTTGCAAAGAAATGATTGTGTAAGTATGGGCAATGAAACTTACAGTCTAGTGGAAAAGCCGTTTGTGCTGAATTTGTGCTTTATAAACGAATCTTGAGCACCCACCCGTGTTTAAGGCACGAGAAAACGGAGGCTTCTTGGAGGTTGTGTTGTAGTTCACTTGAGTCGATGTTTCACAATTTGTCATCAAAATTATGCAATCTTTCATATAATTTTTTTAAGATAATGTATGAAGAATTTATAGAATATATTATTTCGCTGAAAAACAATATCAGCAACGCATGCAATTGGTAACCGAATTAAATTTTGGGCATGTTATTTTTTAATAACGCCGCGTGGTTTTTGCCGGCACTTTATTCAGCAACATTTAGCATAATAGTAAAAATACAATATATTAATTGCAATTGATGTAATTTTACATTGCAACACATTCTTTAATATAATATGCTGTCACTCAAAATAATTATTGAAGAAGAAAAAACTTTCTGTTTTAGATTACTTCGTGTAATAAACTTAATAATCCTACTAATATTTATTTAAACATAAGTGAACTTAGGTAATTACTTTGATAAAGCCCAGAAACGACGTATTAACAGAAGAACTTACTGGATTCCCCCAAAAGTCCATACTTTGGCGAAAATACCCGTAGTACGTTTTATAAAACTGAACGCATGCTAGAGTCAAAGTTTGGGATAAGCCGTACTCAAACAAGTACGTGTCCGCACCTCACTCAAGCACTGACTGTAAATATCAACCTCATACAGATAGAAAATGAAGTCGATATTTTCAAAAAGAGTCTTGGCATGGCAGATTGTCTGTTTGTGCGAACTTCAGAGTAAAAGTTTTACGTCGACTGGCACCACTAACCAAGTTTTGTACTTTAAAGACGACCTGCAAAATGAACTTACAGCAACATCAAATTCCTTGGCTTTTCTGCTTCATCACACTACACCAGATCAGCGCTGGAGTAGTATGGAGAAATAGCATTTTAGTTGTAACAAAATCAGCCAACACACTAAAATGTTTCTGGCTACGTTTTGTGGAGACCTATTATGCGCAGGTTAAACACAAACTTAAAAGACCCCAAAAGAGGAGTAAAAGACTTCAAGAAAAAATGCGTTTTCTATAAAATGGCATATTATATAATAGCATTAAGAAAACAGCCATTGGTCGTTAAACATTTGTGGAACTGTATTACTTACCTATTATTATACAAGTATGCTACTAGAATAGTATTTAATTAAGTAAATTCGTTTTCACATTGCTTGATTTTTAATTGTGCACAAATTTCAGTGTGGGTTCTTTATGCATCAAACAAGTTTGTTGCAGTTACAGTTGCAAGTTTTATAAAGATTAGCCACGGTAATACCTTGCAGACAAAATACATGCAAACTGAACGCATGCTAGAGTCAAAGTTTGAGATAAGCTGTACTCAAACAAGTACGTGTCCGCACCTCACTCAAGCACTGACTGTAAATATCAACCTCATACAGCTAGAAAATGAAGTCGATATTTTCAAAAAGAGTCTTGGCATGGCAGATTGTCTGTTTGTGCGAACTTCAGAGTAAAAGTTTTACGTCGACTGGCACCACTAACCAAGTTTTGTACTTTAAAGACGACCTGCAAAATGAACTTTCAACAGCAACATAAAATTCCTTGGCTTTTCTGCTTCATGACACTATACCAGATCAGCGCTGGAGTAGTATGGAGAAATAACATTTTAGTTGTAACAAAATCAGCCAACACACTAAAATGTTTCAGGCTACGTTTTGTGGAGACCTATTATGCGCTGGTTAAACACAAACTTAAAAGACCCCAAAAAAGGAGTAAAAGACTTCAAGGAAAAATGCGTTTTCTATAAAATGGCATATTATATAATAGCATTAAGAAAACAGCCATTGGTCGTTAAACATTAGTGGAACTGTATTACGTACCTATTATTATATAAGTATGCTACTAGAATAGTATTTAATTAAGTAAATTCGTTTTCACATTGCTTGATTTTTAATTGTGCACAAATTTCAGTGTGGGTTCTTTATGCATCAAACAAGTTTGTTGCAGTTACAGTTGCAAGTTTTATAAAGATTAGCCACGGTAATACCTTGCAGACAAAATACATGCATGCTGATTTTTAGTTTTTAGTTATTTAGATATTTCTGTTAGATCAGGAAATATCATGGACTGAACTGTCAGATATCCACCATTTAAAAGTTTTCCAAATTACTGAAATTCGCCCAGAACTAATTCCAAAGAAAATCGGCAGGCATATATTAGTAACCAAGCTGTTTGGTATATTTTAAAAATAAAATTTATTCATCTTCAATATTGACAATCGCACCTCCGTTTAAATTACTGCTACTGACTTTTGCAAACTTAGCTATCACTGCATTATATAATCATCAAGCCAATTTCTTCACACTTAGAGTTATGAGTTTCCATAATAACCATAAAACTAAAATGTCACAATTACATCACGGCTTCAATAAGCCCCCATCGATGATTATTTAGTAGAACAATTTTCGATTTCTCATTGATTTAAATAAAGGGGAAGAAGATGTGTGAACATTTTCTTGTTTTTTTTTTCATCTTTTGGATTTCCTTGCTGCTTCTTCTTCTAATATCTCGACTGTTAAAGGAATAGCCAAATCCTAAATGGAATAATCATTGGAAACTAAAAAGTTAAGAGAGGAATGTTCATCATAAAGGTACGCTTTCAAATACGCAATGTGAAAAGAAATTCAAGCTTTGTGTGCTTAAATGCATATGATTGAATCGAATCATCGAAGTTTATGTTACTTAATACTTCTAATAACGACTAACAAGCAAGTATTCAACTGAAAATAAGCACCAATGCCTCATATACATACCGATCCTGATGCGTGCAAGGAATCGTGCAACTCATCCAACGCAGCCCACAATAGCAGTCATTATTTACTTTGTAAATCGAGCGGAACACAAAAGACCATCAAATCTGTCCATCTGAATAACCCCGACGATCGATTAAATTTGAAAAGGCGTCAGTGGGAAGTGCTCGGATATCTGAGGATCTTTCCTAATTGAAAGCCCAGCCGGCATGTGTAGTTACCGCTGACTCCCCTTTCCACGGTATAACCCGCAACGCAACTTGAGTGCATTAGCCGGCGATAGCAAAGCGCCTCCCATGGACGTCCATTCTACCGTACACGAACTTCCAATGTGAGAAATGCATTTAGTTCATTAAGCGGTAGTAACGCAACAACGGCAAATGCGCGATCGAACCGGGCGATCTGGGGAGATTTCGAAACTTCGCGCGACCGGCGGGAGGTCATCATCGGGGAAGTCGGGGTCACTGCTAGAAATCGGTAAACATTATTGTAAGTAAAAGGCGATTATTCGCTCTTTGGATGGTCTGCTTCGTCATTGATTTAACGATTCTGTTCAGTTTCTTATTTGTATTTTTATTATTTACAACCAAAATTTTAATTAATAATCAATAAGTTTTATTTTAGTATACATCTTTATTCTTAGTATTGTATTAGTCATCATTTTGTTCGGAGAAATTTTGCTTATTCATTATTTACCATTAGGCTTTTAGAAACCATCACACTGTTTATTAAATTTAATATTATTTCCCTTTACTTTAATCTTTACCGTTTTATTACATTTTCTTTGTAGGAATTGTAATCCTATACCTTTAAATATTCGCATTCATTAGTTAGGGATCTTCCAATAGCCATTCAGGGATTATTTTATTATACCTTTTATTGTACTTTTATTGTGCCTTGTATTGCTTAGTTCAAGATTTGAAATTTTCGATATCTATTCTCCGAATTTTTAGGGTCTTGTGAGTGGGGACAGGGATATTTATACTAATTTTTCTACCCCACACGGAGAGAGTTACTTTTAATCAAACTATGAGAGGTAACAACAACCGTTGTTACTGTGTGAAATCGTTGGTCCGTCAGTTTTTAGTTAGCGTTTAGTATTTGTGCGTTTTTGTGTTTAGTTAAGTTTTCAATTAAATATTAAAAGAAAAAATACTTGTGTTTTTCTTATTACTAACTGCCACCAAACAAGTGAACAATATAGCTTATACGGAAGTTACGACCAGTGAGCGGTGGGACATCACAACAATCAACAAACAGATTCCATGTTTAATCGTTTACTGGCGTTATGCTGCTGTGTTATAACAATTATTATTACAGGCTATTAATTTTAAATTTTGCACTGTTGTTTAAAAGGAACCAATACTCGTCGACTGCCCTCCAACATATCCATCTATTGAAATAGGAAATTTCTAACAAATTCATAACAGAACAATAAATGCTCGCTATACATTAAAAAAAACAAGGTACAATTTCATATGCATCAATTTAACGTAAATTCAAGTTTACAGGTATAGTATACAAACGATCATACAACAAAAAGAAGGGACAAGAAACGCCGGCCGGGCCAACGACTAGAAACAAAGGAGCCAAAGGAACGATTGGCAAATTTTAAATATTAATGGAAAACAAATTCCAGTAATGAATATATTCTCTTACTACAGTTCATTATTTACATTAAACTTTCTAGGTACATTAGATTCAATATTTTTTTATGATTATTGTAACTTATTCCTTAAATATTATTGTATTTAACGAAAGCTTTCTAATGGAATGTAGTACCATCGTTATATCTGGCAGCTCTAAATTATTAAATAGCATCCCTTGCAGTAAACAAATAACTTTTTTCATGTCTGCAAATTAATGTAAAATGTCTAGTACTCATATCAGCCACATAACAATCGATCAGGATTGGAAGAATTAGATTGTAATGATGAAGTGAGATACTTTTGTGTTAATTAACAATCATTAACACAAAAGTATCTCACTACTTACTTGTTTTTTTCATAGCCCATTGCAAGAAATGTACTGAAATTTTAATAATGAGTAAATTACGGTTAATATCTCGAAAACGACTACAAATAGGCATATAAATCCTTAATACTAATCATTTGGTACGCACGACTTAAAATTGGATTTTCTAAGGCGAAAAGTGTCGAAGTTGACCATCAATTTATGAACACTCTCTATAAAATATAATGGTTTCTATGAGAGTATTTGGTATGCACGACTATTTTTCTTATGCCGTAACAAAATGAGACCATCATCGCTAATGATTTATAAAATACAGAATACTATAGAAGGAGATATATAGATATAACAGGTGGCGCAAAAGTAATCCTCCTATCAGAAAATGCTATAAATTTTGCGATTGGCCCCTAATGACAGTTCTGTGTTGACATTTGTGTAGTAAACACATGCGAAATACACGTTAATAAACAATGTTACGCTACAGTGCTCCAGAACGCGGAATATTGGTGACTATTTATTTGACCAATATTCGGTCGGTGACTTTGGCACACCGTGAATTTCGTCGCAGATTTCCTGGCCGTCCAACGCCTACTGGTGAAACACTGCGACGTTTAGCCGCTCGCCTCGAAGAGACTGGCACAACACGAGATGCTGCCAGGCGTGGCAGACCCCGGAGTAGCCGTTCTGCAGAGAATATTGCTGCTGTAGCCGAGGATGTCATGGAAGCGCCGTCGACATCGACCAGACGACGTGCCACGCAAATGGGTATCAGTCGACGGTCTTTACAGTGAATTTTGGTGCAAGATTTGAAGATGTTTCCGTACAAAGTCCAGACGGTGCATCAGCTGTTAGCTGCTGACCGCCCATCGCGTCTAACATACGCTCAAGCCATCCTTAATCACCACCAAGAGGAAGATGATTTTTCATCAAAAATAATCATGAGTGATGAGGCCCATTTCAATCTTAGCGGGTACGTAAATAAGCAAAATTTACGCTTCTGGGGCACTGAAAATCCGCGTGTAACCCACGAAGAGCCATTACACCCGCTCAAAGTCACTGTATGGTGTGCTGTTTTCGCTGGAGGAGTCATCGGACCTTTTTTCTTCGAAGACGTCGCGGGCCAAACGGTTACTGTGAATGGTGAGCGCTACAGAGCAATGATCAACGAGTTCTTTTTGCCGCAACTTGATGAATTGGGATTGGAAAACATGTGGTTCCAACAGGACGGTGCAACGGCACACACTGCACGTGCCACCACCGATATGCTGAAGGATGCATTTCCCGGGCGCCTAATCTCCCGTTTTGGCGATTTGCACTGGCCAGCAAGATCGCCTGATTTGACCGCTGCAGACTTCTTTTTGTGGGGCTTTTTGAAGTCGCGGGTTTATGTCAACAAGCCTCAGACTCTTGCAGCTCTTAAAGACAATATCCGTCAAGAATGTGAGGACCTATCGCCGGAAGTTTTGACCAAAGTGATGGAAAATGCCATAAAAAGGGCTCAAATGACAATCAACTGTGGCGGCGGCCATTTACATGACATCATATTCTCGACTTGATGTAAAAAAATTAAAAGACCAAATAAAAATAATCCACAAGAAGAATCAAAGTTTTTAATTTTTTTTTTTTAAATTACAGCCAAAAAACATCGGAAGGTTATTTTTGCGCCACCTTGTATATATGGGGCTTTACATTTCATGCAGAAATTGTAGCCAATCTTTTAAGAGCTCTGATGACTCATTTTGTATGGTGAGTCACTCCATTTAGTCCTTTTATGTTTTTTTATCATAGGTTGTTGTGTGATTTCGCTAAGTCTGCAATTTGCTTCCACTTTTCCCTGTCCTTAACCTTACACTTCCACTCCTTCACCTCCATCTTTCTTAAGTCCTCTGCTACCTGTTGCTGCCATGTAATTTGTGGTCTTCCTCTTTTTGTACGTCCCATCAGCTTCCAATCTGTAACTCGCTTAATTACAGAATCATCTTCTCTTCTATTCACGTGCCCGAGCCATTTTATTCTTGCCGATTTCATTATTCGTACTATTGTTTCTGCATTTAAAATTTCCTCTATTTCGCTATTGTACATCCTTCTATATATATCTCCTACTTTTACTGGGCCACAAATTCTTCTAATGATTTTTCGTTCAAAAATATTTAATCTGTCCTCTTCCTTTTTTGTCATGCTAATCGTCTCTGCCGCGTATGCCACTACTGGTCTTATTGCTGTTTTATAAATTTTCAACTTTAGTCTTCTACTTATTTTCCTCTTCTTCATATATAGTTTATATTTGTTAAAAACCCGATGCCCTGCTTGTATTCTCTGCTCTATCTCTACTATCCTTCGGTTATTTCTATTTATAATGTTACCGAGGTACTTGAAATTCTCTACTTCTTTGAATTTGAATTCCCCTATCACTATTTCATTCAGGTTTCTACATTCTTCCCTACTGATTCTCATATATTTTGTCTTTTCTTGATTAATGTTTAAGCCTCTTTTCTTTGCTTCTGCTGCTATTTGCTGGATTTTTTGTTTGAGCGTCCTTTTGCTTTTTGCCTCTAATGCTATATCATCAGCGTATGCCACTATTTGAATTGGCTTTTCTCTTAGCGTTCCATTAATCGAGCTTGCTCTTACCACCCCCTCCCATGCTATGTTAAACAATGTTGCCGACAGTCCATCTCCCTGTCTCACTCCTCCTCTATTCCGATTTCTGCAGACAGACCATCGTGCGTTATGACCGCTGCTTTGGAGTTTGTCATCACTAGCTTCGTTAATGTAATTAGCTTATTTGGGATTCCCAGTTCCTTCATGTCCCGAAGCAGCATACCTCTTTTTAATGAGTCGAACGCTTGCTTAAAATCTACAAATATAATGTGTAGCTCAATATCATTTTCGTAACATTTTTCCACTATTTGTTTTACGGTATGTATAGCGTCTATAGTGGATCTTCCTCTTCTGAATCCATTCTGATATTCGCCAATTTCTTTTTCGACATAGAAGGAGATACAAATGTCAAAATTTTGACAAAATCATGAATATCTCAAAAACGGTTAAATTTGAAAATAGTAAACTTTAGTAAAAATAGTATTCAAATAATGTGTAGAATTCATTGAAGTAAGAGAAACATATAGGTAGGTAATTGCATTTAAAATAAGAAAGTTATTATCGACTTCCGGTATAATGAAACGTTTTTGGAAGTTGAAAATATCTTTAGATGATTCTTCAGGTAGGGTTTTGTTATTAATTTTTTGTCGCATGAGTCTAGCTGCCACAGATCGCGAGAAAGATAGTGGACGAGTGCTCTGAAACAGCCTGTATACCTATTGATTCCTAATTGATCTCCTGGTAAACCTGATAATTACAGAACGACTGCCGCACTCTTTAGCTTTTAACTAATGGTACACAGAGATATCCTCCTCTCTCATGTTGAGTTGTAATTTTCTGTTTAACGTGGAAATAACTTCTTCAGTAGGATTTATCTCCGACTTCTCTGGTAGACCAAACAGACGAAGATTATCCAGGCGCGAGTACTGCTTCAATTGTTCTAATCTATCATCAATATTAACGATGTTAGAGTTTCCTTCCAAATTCGTGATTCTCCTATCGTATTGCATAAATCGTTTTTCCAGGTAAGTATCGATTTTTGTTACAATTACATCAACCATTTTATTTATAAATAAGTCGCTAGACATCAGTTTTTCAAGGATTTCTAGTATCACAGCACTTTCTTCCTCTGCATTCGCCCGCGTAACTCTTTTTTTTGATAGCATTGTAGATACTTTATAATCCACAATATGTATTTAGGGGACAGAAAGTAGTAACTGACTTTTATAAAGAACTTAACTAAACTGCAGCAGAGCGGTACACGTCTACTCCGCACGCATGCCCACCGTAGAATCCCCAGAAAATATTCTGTGAATATGGCACATATAGTAATTAAAACATAGAAATTTGATCTTTGTAAGATAATTACATTGCAATATCTCTAGGAGCATGTTTAACAAATCTGTTGGAAAACAAACTGTATAATTTTGGAGCTTTATGCGATTCTGCCGCTATAAAGATAAAAAGGTGTCGTACTCTCTTCATCTAGCGCTACCTCATATCCAGATTCGATTAAGAAAACCAGCGTTTTAAAAGGACAAATAATTTTTACCAGATATAATCCACAAGCGATAGCGGGAAGTTTAAAGCCTACAATCATTATAATAATTTCTATCATTTACGACCTAATTTGTTCCAAATGATCCTCGAATATCTCCTATACACGCATCACCCATCAGGTATTTGTTGCCGGTAACACGATTAAAGCGATCGGCGATCATAAATGGACACGGTCTATTCGTGACTCAGTTCGGTATCAGCACGAGCCGAGCGGGAGGGTTTTAAGGACCCGTAATCAGGACCAATTTAAATATTTCCTACGCGAGACGTTGACAGGCTAAAGGCAACCTTGCATTGTATATCGAAATGACAGGTCATTAAAGTATAACGCGCTTCCATATACGATCCGGTTGTACCGTGTGGATCGTCATTCTCACGGATGATGGTAATGATGATGATGGCCGAGGCGGCGACAGCGGTGGTGCTTGCGGCGGCGGGGAGACGATGATGAGCCTTTTGTCCGGTGCTCACGACCCTAAACACATTCGAATCATCCTAGATTACGTCCGGTCGTTCGATGAATCCTTCCTCGAACATTATTGTGTAGGTACTCTTAATTGCACTTATTGGTCACATATAAATGGATTGTTGATAAAGACACATACTTTGAAATAACAAAGCTTAAGATGAGAGTACAAACAATATACGGTAATACAGTATACAGTAATCTGAAATATTGCCATGGATGGGTTTCTCTTTTTTTTGAGAATTTGAGTTACTTTAACTTAAATTATTTTGCCAGTACTCTCAAAGTTATCTGGTTGGATAAAATAAAAAAGGCAACCTTAGAGTTGTTTTTTCAGCGCCGTAGTTTGGATTATTATTATTTTCCTTTGATAGTGGACTCGATTTGGACTCGAAGCCCTGGTTTCTGTTTACTTTATCAATCATCCCAAATCCAGGCAACCCCCAAAGGGTTTGTCGTAGGAGAGGATATATATCATTATAACACTGCCCATATCTTTAATATGATATACCTACATGTCATACACATTTTGCAGGGCTTGCGACTTGCAAGATTCAGAGGTTTGCTAACTTGAGGGAGAAATGAAAAGCTAACCAACACCACCATGAAATATTTATATCAGGGAAGAAACAAGATTGTGGAGATTTAAAGTGAAGTGTACTGACAGCTGCAGAGCCCACAATACTTCCAACAACTTGAGTTTTATAATCTATTGATTCTATGTGACCCTGTACCACAAAATTTTGACATTTACACCGTGGTACGTAATTGATTATTTTTCACTTGTAAAGAAGTGTCTAAATGTTACACTGAAAATGGATACATCTTATAGCATTCCAAAATTCTATGGACAGACGTTTTTGAAATGCCCAAATCTTCAAAAGCAGTAGGTATTAAACTGCAATGTGCTTTGTAATATGCTAAAATATTAATCTCATTTTCCCCATTCTCAGAAGAAAGCTTATTGCAATTTTTTTTAACACTACCAGTGTTTAAAATTTTCTGAATTTCATTACTTTTATTGGCGGCAAATGGTTGTATAGCATATTAAATTATCACAAGTTGTTCTCGCAATTTTTTTGCGTTCTCCATGAATATAAAATAAATTTAGGATATGCTATGTGTGAATTCAAAAATGTAATAATACACAGGCTATTCCATTTAAAATAACAAAGGTAACTACCAAACTATTGCAAAGCCCAAATTTTTAAAACTGAAGAGTTTAGTTAAGCCCAAAAATATCTAAATAGCCACTTCTGTAGAAAACCCTTATAACCAATACATCATATGCTGCTTCAATTCTCTTGGTCCTGTGGTAAAAGAGTTGAAAGGCAGGTTGTAGGTTATGTTTCACAATTTAATCACTAAAGAAGCAAAACTGAGGTATCGCTTAGATAATCACCACTAGTCCCAACTCAAACATTGAGCAACATTTGTTAAAATTGTTATGCATGTGAGTTTTAATCATACTTATTTGGTTATTGCGGAAGTTGATGTTTGCATATAAGTAAAGAATAAACAACACCATGACATCAAACCTTATATTATTTGCAAGTATTCCTAAAAAACATTGCCAATAACCTATACAGAATGAATGTATTATGGTACAATAAATAAATTTCAGAATTTTACAAATGAATTCTGTTTATAAATTTGAGCCACTTCTAATTTAATATCTCCTTGCATTGATATCACCAAACGATGGTAACATCAATGCACATCTTTAGCTTATCATTAATTATGATAAACAACTGCTTAAGAATTGAATAAAATCTGAAACACATACTTAACTAAAAAATTTACACTGTGGCTCATAACGAAAGGTTTATCACACATACATACCTGTTGGCGGAAACGATGAAATGACAAATTATCTTAGCAGTATTTCATAGCCTCTAGTGCAAATACTCTGTGTACGTACACGTAATTCCATAAGCTACGTACTCGCAGTTGAGATCTAAGCTATAGCTCGCTTAGATCTCAACAGTGCTTAAATTATGTGGTTGTAAACAATATTTAAAATACAAGCAGTGAAGAAGGAGATCCGCCCACGCATTAAAATTAAACTTTCCCTTTCAATAAACTAGCATCAGGCTTGAGGTACCTACGCATATCTTTAGAGAAATTCCTAGAAAAAATGTTGGGTCGACTAGGAAAATCTCGAAACAACGTTTCGTTAGAATTGTTTGAACGACGGTATTATCTTATTATTTGTTAAATATTTTGCAGTTATCTTGTCTCAGTCAAGTATCAGCCGTTATTAGCATAAGGATGTTTACATTGAGTAGCGACTATCAATCAGGAGATATTTAAAAAGAAAGTTTACCAAACATCGTCGCCAAAATAAGTCAACAAACAAACATCTTTAGCGATTCAGTCACTGATACTACTTACACCTTTGGTTTTAGTTCTACTTCATATTTAATGGGTGCTTGTATGGATATGTAAGTTTATAAACCTACGAATTTCTAGGGAATTAAAACTTTATTTTTATACTAATTTGCACATTAATCTTCGACTCAGTCATGTCATTCATTAGTCTATGAGTATATACACAAGTTACCTCACTTTTATGCATACATACAAATATAATTTTTTTATGATAATGAAAAAGGCAAACTAATTTATTCTACGGCAAAAGCTGCGATGATCATTATACCAGTTTTTACGCAGCACGTAGACGAAGTTGAAATAACTATTAGAATTTTAAAGAATCAAATCTTTTTCCAATATTTAATGGCATTACTATTACGATAGAAGAAAATTGGCACAACTATAAGGTATTAAAGAAGGGAATCCTCAATAAAATAAATATTATTGATAGAAATACAAATTTACCGTAATAGCAGATAATAAAATCATTACAAACGATATTTAAAAAGGCATGGTGAATAGGCATGTTGACAATAGAGGGAAAGGGTCTACCAGGGTCGTAAAATTTTACCTGCTTGTCTTCGATAATAACATAGAGTAATTCTTGTAGTACTCGCTGTAAATCAGTCTGATAGTGAATAATAGTTTGGTTATAGTATTTATGGAAATAATATTTTAAAAGTGCCGGAAAGAAAGCTTATAACTGTAGAAAAGTAATCAGCTCAAGAAAGAATATTCCGTGCCTGTGATTACGGAAAAATTGTTTCAAAATAAACCGTACATTAAACTATTCGCTAATAATAGAATAGAATGACCATGTGTGCAAAAGATCGACGCCTTAAATTGTTAAGCAAACGAAACCAGCGATCCACAGCGCCCAAAATCACAGTAGAAATGAACAGGGAAGAAGAACATCCAATCTCTATCGGAAAGTCACCTTGCAGAGAGTCTCTTAGCGGAGAGTACCCTTACAAGTTTTACTGCACTAATTATACAAGGTGTCTGTAAAAGGTCTTTACACACGCCTACAACATATTCCTTAGACCAAAATAAGTCGATTTAAGTAAACTTACCTTAGTCCAAAGTCGCTTAGTTTGGGCGCTATGCGGCCTTGAAGTTAAAATTTTGAAATCGTTTTTTTATTATAAATTTAAAACGGCTTATGCGATTTTAATAAGAGATGGCATGGTCAGTTAGTATTATTGGACGAATGTTTTGAGAAAATTTCAAGAAAATACTAATATCGGAAGTGAATGAAACACGCATGACCATTATGAAAATTAACATAATTTATTTGCTGTCTATAGTAGAGACACGAAATAATTTTTATTCGATGGAGTATTCAAAAGCGATCAAATTATGTCTGTTGTAAAATTTTCTTATTTTTATTCGTTTTCGAGAAAAACGAAAAAAAGTGCTTATGGTAGTGCGCTCGAAAAAAGCAAAAAGTAATCCAGTCGCCTATGATTTCTATCATAAATAAATGAATTTCGCATGGGCTAAATAATAATAGTGTCAAATCTAAAATACCTTAAAGCTTAACTTTTCATTCTCTCTACTATGGAAATATGGGTTTAGATTGTCTCCATCTACGGGACACGAGTAAACGCTCAATCCAGGAGGGGGCCGCGACATACAGCCCCTGGCCATATTATTAGACGCACTTGAATTTTTTTTTATTTCGACTGCTGACTTTATAACAATCATATTTTGCTATAAAAATGTTTTATTTTTTTAAATTGCATTCGTAGTAGCCAAACAAACAGAATAAAACTGATTTAAACAGTAAAATATATTCATTTTAAGGAAAAACTTCATTCGTATAAATTTTAGAAGAAAATCAATACATGTCTGGAATCGTTACCCACGTATGCAGGAGACCGTTCAGAACTGCATGCCACGGCGAATTGTAGCATTGATCGCCGCTAAAGGTCGCTCCACACCATATTCTTCTAAAATTTATACGAATGAAGTTTTTCCTTAAAATGTATATATTTTACTATCTAAGCTCGGACAATTCATTTCTATCTACTTGCACTAAGCAAATATAATCTCTAGTTAAGAAAATTCATCGAAACAAAAGTTTTCTTGAATTAAAACTTTCAATTTTCTTAGTGGTAAAAGATTTACTTACAACAAAACTTTTGATTTTCTCTTTAAGAGAATTGTGTTAAAATAATATTCTTTTGTGAACACAGAAAGCATTTTTCTATATATGCATTCACTAATATGAGCTTTCACTTTATTTAATTTTGATAATTATTAATTTAAAATGAATTTATTTAAACTTTACATCTCTTACAAAATCCTAAATATTTTTGTATTATTCGAACAGAAAATTAGAAATGTAGGTACTATAGCAGTTATTAAAAATTACTTTGGCTTCAGATTTGGCAACTGAGATAATAAGATTAATTAAGTAAAATTCAAAATTTACTAGACACCACTATTATAGATACATTTTATATAACTTCAAACATATAAATTATATTGTTAATGACATCTTATAATTTTGTTTTAAAAACGGATTGGAAAGAATCTTTCTTACCGCAAAATTATATATTTTCTAAAGGTATTTCATGCAAAAACCACGAATATTCAGAAATATTAAAGTTGATGCAACCAATCTTTCGCCTCTAGACTTCAAATTGATGAACTGAAATAAATTTATCGTAATATGAAATAAAGTTATACCGCACATTTAATGTTTTTCGATGTGATATTGCCATGATACTATTTCCCTTGCAGAATAGTGGTAATATTAATGGTTTCTACAGTAAATTGCAAGAAATGATAACAATAAAGAAAATGTGTAACGCACTGTTACTATTTATATTGCAAATTTATATCGTGAGCAAAAGAAAATTAGATACATAAAATAGGTTGTATAACAGTTATTATTATAATATTCAATGGAATATACCCTTGTTTACAATGTGCTTTAGAAGCTGGGACATGCTAGAGATATTGAGGCCTCCTGCTCGCACTGCATTTATTTCTAGTTCCTAAAAATAGATCTTCTCTAGTCACCTGTGCACTGGAACCATAACTAACATGCCCGAGTACAAATACGTCCTCACAACGGTTACAATACAAGTAGACGCAGCATGCACGTCTTAGATCTCGCACTTTATATTGGTCGTTTTACCGCAGTCGAATTGCCTTAATTGCCTGCGATGTTCCCTTTGATTCACAGGGTTATTTTAATAAACAAACAGAAGATACTGCTGTGAATTCGCTTATTTGTCTCATAAACGCTGTAATTGGAAACCAGAACCAATTTTGTAATAATTATATCATTTATTAAGTGTTTGATCTGTGCCAATTTGATTAGAACTACGATTTTGTTACGTAATTTTCTGAATCAATGTAATGCGATACTAAAATATCGATAAAAATTATTTTAGATAACTATAAACCTGGTATATCATTACAGTAGTAGTAAAACTGATCATAGTTAACCCTAGTAATTAGATGGGAGAAGTGGGCCGTACAAATTAGTGATAATTATGGCTCAAGAAAATCCATGGTCAGTTCAAGCTTTTTATAATTTAAACTAGTCCTTCCTAGAAATGCTCTCCTATCGTGTTTTTCCTTCCACTTCATTCCGTGTTTTATTTCCAATTATTCAAGTAAACCAGAAACGACGTTATTTATTTTCTCCACGTTCTACTTCGTTCCAGCGGCCTCTTCGAATTTCAAGTTGAGAGAGAGTAGTTTAGTTGGTGGAGAAGAACAAGGAAACGGTGAAGATGACAATATTAACAATAAGACCAACTAGAGGAGAAGCAAGACGAATCTTCTTCAAGTTTCCGAGAGTTCCCTGATGTCGATGAGCTCGTACGCGCGTCGAACAACAATTGACGACCTCTTTGAGTTAGACGAATAGCTCGCTGGTTGAGGAAGAGCGGTGAGAAGTACGAGAAACGGTTTTAGTCTCCTCCGGTTTTACAAAGCAACGTGAGACGGACGCGATCTTAAGTGGGTTATGCGATGCTGGCGAAGCGTGGGGTTAGATTTTGTATTGGCGGATCAAATGAGTCTCCCGTAGAGGAGTCTCGGCCGCCTACGATCTGCGTCCGTCGCTAATAACATGCAAATTGCAGAGGGACCGCGTACGAAGGCCTTGCAGTCGCGATTAAAGCGGTAGAGAGAGAGAGAGTAAAGTAATAATCGTCATTTGTTTATGGGATAAACGCTGTTCTGTCTTTTAGAATCATTGTTGAACGCTTAATGACGGGCTAGGCAGCCTTTTGTGTAAACAGCGCGACGTTACGAAGAATACGCACGTAATTATGTGTGTATTTTCCATAATAAGTAATAAAACTTAACTACAACTGCGCATTCATAGGCAAACGATAAGTGTTAATATTATGTTCCAGTTATTTTTAACGCAGTGAAGTAATATTATAGCAAATGATTTAGATTTAGACACGAGGTAATAAAGTCGCAGCTCACTAAGAATTCCTGTGTGTGTGACAGCCAGCCATTAAACAAGAATAAAGGAGAATTTAAATTATCAAACATCATTGAATATACATAAAAAAAAAATAGTTTTAAATATGTATAATAAATTTTTGCTATTAACTGGATACGAAATGTTAAATAAAAAATGTGAAATCGTTGTTTGTTAATTCAGTAAAAATGTAACAAGATACGTATATGCCTTGCAATTGAGTTAACTAGCAATCATTATACTTATTCCGTAATTATTTATGTTATTTGAACAATCTAACGAAACTGCTTTCCAAAGAAAAATGATTGCTACAATAACTTAAAGCATCATTTCATCATTCGTCATATGTTTAATATGTGGTTTAACAACATTTTCTCAACAATTGATCATATTTGGTAAAGCTCCATGTTATAAGGAAATAAATAATATTGAAGTCGAAAATATATATTGGTCCCTCTGCTTTCCTTATGACAAATTTCTTAAATTTACTCTAGGACTAGTTTCGGCATTAGGTATGCCATTTTCAACTAGTGCGAACACATCAAGTAAAAGAGTTTGAACATAGTTAAAATTTTAGGTAAAATGAGCGAAATTTGTCTAAAAACATACTAAATAAAATAAAATTTTGAAATTAGAGAGCCTTTTTTGAACTCATGACATGGGTTGACAGTGTTGACAGCTTCTTCGTCTTCAACCCGTGTTTCAGCGCTATAGACCCCTTTTATCTATAACATAATATTTATAATTTAAAGTTCAGAACTTCACTCTCTCGGGCTCTTATCTCAAAATTTTGTTTTATTCGGTATGTTTTTAGTCAAATTTCGCTCATTTAACATTAAATTTTAACTATGTTCAAACTCTTTTACATCACTATGTTTTCGCACTAGACTATTCTAACTGAGGATGACATTATGTGAAAATTAGTCCTTGAATAAATTCAACGAAACAGAGGAAGTAATATATATTTTCAACTTCATTGGTCATATTTTGTTTGATTTTCAATATACACCCACACAATCCTGTTCTGAGTCGCCAGAAATTGCCGAGATCCTAATATAATACGAGGTAGAGCAAAAGTATGGAAACACCCTCATAAGTTTTGAACGAATTTAGATATAAAGTTGAAATTTACAGTAGTCGTATGACATCATGAAAGCTATGTTTTGTGCCTCATGGGATTCACCCCCCATCTCCTTAGGGCGGGAAGGTAGGGATTACAATTTGAATGGCATATGTCAAAATACTTTGAAGGCGAAAAAAATATTTTTCAACAAAGTTCACTACGATTCTCCAATCGGAAGCTTTGATCACCTATTTTATATTATTTATATTTTTAGGTTATTACATTATTAATTTAACAAAATGCTTATAGTAACTTAGAATTAATATTAACATATTCTTTTAGTAACATTGAGGTAACGTTTTCTTTTTTTTTGTTAAATATTGTATTTTGCTTATAATCTTGTTAATATAAGAATCTAATTTGTTGAGTTAATAAATTGACTGTAAATAAGAGATTTTAGAAGTTATTGTTATATTTAATTAATTAATTGTTGTAATTATAGCAACGGGGAGTAAAAGTTGGAGTTGTGTTAACATTACTTTTCTTACTGTGTACAAACCAACGTAAGTAATAGATTTATTCCTTTTGGGGAAAGCCTCATTTAGCCAAATACATACAATAAGCGTTGGAATTTTTTCTGTTCGATGGAGATTGCAGCAAGTTTCATGACGCTAACCGGCTATACCATTCTTCGATTCTGGGATTTACTATTATCTTGCTGCAATTATAATGCACACTGAAATCCTCGCGCGAAGAAAGAAAATGGCGATACTTAATAAGTCATGGACTTTAGGAAAGACCGTCTAAATTGCAGCGAGTTGTACCTAGAGCATGCACCGAGCATAGCGCTATCTCGCTCACTGCAACTTATGCGGTCATTCCTAAAGTCCACGACAGTACAGTGATGGTTGTAAACTTGTGATTCACTAAGCACTTTCAGTTTTTCTATTACTGTATATGAATAGGCAAAAAGATATTATAGAAAATTTGAATAAAAGAATAATATATTAAAACACTAATTTTTTTTTCTATTTTGCATTAATTTACTTTAATTTGTGATTTAAAATTGGATTTTTTATCCACGCAGAAATTTTTTATGTCTGTAGTACAATCTTGTCATGCGTAATTGTTCTATGCGCCTTTAGATTCAAAAATCAATTTTGGAAATCAACTATCATTTATTTCCTCCGTAATGTTAAATAGTTTATTTCTAATTCCGCTCTTAATTTGTGGTTATTGGAAAGGAAATCATTTGTCGTTTTTCAATCGACAAAAATGTTTTCATCATAACTACTATTGGTTGCGTATTAACGCGAGAATCATCTTTAACTTATGATTATCTTCGAATAAGTCTCAAAAATTTGCGGTGATATAGCATTGTAAGACTGGAACAATCGAGTATAATCTAAGATTATTTATCAACGTATAAAAAATCTGTTTTTCTATTTCGTCACATACAATGGTTACTTTGTGTAACTCTTTTTTCTAAAAAAACAGTGCCACAAGGTTTTCCACAACTAAATGAGATGACTTTTTATGCGATATTGGCAGAAAATAGTAATACATCTTGGGTTATCACACGCCTCAACATGGCTTTCTGATTTATTTTCACTTTTTTATTGCGATTCCCTCTGTCCTAGAAGGCGCCCTTTAACTTTGCCTTCCTAATTAGGCTAATCATCTTTAAGAACGGTTCCTTTATGTAGCTATTCGGTGTGCGGTTCTCTACGTCCAGGGCTAGAAACCTTGTCCTCGCCAAGCCCTTGCAATGCCACAGCACATGAACTGGGATTTCTTCCTCCTCTTGACAAAACCTGCAGGTGGCGTCCTTTGCAAGGCGTATGTTATACATATCCTCATGTAGTCTACAATGATCAGTCAACAGATCGGCAATCATTTTGACAGGCTTCGCGTCTTTACTCAGTAGATCTTCAGTCAAATTAGGGCCTTGTTCCCCTTAAGAGCTCTTTTGCTTGTCTCTGTCCTGGCGACCCCTGCCACCATTCTGTATCCATCCGTTGATGGACTTCTTAATTTGCGATTTGGTAATACCGAAAGAAGGATTAGCTCCAACGAATGACCTTGACAACTGTCGTTCCTCCACGCCCGTGTGGCTGGGAACCCAGGCCAATGTTAGTTTCCTTTGGGTGCCCACCTCATTTAGGCCGTTCAAACAGTCCCAAACCAGTAGTTATAAATAACAATATTTGTGCGTGCCGCAGTAAAAACTACTATTTATTAGCTCTCAATAGCGTTATTGCAATCTTTTAAATTAACAAGAAAGAGAAGGTAACAGTAAATAAATAATTGTTCCGAAAGTAACACGGTTATTTGTGTAGCAATTATATATGCAAATCAACGATTTAAATCGTCACCCTTCAAAGAGCATTAAACCAAATATTTCAGTTTTCTTACTATATGTCTAGAGATATATAATTGGACAAATTCCAACTTGTTTTCTGCAAAAATATCATACTGAGAATGAGAATATGTATAATACTTAAAAAGCACTTACCATATTTCCAATAACATTCTTGTAAGAAAATCTTCAAAATGCGACCCAGTATCTTTTATTAAACCGAAAAGAATTCTATTCAACAGGAAATAACCCACAAGAATACTCGGTGAATATTTTTATTAAACGAATAAGGTAGTAAAACCCGGGTAGGAATGGAAACGAAGAGTTTGCCTTATTGAAACGCTTGTTTACCAATGACTTCACATCCGACCTATTACATTCGCGTGCACCTCTGCAGATATTTTTGTATGCGAGTTATGCGGAATAGGTTTCCGTAGGAATGAAATTGCTTAGCATACAGTAGAACGAAAAAGTCAAAGTGAAGGGGTAGCAGATTTCGCAGAAGCAAACACGAGAGGTGATTCTGAGTAATAATGTGTCTGGTTGATATTTCTTATTAGGAAAATAAGGAGAAATTGATTATTCCAAATGATGTTTATTTAAAAAAGTATTTTTAATATTTTCAATAACCTGACTTTAGTAATATTGTTACATTAGAACATTTTTATCCTAAAAATTATTTTCACATATTGTCATTGTATTTACAAATTATTTCACATTCTACTAGAATGTTATAACATACCTTCTAATGAGTGACAATTAAGTGACGACATATTGAGCTAAAAAAAGTAGTTGTTTTTTTAAAGCGAGGCGTATAACCAAAAACATAATTTTGACTCCCTCACGAAGTATAGTATAGTTAATACTTCTTAGTAAATAAAGATTTTAACATTAGTTCTTATGTCATCTATGGTACATAAAATCATTGCTCAAAAATCAGGGGATATAAAAAGATACATTGGACAAAGACGTTATAGAGGAAAACAAGTTATGTAGAGCACTTATAAAAAATGTTCAAATTAGGCTTATAACGGCTTATGCTTTACAGATTCAGAATCACACGGCAGTTAGAAATAAAGAAAACTTTAGACAAAAGAGTCCAGTACGAAAATCTGCTGGAACCCAGATTACTGCTCAAATGTTCGGGACTCGAACTCGCAGAATTTAGCTAACAATACTCTAACTAAATACTCGGCGAGAGCCAAGCCAAAACAAAATTGTAAAATAGAGAATGTTTGGTCTTGACTCCGGACTTTACAGTGCCTCTTTTGCCGATAATTCAGCAGAGTGGGGCATAACATATTCGTCCAACTATACCATACACATGGGTTAATCAAAGTGGTACAGATACTACTTAGGTTTGTTTGTCTAACTAGAAACTTTCAGTCCGATTATAAAATATCAGTGCTGGAGGGATTTGGTATCAAGTTTATTTGGGTTGCCAGTCACAAAGGAATTCTGGGAAATGAAAAGGCAGATAACTTGGGTAAAGAAGCAACTTTCTCGGAAGAGTTGCATTTGGTAAAAGATTAGTAGAAAGCGACCTCTTCGCTTACTCGGCCTGTGTTGCAAAGATGCTTCTTCAGGGGACAGTGTCCAGTTACCAGTCCAGTAATGGTTTTAACTTCTTTCTTGCTGCGTCTAAGTAGGTTATCACAGAACTTGGCATCCCCATCCCCTATTAGCGCTTTAGCTTGGAGTTGACCTTCAGTCGTCCTCCATTTGTTTGTGCTTGCATTATCCAGCCAGGTCCAGATCTCCCTTTTAGCAGAATCCCTTGTAATCCCACATACGGGCTCTGGACCTATGAAGTGACTTTTGGAGCCCTCCTTGGCTAGTTCGTCAGCTATTATGTTGCCTTTTATATCCTCGTGTCCCGGCACCCAAATCAGCGACACCGTGTGATCCTGTGTCAGTGAGTTGAGGGATTGTTTGCAGTCTCTAATCAGTTTTGACCTAGTTACAGGACTCGAGACTGCCCTCATAGCAACCTGGCTATCAGTCAATATACTTATTTTCCTCCTCATGCAGCCCTCCTTTGCAATCATTTCTGCGCAGGCTGCAAGGGCGAATACCTCTGCCGGAAGACCGTCGCATGCTTCCCCAGGCTTATGGATACCCTTTGATTAGGGCTCGGTCCACAAATACCGGCTCCTGTGCCCTGGCTGGATTTGGATCCGTCCGTAAACCAGTCATTGGGAACATTAGTAACCCTACGTGCCTGGTCTCTGCTCGGTATAGTGATTTTCACCTTTTCAGTGAAGATAATTTCGGGTGCCATACTGTCCATTGGCATTTGAAGCAATGGTCCGTCCAGTATCGTACCCGTTGTATCAGTGTGCCCTCCAACCTTAATGTAATAAATAAAGTTTTATTAAGAGTTCAAATTTGAAATTTAAAAGCACGTTCTATAGATATTATTGCATGTTAGAGTCCACTTTTAGTTTAATACTTTTAGTATAACCTTACTTCTCTCTACCCTTTGTTTTTTGCTCTCTGTATTTTAATGTTTTCCGTGGCTCATTTCTGTTGCTGCAACGAGCCCTGCAGCTTAAAGAGTCTTTTATGATTGTCTTTTTTATATTTCCTTTCCAGCCCTAAGCCCCTTACCTTTTGATTTTGGCTAAGCTATAGCATCACTTGCTGGGACACATATGTTTTTTGTGACTGGCCGGAATGGTGTAAACCGGAAGCCAATAAAAAACAAAAGAATAAGAAAAAGAAGAAGTAGGAAAGATTATTTTTATTAATAGTTGCATGTTTATAAAAAATATACCTTTTCTAAGCTACTGTTACTTTTGGTTTACAAAATATGGGAATACGGCAGAATAAACTGTTATGCCCTTTCTCCCTCTGGACGTTTTTCGGTATATTATATCCTCTGTCAGATTGCAATACGCAATACTTTATCACTTGCGTCTTCTTTTATTATACACTAAGAAAAAAAAATTCAATGAACCATTTATCAAATAATTTGATGTAGGTACACCGTAAAAGAATGCTTGAACAACATTCTCATTTCTCTCATTTTCAGCATGCGTTTGTAAATTTTTTCCTTATTTTATTTGTATCAATTAGTTTTCAGTTTGCCAAAATTACTAATGTTATTTTTGCTCAAGATTATTTTTAATTCATCTTTACTGCTTAAGAACTTTCTATCAGTTTGCAAGTTGCTTTTCTTTAACTTGTCCAGTTAATATACTGAAAAATAACTACGACGATATTGTGTTATAGTTGTTGTTTGTACATTTAAGTGAAAGATGTTTTCTTATTACAACATTTATACCAGTTTTTGTAATTTCTTTTCGGAAATCTTGATCATTTATTTATTACTTGATTCTTCATCTTTTTACGCCTCGATTTTTTATGTTTGCACCTTTTTCAAAAATCTACTTTAATTTGAAATTAAATTACAACTTTTAATAATTTATGTTTCTGCATCAACAACCACTTTATTAATGTATTGCTTCGATGACGTGTAAGGTGATTTAAGAAATTTTCACTGCTATATCCTCATCTTACCAGTCAATAAATCAGTTTTTGTATACTGCCTATATCTATAAGAACCGATTTGAACTGAATGAATCACCCCGTATGAAATGCTTCTTGCTGGTAGCCACCTAAGCTAAATCTTACTAATTTTGCCTATTAGCCCCTCTTAAAATGTTGTCCACCTATAAAAAATATTATCTTTAATTTTGACTTGGTCTCATGTTAAATGAAACTGCAAAATCCCAAATTTTGCAATAAAGTCACACTATAAAGGAAGAATACATTGAGAACCAATGATGCAATGAGACTTATCTTACTGTTCTCTTTGTATTTTAAAAGCATGTTTTTTTTCTTTTGCCCAAAATTTATGAGAAGGATATATCAACAGATTGCATCTGAAAACGTACCCAAACATTGTATATACATTTATATACAAGATCTCGTTATTCCAGATTGCGTTGACGCGAGGTCCGAGAAGCGACCAACTTGACCTCATTCCGTGGGACAGATTTGAGCCACTACTACCAATATAATTATTTACCCGCTTAATTACGGACCTTTTTCTCCTCGGGTGATTTCGCCTCCATATATAATGCCGAAACGGCCGACTCATGTTAACTAATTGCGCGGCATCTGCGTGTGTCGTATTTATTTTAACCTCGACTGTAATTAATTAATTAAAAGATATCGGCCTTTAATTAGAAGAGACGTGTCGTCGTTCCGTTCGCCGACATCCTATTTATCATAAACAGTTTTAAATTTGATTTTCGTTAATCGAGTGCGATGCCGTCATGGGGGTTTTTGCTTTTATTGGCGATGATCTGGCTCGTTTTAACGAAATTATTTTTCAGTGTGCCGCAAGTAGTCCAAAAGGGATTAATTTTTGTTTCATTTGTTTGCGAGTATTCACGAACGACAGCGATATTCAGCGCAATGTGTCACCTCATCGGTGACACAGAAGTTTGCTGTAAGCGGCAACCCTGCGCACCTCCTTATATCTGTACTGATTAGTCAAGTCATTATCAAAAATTTAGTTATCCACGTTCAATTCAAGTAATGCGCAGCTGGCCAACATAGATGAGCCCAAATAAGTTTCTTTTATCTATTTACCCTTGCCTCAACAAGAATGGACAATCAGCGCCGGCAATTTTGATCTCATGTTGGAAAAATTAATTCCCCACGATTATAATTAGAGGCGCGCCATAGTTTAGGCGTTTAAGCAAAAAAACGCATTTATTTCATACGCTCTTCGTTCGGGAAGCCACGCGCGTTACTATTCAGTACGATGTAAAATAGTACCTATAACTTTATCGCTACGCCGATGTATTTCAGCTGCACGTGTTCTTCGGTCGAGTAAGTCGGTTTATCTAATTTATTGTCGTCCCAGTCGGCAAAATCCATTTCTGATCGAAACTGCGCTGTGAGACACGGGTTATTTCTATGGGCTACAGTGGTAAGCATACGAAATATATACAAAGATTAATCGAAAACTTTGCATCGTAGAACAAGGAAATGTATATATGTTGATGCACACATCTTATAAATGCTCCTCGTAACTCGGCTATCGGCTTGCGTCTAAAACAACGCTTCAACTTAATTATAATGAACACAGTATAATGAGAGAATGATCTTGTTTTACAACCGCGCGAGCATCAATAGTGATTAGAATAGATTCAGAACAGACAGTAGGTCATTGTCAAGGGTCCATGCAGATTTCATCTTTATGTAGTTCATAAGTGTCAAAATAACGTTCCAGCTGTTACAATGTGTGTCTCATTGCCGAACATATAATTGATATTATAGGTCGGAGCACGGGAAGACAAAGCACATGTTTAGATTTTCTGCATCAGTACGATTTCTAATGCAAGCAGGATTTTCTTATGTTGGTAATACTGTAAGGAACCTGACGTGATCCTAAATGGCCTTTATTCTAAAACTGCGACAATAAAATGAAATTTTCGTGTTTCGCTACGCCCAATGCAACTTTTTTAACTATAAAGACTACGTTCTAAGATGTGCTACATTACAAAGCTTGAGATCGAGTGTCAATACTTGAAGCTGCAAAGTCAGGGTTTCGGATCATCGTTTTATAAGAATTCACATCATCCTTGAACGCTTCTTGACTACAGTATTCCTTTGGAATCTCCTTTAAATCTTCTTACTAAACCTTCTCCAGAAGCATCTACACATCCAGGTCACACAATATCCTACAACACTCGTCCACATTTGTACTATTGGTTTTTTTTTATATCTCCAAAGCAAAACCGTGGAAATACTCTCAAATAAGAGGAATTGAAAAAAAAGAGAAAACAAGAGAGGATAAGAAAACAATACAGAATGGAAAACAAAATTTTGAAAAGAACAGAGGAGCTTTGGTAGAAGTCTTTTTGGATGCAGGATTAAGAAGAAACTTTATGCAGAATTCTTCTAGTGAATGGATAGGAAATAAAGAGAATGACGCGCTCTTTAAGTATACTGAAGATGCCGTAGAAAGCCACTGTATAATTGTAAAGGCATTGTCGAAAAGTTTGGGATGAAATATGTAACGTAACAAGAAGATTTGAAGTGAAGTTTTATAAACGGTTGCTACAAATAAAGACTTTTCATTTGTGATATCGTCACAGCTGCTTTTAATTGCTTTAAAACCTATCTACGAGTGATTGCTAACAACCTTACAATAGACGTTAGAAGGTGGTTCCCAAAGGTTCTGGTAGAACGTATGCAAACAACTATAAATATGACAATGCGTGTAAAGAACAGCGACTGTCAGTCAATGCTCAGAAAACACATATTGTCGCTACAGAGTTTAGAACCACTAGTTTTAAGAGGTAAAAGGATACAATATGTCAAAAAGGCCCAATACGTTGGGGTATGATTTGATCAAAGACTCACATAGAACACACACATACAGAAAACAACCAACAACGCCAACACTATTGCCCCGGGATGGTGCAGGAGGTTGTGTGGAAGAAATTGAGGCCTTAGCCCCAAAATGCCTCTGTGGCTATAAGGTAATTAGATCCATGATAGCATACAGAGCAGTAGTATGTTGGCCAAAGATGCAGCAGGTGCAGGCGCCGCGCCGAACACGCTGGGTGGCATGCAAAGGGTGGTCTTTATACATTATCCTTGTATCAAAATTAGCAAAACACTTCCAGTCATCATAGGTCCAATTCTCAACCGTTTTCGAGATATAGGTGGTCAAAAGCGTTGAAAATCACTAGTTACGGTAACTAATTTAGATGAATCGTGGACGCAGTTGGCTCGACTGGTAACTTAGATCCAATGCACTTGACGTAGGTTTTTGGACAGTTGTCATGTAAGAGTACGCCGACATGATATTTTTATATGGCTATTGTGGAGGAAACGCTTCAGCAGCGGCAAGAGAGTACGCAGAACGCTACCCGAACTGAAGACATCCTTGTCGGACAACCATCACGAACTGTTTCATACCGCTCCGGCAAACAGGATCCTTCCCGAAAAAGACTAATGAGCGAGAGTCTGGCCGAAGAAACCACACTGAAGCTGTTCTTCATGAAGTTTCTGAGAATCGGAGAACCAGCATAAGAAGAATTGCTGCCACCGCATGACAGAAAAGAGCGTCGAGCGTGAAAATGGGCTACATCCATATCACGTACAACAAGTACAAAATCTCTTACCTGCCGACTATGCAAAACGGGACCCAATTGCTTTGTTCGCTGATGAGTCCACCTTCACTCGTGACGGGATTATTAATCGATAAACTTCAGCAATGACAAGACGGTAGTCCAGGCTGAGATTGTTGCAATTCATCACTGCATCAGAGAAGTCGAAAGATGGACTGACAATGTCTTAGGTAGAAGCATCACTATTTTATCTGACAGCTAGGCAACATTTAAAGCGATCACTTCCGTAAGTGTTGACTCAAACCTAGTTTGGGACTTTGTAAGCGCCTTAAATGGGGTAGGATCCAAAGGAGGCTAACATTAGTTGTTCCCAGCCACACGAGCGTGACGGAATATGAGGCGGCAGACGATCTGGCCAGAAAAAATTCGTTAGGGTCATTCGTTGGAGCTGGCCCTTCCTTCGGCATTACCAAATCGCAAATCAAAAAGTCCATCGACGAATGGACACATAATAAGTCATAGGAATGGTGGCAAGAATCCCTTCGCTCCCAAAGATGATAGGTCTAGTTAAGAAGGCAAGCTTAGAGAGCGCCTTCTAAGACAAAGGGGATCACAATCGATCTAAAATGGTCATGATAAAATTGGTTAACGTAGCCACCCAACTCCCTAATCTAATCTATGTAAGACTGGCAACCAGATATCGATTTCTGTCATTAAACCGCTGTTTCTATGTCCTTAATTATACATCCAAATCATCTCCTATCAATACTCTAAATTATCCCCATAGTCGCATGTAGGTGAAACAAACGTACCATAATTTCCCACCTAGTTGTAAGAAAATTGTTCCTTCTAACAAGTATATACTAATGAGTAAGACTAGTTTAAACATTGGCCTAATAAAATATAGGATATTTAAAAAAAAAAGTTAGGAAAAAACAAAAGGTAATTAAACCCTCCTTGGTTTCCTATAATACAAGGTAACAATTTTATTATATTTTTAGTACTGCATATTGCTTTACAATTAGTCATTGTCGATCTAAATTTGTTAGGATTATGCATGTCCGACTTAAGAGTACAGGGAATAAATATTTCATGGAGCTAAAATGCACTGTATTCAAAACATTTCCTAAAAGCTTTACGGCCAAATAGTAAAAGATTATGTTTATAGAGTCAACAAAACTTTTCGTAAAGTTTATATCAAAAAAAAAAAAAGGGAACCCTAAAAAGCAGGTACATTATGCTTCGAATATAAACTTCACCTTGTGATTCCTTCTAACCGCAGTATATCACAACGTAATATTGAGGGTTCCATTATTAGACCTCAAGTTTGTTCAATAACTGTGTGATTGGGAACCGGTGAAATTTGATTTTACGGGAAAAGGGCCTTCTTTAAAACTCGTTTCCTGTTGATACGCAAGTAATACTTTAAGGTAAAAGAGATTTATTGCATTGTTATACCTAAAAAGGTAAGCATTTCAAAACTGTATTAAATAAATGTTTGTGTTACGTAAGGATGTGACTCTATATAAAAACAAATAATTAATTACATATTATAAAAGAGAAACGTAAAACGACATGAAATAAAAAATAATTGTAGATCTGTAAATCATAGAACTAAAAATATATCTTCTGTAGTAACTAGCCGCAGCCTTTCATTACAACAGTAATATGAGACTAAATCCCAAAAATTCTTGACCCCCCGCATAGGAAGGTTGCCGTAGGTACAACCATTCCAACACTTAACTATACGAAGCTTTTCCAAGAAGTATACCAATTACACTCGACTAACAACTTACAAAAACCCTGTCCCTTAATTTCTAAAATTAAATTTCAATTGCCTGGGAAGTATAATTGGTACACAACGAATTAGAAAGTAAGAGTATAATATCGAAATAGGTAAAATATTCAAATATTTAACTCTTCACCCAAATCAATAGTTCTAAAATTACATGTTAGCTCTCACGTTTAATACAAGTTTATCATATAAATCAAGTTATTACGAAATCCATGTACATAGAAACTGTTCTCGGCAATAATTATAAACTAGTTGGTATCAAATTTATTTGTTTGCTTTTGCCCTCCTCTTTGTAGGAAAGCAGCTATATATCTAATAAAATTTGCTTATGTAATACTTGTAATGTACGAGCATTATACCATTACAGGTGTGTACATGAATCTATGTCTTAATAATTCACCGATGCATTGTGTTGTATGTACCAACAAACCTGTTCCTTCTCAATAACTTAAAAGCGATGCTCATACGCCTTTATGTTCTGTATGAATAGATGTACGTAGCACTAGAATAATAATGGACGTGAGAACTACCCACTAAAAGCAAAAGCAACAAAGCCTGAAACGTGCATACACCTTACAACACCTACATGCTCTCCGCATCGTAAGGGTAATATTAATATGTGGAAACTTAAGAAATTAATCTCCGTATCCCTCCAGCATTGAATTCAATTTGACCGAACGAACAAACATAATAAGCCCCGAACGAAATTGTATACCTACATCCTTGAGCACGCAGAAAATGATAAATTAATGGCTATCAATCAAAACGTGACGCTACAATCAAAATTTCGAAAGATGATAATGTTCAACAGAAAATACCATCTTGTCAGTGGCTACTTCCATCATGTTCTTTCACCATCAATCTGTTGTACCATTAATGCCAATAGCTTGTTCGCGTAAAGATTAATAACGTTGACGGTTCAAGATTATCAGAGGAATTAATAAGAGTACCGTAATAAATCATTTCTTCAAATGAACTTTAGGATACTTAAGTAGTGAAGCCCATGACAGAGGAAGCCGAATTTACTGAAAATATTTTGATTATTATCACCTTTTAAATTCACTGTTTAAGTTCTTGAGCCTGCTTCTTACGCTCGCTTAACGCCAAATATTGAATGTTAATAAGAATAACGGGCTTGCATAAAAAATTTCTGAAATAACTTTCACATATTCCGTGCTTACGACACATGTATTTACCCACAATGTGTCTAAAGTCTAAAAATATCCACATAATTATAAATGTTTTCTGATAGAGATGGCGATTTATGTCAACTATTTTTTTTTTAGACTAACGTAGATAACTTTTACAGTGCCTGGCGACATTTATTCTGTTTTCATCAAATGGTAATGCGGCATTTTGACTTCGTTTCTGATAGGTCTTTTATTTCACCAAAAGGCAATTGAAAAAAAAAAATGTTAACGTCTTAATAAAAAAGGCTTTGAAAAACATTCAATATATTAATCCAATACATGACAATCTATTCTTTACTTACAATTTTGTTTTATTGAAACAGTTAATATCGTTTGCGCATTACATGACACATCTAATGTTAAATGGAATAGCTATAAAGACCTATCTTAGATTATCTTCGAGATTGCTCTGTTATTGAACCTTCTTTGGACTTATCATCTCTGAGAGAGATCTCTTTAACGTAGCTATCTGTTTTGGGCTTCTCCGAACCCAGTAATAGAAACCCTGTCCTCGCATCCGGGCATTAGCATAGAACATAAGCTGGGTCTGCTTCCTGTTGGCAGAATTTGAGCCTACAGTACTCTGCCAGATCTATGTAATATGTCTATTTAGCCTACAGTGTCCCGTGAGTGGTCCTACCATTATTTTGACCTATCTTTACTCACATCAGTAGGCTTTTGTTCCAATAAGAACTCTTTTGGCTGTTTCTGCTCAGGTAAGTTTTGCTATCACTACTTGGGATTGTTGTGTATCCATTCGTTGATGGACCTTGTAACTTATTATTTATCTGTTACTTCCTTATTATTATTAACTGAAGTTTTACAGTTCTGTTGGTCTTAAAGCACCTTTCAAGTTTTGACTTTGAGAATTTTTAACTAGTTGCATAGATAAGACACAAAGTGTTAAACAAATTGCGTCTTACTGACACACATCGTCTTCCGATCAACAGTGTGATAGCTATAAACAGAATTTACAACAAATTGCAAGGAAGATGATCAGCCTCGAAATGGTCGCTTCTTGACCAATGAAGATACTGAAATCAACATGTTATCGCTGTTGAATAGGAATACATAAATTAAAATTTACAATATGTACTATTCTTTGCAAAACATACAGGGTGTTTATTAAACATACGGCAGAAATTGTAGCGGTTATTTCCTAGACTTTTCTAAGAATATTTTGTCGTTTGATGATTTTTGAGAAGTTTGTTTCGAAATATTTTTAACTTTATTAATGTAGCCGAGATAAAAACAAGGTGGAATTTTTAAAAATGCGTTATCACATGTACAAAGCATTTAGGTTTCTAAAAACAGCCGTTTTCCATTCTAAATTCCAGCGGCATGCGCAGACATCGAAGGGAACACCAGTTTAAACGTGGATTTCATTTGAATACCCGTTCCTTACCATGTTGAATCTGTCGAATTTGTTGCGAGTGATTGACGTTTAGCTGGTTGACGTCTATTTCCTATCATTGAAAGATCCACTTGAGGTATTGGAAGATGGTTTTCAACATCAGTTCATGCTGAACGTTTGGGTTGGCATTGTGGGTAACTGGCTAATCGGACCGGTATTTCTATCAGGAAGACTTACTGGCGAGGTGCATCACAACTTTTTGCATGTACCATTGGCAACAAGAAATACAACGGAATTTGTACACCAGCGCATTTTGGTGTGGTTGCTTGTGAGTTTTTAACACTAACATACAGAGATCGCTGGATCCGTCGAGGTTGGCCTCACTTAGGATCTGCTCGATCCCCGGACTTAAACCCCATCGATTAATTTTTATGTCAATCTATGTGTATCTCAAGTCTTTAGATTACATTACTTCAGTGGAAAATTTGGAAGCTTTGAGAAATCGGTTAATTGCTGTGTGTAACTCGATAAGAAACGATCCTGGTGTCTTTGAACGAGTTCGGCAATCAATGAGGAGAAGATTAGATGCTTGTATCATAGCTGGAGGCAGCCATTTTCAACAGTTCTTGCAAATGCCAAATCTTTATATGTAACTTTTGGTAGTAAAATGATCTATTTGTCGAAAATTTTTCCGCCCTATATCTTCGAAACAAAGTGATTTCTCAAAAATTTTCAAAGGACAAAATATTCTCAGAATAATCTAGGGAATTACCCCTACAATTTTTGCCGTATTTTCAATAAATATTCTGTATATTATGCGAGCAAAGTTACTTAGTTTATAAGTTGTGACAAGACGATTTCAAAGAAAGCTAACTACACAAATAATATCAAATAACAAATAATTGCAACAACCATAAATTTTGTTAAAATTATTTTGCTTTTTGAAAAGGCTGCTTTTATATAATATGCAGTTGGTACTCAACTGTCAATAGACAACAGTATAGGAACTGACCAGATAAAAATCCACACTCCTTTCAGCAACAAACTTTTTTAAATTACAACATTCTTAATTTTTTTTATTAGTGATGTATGTATTGTTTTTTTTTCTTTTGATTTTTAGATTACAAGAGATACTTTTATAGCTTTTCAAAATCAATATAAGTACGACACTTTTATCAAGAAAAGATAATGGTTTTTTTTACAAAATTAATTGTCACAATTCTCCTAAAAAGAGAAACAATTGGTTACACCTTTTTTTGGAAATTTCTAAACATTTTAGATGGACTGTATATAGAAATATTTGTAATTGAATAACGCACTTTCTCATTAATAATCTAGTCTACAAATAAGGAGAAGCATGGAATAAGTTTATTTATTTAATTATCTCAGCATTTCTTGATAAAATGTTATAAATACAAGGAAACCGTTTGAAACACGAATTTTTATTGTGCCAGTATATTTAATTTTTAAAATCTGTGACCCATTTATAAATGCAGTTTATTCACCTATTCACCTGATGATTGTATCTGCATTTAAATGAATGTACCTATGTCCAATTATTTTAAGGACGTAAGTCTAAAGGCACAAGAAAAAAAAAACGATATTTAAAAGCATTATAAAAAAAAGCAAGCAAAGTTGGTATTTTTCTAATGTTTGCAGGAATTCTTCAACGCTCTTTGCAACAAATGTGTTTGCACTAGGCACTACCATAGCAGTGACAAGTGTCAGCATCCTACAGTATTATTAATGAAATATTTCGATTGTTTATCTATTTGGGAACAGGTTTAGAAATTAATCTTAAATATATTTTAAAATCTTTACGCTGTATTTATTTGAATTCATTCATTCATAGTATTAATTCCGATATACTTTCTGCTTTTACATCTGGGTAGGAAATGCATCTGTTCTAAAGGTAGACATCTTGACTTTCTTTTTACAGGAAGAGCAATTAAGTAAATTGTAATCCGTTAAACTAGTGCTATAGATTGTCATATAGTACAAAACACTTCAGACCATAAAATTACTTTTCTAACCCTTTTAAGGAAAAATTGCGTATCTTCAATGCTAAATCTATGGATAAAATACTTATTAAACTCGTAATCATTACATGCGCTTTTCCTGTATCTTTGTTTTCCTTTATATGGTTATTATATCGAAATCCACATAAGCACACTTAAAACAAAAACTCAACAATTCCTGTGAACTTTTTAACTTTCAAATTACCTTGTTTGCCACCGCGATGATGATGTCGTGTCCTTCCGGCAATCGCATGCGTAACCAGCAGCCAAAGCAATATCGTCCGAATCAAACTCATCTTCCCTAAACTGACAAACACCGCTACTAACAGAAGTCCACAAAAGCATCAAGCCACTCTTTACAAATTCAAAGTCAAGACATTCGCACAATCAGATCGAGTCATCGATTCGATCTAGAGTCGGTCGTTTACTTTTTAGTCAATCGATCATCTTTTCTCATTCGTATATAGCACACTACAGTCGTTTGTTTTCTTTCGCGCGCCTCGTTCACGTGGTATTTCGTTCTGGCCGTACAGGGATACAGCCTCGACGTCGTTAGCATGGAAACTGATTGGAAGAACAAGAAGTGAAGCTGCCGTGCTGCACTCCGGACCAAAATAACTTGAATGCCCGCTCCTTTTTATTGTCTGACCGCAGCGCGCTCCCACGGTGGATAGGTGAACGTTACCGGGATGGCCCTTGCTGATAATTTATGAAGGAGGAAGTTCTTGGGCTTGAAATTTTGATTGCGTATCTGGTTGAAATATTATGCGGCGTTCATATATTCGAAATATGAGACGTATTGATAAACAACAACACCGTTTCATTTTGTTAAACAACGCAATACTGTTGAAACATTTAAGTTTCAAATTCGTTGAAAAATGTTAAGTATACTTAAAGGTAAGTCAAACATGCGCATAAGGAAACAGTGCTTTTCACGTCAAACAAAATTATTTTGTTTGACACAAAGGAAAAATTAGATCTAATTCATAATTATCTTTATCAGAAGCAACCGGATTCATGAATTTACCACATCTTCAGGTCTAGATAATTATATTTAAAGAATGTTATAATAAAGAAAAATCATAAAAAAGAAAACATAAATAAATGTTAATACAATAATAATGAAATTTCCAGAATCATCAGATCAAACCTGATTTTTCTTTTGCTTTTTAAATATGCGTCCACATACTACGTGATTACCAAGAACTCCAAATTATGTTTATTTAGAAAGATTGTTTGATCTATTCATAGCATAAACAACATTAGTAAATCAATATTACGCGCAACTATGCGCAAATGTAAATAATTCTTGGAAACAATACTTCTGACAAAGATTTAATAAAATACAAATATTAAAAAGGTTTAAAAATTCTGTTTAATGAGCTTGGTAAGTAGGTATATTATATATTTATTATGGAGAAGGAGTACGAGTATATTGGGTAAACTGGTCAAACTCACCACCTTTTTATTTAATTCATTCATGTTATTTTTCTTTGAATAATGGTTATTATAAACAACGTCAAGGCGCTCCTGTAGGTAGTCTAACAACTCCTATGTTGCTTCCATAATTATGGATCATCGACTTGATGAAGTTATCAAATAACTTCCATTTAAAATACCATTCCTATACATATATGTGGATGATATCATAACAGCCGTGCCTTCTGAATCAGTTGATATTACTCTTGAGGTCTTTAATAGGTTTAATTCTCTCCTACAATTTGCAGTCCAACGTGAGAATAATAATTTCATAGTATTTCTAGATACTCTGGTCATCAGACGTAACGACCAATCTATAACGTTGGATATTTTCTCGAAAACTCAATACCTTAACTGCACTTCGCAATAGGGTATTACGTCTTTCTGATTCTGAGCTTCATCGATAAATTTGGGGGATTCTTTTCCAACTTTCTACCAATAATGGTTACCCTGCAAAGATGGTTAACCGCATCTTATATAATGGGAACCTCACGATCAATTCATTCAATGACCAACAGTTGCATAATGGTCTAAACAACGGTGAAGTACATTACATCAAATTCCCATTCCTACCTGGTATTCAGGTACAATTGGCCGGTTTGTTCAAAGAATTTAACATCTGTTTGAGTCTGTATAATTTAAATTCAACTAAAAAACTTTTACTAAAAACAAAGATACCAACTCTAGGAGTGGGTATCCAACGTTATTATTCCATTCTGTGCACAAGAGTCAGACAACATAAGAATGATGTAACTCATATGTCCAAGAATCATAAAAAACAGCTTTGGTAGAGCGTTGCAGCAATCATGGTCTTTTTGAATTTTGAGATTCCATCTGATGATGGCCTACCGTTTGTAGTATAACATTGCTTTTGACAAAGCAATTTTATACTACAAACGATAAACACAAACACCAAAACGCTAAAAATATTTCAACTCCGAATTGAACTACGCAGAGAATTAAACTGGTTCTACATGTAATTTCATGTTTTTGTCTGTGTATCAAGTTTGTGCACAAGCTGATACTTTATTATTGCGCCTTGCACTACCTGAACGTTGAAAATGTTGCATTTCATAGAAATTGATATTATATTGTACAAACAGAAAAAAAGATTTTCTGTATGTTGTTATATGTGGTTGTTGTGTAGTAAATAAATAATTGATTTAATAATCATATTTTTATATTTAAGTAGGTATATTTAAACCAATCGAATGTTTAAATCAATTACATAGAATATCTTTTAAGTGTTGCCTGGCTAAATTAACCCTTTTGAGTCAAAATAAGGAATAGAAATAGAAAAAAAAAATAGCCAACTGTGTACATTGACAAGAAAACCAGATGAAAATTAAAATTTCCAGTTTCTGATATTTAACATCATCTTTTATTGTTTATTTAAAACTATTATATATACTTCTTGAATTTGAAAAATACTTCCAAGAAGTTCGCAACCAAAAAACTTTAATAAAAGACATTTTTCAGCAACAATTAGAATAAAATAATGTATGTAATTGTGATAGCAATTTACGATATTTAATTGCAACATACGTCACATCATACCCATATTTCCAAATAATTATGTCAAAAGTGCCAAAGTAGCTTCCAGTAAAAGCGACAGAAACTACAAAAAACTTAAGTCTCGTTAGTTTTTTCATTTACTTATTATTTAATAAAATACAATTTTTATTTTATTAAACGTAGTACCCAAGCAAACTCCAAGCAAATCGCTGTTCGCGCGGCTGGTTTGACAATATGTCCCCCACCGACTTGTAGCTGTCGGAGTATCCCTTTCTCCATATATTGGGCCTGTAATCTAGTCGACATTCGCTTAATGCAATCGAGATCTTGGCGCCTTGAAATGGAACTTGGTCAAAAAATAGCCACATTGGAAAAGTGATCGATAATATTAGGTATACCTACCGAATCCTTTTTATCTTATAAAATAGAGCAGCACTTGTATTTACTTGATTGCATGTTTCATATTACCTAACAGGTTATATTCAACAAAAGAGTTAAAATGGGAGCAATAAAGTTAACGATTAACGAAGTCAACTGTGACTCAAGAAACGCTAAAAATAATGTAGTTGTGTTCTTGCTCATTAAATATTTTATGAAAGTGAATTCAATTATTTTGCTCTTCCTTCCTCGGCATATAGTGGTTCCAGTTCACTTAAATAACGTTTTATAGTAATGATTTTATTTTTTGTTATTACAATGTTGAGCAAGTAGCTACAATTAATTAAAGATGCAGTTATAATTTAATCTAGTTCATCAGCTGTCGAAGGCGATTGGTTATGCTATCGTCGTTCGAAAACGAATCCTTTTAAGGTACTAATACAACTGTATCTACAATGACCTTTTCTCACGCGATTCGTTTTATATTTCAGGATTTTTTTTTTTGGAATCGGCGAATTCCGTAGATTAATTTAGTTAAAAACACAAAATTTAAGAAACCAAGATATTTCAAGGTAAGGGTATTCTACAGACGTGAACTATATATGGAAATATAGTTAAATAACCAAATCGTTCACAAGCCACGTTTACAATCGGTATAGGTACCTATTATTTAAAGAAATATTTTGTTCATACACTTTTATTTCAGAACTCATGCTATTTGTAAATATAACCACAGAATAGGTAATATACAGAAGTGTCAGTCAGACAAGGAATTCGTACCATATCTCTATACCGTTTTAATGATATCGCAGTCAGTACAAATTTGTCGTTCGCGCAGGTAGAATTTCTTGGTGTCATTATACAGGCTGATTGATCGAGACTGTCCATTAGAAAGATTGGCCCTTCTAGTAATCATTAATTTCTGTAAAGTTGCATACGTACATAGTGTAATAAAATCTATGCCGTGAAAATATTTTCAAGATGGCGGCACTTCCGGAAACACCGGACATTGACATCAACTTTCTTATTTCAAATGGAATGGTATAGTTTTCTTTGCACTTTTGAAATCTAAACGTTATTCTAGAGGAACTTTTACTAGTATTACTATTTACTTTAAATTTTAAAATAATACGAAGACATTGATAATATATGTCGACACGAATGAAGAATTTATTACATATACATGAGGTTAAGCAGTTATTTACCAACTAATTGCCTTAAAAACATGTTTTCTATTAAAAAATGATTAGAAAACGTATTTTGCAAATGTATTTCTAAAAATTTTGCTTTGCATACTCATTATTTATCTAGTTAATCCGGCTCTGCTGACAAAATGGGCCAATGGGGTCCTGCATCAAACCTCTGCGCAGAATCGTGTAGTCGTAGATAATTACCACAAAAAATAAAATCGCGACCATAGGGAAATGCATTGAGTGAAACTTCTGTATATTACCTATTCTGTGATGTAACTATCTTTACATCATACTATGTTAATAAAAAAAATTATGACAGCGGTGGGATTCGAACCCACGCCCTTTCGGACTGGTGCCTAAAACCAGCACCTTAGACCACTCGGCCACGCTGCCGGACAGAAGACTTTACCTTCGATGATGAGGTAAAAATAAAATCCGCACACTATTAGATACACGAGTATTGATATATGAATTGTACACTGAAAAAAAAATGTTTTCTACTACATATTACAAATATGATAGATGATATCATAAGCAGGGTAGCGAAATATTATGTAATATTCTTACATTACTATTTATTAGAGAAGTCATACGGCTTACCACAAATATTAATTATAAAATTTGCTGTTCCCTGTTTTTATTAGATATTTTTCTCAATATAGCTTTTTATAACATTACTAGTAACTATTATACATAATTGTATACTTACCTGATACTCCAAACAAAAACTGAATGCAGCGTTAAGAAAACTTATCGTGGCTGTGGGCAATTAAAACACTGAGAATTTTCATAAATTTTTTTATTAAAGAAACATTTTCAGTACTCCATTAAGAACACACACGGACATATCGATTTTCATATTTTTTTTTTTTGTAATTTTCTTATTTCAATAATATGCGTTCTATGGCGATTTTTACATTGATGATTTTTTCCATTCTTTTATTATTGGTCAAGTATGCAGGATTAATAACGTAATGCGTCTTACTTAAGTCGGATATGGATTTGATTTACGAAAACTGAATCTGTTAGCATAGTAGTTCTTAAAAATATACGTGAATAATACGTACATATATATATTTATATAAATAAATATTCCTTTTTTCTCTTTTTAAAAACGTCATGGTGCTGCTCTGAACAAGTAACCATGAATACATGACCTTACAATAATATATTAGAATTGTTTCTACTCTCTATTATTTATTGCAAAAATTATATAGTAATAAATCAAAGATATGTCTTTATTATTGTTGCTATTTATTATTTTAGGTGAATATACGGGTACTTTACGAACATAATCTTTATATTGCTCTAGCAAAATTAAACTATTAACTAATGTACCAAAACTATACTCCGTGCAATTTTAATCGATTTGGAATTGTTGCATATTAAGTACAACGATGTTAGTTTTGGTATAAACGTTAATTTATGCAGCTTTATAATTATGTAATATATGTACGATTCTCACAGCAGTTATATTTCTTCACTATTAGTATTCACTTCTTCATTTATATGTTACGTAATATCATTTGTCCTTCCGTTTAGTTTTCTGATATGTGCTATGGGTACGTGATATTATGTTTTTTGAAAATATATGTATATCTAGAGGCTCTATAATAGAATATATTGGCTAAACAATAGCAGTCAATTGTAGCGCACAATGATACATGTATGGTCTGAACACAAAGAAATACTGTAATTACATGTTCAAGCATGAAAATGATATGTTGAATCCAATCATCGCGGGATATGTGAATGCGACAGATATTGTATTGATCCAATAAAAATTCTATTAGAGAAATCAATGCGAAATTCTTCAACGTGTAGAGCATAGAAAAATTAGCACCACCAAACGATCTACTCAAAAAGAGTTTCAAGATTCATAACTCAAATCACCCTCACATAATGACATAAGCTATATGAAGCCCCTACTGTTCTTCTTCTTTTGCTTAAGCTATTATCTGTCCTCCTAACGAAGCTAAACATCTCTAACAGATTTTTTTTATACTCTTATTTCGTGTACAAACATACTTGGATTGTAATAGTAAAAAATTGTATGAAATTTTAAAGATAAACATCGGATCTCCTCATTTAGTTTTTTAATATTTTCTCCATTGTTTTCTCAGCGGGGGTGTGCTTGTCAAATTCGAAGAGTTGTTAGGAAGCCACAGAATTAACCCTAATTGTTATGGGAACGTATATTATTATCTGTA